>OZ024885.1:3584351-5016851 GCA_964017185.1 Rugalucina vietnamica
CTATTTTTATTTTTACGCCTAATCTCACTAAATCATGTCGGAGGGGTTGTGCTATGGCTTTTACAGTAGTTCGCTGAGACTGTAAACCGAGATCCCTTCTCCATATGTTGAGTTGGGCGTCAAACACAAAATAAACCAATCAACCGGTTCAGATTTTGTAGGTTTAAAGCAAAAATAAGTACGATATACGGATTAGCATGAATTTACAAATTCTAACGCGATCTATTTTGCAATTTATTTATTTATTTATTTATTTATTTATTTATTCATTCATTTATTTATTTTATAATTTTATTTTATTTCTTTATTATTATTATTTATTTTAAAAAAAAATCTAAATAGCAAGGCTTCATTATCATAATGCTTTTATACTTATCGCATGGTCGCTTCTATTTTATGCCATCAATAAACCTCCGGTATTTACACATTATATAGGCTGTTGACATTGACATTAAGTGGGCCCATTCTTGGGAAAACTTGATTTTACATATGCGAAAACAAAGACGCAGATCAGCTGTGCAGTAACTGCACAACTGATCAGCGTCTTTGTTGTCGCTTCACGGGTAGAACGAGTCCTCATCTTCTAAAATTCGAAATTTCAGGTTTCTAGCATCCGTCTGTGAATGTACAGACTGGTCTGTGTCCAACCCGGTCGGAAACCTTGCATAAGTTAACTCGTGATGCGGCTTACTAAATATTGAATGGAAGGATACTTTACTATAGATGAGTTGTATTTGTGCTTTTCATTTAATGTTAAGATTTTAAACTTGTTCAAAAATAGATACATATAGTATGTAAATGGAATTTAATCTTTAAAACAGGTAAGAATCCAAATTAAACTGTATGTATATGTATACGAGTATGCCCATAAACATCGGACATAAAACATGCTCATCTTGCTTCATCCGGCTGTTTGGTTTAACCGACAGTTTAACGGCTAAAACTGGGCCAAATAAACCACAAAGTAATCAATTATAATAGATGTTCTTACTCATTTAAGACAGACAAAACATTAGTTGGGAGCAGCACATTTGAGCCATCTCATTGGAAAACCAACAATCTGCCTTTGCGAAAACAAAGGCGCAGATCAGCTTCGCGGTAACCGCGAAGCTGATCAGCACCTTTGTTTTCGCTATTCGGATAGTACAATTCTTCTACTTTCTAAATCCAAAATTTCAAGCTTCTAGCCTGCTTCTGTGCTTGTACAGGCCGGTTTGTGTCGGACCTGTTCGGAAACCACATTGCTGGTTTTCCCACGAGGCGGCTCATTTATTGACGTACGTACCATGTGCGGATCCAGAGGGGGTGGGGGGGGGGGCAGGGGGTCTGGACCCCCACTCCTGGAATTGCCAGATTATTAATTTTGCCATGTTGAAATTTTCCGTCAGACCCCTTATGGGAATTTGCCCCCCCCCCCCCACCCCCCTGAGAAAATTTTCTGGATCCGCGCATGCGTACTTACCGTTGTGCTTACGTTTAGAACTTTACGTCCACAATACGTTTGCGATGATTAATGCGTCAGTCATTTGTAACCACTGCTCCCCTGCCTACGGGGAAGGGCGGGGATTATATGTGACTTCACTTTTAGTGCCCTGCAATAAGCCCCACCCCCAGAGGGAGCAAACTGGAGGTCAAAACTTTGCTCTTTGCCCCACCCTTAGGGTAAGGATCCTAATGTCAAAACCCCGTCATTTCCCCTGCATTGCGGGGACACTCTAAAAGTAATTACCCTGCACTTTAGCCCGGCTATCCCCCACCCTTCCTCGGATGTAAGGGGGAGGGGGGGCAGTAGTTAATGAAAATATCTGGTGCATAAAATTATACACAAAAAGTTGACTGAGGAAAGTCTGACATTTTAGTGTAGAACAAACAAGGTCACAAAATCTACAGTAGATGTGAAACAGATTCAAATCAAATCAAAGTTTATTTCCTCAGGTCACAACATTTATGGCAACAAGAGAGGTAATAATAAACATTGAAAAAAAATATTTATGGCAGCCTTATTTTTGTCTTGATTGAGGAGAGACACTAGATCAGACAACTGTAATCGAAAGGCAGAAACTGGTCAATGTGAAAATGCCGATCAATGCCTGGGTGAACAGGACTTTACGAAAACTTGTTCGTTCAATAAACAGAGATTTTTTATTTCAGCTCTAAAACTTTTTTGATATTTTAAATATCTTTGCTCAAAACATAGATTGTGGGTACAGCCTTGCCAAACGAGCACAAACAATCTATGTTTTGGAGCAAAAATAAGGAAATTAGGGTATACCGCTGCATACCCCACTTTTGCTGTATAAAAGTGGGGTATAAGGGGGTATACATATCCGTTTTCCTGATGACTCGGTGAACATACACGGGATATTCCCATCGGTGTTTCGTAAATATACTCTAGCAAAAGGGGAACGAGGTACCGAGAAGTGGAGCGGAGTGAAGGCTAGCCAGCTGATCTACTGTCTGAACACCATCTTTCAGAAACTGCATTTTTCGAAATCTCACTTTTCTGAAAGACTTCAGGACAAATATGAGCATTTTTCACCAATTTTGCACTCCAAAAGTCTTAAAAAGTGCCACAAAATTTTTGAAAATCGGTTAACAAACAAACATTTTATGCAAGAAAATATTTTTGAATATGGCTTTTTCCATTGTAAAATTGCCAACAAGCGAGTAACTATTTTCCCAGAAAAAAATCTAAATTGATTATTTTTCATCTAAAATGCACCAAACCAAACCAAAATTGTTTTGCCGTATGCATGGGTGAGCGCCAAACTCTTAAAATTATTCCACAGATTTGCTTGATTTTCAGTTTTATGGTGTTTGGATTACCTCCCTTGCACATGCAAAATGCCTATTCAAAATGATTTTCGGGCATTATTATTTTATTAGTGAACCGATTTTCAAACTTTTGTGGCACTTTTTAGGACTCATGAGTTGCAAAAAGATGGCATGGTCATGTTTCAGAAAAGTGAGATTTTGAAAAAGGCAGTTTCTGAAAGATGGTGTTCAGACAGTAGGTGAACAGGATGCAGCATATTTTCTATTCATGTGTAATGGAAGGTATTCATACATAAATACTTGCACAGCCATATAGAGAAAAAGCTCATTTTAGTTCGGACAAGGAGGACAGAACTATATTGCGAGACATGTCCGTTTGATCGACCGGTAACTGGGCAGAAATACCACTTGGTTATATGTCCGGTGTTTAGTTTAAAGTTTGTGCTTATCTCAAAATTGAAATTGACCCGACCTTCTTACATTTCTTATATGATAAAACTTGCGAATGCAATAAAGTTTTTAATCGCCAAACCAATACTCCAAGATAATTCGTCTTTTCTGTTTGAACAGTCTAATAGGCTATCACATGGTATATGGCAGAGGTGCACCATGCCGGGGATTTTTGTAGACATATATGTTTTGAAAGCCAGTATCCTAAGCTACTAAATGCCGCTTGTTAGCACGCTGACTGCTGGGGCTTTATCGTGCCAGAGCGTGTTATGTACGTTACCAACGTATGATTTTAAATTCAAGCTGCTACGGGGATCACCAAAATTTATGACAAAAAGCAAATATTTGACAAAAACTTTACCTTTGAATATGTAGCAGAGATGTTACCTAATCTGACGGGATCAAATTCAATAATATTTAGATTTCATGACTACTGGTACAACAGAAGTAACGTAAATAACCCATGTATTTTGGCATATCCACCGTGTTTCGTTTCTTATAAAATATAGCTTAGAGAAAATACCAAAATATGATTTATATTATAGTTATCTACAGTCCTTGCCCTTTAAAATGACATATAGTAGAGATCTCTTTGACCTTCTATCACTCCACAGATGCAGATTGTCTTCCCCTACCCCCATTTAAATAATATGCCTTTTAATAAACAAATCCCAGCAGAAACAGAACAAATACACTTCCTTTCCTGAACAACATCCCAGTTTTCGAAACAAAACTTCCATAAGTGTCAAAACACACAAAAAATCAACTACAGATCATGCTTCATGATAATGGTAACATATTTTACGTAATGTCATGGTAACGTATGTAACAATTTTGTATTTTCGCTATAAAATCATATACTTATGATTAATTGCAGATTATCATTGTTATTTCAATTAGGAAATTAAATTTATTGAATATCTGTCCTGAAAGGTATTAAAAGCACACAAAAATCAACTACAGAACATGCTTCATGATTACGGTCACATACTTTACGTAATGGCATGGTAACGAACGTAACAATTTTGTATTTTCTCTATAGAATCAAATACTTATCATTTAAAGCAGATGCTCATTTTTCTCCCATAATTATTTCAATAAGAAAATTAAATTTACTGAATATCTGTCCTAAAAAATAAAAGAAATGAGAGCCAAAAGGGCAACAATCGCTCACCTGATAACAATTAAGTCTGAAAAGGATTAAATCAGTAACAGGAATGGAATGGAATATTAATTGCGGTTCTATTCTGCTAAAATACAAATTTATTAAAGCTTATTTGCGTATTTGCATTATTCTATAATTCTATTATGATCGTAGACTCAAGTCACAGATTTACCGTTATAAAACTGAATGACTCTCCAGTGTTGCGATTGGTCAAATACATTCACTTCCTTCATAATGTCCATGGCAAAACTGTGACGTCAGTCTACTACGATCGATATAATATATCATACGTATCAAATGGATCATAAAGTGAAGGCTCTAAAGAACATCGAAATCGACACCAAAACCTAAAACAAATACACGTAGGACCACAAAAGAAATACGACTCTGGGACATTGTGAAGCAATGAAAGTTGTGTATTAGTGTGGATTTGCTTATTACATGTATCCATTCTTTCACAAAAAAAAAACAACGAAAACTACACCATAGATACAGCCTGCTATATGCTTTTCTTAGTTTAAGTGCCTAATTGTCAATTTAGTTTTTCCACACCTCGGTTTTTGGAGTGTGAATTTCTGTCTGACTGCGCCTTCCTGACCATTGCCTACTTGTAACTTTTTAGGGTCACAGGTAACACAACTGAAACTACTGACTGAACGACCATCTGATTACTGGTTAACCGCTCAGGTATGAGCCTCTCAAAAAAGTTAAGTCAAGCCATTCATACATATGCCTCAATGGTTTACTTGGGTGGTTATATTTGAAGCAATTTTTGGATGTTATGACGTCCTAATTTTGGGTATAAGTTCCATAAAATGAAGGCAACTTCCCGACATGACAATAGAAGTTGATTGGGACGCTAAGCATCAATTCAAACAAACAAAGAAACTTTGGAGCAAACGAAAACTGCCATATGAACCTCAGAGGACTGAGCAAGACACACGAAGGTCCCTACATAAACATTATTTCCAGACACACCAGTAATGGGATTTTTATTCCTGACTTACATATGAATATGTACTTCTTACAGAAGTTTAAATAAATAATTGAAGGTGCTATTACAATCGCCACACTTACATATTCACCATCTTAGGTGTAACATGTTTTGTCTTTTTTGTCAAGGGCAGCTTATGTCGTAGTTAAAAGGAGATGCGATCAAAGATATAACCGCTAGAGTGACAATAGTACATGTACTTTCACCCATCAATTATATACATTGTCATGGGAACGGGAGTTCTGTTCTGATCTGGCTGTTCTTTATGCATGTAAACTGCAGAACTGTATCCGTATAATTAAAATACATGTAGCTTGTGGTATCGCAGACAGCTAATGCACAAAAATGACAAATTTTCGTGATAAAGAGAGCAGCTATTAAGTGTTTTCTGTCCCATAACATCATTGTTGCTTGCTACTGATTGTTATAAAGTGATGGTTTGGATTAAATTCTTTTTTGGTGTTAGATGGAGTAGATATATTATAGTTCCTTTGTTGCCATTTTGTTTTGTCCGTATACTTGTAGAAAATTCACGGTAAAGAAAGTTTCGAACAACCAAGTTCTCACTCCTGGGCTCGACACTGTACCACTGTGAGCGTTTTTCTCCATTGGGAACAACATTAAGCGCGACTCCTTGAGGTTGTGTTCCTTTTGATTGGTTATACACCTAACATGCATTGGATGGTTAGTGAAAGATGGATACTTGCATGAAATCTGCAAAACCCAACATGATTAGGTTGCTAATGATGATATAGCACACTCATTTAAAAGCCTTTATGACACCAATCTTGACGTCAATAGACATATCTGCAATGCTCATTTTTATGTAGATTCAACAAGTTTAGCCCCATAGTGACTTGTTACACACCCGCTTTAAGGCTATGTCACATAACTATGGCTAAAGTTGATCAACCCACCTTCATTTTTTGCTTGCATACATATGACAAAGATTGATTGTTCTATTGTAATTATATCTAGTGAATTTTATGATTGATTGATTGAAAGACTGATTATAATATTATAATGATGATCAAAAAACACTGAAACCATTTTAGAGCCAAATTCTGAAATCTAAGATATGTTTTATTTTTGTTCAGATTCATAAGCGTTTAGGAATCTCCGCCCTTTTTGTATGACTTTACGACACTTACCGTTATCTACGTTACCATATAACAAGACACTAGGCTACATGCATTAAGGTTGTGTTAGTATTAAGCTTGTAACCATTAAAACAATTGCAATTTTAAACTGAAAATGCGTCATTGAATTGAGTGTTTCCCCCAATGACACTTCAAGAAAGTATATTATGTATTTTCAAATACGTCTCTGTCAAATACATGTATGTGGGCAAGCAACAACGGCACAAGTTTCACTCAACGGGATACAGTTGAAACAAAGTCCAAACATTGTTGGTTAAATAATTTGGACAACAGACTTATTTGCAAACACTAAATTCATTATTTCGAAAGCAAATCCTCACAACTCATTCCACCTCAGCCCGCTGTACGAAGGGAATGTTCTTACGGTATTTTGCCGTTACCTACGTTACCAATGACAAAGCCCTCGGTAGCAATTAATAAGATGTCATTGGTTTATGATAAGTTTACCATTTAGACAATGTCAAGTTTTAATTTGAATGTTTTGCTGAATTGTTCTATTTACCAGTGTCCCTTTGAGAATGACTAAGTATGATTTAGTTATAGACATAAGTATATGTATACTGGCAAGTGGGGACGACACAAGTTTCAATATATGGCATGCAGCTGCAAACAAAGCACACGCTTTTGGGTGAAATAATTCGGACAACAGAGTTTATTCAAAAATATGTCCACACAATCAGTTTGTTTATTTGCGTTAGAAATTCGATGTACTGTTTGTTCATATGGAACGTCTACTGCATATTTCGTTACATACGTTACCATACGTGGTACAATGAATTATGCTCATATAAAAGCACATGTTTTTCCTATTTGCTAATTTGTGAGTTTACTTTAACACTAAACTTCATAAAAAATATTACAAATGTCGATTTTATGGTAATTCTCATGAAATTTGCAACATGTCACGTACGTAACGCATTCAAAAGGCCGCTACGTCCAAACGCCCCAACGGTCAGAGTGCTAACAAGTGTCATTTTGAAGGGAATTGGATGGACTTTCAGAAAGTTATACCCTTCAAAAATCCCCGGCATGGTGCACCAGGGTCTATTGGCTCCTGAATGTCTATAAAAGTCAATATTTTATCAAGAGGTAAGAAAAATAATTTCCTACGAGTTACACTGAAGTCATAAGGTAAATAGAAAATAATAACACCACCATTTAATTGGTACAATTTGATACATGACATTTTTGAAATTATTCATTGATCGCTCGAAGTGCTCATGTTTTACCAATTGTGATGAATGGAGTTCCCCATTATTATCATTTTTTAACATTTGGGCGAGCCCACTTTGATTTTAAGGGGTATAAGCAGTGATTTTATTTTTTCATTTCATCTTTTGATTAAATTCCTACAGCAAACAGAATAACCACAGATGGGACGCCGCGTTCTGCAACGTCACATCTGGGGCGATACTGTTTGCATATGCCCCATAGAAAGAACGTAAGGCTTTCGCGAGAACTATTGTCATACCATTAACGGATCGTCTCGCGTAAACATGCACGGCGTACCTAGATCAGCTGGCAAACTGTCGCTCCGCTCCACTTCGGTACCTCGTTCCACTTATGGAGAGGTTCAACGGAATACCGATGGAAATATTACGTCTACGGCGTCACGTGACGTTAGGTACGCCATACATACGTCTTATATAACACGAGCATACGTAGCTCATACTCCTAGATAAGTGGCTTATATTCCTCGTACGCTGACGTGCTACACTGAAGTTTTAATTGTGTTCTAAAGAACCAACGTAGCAAGGGCTTGACAGCTCCAATACGCTGTGTATACATCAAACATATACGCTGTACATACGTCACACATACGCCGTACATAAAGCAACGTAGTATGTACGCTGTATATACGTATATACGCCTGATTCGCCACGCATACGTAGCGATTAACCTGTCGCGCAAGCGTTGCATATTTACGGTGTACTACTTTCCATATCGTTTGTGGCGTATCTTTGGCAAATGCGTGGCGTATCATGACTAACTCAAACCACAACGTAAAAGCCAGCGTATGAGCTGCGTATGAAAGAAAAAAAAATATCCAGTCAAAGACAAAGGTGAGCACGTGTTGCACAATTATGCTTTTAATTAAAACGTAAGATGTTTTTTTTTTTTTTTTTTTTTTTTTTTTTTCATCAAGTAAGAAACATCTTCTGTATTGTCTTGATACCCGTCACCACAAAAGAATTTCTTAAATACCTTAATGAGCCGCCTCGTGGGAAAACCAACAATGTGGTTTCCGAACAGGTCGGACACAAACCGGGCTGTACAATCACAGAAGACAGCTAGAGACTGGAAATTTTGGATTTAGAAAGTAGAGGAATTATACTATCCGAGTAGCGAAAACAAAGGCGCTGGTCAGCTTCGCAGTTACTGCGAAGCTGATCTGCGCCTTTGTTTTTGCATATGCGAATTGTTGGTTTTCCCATGAGGCGGCTCTAATCTATAGATGATTAATCGAACGCCTATAATGAATGTTATATGACAATATTTTAATATTCTTGTCGAATATTTTTCAATGAGGTTTTGTAAAACGGACATTTTCTTAAATCATTTATAATTGCTGCATACCGTGACCCCATGACCCTAGTTCAATCGATATTTGTCATATTTTAATGTAAAACTGATTTTGAACATCGACGCATTGTCGATCTTAATGGTGTAAAGATCGACAATTTGAAGAGAACGGGTTCCATTTTTAATTCCGTCTTTATGATTATCCACGGTCAGTTATTAGTATTCCAGACCCTTATGGGACCGGGGATAGCAGGGGCATAGCGAGGCTCAAGTTCCGGGATTCAGCTGCGACCGAACCCCGGCAGTGCCGTATATTTGCAGGGATTATAATTTCCCGCCAATATATGGTCACATTCATACAAATAAACAATAGTTGTATATTTCACATTTCACTCCTTAAAAATTAAAAATGAGCCTGTGCGTGAGAAAACCAACAGTTTGGGTTGCGACCAGGTCTGACACATACCGGCCTGTCCAGTCACAAAAGATGGTTAGAGACTTAAAATTTTGGATTTAGAAAGTAGAGGAATTGTACTATCCGTGTAGCGAAAACAAAGGCGCTGATCAGCTTCGCAGTTACTGCGAAGCTGATCTGCGCCTTTGTTTTCGCCTATGCAGATCGTTGGTTTTCACGTGCGGCGGCTCAAATGTATATCGATTGCAAACGCACATGTACACTGGGTGCTTCCTTCGTCCCGATATAAAAAGGTTTTGTTTGACTTTTTCTATAGGTCCCGATAGGATTTGGCTTTGTTTGATTCCGGTATCAGATTTTTTTCTACAATAATTCCTAGAATTTGGTCAAAGATTTGATTTGATTCTTATTTATGACGTCATTGAAAGAATTTCAAATCACAATATAGTGCTTTGAATGCAATTTTATAGTAAGATTCCATTTGATTCGTTAAAAATGAAGTAATTTAAGCAATTTATGTTATAATCGACTCTATTTTGTGGAGATTTACTGTGTTAAAGAAGTAGAACAAAATCCGTTACCAAAAAGTCAAACAAAACCTTTTTATATCGGGACCAAGGAAGCACCCAGTGATGTAGCAAATTAAACTTGTGATCCACTGCAGAAAATGAGGACGGGTCCAGGGCCCTGTAGAACCGGTTTTAGCCTTCCCCTCCCAATAATTTTATATCTATGATCGTTCCAAGGCGATGCTTCTGTTGTGGTTATAATTGTTTCATCAGGAAAACATGTCCGTGCAATGAATACCCCCTTAAACCCCACTTTTAAATAGTAAAACTGGGGTATGCAGGGGTATACCTATTTTTCTTATTTTTGCTCCAAAACATAGATTGTGGGTACTCGTTAGAACCGCCTCGGCGAGGCGGTTCTAACGTGTACCCACAATCTATCCTCGTTAGAACCGCCTCAGCGAGGCGGTTCTAACGTGTACCCACAATCTATGTTTTGAGCAAAAATAAGAAAAATATCCATTTTTTTTCTAATGAAATTTTCAAATTTTACAAGTGAAAAAAAAATCCCTGTTTATTGCATGGACAAGTTTTCGTAATGTACATGTTTTGGCGCTTAATCTTGCGCTGTTTGCATTCTAACATACGTTATTTTATGTTTGGTTATACGGTACGGGTAATTGAGTGGCCACCTATTGGAAAATATCTGCTTAGTTGGCTTCAGAAGAAAGGCTGTGTCGTTTATGCAATTATAATTCACCAGAGGATGAAATGCACTTTTTGCTTGACTGTACATTATATACTACCCTACGTGAGCAGTGGTTTAGAGACATTAGTCAACGCTTTCCTGAGAATACTTGGACACAAATGGACAATCATGAGAAAATGAAACTCCCAGTTTGTTCGTATCCACGTCAAACTGCAAAATATCTGGTTAATGCGTTCTTAAAAAGACGAAGAACACTTTATAACATATAACATCATATCATGACTATATACTGGTTTGAAAAGCTTATGATAGCACGTCGTATTTAATTTTGTACAGTATGTTGATAAAGTGACATTTGGGCCCGGATGCAAATGTTGTATTATAATTACATGTACCATTTACGTATGCATATGTCACTGTAATAAAAGATTTACTTACTTACTTTACTTGATTGTCAATCTTGTTTTATCCTACCTCTGGTTTTGGAGTGGGACTTTCTTTATGATTGCGCCATTTCCGGATCATTGCTTTTTTATTTATTTATTTATTTATTTTTATTTTTTATTTTATTTTTTTATTTATTGATTTTCTTTTTCGATTTTCACCTTCTTAATGTTGAGTTGGTTTGGTTATGAATATAAACGTTCCCAGTCCATATCATTGCTTATTTTATTTATTATTTTTTATTATTTATTTATTTTCTTTTTCGATTTTCACCTCAACCTATGGAAACGGTGTATTAGAAAAACGGTGAATCAACGGGGGTTAATCGGAAAAATGTGAAGCATCGGGCGATGTGTTGGTGAGACATCGGGATTTACAATGGCGACACGGTACGTAGTTTTAATCTTCTTTTTGTTTTGTTCCGACATGGCTGGGTGACGTTGCATGTCAAAATTCTGTTTGCTGCAGGAGCTGTAGAAATCATTATTGTTCTTTATTATGTAAACAGTTTGTAAATAAATATTCCTAGAAACGCGTGATTGTGCGCCCCATTTTAGAGGGCATGCCTTTCCAGGCCACGAAAACACATTTTCGTTTGATTTTCTAGTAAAAGAAATGGACCAAGAAGGTCACGTTGGTATTTGCATATGAATAATAGTATACTGGAAAATTCCCACAAAAAATAAAATCTCGCCAAGCATTGCAAAGGGATTTAATGCTAGGTGCATTTACATAATGTGAGGCATCGGGCAAGTTGTGTGAGACAACGGGGCGAAGTTTGTGGGTCATCGGGCAATCAAAACTTATTGCATTAATTTCCGATTATAAACACTCTAGAGCTATTTTTATCAAGGTAATTTCATATTCCGTGTCATCTTCGACCCGGTAATTTCATATTCCGCATCATCTTCGGCCCTTTCTTGTTGGGAAATTAAAGTGCTAGACCGACAAGTGTAAAACGCTAGCGTTCACCTGACAGACGCACTTGTGTGAAAATCGTTCCCAAACGGATTACCGTTTGTTGTTTAAAATATGTACATGTATATATATTCATTTTAAACTCAACCCCAACTGTAGTAATTTTGTAAAGTCCAGTAATATTTTGAGCAATTACATAGCGTCATCACCAAATTGAAATTTTAGTTCCGATGAGCCGTCCGTTAACTGCTAACGACATCTGAAAATATTTTCGGAAATATTAGTTTGTTTCTTTGTTTGATTGGTGTTTTACTTCCAAATCAACAGCTGTCAGGTCATATGGAGAAGGGGCCTCGGTTTAAAGTCTCATCCGAAAGACTGGAGAAGCCCGGGATCGAACACACGACCCCTGATTTACAAGGCCAGTAGCTTGGCCACCATGCCACGGAGCCTTCTAAGGAAATATTAGTGATTGCCGTTAAACTACAAATTGCAGTTTTTCAAACATCACTCATATTTCAGAAAATTATGAAGCCTCACTGGCATGTATATAAACGGCCCATGCCAAAGGCGGCAGCCACGTCCATATATTGGTAAAATCCTTTAAAAATATTCTCCAGAACTCAAAGTTGTTCCATGATCTGAAAGTGGTTCAAGTCATAACCATGTTTTGACATTGAATTGCGAATATCGAGATTGAATGGTGGTGTTGTGTAACGTCCTAGTCAATAATTTTTCATTGCCACCGCTTCCGGGGTAGTTGGCATATACTTTGGGGAGATTAAGTGTCTTGTCCAAGGACACTACAAGATGATCATGGTGTTCGAATTCCTGACTTCTCGCTCTGGAGTCCGACGCGCTACCACATAGCCTCAGTTTACCAGGTATATTCTAGAGGACCAATGGCCATGAGAGCGCTCACCTGAAACTTTATATACTGTCTTATATGTCCTCGTTTGTAGGCCCAGAGCTTGGGTAGTAACACCTCCAGGGGAACTACTTTAAATTTATGAAAATAAACCTTCTGACTGATACGCATTTCTGCATTCTATGTTATTCGTATCAACAGTGGATCTGTTTGTTTTTTCAGCCTGCTTGTGCGTTAGCCTCGAATTCTGTTAATTCGTGCTGGCAGTGATTTGTTGTTTAAAAAATGTGACAATGTTAATGTCGGTCGTTAATCGTGACTTATTCCCTTTTAGGACTGACCATCGTTAAAGTCTGACTTTCTTGATTATTAAAGGTTATTTCTTTACCTTTCTATCCTCACCGGTGGCACCGGGTTGTGTCCTTAAGCAAGGCACATTAACTCTCCTTAGTTCTTGTTAAATACCCGGGAAGCGGTGGCCCCGTCCAGACATGACTGTATAGTTGTTGACTTGAACGTAAAGCCTTAAATTCAAACAAACCAACTATGGTACAACACGGTCAAATTGGGCTAAATTTACCCCGCCGTATACCGCTGGATGCAATCAAATTCTTACAGCGCAGATTGATGCAGCGACACACGAAACCTGACAAAAATGGAGTTTACTGATTGGTAGTCAGATCGATTGAGCAACAACCTACAGTGAAAAGTTCATTGCTGTGTTGTAGGTTGTTGCCTAATTTATCCGGCTTCCAGTCAACACATTCCCTTTCGGCATGTGTCTTGTGATATTGCAGCAATCTGCGCTGTAAGAATTTGGTTGCATCCGACAGTATATAGGGTGTATACATTTATATAGGACAAATGACAGATTTGGTAAAATTACGGTATATACATAAAAATGTGACCCAAAAGAAACTTCTTTGGGCTGCATGACCAAAGTAGCTGCCACGCCCGTAGCTCAACGAACGTTCATATATCGCATCACATCTATGTTATTCAGTGGGTAAGGTCATGCCATAAAATGAGATGACCACATGTGTAATAACATATTAATTAGTAACGTCCGTGACAACGATATTTTATCAAAGAAAAAAAGATCTCTAAACTCTTATAATAAAAATCTTACATTTCATATGAAATTTATGATACACGCCTATGAAATGACCACTAATGGATGATTGTTAATGTAATACACGAACTTCTGTCATGCTTTGGTACAATGACCTTTCTTCCGTTTATTCTGTCACTTAACAACAAAAGAATGTGCACCCCCATATAGCGGGGACGTGTCGGAATTTTACCTCCGAGGCGAAAAACAGTCGGGGTTTAAGGGGATGCCGATTTTAAAATCTAATACTTGTTATAAAATTTACCTGTACAAAGAAAATTGAGCCTGTGCATGAGAAAACCAACAATTTGGAGTTCCGACCACGTCCGACACAAATCAGGCTGTACAGTCACAGAAGCAGGCTAGACTCTTGAAATTTTGTATTTAAGAAAAAGAGGAATTGTACTATCTGCGTAGCGAAAACAAAGACGCTGATCAGCTTCGCGGTTATCGGGAAGCTGGTTTGTGCCTTTGTTTTCGCATATGCAAATTGTTGGTTTTCTCATGCGGTGGCTCAATTGTGATTTTATCAGGAATACTGATAGTAATTCTTTCTATATTTTTTGTGCATGTATGTGCAGTTGGTCCAACAAATGCAGATTTATTTATGTCCAAATATGTATTTTGGTGGTCTCACTAAATTGCTTATCAGCCATTTACAAGTTGCTCCCTTGTTTGATTCTGTTCACATCTGTGTGGAATGCTGGATAAATTTTAGACAAAACTGTTACCACAATTAGGATCTGCAGTCATCTAACTACAATGTATGAAAGTATTTCCACACCAAGCTACAATTTTCTGGTAGAAAGCTTAAAATTTACCATAATGCTGTTTCCTATTATCAGCAAAAATGGTGAATAATATACGTTTTCTGCTAGAAATACATACGTACATCTTGGTGGAAATACCTTCATACACTATTCTAGAATAGCAAATACAGAAATATCAGGACCCAGTTGTTAAAAACATTGTTGGCTTAACGCTATCGTTGTTAACAAAACTAGCTACATAATGAAATGTACTGTTATTTTTGTTGAAGAAATGTGAGAATCCTCTCTCATCATGCAGAAATGCCCGTCCATCTTACCCCACTTTTATGTAGCAAGGGTATCCTTATTTTTCTTATTTTCGTTCCAAAGCATAGATTGTGGGTACTCATTAGAACCACATCAGCGACGCGGTTTGTTATGCGGTTCTAACGAGTACCGATAATCTATGTTTTGAGCCAAAATAAGAACATTATAAAACTTTTTCAACTGAAAATTTTCATTTTTTACAGCGGAAAAAATCGCTGTGTATTGTATGGGCGTGTTTTCGTAATGTCAGTTTTTACTGTATTTTGAATATTTATGTTTGAATTTTGTACGAATTGTTAACTAACGCAGTCGGCAATTTTGAACAACTGGACCCCGAGGTAACTGAGTCAAAGAACTAAACTATAGATTACGATACTTTCTTTTTTTACGGAGCTGTTTCCGTGATTAAAAAAAGTTTTATGTATGCTGATGTTCTGGTTGATATGGCAAATCGAAAATAATGCATGCTAGCCAATTAAACTGAATTCATCATACTCACCCTATAGATTCACTGTACGACAGAAAAAGAGAGAGGTAGCTGTTTCCAGTGGAGTAGCGCATTTTTCGGACAAAATTTGCGCGATAGTGGTAAGTATTTTGCGTGTTTTCTTGTAATCGGATTTGTTTATGTGCCACTTTTTACCTTTGATTGCTTTTACACATGTATGCATGTCGTGCTATGGCAAAATTACCACAATAGATGTTTGTAGGAGCATGAGGAAGGCATTCGTTTTTGATGGCAGTCGAAAAAAGTCGACCAATAGATACTGTTCCATGTTATTTCCAAAGATTGGACCTGCGTTTACTGTTATAATTTTCCCAGTCTTCAAATCGGCAACCGAAGAAATTTAAGAATTGGAGACAGTATCTTTTCCAATTATTTCTTACACGTTTTCATTTGCTTCAGCTTCATTTAACCAGTCCGAGTTCTCATCACTGCCGGTGATTAACGTGTGTTTATAGCATCCGTAATTGGGATAGATATGATCCCACTCAAACTAAAAGTTAAAAAACAACAATTACATATATGTACTGGCTAGAATTAAGAAAATAAAGTTTTATTCCATCAAAATTTGGTTGCTCCCCGGCGACACACACAACTCGCCCGGAGACTCACCAAATAATCAATCACCCGGCTAAATCTCGATTTTCCCAGTCTTTTTTACAAATTTTCTGAAGGTTGATCATCAGGAGCTTACTTTTCTATATTCACCAATCTGAATTAAGGTTGTTTACATTCGTAATTCGATGTAAGCATAAAAAATAAACAAAAAATACAACCGAAAGTCAACTTAAATGTTTGAGTAGTAAAATGGGGCGCATTGTGGCGATTAAACAAAATACACTTTCAACAATTTTAGGGTTTCCGGTGCTGCATCAAAGACCCTTACAGCTCCTGCAAGTGTTCGATTTGTTTTTATTTTCTGCAGTATTTTTAGCTTTCGCTTCAAAATAGAAGTAAACAAACAACATACCTTTTATCTAGTGCAAATCCCGATGTCTCACCGACACATCGCCCGATGCTTCACATTTTTCCGATTAACCCCCGTTGATTCACCGTTTTTCTAATACACCGTTTCCATAGGTTGCACCTTCTTAATGTAGAGTTGGTTGGATTATGGATATAAACGTTCCCAGTCCATATTGGGACAAAGCCACGATTTCCGCGTTATTAATCAGACTAAAGTTTTATAAATAAGTTTATATGAAACTATGCCATATGTGAAGTATTCTGTCCTCTGATCTTATTTCGGGCAAAACACCAGGGAAACATGTCCATGAAAATTATACCCCATTGAACCCCAAATTTAATGGAAACCTGGATTGGCTAGGGGTAAACTTTTTATTATTATTATTTATCAAAAACAAACATTGTGGACACACGTAAGAATCGGCGAGGCGGCTCTAATGTGTACCAACAATCAATGTTTTTTTGTTTTTTTTTTTGCAAAAATTTTTAAAGTCTAGATTTTTTTCAAAGCAATTTTCAAATTTTGACGGCTGAAATGAAAAAAAAAATCTCTGTTTATTGCATGGGCAAGTTTTCGTAATAAAAAGGATACCCTTGGTTTTTTATGAGGGGGATGTGGGGTATGTGTTTCGAAAATATAGTATATGTTTTTGTTAAGTAGGTTTTTGTTTATGTATGTTTTTGTTTTTTGATCATTAACATAGATTGTAGGTACTCGTTAGAACCGCCTCACTATGGTTTGGATCAGAAATAATAACAAGCAAATTCAGAGAATTTATGTCCCCCGCCTTAATTGTTTAGTTACACAAATATATCTGACAATAATGTATATCCAAATCACATGCATTTACTTCATGTCACAGAGTCAAACATTAATCTGAGGATTATATTCAAACCACATGCAAATCTTCAAATCATGGTCAGGACATCTGTACAGTTTGAAAAGAATCAGAATAAAACTGAGGGAGGAGTTTGCACACAAGGTACACAATGTCCATTCACTTTCATTGTATAAATGCCTGAAAAACGACTAAGTTCAGATTGCGAAAAAGTGTCAAAAATTAAACTGAGGATTATATCCAAAGCACATGCATATCTTCAAAGCATCAACAAGACATCTGTAAAGTTTCAAAAGAATCTGAATTAAAAACTGAAGGAGGAGTTGCGCACACAAGGCACCCACTGTCCATTCACTTTCATTGTCAAAATACCGAAAAACGACTAAGTTCAATTTGCAAAAAAGTGTCAAAAATTAATCTGAGGATTATATCCAAACCACATGCACATCTTCAAAGTATGATGAAGACATCTGTAAAGTTTCAAAATAATCGGAATAAAACTGTAGGAGGAGTTGCGCACACAAGGTACCCTTTGTCTATTCACTTTCATTATCAAAATGCCCGAAAAATGACTAAGTTCAAATTGCAAAAAAAAGTGTCAAAAATTAATCTGAGGATTATATCCAAACCACATGCACATCTTCAAAGCATGATGAAGACATCTGTAAAGTTTCAAAAGAATTGGAATAAAACTGTAGGAGGAGTTGCGCACACAAGGTACCCACAGTCTATTCACTTTCATTATCAAAATGCCCGAAAAATTACTAAGTTCAAATTGCGAAAAAAGTGTCAAAAATTAATCTGAGGATTATATCCAAACCACATGCACATCTTCAAAGCATGATGAAGACATCTGTAAAGTTTCAAAAGAATCGGAATAAACTTGAGTTGCGCACACAAGGTACATACTCCTATAGGGGGACGGAAGGACGGAAGGACGGACGGACGGAAGGACGGACGGAAGGACGGAAAGCCAAAAACTATGTCCCTCCGCTTTTCTTCGAAAAGGCGGGGGACAAATAGTGTATACTCCTGTTTTACTGTATAAAATGTGGTTTTAAGGGGTACTTATTTCACTTATTTCATGGACAAGTTTTCCTGGTGTTACGGGCAAAATCAATCAGGATAGATCTATATCAATGTACAATGCATCATTGTTAAGGTCTCCCGATCAAGGAAATATCAATATTGCAATACAAAAGAAGTTAAACCAGAGGACCAATGGTCCTGTAAACGCTCACCTGAGATCAGCTGCATATACCAATAAACATGTTTGAATATTATGGTATTTAACTCCAGTGCAGGGGCAGATAAGCCCTTGGGCCATTTTCTTTTTTCAGAATCTTCAATATTCTGTCCATTTGCCAATTTCCTGTTGGCTTTTTCCTTCAAATGACATTTTAACAGTTTTCCCAATTCAGATGCACAGGCAACCCATGTTGACCTTGCCATAAACTTGGTCAAGGTCATCACAGGGTCATGATTTATATATACATTTGAGTACTTTAGCCATCGATGCCTCACGCCAAGTTTCCTTGAAATCAGTCTATTGGTTTCAGAGAAGATGATTTTTGATGGGTTTTTACCATATATGGGCATGGCGGCCATCTTGGTCATGTGACCTAGATTATTTATATACACATTGATTCCCCCATTCTATAGATGCTTCACTTAAAATTTGGCTTTGTTTGGCCAAGCGGTTTCAGAGGAGAAGACGTTTGAATATTATGGAAATAAACATGTATATTGCCCCGGGGTGGGGGCACATGAGCCCCTGGGGTCCAATTTTTTTCAGAATCATTAATATCCAGTCCTACTGCCCATTTCCTGCAAGACTTTCACTTTAAATGACATTTCAAAAGTTTTCCCCATTCAAATGCATTGGTGACCTACGTTGACCTTCCCGTAAAATAGGTCAAGGTCATCACAGGGTCATGATTTATATATACATTGTAGTGCTTGAGCCATCGATGCTTCGTGCCAAGTTTCGTTGAAATCGGTCAACCGGTTCTGGAGAAGAAGATTTTTGAACGGTTTTTACCATATATGGGCATGGCGGCCATCTTGGTCATGTGACCTGGATTTTTTATATACATATTTGTTACCCCTTCCTATTGATGCTTCACATAAAATTTCGCTTTGATTGGCCAAGCGGTTTCAGAGGAGAAGATGTTTGAATATTATGGAGATATACATGTATATTGCCCCGGGGTGGGGGCGGATGAGCCCCTGGTGCCCAATTTTTTTCAGAATCATTAATATTCAGTCCTACTGCTCATTTTCTGCAAGATTTTTCCTTTAAATGACAATTTAACAATTTTTGCCATTCAAATGCATTCGCGACCTATGTTGACCTTGCCGTAAAATAGGTCAAGGTCATCATAGGGTCATGATTTATATATACATTGTAGTGCTTGAGCCATTAATGCTTCATGCCAAGTTTGGTTGAAATCAGTCCAGTGGTTCCGGAGAAGAAGATTTTTGAAGGGTTTTTACCATATATGGGCATGGCGGCCATCTTGGTCATGTGACCTGGATTATTTATATACACATTGGTTCCCCCTTCCCATAGATGCTTCATGTAAAATTTTGCTTTGATTGGCCAAGCGGTTTCAGAGGAGAAGATCTTTGAAAAGTGTGGACGACGGACGGACGGACGACGGACGACGGACGGACGGACGGACGGACGACGGAGCATGGGTATACTATAAGCTCACCTTGTGAGCCTGACGGCTCAGGTGAGCTAAAAACTGGATTTTGAAAAACTGATAAAATTCAAATTTAACAATGAAAAGAAATTAAACTCAGGCATCTATGCATACAATTTACTAAATAAATATTTCGAAATAATTTAAATCTTTGGAAATATTCAACAAAAGAATATACATGTATATTTCATCGATAGTGAGAAGATGCCATAGTAATATTAAAAATTAAAAGGACCTTACAGCAAAACTTTAAAAAGCCTTCCAGGATATTATAAACTCATATTAATTTTTAATGCAAAATTGAGAGGATACAAGTCAAATGATTTTCATAAAATGTGTTTGGATGAAATATGATCAGATTGGCTGACTTACTTTGTTTTACATGTGAACATAAAAGAAATTTCACAGGACAGATAACGGATAACGGAATAGATAAAACAATACTAATAAACAGGTATGAAATGTAAAGAAAATTAAAAAATATTTCCCGCGTATCAACAAATATAAAAACACAAGATAAAAACATGGCCCAGTGATGCGCATGTGATAACAACAAAACCAAAACCGGTTAATGTCGGCAGCATCCATTTTACTGCGGTTTTATAAAGCAAAACTTGTGGTCAGTACATATAGCAACGTATCTCTTTTGCTCCATGAACTTTAGCAGTGAAAAAAATTGTAAATATATGGGTAGTTAAAACACACAGTTATGCACCAGTCATTTGTAACCACTGCCCCCCCACCTACGGGGATGGGCAGGGACAGCAACTTTTTACAAAATAAAGCCCTGCTATAACCCCCGCACTATGGGGACATATGGGAGGTAAAAACACTGCTCTTTTTCCCCCACCCCCGGGGACAAGTAAAAATTGTTGATTGTAGATGTCAAATATTTCATGAACAAAAAACATTTACCACATTTATGTAAATACAATGCCCTGCAACAGATCTTCGTGCAGTACATCATTTTGTTAAAATCATGTTACTGTCTGCATTGATTAAATACACTCAGTGGCCATAAGTGAGTTCCCAAAGTGAACGAATACAAGATTTTTAGTCATTTTTTGTCTTTAAAACAACATAATATAATTTGTATTACTTGAACTGTATCATACATGTATTACATACTTTCATGTAGGGAAAACATTTCCAAGCAATCTTAGAATATTTGTATTATTCTTGATGCAAATGGAGTTTTTGCTAAGCAATTTTAGAACACCACATAAAATTTAGCATCTGCCATCAGTCTGATGGTTGTGGTTGCCATGGTAACAGTGGGGAACATTGGCACCTGATATTTTGTGAGATGAAAGGTAAGATGTTAGGCGTTAATCTAAAAGTGACCTAAAGGTCTTAAAATACAGTGAAGTTTCAGTGGCACTAGTTATATGCCGCAGAGGTTCTGAGAACATCTACACTCCTATTGACTCCCATATTAATTTTGTCTTTTTTGCTTGACAAAAACAAACCTTCAAGTTTAAAAGGCTGCAGTTTCTTTTTGACGTGTTCAAACTTGTCCAAACATATATTTGTGCAAAGGTAAATACACAGTCCTTACTTTCAGTGGTAAATCAACCAGGTGTTAACATGTATGTTACCATGGCAACAATTTTAGTTGAACGGGTACCCATTTTTCAGTCAAGTTTTTAACTTGCCTAGCAACCAGCCAAGAATTTAAGATCAAAGTTATGATCAACAAAACATTATTTTTTTTTACATTTTACTTTATGACATAATAAGAATTGTTTTGCAATATAATTATAATTCATATTTAAGTCCCCAAATTCACTTATAAACTTGCATCTTTTCACTTTGGGAACTTATTTATGGTCACTGAGTGTACATTGATTCAAGGAGGGAATAAGTTCTCACTAGGATTTTGAGAACAGGATTCTATGAATTCTTCACTGGGAAAAGTTGGAGTCAGAAATGAAAACTTGGATTTGACCAAGAAAACTTGGAGTCTTACCCTTAATAATATATTTCAAAAACTTTTTTATCAACTAGGATTCCACTTAAAATTTTCTCATGTCAAATATTTTTTTTAACAAAAGCCAATACTTGTTTTGTTTTTTTTTCAGACAGAGATTCTGTCAACTATACTGAAGTAGAAGCAGCCAAAATTTACAAATGAGTGTTTTTATCACATATGAAGGCAATTAAGACCAATACTGATGCCAGGAGACTGCTCAATATTCGTTACAAAGAAAAATGCTTGTGCTTTAAAGGGCCTGATGTAATGTCATTAGTTTTCGTGACCGTAGAAGGGTGTTTTTTCTCTTCTTTTCTGCCGATTTCTCATTCAGAAGTTCTTAAAGACAATTGAAACTGTGATTCATTCTCTCATTCAGAGAATTTTATGCAAATAGGAGTGGAAACATGTGCAAAAAAAAACGGAAAATCGCACCAGAAAACGATCTCTCTATTGTGTAAATTGTTCAGTCTCCGTAGCAAATTTTCATACCAAAATTACGACAAGTATATTTATTTGCGTACACTTTTTTCACTGCAGTGTTTTTAAATTATCACTAACAATATATTTTAACTACATCATGTTTTCCTATCATCCCTTTGTGTTAAGGACCTGACAATAAACATCCTATTTATGATCCGAAAATTGACCTGTCAATCAACTTGATCGTCAGCTTACTGCGCTCTGATTGGCTAAGGGCACAATTAGTTCACACCTACTGCTTCCCCATGTCAGTGGCACGTGTCGGTTTGAACAATGTCTAGCGGCTACGATGCCTTGATCTTTCAGCAGTAGCTAATTTTCTCACATAACTTATGGAAAATTTTGAAACCAGAAACAAACATGGCGTAAGCGAGAATCCATGGCAGTGAATTTTAGGCGTGCGAAACGCAAAACACGTAAAAAATATGATTGGAGTGATCGAGAACGCAGTACTTAGCAGCTTTGAGAATGGGTATTTTTGTTAAGTTTCTCACTTTTGTTTTGCAACGAAGCCACCATCTTCTTTGAAATCTCCGCGGGAGATTTCGTCGTTACTGCTCTGCTAAAAGCCGGCCATCGCGCCGGTAAAACACGTGTAAAACACCGCTATTTCTCCGGTCCATTCCACGGCTATCGCCCCGCTATTTTGGCGCCAAATCACTACCCCAGCACTTACACGGCACTGCCGGGGCACTCAAGTAATTACCCCGCTCATTAGCCCGGCCATTCCCCGGCTATCCCCGTAGGTGTGTGTGTGGGGGGGGGGGGCAGTGGTTACAAATGACTGGTGCATTATCTCCACATGTTGGCATTTGAGAACGCTGCCATATTTTATACAATTCTTCTTAATTACATATACTAAACAAAACAGTTTAGTATTCCGCTAAAATTAAGTGTTTTAAAAATGAAATCGATTTTAGTCTCTTAGGGACTTTTTTTTTCTCGCCTTACCCATAGAGATCCTTTCACAGTTTATTGGATAACATTTCCGTGTAAAATATACCACCTTATACCCGACTTTTGTATAGTAGAACTGGGGTTTACAGGGTATGCCTATTTTTTCTTAGTATTGATCCAAAAGATTGATTGTGGGTACTCATTAGAACCGCCTCGGCTCTCAATCAATGTTTTGAGCGAATCAAAATTTTTCCACTGAAATTCACAATTTTTATAGCTAAAAAATCTCTGTTTATTTGAATGGGTGTGTTTTCGTAATGCACGTTTTTGTATTGGTTTCAGGCAGTTGGCTTTTAGGGACTTTTTCTCGCCTTATCCCTTGAGCTCATTTGATTGTATATGCATGTTTTTCTATTGGTTTCAGGTTGTTGGCTTTAAGGGACTTTTCTCGCCTTATCCATTGATTGCATATTCGTGTTTTTGTATTGCTTTCAGGTTGTTGGCTTTAAGGGATTTTTCTCGCCTTATCCATTGAGATCCTTTGATTGTATATGCGTGTTTTTGCATTGGTTTCAGGTTGTTGGCTTTAAGGGACTTTTCTCGCCTTATCCATTGTGATCCTTTGATTGCATATGCGTGTTTTTGTATAGGTTTCAGGTTGTTGGCTTTAAGGGACTTTTCTCGCCTTATCCATCGTGATCCTTTGATTGCATATGCGTGTTTTTGTATTAGTTTCAGGTTGTTGGCTTTAAGGGACTTTTCTCACCTTATCCATTGAGATCCTTTGATTGCATATGCGTGTTTTTGTATTAGTTTCAGGATGTTGGCTTTTAGGGACTTTTCTCGCCTTATCCATTGTGATCCTTTGATTGCATATGCGTGTTTTTGTACAAGTTTCAGGTTGTTGGCTTTTAGGGACTTTTCTCGCCTTATCCATTGTGATCCTTTGATTGCATATGCGTGTTTTTGTATAGGTTTCAGGTTGTTGGCTTTAAGGGACTTTTCTCGCCTTATCCATTGAGATCCTTTGTTTGTATATGCATGTTTTTGTATAGGTTTCAGGTTGTTGGCTTTTAGGGACTTTTCTCGCCTTATCCATTGTGATCCTTTGATTGCATATGCATATTTTGTATTGGTTTCAGGTTGTTGGCTTTAAGGGACTTTTCTCACCTTATCCATTGAGATCCTTTGATTGTATATGCATGTTTTGTATTGGTTTCAGGTTGTTGGCTTTTAGGGACTTTTGTCGCCTTATCCATTGTGATCCTTTGATTGCATATGCATATTTTGTATTGGTTTCAGGTTGTTGGCTTTTAGGGACTTTTCTCACCTTATCCATTGAGATCCTTTGATTGTATATGCATGTTTTGTATTGGTTTCAGGTTGTTGGCTTTAAGGGACTTTTCTCACCTTATCCATTGAGATCCTTTGTTTGTATATGCATGTTTTTGTATAGGTTTCAGGTTGTTGGCTTTTAGGGACTTTTCTCGCCTTATCCATTGTGATCCTTTGATTGCATATGCATATTTTGTATTGGTTTCAGGTTGTTGGCTTTAAGGGACTTTTCTCACCTTATCCATTGAGATCCTTTGATTGCATATATATGTTTTTTGTATTGGTTTCAGGTTGTTGGCTTTTAGGGACTTTTCTCGCCTTATCCATTGAGATCCTTTGATTGCATATACATGTTTTTTGTATTGGTTTCAGGTTGTTGGCTTTCAGGGACTTTTTCTCGCCTTATCCATTGAGATCATTTGATTGTATATGCATGTTTTTGTTTTGGTTTCTAGGGACTTTTCTCGCCTTATCCATTGAGATCCTTTGATTGCATATGCGTGGTTTTGTATTGCTTTCAGGTTGTTACAATCAGAGACAGGATGTGAGGAGGGTATGGACACCCTGTTACTGTCGGGGGTTGACGAAAAACAACGTAAACTACTTGACAGAAACCCAGAAGCCATATTTGGTATGATGTTTGTTTTGTTGTCGTTATCGATTTGAAACTCTGAAATGATCGACCATTTTAACCCCAGAGTAGACATGTAAACGAGCTGATCAATGCAAAGATCAGATACATGTACATCACTTAAGGGCTAAGGGCTCGTTACTTATTTCAACATTTTCTGTTTCACCTTTAATAGAGAAATTGCTGTCGAAATTATTTCTCCATGGCTCCATCATATTGGGTTAAAGATCAATTTTTAACCACTAACTTATAAGAAGAACCCATGGCATAGTGGTAAAGCCACTCGCTTTAGAAACAATGGTCGTGTGTAGGGCAAAAATGTAAGACAAAACGCAACTACAGTTGACTACAACCTGCTCACAAAAGGTATGCATTTATTCCAGATATTCTAACCATGAACAACCATAAAGATAGTCACCATAGTAACGCAACCTTCTCTGCGCATGTCTTCCAAGATGGTTTTCGTCAGAACGAGGCTGAATTTGAAGCGTTTGTGGAACAGTTTCCGATTGATGACAGTATTTCGGAATGTTTCGCTCTGGCTGCGGAACCACTGGAGAGCAAGTCGACAGTGCCAAAATTTGTTACCGTAAGTAATCTATAGTACACCTTTATCTCGTTATTACGCGGCTCGCTTTAGCACGGTTTGCATATAACGCGGTCAATTGCTGGACCCAAAATGATGATTTTGAATGATTTTGCTTGTGTTATAAGTGTATAACAGGAATTGAATAGCTTACTAGGAAACGATAGTATTTTTATCACTTACTCTGGTCGTAAAATGGATAGACAAGAATTCGGTAATGTCAAAAACACATCCAAAGACATATTTACATATTTCCAGGGCGCCAAAAGACCACAAGTATCCAAATACAGCAAACTAAAGAAGAAACTGGGATGGGGCACAAGCGAGGAAAACCTACACAGTATGGCGGATGATTCCCTATCACGTGAGACCAAACGCTCAAAGAAAGGAGGCGGGGTTGAAAGCAAGCGTCACAAATGGAGAACACCGAAGGAAAAATCTGTCAATTTCGCTGAAATTTCGGAATTTGACTCTGTTAGTGAATTTACAATTCCTGTTGACGTTCACGCACCGCAGGCACGTGATCGAGAGTTTGTCGATTCAGCGCCACCTGTTGGGTCAATGTCCGTTTCCGGTTCATCAGTCAAATCCAATAATTCGACTGCTTCCGGTCATATGACCGGCTCTGATGACGTATTCCATCCGGGCACTTCAGTGAGCCACGTGACTGTGCACGAGGGACCTTCAACTCCACGAGTTCCGCCCAAAACATATGGTAACAGGGTACCAGACTATGTAAATGTTGGCTCAGTGAGAAAAGATGACTGTTTTAGCTCCATCTTGGTTCAAGATCCGGTAATAATGGTAGGTGTTGGCGACACAGTTCAGCCATGATGCGAAAATTATAGCCCTCACGTCGTAAAATTAATGCATTTATCAGGTACCAAGAACGTTGCTTACATGTACTAATAAAGTAAATTTTACGTTGCATAAATCCTGTCAAAAAATCCCCGTTTTGTTAGGAAGTTGGTGTGTCGTGATATGAAAGTCCCTGCAATTCTGAGGAAGTCTATGCAGTTCCATTGACCTGAGCCATTGACCAGTAAGCCTATATATAATTTCTAATAATTTTGAATTCATTAATCAATTTATTCGCAGATGAAAAACTTAGAGGAACTTCCTGCTGACGTTGCCATGACGACACGAGATGAGCGGGGTAACACCGTGCTGCATCGGTGCGTCGAACTTGGTAACCCGGATGCGGTGTATATGATCCTGGATAAATTCCCAGGTCTGACAAGTGACATGAACACCGATAATATGACGGCCATTGAGCTTGCAGTAAAGGTGGGTCTGTCAAAAAGTCATCATTAAATATGCATAATTAATTTTAACGCAATTTAATTATCATTTTCATGTTTTAAGTTTGCTACAATGATTCCTGACTGTAGATTCTGATAACATTTCACCTCAAATATTCTCAAGTAAAAATGTTATTCACGCTTTCGTATTAAGAAGTTGTTTATTTAATTATTCAAAATGGCGACTTAATTATTCAAAATGGCGAAATCACGCTTATTCTTTAACTGATTTAACAACACTTGCAACAAACTGTTTGGTTTGAGTTCTTTAGAATAAAAAATCTCAGCTTTTCAATAAATTTGCAGTCTCCGTTGAGAACAATAAAAATATGAGGTTTTTCGTAGGATGGTTTAAGGCGAGTTGCCATTTTGTTTCTATGTTCTGTTTATTATGCAAATCGTAAGTCCGGAAAACTCTCATTTTTCACTTCAGGTAGGACAGGTGGGTTGTCTAAAGGTGATGTTGGAAAGGAACCAGCGACACAAAACCCTGGGGACCCCATTGCTAAATAGACTGCTCCATATTAGTGGCTCACATGGACAGGTGATGGATTTGTAATTTAAAGAAACTTGTTTTCAGCCAGCTTCACAGTACAGCAAAAAAAGAGGGAAAGAAGCTTTATTTGGCAATAAAAGCTATGTCAAATTTTGTCACTGACAACGGCGCGGATAAAAGAGAAAAGAGAAAAAAAAACACACTTGAAAACGACAATAGAATTTCCAAAAGCTTCTTTCTTCTACAAGAGAGTTAGTTTAAAAAAGTATGATAGTGGCGAAAAAGGCGACAACACACTTCGATGTGTATACTTAACCCAATTTAAATGGTTCTTTTTTCCTTCTAGCATGAATGTCTGAGGCTGTTGCTAAGTTACCTACCACGTGACCAACCCGGCAGTACGTGTCTCCCCGGTGACGCACGTGGTAACACAGCAGCTCACGTGTCGGCGAAAACAGGGCATGTGCAATGCTTGCAGGTAACGCATCTAGAACTATAAAAACAATTTCTGACAACATCTTGATATTTGTGCTGGCTTTTCGAGCGTTGAAATTAGGAAGTCGTAGGTTGAATTGTGCACACATCGATAGTTAAAAGACAGATATCGCGTTACAAATAAAACTTAAACCATATTCATTCTAATTCTCTTAAATCCTCATGAAACTCAAGAAAATTGCAAATTTGCTGCAAACATACCTTGAAAGTAGGAACCTCTTTCAAGCTGTAGAATAAAAATTTCTTATACTTCGCTAGACGCGAATTCCCATCAGTGTTTCGTTACCTCCACACCACGTCTCGCAAAAGTGGACCGAGATACCGACGTGGAGCGGAGTGAAAGCCAGCCAGCTGATCTGGTACATCGTATATCATTACACCCCAGATTTGTCTCCTGATAGTTATCAATTTTAAGGTATATGTACTTTACTGAATAACCTGATAACTTTTATTTCATTCCAGACGCTTGTATCATCTGGATATGACGTCACTTCCGAGAACTTGATTCATCAGCGCCCTCTACATGTGGCACATCAGAATAGCCGCCATCTTTGTTTTGGTTATTTGATGCTGCTTGATGTTTGTGAAAAGCTTCTGAATGATATTATTTTGCAAGCGTCTGTAAACACATCTCTGCGTCACCAGACGACTGGAATCAAATCGTCAATTGAACAGGTTAGAGTCGACATGTATATGATCAGTAATAATTTACTGTTTAGATCTACAATTTCACTTAGCATAGATGATCATAGATCACAAGACGATTGAGATTTGAAACGAAAAGTACTTGTATGCATACAGCATGGCAGAATATATATTTTTGAAGTTCAACCCGGTTTCCGTTACTACCAACGGGGCATTACATTACGAAACATGCCCATGCAATATACAGAGATTTTTAAAGTTGTAAAAGATGAAAATTTTCAGTAGAAATCCTTTGCTATTTTTCTTATTTTTTCTCAAAACATAGATTGTGTATACACATTAGAACCGCCTCGCCGAGGCTATGTTTTGGAGCACAAATAAGAAAATTAGGTATACCCCTGCATACCCCAGTTTTGTTATTAAAAATTGGGTTTGAGGGGGTACACATTTCACGGAAATGTTTTCCTGATGTTATGCTTGTTTCGGGATGAGAAAACAGCAGAATTCGATTTAGTTTCTGTATAAATGATCAAAATTACTTTAGCCTAGCTATCTGAGAAAAGAAGGAAAAGAAACAACACAGATTTATGTGCTTCGTAATTTTAGCTGAAGGCGTATCTAGACTGATATCAGAAACTATTGCACCATACTGGAGAAAAAGAAAGAAAGAAAGAAAGAAAGAAAGAAAGAAAGAAAGAAAGATTGCACCATACTTGAGAAAAAGAAAGAAAGAAAGAGAGAAAAGAAAAGAAAAAATGAAAGAAAAGGAAGAAAAAGAACGAACAAAGAAAAGATATAATAGAAAGAAAGAAAGAAAGAAAGAAAGAAAGAAAGAAAGAAAATATATAATTATAGAAATACATGTAAAGAAAAGAAAACATATGAAAATTTTATTCGTAATTTCAGCTCAAGTCTTATCTAGACAGATACCAGAATTTGCTGACGGAGGCTCGGGAATCGTTGGTAGAAAACCGAGAGAGTATCCTAGAATCTCTGGTTCTTATACACGAAGACCTCATACAAGTTTAATTCGTAATTTCAGCTCAAGTCGTATCTTGACCGATACCAGAATTTGTTGACGGAGGCTCGGGAATCATTGGTAGAAAACAGGGAAAATATACCGGAATCTCTGGTTCTTATACACGAAGACCTCATACAAGTTTAATTCGTTATTTCAGCTCAAGTCTTACCTTGACAGATATCAGACTTTGCTGACGGAGGCTCGGGAATCGTTGGTAGAGAACAGGGAGAGTATCCTAGAATCTCTGGTTCTTATACACGAAGATCTCATACAAGTTACTGATAACAGTGGTGGCAATGCGGATGCTGAGAAACAGAACGAGATCAGGTTCGAAATATTACAAAAAAAACGCCGTTGTAATAAGCAATATTTTAGATATTAACATCATGAAAACATGTCCGTGAAATATATACCCCCTTAAAACACCACTTTTATATAGAAAAACGGGGATTTACAGGGTTATACCCAATTTTCTTATTTTTGATCCAAAACATACATTGTGGGTACTCGTTAGAACCGCATCTTTTAACGTGTACCCACAATGTATGTTTTGGGCTAAAATATTAAAAATATCCAATTTTTTCTAATGGAAATTTTCATTTTTACAATTTAGAAAAATCTGTATATCATGGGCGCGTTTTCGTAATGAAAATGATAATTTTCAGTGAGAGTTTTAGGTATGTTTTCCTATTTAGGTATTTTGAGAGAAAAAATAAGAACAAAATAAAATGGCCCTGTTAATCTCACTTTCAATATACAAAAGTAGGGTTTAAGGGGGACTAAATAATATTGATGTGCTATTTTGATTGTGTAAAATATGTATTGAAGTATACTGCCCACTGGAGACGAAACTTACAATCCATTTAAAGCCTTAAACATTTCTTGCCATCAATTTAAATGTCCAGTGTCGTCAAATGTCTTTTGGACAGGCAAAAATGCACGTGTAGACTTTACAACCGTCTGAGATAATTCACCAGTCATTTGTATCCCCGGCTTTTCTAGGGCAGGGGGATAGCGGGGCGTTTAACATTTTTATTTTTTTTTTTTTGTTAATTTTTTTAAAGTTTTTAATTTTTAAATTTTGAAAGCCTTGGTAAAAGCCCGGCACTGCGGGCCAGAGTTGTAGTAAAATCCCTGCTAAAAGCCCCTGCTCCCTGGAGGCAGACAATAATGTGGAACAACAGCTAGGAGTTGTTCTGATGACACTCGAAATATGTAAGATGGGATTGAATTTCTGCATGTAAATGTACAGATACATTTGCAAATTAAATATGGGCCATAAAAGTAATAAAATATTAAAAATACAATTAATATCTAATTTGAATTAATGTGACAGTTTATTCGGGGGGGGGGGGGATTAAAACCCCGGCACACCCCCGGCACTGCCGGGCCTCATTGGAGATTAAAACCTGGCACGTTAATAAAATAAACCTTTTTTGAAACAGACTTTACTCAAAACTCGAAAATTCTAGAGGAGAGGACCTTTAAAGATCGCTTAATTGCAAAGAGAAGAGTAAACAAAGGCAATCAATCACACAATTAACCTATGTTGTACTGTAAATATTAAAAAAAACTGATACAGATAACTAAATACTTTCCAGGGATAAGCTGGACGAATTAGCAGGAGAAATTGAAAGACTTGAAGACACGTTCGAGTTTTCTCCCTTGGAAGATATTGACACTGTTATGTCCCGTGTAGCCCAATCACTGGATGAGTCATTGTCAGATGTGACAGAGTCAGCGGAGTTAGATCCTCAGTCTGGTATAACAGAGGAACAACTAAAGATATCATTGTGGTAAGGTTTTCTTGAGTCTTCTGCCTTAGAAGAAATTGACATGGTTATGTCCCTTGTTTCCTAATCACAGGATCAGTGACATATTGTTAAAAACATATTGTATATTTATATATTTAAGAAGTACTTGAATTACCTTTTTTGAGCCTTCATAAATTCCAATAAGTTACTACACATCCGTCCGCAGCCAAAACAAAACGTCAATCTCTGTACCCAGCGGGCACATGACGTCATAATGACGTCATATCAACGTCGATGCGACGTCATGACGTCGCATCGACGTCGATCGGGCGTCATTATGACGTCATGTGCCTGTTGGGTAAGTTCTAAGACATTACAGTTCATTGTACAAACATTGTATGTATAAAAAAGATAATTTATGTAGCCCCGATATTTAATCAAGTTAAAATTATCCCATTCAGTAAACTTTGTTTCGTTCAGTTATCTTTATCTAATTCAGCAAACTTCTGCGAGATGTACACGAAGACGCGGCTGCCGAGAATTGGAATGTCAAACAACGAGTCGACGAGATTGTGCGAGAATTGGTGAAAAGTACCTCCAAAATAGGCATAAATACCCGTCGCTCGAATCAGGACCAAGACAGGGCAGAATTAAGACTTTCCTTGGATAAATTGAACACGTCAAACAGCTCAGCATCACAAACGTCAAAACAGTCGGAACGCGCCCGCTCTAGCAGAGGGAGACAGAAAAGTAATTGTGTTTATAATGAAATAGAAAATAAAGTCAAAAGCGACAATGAAAAGGAAAATCAAAATGTGTCCAATTATGAAGTGGCAACTGTTGAAAGAGAACTTACTCACCAAAGGGTTGGTAACTTGGAAAATAAGGTTGTAACAGAGCCAATACTACAGGGAAGGACCGAACATGTTGAAAATGAAACTAAATCAAAGACGAAAACATCATGGGCAAATTTAGGAACGGCGACAAAGAAAAGTGATCAAAAAATTGTTGGTCCTTCAACTAGTAGTGGTAAAAGTGGCGACCAGACTATCAAGAAAAGCAGTAGTTTGAAAATGCACCATCCACTGAAAGAAGAGGAAAGTTGTGGAATCACTGACAAGAAACACGTAACACAAGATGAAAAAGAGAAAATAGATATTAAAACGCTTTCGTTAGATGAAAGAATGGATCTTTTGATTGCTGGGGAAAGAGCTCGAGAGAGACTAGAAGATGCTGAAATCTCATTTACTGATAATGTACAGTTTATAAAACCAGGTGATTCGGTTCATAGAACTGAAACTAAGGCTTCTACATTAAGTCCAAAAGGAACTGCTTCCATTTGTACTACTACATCATTTACTTCTATCACTTCAGATAGTTCGGATTTTTCTGCAGAATTTCAGCTTGAAATTGAACGAGAAAAGAAACGGAGGACTAAACCCACTTCGTATGTTGTCTCAGATTTCAAACGTGATATTGAGAGGGAAAAGCGACAGAGAGACAAAATAAGTTCCAACTCATCGTCTACCAATAGCGCAACGTCGAACACTAATTTGGTGCCGCTGACCATGATAGATTCAGCGGATAGTGTAACTTCAATCGATATGTTTACATTGACGAGCGATTCGACGTCATATTGGTGGGATGTCGAGGACGAAAATGATGAGATTGCCCCCAGCAACAGGGGTCATGTAAAAAGTGGCCGTTTGAAACAAATAGAAGAAGAACAGATAAGCAATGAAGAGATAAGGCGACAAAGGGTTATCCAGCATATACAGGCTCTCCAACGAACAAGGTAAGATTTTGACAGATACTATTGAATAACATAGGACTATAGCCGTATTCAACATCATTGCAAATGGCCTTAAAACTAAATTTAGAAAATTTTACATTGATTGTTCGTATTAATGTCAACAACTTTCCAGTAAAGACGGGGCGAAGCCATCACTTTCCGGGTTTATAACAGTACTCTGTGGAGGTTTTGTTCTTGCTCAAGGATACAACACGGCAATGGAACACGACAATGGAAATCGAACCCAGGACCTCTCGATTTGGAATCTGATGTTCTGCCACTAAGCCACCGCGCTCCCAAAGCAAGATGATTTACATGCAATACAACATCCATCATATCATATTGGGACATCTAAGTACGACTTTTTGTATTGACTGACTATGCTAAGTACGGGCTATGAGTGAGCATTTTTCTCAGATTTCTTTCTAATCAATAACCTTATCCCAGGTTTCCTTCGGATGAATATACAGAAAAGATCACCACGGCCACGGGTGAAACTATGGGTGGATTTGAAGCAACTCCTAACAATAGTCGAGAGTATTGTAACGCTGAACGAGATGATAAACGTATAGTCGTTGACGTTCACTCGGCTCTTAAAGCAAGGCAAGGTATGAACATGTTGTGGCGCCTTTGTAGTCGGTGAAAAAATGGGATATTTTGAAGAAAGATAAATAGAGGATATTTGCTTTTTTGAGGTGAATACCAAATATATTTCATCGAGTGAGTTGCAAACATCAGAATTTTCACGAGTGAGCAGCACGAGTGAAAATTTTTATGTTTTCAACGCACGAGATGAAGTATATTCGGTATTCACCGAACAAAAAGCAAATTTTCTTTTTATTTTATACAATACACGGGCATTTTCCAATTCACAAGGCAGGCGGTGAAAATGCAAAAAAAAAAAAAAAAAAAAAAAAATGCAAAAAAAAAAAAAAAAAAAAAAAAAAAAATGAAAACACCAATAATTTTGGTAACACATTGTTCCTAAATAAGGAAATGAATATCCACACTTTATGTTTTCGTTCATAAATAACGGAGTTATAGGCGTTTGAATTTCTGAAGTGAGACACATTTAATGACGTCAAGTAATCCAAAATCTACAGTGAAGATATAGGCTGATATCAGTCGTGACTAGTGACTTTTGATATCAGTGATATTTGATACCAGTGAAATTTCATATCAATGAAAATACCAATTTTATAAAGTTTTAATATACATTGGTTTTCACTGTAAAGTATAAAATAAATGTTTTTATTGCAGTTTATCGTCTATTGTTCAGGATAAAACGTCTTTGTGAATACAATTTTCGAAAATATTGTACCGCTTAAGGTATTTTGTTTGTAAATTGTAACCGATTTAAAACTATAATTATGTTTGCAAAATGATATTATTGACTTCTAAAAGATTGTGTGTGTCTTTTTTTCTATATAAAAAGTTGAATAAAGCCTTTCATTGTTATATGTATATACTGAATACAAAATAAGCATGCTAATGTTAAAACTAGCTGACAAATGTGCTTACATTATCAAAAATATGTGTGGTTTTCATTCAGGATTTAAGCCCATTCCAATGCCAAGATCAAGTAAGAGACCACAGGTATCCGATTCAGAAGATAGCGAGGACACTGTATCACTAACAGGCAATGTGTCACACAGATATTTTGGTGCCGATGACCAGGAGATTTCTTCATTGGATGCTCAGTGGGAAGACATGTATATGTCGGTAGGTGGCTTTGTGGAACTGTGAGATTGAAATTTCTCACATCCTATAGTTATTTGCTTAACTGGTAGTTTGTTTCTTGTATTTTATTCTCATTTTTAAACAACTAACGTATGTTGATTGGATTAAAACGTTAGTTTCCCTTTATAACTATCGTTCTTAGTTGTACACAGAAACAATATATTGTTTTCATTTTCTTATGTGGTAGTCTAGATTAAACTTGACACCAATTTAAGTCATTTTCCTCTGCATGAAATAAAATAACAAAATCTATGAAACAAAGTGAGCATGATGTTCGCATTTTCATTTATAGGAAGACGAGGCTACAATAAATGGTAAACCATGGTATGAAATGTCTTCTGATGATGACGTCAGTTTGGTTCCGTCATGGAGAAGTGATGACGACACTGAAGGGTCAAGGACGCCAAGAATGATATGACGTCATCAGTTTAAATATGCCAAAGTTGGCAACGGACACTATGATATGATGACGTCTTTTATGCCTTTTGACGCCATTATGAGCAGTGACGACATGCTGTGGTCATTGACACATTGAATACTTTACGCCGGTTTGATGACGTCCTGGGAAAACGGTTACGTCAATGATGATGTTAATGAACACACTTACATGTAAATGAAGTTTTTATTCGCTGATATTGTTTGCCAAGACACGGAATGTTGTTAGTCAATGTTATTATGTCACTGGGAAGAAGAGGCCGAGGACACCAAGAATAATGACGTCATTAGTTTGGTGACGGCATGGGAAAATGATCAAGCGCTGAAAGTGTAAAATAACAGGGTTTGTGGTTTAAATCTGATCAATGGCATAGAATGATGTACACTTAGTTTTGTTTCATCATAGTCGGCCTTAAATCACTAAGAGTTAGCATTATACCATTCTTTGACATTATATTCTTAGTGATCGGCTCCTTTAGGATGACTTATTCTTCACAGTTAAATAGTGTTCACTTATAAATAAACATGTTTACTTTGTAGGGTTTTGTTGGGCGTTTATGTTTATTTCCAGCGCCCGAACTATTGTTTTGTTCTATTAATCCAATTTTTGACGAATGGGTTTTCCCACTGTTATCATTTGAATGAGTCCTCTGTAGTTTCAGTCCACTTTCATTTTTAGGAGAATCAGGAGTGCATGGTATTGAGTTTTCATTCTCGTGTCTCTAATCAAACAGAATAGACCCAGATGTAATGCCGCGATGAGTGGCGTCACATCTGGGGTTATACTGTTTGCCTATGTCCCACGACAGGGGCGCCAGGCTTATATCATTCTCGCGAGATCTGACGATATCTCGTCTAGATCTCTCGCATTTGACGCTTTGAATTATGGGATATAGCCAAAATCGGCTAATCCCGTTCAGTTCTCGCGAGAATCAATTAATAGATTTCTTGAATTTGCTGGACTAGAATGTATTTCTTTCATTTGAGCTGTGCATAGGTAAACGTAACAAAAAGACAAAAATAAAATGTATGTAAAATTATATTAATATGATCTACATATAAAATGGATTCCAAAATGGATTCCATGGCGGACATTCCCAGCATGCAACGAGCCAAAGGCGACAGGTCAGTGTTATAGCGCTACCTGTCGGCGACAATGGGATTATATGAGTTAAGTGGATAAAGATAAATAACAAAGTTACAAATATAAGTAACACATCAAACTAGTAATGAGCTCTTTCCAAAAAGGCGGTCATTCAACTACATCAACGAAGCTGTAAATATTTCAAACGTTTTCTAATCTGCAAAGAAAATCACTGACGCAATTAGGTGAAATACATAACAGACGATACTCCATGAAGCAGTCACGGCAGTCAAAGAACGTTACCGGAAAAATCCTGAAGGAAAACGTTGAATTTATTATGTCCCCCCAACCGGGTGGGGGACATGATTGTTTTTGGTGCGGACCTTGTCGGCGTCAGTGCCTGCATCCGCGTCGCTGTCCGCGTTCGCGTAGCTTCTCTCCGACACGATATCTTTTGAACCATTAGGTGGAATGTCATAGGTAGTGTCATAGGTCTATTCCCATTTGCATTAATGGTTGTAGTTATTTGTGCCCAATTTCCTGCCCGTGTCCCATTTTCTGCTCATAATGTCCTATACTTTAAAAATATACAATTGTTGCCCTTGAGTGAGGGTAACATGACGATTTGTTCACCCGAGGCAGGTAATATTGCCCGAGGGCAATATAACCTGTCGAGGGTGAACGAATCGTCATGTCATCCTCATTCAAGGGCAACAATTGTTTTATTATACCGAACCACTTTTGAAACAAATTAGCGAAATGCCACATGACAAACGCATGTGACTACAAGTGCAACTGCACATTTAGGCGGATATGACGTCAGATGGTAATATGATCATGCGACATGACAGAATAGCACCCTTCACATGCACTGTAAACAAATGCGTGTGACTACACGTGCAGCTGCATTTTTTCGGCAGATATGACGTCAGAGGGTAATATCATCATGCGACATTACAGAATAGCACCCTCCGCGTGACCTGCTCTGGACCAATCAAAATCCACATTCAGCCAATGAATATTAATGAGGTATAATAATGCATGTTGACACAGCTATTTTGCATGTTTGACCCCAATTTATGTCACCGTTTTACGACCGCCTGATACTGCGTCGTTTCGGTTCATCATTGGATATCAACAAAAGACAAGATGAACGCATGAGGTCATCCAAGATGGCAACCGGATGTGAGGTCTATCAAGATGACGACAGGATATACGTCATCAAAAATGGCGACCGGATATGATGTCATTTCAAGATGGCGGCCGGATGTGACGTCATAAGATCAAATTACAAATTTCCCTGGAGGTAATTGGTCCTGTGGTTTTTCACCTACTTGCTATGTTACAGTTCTCGTAAAAATTGCAATTTCTGTTTTAGGAAAATAACTTTTCGCATATGTGTTAGCAAGACTCCGCAAGTATAACATCGTTCTTCTAACCGTTCTAATTCAAACATTATACTGTCTTTGGGGCCTGGGTGAAGTACGTGTACGCAGTGTCGTAAAGGTGTCCTTCCTCAGAGACTCAGTTTGCCATGATTAATTGTATCAACTTAAAATGGTTGGGGGATTATAATATCGCAAAGAACCTATCTATAACTACAAAGTAATTTTCTTCTGGTATAGATGATGGTACATGTAGAGTCGATGACAAGAATTAACGAACACCCTCGTATGACAGGAATTTCACCAAACTTGCATAGACATGTGGTTGGGGATGGGGAAAGAGTTGATTAGATTTGGGTGACCTTGTCCTATTTTTCAAGGTCACCAGCCCATGAAAACTGTCAAAATTAGCTATTCCGAAGCGATATCTGCATAAATGAATGGATTTTGACCAAACTTGCATAGAAGAATGTTGGAAGAAGACTTGGAGGTGATTAAATTTTGGTCAACTTGACTCAGTTTTCAAGGTCACCAGCCCATGAACACTGTTGAAATTAGTTTTCCAGCACGATATCTTCTGAACCAAAGGGTGGACTTTGACTTAACTTGCACAGAAACTTTGTTGGGAAGAGACATAGAGGTGACCTTGAGCTTATTTTCAAGACCAGAAGCCCATGAAGAATCTTAAAATTAGCATTTCCAGCACCATATCTTCTTAACAAATGGGTGGATTTTGACCAAACTTGACTTTGCTACTGCCGACGATATTCAGAACATATAACCGTATGTTCACGAACAGCCAATCGAAAAAGCAGTCTGAAATCGCAAGCATATGAATGTCTTTGCATCCCAGACCATGACCTATCACTGACACTGATACCTTGGCTCCGGGATATACCAAAATGTCTGATAATTACAGACAGTGTCCACCTAGCACAAAAAAATGGTAATTGCGCCACTGGTCCTTTATGTGCAGTGCTTAATTGTGAAACTTGTGCTTTTTTGTACATGTGGGTACCCCAATAAAATGGGACACATATACAATACAACATATTTTAGCAAATACGCTTGTCACGACCTTATCATACATGTGTGGGACAATGTATGCCATGCTTTTCAATACTTGGCAGTCCAAATCCATAAAAGTCGCTTAGTTTTCGGTTTGTTGGCATTTTTGAGTACATTATTCTACCTATGCTCATAATATTCCTTGACATGTGCCCGAACTCGTACGGGTGGATGCCAGGTCTGTAAATGACCCTGGGTCGCAAAACTAGGTCAAAGTTCAAATGAGTGCAAAATATCAAAAATCTGTAAAAATAAAAATAAACATTATTATTTTGGAAAATCATGGAGTGATTTTAGGTAACTTGTACCTATGTTATTCCTTGACATGTGTCCAAAGACATAGGGGTGGGTATCAAAACTGTTAATGCTCCTGGGTGACAGAATTAGGTCAAAAGTCAAATGCGTGCAAAATAACAAACACCCGTTACAATAATAAAGTAATTTGCATTTCAAACATGGACTGACTTAAAGCAACATATGCTCATTTTATTCATTGACAAATGCTTAAACTCATACGAGTATATTCCAAGTTTGTTACTGCCTCTGGGTCACAGAATTAGGTCAAAGGTCATATGAGTGCAAAAATATCAAAACCTATAATGATTACTAAATAATGCATTTCTATCACAAAATCATGGGCTGGCTGAAAGAAAGTTACCCAAAGGATTTGTAGTACATCTCTGAGATGATTTAAGGCTTATCTAGAAAATAATGCATGTTAGCCATTGAGGCCAAAGGTCAGATGAGGTCATCAATTCAAAACAGGGTATACCCTGAAAATGCCTTCACAATTTCAGTTACTGGAACGTTTCAGTTGTAAAAGTAGCTGACAGAGATAGGAGGTCTTGCTGTGCTTGTTTGGCATTGATAGTTTTAAGTTAGATCAGCTGGCTAACCTGCACTCCGATACACTTCGTGACCTCGCTCCTCTCTCGTGGTATGGAGAGGTCTAACGGAATACCGATGGAAATATTCCGTCTAGTTTTAAGTTAGATCAGCTGGCTAACCTGCACTCCGATACACTTCGTGACCTCGCTCCTCTCTCGTGACAGCTTAGCATTAGTTGCCTTTAAACTATGGTCGAACAGATTATGGATTTCGTAAGAAGCTTATAGCTGCTTTATTTGGTGAGAATTATTAGAATTTTTCGTATGTTTTGTTAGAAAATGCAAAAATCTTTTTGTAAACATCTGGTAAGCCTGCAGAAATTTCAATTAATTTGCAAAAAGCAATCGATTTTCTACTTTGTGTCCCGTATTCTACAGTAGTCTCCCCTTATCTATTTATAGACGCATGTGATATTTTCCACAGAGAACATGATGTATTTTATGAATCTGCGTATCTTTACATCTAGAATATGTAAAAACTAAGTCCTATCAGTCATAAAAGATATAACATAACTTAATTTTCAATTTATTTGGCGTCTTGGATGATTTTTCATTTTCGACCAAGGGCTCAATACATGTCATTTCCGTCGGTATGGAGAGGTCTAACGGAATACCGATGGAAATATTCCGTCTAGTTTTAAGTATGAAATACAAAATCTGGACTATAGTAATCTGTTCTTGCAGGTCTATTTGTACCCCGTCGCACTGTTTCGCTTAGGATGAAAGTGTAGTAAAACAAGACTAAATTATTAAAACAAGCATGTTTCACTATTACCCACAAAAATAAATCTTCTTAATCTGATCAACCTTTGTAAAGATTATACATTATGATGTTCATTTCATTTGTACATGATGTGAAAATACTTTCCTTATTGAATGTAATTGATTGCCCCAACCCATTGACCCCCCCCCCCCCCACAAGAAAACAAACGAGCAAAACGACAAAACAAATCATATGAATGTACTATTCATTTTGCCCATTTTCAGAACTGTAGCAATTTCCAGAATTTAAGTCAGAATTTAAGTCATTTGGAAAGTATGGAACTTTCGAAGATGGGGTACAAAATGGCTACCATCATAATGGAGAACAATATTGTTATGCTAAACTTGCTGGTCCGTTTTTGATTATGTGATAACTTTAAGTTTGGTATAGCTTTCCACAGTCAGTTGTTATTTAGCAAATAAAACTGCAAAATTGATAGGTATTGCAGCGTTCCAAGAAGACAATACTTAACTACATATGCTCAGAAGCAAACGTTTAGTCAGTGAAAATACATGTAAAATTCCATTGAGCCTGTTTAAATCAATGTGCATTCAAACCTCCTTGATAGCAATATAAACAATTGAATTATCATATGTGGTTTGGCCAGAGTGCATACACCAATTTTCTTTCTTATTTAAAAAAGGAGCAATCTCCAAATTCTTAATTTTTGACATGTTAGTTTTCGAGACTGGGGCTGAATTTTGCTGAGAGATTTTCGGATTCTTGTCACTAGCAACAACTTCTATTTCACAACGCTATAAATAAAAGTAATGATTTTATCATTCATTGGGTATTTGCAGAAATGATGTATTGCGAATAAGGCCAATGAGTGTATCAAAATGTGCAACTTGGGTAATTTCTAATCAAATTCAGAAAGAAAGAATCTTTGCAAATTTAACAAGAAGGAACAGCTAAGGCCATCAGCAGGATAAATAGTTACGGGGCTTGTCAAAGTAAATAACAATGACAAAACTTTATCCTCTGAGTAAGCTGAGGTAAGCAAAGAGTGAATAAAATGATGTTTGTAACCTCATTTACACAATGCTTTAGAGCTGTGGTAAAATATGCAAATAAGAAACTTGGTACTTCTAATACGAGCAAAGATAGCATGCATAAGTGCAGTAAACCACTCTTTGTGTTTGCAGTGGTGGGATGATAACAATTGTCATGCCAGAATTGCCTAACCCATGCTATTCCTAGGCCAAGTCTCGGGACAAGGAAGTAATGTGACACTGTGTGTCATAGATATGATACGCTGGTACAATTTATGAGAGCCATGATGACATAAGCAACTCAGTACTTTCAGACACAAGTAAAGCTTGTGCAGTACTCCCCACTTGGTAGATGAGAATAATTTTTCATTAACAGGATTTGTTGTTAGTACAGCTCATGTTGCATAAATAGTGTACTGACAATATGTTTAAGGTTTTAAATTAATGAATGAGCAGCGACCTCAGTAAAGCTTCACCAGACATTAGTTTGAATCTGCAGTGACTATTCAATTTTATCTGTCTAAACACCAAACATACACAAGTTTATTTAATACATAAGTAGAATATAAATGTAAGTAGTCTCATCAAATGATAAAAAGCAGCAGCTGAGCTTAATCAATGAAGTAATGCATTTATGCTAATCACGCAATAACAACATACATCTTATGATTTTGTACCATACTCGATTTTCGATTGTGTAAAATTCTCCAAGTTGCTATATGATACCTTAATGAATGTACGTATGTACAAATGCCTAAGTCAAAGCTAGCATCTCAATGCCAGCACAACCAAGCCAATATCTCTACCAGTGCAAGACATCTTTACATCAGACATCAGAGTCTCCACAAAAACGTAAAGATCTTTCATGTCGAAAGGCTTTAAATTCACGAAAACGTTTTGCTCTTGATCACTCTGCTGACAAACCATATAGCAAGACCGTAAACCAAACCTAATGGCTGAGTCACGTCAATGTCCAAACTCCCCAACAGTGCCAACACCTCTGTTGCTCTCCGATATTGTTTAATTAGAGGACTCAAGTCCAGAAATGGAACACCGCGGCTTGGAGTTTGGTCAATGTCAGCCAGTATCGTTGTTTGTTTGCTCATGTTGGCGTGACGTCGGTCGCATTTTGCCATAACGTTAAGCTCGAAAAATAGCGTTTGGGCTGTTCCGAAATTCCGGTAAGCCTGATTTAATGTCAAATATCCGGAATATTAGGAACAGTTTTTGGAACTAAAAGACAGATACTTGATAGATAATAAAATGTAAATATCAGAACTGAAATTCAGATGTTAAGCTTTCACTGGATGATGAATAACATCAGTTTTAATCTCTCTGAGAGGCCCTTCGGGCTTCACATACATCAAAACAGCCTGAATTTCAATCAGTTTATATTTATCATTAACACACTATTTATTGATCTGGCAGTTTCGAAGAATAGATTAGATTGACAACTAAATTATTGAAGAGAATATGCCCTAAACAGAGGAGTCACGAAATCAAGTTTACTTATGTTCTCCATACGTAAGATAATAAAATTTTACCAATACATATTTAATTATTGCTGTTGTGGCGGCCATCTTGACCACCATCATTATACGATAAGTAAAAAATAAAACATTAGTATCAATCTGACTCATTTGAAATGACTCTGATTACCACCAATACTCTTATTTGCAATCATCACTTTTCTCAGGGTCAAAATTAGAAAACAACATGAAAAATAATTATTTTGTCCTTACATGACATTGAACCTCAAGTATATCAATATCATTTTTAAATCCAAACTAACTGATGGCGATCAACACCATAAATGTATCAAATGTTTCTTGGTTTAACAAAACTGATCAATTACAATATGAGAAAGTACAATAAAATTGGATGTGTATAAAGATTTTTAGATGAGAGTAAGTTACTTGTGCATGCATCAACTGTTATAGCATTCTCTTGTTTTTGACAGCCATGTTGAACACCATCTTGAAATGACAAAAACTACAAAATCAAACAGTAGTCTCAAGAAGTACCTAAAATAACTTTATCCCCACCAGAATACCACTGGCACTAATGTTTATACAGACAATTGTAAAAGGGCATGAAAATAAGCATATTTGCACTTAAGTGACCTTTGACCTAAATCTGCACCACTTTGTTGTAACAATTGTTGCTTATTAAACCTCACAAAAGTACTAGATGTAATTTAGGGGTTATTTTGACAAATTAATTGAAAATATAACATAAGATATTGCTGATATGCTGAAATATATGAAATTTTGCACTTAGTTGACCTTTGACCTACTTTTGGGGCTCCGGGGCATTTTCAGACTTGGCATCCACCCTAGCGTGTATTGTTACACATCAAGGAACACATTTAGCATGGATGCCAAAATGTACTCAAAAATGCCAACAGAAAAATATTTTGATGGCTTGGGAGGCCAACTACAAAATATCATATTCTATTTCTTACAATTTTGGGAAATTGTGCTCAAATTTTGTCGAGGGGTATATTTGTGTAACGTTTTGTAGATCTAAAAGTGTTTGTGATTGGGGTTTACCTAAAACTATGGTTTGGTTATGCCAACATTTGTTTCAGTCATGTCGGGTTAAATTACCTAAAGCCTTGTTGCATGCTTCGCTAAAGACAAATTTATTCTATACTAAAAGTATACCGATACTACTTTAAAAAATTCTATTATAAACGTAGACCAAACATAACAATAGTTAATGTATAACATAAGCTGAATAAATAGAATGTCAAATGTATTTTAATGAGTTTTATCGTAATTCTATTAAAATGTTTTAATACAGAATTTTATGTATTATAATTTAGATCACTTACGAAAATAATGTGGGACAAGGTTTTTCAAATATGAATTTGCCTATGTCTTATTAAATATGAATATGGTAAAAGTTTATGAATTTGCACCATTGAAACTGACTATCAATGAAATCGCATCGGCGAGGCGGTTCTAACGTGTACCCACAATCAATGTTTTGAACAAACATATTAAAGACATTAAACATATATATATAGTGTTTTTTTTCTACTGAAAATTTTTATTGTTTACACCTGAGAAAATCTTTGTATATTGGATGGGCAAATTTTCGTAACTTACGATGAACACAAGAGTATCTATGAGAATTTCGATACGCCGAGATCTGAGGCACGGTGCCTATCTGCGTTTCAGATGGATTGTCGAAAATTATACCTATAGCTGTATCTATATATCACGGAAAAAACTGTGTTTCCTTAGACCCCATGTAATGACTACCTCACGAGTCGACAAAAATGAAAAAGTGGCTCATTCAACCACGGTCTCCCCAAGTGTATTGTCATTTGCTTGTTCGTTTATGACGTGTTTGTCATTGGTGTCATTAAAACATTATAGAAATCAGAGATTGAGGGTGCCACCAAAGAAAACTGTGTCACTTTATTCATGCAACACATTCCAAGTCATATCAATTGCCGCCACTTCAACATCAGAAGCATCTGGATTTTATGAGAACAAGCAAAGAATATTTGTATATCAAATTAATTAAATATATATCAAGAGACTTTATGAAAGCAAACAACCTGATAGATACTCTTAAAACGCCATAAATACACCCTGTACGCCACACATACATCACAACAACGAAACGTACGTAGCACGTACGTAGCACATACGTCGCTGATACGCGTGGTACGTTATACATACGCCGCAGATACGCAGTAGATACGAAATGAAAGTCAAATATACGTCACGCATACGCCACAGATACGTCACAGATACGAAAAATACGCCGTACATACGTCAAGGTTACGTGACAGGGTAATCGCTATGTACATGTGGCGTATCAGGAGTATGAGCTACGTATCTACGACGTACGTGCTACGTTGCTTTCGTATGTGCTACGTATGTGTGACGTATGCACGGCGTATCGGACCTGTCTCGTACGTGCTACGTATTTTAAGTGCACACATAAAAAACGTAGCACCTCCGCGTATGAAGAGTTTGAGGTACGTATATAGGAGTATGAGCTACGTTAGCTCAAGTATGTACGACGTACGCGTGACGTACCTTTCGTATCTTGATACGCCGAAGATACGTGAGTCGATAAGCAATAGTATGACAGCATTGGCGTGAAATTCATTACGAAAACACACCCATGCAATATACAGAGATTTTTTTTTCAGCTTTAAAACTGGAAAAAAATCATTGGAAAAAAAAATTATTCTTTTAACATTCAAAAGTTTGCTCAAAATAGTGATAGTGGGTACACGTTAGAACCGCTTCGCTAAAAGACTAGAAGCTTGACATTTTGTAAATAATTGGAAAAGGAATCGCACAATCCGTGCAGCGAAAACAAATATGCACATGCAGATTGTTGGTTCTCTGATGCACATGCCGATTTGTGTCGGAACTTGTCGAAACACAAAATTGTTGATTTTCTCACACGAATGCTCACGTAATGTTCATATGGAAAGTATAGGTTAAGCCAGGTCTTCCGATTCATCGGGTACATTGTCAATTATAACAATGAGTTAAACTCGCTCTATTGTCATTTTGTTAGAGACGTACCTTAGATAGTCACTGTGCCGTGTCTTGGGCAAGCCTGACATATTTTCATATGATTATTCGAACAGAAATGCGCCGATCGACTGTGCAGTTTATATATGTTCTCCAGCGTCCTCGGTATCGCTTCAATAAATGTACAATTGTCCGATTTTCGGAATATAAGTTTTGAAGCCTCTGGGCGTTGTGGGTGTCTGTACATTCCAGTTTGCGAAAGGTCCGATCGGAAACCCAGTAAGCACATTTTTGGTGCGACACATCTCATGTCTGCTATAGAAATAATAATAATCGTTTTGGAGATACTTATAGATAGAAAAAAGTGTTGTAATAGCCTCTTCTCTGCATTTAAATCTATTAACTTTGTTGTAGAAAAGAACACATTAAGACAGAAATGATAACAAAAAGTCTGTTGAAATTATATGAGGTAGTGAAACAATGGAATTAGGACTAACCATTGGGGCTGGTTGTTAAACTTGAGGGTTCGTTGGATAAGGTGATAGATTGTAACTCTGTTAATGAAGTCATTAAATGCGAGAGAATGGAGGTTCAAAACGGCACGTTCATACATACATGGAGAATGCCTCTGTGGACAAAAGCATTACTCGAGGTGACAAAAGTGTGTCATCCCTAAAAAGGAACACATGTTAAGGCAATGGAACTGATCAACCACGATAAACTAATTAAAGATCATTGAATAGAAACATTCGTAAATGCGTGCAGTGAAGCCGAAAATTCTACGCAAAATGGACGAGGAGACACAGACTGAAGTAGGAGCAGCAGTTAAAGCAAAGGTACAGAAAACAAGGGGAGAGAAGGACATAGATACGAAAGATAATACGACAAGTGCAGGACATATCGCCCTTGATAAACATAATGTTATGTATTGTGATAAACATCCGGATAAGAAAATCGAGTACTATTGCCGTATACACGGTGAGTTACCGTGCTCCAGATGCGCCATTGAAAATCATAGAAAATGTCAAGGAATGTCAATTATAGAAGATATAGCATCACTGCCCAGGACACAAAAAGATGTGTTCAGAGTATCAGAGAAAATAGAGGATGCTGCATTTCAGATTGATACGCAAAGGCAAATGGATAAGCGAGTACTGAGTAACCTTGATGAATCGGTAGAGAGAATAAATCTGGAGTTAAAACATTACAAGGATAAGATGTATAAAATTACCGATTCAATAGAAACTAGGTTAACGAAGCGGACTGACAAGCTTTACAAAGATAGGAATAGGACCGTTACTGGTCATCTAGATTTATTAAACGACACTGGGGCAAAAGTCGAGAAATTAAAAGAGGCAATGGAAATATTACAGACAACGGAGGGTGACGCAGAACGGTTTGTTATTCTTCAGAAAGTAAAGAAGGCTTTCACGGCACTTAGTACACCCATACATAACCTTCACAGGGACGCTATAGATGTGCAACTCAATCTTAGAATGAACATTGATCTTGACAAAACGCTTGAGCATATAGATAAAAAGATGACAGTAGAAGTTAAAACGATGAGAAGAGGCGAACAGATCACAAAGGACCGAAACGCGCCTGAAGTAAAACGAAAAGGAGGACGCAAAGCTGATCCGGATGCAATAAGCACTGCAAGATCTACAAAATCTACAGGAAGAAAAGAGGGCCCGCATAAATTCCTTGCACAAAGGAACTTCAAACCTTACAAAATTCCCCCATACATCGTTGAAAAGAAACCGCCACCAGTGATACGCGGAAGTCATACATCACTGAGGAAGGGCAAACCGATTATTGTTATAAGCGGCGAAAATATAGGTGCACAAGCGACAAGTAAGCGACACGCGGCAGCCATGTTTGATAGTATTGAATCAATTCCTGAAAAAGAGGATCTAGAAATTAAAGACACGTCTATTAACAAGGATCGACAGAAAGTTGAAAGAAGTAGACATAATAAGACTGTCCCGGGACAATCTAAGGCTGTCAGATATACATGGGGAAACTACAGCAGTGCGGTTACTGTCAATGAATCAAAACATGCGAAAGTGACAGAATCAGTGGTGAATACATCTCCACAGAATTATAGATATAATAAATCAGTGTTTCAGAATTTTGACAGAAATCGTTCTAAGGAAGAAATCAAAGATAAACAAACATATAGTTACAAGAAAAGTGGCGCGTCTTCTGACACTAACACAGGATTATATAGAAACTATAGAATGAGTGAGAGACAAAAACAGAAACAAGATGCGTTTGATAAAATTGAAAAGCTTGCTCATAACATGGCAAAGCCAAACCCAGTGATCAAAGTTCCAGGTTCAATGTCACAAATGGATGAGAAAGATGAAATGAATACGTCAAAGACAAACCATACAAAAGCCGACGACAAGATAAAATCTTCGGTTTCGAATACCAACAATGGCAAATCTACAAGCGACAAAGCAAAAGTTGCAGTGCCTTTTAAGAAACATGATGATAAATTCAACGGAGAGCAACACGCTTCGGTTAATGGTAACATGGTTTTAGATGGTGCAGAAAAGGACTCTGGCATAGCGCTCGAAACTTTTAATGAATCAATCGATAAAGATAATGATGTCGCGAACACTATCAAGAATGGTAGTACAAGTCCAGTGAAAACTAAAGAGCATGGTAAAGATATAGCAAACGATGTGATGAATGAAAATGGGAATAAGAATAAAAGCCATGAAAATGGTGAAAATACTGACAAGATGTCACCGAAGCTAGAAAGTAAAGACGCAAATATTCTGGGCAATGAAGAAAATCACCAAAATGGAGAAAATTCTAACAAGAAATTTACTGATGGCAAGCAGGATATGGATGTCGAGGATGGAGCTGGGCCTTCAGAGAAGCTTAACAAAGAAAAAGAAGAAAACAAAGAGAATGAAAATCTCGTGAAAGCTTTTGTAACTGATATATCGATGGATTCTGAGACTAAACTCTTAGAGAACACTATAGAGAAACGCATGAAGACTAAATCGGCTGACCGACTACGAGTGCGAAAATCCACTGGGAGTCTTCAACGCGCAAAGTCTGATAAATGAGACAAAAGAATTACATTCATACATTTATGTATTAGTTTAAAGATTTCTTGAAATGTCTTTTTTTTCTTATAGCTGTAGCAATGTAATAAATTCTTTATTTTTATATATAAGATATTGTGTTTAAGATGTTGTTTGCTTGCCTAATGTTTCTAAATCAATATCAAGAAAATCTTATTGCAATCATAAGCGATTTTAAATGCAGTGGGACCGGGCCTTATAGAACATGTTTATGATGCATTTCACCTTGCTTTTTAGCTCACCTGTGCTGAAGTCTCACATGTGAGCTTATAGGATAGGCAGGCACCCTGCGTCCTGCGTCGGACCGTCGTCCACACTTTTCAAAGATCTTCTCTAAAACCGCTCGCCCAATCAAAGTAAAATTTTATATGAATCATCTATGGCAATGGGGAACTAGTCTGTTTATAAATAATCCAGGTCACATGACCAAGATGGCCGCCATGTCCATATACGGTAATACCGCTTTAACAATCCAGTGGACCAATTTCAACGAAACTTTGCGTGTAGCAACTGCCCTAAATTACTAGAATGTGCCAGTTTTATAAATCATTACCCCGTGATGACCTTGACCTATCTAATGGCAAAGTCAACATAGGTCGCCCATGCATTTGAATGGGAAAAATTGTTAAATTGTAATTTGAAGGTCAAAACTTGCAGAAAATGGGCAAATGTACTGAAGATTTAACAATCTGAAAAACTTGAATCCCAGGGGTTGGTCTGTCCCCACCCAGGAGCAATATACATGCATATAACCATAATATTCAAAGATCTTCTCTGAAACCGCTTGGCCAATCAAAGTCAAATTTTATTGGAAGCATGTATAGGTAGGGGTAAACAATGTCGTTATAAATAATCCAGGTCGCATGACCAGGATGGCCGTCATACCGATATATGGTAAAAAAAAACCCTTCAAAACTTTTCTCCGTAACCGATGGACCCATTTCAATAAAAGTTGGCATGTAGCATCTGGGTCTAAATTGCTACAAAGTGTATATAAGTTATGACCCTCTGATGACCTTGGCCTATTTTATGGCAATGTCAACTTAGGTCGTCCATGCATTTGAATGGGTAAAATTGTTAAATTGACATTTGAAGGGCAAAACTTGGATCCCAGGGGTTGGTCTGCCCCCACCCCGGGGGCGATGTATATAACCATAATATTATTATTCTCTGAAACTGCTAGGCCAATCAAAGTCAAATTATATAGGAAGAATGTATAGGGAGGGGGAACCAATGTGTTTATAAACAATCTAAATCACATGACCAAGATGGCGTACATACCCATATAAAACCCTTCAAAAATCTTCTTCTCCGGAACTGCTGATCCTATTGCAATGAAACTTGACATGTAGCAATGGGGAATAGGGTACTACAATATGTTTATAAATCATAACCATGTGGTGACCTTGACAAATTTTAAGACAGGTCAACTTAGGTCACATATGCATAAAGCTTTTAGGAAATTTTCAAAATCGGCAAATGGACAGAATATTAATTCTATGATTTTGAAAAAGAAATTGGCCACAAGGGTTATTCAGACCTTGCCCAGGGGCTACGTGTTTATGACCGTGATAGTCAAACAAATTGATTAGTCTATATTTCAGATGTCAGGTGATCGTTTCCTCTGGTTAAGCTGTAAAATTTACCATTTTCGGGCAAAACATTGAGAACTTTAAGCTTTACAATTATTTCTTTACTGACCATTCCACGGTAGGTATGCCATAATTCAGCTGTATAATGCTGTCTGTTAAGTCAATAGTCAAGGAACAAAAGTATTTCCACAACGTCGGAAATTCCATAGACTTACGTATATTTACATGTTTTCAAGAAACATTATCTTGCCTCTCCTGATCAATATGATATCATGATGTTGGTGTTTATTCATTATTTATTTATTTTACAATATTTCATGAGTGTACACACATTTAGCCGGATGGGTTTTCTTCCATATGGTCCTCTGCTAAAAGGCAACATTCTAAAATTAATACATATAGGCTTGTCATAAACCAGGGATCAAATAATTCAGTTTTGTTCGAGGCCACGGGAGTAGCTTCCATGTGGCGGAGACCAATGTCCAAACAGCATGTGCGGGCTCGCGGGCTCGAAGTTAAAATTGCTTACAGAACTTAAGGTTGACTCTCGGCTCTCCTTAAAACGATAGGTATGTTGAGACAAACACTCAGTTATAGGTGCACAAAACCCCTTGGTAAAAATCAAGTGAATTCATAGATTATGCTAAAAATATAACATCCGTGAAATGTATACCCCCTTATATACCACTTTTATATAGCAAAACTGGGGTTTGCAGGGGTATACCTTTTTTTCTTATTTTGCTCCAAATCATAGATTGTGGGTACTCGTTAGAACCGCCTCGCCGAGGCGATTCTAATGTGTACCCACAATCTATGTTTTGAGCAAAAATATAAAAAGAATATCAAAAATTCTCAGCTGAAAATTTCAATTTTTAACGCTTAAAAAATCTCTGTTAATTGCATGGGCAAGTTTTCGTAATCTGGTAATGAGCTGACTCGCTTAAACGTGGTTTCGTTTGAAAGGTAAGGCGTAAATAAAAAAAACATAGTTAGCTGCTGTGTTTCCACTAACCCGACCGACTCTTGAGTTTTTGCGCACACCCTGCAGATTTTATTGTCAATAAAAATAGAATAAAAAATATTTTTATGCCGACCGACCCTCAAGACTTTTAGTGGAAAGCAGACACTGATTTAAAAACTACTCGAACTTCAACAATACTAGTTCAACTCACTTTTAGCTTCTTAATGGTTTTAAACTTCATCACATGTCTGTTTCGAGTACTTATATTTAATTTCAGCGAGTTTCTACCTTTTTTTTTAACCATTTCTACATTTTCTAACCATTTTCTCTGATCCGAACCATTTTCAAAAAAGAAAAAAAATACACGAAAAATAAAAAGATTTTCCAACCTACCGACTCTACCCAGTCTTCGGCATCATCAGGAAAACATTTCCGTGAGATATATAGCCCCTTGAACCCCAATTTTATATAGTAAAACTGGGGTTTGCAGGGGTGAACCTAATTTTATTATTTTTGATTCAAACATACATTGTGGGTACTTGTTAGAACCGTCTCTCAATGTACGATTATGTACGATGGGTGTCCCTAAACAGCGGAATATACCGTCCTTGGATGCTAGCTAACAACAAGTGTTTGCTGTATTTGTACATGGCCTGGGGCGTTCTCTCGTCTGCCGAATGTGTTGGGGTCCACTATGAGTTGTGAAACATATCTTGTTTTGGGGCAAGTTACAATGAGAGTCTATGGAAACGATAATTATAGGTCTCTGCCCACCAAACAAAACAGCTATGCGCTGTTCACGGGTGACTGATCAGATTATCTGAATGAGTTTCAGTGAAGTTAGTCTGACTGGTCAGCCGTCAAAATGAAGTATCATACCCAGTGGTTCATTTTGCCGTCTGACTCCAGCACATTATCAAAAAGCCAAGCTGTCACCCACTTTTGGGTGAAAGCCATTTTTTACAGAATAACAAGTTTTCATGCAAAACAAATGGTGTAAAACACAGTAAAACAAAAAAAAATAAACAAACCTCCATTTGAAAGTTCATAAAATGTATCCGAATTTTGTTTATTTTGATCATTTTTTAAAAGAATCTGGTAAACATGGCTGACATGTTTTTCTTCAAAAAGTCATCTCAAAGGGGAGACAATTCTGATTGCGAGCTTCTGATTGGCTCTAAGAGCTCATCAACCAACCATTAACCAATCAGAATAGGAATTCCCATAAAATCAATGTCTAAAAACAGCTTGAAGAGATATTAATAGAACTTGGGAAATTTTGATAGTGCTGAAGCCAGACGTCAAAATGATAAATCAGTTATCAAAAATTCATTTTGACGGCTGACACGCCAGACTAGAGTGAAGTATGCCTCGAGTGTAGGTTGAGAATACAGCCGTAAGAGATGTTACTATTTGAATACACTCATACACGTCCTTGCATAAAGCCTGATCTAATACTTGTTTGTTTGAATACACTCATACACGTTCTTGCATAAAGTGTGAACTAAGAGTTGTTCATATTTGAATACACTCATACACGTTCTTGCATAATGTGTGAACTAAAGAGTTGTTCATATTTGAATACATTCATACACATTCTTGCATAAAGTGTGAACTAAGAGTCCTGCACAAAGTGTGAACTAAGAGTTGTTCATATTTGAATACACTCATACACGTTCTTGCATAATGTGTGAACTAAGAGTTGTTCATATTTGAATACACTCATACATATCCTTGCATAAAGTGTGATCTAAGAGGTCGTTCATGTTTGAATACACTCATACATGTCCTTGCATATAGTGTGTACTAATTAAGAGATGTTCATATTTGAATACACTCATATACGTCCTTGCATAAAAAGGTACAAGTAGGCAAAGATCAGGAAAAGGCGCAATCAGAAAAAGATTCCCACTCCAAAAACCGAGGTGTAAAGTCTGATCTAAGAGTTGTTCATATTTGAATACACCCATACATGTCCTTGCATATAGTGTGAACTAAGAGATGTTCATATTTGAATACACTCATATACGTCCTTGCATAAAGTCTGATCTAAGAGTTATTCATATTTGAATATACCCATACATGTCCTTGCATATAGTGTGAACTAAGAGATGTTCATATTTGAATACACTCATATACGTCCTTGCATAAAGTCTGATCTAAGAGTTATTCATATTTGAATACACCCATACATGTCCTTGCATATAGTGTGTACTAAGAGATGTTCATATTTGAATACACTCATATACGTCCTTGCATAAAGTCTGATCTAAGAGTTGTTCATATTTGAATACACCCATACATGTCCTTGCATATACATGTAGTGTGAACTAAGAGTTGTTCATATTTGAATACACCCATACATGTCCTTGCATATAGTGTGAACTAAGAGATGTTCATATTTGAATACACTCATATACGTCCTTGCATAAAGCCTGATCTAAGAGTTATTCATATTTGAATACACCCATACATGTCCTTGCATATACATGTAGTGTGAACTAAGAGATGTTCATATTTGAATACACTCATATACGTCCTTGCATAAAGTCTGATCTAAGAGTTATTCATATTTGAATACACCCATACATGTCCTTGCATATAGTGTGTACTAAGAGCTGTTCATATTTGAATACACTCATATACATGTACGTCCTTGCATAAAGTCTGATATAAGAGTTGTTCATATTTGAATACACCCATACATGTCCTTGCATATAGTGTGAACTAAGAGTTGTTCATATTTGAATACACCCATACATGTCCTTGCATAAAGTCTGATCTAAGAGTTGTTCATATTTGAATACACCCATACATGTCCTTGCATAAAGTCTGATCTAAGAGTTATTCATATTTGAATACACCCATGCATGTCCTTGCATAAAGTCTGATCTAAGAGTTATTCATATTTGAATACACCCATACATGTCCTTGCATATAGTGTGTACTAAGAGATGTTCATATTTGAATACACTCATACATGTCCTTGCATAAAGTCTGATCTAAGAGTTGTTCATATTTGAATACACCCATACATGTCCTTGCATATAGTGTGAACTAAGAAATGTTCATATTTGAATACACTCATATACGTCCTTGCATAAAGTCTGATCTAAGAGTTGTTCATATTTGAATACACCCATACATGTCCTTGCATATAGTGTGAACTAAGAGATGTTCATATTTGAATACACTCATATACGTCCTTGCATAAAAAGGTACATGTAGGCAAAGATCAGGAAAAGGCGCAATCAGAAAAAGATTCCCACTCCAAAAACCGAGGCGGGAAAAAACCAAACCAACAATCAGGTACTTATACCATGAAACATATCGTAAGCCGAATGAGCAGCTATTTTCCCAATAGGTGGCCACTCAGTTACCTTAACTTAACTAAAAAATATGAAAACATACATAAGGCGCCAACAGCACAAAAAAATTTTTATACACCAAGACATAAAACAAAAAGAACCACCACAGAAGTATCGACTTGGAACGATCAGTAACACAAAGTTACTGGCGGGCTTAAACCGATTTTACATGGCCACAACCTCACCCTCAGCTTCCGCAGTGGTTCAGTGATATACAAGAAATAAGAAAAATCATATAAAGAAAATACTAAACATAGATACCAACGTTTAACATGAATAACGGAAAGCAGAGTGAGCAGCTATTGAAGGTATTAGGTGGTCACAGTGCTAGCTTGGACAGAACAAGTAAAATGCAGAGGGCTAAGTGAACAGCCAAATTATAATCGGGTGGCCACAAAGCCATGCAACATGAAACTCGTAATTGGAATAACTTTGATAAGTGTGAACCACTACAGTAGTACCGCCTTGGAACGGTCAGTTATAAATAACTGGGGGGCTTAAACCGGTTTTACATGGCCATAACCTCACCCTCAGCTTCTGCAGTGGTTCATAACATTTAGTTAGTTATTTGGTCCTCGTGGTGAATCTCTAACTAGTCAATGAATCATCAAGAACAAACAAATAAATCATGATAAACATCCTGATGAATCAAAAACCAGGACTCACAGACTGAGTAAGCTGCCCGACGATGGAGATCCCTGGGTGCCGAATAACCTACTAACTCCGGAGCAAAAGAAAAACACCAGTTGGACCCCGGTGGGCCAAGCAACAGACAAGAAGCTCCGGCCCCAACCAACTAAAATGAATAGCTTTATGTCGGGGCCATCATAGAGTCTGACGCCCGACCCACCGGCGTGCAATTAAAGAAGGCAGCATAGTTATCAACCATGACTGGGTTAAAAACTAAGCATGCAGACTGTCGCATAACATTTAAGTTCTAACCTATACGTCTGATCTAAGAGTTATTCATATTTGAATACACCCATACATGTCCTTGCATATAGTGTGAACTAAGAGATGTTCATATTTGAATACACTCATATACGTCCTTGCATAAAGTCTGATCTAAGAGTTATTCATATTTGAATACACCCATACATGTCCTTGCATATAGTGTGTACTAAGAGATGTTCATATTTGAATACACTCATATATGTCCTTGCATAAAGTCTGATCTAAGAGTTGTTCATATTTGAATACACCCATACATGTCCTTGCATATAGTGTGAACTAAGAGCTGTTCATATTTGAATACACCCATACATGTCCTTGCATATAGTGTGAACTAAGAGATGTTCATATTTGAATACACTCATATACGTCCTTGCATAAAGTCTGATCTAAGAGTTATTCATATTTGAATACACCCATACATGTCCTTGCATATAGTGTGAACTAAGAGATGTTCATATTTGAATACACTCATATACGTCCTTGCATAAAGTCTGATCTAAGATTTATTCATATATGAATACACCCATACCTGTCCTTGCATATAGTGTGTACTAAGAGATGTTCATATTTGAATACACTCATATACGTCCTTGCATAAAGTCTGATCTAAGAGTTGTTCATATTGGAATACACCCATACATGTCCTTGCATATAGTGTGAACTAAGAGTTGTTCATATTTGAATACACCCATACATGTCCTTGCATAAAGTCTGATCTAAGAGTTGTTCATATTTGAATACACCCATACATGTCCTTGCATAAAGTCTGATCTAAGAGTTATTCATATTTGAATACACCCATATATGTCCTTGCATAAAGTCTGATCTAAGAGTTATTCATATTTGAATACACCCATACATGTCCTTGCATATAGTGTGTACTAAGAGATGTTCATATTTGAATACACTCATACATGTCCTTGCATAAAGTCTGATCTAAGAGTTATTCATATTTGAATACACCCATACATGTCCTTGCATATAGTGTGAACTAAGAGATGTTCATATTTGAATACACTCATATACATCCTTGCATAAAGTCTGATCTAAGAGTTGTTCATATTTGAATACACCCATACATGTCCTTGCATATAGTGTGAACTAAGAGATGTTCATATTTGAATACACTCATACAAGTCCTTGCAAAAAGTGTGAACTAAGAGTTGTTCATATTTGAATACACTCATACACTTTCTTGCATAAAATGTGAACTAAGAGTTGTCCATATTTGAATAAACTCAAACACGTCCTTGCAACAAAGCCTGATGTAAGAGTTTGTTAATATTTTAATACATTCATACACGTCCTTGCAACAAAGCCTGATGTAAGAGTTTGTTAATATTTTAATACATTCATACACGTCCTTGCATGAAGTCTGATGTAAGAGTTTGTTAATATTTTAATACACTCAAACACGTCCTTGCATGAAGTCTGATCTAAGAGTTTGTTAATATTTTAATACACTCAAACACATCCTTGCATGAAGTCTGATGAAGAGTTTGTTAATATTTTAATACACTCAAACACGTCCTTGCATGAAGTCTGATGTAAGAGTTTGTTAATATTTTAATACACTCAAACACGTCCTTGCATGAAGTCTGATGTAAGAGTTTGTTATTATTTTAATACACTCATACATGTCCTTTCATGAAGTCTGATCTAAGAGTTCGTTAATATTAACACTCAAACACATGGTGACATGATACTCCACTTCCTATACCACACGATGTGTTGCATTTGAGCCGCTGCATAAGAAAACCAACAATCTGTACATGCGAAAAACAAAGGCGCAGACCAGCTTCACAGTAGCTGCGAAGCCGATCAGCGCCTTTGTTTTTGCTACATGAATAGTGCAATCCCTCTCCTTCCTTCATCTGAAGTTTCAAGCTTCTAGCTACCTTCTGTGACTATACAGGCTGGCTTGTGTTGGACCTGGTCTGAAACCAAAATTGTTAGTTTTCTCATGCACAGGCTCATTTATCCTGGAATCAAAGGCACCACTTCCTACTGTTTTGGGGGTCTTTTCGCGCGAAAAAATGTAACAAAATTTTAGTGTTTTGTGACATACTTTATTTTAAAAACATATCTGTTTCATCATAATTATAATATATTAACAATAATCACAAGAAAACCTGCTTTACCAAACAACGAAGGCCAGGATCTACCTGCATATAAAAATGTGGACTACTCAGTAGTGAAGTTGTTTAATATTCAGACTAAATAATAAAGGAGCTGCTTCATGGGAAAACCAACAATCTGCATAGGCGAAAACAAAGGTGCAGATCAGCTTCGCGGTAACTGCGAAGCTGATCAGCGCCTTTGTTTTCGCAACACGGATAGTACAATTCCTCTACTTTCTAAATCCAAAATTTCAAGCCTCTAGTCATCTTCTGTGGCTGTACAGGCCAGTTTGTGTCGGACCTGTTCGGAGACCACATTGTTGGTTTTCCCATGAGGCGGCTCAAATCTGGTATAATCTATACACTGAAATTCAAGATACTGGTACAAGTCATATCAAGGCAGTAACGCAAAAACAGGTTTTCTCAGGATTAATATTTTTAACAATAATCAGCACCCATTTACCAAGAAAACATTTTATGCACCCGTCATTTGTAATCACTGCACCCCTTCTCCCCCCACCTACAGTGAAGTGTGGAGGAAAGCTGGGCTAAAGAGCAGGGCAATTACTTTTTGAGTGTCCACTCAGTGCAGGGGAAATGAAGGGGTGTTGACATTAGGATCCTTACCACAGGGAGATTTTCTATTGCGATATCGGGCAAAGTGCAAAGTTTTGACCTCCAGTTTGCCCCCTTAGGGTGGTGGGGCTTATATCAGGGCACTGAAAGCTGAAAAGTCATAATCCATGCCCTTTCCCGTAGGTGGGGGAGCAGTGGTTGCAAATGACTGGTGCATTACATTGTAATACATGTAGTACAAGTCAACCTCATTATACACTATCTCTGTGGTCCATAGAAACAGACCATGTTATAAGTGAAACTGTGATATAATGAGGTTCTTGCAACAGACATCAGGAAAACATGTCCATGCAATGAATACCCTCTTAAACCGCACTTTCATATAGCAAAAATGGGGTATGCAGGGGTATACCTATTTTTGCTCCAAAACATAGATTGTGGGTACTCGGCAAGGCAGTTCTTATGTGTACTCACAGTCCATGTTTTTAGCAAAAATAAGAAAAATATGGAAAAAATTCTACTGAAAATTTTCAATTTTTACAACATCAGAAAAATAGGCATGTTTTCGTAATGACATAAGAGCCGCGGCGCGAGAAAACCGGTCTTCGGGGTTTCCGACCTGGTCCGACATAAACAGGCCTGTACAGTTACAGAAGCAGGCTAGAAGCTTGAAATTTTGCAAATAGGTAGAAGAGGAATTGTACTATCCGAGTAGCGAAAACAAAGGCGCTGATCAGCTTCGCGGTTACCGCGAAGCTGATCTGCGCCTTTGTTTAAAGGCGCTGATCAGCTTCGCGGTTACCGCGAAGCTGATCTGCGCCTTTGTTTTCGCCTAGGCAAAAATCCGGTTTTCTCACGATGCGGCTCATAAGAAAAATCAATTTGGGAGCCATAACATGGTTGTGGTATATTATAATGAAGTTGAACTGCAATGATCATTTTAGATAATGGAACTTCAGATCTGGAACCTTATAAACCAAACATGGATAAAAATTAGCCTGTGTGTGACAAAACCAACAATTTGGGTTCCGAAACCGGCCTGTACAGTCACAGAAGCAGGCTAGAAGCTTGAAATTTTGGATTTAACAGGATTGTACTATCCATGCAGCGAAAGCAAAGGTGCTGATCAGCTGTGCAGTTACTGCACAGCTGATCTCCGGCTTTGTTTTCGCGTATGCAAATTGTTGGTTTTCTCATGCACTGGCTCCAATTGTAAAATATGATTTATCTATATGGGTTAATTATTCCTTCCACAAAGCCTTGCTCCTAGATGAAATTCACACTGCAGTAGATGTTCCTCTTTTGTCAAAATGGATATAAACAGTAAATGACTTTGAAAAAGCACTTTAAACATTCAGTTGCGACCCAAAAAAATGGCCTATGAAACTTATAACAATGTTATCCCCTATCTGTATATTGTGACACTCATCGATCGCTCAGCTCGGTGTATTTATACAAATTAATGATAAATCTTTGTTTTGATTTTTGCTCTAATCTGTATTGGAACTAGAAAATGTGTTTATGAAACACTACGCCCCCAACTGGTAAGCCACTTTCAAGATGTAAAAATGTCCAAAAAATGACTAAGTTCAAATTGTAAAAAAAGTGACAAAAATTAATCTGAGGAGTATATCCCAACCACATGCATATCTTCAAAGCATGGTCACAATGTCTGCAAACTTTCAAAAGTATCGGTATTAAATTGTAGGAGGAGTTGCGCACACAAGTTACCCTCTATCCATCCACTAAAATGCCCGAAAAAATGACTAAGTTCAAATTGTGATAAAATGACAAAAACTAATCCAAGGATTATATCCAAACCACATGCATATCTTCAGACCATGCCCATAATACATGTAAAGTTTTAAATGAATTGGCATGAAACTGTAGGAGGAGTTGCGCACACAAGGTACCATTCACTTTCATTGTCAAAATGCCCAAAAAATGGCTAAGTTCAAATTGCGAAAAAAGTGACAAAAATTAATCTGAGGATTATATCCAAACCACATGCATATCTTCAAAGCATGGTCACAACATCTGTAAAGTTTCAAGAGAATCTGAATAAAACTGTAGGAGGAGTTGCGCACACAAGGTATCCACTATCTATTCACTTTATCAAGAATTAAAAAGGGAAATAACTCCCACAGAATTGGCCCCTAGCCCCTTGAATTTACCTGAAAGAAAAAATACGGGTCCTCTTAATTTTCATATACAAACTACATACCAAATTTCAAGATCCTAGCTCTAACGGTTCCTGACCGTGTGCTCATTCATTTAAAACTTTACATGTGCATCACAGACTGACTGACTGCACGCACGCACGCACTCACTGCACTGCACGGACAGACCAAACCAATATGCCCCCTCAACTTCTTCGAAGTTGGGGGCATAAATACCGTATTCTTTCTAACATCATGAAAACATGTCTGTGTAATGTATACCCCCCTGAACCCCACTTTTATATAGTAAAACTGGGGTATGCAGGGGTATACCTATTTGCCGAGGCGGTTCTAACGAGTATCCACAATCTATGTTTGGAGCAAAAATAAGAAAAATATCAAAAACTTTCAGCTGAAAATTTTCAAATTTTAAAGCTCAAAAAATCTCTGTATATTGCATGGGCAAGTTTTCGTAATCTTAGTGCACATTGCGCTAAACTTTTCAAAATAACTTAAAGGTAATTTAATATCACTCTTATTCGCGCACACTATGAACAACACATAGACTGTTGAAATAACCAAGTCAAAAATATCAATTGTGATGTCATTTACGTGTTCCATTCGTTCAAATATAGCGTTTAATCGTTTAAGGTGAAGTTTTCATGTGTAAAACTGGTGTAAAATACCAATATGTTAGTTGAGCCTCGTGCGCTTATGAACATGACTTTCGGAAACGTCCTGGGTGTGTGCTTATTGGAGCATGTGTACTAATTAGAACAAATACAGTAGGCTGACAATAAGTAGAAGTTTCACAACAAAATAAAGAACAATGACATATCATCTTGGTCCTGTGAAAAACAACATTTTGAAAATGCTAAAACAATGGTGCATGTCTACTTGTAATGTTCCCACTTAACTGATCTGCACCAGTGACTTAACACATGCAAACATTTGCTCTACTTGAAATGTGGCGATGCCCTTTTATGTTTACAAAATGCAAAAAGGATCTAAACAATGTTTACATAATACAAAAAGTAGTTCTGAACTTCTCATGATATGAGCCGCCTCGTGGGAAAACCAACAATGTGGTTTCCGAACAGGTCCGACACAAATCGACCTGTACAAGCACAGAAGCAGGCTAGAAGCTTGAAACTTTGGGGTTAAGTAGAGGAGGAATTGTACTATCTGAGTAGCGAAAACAAAGGTGCTGATCAGCTTCGCGGTTACCGCGAAGCTGATTTGCGCCTTTGTTTTCGCCTATGCAGATTGTTGGTTTTCCCATGAGGCGGCTCATATAGTTTAAAGCTTTTGCAAACTCGGTCCATTCGTACACAGCGTATTTCTGTTGCCTATTTTGACTTGAGCCTTCACATGAGAAAACCACCAATTCTCGTTTCTGACACAAACCAGCCTGTACCGTCGCAGAGGCAGACTAGAACCTTGAAATTTCAAATTGAAGTAGCAGAGGAATGCTACTATCATTGAAGGAAAAACAAAGGTGCTGATCAGCTGTGCATTTACTGCACAGCTGATCTGAGCCTTTGTTTTCGCCTATGCAAGTTGCCAGTTTTCTTATGCAGTGGCTCACTTACAATTTGAGAATTTGAGCAAATGTGGAATGGAATGAAAAATTGACATACTATGAACTACCATACATGACTTAGAATGTACACTTAAGATATACACAGTCTCATTATCAGAAACCTGTCCGTAGTCTCACCTCGTGTAGAAGTGAAATTTTGCTACGTTAAAAGGCGCTAAAGGACTCGTCACACATAAGCAAAAATCTCCTCACATAGACTTGTGTTTAATAGCGAAAATTAGTTTTTGTTTGGTTTATTTATTGCTTTATGCCCCAGTCAACAACTATGGTCATGTCTGGATGTTCAATAACACAACCAAACAAATATCCCTTTTCGCAAAAAAAGTGAGTCTATGCAAGTCAACGTTGAGGGATTTCCAAGCCTTAAAGGCACTAAAATCAAAACTGTAAAGCCACATATGGCTTTATTTTTGGCTTTATTTTTGATATGGAAAGTAGAGGATTTGTAATATCTATGTAGCTTAAACAAATAGCTGTGTTTAGTTGCCTCATATGGCAAAAGTTTTATATGATGCTGATACTCATTTTTGTCTGACTCAATCTACTTTTACACCTATTTAGATAAATACCATAATAAAGCACTTTTACATGTAAAATATATTATAGAACCTTGATTTAACTTAAACTTTTACATATTGACACAGACAATATGAAATGAGCCTGTGCTTGAGAAAACCAACAATTTGGGTTTCCGACCAGGTCCAACACAAACCAGCCTGTACAATCACAGAAGCAGGCTAGGAGCTTGAAATTTTGGATTTAAAAAGAAGAGGTATTGTACTATCCGTGTGGCAAAAACAAAGGCGCTGATCAGCTGTGCAATTCTTATCAGCTGTGCAATTACTGCACAGCTGATCTGCGCCTTTGCTTTTCGCCTTAGCATTTTGTTGGTTTTCTTATGCAGCGGCTCAAATAAAATTTAAAACACAAATAGTTATTTGACAGTTTATATACAAACACATACAAGTACAGTGCATAAAGAAGATGAAGGCAACATGATTATGTTTTTAATGTTGTTATCAATGTCAGGCCCACGGTTATAAAACTTTTTTCATGCTCAACTCAGCTGAGCATAAAATTAAAACTCCTTATAAATTCCCAAGTATCTCAAATATATTGAAATTTCATGTTTGATCAGGAAAGCCTGTAATACTTATTTATCTTGCAAAACAATTTTAAAATGCCAACAATTTAACATTTCTGAGCAGGATAAATTTCAAGTCTCGACTGAGCTGAGCATGAAAAATGTTTTATAACCTCAGGACCAGGGAGGCTTGCCGAGGAGCAAAAGGTAAGGACCCTATCTCACTGGAATGCGACAACTGGAGACTATTTCGCAACTATTTCGCCACAAAGATTAACAATATAAACACAACTTTAATGTTGCAGTCTCATTGAATGTACATTTATGCGACAAATTCGCGAATTTAGGTCTTATTTTGAAGATATTATATCTTGCGACTGTCTCATGACTGTCGCGCAACAGTCTTGCGAAATATTTTGGCGAAAAAATTTGCATAAAATTTTTAAACATGTTTAAAACCTCCGCGACCAGTTCGCTACTAGTTCGGGACACATAAAAATTCTCACGACACTCATGTGACACTCGCATGAATATTGTGCTTAAGTCCGTGACAAAATTCACAAAACAGTCGCCAGAAATTCACATGCCAGTGAGATACTAGCTTTAGGGCTATCTGATCAGTTCTCTGTAAACAATTGCTTTGCAATAGTATCTAAATTTTTCATGTTATACTGTGATTAATTCATCTGATGAAGCAAACTGTTGCAGAATAACTGCCAAAGGAATGTGTCAGACATGGGTTATTATCTACCAATCTATCTACTGAACTCAAGGTGTCAATGTGTGGCATGTTGCCGTATAAATTATCTACCAAACTATCTACTGACTTCGACAAATGTAGCATGACAACAAATGTGGTAAAAAAAAAACTATTGCATTATCAAAACATCACATATATCCGGAAAACATATCCATGAAAATACACCCCCTTGAACCCCAATGTTATTTAGTAAAACTGGGGTGTGAATGGGTACAGTTTTGCCTTATTTTTGATTCAAAACATAGATTGTGAAAATTCATTAGATACGCCTTGGTGAGGCAAGTTCTAACATGTACCAGCAATCAATGTTTCCAGCAAAAATATCAACATTTTTCACATGGAAATTTTCAATTTAACAGCTCAAGAAAAATACTTCATGGGCGTGTTTTCATAAAGAAAATCTGAATCATCTTTCTGACATCCTTACAACCAGACACTTCAGGTATGCGAATCACTTAACCAGGCCCCTAGGTTATAAAACTTTTTTCATGCTCATCTCATCTGAGCATGAAATTGAAATTGCTCATATCAGGAAAACATGTCCGTGCAATATATACCCCCTTAAACCCCACTTTTATATAGTAAAACTGGGGTATGCAGGGGTATACCTATTTTTCTTATTTTTGCTCCAAAACATAGATTGTGGGTACACGTTAGAACCGCCTCGGCGAGGCGGCTCTAACATGTACCCACAATCCACGGGGACCCAACTGTTAATCGTGATTATTGATGCGACGTGGAATGTTAATGCATGCTATTATGAAGTTTCGTATGCGTCGGCGAGATCGCTACGAATGCGACGTTCCACATCCTCTGCCCTTGAACGGTAAGTAGCACATGTTTTGCTCTCGTGAAAATAAACAAAGCCGAGCTTGCAAAATCGGCGTCCACTATGATCTGCAAAATTCTTCTATGTTCCCAATTGAAGTCAATTGGAATACTTACGGCACTTGTGTTTTTCAGCTAATGGTTTATAAAGTTGACCTGTAGATACAATTTTGCCAGGGAAACTCATTAAATTCTTAAATTCCTTTCGTTTTTCTTTGTCTTGGTCGTAAACTAAGAAGTATAACACAGTACTGGGGTGTCTTTATTGAAATTTGTATCCAAGCGGTTTTGTAAATGCACATTTATTTACTGAGCGTGAAAAACAGTAAGATAAACATCTTTTATATGCATCGAAGACGAAGGTACGTACTACTAGAATGAGTCATGGAAGAATTAGCATTTTTGTTGTGCTCTTTCAAAGGTTATTAACGTTAATGCAGAAACATAACGAGTGGCTTTATCAAGCGAAATATTGCATGGTGTTTTTTCCTTGGACTACATGCACTTCACTGAGCGAGCTTCAAAGCATATAGGCCTACCACTTTTATTTTGAATCAGGTCACAGAGAGGGGTTTCTTATTCAGCTTTGTCAACATTCGAGTGACACAACTGATTTATTCTTGCTTCGAAACAGCAAATTATTTTCGGACATATCAGTGACAGAGCTTATATGTTCCCTTATAAGCTTCAACCAAATAATTTTTGATCATTGAATATGGGTGGCCCCATGAATTTCTGATAAGCAGGGGGAAAAACAACAGAATTAAAGGGGTTTATGCGGTTTTTAGGTGCGGCTGCGAGGCAGTTTTCCACTGGAATGGTGTGTTATTCAAGAACAGCGATCAACTATGGTTAATATTTCATTGCATTAACTTCGGTAGCACTTTGAACCTCGGCCTCGGGCTCAAACAACTTTCTCCAGCCTCTGCGAGTAATAATACAGTATGAAAACCATGGTTGACCCCTTTAACATGTATCTAAAAATATTTATTGAAGAAAATGCATCACTGTCTCCATATCGCTACATTTGCTATTTTATTTTACTGAATCATCGGTCTCATTCTTCCACGATGCATTTTCTGTGTCGCATATTAAATTTTAACAACGTCTTCGATGCATACAACAGATGCTTATCTTACTGTTTTTCACACTCAGTAGATAAATGTGCATTTACAAAGCCGTTTGGATACATATTTCAATAAGACACCCACAAGACTGTGTTATACTCTTTAGTTTACGACCAAGACAAAGAAAAACAAAAGGAATTTAAGAATGTAATGAGTTTCCGTGGCAAAATTGTATCTACAGGTCAACTTTATAAACCATTAGCTGAAAAACACAAGTGCCGTAAGTATTCCAATTGACTTCAAGTGGGAACATAGAAGAATTTTGCAGATCATAGTGGACGCCGATTTTGTAAACTCGGCTTTGTTTATTTTTGCGAGAGCAAAACATGTGATACTTACCGTTCAAGGGCAGAGGATGTGGAACGTCGCATTCGTAACAAGATCGCCGACGCATACAAAACTTCATATTAGCATGTATTAACATTCCACGTCGCATCAATAATCACGATTAACAGTTGGGTCCCCGTGAATCTATGTTTTGAGCAAAAATAAGAAAAATATCAATATTTTTCAGCTGAAAATTCTCAATTTTCAAGATATAAAAATCTCTGTTTATTACATGGGCAAGTTTTTGTAATGATACTAAAATAATCAAAATAGGTAGAAAATTCTGGTTTAGGTTTTCATAGCCTGTAATTAACCATGCTTATAAATGTTAAAATGCCATCAATTGTTAGCATTTTAAAATATATGAGCAGGATAAATTTCAGTCTCAGCTGAGCTGAGCACTGAAAAAGGTTTTATAACCTTGGGGCCAGTTCATTACATTAAGCAGACTTATTCACACCCATTTACAATCAAAAATGTATAAAATATCAAATATCTTTTCTATATGTGATGTGTATAATGAACCCATGGAACACCTGACTGCACGCATGAAATTGGAAAACATTCTAGCCTATCTAAGGGAGGTAACTCCTAAAAGAACTTCTTGGCTTGGTTCTCTTTGTTTTGCCTGAAATTGAAACAGAAATGATTTATTTCAATATGAGCTGTGACACAAGAAAAGTTGTCCAACATAAACCAGTCTAAACATTAACAGAAGGTGGCTAGAAGCTTGAAATTTCGGATTTAGGAAGAAGAGGAATTGCATTATCCTAGACTGATTTTGCAAGGATCTCTGTAGTAACACAGAGCCATTGCCTATACATCATATTTTGTATGCTATTACCAGAGGAACAATGGTCCGAAGAACACTTACCTGAGCTTTGGTCTTTAATGAATGACCTTTGACTAAGGTCACGTTGGTCAAGGTAAAAAATAATTTTGTCCTGAGTCCGCTATGCTTCATAACAAACCAAAACTTAATTTGTTTAAAAATAGTTTAACATATTCGGGTGCAATCATTTGGAATAGCATTCCATTGGAAATAAAGAATTCTAGTTCACTAAATATTTTTGTAAACAAGTGTAAGGCTTGGATGAAACGAGGCGAATAGTTTGATTTAATCATATTCAACATACATGTTACATGTACCCCACCGCCATATCAGCTAAACATTTTTAAACTCAACTCACTTCTTTGTTGGAATCAAAGTTTTAATTTCTGTCATTTTTAATCAATGTATTTTCAATAATTGATAGGTGTATATTAGTGGTGTAACGATGCATCGATACATCGATGCATTGCGATAGGAACTGCTTCGATAGTGATGCATCGATTGTACAATGCACTATCGATGACTATCGCCGATAGTTCGTCCAACTATCGATAGATTCGATAGTTTATTTTCATTGACGGAACTCTTTCTTCATATTTGTTTTTGGGCGTGTTTGATTAGCGAAATAGTCACATCCTGAGCGTGCTTGATTACTGCGTGCCCGCCTGAACATAGAACAGAATAGAATAAAAAAACGTGGGCCACCATGGCCCCCCGTAACATCAACTGTCATGTTTTTTTCATATGATTATGAAAACCTATATTGATGAAGGTTTAATATCCCGCTGGAGAGAGATTTGCGACCAGACAAGATGCAAACCAGCCTGTAGACTGGCTCCAGTCCTATGTTCAATAGTTCAATATGTTCTTATAACACTATTGTACATTCATCATGTTCTATAACCTCTACAAAATTTCTTGCAAGATTTACCTCTCTTCACAGCCTCAGAACATAGGACTGGTGAAATTGGGATTGAGTGTCTACGAAATCTCGTAGACACCTCGTTAAGACCACCTGTTAAGCCTCTTCACCTAGTTTATAAATAGCTGAGGTTATTGTAAACAGATGTTCAGCATGATAGCTGCTAATGGCCCTTATCTGATTTAGGATCAAGAGAGAATATCGAAATTGATAAGACCAGAGACTTTCAGTTTTAATGGCTAAGTAGATGCATGCATTATTTTCACATATTATTACAAGACCATTGTTTCATTAAATATTCATAAGGAGCATATATTTGTTTTAGTTTCACCACACAATATACATGTAAATTACTTTGTTTGTTTGTTTGTATTGAGGCTTAACGCCCCAGTCAACAATTTTTCAGTCATGTCGGGACGGAGCCAACTCTTCCTGGGTTTAACCAGTACTGTAGGGAGTTAAAGTGTCTTGCTCAAGGACAAAACATGGCGATGCCTGTGGGGTTTGAACCCAGGATCTCTCGATTCGGAGTCCGATGCTCTACCACTACGCCACAGCGCTCCCTTTAAATTGTTTTGTTGTAGGTGCCAATTTTATAACAATCCTTTCTTTGACAGGGAGAGGTATTTGATACCATGATGTATTTTTGTGTGTTTACTATACAGTAAAGTATCCAAAAGTTATTTCAATAACATTTTTAAATTTTCACATTTTCAACTGGGACAGGTACAAGAGAGCATAATTGTAAGAAATATAAAATGACACTTCCATGTTCATATTTTCCACTTTATTCCTATTGCATATTTCAGTAGAAAAAAAAAATAAAAAAAATAAAACACTGAAAAAAAAAAAATGAAATAAATAAATAAATAAAAATGGTAATAATGGTAGTCTAAAATTCACCATACACAGCTGAGATACATTTTAATCTATCTTCCTGTACATCTTAACCTCCGGAGAGGACTTCAGATGGTGTTCCGGTATACCAAATGCTGAAGGGGGTTAGTTGAAATAAAAGCAAAGGAAAGTGGGTGATAAGAATTTATACAGTGCGAACAAAGGTGTTAGTATAGTTAAAAGGTAAAAACAGATATGCTGGTATTTAAGGAGTTTTGTGAGTTATCTGGCAGACAGCTAAACTAAACTGCGCCAGAGTAGGTAGGACAGGAATATGTGGAGGTAGGGCATTCCAGTGTATTATTGTCCGTGGGAAGAATGTGTACTTGTAGTAGTCTCTCAGAGTTGTGAACTGTCGGTTCATAGTGGGCTCCAGGATGAATTTATCTGATTACAATGCATTTAGCTTCAAAGCAATAAATCTCTTGTAAATGTAAACCACAGAACTTGTTGCAGATGTGGTGATAAGGAACTGTTTATGTTGGAGGAATTTTATGATACCAATTAGACCCCCTTTCTCAATGGCCTAACAGTAAATGTAGTGTGAAAAGTTCAGGTGTACTCAAAGAGCATCCCCATTTTCACCAGTCGTCAAAACTGAGACATCAGAAGATTTTGAGTTATGTATTGAGTATGCATGTTTTATTGATAAACAACCATTTTGACGACGGGAGCCAGTCTAACCAGCCTGGTTTATTATTGGTATCAGCAAATATCGTTTTGGTCCGAAAGTACCGGAATGACTCGATCTTAGTCCCGGTTTTTAGTGTGACGTTAGTTGTGGCCTAATCGAACACACCATTCTACTTTCACTTTTAACCAACTGCCGAAAATGGCGACAAATTTCGAGATTGTTCCAAATAAAACACCTTTTAAGACAGTTTTGTGAAAAACCGATAGTATCGTGATAGTATTGTGATAGTATGCCACGATAGTGATAGTATCGTGATAGTGATTTCCACGATAGCGATACTATCGCGATAGTCAAAATTGGCATCGATAGTCAGCCCTAGTGTATATGTAAATTAATATCTTTTTCCATTACTTGTGTAATTTATGTGATGTAAAAATCATAAGACCACACCATAGGAGGGTCAATAATGTAACTTATAGCAATGTTTCTGAACGACATTGTCAATTCCGTCTTTGCATCTTCTATGTTTGCATTGCGTCTTCTATGTTTGCATGCTTGACTTTTTAAGAAAGCTGATCCGGGTCAAGGTTTCCGGTGTTACATTGTTGATTTTCCTACGGGTTGGTTTATTATACAAATGCATGTATATTTTGTTGAATGTATGTTTGTATGTGTATATAGTTTAACATGTTGTTTAAGAGGGCTTCGTGGAAGATTGGCTATGCCAAACGAGCTACCCTCTATAAATAAAGACTTTCACTTCACTTCACTTCACTTCATAAAAACTTTCATTGAAATCAGTCCACTCATTCCTGAGAAAACATTCTTTAAGGTTTTTACCATTTATTGGCATGACATCCATCTTGATCATATGATTCCCCCTTCCTAAGGACACTCGACATGAAGTTTGGCTTTGTTAGGCCCAGTGGTTTCGCAGGAGAACAAAGTTTGAATTTCTAATCAAAAATGACCATAGGCCAAGGTCAAGAAATGACCTTGACCTTGAATACTCACATAACTTCATTAAATCAGTAAATTTTCTGCATCTACCAACTTTCAAGTCAAAAGCTATAAAACCTATCACTTTTTTCCATTAAAAAGCCTATGTGACCAAATTTGACCTTGCCATAAAATAGATCAATGTCAAACCATGGTCATGATTTATACAAACTATGATTGGCCAGAATCCATGATACTACATACCATGTTTCTTTGAAATCTGTCCACCGGTCCAGACTAAAAGTTTTAAGGTCTTTGCTATCATAAGCCCTGACAGCCATCTTGGTCATGTGACCACTGACCAGAACCATTTATATGAACTTTTGTTTTCATTTCCTAAGGATGCTCCACAAGAAGATTTGCTTTGATTACAGAGGAGAAGATGTTTGAACATTGTGGACAAGGACAAAAACAATGACAACAATGAGGAATGCCAGAGCGTGGGTATATGCTCACATGTGAGCTAAAATGGCTAACTGTACTATACCTACCTATACACCATATATCCTATTAAAATGGCTAACTGTAATGCTATACATACCTATACACCATATATCCTATTAAAATGGCTAACTGTAATGCTATAGCTATGAAGAAGATCGTGGATGACACACAAGCTGGTGGTGGGGGGCATATACCTCCTCCTGCAGCCTGTAAAGAACAATGAATGATTTCATATAATTGCAAAGCACATCAACAAATTGATGTATGTAATTTTATTTTTTCTCTAAATTTGTCCTTTCTTCATTTCATAACGAAAACATGCTCATGCAATATACAGTGAGTTTTAAAGTTGTCAAAAAATGAAAATTTTCAGAAGAAATTTTTGATATTTTTCTTATTTTTGCTCAAAACATAGATTGTGGGTACACGTTAGAACCGCCTCACCGAGGCGGTTCTAACGAGTAGCCACAATCTATGTTTTTGAGCAAAAATAAGAAAAATAGGTATACCCCTACAAACCCCAGTTTTACTATATAAGAGTGGGGTTTAAGGGGGTATATATTGCATGGACATGTTTTCCTGATAGAAACAGATTCCTTAAGCTTTAGTCTTTTTTCCAACATATTTAATTACGACACAAGGCAATGCACAGAATACATTACTTTCGTCTTATCAGCATTTTTCTGCACTTGAATCTTTGGTGCATCCCTTGGAAATCTGTCTTCTAAGTAACATATCTTCTCTGATATGAGCCACATCGTGAGAAAACCGGATTTTTGCCTATGCAAAAACAAAGAAGCAGATCAGCTTCACAGTAACTGCGAAGCTAATCAGCTTCTTTGCTTTCGCTCCACGGATAGTACAATTTCTCTACTTCTTAAATCCGAAATTTCAAGCTTCTAGCCTGCTTCTGTGACTGTACAGACCGGTTTGTGTTGGACCTGGTTGGAAACCCTGAAGACCGGTTTTCTCACGTCGGGGCTCATATAAACCTGGCTGTATCTGATACTGGCTAGGAACTTATGTTTGGGGTTAAGGAAAGAAAGATGTTGTACCATCTTTGTCACCATGTCAAAGACACTGATGACTGTGTCTTTTTGTCTTGCATTTTGTTTTCCAATAAATCATTCACTTAATAAATGAAGCGCGTTAACTTTGCTAAGCATCTTTGTTATGTATTAAAGGAAAATAGCTAACCTGAGGTCTATTGACTAGTATAGAAACTTCTGACTTGACGTTTCTTAAATTTTCCTGTAGCTCATGCATGACGAGTGACATCTGGGGGTTGACCTGTCCCCCGCCCCCGGCCCCACCCCCTTGCTGAACCTGTCCCATGCTGCTCTGTATAAGGTTGGCTCGCTGTTGTATATCATTCACTAATGTTCTGAAAAAAACAAGAGACAACATTCTTCATTCTACTGCATGACCATCACTGACCTTTCATGCCACCTAGCAAAAATTGTAATGGCAAGAAAAAGATCAAAGAAAATTAAAATAGTGTTTTCTGAGGAAAACTATGTCCCCCCAACCGTTTAGTAATTGAAGTGTAGTTACCTTGTGATATGAAGTTTTTCTATGGAACACCATGCCCTTCTTGTTCTGTATGGTGTGGTAGTTTAAACTTGTTTTGGACCCTGTCTAAAATTAGGTCACAATCACCAAATTCTTATATACTCTGAACCTCCTCACAACAATACTTCTGTGCAAGTTTGGTCAAAATCCATTAATTAGTTTACAAGATATCGTATCGGAAAAACTAATTTCAACAGTTTTTATGGACTCGTGACATTGAAAATTAGGTCAATTCATCAAAATCTAACCAACTCTGAGCCTTCTCCCAACAATGCTTCTGTGCAAGTTTGGTCAAAATCCATCAATTGGTTTACAAGATATTGCATTTGGAAATACTAATTTCAACAGTTTTTATGGACTCACAACCTTGAAAATTAGGTCAAGGTCACCAAAATCTAATTAACTCTGAGCCTTCTCGCAACAATGCTTCAGTGCAAGTTTGGTCAAAATCCATCAATTGGTTTACAAGATATTGCGTTTGGAAAGACTAATTTCAACAATTTTTATGGACTCGTGACCTTGAAAATTAGGTCAAGGTCACCAAAATCTTATCAACTCTGAGCCTCCTCCCAACAATGCTTCTGTGCAAGTTTGGTCAAAATCCATCATTTAGTTTACAAGATATCGTATCGGAAAAACTAATTTCAACAGTTTTTATGGACTCGTGACATTGAAAATTAAGTCAAGGTCATCAAAATCTAACCAACTCTAAGCCTTCTCCCAACAATGCTTCTGTGCAAGTTTGGTCAAAATCCATAAATCGGTTTACAAGATATTGCGTTGGAAATACTAATTTCAACAGTTTTTATGGACTCACAATCTTGAAAATTAGGTCAAGGTCACCAAAATCTAATTAACTCTGAGTCTTCTCGCAAAAATGCTTCTGTGCAAGTTTGGTCAAAATCCATCAATTGGTTTACAAGATATTGCGTTTGGAAAGACTAATTTCAACAATTTTTATGGACTCGTGACCTTGAAAATTAGGTCAAGGTCACCAAAATCTATTCAACTCTGAGCCTCCTCCCAAAAATGCTTCTGTGCAAGTTTGGTCAAAATCCATCAATTGGTTTACAAGATATTGCGTTGGAAAGACTAATTTCAACCGTTTTTATGGACTCGTGACCTTGAAAATTAGATCAAGGTCACCAAAATCTAATCAACTCTAATCCATTCATTTGTTCAGAAGATATCACGTCGGAAAACCTAATTTGATCAGTTTTCATGGGCTGTTGACCTTCAAAATGAGGTCAAGGTCACCAAAATCTAATCAACTCTTTTCCCCCTCCCAACCATGTATCTATGCAAGTTTGGTCAAAATCCATCAACTGGTTCAAAAGATATCGCATCGGAAAGAAGCTATGCGGACACGGACGCCGACGCAGACGTCAACGCCGATGCAGACGGGATCAGCACCAAAAACAATATGTCCCCCACCTTCGGTTGGGGGGACATAAGTATCATGTAATTTGACAAAATTATTTCACAAGTTGACAAGGAGCACCTATGTAGTATGAACTGATGTGAAAGTTGGTTGGCTGCTTTGTGGCTTAGTATCTGAGTCAACAGCTATTACCATGTTGGGATATTGGCTCAATTTGTGCGAAAGATATGAATAAAGAAACCAACTGCCTACCTTATTTGCCTGGCTTCTTGTACAATTTCACTCTGTGTGTTTAACACTCTGTCAACTTCATGTCGTTTTATTGTGTCTATCATTAGAGGCTGTTGTCCACCACTCGCCTAGAGAAGTAAAATGATGGTTTAGTTGACTTTCAGCTATTACTTAACAGTCATTATTTAGGCAAAATTGTAACCCATCTCAGAGTTCATAGTACCAAAGACTGGGTCAAAAAAAATTTCCAAAGCGTGATCACTGTAGCAGAAATTTGCAGGTGATATAAAGCATCTGTTAAGGCACAGACAGTATTCAGTGTAGGCAATCTTACATTCTACAAAATCAATTATTTGGCCTTTGGAATAGCTAACACTCGTCCCACATTCCAGTGTTTTATTGCACAATACATGAGTGAACTTAACAGACTGTCATATTTTTTTGGACAGCATGGCGTCTTAAGAGAGCATGGTCTAAAACTGAAGCCCAATAAATGTGAATTCTTAAGACCAAATTAAGTTATCTTATGCATGTAGTAAATCACTCAACTGGTGACCAAACTTACCTGTCCGCTACCCCCAGCCGGCATTGCAACCCCTGAGGACATCTGTGTGACCTTGGACAGAACCAGTTCTTGTCGGCCCATCAACTCGTCAAATTGTTTACTCATCTCACGTAAAGTATGGTGAATCATATTCTGGCCTTCGAAGATCATTCTTAATTCTCGGTCACCTTGGTTCTCAAAGGCCTGAAAGTCAGTCAAACAAATGCCTTTTAAACTATCAAACAAATCCCTACTGCAATATCAAACAAATGCCTGCTGTATTATCAAATAGATACAATGTGTATTGCAATATCAAACAAATGCATATTATAGCAACAGTAAAATCAAATAAATGCGTTTTATATTAACAAATAAAAGCCTATTATAAAAACAGTGAATCAAACAAATGCCTATTGTTAAAGTAAAGAAAATCATTTGCAATATCTAAAAGCATAATGCAGTTTTCAATATAACATGTTCATGTCATGGCTCCCAAATTGACCATTTAGCCATACACTTATTGTTAGTTACCCCATTATAACAGGGTTTCTCTTATAACAAGGTCTGTTTCTATGGAACCCAAAGATAGTTTTACATTGAGGTTTGCCTGTATATACAGATAAGTAATGCCATAAGTTAAAGGGCTATCAACTTACAGATTCTGGATTTTCATATTCATCTCTGGCTTTGTCTGGATGTTGTTCCTGGTATCTACAAACAAACCAAAAACATGTCTTTGGAATGTATTCCACCTTAAACCCCACTTTTATATAGTTAAACTGGGGTTTACAGGGGTATACCTATTTCTCTTTATTTTTAGCTAAAACATGCATTGTGGGTATTCAATAGAACCACCACCACAATCAATGTTCGAGCAAAAATGTTTAAAAGATCTAATTTTTTCAAATGATATTTTAATTTTCAAAGGTGTGCAGGACAATTTTTCATGAAGTGTAACAAAAGTCCAACTTTGACCGTAAGATATGCAAGAAAAAGAATCTAACATGCGTGTAAAGTATGGGTAGAGAAATCTGTCCCTCTGGTCTCAGTTTGGCATCAGTCAGCGAGCCTGGTGATGCCAAAGTGACCCTTCAGGTCCATGCCTGACACTCATGTAAGATTCTTATACTATAACTTACTCTTTCTTATCTTTTTCCAACTGTGCGTAGTAATCTTCGAATTCTTTCTCATATTTTTGTCTTTCTGCTTCATTGAATTGGCTTTCTTTTTGCTGTAACAAATTTTTTATACAATCCATTTTTACATATTCATTCTGGACAATACATAGCAAATAATACAGTCAGAAGAAATATTGTTTTTAGAGATTCTATTTACCTTATAGCCAACCAACTTAAATGGTATGCAACTTTTAAAAAATTCTATTAGCAGTTGATTTAACCAGAGGACCAATGGTCCTGTAAACGCTCACCTGAGACCTGAGATATATACCAATAAACTTGTTTGACTAGAATGGTAATATAACCCCATGGCAGGGTCAGAGCAACCTCTGGAGTCAATTTCTTTTTAAATCATAAAGATTCAGTCCATTTGCCAATTTACTGCAAGTTTTGCCCTTCAAATGACATTGTAACAATTTTCCCCATTCAAATGCAAGGGCGGCCTAAGTTGACCTTGCCGTAAAAAAGGTCAAGGTCATCCCAGGGTCATGATCTATATAAAATTTGTAGAGCTCCATTGCCTGATGCTTCATGCCAAGTTTCAAAATCATAGGCCTTCAGGTTCTGGAGAAGAAGATTTTTAAAGGTTTTTGGTATTTATAGCCATGGCGGTCATCTTGGTCATGTGAACATTTATATACACTTTCATTCCCACTTCCTAATAATGCTCCTCATAAAGTTTGGCTTTGATTGGCCAAGCAGTTTCAGAGAAGAAGATCTTTGAATATCACTGTAATATACATGTATACTGCCCCGGGTAGGGGGCAGACAGACCCCTGGGGTCCAAATTTTTTCAGAATCATCAATCTTATGTCCATTTGCCCATTGCCTGCAAGTTTTTCCCAACAAATGACATTTTAACACTTTTCTCCATTCAAATGCATGAGCGACCTATGTTGACCTAGCCGAGAAATAGGTCAAGGTCATCCCAGGGTCATGATTTATATAAACTTTGTAGAGCTCCAGTCACTGATGCTTCACACCAAGTTTCAAAATCATTGGCCCTCTGTTTCTGGAGAAGAAGATTTTTAAAGTTTTTTTCTATTTATAGCCATGGCGGCCATCTTGTGACCTTGACCATTTATATAGTATTTCTTCCCCCTTCCCAAGGAATGCTCCATATGAAGTTTGGCTTTGATTGGCCAAGCGGTTTCAGGGGAGAAGATGTTTCATTATTATGGAAATATACATGTATATAGCCCCGGGGCAGGGGCAGACAACTCCCCAGGGGCTAAAATTTTCCATTAACATTAATCTTCTGTCCATTTGCCTATTCCCAGTAAGTTTTACCCATTAAATAGCATTTTACCATTTTTTCCCATTCAAATGCATTGGCGACCTAAGTTGACCTTGCCGTAAAATAGGTCAAGGTCATCCTAGGGTCATGATTTATATAAACTATGATGGGCCCGCGTCCCCGATGCCTCATACCAAGTTTCGTGGAAATCAGCCCACTGGTTATGGAGTAAAAAATATTTTTAAAGGTTTTTTGCTATTTATAGCCATGGCGGCCATCTTGGTCATGTGACCTTGACCATTTATATAAACTTTCATTCCCCCTCCGCAAGGATGCTCCACATGAAGTTTGGCTTTAATTGGCCAAGCGGTTTCAGAAAAGAAGCTGTTTGAATATTATGGTCATATACATGTATATAGCCCCGGGGCAGGGGCAGACAACCCCCCCAGGGGCTAAAATTTTCCATTAACATTGATCTTCTGTCCATTTGCCTATTCCCAGTAAGTTTTACCCATTAAATAGCATTTTACCATTTTTTCCCATTCAAATGCATTGGCGACCTAAGTTGACCTTGCCGTAAAATAGGTCAAGGTCATCCTAGGGTCATGATTTATATAAACTATGATGGGCCCACATCCCAAATGCTACATACCAAGTTTCGAGGAAATCCGCCCACTGGTTCTGGAGAAGAAGATTTTTAAAGGTTTTTGCTATTTATAGCCATGGCGGCCATCTTGGTCATGTGACCTGGACCATTTATATAAACTTTCCTTCCCCCTTCCTAAGGATGCTCCACATGAAGTTTGGCTTTGATTGGCCAAGCGGTTTCAGAGGAGAAGATCTTTGAAATTACGGACGACAGACGGACGCCGGAGCATGGGTATACTATAAGCTCACCTGTGAGCCTTCGGCTCAGGTGAGCTAAAAATATGAACAACCTATGTTAAACAGTTAGGCAATAAAACCCGACAGTAAGTAGATTTGTCACTCACTGAAGATCTATGTTAATTGATCTAAAAGACAGGGCACACAAACTGGGCTCATAAGCATATTCTGAGGGTGTTTAACCATTTGCTTTAAACCACTCTCTTATAGGCATATTTAGAGGGTGTTATTCACTGTTAACCACTCTCTTACAGGCATATTTAGGGAGCGTTTAACCATTTGCCTCTCTCTTACAGGCATATTTAGAGGGTGTTTAACAATTTGCTCTAAACCACTCTCTTACAGGCATATTTAGAGGGTGTTTAAACATTTGCTCTAAACCACTCTCTTACAGGCATTATAATTCGCTCTAAACCACTCTCTTATAGGCATATTTAAAGGGTGTTTAACCATTTTCTCTTAACAGCTTACTCTTAAAATCAAACTTCTTCATATCCATGGGCAAATTAAAGAACTCAGATGCAACTAACCTGGCCAGGTGGTATGAGAGAATGTGTCAAGAACGCCATTACATCGTGGTCGTCAGCCAGTCCCCCGGTAGCCGCACTGACTCCAAAATATCCTGACTTTGGCAGTTCTACGTTCTCAGCTCTCAGACAAAGCTCGAAGTCATCTTTATTGTTGGTTAGTCCACTGTTGAAAAACACCTGGAATACAGGTAACCACAAATAAGCTGATAAACTGTTTCTATATATACACACAAGAAAAAAATACTATATATACACACAAGAAAAAAATAGTTTCAGCATTTGGCTCCCATAGTTGGTTTGGGTGTGCAATAGCTCAATGTCTACATTAACAATGTTTCAGTCATGTCGGGACAGAGACAACACTTCCAGGGTATTTACCAGCACTCTTGGGAGCTTAAAGTGTCTTGCTCAAAGACACTTCTTGTTAGAGGGGGTATCAAACACAGGGCCTCTTGCTCCCAAGTCCAAAACTCTACTACAAAAATAAGCTCTTTTACATCAAAACTATATAAAAAGATAATACTCTTAAATAAGGAAAGTAAAATAAAGAAAAACTGTTCCAATTTTTTTGGCAAATACTGACCATATGTTTTGTCTTCTTTTTTTTTAAACAATAAAATGCTCATTTTTATTCAATATCCTTTATTCTGCTTTGTACTTATTCATCTTTTCAAGGGAAATAACTGCATATCTGACAAGCAACTGAATGTATCACTTACAGTTAGAACTTTGTTGTAGTACTCGATCTTGGTTCTCACGGGGAATGGTTTGTTCCTGAAGTCCCTCATACAACCTCCTAGCTGCTGGTTTATACCATCACTGTAAAAATAAAATATTTGTAACAGTTTAAGACATAAATCCTACCAGTAATAACCATGTAACATCTTCTCATATAATGATTTGTAACATTGTTTCACACTTGCATTTAAGGATAAATATTTGTCTTTTTTTTTTATAAGATTTTACATCTCAGTTAATAATTTTTCAGACATTCTAGGATTAAGGGTGTTATTGTGTAACTGGCCATAAAAGCATAAAATGATTTGACACCTTGATCAAAAGTCTGACATTGTGATCACCAAATTCACCATTCTAATGAATTTTTCAACTTGTAAGCACCAAACGACAGGATATTGCTTATCTGTACTTACTTCTGATGTTCATACTGTTTTGTCCCATCATTTACCATGGCCATGATGTAGGGGTTGTTATGCTGAAAAATACAAGACAAAAATCTATCAAGTTTGAAATACTGAGGCCTGGCCGAGTCACGGAGGCCTGTCCAAAGTCCCTCAGGCCCAGCTAAGTTACTGGGGCCCTGCCAAGTCACTGAGGCCTGGCCAAGTCAATGGGGCCCTGCCAAGTCACTGAGGCCTGGCCAAGTCAATGGGGCCCGGCCACGTTACTGGGGCCCAGCCAAGTCACTGAGGCCTGCCAAGTCACTGAGGCCTGGCCAAGTCAATGGGGCCCGGCCATGTTACTGGGGCCCAGCCAAGTCACTGAGGCCTGCCAAGTCACTGAGGCCTGGCCAAGTCAATGGGGCCTGGCCAAGTTACTGGGGCCCTGCCAAGTCACTGAGGCCTGCCAAGTCACTGAGGCCTGGCCAAGTCAATGGGGCCCTGCCAAGTCACTGAGGCCTGGCCAAGTTACTGGGGCCCGGCCATGTTATTGGGGCCCAGCCAAGTCACTGAGGCCTGCCAAGTCACTGAGGCCTGGCCAAGTCAATGGCGCCTGGCCATGTTACTGGGGCCCAGCCAAGTCACTGAGGCCTGCCAAGTCACTGTGGCCTGGCCAAGTCAATGGGGCCCGGCCAAGTTACTGGGGCCCAGCCAAGTCACTGAGGCCTGCCAAGTCACTGAGGCCTGGCCAAGTCAATGGGGCCCGGCCATGTTACTGGGGCCCAGCCAAGTCACTGAGGCCTGCCAAGTCACTGAGGCCTGGCCAAGTCAATGGGGCCCGGCCAAGTTACTGGGGCCCTGCCAAGTCACTGAGGCCTGGCCAAGTCAATGGGGCCCTGCCAAGTCACTGAGGTCTGGCCAAGTCAATGGGGCCCGGCCAAGTTACTGGGGCCCAGCCAAGTCACAAGGCTAAGCTGAATATAGAAAGCACTGGTTTATTAGAAACAAGCACTTCATTGCCATGAAAACCAGGCAATATAGTGTCAAGCTGATGAACAACTTATTGAGCATTTTTTAGCTATCAATTTCCTGTTCTCCCCTTATAAGTCTATGGAAACTACTTGTAATGCATTAAGTTGCCAAACCAAACAGAGTTCCTATCTGACTTGAAAAAAGACATATTCTATGCAAAGGATTATGTCAGTGAGATATACATGTAAACAGTATAGGTGTCATGTGCAAAACAGTTTCTGGAATTTTTCCATTTTTTTTTTTTTTGTATTTCTAATTTTATTTATTTTTGTTTTGGAAAATGTTGACAGATGAAGGAAATAGGAAGGATGACGGGCGAAGGAAAATGGGACCCAGGTATCTGCCATTCCAATCAGCTCGCCAAGTCGAGCTAAAAAAGAGATTTAGTCATATGGAAAGTAGTCATGAGGACTACTGAGGAGAAGTTTTCCAGTAAAAAGAACCCAGAGACAACAGTTATTTCCAGTTTTAACACTATTTCTACTGCAACCCTATGGTATGTTTCATAGAAACTTAGAATAGTCATGTAATTAGTCGGAGTATGGCTTTTTTTTTTTTTTTTTTTTTTTTTGGTGGGAGGGGTTGAAATTTAACGGACATTGAAGACACTATTTTCATTTAATGGAGACTGTATTAACCACTTAAACCAGTATCTATAGACTAGCATTAAGCCTAAAGACTAGCAAGGACCACAGACTTACGATAGACCTCTTAGACTTAGTCTCCTGCTGAAGATATTGAAAAATATGAGGTTGTAAATCTTATTGATGACCACACTGTTGAGGACATTAACTTCAAAAAATAGATTTTTTTGTTTTTCTTTTTTTTTTTCAGTTGTACATCCATTTCGATTATTTCAGCTCATATGAGATGGGCCAATCAGTAGGTGGGGCAAAAACAGGAGAACCCCGAGAAAAACCACCTGACACACCTGCAAGCAGAACTTCACTTGTATTTTAGAATTTTGGGGAACACCATTGTCTCTCCTCTCGATAGTTTTCGGGGTCATTGGAGGCCAAAAGGGGTCAAAATGTGCATTTTTGGCAACAGGGAAAACTTTAATTACAGGTGTACACTTCTCATTTTCTTTAAGGTAAAATTCAGTCTTCAAATACTTATTGCTGCTACAGAGAAACACACTATTGACCCATATTTGATGAATGGATTCTCCCATCCTTATCAATTGGGTGAGTCCATTTCATTTTAAGGTGTGTTAGGAGTGATTCTATTTGTTATCTCATTTTTCGACAAAATGTCTCTGTGCAAACAGAATTGCCCCAAATAGGCCGTCGGGTTCTGCGGTATCACATCTGGGGCTATTCCATTTGCCTATGTCCCAAAAAGGGGTTGCCAGGCTAATATATGAGCTAAGTTCCAAAATCTATGTTTAATTTTTACTGAACCGATGTACAGAGATCTGAAATGTAGGTCAAGGACACTTGTGTATCATGGTTTAAACTTAAGTACAGGTAAGTATTCGTACTTCTACATTCCATAAAGCTTATACAGTAGTAAAAAGGTACAAGTAGGCAAAGATCAGGAAAAGGCGCAATCAGAAAAAGATTCCCACTCCAATAACCAAGACTAAATTAACAATCAGGTACTTATACCATGAAAACATATTGTAAGCCGAATGGGCAGCTATTTTCCCAATAGGTGGCCACTCAGTTACCTAAACTTAACTAAAATTATAAAAACATACATAAGGCGCCAACAGCACAAAAAAAAATTAAACACCAAGACATAAAATGAAAGAACCACCACAGATGTCTACAGTGGTAAAAGCTTTGAATATGAAAGAAGTTCTGGCAAGCATTTCCAAACTTAAGTACATGTACATTTACATCTTATAAATGCATAAGATTTTTATGTATAGATGGTAAATCATTTTAAAAGCAAAATACAACCATTAAGTATCATTTTCACTTTTTGAGAATACAACATGTATGAACTACAGTGTACATGGTAATACGAACATGCATTGTATCAAAAATATCTAAACCATGCACATTCCTTATATTCACCAAACTAATGCAAATTCTAGTGTTACTTCATACATACACTGTATATACAATGCCCTTCGACAGAAAGCTGGGTGCAATTATCATACAGCGAAAGCAATATTGTAAAGTGTTATAAGAACTAATCTTCAGTGACAATGTAACAAATTTTTGAACACAAATTGAATTTTCACAAAATTTGTGCTGCCTTTCTGTTACTTAAACAACATCTATGGTTTATATACTCAGAGGAGAAAGTTTAGTCAGTAACTTTGACAAGCCCGATTAGTACCATACCCTGCTGCTTGCCTTAGAAGTCCCCCTTTATAAAATTTGCAAAGCAAGTTTCTTTCTTATTTTGAAAAGAAACTCCACCATTTATCCATTTTGAGTTATTCGCCTTTTTCGTAAAACAACAGTTTTGTAATTACCCAATCATTAATCAAATCGGCGCTTTGATTAATAGCGCTTTCTGATAGAGGTTGTTGCCAGTGACAAAAGCCCCAAAAAATATTTTCAAAATTCACCCACAGTCTCGAGAAATAACAAGTGACGTCAAATATTCATTATTTTGATATTGCCTCCCTTTCATTTAAAAAGAAGAACGAAAAATGGTGTATGCATACTGGCAAAACCACATGCAATATTTCAATCTTTTTTTGTTGCAAATGTTAGGTTTTAACTGGTAATTTAAATCCAAAACTATCAAGGGGTTTTGAAGCTATAGCAATTTAAACTATCCCAATGGGATTTTACATGTATTTTCACTGACTAAATTTTTGCCGTTGAGCATATATATATATATACTATGCACAATTCTAAACAAAACATACAGGATCTTACCTGAGTGATCATTTTCATATTGAATTTATTAACTGAGCCTTTGGCGAGTGTAATAAATTTCATATAAAATGTCCATGAGTGTAAGATTGGTTTTATCATATGACTTTGTTTTAAAATAGGATTTTATCGCCTCATAATTGAACATATTTCATTGAAAATTTACATTGTTGTTATGGACTTTGTCAATGACCTTACATATTCCCTCAAAAATTTATACTCGTGTAGTCATTACATGATGTTATCCACCAGAAAACAACAACATCATATGATAAAGTTGTCTACAACATTCAAAGACGACATATAACAACACACAGCTTTCCAATATTCCTTCCTGCTTAGTGGATAAAAAAGTATTCATGTGCCGTCCATATAGAGCATAACAATTCACAAGCAATAATATGAAAAAAATATGAAGAAAAAAAATACTTCAAATTAATAAACTTCAATGCTTAAATAATTTTTGCCTTTAATCTACCCAATATAATAACTTGGTAATATTAAAATGTCAATAATGGGTGACATTTTAATCATTAACAAATATCTGAGCATGAAATAATTTTTGTAAAACCCAAAATTTCCAAGTCTTGTGACCCCCTAGTCCTCAGGCTGGGTATAACTGTTACATCCAAGCAAAATAATTTATCTGTGCCAGCATACACAAACCATGGACAGAAATATAAGTTATCTGCATACATCAGCAAAGTGTTACCTGAACAGTAGCTTAAACCTGTAGATTTTCTTCTGCCTTAGCAATGACACTGACTGATTTAGATAGAGGGCCCGGTTCTGGGGGGAGGGGGTCAAACAAACCCCCTTTAGAACCAAATTTTTAATTTTCTTGGAGAAATTTAAGAAGAATTGGTTAGAATTAAGAAAACGAACCCCACATGGTAAATTTGAACCCCCTGTCCGAAAATCATGGATCTGCACCTGAATGTGTCCAAAACCTGAATAAAATTTAGGTCAACTGACCATATACATGTATTATCTTTTTTACCATTAAGAATGTGACAAAAATAATAGTCAAGAAAATTAACAGGTTTAATACTGTAAGTTCTGAAATATTCAATATAAAATTGCTATCATAAGGCTTAATATACTGCACGAGTTCCCACTCCAAAGAGCTCTTTAATAATCAAGTCATAGAAAAACTTGAGAAATGAATGATATTGGAATATTTCAAAACTTACAGTAAGTTATTCATTGATCTGTCTCCTGTGGATGCAAGTTTAATGAGTTAATTTTGTCCCCATATGATATAGAGATTATAATATTACTAAATTCCCTTGGATGCAGAGAAAGAAAAGCATACTAGTACCATTGCATTAGGCTGATTCTGAAAATTTTGCAAGAGAGAATATAAATACAGTATTCATTCTAAAATGTATCTTGCAGAGTGCTTTGTTTTTTTTCAAAATTGCCATCAAAATACTACCGAGATATACAAGCATATGAAAAATGAATAAATTCCAGTCAAAACGCTTGAAATTTTGGATTTATGTACTATCCGTGTAGCGAAAACAAAGGCGCTGATCAGCTTTGCAGTTACTACTAAGCTGATCTTTGCCTTTGTTTTCGCATAGGCAAAAATCTGGTTTTCTCACGATGAGGCTCATTTGTGAGTAAATTTGAGAATTCTTTATTTTAAGTTATTTTGGTGACAATTTTAGAAGTGAAAAGTACCAAAGTGCTGTGCAGTACCAATATGCATTTTAATGCATCGGTAGTTTGGAAAGTCATTCATTGTGTGTGGGCGCCAAATAGAATGAATATAGTATTTAGACTTAGCTATGTATACCCCATATACATGTATATCCCAGTTTCACTGTATAAAAGATTGGTTTCAGGCAGTATACATTACAGAAACATGTTATACTGATGTCACTGTGCTACAGTGTCCACTGTAGCATGTTGGACACTGTAGCATGTTCGACACTGTAGCATGTTTCAATGAACAATATTATACAATACTATATTAAACAAGCTGAGGATAAAACAAGATGCTGTACCTTTAAAAAAAAAAATTAAAAAAAAAAAAAAAAAACATTCTAAGAATTTTAATAACTTAACTATCAGGATTTATAGGATTTTATTCATATTATGATATTAAAGTCTGTTTCGTAGTGTGTGATAATGGTTTTTCGCAGATATTTTACAACTGTTCAAATGTAGAAGAAATATTTTCTTGGCACAATATAGCATCTAGTTTGTCGCAAAATGTGCAGCAAAAATTTTGAAAATCGGTTGACAAATAAAAAAGTTCTGGTCAAAAACATTTTTGAATAGGGATTTCCTGTACAAAAATCTCATGGAAGGGAGGTAAATATTTTCCCGCAAAAATTTTAAATTCTAACTATTTAATCATGGTTGCTCAAAATCATTTTAAATTGAAACAAATGACATACCTGAGACAAAATCTTCATGATCAGGTAAAAATTCTCGAAAAATATGCATTTTCACGATCATCGATTATCTCCCTTGCCAATGCAAAATCCCTATGCAAAATTCATTTTGGCCATAAAAACTTTATTTGTTCACCGATTTTCAAAATTTTTGCAGGTCCTATTAGGACAAACTAAGATCAAGATTTTAACATTAAAATAATTTTTCTGTCGTCCCCCATACAAAAATTTTCTGCGAAAAACCATTATCAGAGGCAAGTTTTTAGACAGTAAGTTAGATTAATAAACTATTTGTTTTGCTCTAAAATATGTTCAGACACCTTGGATTATTATCTCATGCCACTGGATAATCAAAGTACAGCAACTTCTTGTCAATGTTAAAATGACAACACTAAATAAAGACAACATTAAAAGTTTTTGATCCAGATAAGCCAAATGAAAAAACCTTGTCTCATACATAACAAACACATGCCCAAGTAATATACAGAGATTGTTTTCATCTGGAAAAATGTTCGATTTCTTTGGAAAACTTTTGATATTTTTTAATATTGCTGCTAAAAACATTGATTGTGGGTACATATTAGAACTGCCTTGGCAAGGCAATTCTAACGAGCAACCATAATCAATGTTTTGGACCAAAATTAAGAAAAAAAAAATGTATACCCCAGTTTACGCCAGTTTTTCTTGTGGGATATGTGGTTTACACTCCACAGACATGTTACTCTGATGGAGAAAGCATATGGGTTATCAACAAGTGCCCACTGAGCTGTAAAGCCACTTGAAAATTAGAGTAAAAATATGGTATGCTCAGCTCTGAAATCTTCTTTGCAAATTTTACAGTACACTTTTCCTTTGGAACATTTCATAAAGTTTGAGTCAAAAAGACAAAAGTTGTTAAGTAGTAAATTAATTCGAATATTTTATTACAGATTTAAAGATAAGAATTAAGATAATATCTGGAAATTTAAATGCTTTATGATGCAGAATATTTTTTTCTCCCTAGGAAGTGGAAAAAAGACTTAATGTCAAATCACACATATAGCCAGTGCTTGTTAATCGAGGAGAATTAATTTGTACAATAACTCTTTAACAGCTTTCTGAAGTATTATGGCTTGACTGGATTCTTTTTAGAAGAAATACATATATTATAAATGTGCAATAAAAATCAGAGTCACATAGGTGCTTAATTACCCCATCAGTTCCTCTGGTCCTTGGTTTCTGAAAGGGGATGTAATAAATCAAGGGATATAACCTTAACAATTGAAGTTTGAACAAGGGAAATAACCTAATAAGAACAAGGGGAATAACCTAAATAGAACAAAGGAGAATCACCTAAATAAGAACAAGGGAAACAACCTTAACATGGCTATAGTGGTTAAAGGTCCAAGTCCACAATTTCATTGCGGATAAAGCTACCATTTCCTGGGTGTAAACCAGAACTTTCGTGAGTAAATATGCCTTGCTCAAGGACAAAACTCAGCACCAAAAGATGGCTAAAGGTTGAACATTTTGCATTTTAAAGTAATAGTATGGGTAATTAAGCAATTACAGTGTAAAACATTCACAGACTAGGCAGCACTGCAAAGTTTTCTACATGCGGTAGCTAATTACAAGCATAAAAAAAGACATGCATCTGTTATAATGTGCAAGACATTTCAAGACTTGACATCAGGAAAACATGTCCATGAAATGTTTACCTCCTTAAACCCCACTTTTATATAGATAAACTGGGGTATACCTATTTTCCTTGTTTTTGCTCCAAAACATAGATTGAGGCGGTTCTAACGTGTTCCCAAAATCTTTGTTTTGAGCAAAAATAAGAAAAATATGAAATTTTTTACAACTTTAAAAATTTCTGTAGATTGCATGGACATGTATTTCTGTATTGTGAGGATTTAGAATAGCGTACAACTTAATGTCACTGTCAACAATTTTTCAGCCATGTTGGGTTAAATCCAACTTTTTCTGGATAGTACCACACCTATAGGGAATAAACCATGTCCCGAGGTTATAAAACCTTTTTCAAGCTCAGCTCAGCTGGGCATGAAATTTCAACTTCTCATAAATATCGAAATAGTCACAATTAGTGGAAAATTCATGTTCAACATTTGTTGACATTTTCACATCTATGAGCAGGATAAATTTTAGTCTGAGCTGAGCTAAGCATGAAAAAAGTTTAATAACCTCGGGACCTGGACACTGCCGGGTGCCAGTGAGAATCACACCCAGGACAGTTCAATCTGGAGTTGATTTGGCCACTGATCAGCCTCACAACTTGCTGGGGATAGGTTTGTTACAAAGAACCACTTGATTGACCTTTTATCAATTAGTAGCTTTGTGAGCACATTAAGAAAACATGCACATGTACTCTCTATTTTTTTACAACTTAGAAAAAAATCTATATATTTGATATATAGATTTTTTTCTAAGTTGTTAAAAAAAATGAGAGAGAAAATTCTCAGAAAAAAAAAAGGATTTTTTTTCTTATTTCTATTCAAAATATATATTGTGGGTACACGTTTGAACCACCTCACCAAGTTCACACAATCTATGTTTTGGAGCAAAAATAAGAAAATATGTTACATACACCTTCATAAGTTCATACCCCAGTTTAACTATATTGGGGTGCAAGGGGGTATACTTTTCAAGGACATGTTTTCCTGATGAAATAACTGAAACGAGAATCCATTGCACAATAACTGACAAGGATAATTACAATTGGACCTCTATTAGAATGCAAATGAAAGGGAAAAGGTAGGATTTCTTCACCAGTTATACCAGACTGACCACTTTGGCAAATAGTGGATACTGTATATGCTTTGCCGCAGTTATAAATTAGAGGTTTATAATTGGTTTAAATTTTAATGATATTTAAGTGAAAGGGCAACTAGGGAGAAATACTCTCCCTAAATGATCACACTTCTCCCTAATTTCAGCAGAGGGAGAAGTGAAAATGTATAGAATATGTAGGCAACCCAGAAATACAAGCCAAAGTCCTCCCAAATTTTCTTGGTGAGAGAAGAAACTCCGCAGAGGTCGATATCGCACCTGCATCGGGCAAAATAACTAAAAACGTGAAATATGGGTCCAGGGCACCAGGTTAAGGTGTGTTCTGAAAGGGTATGTGAAGGACATTTACTATGCAAGCTTTCACACTCGCAGCTATCATTGATGCAGCAAAAAACAAACTTCGACATAAAAATATAACAAAGTCAATGGACCGTAAAATTTAGGTCAAGGTCAGCAGGTCAAGGTGCATGCTTGAATGGTATGTCAAGGACAGTTACTGTGCAAGGTTTCACACTCGCAGCTATCACTGACGCAGAGAAAACCAAACTTTGACGTAAAATTAACAAAGTAAATGTACCGTGAAATATAGGTTAAGGTCAGCTGGTCAAGGTGCGTGCTTGAAGGGTATGTCAAGGACAATTACTATGCAAGGTTTCACACTCGCAACTATCACTGATGCAGAGAAAACCAAACTTTGACATTAAAATTAACAAAGTCAATGGACCGTGAAATATAGGTCAAGGTCAGCGGGTCAAGATGCGTGCTTGAAGGATATGTCAAGGACAATTACTATGCAAGGTTTCACGCTTGCAGCTATTACTGATGCAGAGAAAACCAAACTTCGATGTAAAATTAACAAAGTCAATAAACCGTGAAATATAGGTGAAGGTAGGTCAGCATGTCAAGGTGCGTGCTTGAATGGTATGTCAAGGACAATTACTATGCAAGGTTTCAGACTCGCAGCTATCACTGATGTCGAGAAAACCAAACTTTGACGTAAAATTTTCAAAGTCAGTGGACCGTGAAATATAGGTCAAGGGTACTGGGTCAAGGTGTGTGCTTGAAGGGTATGTCAAGGACAATTACTATGCAAGGTTTCAGACTCGCAGCTATCACTGATGTCGAGAAAACTAAACGTCGACGTAAATGTTGACTGACTGATGGACGGACGAACGGACGGACGGAAATTTGAACTCCTATATCGCACCCTGCTATAAGCAGGTGCGATAACTAGCGTGCCCCCTAACAAAAGAGGCATATAGAGGATGTGGTGTATTTCTTAATTTCTGATTTATTAGTGTAATGCTAGTAACTTAAAGTATGGGGCTTAACTTTCCAGTCTACATGTTTCAGCCATGAAAAACAGGGGGGTACTCATTAGAATTTGGGGTTCTGTTTGGTGGTACTGAAGGACATGTTTTCAAAATCACTTCTATTGTGTGTCCTCACTTTTTTTATTTTGTTAGAGGATTTCTCAAAATTATCGCTAAATCAACTCAAATTTACCATACACCATGCTAGCAAAATTTGCCATCAGGATAACATGTCCATGTAATGTATATACCCCATTGAGCTCCACCTTTATATAGCAAAACTGGGGTATGCAGGGGTATACCTATTTCCTTATTTTTGCTCCAAAACATAAATTGTGGGTAGCCACAATCTATGTTTTAAGCAAAAATAAGAAAAATATCAACATTTTTCCGCTGAAAATTTTCAATTTTTAAAACTCAAAACATTTCTGTTTATTGCATGGGCAAGTTTTTGTAATGCACAAAACACAATAATTCGGTACCCACCTGTCCATCATTGTCGAATGAATCAAAGAAAACAGCGAGTCCTTTCCAGTAGTCATTACTCCCGAACACAGGACCTTCAATACCCTTCATCTCGGTAAACCATACAGCCTGTTAGAGAAACAAGAACACAAAACTTCATAAAACTTTTATTTAAGTACTGAATCCTTCGGGCTTCACCAACATTAATTTCACCCTTACCCGTGACGGTAACTTTGCTTGGATGCCTTCGCATGTTGCTGTTACATAACACCACTTAAAATTTAGTCAAGCATTCACAGCAAAAGTGTCATAAAAATGCTAAATTATTAACTTTATACAAGCAAAATGCCATTTAAGCTCTTAATCAGTGATTTTAGGCTTAAAAAAAAAAATGTTATGTTTCCGATTTCCCGACCCACTGGTCAAAATCTGCGCCGACTGCAACTTTTTTAGCGCTCAGAAAAAAAAAAAGTCAGCGACCGACCCTGTTCAACGATTCCGGTTTTTATCAAAAGTCAAAACCATTTCGTTACGAGAATTTGTCCGCGCCGATTTTCGGATATTTTCGGTCTTTAACAATTACGATCAAGAACAACAACATAGCTACTGTGTAGTGTGTTGACACGACCAAGCACATTAGTCGCCATTTATTTCGACAAATGAAGCCACATACCTGCTTCAAATGTAATAAAAGCCTTGGGGCACAATGCCCCGTTATCCCTGTTATACGAAGACGGCCATCCTCGGTGTAAAGGTTTCCGATTTGGAGTCAAATGTGCGGTAAGAAGAAAGTCTGGTCAAAAAAAAAAAAAAAATACCTACCGACCCGATTTTCCAAGGAAAAAAAAAAAAAAGCCTACCTACCGACCCTATGCTAAATTTATGATGAAATCGGAAACATAACATTTTTTTTTTAGGCCTTACATATTTGTATGATTTAAATTCATGTCCATTGGTATAATAACTCAGAATTTCAAACTACTATAATATATCAGTGCAATATAACTCTACAATATGAGCCATAGCATGAGAAAACAATCAATTTTTGTTTCCGACCAGGTCTGACACAAACTGGCCTGTACAGTCAAAGAAGCAGGCTAAAACCTAGAAATCTCGGACTGAAGAAGAATAGGGATTGAACTATCTGCGAAAACAAAGGCGCTGATCAGCTGTGCAGTTACTACACAGCTGATCTGTGCCTTTGTTTTTGCATATGCAGATTGTTGGTTTTCTCATGCCGGGGCTCATATTGCATAGAATATAAGCTACATCACGAGAAAACCTGACTTTTGCCTTAGTGAAAACAAAGTTGTGCTAATTGCACAGGTGACAAGTATCTTTGATTTTGTGATACCTCTACTTCTTATATCTAAAATTTCAAGTTTCTAGCCTTCTTCTGCGACTGTATATGCCAGTTTGTGTTAGGCCAGGATAGAAACTCAGGTGTAACATTGTCTTACCAGCCCATCAGCACCGACCCTGCCTCGACCTGTGACCTTGAAAACAACCTCTATAGACCAGTGCTCAAAGTTGGCTAGATTCTTTGTCCAAACACCACCTGGTATAATAATGACAATAATAATAGATTATAATTCAAAAATTGTTACAACATATTATAATATAAATCATAATCATACAGTAAGACCTCATTCCAATGTACATGTATAATGCTATCTTCGGAGTCTGTAATACAGAAATAGTCCATATTATGACAACCATGTTATAATGAGGCTGTTAACAATAAAAAAACAAATAGGGAACACCATTTGTAAGCCATGACATGGCTGTGTTATATTGAAGACAATGCTATAGCAAGACAAGTTATCATTAAGTTGAACTGAAATGAAAGCAAAAGTAAAACTGAGGTGAGTGAGGTCTTGTTACACAAGCTGAACAAGTAAAAAATGTCCTAGAATCACTGTTTTTGAATTGCTGAGCATAGTAATACATAGGTAAGAAAACTAGGACATCTTTGAGCAATTTGTTATGCTTCTTTACACTAAATGTCAATGTACTGTGGCTAAAGCACCGTTTTATGATCGGGACCTAAATTCTAGTATGTTTACAGCACTCACCTTTCTTACTCCTCAGTGATGGTGTTATTCTAATGTTATCATCACTCGCAATGGCATCTGAAAAACAATAAAAATAATGGGTATAGATTCATGTATCGTTTCAGATTGTTAACAGAAATTATTGCATAAATAGCGGTGTCACAGGATATTAACAGGCATAAATCATACAAGTTTTTCCTACTACACCCTCAGTTTTCAACATTCCCCTTGAAACCTTGGAAAATCTGTTGTTTTTAGTTAATTTTCATGTAAGCTGTATACTAATTACTATAGTTCGAACCTGACCCCTGACAAAAAGGGGGCCAGAAGCAGCATATAAAGGGTGAATTTGAATGAGTTCATGCTAACACGCCTTAGTATCTTCCATAGCGCTGGCAGTGGGTATTTCAATTGGAGGTGGTTATTATGGTGCTTCTGCATCCACTTGTCTGGTTCCTTTTTATGAATAACCATGTTATATATACCCCTTTAACCCCACTTTTACATTGTGAAACTGAAGTATACAGGGGAACCGTATACAATTTTTCATATTTCTAATCAAAACATAGATTTTGGCTACTATCTTTCTGACTGTTACCCCCAATCAATGTTTTCTTTTTGTTTTGAGCGAAAATATTATAATTATCAATTTTTTTTCAATATCTTAATTTTTCCCCCCCAAAAAAATCAAAACTTTTTCAACAAAATGATCACACAATGTGTTATTCAAAATACATGTATGTACAAATTAGATACATGTACATGACATGATGACAGACGAATAGTTGGGTCAAAGAAGAAACATTTTTTTTTATTCTTGCATGCTTGACCAAATTCTGAAAGGCGGCTTCAATTGTTTAAAAATGTGCAATATTTTATAACTACTTGATCTTTTTATACCTTGATTTCTGAAACAATGCCTGTCTAAATTTGACAGTTTGCTTTTATAAATGAGCCATCTCCTGGGAAAACCAACAATGTGGTTTTTGAACAGGTCTGACAAAAACCGAGCTGCACAAGCACAGAAAAGTCTAGATGCTTGAAATTTTGGATTTAAGTAGAAGAGGAATTGTACTATCCGAGTAGCGAAAACAAAGGCGCTGATCAGCTTCATGGTTACCGCGAAGCTGATCTGCGTCTTTGTTTTCGCATATGCAGATTGTTGGTTTTCCCATGAGGCTGCTCAAATCACCATAACAGCTCCTATCCTAGGGGCAAAAATGAGCCGAACCATGAGAAAACTTTTTTCCATATTAAATTATCATCATTTAAAAGCAAAAAGAAAGGCTCTGTTCAGTAACTGCATAGCTGATCATCACCTTTGTTTTCACTGCACAGATTATACAATCCCTCTTGTACAAAATATCCAAAATTTTAAGCCTTTACCCTTCAACTGTGACTGTATAGGATGTTTTATGACAGACCTGGTCAGAAACACTGAAGACCATTTATTGTGCTGCAGCTCAAATAAAAAAGTGCCACATCTATTTGAAATGTGAGCCACCACACCAGAAAACCAAAAATTTGCATATATATGCAAAAAACAAAGGTGCAGACCAGCTTCACGGTATCTAGAGATAGTACAACCCCTCTTCTTCTTAAATCTGGAATTTCAAGCTTCAAGCGACCTAGATCATGAAAAAATGCCAAAAAAAGACTGTAAAAGGTTGTGGTGTGCAAGAAGAAGAATCCTTAACTTAATGGGTGTTGAATGGAGATAGGTTCGGCCCAGGTACCACCCCGGGCCAGTCATCACAAGGGTGGAAAACGCCTAAGGGTAGAAAATGCCTTTCTTACATACCTCTTTCATAAAGATAGAAAAATTCCGGTATTTTAGCGGTGGTAGACAAATCTATCTTACACTGCTCGCTTGGTTGCTCATACAAGATAAGAAAAGCACGAGACTAAATTCGATCGTTTCTAACCCAAAGCAGCTGCTTCCAGCAGTATTGTTCAACAAAACTATACTACATTGGTGTGAATTCATAGGGTATATTCTTGATACGTCTCTTTTCAATTTGACAACGATTTATTTACATTTGACGTCATATCCGCAATAAACACAACGTCATCGGACTGAGTTAATTAAAGCACGGTACCAGGTGACGTTACCGGTAAAATGAATTTAGGCTTAGGGGTATGTAAGAAAAAGAATCGATCATGGGTGGTCAGTGGAGAAAGGAAAATCCCAACCCTCGGGTCCACCGTTCCGGTGGGAAACTCGGCGAGCCTCGTTTCCCACTAGAACGGGTGGACCCTCGGGTTGGGATTTTTCTATCTCCACTGACCACCCATGATGGATTCTATTTATCTTCAATCGATACCCGTTAAAGATTCTTATAACCCCTCTTGTTATACAGTTATAGGGAGATATGATTGATTTATGGATTTGAGACCATCCCATGATCATGGTGATGCTTGATTCTGATTTTAGCCGTGACTGTGGCATACCATGATATGCTGATAAGTGTGTCTGCTCTAAATGGCACAGCTAGACCTTTTGCTTCTAAAAAGACTAAAATCCATTACAGGCTTGGTAAATTTTACGTGGTGCGACTGAAATTTTCTGCCACATAATAAGTTAAGTTTTGTTGATTGTGTCCAATTAGCTGGTTCATTTCGAGAAGACAGTCTGTTGTAGTCAAAAATTGATTTTTCAAACATGTGGATACATTCTGCTACAAAGTTTTTTCAGAGCATGCTTTTAAATGTATTTCAAAGCTTCAGAGTAAATCAGTCTTCCAATACAGATGATACAATGTCTGATCATCATCTCAGGTCACATAAATCAGCTGACCATATGTTACATGTACATTTAGTTACACGTGTAAACAAACGGTAGGCTGCCGCACTTACCTCCTTGATATTCCCAGAACGGGATGCTCCTGTCCTTCTGAACCAAATGTGGCCCTTTAAAACTGTATTTGTACTCGAATCTAATCTTTGGTAGATTTGCATTTGCGCAAATAACTGCAGAAATCACCAAAAATATCAAGATCCTTTTCATGTTGTCAACTTTCTACTTTGACGGAAGTGATTGGCAACCTGCCCTCAAGCGGATAAGGGGAATAACTGTAATAGTCGACAATTTTTGCTGTAAAACTGCTAAAATTCAACACATGCGCTGCACAAGGTCATTTCGCTCCTGTCACCACCATCAGATAAGGCGGGGGGCGCGCGCGCGTGTGTATGAGGGGGGGGGGGGGCGGAGTGATGGGGCTATAAGAGGGTAATTTCAAAGGACAAAATTATTAGAATAGAATAGAATATTTATTAGGTATACCAACTCACAGAGCAAGTGTTCACCACAAGAACAGCATACATAATGAACAACATTTCAAATGACACACATACAAAAGCAAAGTAATTTAAGGATAGATTGCGTGCTCATTAGACATTTCAATTCTGTAATGAGGGCTCAGAAAGCTGAGCAGGTCACCCTTAAGTGACATCAAATTTTGCATGTTAAATTAGGCTATCTATATATATACAGCCTTTGTTTCAATTAAGCTGGTTGGATTTACCAACCTTGAAAATATATTAAAAGCTTCATATGTATTTGGTCGTAGATCAATGTTACAAGCAAATTTGCCAAGTAGTGATGCCCTCAGATCTTTGAATTTGGTGCAGAACAACATGACATGCACTTCGTCTTCGATTTCATTGCATTCTGTGCATAATCTTTGCTCCCGAGGCAGTTTCGGTCTGAAATATCGACCCCTTTCAATCAATAAATCAATAAGTCTTGGCATATTTTACGCTTCATCGCGTCTGGAGTCTTATGAATCCATGAATAATTTTGGAAGTGCAACTTTTAATCTATTTTAGACAGTAAGAATTTCAACGTCATAGAGTCGTACGGCTGCCACAAGGCTGATATGAACCAGGCTTGGCATATCCTTGCCCTATTCTACAGAAGTAACAGACATATACATTGTAAGATGGCGAACGAAGCCAAGGAGAAGTGACGTTACGGAAACATGCCCATGTAATTTACCGATTTTTCCTAAGTTAGTTGTAAAAATTGAAAATTTTCAGTAGAAAATAAAGATGATAATTTTCTTATTTTTGCTTCAAAGCATAGATTGCGAGTAGACGTTAGAACCTCGCCGGGATAGCCTCCCTTGGAAAAATACGTTGGTGCAACGCATTAGCGTCATATTGAGTGCTTGTAATATGCAAATCTGAGATGCAAACTTCAAACTCGAAACTTTGTGAATCGAGTAAGTGTTGAGTACATAGCGCAGTAAAACACCCTTGGTGGATGAGAATGCTTTTCCACCGACGGGGTTTGTAACATCAAAAGAAACTACTCATAAATCTTGATCTGCAAATGTCAAATATTTGGCAGTTACTAGTAAACCGTTTAACGCATACAATGTTATTGTCAAAAATAATTACGTAACCCATATGTATATTACACAATACATAACGTTTCTTCACCGTTTGCACCTGGCTAATAGCACTGTGAATAGAGAGGCTGTCTGAATAAGTATATCATTACTGTCGATTCATAGATGCATGGCAATGAGGTGATGACATTTTTTCGAACGAACAGGTAAATAACGGTGTACACGTTAGAACCGCCTCGCCCAGGCGGACCATACGAGTACTCACAATCAATGTTGTGGAACAAAAATAAGAAAAACAGGTTTAACCCTACAAACCCCAGACTTTTTTCTATATGAAAGTGTGGTTTAAAGGGGTATAAATTTCATAGACGTGTTTTCCTGATGTGGCCTTGATTTGGAAAGTAGACGCGACAGTTTTCCTTTGTTTTAAAATTAATGTTGGAATGCATGTTGAAACCGAAAGTGTCAAAGAAAATTATTCTAGGTTCATGCGCATTTTGCAGGTGCAAAATGCATTTTCATTCGACACGTCATCTCGAAGAACGGATTTATTTTCAGGATGCAGATAAGTTTTCAAAATCTGACTTCATACAGAGTAAGAGAAAAACGAAGATAGACTTCATGACCATACAAAATATTTGTTTTTAAACTACATGTAACTGCTCTTGTGTAGATCGTGACGATACGACCGTGTGATTCGGAACTGGGAAAGACTCAAAACCGGAACAAAAGCTGTATCATTCAAGATTCTTTCCGCCAACTGTGTCTTCCCTTTCGAGAATCGAGCACATTGCCCCACAGACGCTGAATCCCGAAAGGAACACAAATCAAAAGTTAAAACAAATCCCGTAAAAGGTCTTTCAATTGTCGAAATCTAATACATGTACGATTTTTACCTGTTTGAAGAAGATTTTCATGGTGAGGAAATTGCACAATCGGAGCCATCGGCTCCGTTAATAAAATATTGTGTCGGCCTTTCCGGTCACGTGCGGCTCTGTATCTATCATATCGGCTGAAATCGAGGAGAGAACAACGTAAGTTTTTCATTTGTTGTCAAAGTTTGTTTTAATTGTATGTTTTAGCGAATAAAGGAGAATATGGTCCCGGTCACTGGACTTTTGACTTCTGTTTTTGTTTGTGGCTAGTTCTGAACTGCACATGGTTTTCTCAAAATCGATCGTGTCGACATGTAAACAAAGGTCAATTTGTACACGTACTTCCTAGAATTATATTAGCCATTTCTTTGAATATGGTTGAAATATTGATTATATTTACTGTGTTTCAAACGTCTTTGCTTAGGGGTCAGGGTAGCTATTCACAAATACTGCTTATTATTTACGCTTTGCATTATGCAAAGGGCAGCTCACTTGACGTATAAAGTGGTTGTTGTGTTGCTATATTTCGTCGGTATATTTGCTACCTGCAAGTTGTTTCGGTTACATAGGATGTTTTAGATATATGCCACACATACCAAAACCAAATAAGTAAACATCAAATACCTGAAGTGTATGAAGAATCATTCTGATGATATACATGTTTAACCCAGAAACTCGGTTAACAAGTTCGCAAAACATAAGCACTAGAAAACGTGATATAATCTATGACGTCCAAATTGTATATACTATAATTGTTTCATTTGAAAGTGGAACTTTGGCATGTCTTTGATGAATACAGAATACTTACAAGATACAGGTGTATAAGCTCAATAAACCACAGACAGTACCGTAGGCGACAGAACTCACCTGATCATGTTAGCTGGTGTATATCACACACAGACGACCTCTTGGTGAGCAGATTCTGACGCCGTGGTTGTGGTCTTAAATATATTCATAATTGAAAGTGTTGTGACGAATATCTGTATTAAAACCATAGTTTCTGCTAAAGTATCTTCAAACGCTCGTAGTTTGATATTCGTCGAGTAAAGTTGTTCAACATAATTCATTTTAATCCCATTGAATTTATCATACACGGTGATTAAATAGGAAACGTTTTACACCCGATTTACTCACAAAGTAATTTTGAATAGACTAGTCCATTGTAATGGAACAATCCAAAAGTGCACGTGCTGGAACGGGTATAAAAGGCGAGAGCAAGACGTTTGCGGTTTAGTTGGTGATTGAGCCAAGAAGAGGTAACATTGGAGGTTTACCTTTAGAGTAACAAGTAACGGACTTTGGGCCGAAGTAGTAACAAACTGTCTTCCCGAGTTCTCTGAGTGTAGCCTAGCTGTACGGAGACGGCAAGATAGTAGTCTACTATTAGTGCCCGGGTTGGTTACTGTGTTACTCTTGATCTGCAGCTCTAGTTTTGTAGAGAGCTGGAGGACAGATCTCGTTGTAGGGACTAAGCAGTTCAGGTACTTTGGGCCATGTCAGTAGCAGACTTTATCCCGGGTTCTTTGTGAAGCCTCGCTTTACCGAGAGGGATATTGAGACGTCTGATAATTATTACTAGCGCTCGGGTAGCTGACTGTGGTGTCCAAGTGTGGCGTTAAGTTGTGTTGGTAGTAGTTGAAAGTCGATTGTGTGTGCGTTGTGTCGGCAAGGAGCTTAGACTGAGTTGCCCGTTGTTTATAAATGTATGTTTAAGCGTTATTCAAATACGATATGAACGATGCAGATGAAGCATGCCAGGACCTAGGGCGAGGGTTGGGATCCCGTAAAACCGGTTTAAGCCACCTAGTAATTGTATTACTAACCGTTCCAAGGTGGTGCTCCTGGTACGGCACAATCTTATCGGACCTGAAGCAGGCCATTTTCACATATTCTGTATAAGCGTTAGATGCTATATGATGACCTACCCGTCCTTCAGGTCAATCAAGTTATTTGATTATCGTATAAAGCTTTGGCAGCCACGTACTGTAGTGGCTAGAGCCAATGTTAGTAGTAATGACCGCTCGGAGTTACTTCTCTCTTTGAGATTTAGTTACATTTTGGTGGCAGCTGGCGGATGGTTTTATCCGTTGCCAGTTATCATATTAAAGCATGCTTTTCCACTGATGGGGTTTGCTGTGGCTTTGTTCGGCCGTTCGTTACAGTGTGAATGGATGCACGCTTGTATTATCTTATTGTTTTATGTCTTGGTGTTTCAAAAAAAAATTGTGCTGCTGGTGCGTTATGCATGTTATCATATTTTTAGTTAAGATTAGGTAGCCTACCTGAGTGGCCACCTATTGGAACCAGAGGACCAATGGTCCTGTAAACGCTCACCTGAGTCTGCTGTATATACCAATAAACATGTTTGAATATTATGGTATTTAACCTCAGTGCAGGGGCAGATGAAGCCCTGGGCCGTTTCCTTTTTTCAGAATAATCAATATTCTGTCCATTTGCCAATTTCTTGCTGGCTTTTCCCTTCAAATGACATTTTAACAGTTTTTTTTCCAGTCAAATGCATGGGCAACTCATCTTGACCTTGCCATAAACTTGGTCAAGGTCATCACAGGGTCATGATTTATATATACATTGTAGTACTTCAGCCATGGATGCTTCACGCCAAGGTTCATTGAAATCAATCTTTTGGTTTCAGAGAAGAAGATATTTGATGCGTTTTTACCATATATGTGCATGGCGTCCATCTTGGTCATGTGACCTAGATTATTAATATACACATTGGTTCCCCCATCCTATAGATGCCTCACATAAAATTTAGCTTCAATTGGCCAAGTGGTTTCAGAGGAGAAGATGTTTGAATATTATGGTAATATACATGTGTATTGCCCCGGGGCGTGGGCATATGAGCCCTAAGATCCAATTTTTTTTCTCAGAATTATTAATATTTAGTCCTACTACCCATTTCCTGCAAGATTTTCACCTCAAATGACTTTTTAAAAGTTTTCCCCATTCCAATGCACTGGCGACCTATGTTGACCTTGTCGTAAAATAGGTCAAGGTCACCACAGGGTCATGATTTATATACACATTGTAGTACTTCAGCTGTTGGTGCTTCATGCCAAGTTTCTTTGATATCGGTCCACCAGATTCGGAGAAGAAGATTTTTGAAGGGTTTTTACCATATATGGGCATGGCAGCCATCTTGGTCATGTGAACTAGATAATTTATATATACAGTAATTCCCCCATTCCATAGATGCTTCACATAAAATTTGGCTTTGATTCGCCAAGCGGTTTCAGAGGAGAAGCTGTTTGAATATTATGGTAATATACATGTATATTGCCCCGGGGTGGGGGCAGATGAGCCCCTGGGGTCCAATTCTTTACAGAATCATTAATATTCAGTCGTACTGCCCATTTCCTGCAAGACTTTCACTTTAAATGACATTTTAAAAGTTTTCCCTATTCAAATGTATTGGCGACCTATGTTGACCTTGCCGTAAAAAAGGTCAAGGTCATCACAGGGCCATGATTTATATACACATTGTAGTACTTGAGCCATTGATGCTTCATGCCAAGTTTTTTGAAATCGATCCACCTGTTCTGGAGAAGAAGATTTTTGAAGGGTTTTTACCATATATGGGTGTTGCGGCCATCTTGGTCATGTGACCTGGATTATTTATATACACGTTGATAACCCCTTCTTATTGATGCTTCACATAAAATTTGGCTTTGATTGGCCACGCGGTTTCAGAGGAGATGATGTTTGAATATTATGGTAATATACATGTATATTGCCCCGGGGTGGGGGCATATGAGCCCCTGGGGTCCAATTTTTTTTTCAGAATCATTAGCATTCAGTCCTACTGCCCATTTCCTGCAAGCCTTTCACTTTAAATGACATTTTAAAAGTTTTCCCCATTCAAATACATTAGCGACCTTTGTTGACCTTGCCATAAAATAGGTCAAGGTCATTACAGGGTCATGATTTATATACACATTGTGGTGCTTGGGCCATCGATGCTTCATGCCACGTTTCGTTGAAATCAGTCCACCGGTTTTGGAGAAGAAGATTTTTGAAGGGTTTTTACCATATATGGGCATTGCAGCCATCTTTCTTATATACACATTGGTTCCCCTTACCTATAAATGATTCATATAAAATTTGGCTTTGGTTGGTCAAGCGGTTTTAGAGAAGAAGATCTTTGAAATTGTGGACGGACGACGGACGGACGACGGACGGACGGACGGACGCCGGATCATGGCCATCCTATAAGCTCACCTTGTGAGCATAACGGCTCAGGTGAGCTAAAAATAGCTGCTCATTCGGCTTACGATATGTTTTCATGGTATAAGTACATTGTACCTGATTGTTAATTTATTTGTTTCCCAACTTGATTTTTGACCTGGGAATCTTTTTCTGATTGCGCCTTTTCCTGATCGTTGCCTACTTGTACCTTTGTACAAACGGACGCGGTCACCTTAAGTGAGCTAAAAAGCGGAGACAAATAATCTCCTGATGGCAGGGAACTCGGGTCATGGGTGGGACAGAAAACTTCTGTTTGCGGCATCTGTCATCGTTTCCTACATAGCACAGTCAGACCAAATAAAAATAATCTTTTACTGCTGGCTAGGATATTGTGTCCATAACTCGGGTAAATGGTGAAATAGAAAAAGGTTGTATGTGTCAATAAAAATCGTTTTGTTGAATATCATTATTTTCTAACAGCTATATTATTTAAACGAAAACAATAAGCGACACAACTTTCATTGCAGCAAAATTGCTGCTAACTTGACCGTTTTCCATGCTGCATAACTGCTGCTAACTTTTCTTTTGCTGATAACTTGACAATTTATCTATTCATTCTTTATTTATTTATTTATTATTATTATTTCTGCAGCAAATTCGCTCGCTGAGCAAATTTGCTGGTAACTTGATTAAGCTATCTTTAAGAATATACCAGTTTACAAATCCGCACTATACCTTGATGTTGTTTGACCCCAAGGGATCTTCATCGCCGGGCAGCTTATTGTATCTACGAGTCTTTTTTTTTTATTTTTTATTCATCATGGTGGTTATCATGATTTGTGTGTTTGTCCTTGATAATTCATTGACGTGTTAGAGATTCACCACGAGGACCAAACAATTAACTAAATGTTGTGAACTATTGCAGAAGCTTAGGGTGAGTTTAGGCCTGTAAAAATACTTTAAGCCCGCCAGTAATTTAAGTTATTGATCGTTCCAAGGCGGTTTTTGTGACTTTTTTGCTGTTTTCACCTTATGTACGTTTTCATAGCTTTAGTTTATTTTGGGTAACTGAGTGACCTCCTATACAGCGAAAATAGCTGCTTACTCGGCTTATGATATATTTTCTTAATATAGGTACCCGATTGTTAATTCAGTTTTTCCCACCTCGGTTTTTGGAATGAAATTTCGTTCTGATTGCGTCATTTCCTGACCATTGCCTACTTTTACTCCATTATCAGGAATTTACTGTATGTTTTTGATTCTACTTCCTTGATAAGTACTAAAAAGTAGGCCTGCAAATTTGATATTCACTTGTATCTGATTTAACGATTAACATTAAAGAAAAAAAAATCCTACTGCACGAATGTTCACTAGGCACTTTCTAAGGGGAATTTTCAATATGGTCATACATAAAGATGCAGTACATTTTTGTGCGGCAGTATGTGTTTACCCATCATTTTCATGTATGAGGATAAGTTGTCACTGATTGGTTCAACAATAGCAAATTGATCTAAAGTTACAATCTAAGGGGAAGATACATATTTTAAAATGGAATAGTCAACTTTGTCATTGTCATTCAAAAAATGACAGGTCACGCCTTCTAAATTAAAGCTGACAAACAAACAAAAAAAAAAAAAAAAAAAAAACCCGCAAAAATCTGACTATCACGTGACTAGATTTTCAACACTAACAAAGCGCATAAATTTGTTGTATTTTATGCAATGCCTCCATTTTTCCCCAACGATGTTGTCATGACTAATGATGATGATTTTTGATCTTTAATGTTATAAATATAACTGTGATTGGAGAAGAATCGATTTACTTTGGTGTAATATGCTATGAAGAAAAGAGACTAGCTATGAAGAAAACTTGTTATGTTTTGAGAAAGAGCAGTCAAATTTATTGCAGTATGTTGAAATACACTGGGCAGCCTTTGTATTGTCAAGTGACGTATCTAAAAGCCTTCTCAGCAACTAAGCAAAGCCTGTAAATATCGTTCTTGTTTTGAAAAGGCCTGATTCTTCCCTTACAAGTATTTATTTGTCTTACAGTACGTGTCTATTTTTTACAGTTATCATGTTGTTTTTTTTCGATATCCATGCTGATATTATATAATAAAGTTAAACTGAGATCCTTTACGAGCAGTAAACACATTAATGAGAAAATGGAAGGGCCACACCGCAGTTTCGACTATTAAAGTCTCGTCAGTACTAGTGACACTGTAGATTTGGCAAGATGGAGCCAAAAGAGAATTACTGTGTTATTCATGAGCTATTTAGCTCTCCGTAATAGAGAAATAAAAATACTTAAACATAGCAGTTTACTTCTTCATGTACATTGACCAATCAGGGTTCGTACAGTAACTAACACTGCTACATTATAAAAAGCGTTTAAAAAATACTCTGGTGTCATTTAAATTTACAAAACAAACTGAGTGATCGATACAAGAGCATGCGTGTGATTGATAATGACAGCGATCTTAGTATATGCAATGTATAATTGATATTACCATGCGTTTTCAAATAAAAAAACGGCATTTACCAACTTTGCTTAGTCGCCGACGAAGCTTAGGAGGCTAAAAAGGTCCAAGTAGGCAAAGATCAGGAAAAGGTGCAATCAGAAAAAGATTCCCACTCCAAAAACCGAGGCGGGAAAAAACCAAACCAACAATCAGGTACTGATACCAAGAAAACATTTTGTAAGCCGAATGAGCAGCTATTTTCCCAATAGTTGGCCACTCAGTTACCTTAACTTAACTAAAAATATGAAAACACACATAAGGCGCTAACAGCACAAAAATTGTTAAACACCAAGACATAAAACAAAAAGAACACCACAGAAGCATCGACTTGGAACGATCAGTAACACACAGTTACTGGCGGGCTTAAATCGATTTTACATGACCATAACCTCACCCTCAGCTTCTGCAGTGCTTCATAACATTAAGCTAGTTCTTCGGTCCGCGTGGTGATTCTCTAACAAGTCAATGAATCACCAAGAACAAACAAATAAACCATGATAAACATCCTGATGAATCAAAAACCAGGACTCACAGATTCAGTAAGCTGCCCGACGATGGAGATCCCTGGGCGCCGAATAACTTATTAACTCCGGAGCAAAAGAAAAACATCAGTTGGACACTGGTTGGCCAAGCAACAGACAAGAAGCTCCGGCCCCAACCAAATAAAATGAATAGCTTTAAGCCGGGGCCATCATAGAGTCTGACGTCTGACCCACCGGCGTGCAATTAAAGAAGGCAGCATAGTTATCAACCATGATTGGGTTAAAAACTAAGCATGCAGACTGTCGCATAACATTCAAGTTATAACCTATACGACTGTAACGTGTTATGATTTTTCTAAACTGAAAAGAAAAATCATTACTTCCTATAAGTTTCTTAAATTTGTAAACCAAGTCACCATAAAATCATTACTTCCTATAAGTTTCTTAAATTTGTAAACCAAGTCACCATAAAATTCTGGTTCCGAAAGACCCTCATTTAAAAGCGTCTTTAAAAGCGGCTTACGATATGTTTCATGGTATAAGTACCTGGTTGTTAGTTTGTTTTTTGTCCCGCCTCGGTTTTTGGAGCGGGAATCTTTTTCTGATTGCGCCTTTTCCTGATCTTTGCCTACTTGTACCTTTTAACCCAACATTATATTTGGAAATCAATTCATAGTGTCTACGATAAAATTTAGAAAGGGTTTTTCGAAAATTATGATACCGATAGCCCTGTTGGAGAAGTTTGGCCGTTAAACATTTTTTTCGAGCGTTGAAGTCTGTAACATGAATGCAGACTCTAGCAAACCTAATAAGTTGCGAAATGAATACACCATAAGAAGCACGATGAGGAACATCACCATCCAAAAACGGAAAATTTACTATATCAAAATCAAAGTCATACCGCTTATCATAAATTTTAGAAGAAACAAATCCATATCCAACAGAGAGATGTAAATCTAAAAAGGGGGCTTCGGTATCCGAGATATTGGCTTTGTTCAACTGTAGTTCAGGTGGATAAATTTGATTGACCATACCTTCAAAATAAGGGTTGTCAATGTTCAAAAGATCATCGATGTATCTAGAAGTAGAATTAAAAGCCTCGATAACATCAGCTTGATTATCATGGTTAAGAGAATCCATGAAATCTCTTTCGTAGCAGTATAAATCGGCTACGAGAGGTGCGCAATTTGTACCCATCGGAATTCCAACAATTTGTCTGTATAACTTGTTACCAAATCTAATATAAATATTATCCAGGAGATAGAATAAGGCGTCGCACACATTCTGACATGACCAAAGTGTATACCGACTTAGGTCAGAGGAAGTGAAAAAAGCCTTTCTGTCATTACATGCCAAATAAAGTGAACCATAGTTTTTTAATGCCCTATTGAAGGTCCACTCTATCAAATCCAGAAGTTTTTTTAATTAGATTATGTGGTAATGTTGTATACAGAGTAGAAAAATCATATGTGGACAAGCTCGTCGCACGGAACCCTCTACACTTCAATTTACTGAGCACCTCATCAGAATGTTTTATTGACCAAAACCAATTTTTATTTGAAGTTTCATACACTGTCTCACAGTATCTTATACATGAGATTTGATAGCAGTAAGACAGGAAGTTAATAATTTAGAAAGTTCAGTAGTAGTATAAGAGCTAGAATTTGCAATAAATCTAGCTTTGTACGGTCTTTTGTGAAGCTTAGGTAACCAATACATCATATGAAGTTTGTCTTGGCCTTCATTGACACAAACAGAAAATTTAACAGGTAAATCGTTAAGTTGGCATTAACTACAGACATTTCATCAGTATCTGTCTCCAGATAAGCCCTGGTACCATCAAGCTCCTGTTTTAAGGTGTTAACGTAGTGAAGCCTACAAACAACAACAATATTGTTTGCGACTTTGTCTGCCGGAACCAAGACATACTTTCTGTGAAATTCTTGGATACCCTGCTTCAAATGCCTAAATAACGATTTGGGTTTAGGAGGTAAAAGATTAATATTTTGTGAATAAAACTTTATACGTTTATCCACGATAGTGAAGATACTTCTTTTCCATTCTTTTAGATCATTATCCTCAACACCCTCTCGTTTACACCATCGATTACCGAAATCATTCAATGCAGATGCAATCTCCTCTACATTTGTCGAAATAAATGTAGGCAGGTAATCTATATTTCGGACCTTTAGAAACAATTTTGCGAATTCTAGAATCCGAAATTATTTTTAAATTTCCAGTAACTATATGTCCGGCTGGTTGATAAATAAAAAAAAAATTAATCTTTACAATCTCAAGACTTAGGAGTATTATCATGGATATCAAGATCAGAAACAAGTTAATTGAAATTAAAAATAGTGTTTCTGATTGGTTTATTACATTTGTAACAAATAATATGAGGTTCTGTATTTTGGAAGTATGTAGGTATAGACTGTATCACTGATTTATCCTGGAATATGCTTGGTAAATCAATAAAGTCAATTCCTTTATTAATGAACGGAATTTTAATAAAACTTCTAATGTGATTAGATTCGGAATCGATAAATGGACGAAGAGCATGCTGAGTATAACATCTTTTTAACAATGCAGCGTCATACATTTGATGATTTCTATCGTAAAATCTATTAGCCTCTGTGTCCAAGGAACGTAATACAGCAATAGGTAGAGAACTAAGATAAGATAGCATTGGATGTCGACCGTGAATACTTAGTTTAACAGCTAAACAGCTAAATTATTAAGGGAAGTGTTCAATTTCATTGCAGCGCACCGTTTACGTTTGTCATTACCCTTTTTCCGTATACCATGAGATCTAGATTTACGTTTACGAGACTCTGAAAGAGTAAGTACGTCAAAATCGGGCATTTTGGAAATAAAACATGCAAATACGCCTCTAAATGATACAAAATTATAGTACGATCTACTTGATTGCTCTTGCTGCTCATAGGAGAACGAGTTTTCTTCATAGCTAGTCTCCTTTCCTCAGCACTAAGCATATATCGATTTTATTCCATTCATGGATATGTTGATAACATTGACGATCACAAATCTTCATTACTAGTCATGGGAAAAAATGGACGCATAGCATAAGTTACAAAAAATAATTTTATGCGTTTTTTTTTTTTTTTTAGTTGAAAATCTTCTAAAAGACCTAAACACGCACGTGTAGCACTCACGTCAAAACTGATTACAAACCACACGCTACGGTTTCAGGTATTTGGCTAGCGTCAGAAGAAGCTAAATCAATTACTTATTGCATCTCAGTCTTCGATTTTTGAAATATGTCTTAAAATGGGAGTTATTGATAATAAAACAAGACAACAGGTATATACATGTTTCGCATTCCTCATCTGCATTGTAGGAAGCACCGGAAATGAAGTTATTATCATAATGTATCATGCTATGAAAGAGCTGGATTGGTAGCCGTGATAATTAGAGAATTATGCAATAGCTCATGGTACAGTAAAAATCAAAACGTACTTTTTCTCTACATGTAATACTAGTTTGGACGTAGCTTAGCCACCAAATATGGACCGGTGAGTCGAGTTGTTGAACACAATATACTGCCACTTTATCGATCATAATTAAAGATACGCGTTGGGTTCTGGTACATTAACATCAAAGCGAATCTTTCTCTACGTGTCATACAGGTTTTACTGAAGCTTGTATATGCCTTTAGGGCTGTTGCCAACAAAATATTACGTAAATAAATTTCAATTTCAACAAGAGAACCTGTCTTCTGGGTTGTGTCTGATTAAAATATCAGGCAGTACAAACACGGGTAATTGTTGATTCCTTGGACAATCAAATTATGATTAATATGAATTGGGCACTTAGGATAAGACGCTGATTACATGCAGATACATAATTACCGTACAACTGTTTTCCGTTTTTGCTAACAGGAGTTTTATCACAACATGGTGCTATTGGCATGGTTTTCGATTCAAGCTTCGTCGTCAAAATACGAGAAAATGAAGATATCTAAGAGTATCTCATATTAATCAGTTAATCTGTAATCATTGTTGCGTGTACTGATAGAATGCTTCTCATGTGGCCAGTGGCTAGTGATTGTTTCGCGTGTTTGTCAACAAGCATGTTATTTGTGTTTTAATCCCGCAAGATTTAATGCGATGTTCTTCGCATGGAGCAGCCAACATGTTTATGTAACTTCGTATCAAAGTACACAACTTTTATAGTGCTGTCAAATGTACACACAGATCAGTCGCACCATCTTCTTTATCGTACAATGCCAAACGGTACCGCATACCACATTCACAATGTTGGTTAACGTCGCTTGCTTCGAAAAAAAATGGTGGACGGTTTTGGAAAGCTGAGTCTTCATTATATACAAGGCAAAATATGGGTTTTCACTTCTGCATGTCTCATTATCTAACACGCAAGCATTCGTGATTGGCAATGAAAATGCATGCGCAGAATACATTGTACTGATATCTCATTACCAAAACATCGTTCACACTGTCTAAATCTACAAATAACAGAAAAATAATAAGAAATATGGCGAAAGGAATTGTGATGCTGTTCGTGGCTGGTGTTTACATCGCGAGTATAGGACTGGCTGTGAGAATAGACAAAGGTTCACATAACCCTATTATTACAAGGCTCTTGAGAAAAACAAATACTTTACAGCAAGACGTTGATGAACTTTGGGCGATAGTTGCAACTAGTGGTCAAGAAAACGGGAATGAAACGAATAATGACATCATTGAAAATATCAATAAGGCTCGCTTGGGACAGGTTGACGACGCAGCTGCAGCATTGAACAATTATAAATCAGACTTAAAACGCTTTGTCTTGACCACGCGAACTGGGCTTCAGAATGAAAAGAAATGGCTTCGAGAATTGGCCAGAAATCTGACTGAAAAATTCGGAGACTTGCAAAGCAGATTCAGAAAGATGTTTGAAGACCTCGGAGATAAACAAAATAAACTTGAACTTCAAAACCAGGATTTGGCGCAGGAGATTGATGTTCTAAAATCTGAACAACAGGATTTTAAAAAGATCATGAATGAGTTACAGAAAGATAATACCCGCATGAGGCAAGTTATGCTTGCCATTCAAAAAGATAACGAGAACATTAAAGACGAGCTAATGAAAATGCAAACAAGGACGACGACAACAACAGCAGTACCAGCGCAATGCATAGATTCATGTACTCATGGTTGGCAGGAATTCAACAACCACTGCTATCTGTTTGTAAGACAAGAAAAAACCTGGAACGAAGCATCAGATGACTGCAAGGTAGAAAAAGGCTATCTAGTGGAGATTGATAATAATGAGGAGAGGGAGATTCTTGGACTGTTATTAGATAATCATGTCGTCAGTGTGATCTGGATCGGTGCTACGGACCAAGCAAGTGCGGGAGAGTTTCGGTCTATCAACAGTGGCGAGAAGGTGTCAGAGGAACATTGGAGGGAGGGACAACCGGATAATTATTCCGGAGATCAACACTGTGTCATTATGTTTCGGGTGAGCAATGATTTGCTACATGATGAATCCTGTAGGATTCCAAGGTATTTCGTATGTGAGAAACCATTATACAATAAAGCACAAGAAAGTGCAAACATCATTGGTTTTGAATAAACTAGGTTTAATCATAGCATTTATTGAAACAACCGAATGATTCTACAGGAGATCTACACTGTTTCTTTATGAGGCGATCACCTTGGTTAATAATTTGCACTGTAGCCACCAAAATTATTTCGTATGTGCCTATATGGTGCGGATGGACAGTTGCGTTTGGGTATATGATTTGTACTGTAGCCACCAGAACATTTTCGTATGTGTCTGTATGGTGCGGACGGACAGTGGCGTTTGGTTATATGATTTGTACTGTAGCTACCAAACCTATTTCGCGTGTCTCTGTATGGAGCGGACGGACAGTGGCGTTTGGTTATATGATTTATACTGTAGCTACCAAAACTATTTCGTTTGTGTCTGTATGGTGTGGACGAACAGCTAGTGGCATTTAGTTATATGATTTGTACAGTAGCTACCAAAACTGTCTCGTACGTTTCTTTATGGTGCGGACGGACAGTAGCGTTTGGTTATATGAATTGTCGTGTAGCTACCAAATCTATTTTATATGTGTCTGTATGGTGCGGACGGACAGTGGCGTTTGGTTAATGTATGATTTTTACTGTAGCTACCAACACTATTTTGTATGTGTCTGTATGGTGCGGACGGACAGTGGCGTTTGGTTATATAAATTGTCATGTAGCTACCAAATCTATTTCGTATTTGTCTGTATGGTGCGGGCGGACAGTGGCATTCGACTTTATTATTTGCACTGTAGTCACCAAAACTATTTCGTACATGTCTGTAAGGTGCGGGCGGACAGTGTCGTTTGGTTATATGAATTGTCCTGTAGCTACCAAATCTATTTCGTGTATGTCTGTATGGTGCGTTCGGACAGTGGCGTTTTGTTATATGATTTGTATTGTAGCTACCAAATCTATTTCGTATGTGTCTGTATGGTGCGGACAGACAGTGGCGTTTGGTTAATATATGATTTGTACTGTAGCTACCAACACTATTTTGTATATGTATGTGTCTGTATGGTGCGGGCGGACAGTGGCGTTTGGTTATATGAATTGTCCTGTAGCTACCAAATATATTTCGTTTATGTCTGTGTGGTGCGTTCGGACAGTGGCATTTGGTTATATGAATTGTCCTGTAGCTACCAAAACTATTTCGTATGTGTCTGTGTGGTGCGGGCGGACAGTGGCGTTTGGTAATACGAAATGTCCTGTAGCAACCCAAACTATTTCGCATGTGTCTGTATGGTGCGGCCGGACAGTGGCGTTTTGTTATATGATTTGTACTGTAGCTACACAATCTATTCGGCATGTGTCTGTATGGTGCGGGTGTACAGAGACGTTTGGTTATATAAATTGTCCTGTAGCTACTTAATCTATTTCGTATATGTCTGTATGGTGCGGGCGGACAGTGGCGTTTGGTTATATGAAATAACCTGTAGCTACCCAAACTATTTCATATATGTCTGTATGATGCGGGCGGACAGTGGCGTTTGGTTATATGAATTGTCCTGTTGCTACCAAATCTGTTTTGTGTATGTCTGTATGTTGCGGGTGGACAGTGGCGTTTGGTTATGTGAATTTTCCTTTAGCTACCAAATCTATTTCGTATATGTCTGTATGGTGCGGGCGGACAGTGGCGTTTGGTTATATGAATTGTCCTGTAGCTACCCAAACTATTTCGTATGTGTCTGTGTGGTGCGGGCGGACAGTGGCGTTTGGTAATACGAATTGTCCTGTAGCAACCCAAACTAAATCGCATGTATCTTTATGGTGCGGCCGGACAGTGGCGTTTGGTTATATGATTTGTACTGTAGCTACACAATCTATTCGGCATGTGTCTGTATGGTCTGGGCGGACAGAGACGTTTGGTTATATAAATTGTCCTGTAGCTACTTAATCTATTTCGTATATGTCTGTATGGTGCGGGCGGACAGTGGCGTTTGGTTATATGAATTGTCCTGTAGCTACATGTACCAAATCTATTTCGTATATGTCTGTATGGTGCGGGCAGACAGTGGCGTTTGGTTATATGAATTGTCATGTAGCTACCAAATCTAGTTCGTGTATGTATGTATGAAGCGGACGGACAGAGACGTTTGGTCAATATATGATTCGTCCTGTGTTCGTTTGTGCCTTTATGGTGGGGGCGGCGGCGTTTGGTTATATGAATTTACCTGTAGCCAAATTATTCCGTATGTGTCTGTATGGTGCGGACGGATAGAGACGTTTCTTTGTACAGATGTTTAGTTTACAATATTAATGTCTAGCTCTAATATATATTTTGCTTATACATGTAAATAAATAAATAAATAAATAAATAAATAAATAAATAAATAAATAAATAAATAAATAAATAAATAAACAAGGAGCTCATGTAAGTGTCGAAATATTTTTGCATAATTGAGTTTATATGCTACAGTGGAGCACTGACTAATCATTGTACAATTATCGGTTGTTCGTCTATCAGTAATGAGAATTCTTGAATATTCAATTTCTGTAGCAATATACAGAAGTTCTGAAATGGAAAACTTTAAATCAATGTCATAACTCATTTTAATTTTCAATCGTAAAATGTCTCGGATATTTTACATGGAGTAACAATAGATGGCTTTAGTTGTGTGACTTGAATTTTTTTTAAAAGTTCGGTTATTTTGCTGTAGTCATTTGAGCCGCATCGTGAAAAAAAAAAAAAAAAAAAAAAAAACAACAGGAGTTTTGCCTATGTGAAAACAAATGTGTAGTAACTGCACAGCTGATCAGCTTCAATTTGTCTTATTCTTAAATCCAAATTTTCAAGCTTCTAGCCATCTTTTGTGACTACACAGACCGGTTTGTGTCAGACCTGGTCGGAAACCCCGAAGACCGGTTTTCTTGCGTCACGGCTCATTTGAGACCAGTATACATGCTAACATTACGAAATATTGCCCATTCAATATACGTACATATATTTTCATTAGCTGTAAAAATTAAAATTGTGGTTACACGTCAGAAGCGCCTCGCCGAGGTGGTTCTAATGAATACACATAATCTATGTTTTGATCAAAAATAAGAATAAAAGTATACCCGTGTTTAACTCTATAAAAATGAGGTTTAAGGGGGTATACCTAACACGTGCGTGTTTACGTGATTATAGAATCCGTTGTCTTACAGTGCTCGGTAATCAACATGAAGGGACGTCACATATTTACCATTAGAAATATGAATGAAAGAAATGAGCCGCCGCATGGGAAAACCAGCAATCTGCATAGGCGAAAACAAAGGCGTTACTGCGAAGCTGACTTCGAAGCTGATCAGCGCTTTTGTTTCGGCTACTCGGATAGTACAGTTTCTGTTCTTCTTAAATCTGAAATTTCAAGCTTCTAGCTCTTTTCTGTGACTGTACATGTCGGTTTGTGTCGGACCTGTTCGGAAACGAGATTGTTGGTTTTCCCACGAGGCGGCTCAAATACATTTGACAAATAGGAACAGACATACCATTCAAATTTCTAACGGTAAATCTTTGACGTCACTTAGAAAACACAAGTTCTAATTGCCACGATCATGACGATGTGTTATGTAGTTATTGGAAAAACCCAAAATCTATGTTTTAGATAAAAAATAAAAAAAAAAAAATATGTATACCCTGTTAGGCATGTACTACCCAGCTTTACTACATTAAAGTGGGGTATAAGGGGGCATACATTATTCGGATATGTAATTGTGATGACCTGTAAAGAAGACACACTCTTATGGCAAGCCAAATGCACACTAATTCGAGAAACCTAGGATATGTCCGTTAATTTAACAGACATATACTAGGTTTAGGTTTCTCGATCGTTATCCTGGGTTTTCTTCCCTAAACCTATGTTTTCGATCGTTATACCAGGTTTCTCCTTGTGAAACCTAGTATATGTCCGTTAAACCTGGTTTATGTAATGAAACTTAGGATAACGGTCGAGAAACCTAGTATTTGTCCGTTAAACCTGGTTTATGTACGTTAAACCTGGTTTATGTAATGAAACTTAGGATAACGATCGAGTAGAGTTGCTTATGTAATCCCGTGGCCACTTTTTGTTAATCAGGGTTTCTATATACCAAAATGTTCGGTTTGATGAGTAGATTTCAAAAATGTTTACTGCCATTTTTTCTGTTGACTTTCAAGGTCAAGGTCAAAGGTCAAAGGTCACGGCTATTAAATATATAGGGCATATGACTATATCTTAATTTATGACCGATCTTCCATGTGAATCTGCTGCAAACTGGAAAATATCGAAAGTAAATACATTTTAGCAATTGGCGAGTGCAATTTCCAAATGACCTTGACCCCTCCATTTGAAAGGTCAAGGTCATTTACCCAAAATTTGCCCCAAAAGAACGCAAAATACGCAAAATAACTGCGCGCGTGCTACAATAGGCATGAGGGAGGTTGAATTCAAGACCTTTAATATGGTAGGTATTCTTGTAGGGTTCGATATATATGTAAGTTGCAGCGATCCACCAAATGAGTTGCCATAGCAACGAAGGTTAATGACAGGACATGGTATGACCTTTGAGTGCTGTACATATTTAAGGAAAATGGTTAAGTTTTCGAGTTGCTTATATTGTTCAATGAATTTTAAGACAATCATGATTGTAATATACCAAAGTGTTTCTTTTATTTTTTAGATTTCAAAAATGTGTCCTGCCATTTTTTTCGGTTGACTTTCAAGGTCAAGGTCAGAGGTCAAAGGTCACGGCTATTAAATACATAGGGCATATGACTATCGCTAAATTTATGGCTGATCTTCCATGTGAATCTGCTGCAAACTGGAAAATATCGAAAGTAAATACATTTTAGCAATTACCGAGTGCAATTTCCAAATGACCTTGACCCCTCCATTTGAAAGGTCAAGGTCATTTACCCAAAATTTGCCCCAAAAGAACGCAAAATACGCAAAATAACTGCGCGCGTGCTACAATAGGCATGAGGGAGGTTGAATTCAAGACCTATAATATGGTAGGTATTCTTGTAGGGTTCGATATATATGTAAGTTGCAGCGATCCACCAAATGAGTTGCCATAGCAACGAAGGTTAATGACAGGACATGGTATGACCTTTGAGTGCTGTACATATTTAAGGAAAATGGTTAAGTTTTCGAGTTGCTTATATTGTTCAATGAATTTTAAGACAATCATGATTGTAATATACCAAAGTGTTTCTTTTATTTTTTAGATTTCAAAAATGTGTCCTGCTTTTTTTTCGGTTGACTTTCAAGGTCAAGGTCAGAGGTCAAAGGTCACGGCTATTAAATACATAGGGCATATGACTATCGCTAAATTTATGGCTGATCTTCCATGTGAATCTGCTGCAAACTGGAAAATATCGAAAGTAAATACATTTTAGCAATTACCGAGTGCAATTTCCAAATGACCTTGACCCCTCCATTTGAAAGGTCAAGGTCATTTACCCAAAATTTGCCCCAAAAGAACGCAAAATACGCAAAATAACTGCGCGCGTGCTACAATAGGCATGAGGGAGGTTGAATTCAAGACCTTTAATATGGTAGGTATTCTTGTAGGGTTCGATATATATGTAAGTTGCAGCGATCCACCAAATGAGTTGCCATAGCAACGAAGGTTAATGACAGGACATGGTATGACCTTTGAATGCTGTGCATAATTAAGGAAAATGGTTAAGTTTTCGAGTTGCTTATCGTGTTTAATGAACTTTAAGACAACCATGATTGTAATATACCAAAGTGTTTCTTTTATTTTTTAGATTTCAAAAATGTGTCCTGCCGTTTTTTCGGTTGACTTTCAAGGTCAAGGTCAGAGGTCAAAGGTCACGGCTATTAAATACATAGGGCATATGACTATCGCTAAATTTATGGCTGATCTTCCATGTGAATCTGCTGCAAACTGGAAAATATCGAAAGTAAATACATTTTAGCAATTACCGAGTGCAATTTCCAAATGACCTTGACCCCTCCATTTGAAAGGTCAAGGTCATTTATCCAAAATTTGCCCAAAAAGAACGCAAAATCCGCAAAATAACTACGCGCGTGCTATGACAGGCATGAGGGAGGTTGAATTCAAGACCTTTTATATGGTAGGTATTCTTGTAGGGTTCTACATATGCGTAAGTTGCAGCGATCCACCAAATGAGTTGCCATAGCAACGAAGGTTAATGACAGGACATGGTATGACCTTTGAATGCTGTGCATAATTAAGGAAAATGGTTAAGTTTTCGAGTTGCTTATCGTGTTTAATGAACTTTAAGACAACCATGATTGTAATATACCAAAATGTTTGTTTTATCACTTAGATTTCAGAAATGGTTCCTGCCATTTTTCCGCACACATTTTAAGGTCAAGGTCAAATGTCATGGTTCTAGAATTTATGGGTCCAACAAAAATATTATCATTCATGGTTGCTTCTCTGCGTATATTTGATATTAGGACAGTTTAAAAAAATGGCCCTGGTCCATTTTGATATTAGGACAGTTTAAAAAAATGCCCCCGGTCCATTTTGAGGCTTTAGACCCCGATGAGACTGTACTGTATGCATGGAAATGATCAAGTGATATGCCAAAATAACAAGCGCTCAGACAGGCTTGATCTTACAAAATTCCTACTATGTAACTTTATAAATAAAAAAGTTATGCAGATATTTGATGTAAGGTATTTAAGATTTTAGTGTGACATTTTTCAATGAAGTCAAATTTGAAAGCTACCATACTGCATCAAATTAAGGAATAGAAATTGAAGAGAAATATGAAACATATGAATATATAGATAAAAATAAAGAACAGCATCACCTCTCTGGTAGTTTCGGATTTTTATATCACCGCACGGAAATCCACAGGGGGTCTAAACGTAAGGAGTGTAAGATTTCATAATTATTGGTCAGCAAATGTATAATACTTGTGGTTGTCATTTATTTTCTTACTGTTTATACTAAGCTCAGGCCCCAATTCAGTTTACATAACAATTGGTTTAGCTCTGTCACTTCTTTACATTTTTTGAGTGTTTGTTTAGAAAGTAAGGAGTGTAAGATTTTTTTCCACTTTACAGATAAAAATTCGAAGAAACGCCATCATTTTTAAGAACCATTCTTCATATTTTATTGATTCTATTCAAAGTTTTAAATTAGTGGTATAACGGTACAAATAAGGCCAGATTTGTCTGCAAAATAACACTTTTAGTGTTTTAACCCTATGTCACACTTTGGGGCCATTATTTTGAAACTGCCCTTTAACTAGGTAAAATCTTTAGCACATACCTGATCGTTATTCTTATGTCACTCTCATATGACCTTGAACTATTTATTTGAAAGGTCAAGGTCTTTTCGCTCACATATGTCGAAAATATACGCAAGAATCTCATTTTACAACGTGATTACATAGCCAGAGCAAGATAAGATACTTTACAGCCACCAATTATGTTTTGTATTTTGATGGCTGTAATAAAAATCTCACTTTTACCTTTATTCTAATTGTGTTGCCATAGCAACCAAGACTTTTATTAACAAAACAATATGGGTTTTGAATAAATATTTCGACAAGATTTTAGTCGAATTCGATGGACTTTTTACAAGCATGACTAAGGTACTACAAAATAATTGTTTCAAAAATGATTTCTGTCTATTAATCTTTGATCACTATAGGTCAAGATAACTGATCAAAGGGGTCACAACCTCAAAATATTATACCAGCGTTTATATCATTGGTTATCATGCGGCTACAATTCAATGTATATATCGTTATATGGTAGTAAATACTAATACTTAGACATTGCCCTTTTGAACTTATTGTAAGTAATGCAAGTTATCTAATTTACATATTCATGAATTTTAATGAAAACATTAATAAATGACAGAAAAAAAAATCGTTGACATAAATAAACTAATTTCAGGCAAAAACCATCAAATTATCATTGTGACACTTTATTATAGAACCATATCATATGATATATTTATTGATGTTGTGGGCCCAAAATGAAAACAATATCATTTACATATTCATGAATATTAACAAAAATTCGAAAATCGAGGATAAACGAGGGAAAACTATAGCCATTGCAAGGTTTGGGGTGAGTTATAATATCCATAATTATATCCCTGAAACCAATTTTCATGGCTGCCAGTGTGGTCAGAGGGACCACCATAATGCCATAAAGGTTGTCCTTAACAATGAACACATTTGCATGATGCACACCCATCCCTAGTGTGATTCTAAAGACCAGGTTGTGCTTACAAAAAATATTCAAATACCAATAATAGCATGCTCTACAATACTTAAATTGGTCTGATAGTGAAGCATGGACTTAGCAGTTTAACCTTAATATCTATTATACAAATTTATTATTTATTGAATTTGCATATTCCAGAAAATTAATAAAACACACAAAAATTCGAGAAAAAATCTTGGAAAAATATGGGGTATACGCACAAAATCACTTGTGCCATAGCTGTTTACATACCCAGTATGCTGAAAGAAGTATCAATTGAATGTTATTGCAGTGTACTATGACACTTAAGTCACATATAAGAATGATCTGATTTTTAATTTCACGAATTTTAATGAAAACTTCATAAATAGTAATGAAAATCTGGGAAAATTAAACGGGTAAACCTACAACCAAAAGCACTAACATGCTGAAAATGGCATCAAATGGTTGCTATGGCAAAATATCATCGTGTACTACAATATATAAGTCATTTGACTTTTTGTTTTATGAATATTAACCAAACCTTTCGAATTCACAGGAAAATTACGAAAAAATAAGGCGGTATACATAGAAAATCAACTGTATCTTGGCTTCTGATAGACATAGAGAGCTATAATTGGTATCAAATGATTGCTGTGACAATGTTCTACAATCATATAATCTGATATACTCGTGTATAATCTGCGTACTCGCCATATTCCGCAGTTGCAATTACCACTAGCAATTGAAATAGGTAGATATACCCGACCGTATACACAATGTCCAAAATCTGCATCTACAGTTACATAATAGTCAAAAATTACCTGTGTCTACACGGTTGCTGGCTAAAATTTAATGGTTTCTACACAGTAGCCTGACTGGTAAATTCAAGCTCATTTTTTTCTACCATGAAAGTTTCTGTGTGCTACCAGGACTAGGGAAAGTGTTTAGGGGTCTTGGCTAATAGAAGTTTGTAGAAAAGTGACGATATTTGCTGTTTAAAAGACAAAACGTCGCCACAGCCTTATCGATCTCCGCTTGGATTTAAAATCACGTAAGTCACCCACTCATTTCGGCCAAATTCTTGCTACAATGGCCTGACTGCGAAATGGCAATATCAAAATCGTAAAATCTAATCTTTTCCTATCCCGACAGTGTCTGAGATGGGCATAACTAATATTTTTACAAATAAAAGCGACTCACAAATTACCTGTTTGACTCGCCGCCATCTTGAAACGATCGACACCGGTACCAAAAAACTCTACACGAGATCAGCTATACGACTCTGTTACTACGTACCATAGGATAAAAGGACAATGTCTAAGCTTTAAAATGAGATCTGATTCAGTGGTCTAGGATAAATAATAGCGGATATATGACCAATTTTGTATGCACATGCCCATGCTCAAAAATCATGTTAATGGTTGCTATGGAAACCATGCATTTTTTCATAGTGCAAACATATTTATCTTTATGAACAAAAGCATTTCTGGGGTCCCAATGAACAATTTTGCACCCATTAAAAATCATCCTGGGGTGCAAGGTAGGTCAAATTAGCTCCACGGAGGTTTTCTTGGTTTTTTTATTTCAGTGATTTTTTGTTTTCATTAATATTCATGAATGTGCAAATTAGATAATTTGCAAATGTTACCATGAGATGAAAGGGGTTATCTTTGCTTCGATTTGATACCACATTCAATGATTTAAGGCAAGTTGTTGCTGACATATGATTAATCTTGTATATATATCCCCGTTTCGGCGCTATTTTAAAAGGGGGTCATGGACGGGGTGTTCGTTGTATCATTCGACCATTATCATTTGACCTTGACCTTTAACTGTAAAATTAAAGTTGTGGGGATTGTTTATGCAATTAATAAATGCATTAAACCATTTTCACTTATCCCCATGTTGATTCAAAACCACTACAAAACTGATAGATAATTCAATGATTAAGCACTTAAATGCGCTATTAAAATCATTCAAAATTCACGCTAAGGCTACCATAAAGTGCTGTTGCTATGGCAACTGTTTGTGACATGGAGGTGCAAATGACTAATATACCAAACCCACAAATATTCAAGATACCATCTATGTCAAAGATTCATTCTATATACTTCTGACTTTGTAATGCGCCGATAAATAAGCCGTATGTCTGTAATTTTTCTTACAAATTTGGCATAAATGACCTTGACCTTTAGAATTGGGTGTTCAAGGTCACTTGAAAGTGACATCAAAAATTGTCGAAATGTGTTTACTATCAATTACGCTAGTTTTGTACTTTTCAAAAACATTATCTTGGTCATAATTATTGATAATGTAAGTCACACCAGTAAGCCTTAGCCGTGACCTTTGACCTTTGACCTTGACCTTGAAAGTTAATAGAAAAAATGGCAGGAAACATTTTTGAAACCTACACATGCTAATGAACATTTTGGTATATAAAAACCCTGATTAACAAGAAAAGTCCACGGGAGCATTTTTCGTTACATAAGCAACTCTAGTATATAGTATATGTCCGTTAAACCTGGTTTATGTGCGTTAAACCTGGTTTATGTGCGTTAAACCTGGTTTATGTAATACATAAACCAGGTTTAACGGACATATCCTAGGTTTCTCGAATTAGTGTGCATTTGGCTTGCCATACACTCTTACAATTTTGCATAAAGGCTCTGAGCATAAAGGTTGATATAAATTTTACCTTTATCATTGTTTTAAAGTACCAAAAGTACAGGTCTCGGTAATCAAAATGAGAGTGACGTTAGAAATCTGGACCCAGTTGTTCAAAGCATCGTTAGCTTAACGATATCGTTAAGACATAAATTTGTTAAGCAAATATCAGCAAAATACACTGTTATTTCTTGTTGAAAAAATGTGAGAATCCTTTGCAGTGCAAAGGATTCTCACATTTTTTCAACAAAAAATAACAGTGTATTTGTAATATTAATGTTTGAAATTTTAACGAAACATTAACTAACGACGTCGTTAGTTTTGAACAACTGGCCCCTGAATGGTATTTCTGTTCCTATTGGCCAAATGTATTCATTTGTTTTATATTTCTAATGGTAACACTATCATGCTGATTGCCGACTATTGTATTGCGAAGATAAAGCACAATTAAATAATATTTATTTTTATACTACAGTGCTGGGCCATATAATACTTTAGAATTATTGTGTTTATTCTCTATCTCTTTAGAATTATTATGTTTTAACGTTAAAATATCTCTTTGAGCACACACATCTTCATCACAACTATAACGTTAACATCATAAAATATGAAATTACGAAACAAATACATGACCATACATGTAATAAATTGAGTTTGCTACAATAAAAAAGAATAGGTTGAAAAATTATTATTTCAAACATTAAATGTACATGTTATCCTGCTGAATTGACACTTCCGGGGTCCACACTGTTTCACTGAGTTCGGTTTCAGTCATTTCATTCATTATTGATGACCCTCTAGGAACTTGAGGCACACACATACATGTATATTCTCATTGCACACATATATCCTCATTGCACTGAGTTAGGTTTCAGCATTTGATACATGACGGGTGTCTCCCTAGGAACACACACATATATATCTTCATTGCCCTGAGTTAAGTTTCAGTCATTTCATACATTATCGGTGACTCCCTAGGAACGCACACACATATATACTCATTACACTGAGTTAAGTTTAAGTCAATTCATTCATTATCGGTGACCCTTTAGGAACGCACACACATATATCCTCATTACAATGAGTTAAGTTCCAGTCAATTCATACATTATCGGTGACCCACTAGGAATGCACACACATATATCCTCAGTACACTGAGTTAAGTTTCTCAGTCATTTCATTCATTATCGGTGACCCCCCTAGGCACGCACACACATATATCCTCCTTACACTGAGTTAAGTTTCAGTCTGGACTGTGGACTGAGAGAAATAAAGATTTGTATTTGTATTTGTATATCCTCATTACACTGAGTTAAGTTTCAGTCAATTCATTATCGGTGACCCCCTTAGGAACGCACACACATATATCCTCATTACACTGAGTTAAGTTTCAGTCAATTCATTATCGGTGACCCCCCTAGGAGCGCACACACATATATCCTCATTACACTGAGTTAAGTTTCAGTCAATTCATTATCGGTGACCCCCCCCCCCCCCTAGGAACGCACACACATATATCCTCATTACACTGAGTTAAGTTTCTCAATCATTTCATTCATTATCGGTGACTCCATAGGAACGCACACACACATATATCCTCATTACACTGAGTTAAGTTTCAGTCCATTTACTAGGAACGCACACACATATATCCTCATTACACTGAGTTAAATTTCAGTCAATTCATTCATTATCGGTGACCCTTTAGGAACGCACACACATATATCCTCATTACACTGAGTTAAGTTTCTCAATCATTTCATTCATTATCGGTGACTCCATAGGAACGCACACACACATATATCCTCATTACACTGAGTTAAGTTTCAGTCCATTCACTAGGAACGCACACACATATATCCTCATTACACTGAGTTAAATTTCAGTCAATTCATTCATTATCGGTGACCCTTTAGGAACGCACACACATATATCCTCATTACACTGAGTTAAGTTTCAGTTAATTCATTCATTATCGATGACCCCCTAGGTACGCACACAGACATATCCTCAGTACACTTGAGTTAAGTTTCAGTCATTTCATTCATTATCGGTGACCCTCTAGGAACGCACACACATATATCCTCTTTGCACGTGCCGTACCACATCTCCTGACCGCCGTACCGCCGACACCACGATGTACAATATAAGGAACTGTCCGGACAGCCTCGCTCAGACGGCCCCGCGCTCTCCTCGCCCGATTTCGGGAGGAAACATTTGCATTCTGCCGCGGTCCCGGTTGTACCATGACACACACCGTAGCGTCTATCATTGAGCCGGCAACGTAGATGACATCTGAACCTGTCACATGGATTGGCGTATGCTGTCTGTAGACCTGACAAAATAATCAGTCGACAATAAAATGCTTTAAAAATGTTATAAACTGCAGACCAGAAAAGCTGGATTTAGTTTCATTTTGTGGTTGGCGACCAGGTTCTGGCAACACGTGAACGAGTCTCATTTGTTACCGTATGAAGTGAGTTTGCTTTCAAACTTTGTAAACCTCGTGAGATGTCTATTGGCATGTTATTTTTATTAGTGTCAGAAAAGAGATGCTTCTCACTTTTCCTGATACTGTTCATTCAAATGCAAAAATATGGATAGATTTATAAATGTCCGCTGAAACAATGATTTGATAACCGTTGATAAGCACAGAAATAACAATAAAATTACTTACATGTGTACAGTGCAATAACGACAGATATCAGCGTCACAAATGAGCTCATTATCTATGATTCCCGATCGGGGGATAATTTGTAATTGTCTACTTTAAGACTTAGTGATTTAAGATGAGCCACACAATCAATTAAAACTCTGAACGTTCAATTCCCAGCAGGCACGTGACTTCAGAATGATGTCAGATCGACGTCGATGCGACGTTATGACGTCGCATCGACGTTGATATGACGTCATTCTGATTTTACGTTCCCGCTGGGTTACGCGCCACTACGCGCCACACATATCGCTATGTTCAAGAAACTGGTTAACACTTTTTAATATCAGCACTTGTGTCTTAAACTTAATGATTTGATAGAAAATTACTTTTTAGGTTTGGTACACTTGTGTTATTTGTGATATATGAAACACGACCATACAGTTTTAATTTCAGTTGATATTTTACACCATGCAGGTATTAAAAGGGAATTACATATCTTCACCTTCAGTCCCCATTTTGGTATCATATATCGAAAACAAAAGAGAACTCGTTATACAGGTACTTACGGTTTGAAATACTTATAGGTTATTGAATGAATATCGTAAAATATTCGGAACGAGTTCATATGGTGGGGAAAACATTCAATTTTTTCAGCAATGCAAAGTGAACGGGACAATTTCTTGGGTATATAATAAGAGGCTAGTGACAAACGTTTGTCAATAGCGAAAACACGTAAAATCTGCTATTGACAAACGTTTGTAAATAGGAAAAAATACGTAGAAGCACTATTGACAAACGCTTGGATATCAATTAAATGTTGAATTAGAATTAGTGAAACCACAGGCGCTCGACGACTGGACTCATTTTTTTTTTTTTTTTTTTTTTTTTGCATTTTCACCCGTTTGGAGACCCTTACGATATGTTCATACAATTATTTTACCTTTAAAACCTTTTCTATCAATCCTCAATCAACCCTCGTCTATGGGCTACTATATAGACAAGGTCGGAAACGCGGTGTCCTAGTTTAATTGGGGTCATGGGATTTCCCGCATCTCAAACTCATACTTCACCCTTTACCGTTATTTCGTTGCTGGCTGTCAACACATGAGTGTCTTTGTAAAAGGTCTCGCCCATTGCCTTCATTCAAAATAAGCACAACCGCCCGTAAAAACTAACAATTAAAGCATTCTACAGAATTGGAGGACATCCCGAATGAAATCGGCAATCTAGCCGTGACATTACTATAAATACACTGGTCACACGACGTGTTACGCCAGCGCGTGATATGTGTTACGTTGGTTTTCATAGGTTGCTTGATTTAATATCCAGTCAAAACACTTTGTGATCTAGTGTCATGGCAACAATGCAATACAATTATCCAGTAGGATTGATTCTTTCATACGATATTTACAGTGACCTTCCACTGATTTCTAGAAACGACAGGTCACCATACAAAAACATTCGGGATCCCATCCAAGTAGACAGGTGGTGGTATAAAATATAAGTTTACGGGCGACTATGCTTATTTTTGACGAAGGCAATAGGTGAGACCTTTTACAAGCTCATAAGTAGACACTCAGCATTGAAATAACGGTAAAGGGTGAAGTACTAGTTTGAGATGCGGGGAATCCCATGACCCCAATTAAACTAGGACACCGCGTTTCCGACCTTGTCTATATAGTAGCCCATAGACGAGGGTTGATTGAGGATTGATAGAAACGGTTTTAAAGGTAAAATAATTGCATGAACATATCGTAAGGGTCTCCAAACGGGTGAAAATGCAAAAAAAAAAAAAAAAAAAAAAAAAAATGAGTCCAGTCGTCGAGCGCCTGTGGTGAAACTAAATGAATGGCAACAGCTAATTGTAACAAACGTACATGTACCAAAAATAAAATCATACCGTCATAAAATTAATCCTCATGCCGGGAAAATGTCTGAACGCTTTTATGAAATACGTCAATCAGCTCACGCGAATAGCAAATGCGCATGCATATTGCATATTATTATATAGCTATAAATATCAAATGATTAAAACTTAGGGATAAAAGCCGAGTAACAAGTGTGCAGATATCAGACGATATCTGCACACTTACTTGATATTGCACACTTTGTTAAAAGCGAAAAATTCTTTTTATGATACATTGCCAAATTCTTGACTTGAGGGTCATCGTGCAAAATTGTAAAATTGAAACGTCAACTCTAATGACGTCATCTTCATCTGACGTCGCGTGGAAAATGACGTCATACCGGGTCGAAACGTCAGCTGAAGTTTGTCACTTTCAGATTTAGTCAATTTAAGCCGAAAAAAGAAAATAAAATGTCAGCAATATTGATTTTATTGCAAAATGTGCTTCCGAAAAGTAACAGTGCAAAAATGATATCATCTGATATTGCACTAGTGCAAAAATGATATCACTTATGGATCTTATCACGGCCGTCGTGTAGATATTTCAATTTTGTAAGGCTAACTCTCAACAAAACATCAAATATGAGAAGCAGATATTTATAGCTATATAATAAAAGGGTTATCGCACTGATATCGGTGAATATTGTCCCTCGTTGGGATATCTACGGACGCTCGCAAGCTCGCGTCCTTCGATATCCCAACTCGGGACAATATTCACCGATATCAGTGCAATAACCCTATAATATCACGATTACTAAATCGAAACTTATATTAATCGAGGTTTCATATGATATTAGCTGTTTGGAAAACTCAATACCAACAGACTCTGAATTTGTTAAACCATGTTTTGCAGTAGCGTAACAGGCGTGTTTTAATTATTCATGATTCAGTTTAACCTCTCTTTCGTAATTGCATTATTTATGTTATGACGAGCTGATCATCAGCTGGATCGAACACGGGACTTCTTCAGTGTAAGATTATTGTTCATAGAAGTGTTCATCATTGCTCATACCAGCGGACCATATGTGAGCTTAGTGGGGCTCGAACCCATGAGTTGGTTGAGTAAAAGTGTGTTGGTTAAGGAATTGTTTATTGCCCAAGTCAGCAAGTCATTTTGGGACAGAGCCAGCGTTTTTGCTTGAAAGGGCACAACACAGAGAAAATCAGGGCCGGATTCAGAGGGTTTGTGAATGGGGTGGAGACACTCACATTTGTTTTCTTATAAGAACGAGCGAGCAACGTGCTAGCGAGATAAACTTGACAAATTTATGCGAAAACTGCGAAAATTGAAATAGGAAACATGCTTCCAGGGGCAACTCTATGGAGAATTTTATTAATATTTAACTAAAAGCTGATGATTTTCATATCACACTTGGGTTGATTATTTGGCAAGAACACACACGGCATCCTTGGAACGAGCGAGCTGTGCGAGCGAGGAACATTTTGCGAAAATGAAGTATGTTTCATGCTTCTAGATTTCATTTTAGAGAGGAATTTACAAAACAAAACCTGATTATTTGGTTTTGAGTAAAATAGCACAGATATATTACCATGGCTTTCTTCGTTTGAGCGAGCTGTGCGAGCGGGGAATATTTCGTTAAAATGGAACTGGTCTCATGTTTCTACGGGCCATTCTAGAGAGAAGAAAGAGAATGTCTCAACTAGTGTATAAATACAATGTTCGCAATTGTCGTAAACGCCAACAAACAACGAGGTGTAAAGGCGCGCTTTCTAGCTGACATGAGCCGTTAGGCTCACAAAGTGAGCTTATAGTATACCCATGTTCCGTCGTCCGTCGTCGTTACCGTCGTTGTTCACACTTTTCGAACATATTCTCCAATGAAACCCCTGGGCCAATCAAAGCCAAACTTCATGTGCAGCATCTTAGGAAGGGGGAAATAAAGTTTGTATAAAATGATCCAGGTCACATGACCAAGATGGCCATCAGGCCTATAAATAGCACAAACCTCAAAACAATCTTCTTCTCCGGGACCGGTTGACCGATTTCAATGAAACTTGGTATTTAGCATCAGGGAGCTCAGCTCATCATGGCTGACATAAATCATGACTTGTTTTGACCTTGACCTTTAATACGGCATGCTCAAATTTGGTCGCACAGGCATTAAGTCTTAACCTTAAATGATCAGACGCTACAAATTTTGCAATGATTGGTTCGCCTTTAATGATATCAATAGTGATATATTTGTTATTGTAATTTTAATAGTTTGTGTTGGCCTCGTTCGGCGTTTTACGAATGCGCGAATCGATATATCAAATGCGCAGATTTTTTTTTACGAATGCGCGGAAAAAAAGACTATCAAATGCGCGTTTAAATTGCGCGGAAATTAATTGCTTTTACAGGTATTTTAAGGTATACCGATTGTATCTCGCTGTCAAGACCGAAGTTATGATAGCGAGATTCAACCACAGTTCTTCCGTTAGCCAGCGTTGAATTCAATGGCTGTTTCTCCCTGCTCACCAACGGGGAGGTGTCTATAACTATAACCATTGTGTAACGCTTTTCTTTCCACTTTTAGTGTCAGAAATATTAAAAATCAATATTCTTGGATAAAATACAAGTTAAAAACACTTTAAAAACGTCTAAAACCTATAAAAGCATGTTAAAATATGACTGACATAACGGTCGTATGGCCGTATATCATTTGCGTGAAAATCATACCGTGACGTTGTTTGAATTGCGCGTGAAATCGAGGTATCAAATGCGCGAATGGTCTCTAGGATAATTAGCCGATAATCACTCAGGTAACCTATGTTCACGCTGGCTTTGGACAGATACGACCGTTATGTCAGTCATTTTATATGTTTTAGACGTTTTTATTTTTTTTAACTTGTATTTTATCCAAGAATATTGTTTTAACCATCATGGATTCTAAGATTTCTGACACTAAAAGAGGAAAGAAAAGCCTGTTACACAATGGTTATAGTTACAGAATTGATGTTGTACTCTGACTTCCATATCCCCGTTGGTGAGCAGGGAGCAACAGACGTTGAATTCAACGCTGGCTAACGGAAGAACTGTGGTTGAATCTCGCTATCATAACTTTGGTCTTGATAGCGAGATGCAATCATAGCATGGGTATACCTTAAAATCATACTATAATTTGAGCAACGTTTGTCTGTTTGTTTGTTTGTTTGTTCCCCTACTCCTCCCAGGTCCTTGGGCCGATCTTCACCAAACTTGGAGGGAAGGTGGAGGGCGACCCCGGATATGAGCTTGAGGTGTTTATTTTTTGAAAGGTCAAGGTCATCAAGGTCAAAGGTCAAATTTATGTTTTTTTTCTGTTTGTTCCCCTACTTCTCCCAGGTCCTTGGGCCGATCTTCACCAAACTTGGTGGGAAGGTTGAGGGCAGCCCCAGATATTAGCTCGAGGGGTTCATTTTTCCAAAGGTCAAGGTCATCAAGGTCAAAGGTCAAATTTCTGTATCTCGGCAGTCCTTGGTCCGATTTGCATGAAACTTGGCGAGTGTATACAGGGCGGCCCCGGATATTAGCTCGATGGGTTAATTATTTAAAAGGTCAAGGTCATCGAGGTCAAAGGTCAAATTTCTGTATCTCAGCAGTCCTTGGTCCGATTTGCATGAAACTTGCTGAGTGTGTACAGGTTGATCCCTGATTAACATTTATGGGTCCAATTGGGTCAAAGGTCATCGAGGTCAAAGGTTAAATTTATGGGTTTTTTTCTGTTGGTCATGTTTTTTGTTTTTTTGTTTTTTTTTTGTTTTTTTTTTTTTTTGTTTGTTCCCCTACTTCTCCCAGGTCCTTGGGCCGATCTTCACCGAACTTCCTGATATTAGCTCGAGGGATTCATTTATTAAAGGTCGAGGTCATCGAGGTCAAAGGTCAAATTTCTATATCTCAGCAGTCCTTGGTCCGATTTACATAAAACTTGGTGAGTGTATACAGGTTGATCCCTGATTAAGATTTATGGGTCCAATTGGGTCAAATGTCATCGAGGTCAAAGGTCAAATTTGTTTTTCTGTTTGTTCCTCCCAGGTCCTTGAGCCAATCTTCACCAAACTTGGTGGGAAGGTTGAGGGCGGCCCAAGATATTAGCTGGAGGGGTTCATTTTTCCAAAGGTCAAGGTCATCGAGGTCAAAGGTCAAATTTCTGTATCTCGGCAGTCCTTGGTCCGATTTGCATGAAACTTGGTGAGTGTATACAGGGCGGCCCCGGATATTAGCTCGATGGGTTAATTATTTAAAAGGTCAAGGTAATAGAGGTCAAAGGTCAAATTTCTGTATCTCAGCAGTCCTTGGTCCGATTTGCATGAAACTTGCTTAGTGTATACAGGTTGATCCCTGATTAAGATTTATGGGTCCAATTGGGTCAAAGGTCATCGAGGTCAAAGGTCAAATTTATGGGTTTTTTTCTGTTGGTCATGTTTTTTTCTGTTTGTTCCCCTACTTCTCCCAGGTCCTTGGGCCGATCTTCACCGAACTTCCGGATATTAGCTCGAGGGAATTATTTATTAAAGGTCAAGGTCATCGAGGTCAAAGGTCAAATTTCTATATCTCAGCAGTCCTTGGTCCGATTTACATAAAACTTGGTGAGTGTATACAGGTTGATCCCTGATTAAGATTTATGGGTCCAATTGGGTCAAAGTTCATCGAGGTCAAAGGTCAAATTTATGTTTTTTTCTGTTTGTTCCTCCCAGGTCCTTGGGCCAATCTTCACCAAACTTGGTGAAAAGGTTGAGGGAGGCCCTGGATTTTAGCTCGAGGGGTTCATTTTTTAAAGGTCAAGGTCATCGAGGTCAAAGGTCAAATTTCTGTAACACGGCAGTCCTTGGTCTGATTTGCATCAAACTTGGTGAGTGTATACGGGTTGATCCCTGATTAAGATGTATGGGTCCAATTGGGTCAAAGGTCAAATTTATGTTGTTTTTCTGTTTGTTCCTCCCAGGTCCTTCCGCCGATCTTCACCAAACTTGGAGGGAAAGTGGAGGGCGGCCCCGGATATTAGCTTGAGGGGTTCATTTTTTGAAAGGTCAAGGTCATCGAGGTCAAAGGCCAAATTTGTCATTTTTTTTCTCTTTTCCTCTGTGTATGTCTTATTTGAGATTGTGTGTGTGTGTGTGTGTGTATGTGTGTGTCTTATTTGTCTTCATCGCCGCAATCATCTTACTGCTACGTCGAGACGGGTAAAATTTACTAGTACCTGTAAAAGCAATTAATTTCCGCGCAATTTAAACGCGCATTTGATAGTCTTTTTTCCGCGCATTCGTAAAAAAAATCTGCGCATTTGATATATCGATTCGCGCATTCGTAAAACGCTGATCCGGGTCGTATCTGTCCAAAGCCAGTGTGAACATAGGTTACCTGAGTGATTATCGGCTAATTACCCTAAAGGCCATTCGCGCAATTGATACCTCGATTTCACGCGCAATTCAAACAACGTCACGGTATGATTTTCGCGCAAATGATATAGAACAGAACAGAACATATATTTATTGACTTATGCATAATACAGCACATCGTCATACAATCAATACAATAAATGGTAAACATGAAATATGGCAAACATATATACAAGTACAAAAGATAGAATAAATTGAATTAGAATTGAGAGTGAAATGTAATTTCGGCTATAGCTACAGTAAATCTTTCTTATTACATCACTAAAACATCAAAAATGTAATGTTTAGTGATAATGCAGGTAAATCTAGGTAACTTCTACAACAATATTTAATTTTCTTGTAGTAGTGCTAGGTATAATACACACTTGTATCGCCTTGCGGTACAAGCCGGCTTTTACAGCGACGTGGTAGAGTGTTCGCTTAGCACGCGGGAGAACCTGGTTCGATCCCCGTCAGGGAAGAAAGAATTTTTCTTCGCCTGTTACATTTGGCGCCCAACGTAAAATGACCCATCCAATGGCTCGGAGCACATCCGTGTCGAATTTAGGTTCGAGAATGTCTAATTGAGATTCGGGGACGAATCTAAAATGGAGGGGGAATATGTAGTAGTGCTAGGTATAATACACACTTGTATCGCCTTGCGGTACAAGCCGGCTTTTACAGCGACGCAATAGAGTGTTGGATTAGCACGCAGGAGACCCTGGTTCGATCCTCGGTCGGGGCGAAAAGGTGATAAGCATATTTTTCACCAGTTACATTTAACAATATTTAATTTTCTCATTTCAGTTGCTTTTGTTATAAAATTTGCTAAATTTTTTAATTTTTTTATGCTAGTACAATTCAGGAGTTGGATTAATTTAAACATACTAGGTGATCGGGTATAATATTTAGGTATTAGTTCATATAAACTTCACCCTTAGACTGATAATGTGAAATTTCATTTTCCATTTTACGAAATAAGTCAATATCTAACACATTATAAACAGGAGAGTGTTCAGGTGGTATGTACGCTGCTAAGACAAATCTATCATTTTGTGTATTAAAGAATGATTTTTCTAGTTTAAACCAAATTAAAGAGTCAGTGTCATTTTTTACTAATTTTATGCCATGTCGAATTTCATTTTTTACATAGATAATAATTCCGCCACTCGCACGTTTTGCTCTTTTATTTTGAAATCTTCTGTACGAATGAAACGGTTTACTATAGCCGTCTAGGTCAATTTTAGAAGATTTATTGGTCCATGTTTCATATAAACAAATAACGTCATATTGTGTGATGAAGGTAACAAAGTCACGGTTGTTTTTCTTTTCAGAACTCAGTCCTTCAACGTTCCAGCTGAGTATATGGAGATCACTCTCGTGTGACCGTTAAGCTGAACCATCATCGATTGTCGCTGTCCCCACGCTTGGCCCCACTGTTTGCCATGGGGCTGCCCCGCCGGTTGCCCCTGTTCCTATCGCTGCCCCAACGGTCGACCCGGTTGTTTTAGCGGGAACGACGGTAACCGCGGCCCCTGCCGCGGAATCTACTGGATCTGATTTTACGACATACTGGGTTCCGTCGATATATAGCTTATCAACGGATATATACGCCTCTTTTCCCTCATTTTTTGCTTTTTTCATCATGGGAACCAGGACTCGCCGCCTGTCCTGTACTTCCTTTGGAAACTGTTGCCCGATAGAATACGAAGTACCCTCGAGTTTCTTCGCCGCGCCCCGCACTCTCTCTCGATCCGGGTAGAACGCAAACTTTGCCACAATCGGACGTGTTTTGTTCCTATTAAAGCGTCCCATACGATGTACTCTGTGGAACTGAATGGTTCTCGCGCTTTCTAGTTCCAGTTCATTTTCCATGAGGCGGTACAGTTTCTCTATACAATCTTTGTCTGTCTCGCCCCTTTCTTCTTTGAAGTTATAGAAAATAAGATTGTCTCTCATTTCCCGACATTGTAAGTCAATCAACTTTTCTTTTTGTTCAGCCTCTAATTTCTGCATTTTTGCATAATGTCATCTATCTGCTTTTGTTTGGCCTGTAGCAAGTCTAGGGATTTTGAATCGAACTTTCGACTGTCCTCGATACTTTCCATCTTGGTTTCTAAACAGTTAATCTTTGTATTCATGGTATTCACCTGGTCCGTAATTTTGTTCACCGTTACTTGAATGGAATCTAGCTGACCTAGTTTTTTGTCCATTGTGTCCAGTCTATTAAATATTTTGGACAAGATATCTGGAGATGGTGCCTGGCCCTGCCCCGGAGAACCCAGACTGGGAGGCGGGGAAGAGCTGTAGTAAGGTTGGCCAAAGGGCATACCCGTCCCGGGCTGTGAAAAAGTCTGGAAAAAGGCATTGGGCTGAACTACACTGGGCTGAGATCCATTGTTTGTACCGTTTTGTTGTGAACTGAACATGATCACCGGTTGGCGCTTTTGTTCGGGTGACTCACTTTGATTTTTTGGCGAATTCTGGCTCTTCTTTCGTTTTTTCTTTTTATTCCGTTTATCCATGGAACAAACAGATACCCAGTCAGTAAAATGTCTCTGTAAGCACTTCTATTTACATTATAATCCATATATTTTCGAATTTTTCAAACACCGAGAAAATTTTCATGACCGCCATATTTCACGCATGCGCACTATCAGATATTATTACATATGTACTATTTATTTGTGTAAAAGTGGGGTTTAAGGGAGTAAACATTTCACGCACAAGGGTCCCTGATGTGTTAGTACTCAAGGTCAAGGTCATTTTGGTCAATGGTCATTTTGCAAGGCCAAATCTCAGGTAAGCGTTCAAAGGACCAATGGACATGTTTTCCTGATATAAATGATTCATCATTGGAATGTGAGTACTCGGCATTACATGTCTGTGTTAAAGAGAAATGTCGTTTATGCAGTTAATACTGTCATGTATGGCGCATGCAATTTGACATATTGCACTCGGACTGATGCTGCCCATGGGTCCCCTAACAGACCAATTTCAGCTGTGGATAGGCCTACTGTCCAGGATGTTTCTGATGATGTGGAGTGTGTTATTTCCTCAATCCGGATTCAGCCGAATGTTCAGGAGGACTCTGATGTGACGTATTGTGATAATTCTCAAACCCAATGTAAGCCTGATGATCACGGTGATTCTGTTGTGACGGATCGTGCTTTCTCTTCAGTTCCGAGTAAACCAAAAAGTACAGATATAGATGTGGTGCCGTCTTCTTCGCCAGTTAGACATGATTTACATGTAAGTGTTTCTGCCTGTGAAAGTGGAGAACCTGATTGTAGTGTTCTTGACAGCTCCGCTGAAGTGGGTGGGGATGTGTCCCCAGAGGAGCATTGTGATAAGGAGGCTGGTATGATACAGATGCGGGAGACTGGTTCGTATCATGATGATAGAGCAAGGAAAGGAGTCCAACAGTCTTTTTTAGGACAGGCTACTGTTCCAACCAAACCGCCGTGGAGAACAACACCGATGTCGACATTCCCACTGAACTTGAGTCTAGGGACGTCTGCTCCAGCTATAATTCCAATGACCCAACAGTACCCATACCCACAACTGCGGTATCCAGTGAATGTGGTCCCCCAACAAGGGTGGTTACCTTTAATGTCGAGAACTTTTTTATGGGCCTTACACCTGCCAGTTGGAACATCCTGAAGGATAGTTATACAGGGATGTCTTCAGTGGTGAACTGGGGAGGTGAGCTGTCGAAACCATTTGTTGAGCAGCAAGGTGTCCGCCAAGGTGGTATCATCTCACCCTCAGCTTACAAGATGTTCTTGAAGCCGCTGTTGGATCTCTATTCTTCTAACAGTCTTGGACTGCAGATTGGGAATGTGTACTTAGGATCGCCTGCCTGTGCTGATGATCTTCTATTTTTGGCCAAAACCGCAACTGAGTTACAGGAAATGATTTTCGTTCAAGAGTTTTATGCTAATGCTGAGCGTTACGATGTTAGTGATACAAAGACAAAAGTGTTCATAGCAAATAGTGTTGTTTCAAATGAGACTTGGAATGAGAACAGTACATTTGTCTTGAATGGACGAAAAGTGGAAGTAGTGGAAGAGTGTGTACATCTAGGTATAACAAGAGACTCAAAATCTAGGTCTGGACATGCTAAAACAATAGACGAACGCATTCAGTCTGCCCGGAGGTGTGCCTACTCTCTCATGGGTGCGGGTCTTCATGGGCAAAATGGGGTTAATCCTTTGGTTTCTTTCACAATGTGGAATGTATTTATATTGCCTTGTTTGCTGTATGGTCTGGACGTGTTAACTCTGGTTAAGTCTGATATCGCAAAGATTACTCAGTTTCATAAAAAGTTTCTTAAACAGATAATGCACCTTCCGGATAGAACTGCAGACGCAGCGGTCTATATGTTGTCGGGTCAAATTCCAATTGAGGGGGAAATTCATAAACGCACCTTAGGTGCTTTGGGGGGGGGGGGATTTTAAGGAGTGATTCCGTTGAAAGGCGCTTGGCCGAAAGACAAATACATGTCAAGGATGGAAAGTCGAAAAGTTGGTTTGTTTATGTAAACAAGGTTTTGGAGCAGTATGGGCTTCCAAGCACGGTGGATCTGCTTGATGCTGGTTATGCCAAAGCACAGTGGAAAAGTCTTTATGAGCAGGCTGTTAATGAGTATTGGTCAGACAAAATTTTGGAAGAGGCTGTGGGAAAAACTTCCATGAGATTTATGAATGTTCAGAATTATCCCATCGGATTGGCTCATCTGGTCTGGCGTGATGCTGGTTATGATATCATGTCGGTCCAGAGGGCTGGTTGGAAGGCCAGGTTAATGTCTGGTACTTATATGCTACAGGCCACACGTGCGAGGTTTAATCAGTTTGAGGTGGATCCAACGTGCTTGTTATGTTTCAAAGAACCAGAAAATATTGAGCATTTCTTGCTTAGATGTGAGTCACTAAACAAAATAAGACAACCATTTCTGGATAAGATCTATAAGTTAATTCAGAATTCATTGGGTGTGGCAAAGTTGAATGACTTTAAAATTAATGATACAGAGTTCACTGCTATTCTCCTGGATTGTATAGTGCTGATTGATCCTAATAGTGTGCTACTCCTGGAAGCATTCCTGCATGAGATGGAGACATTCTCCAGAGGACTCTGCTATGCTCTTCATATGAAACGCACTTCCTTACTCAGCCAGCCAAACTGAACTGTTACGAACTTGTATATACAAGTGTACATAAGTTGAAGTTAGTTGCATGTTTATCGTGGTGTATGGAAAAAACACTTGATAGCAAGAACAATATAAGAGCTTGAAATCGGTGGGGTGCAAGTATTAAGCCTCAAAGTATTAAATCTGAGAAATTCACACGTATCAACGTGGTTCTCCTGGAAGAGGAGGGATGTACTAACAATAACAACAACAACTAGCAAAGAACGATTTATGTTGCTATGCAACGATTACGGAGAGAACGAAACACAGCTTGTAAGAGGAAAAATAATGATAAAACGAAAGTAAAGAAATACATGTTTTGCATTTCAAACGCAGTTTTCGAGCATTTGTATGTTCGTGTATAATTTTATTTTCAACTTTCACAACTATAGCATTTTTTTTTTGTAAGATTAAATGGTTTCGCTTGGTGGAATTCGACTGCGGTATATTTTTCCGGAAGTTGATTGACACACAAAAATCGACCTCTTCATACTGCAAAACAGAATAGAACAGAACAGAACTTCTAATCGTAAAAGCAATTAACTCCTCGTTGTTGCCAACTCGGTTGGTTGGTTGCTATTATATTAGTCTAAGATCGTATCTGTATCTTCCAATTTTGTTAATGTACTAAGAGCTTTTCAACATCAGTGAAAGTCGCCAAGTGGTTTAGCGTCTTGGGTTAGAACCCCACTTGTGCCATGTTGTCAGCGAAACACATTAACTCCCACAGAAATAGCGAATGCCCAAAAGCGGTCGCTCCTCCCCAACTCTACTTTAACATTGTTGACATATTATGTAAAATAAAGCCCAAACTCACTTATTATTGCTTTTTCATACATAGACCTGACATTGCTATTCAAAATATGTAAAATAAAGCCCAAACTCACTTATTATTGCTTTTTCATACATAGACCTGACATTGCTATTCAAAATTAACTCAACACATTTGCGTACATTGTATTTACGCGTTGTGTAATACGAGAGACTCCATGCTGAGATTATGCTAGCTCGGTACGTTCTCGTAGCAATGTTTCGATTCTTATTTGGGGATCTATGAACAGAAGTTTATGTAGAGGTTTGGTCTAGTTATGGGCTACATTGAATAGCAATGTCAGGTCTATGTATGAAAAAGCAATAATAAGTGAGTTTGGGCTTTATTTTACATACCGAAAAAGACAGTAATAATAGACCAATTACGTTCTCTGTACGCTATCACCCATACGCCAGTACAATCTCAAAATGTCTGAATAAACACTGGCAACTAATAGAACAAGATGCAACACTATCAAAAATATTCACAACGAAAATTGCCATGGCCTTAGAAAAGGAAAAACAAGCTGTAATAAAATTACCTGCAATAAAGTGTAAATGAGAAAATACAATGTACGCAAAGTCAATAAGCTACTATTGTTTCAAACTGCAAAACAAACAAAGGCATACATAACATTTGATGATAGTATCAATTAAAAGTCATTAAATCTACAATCGGCGACGTTCAGACACGTGCCGCATCAAACGGTACCGAAGAGAAACCGTTAAATTGACACATGCGTTTCACACATTTTGAATGATAATAGATTTACGTAAGGTGTTTGATAATGCACATCTACCGAACAAAGACAATGTTTTATCTTGTCATAAAAGACTCCTTAACGTAATAAAATACTGAAAAAGAAGTCTAATAAATTCATTCATAATGAATTATGTTTTTTAGACTCTATGAATATAATCATAGCAATCGGTACATTATAAAAAAATTGCTGTATTATCTATCTGCAAAAGTAGCAACAATACCATTTAATTTACACGTGTTGCACTTCTGATTAATTGATGTTTAAGATAGATAACTTAAACGCAAGATTTATTATTCACAAATATTGCGGATGACCTCTGATGAGATTCGCCGCGGGGTTCTTAATGATACATTTAGCGCTACTTGCTTTGAAATAATGACATGAAGAGAATAAAATGTAGCCCATAACTAGACCAAACCTCTACATAAACTTCTGTTCATAGATCCCCAAATAAGAATCGAAACATTGCTACGAGAACGTACCGAGCTAGCATAATCTCAGCATGGAGTCTCTCGTATTACACAACGCGTAAATACAATGTACGCAAATGTGTTGAGTTAATTTTGAATAGCAATGTCAGGTCTATGTATGAAAAAGCAATAATAAGTGAGTTTGGGCTTTATTTTACATATTGTGTGGTCGTCCTTTGTGGACAAAAGCTTCACTCTAGATCGACTGATTATTCTTTACGATCCTTGTTATCTGTTTTCTTCGTATATAGATCGATCTATACATGATAACAGCAAAGATTAGTAATCTAATCCTATATTTAGTATTTGAAAAAAGTAAATATGTCACTAAAAAGAACATACATATGATTCAATACAATTTATCACAAGCATGGGAGGTGACATCATTTATTTTCAATACAGCCATGATCTATTACCACATGTGAAATTCTGTATTGCGTCTGACACGCGTTTAGCGGTCATTATCCCTTGGAATTGAGGGACGGTGTTTATTAAAATGACAGTATGGCACACTAGTAATCGATGTCCTAAATCTTTTCAATCCCGCGGGAGATACAATAGCCGCGGAAGAACCATGCGCACACGTGGGAGATTCCAAACGGCACGTGGAAAACCGTATTCAAGAAGAGGAAACTCCTTTAAAAACTATTAAATGTGACAGTGCACTATTTTTAAAGTGCGATAGCCACTGGTTTACAACCGAACACATAAACTTTGAAATGTGTACTATGAAGCTGTTACGTGTATATGCTATTCCTGACAATATACTTCGGTTTATATACTATGGACCTATAAGTTTAATGTGCATGTTACGACACTATGATATAGATAAAGATAAAGATATAAGATAAAAATGAACACTTAAATAACTATCATCAATTTTCAGTTCTTGATAGTATATAATAAATAACAATGACTTTTCAAACCATGTGTTCTCTTAAAGTTGGTGTGAGTTTTAGCATGAAATCATATTTATTAAAATGATGATACTGGATATCTTATATAATCATTGTACCTCTTAGTTACCATATTAACATACTGTACAATTGGATGTAGACACAGAATGGTACCCTAACTGTGCTATGCACATGCACCGGCTTTATTCTCAATGCTTCGTATGTGAATATAAGCAATGACCAAGGTGATTAGAACGTTTTAATAATTAGAAAGGCAACAATTTGCTCTGGCCAGACATATTGTAAACCAATTATCATACACTGGCGAATTAATTATGGCTCTGTTCCCTTGCGCAATTATACATAAGATAATGCCTTTGATCTCATGCAATGATATCCGCTATGCACTATGTAAGCATTAAACAAATTCTACTTCTCGCATTTACTTGTAAATGCTAAGACAGTTCATGTCTACGGACTAAATCTGTCTGACAGGAATAGCCTTTTGTGGTCTCCTGTTTAATAGTATTTAACAGGAACAGCCTTTTGTGGTCTCCTGTACGATTTGTAAAATCAACACCGAATACAAATCAAAATAATATCAATTTATCATAGGAACAGCCTTTTGTGGCCTCCTGTTTAAACACAATATACAGTTCTTTACGGAATAAATTGCATATGCAAACATAGTGCATAAACGATATTCGTGTAGAAATGGGCCGCCGAAACAATGTCAAAATGAAGGCAAAGAATGCGTAAATACAATGTACGAAAATCTATTCAGTAAATTCTGAATAGCAAGGTCAGGTCTATGTATGAAAAAGCAATAATAAGTGAGTTTGGCCTTTAAATTTTAACGACAAAAAGTACGTACTAAACAAACCGAAAAAGACAGTAATAATAGACCAATTACGTTCTCTGTACGCTATCACCCATACGCCAGTACAATCTCAAAATGTCTGAATAAACACTGGCAACTAATAGAACAAGATGCAACACTATCAAAAATATTCACAACGAAAATTGCCATGGCCTTAGAAAAGGAAAAACAAGCTGTAATAAAATTACCTGCAATAAAGTGTAAATGAGAAAATACAATGTACGCAAAGTCAATAAGCTACTATTGTTTCAAACTGCAAAACAAACAAAGGCATACATAACATTTGATGATAGTATCAATTAAAAGTCATTAAATCTACAATCGGCGACGTTCAGACACGTGCCGCATCAAACGGTACCGAAGAGAAACCGTTAAATTGACACATGCGTTTCACACATTTTGAATGATAATAGATTTACGTAAGGTGTTTGATAATGCACATCTACCGAACAAAGACAATGTTTTATCTTGTCATAAAAGACTCCTTAACGTAATAAAATACTGAAAAAGAAGTCTAATAAATTCATTCATAATGAATTATGTTTTTTAGACTCTATGAATATAATCATAGCAATCGGTACATTATAAAAAAATTGCTGTATTATCTATCTGCAAAAGTAGCAACAATACCATTTAATTTACACGTGTTGCACTTCTGATTAATTGATGTTTAAGATAGATAACTTAAACGCAAGATTTATTATTCACAAATATTGCGGATGACCTCTGATGAGATTCGCCGCGGGGTTCTTAATGATACATTTAGCGCTACTTGCTTTGAAATAATGACATGAAGAGAATAAAATGTAGCCCATAACTAGACCAAACCTCTACATAAACTTCTGTTCATAGATCCCCAAATAAGAATCGAAACATTGCTACGAGAACGTACCGAGCTAGCATAATCTCAGCATGGAGTCTCTCGTATTACACAACGCGTAAATACAATGTACGCAAATGTGTTGAGTTAATTTTGAATAGCAATGTCAGGTCTATGTATGAAAAAGCAATAATAAGTGAGTTTGGGCTTTATTTTACATATTGCATGGGCGTTAAACAAAACCTTTTGTATGTTTTAAATGTACATGTTTATGTCGGCATTAAGCCGGTTACAAATATGCGTGCTAATAATTCAAAAAAATATGTACTGAAAACAAACGAAATATCTGTTCTATATCTATAATTCACGATGAATTGATAAACAAGGCCGAGTCCGATTATGTATGTATACGGATATTATTTTGCTGGTTATCATTTTATTTACAACCGTTTGGAAAAAGAGCTTTTTCATTAAAAAGGGCTTATGATAAACGTTTGTCATTAGCGATTTTTCGTATAAATCGTTATTGACAAACGTTTGTCAATAGCGAAAATACGTGAAATCCACTATTTACAAACGTTTGTCAATAGCGATATATTCGAAAAATCGCTAATGACAAACGTTTGTCAATAGCGATTTATACGAAAAATCGATAATGACAAACGTTTGTCAATAGCCACTCCGATATAATAATTACGAGTTATTCCACCTTTAAGGTTGTATCGAGTTATGGGAAAATAGCTGAGAGGCGCATGGAAAACATCAGGAAAACATGTCCGTGTATTGAATACCCCCTTAAACCCCAGTTTTATATAGTAAAACTGGGGTATGGAGGGGTATACCTATTTTTAGCTCACCTGAGCCGAAGGCTCACAGGTGAGCTTATAGGGTAGCCGGACAACTCGGACCCAAGACAACTCGGACCCTTGGTATTTTTCGGACCCAAGACGAATCGGACCCAAGCCTGAGACAACTCGGACCCAATTTTGAGACGACTCGGACCCAACAACAAGGACGACCATACAAACAATTTCTATTTTATTATGTAGATAAAACTTGTATAAAACACGCATACTTGCTAAAATTATAATGCAGCTCATGACGTTATTTTGTGTAACTTGAGTTATTGAATATACTTGAACAATTGGTAACTACTTTGATATGATGATTCTGTGATAATATGGTAAGATTTTTTTTAGGAAAAATACATGACATTTAGTCATTTATCTGTAATAAGGCAGCTCATGATGTTATTTTGTCTAACCTGGGTTTAATGAATTAACTTGGACATTTGGTGACTAATTTGATATGATGATTCTGTGATAATATGATAAGCTTGAAATTAAGTCATTTATCTGTAACAATGCAGCTCATGATGTTATTTTCTGTAACCTGGGCTATTGAATTGGTAGCAGCACATTTGCGCAAATTTTCAAAAGAATGTGATTCATTGCGTGCACAATTTTCCAAGGTAAACGTTCATATTTGCGCACACAATTTCCCTAGGTAAATGTTACATTTGCGCACAGTCATCAGATTTTCTCACTGATATATAAATGGTATGTTTGCGCTCGCAAGACTGTATAGACAAGTCAAGCTCTCATTTCCAGTCCAAACTATACATTTTTCTTAGTTCATTAGATAGATAGCATTCAAGGCATAGCCTGTGATGAATATGTGAATTAAAAACTTGATCTGTATAAAGACAGTGCGTGAACAAACCAAGGTGACTTAAAATGTAAAAACAAGCATGTATATTAAACAATATTACTTTTAAGTGTAAACATATTCGAACTCTTCTACCTAAGTGGTAACAGACTGAGAGCTGATATTTTATTCATCGTACCTTGAATAAGCTCGCCATGGAAGAGGTGCAAAAAATGCGCGCAAATGCAACACTAAAACTGTGCGCAAATGATATACATTTCTGTGGGCAAATGAAAACCTAGAGCAAATAAAACGAAGTTTTTGAAAAATGTGCGCAAATATAATAAGATAAGATAAGATAAGATAATGGTTATTCAAATGCAATAGGCCAACGGCCCTTGAGCATATACTACAAATACAACTACATGCAAAGCGATGTGTCAAAATCAACAATATTGTAAACATTTGTCGTAAGTACCTAAAAGTCTCCATAAGGAGAAGCACAATCTATCATATATTAAACATTTATAACGTTGTACATGCAAAATGTAAATACATATTTTGTGATGGTTTTCAGCAGTTCAGTATAATATTGAATTTCTCAGGTCGAAAGCTTTACAGATAAAAATTGACATTTTTTTTTATTTGATTCTCACGCGTGCTTTGAAATAGTGTCTTAAATTTAAAGTGGTTAGGATTTTCGTAAAAATATTTATCAATATATTGTGTTCTTAATTCTACATACAGAGGGCATTCAAATAAAAAATGAAATAGAACCATTGAATTTACTTGGACATTTGGTGACTAATTTGATATGATGATGTTGTGATTATATATTATCAACTTTTACAATACACAAAAACTCGCCTTTGAGCACAAGTAACACCTCAACTAAGTATTTCGATTCATTCGATAATTTAATCAACGCCGATAATTGTTTATCAATCACGACTTCTGTAATCCATAAGCGATAATCAACAAACATAAATTAACAAATTGCAGCAATCATGAATGTCTGGCTTTTGCTGCCAGTTTTGTAAAGGGTCACTGACGAAGGTACCAGAAATTGTACAATATGGCCCACCTTCTCTCTTTGAATGTTTTTACTGCTTCCAAAGGATCTAACAATTATATTTTATTAAGTATATCGGTATTTGGAATATTTTAGTGGTAAATCTGATTGATAGATTGATAGATGGCTTGAGTATCTTTATGTACGGTGTAGTGTACTGCCTTTCAAATAATAAATAATTTACATGGCTCGCAAATTTTGTGAGTCTTCATCGAATATATCATGATACCGATACGGCTTTCCTGTTTTGGTCGGACGGTACTGTCACATTTGACTCACAGATCAAACATTGGCTTAAATTACTGTTGATCACTCTTCACAGATTTGCATAAAACATAAAAGTTAAAAAACAAGTTTACGCAGTTAAATTCATACAATTTAAAAAATCATAAACCAATGTTTAAAATAAATCAAAAGTCTAAAACACGTTCATCCTAAAACCATTCTGTTCATTCGTTCGTATAATTGGATGTTCCGTTATACATGTAGTTGGGAAATAAAGAATGCTCACGCGTCTTATAGGTTTTATGCACATTGAATATAATCTGAGATAAAGATGAGTACATGTATCTACATATGTCTCTGAGATAATGCACTAGGTCATTTGTAGCCACGAACCTCTCGGCCCCAGGGGATATCATGCATTTATCATATCGTCCGTATATCGTCCGTCAGTAAGGGTCCGATTCGTCTTGGGTCCGAAAAGGTTTGGGTCCGATTCGTCTTGGGTCCGAAAAGGTTTGGGTCCGAGTCGTCCCAGAAATTTTGGGTCCGAGTCGTCTTGGGTCCGAGTTGTCTGACATTCAGCTTATAGTATACCCATGCTCTGGCGTCCGTCGTCCGTCGTCGTCCGTCGTCGTCCGTCGTCCACAGTTTCAAAGATCTTCTCCTCTGAAACCGCATGGCCAATCAAAGCCAAACTTCATGTGGAACATCCTTAGGAAGGGGGAACGAAAGTTTATATAAATGGTCCAGGTCACATGACCAAGATCTTCTCCTCTGAAACCGCATGGCCAATCAAAGCCAAACTTCATGTGGAACATCCTTAGGAAGGGGGAACGAAAGTTTATATAAATGGTCCAGGTCACATGACCAAGATGGCCGCCATGGCTATAAATAGCAAAAACCTTTAAAAATCTTCTTCTCCAGAACCAGTGGGCCGATTTCCACGAAACTTGGTATGTAGCATCGGGGACGCGGGCCCATCATATTTTATATAAATCATGACCCTAGGATGACCTTGACCTATTTTACGGCAAGGTCAACTTAGGTCGCCAATGCATTTGAATGGGAAAAAATGGTAAAATGCTATTTAATGGGTAAAACTTACTGGGAATAGGCAAATGGACAGTAGATTAATGTTAATGGAAAATTTTAGCCCCTGGGGGGTTGTCTGCCCCTGCCCCGGGGCTATATACATGTATATGACCATAATATTCAAACATCTTCTTCTCTGAAACCGCTTTGCCAGTCAAAGCCAAACTTCATGTGGAGCATCCTTGGGAAGAGGGAATGAAAGTTTATATAAGTGGTCAAGGTCACATGACCAAGATGGCCGCCATGGCTATAAATAGCAAAAACGTTTAAAAATCTTCTTCTTCAGAACCAGAAGGCCTATGACTTTGAAACTTGGTGTGAAGCATCTGGGAATGGAGCTCTACAAAGCTTATATAAATCATGTCCCTGGGATAACCTTGACCTATTTTACGGCAAGGTCAACTTAGGTCTCCCATGCATTGGAATGGGAAAAAATAGGAAAATGTAATTAAATGGCAGAAAACTTGCTAGAAATGAGCAAATGGACAGAAGATTTATGTTTAAGAAAATATTTTGGGCCCAGGGGGTTGTCTGCCCCTGCCCCGGGGCTATATACATGTATATGACCATAATATTGAAACATCTTCTTCTCTGAAACCACTGGGCCAATCAAAGCCAAACTTTGTGTGGAACATCCTTAGGAAGAGGGAATGAAAGTTTGCATATGGTCAATGTCACATGACCAAGATGGCCGCCATGGCTATAAATAGCAAAAACGTTTAAAAATCTTCTTCTTCAGAACCAGAAGGCCTATGATTTTGAAACTTGGCATGAAGCATTAAGGAACGGGGGTCTACAAAATTTGTATAAATCATGACACTGGAATGACCTTGACCTATTTCACGGCAAGGTCAACTTAGATGGCCCATCCATTTGAATGGAGAAAATTGTTTTAAAAAATGTCATTTGAAGGACAAAACTTGCAGTTAATTGGCAAATGGACTGAATTTTTATGATTTGAAAAAGACATTGACTCCAGGAGTTATTCTGACCCTGCCCTAGGGTTATATACATCCATTGTACCATTCTAGTCTAACAAGTTTATTGGTACATATATATATATCTCAGGTCTCAGGTGAGCGTTTACAGGACCATTGGTCCTCTGGTTCTTATTTTTGCTCCAGAACATAGATTGTGGGTACTCGGCGAGGCGGTTCTAACGTGTAACCACAATCTATGTTTTGAGCAAAAATAAGAAAAATATAGAAAAAAAAAAATCAGCGGAAAATTTTCATTTTTTACAACTTTAAAAATCTCTTTATATTGCATGGGCATGTTTTCCTAATAATGAAAATACTCATTATAGCCATCACAGAGGCTAAAAGATCTAGGGTGGGTTTCCAAGACAGTTATTGTTCCTGATTTCCATTTATTAAGGTCATGACATCCTTTTGAACTTTCGTATCTGCACTGTTTACAGGTAAAAGTCGGCTTAATGATGTATATTCTCTAGTTATGAATATCATATTAAAAAGTTGCTAGTCCATAAAACATTTGAATATCTTCCCTGCACATCATTCAAGTTTCACCGCGCAGTTTAAAGGTTTGGCCGAGTTGTGTACGATTTAAGATAGGAGGGGTAAATAAATAAGAGCTGTCGCAGGACAGCGTAGCTCGCCTGACTTGTGCTTTGCCACTACATCTGTTAAAATCTATGACCCATGACCTTGACCTCAAGGTCACTCAGGTGGGTCATCATGGTACAACATAAAACTTCAGACCAATGCAAAGTATCAACTTGATCAATCTACATGTTCAAGAGATATAGACTTATAAAAACATTAACCAAAACTTAAACACAAAACTTCCAAGTCCGTGACCCTGACCTCCAGGTCAACAAGGTGAGTTGTGATGTACAGCATAAAACCTGAGACCAATATCTATCTACATGCAAGTATCAACTTTATCCATTAACATGTTCAAGAGATTTAGACTTTAACCAAAAAATTTAACACAAAATTTCTAAGTCTGTGACCTTGACCTCAAGGTCACCCAGGGTAGGTCATGATGGTACTGCATAAAACTTCAGACCAATATCTACCAACATGCAAAGTATCAACTCGATCGATCAACATGGTCAAGAGATATAGACTTACAAAAACTTAAATCAAATACTTAAACACAAAATTTCGAAGTCTGTGACCTTGACCTCAGGGTCACCAAGAGTGGGTCATGATGGTACTGCATAAAACTTCAGACCAATATCTAGCAACATGCAAAGTATCAACTCAATCCATCAATATGGTCAAGAGATATTGACTTACAAAAACTTTAACCAAAAACTTAAACACAAAATTTCTAAGTCCGTGACCTTGACCTCAAGGTCACCCAGGTTGGGTCATGATGGTACTGCGTAAAACTTCAGACCAATATCTAGCAACATGCAAAGTATCAACTCAATCCATCAATATGGTCAAGAGATATTGACTTACAAAAACTTTAACCAAAAACTTAAACACAAAATTTCTAAGTCCGTGACCTTGACCTCAAGGTCACCCAGGTTGGGACATGATGGTACTGGGTAAAACTTCAGACCAATATCTAGCAACATGCAAAGTATCAACTCAATCCATCAATATGGTCAAGAGATATTGACTTTTAAAAAACTTTAACCAAAAACTTAAACACAAAATTTCTAAGTCCGTGACCTTGACCTCAAGGTCACCCAGGGTGGGTCATGATGGTACTGCGTACAACTTCAGACCAATATCTATCCACATGCAAAGTATCAACTTGATCCATCAACATGGTCAAGAGATATAAACTTCTAAAAAACTTTAACCGAAAGTGTGACGCGGACGTAAACGTAAACGTAAACGTAAACGCGGACGACCGAGGTGACTACAATAGCTCTATGCACTTCGTGCAGGCGAGCTAAAAATGCAATAGAGAACGCCTTTTCATAGTTGAGACTGCAATCTGTGAACGCCTTCTATGGCAATCTGTGAACTAAACCTTTAAAACCCTAAAAGAACCCCAAAAATAAGCTGTTAAAGCGGCAAAAACACGTTTCGTATTGTAGGTCATGCATATTACCTACATTGTACTGAATTAACACAAAAAGAAACAGTAAAATGGTAACAGTATGACATAATCGACATGTACTTGTAGGCCTACATGTACATGTACTTCAAAATGTGTTGAACGTGAGTTGCATTAGCTGCTTTTCTTTATAACGACAATGTATATTAAATTAATATTTGACCCGGCAGGGGGTGATTCAAATGATGCTACCTGGGATACCGTCAGAGTCACTGATTCAAATGATGCTACCTGGGATACCGTCAGAGTCACAGTTTGTCATCACATGACAAACCCTGCCATCATCCTAGTATATGTTCGACGGTCGCTATTAAAGGAAGAATAAAATGAAACATATAAATTCAGATTGCCGAGTCTACTTTTCTAAAATTTATAAAACATTATTGCTTCTTAAGCTGAGTTACAGTTTCGTGTGTTCTGTTAATGGTGGCTAAACCTGCATATACATGTATATAAATTATCCTTCAAACTTCTTACAGCGCAGATTGATGCAACACCTCGCACCATGTAGCGAAATGTAGTGCGGTGATCGGAAACCAGGTCAATATGACTGCCTCGTCGCTGTAGTTTTGCAGAAAAAAAAATCGACCATTTTTGAGCATAATGCGAAGGGGGCGCCGCAGTCGAGAAACAGTGATATTTATATTTGTCAAGCGAGGCAATGCAATATCTACATTGTTGTTCAAACTTTTAAAATGGAAATTAAAATGTAATGCTGTCCCGTCAGACCGGCACGGCAAGGCTTTGAATCTGAATCAGAATGGTTTACTGTTGACATACCATATTGACAATACTTCTCTAGGGGGTGCTGCATCTGGAGGGAAAATAGTCCCTGGTCCTCACAAGACATGCGAATGGCGAACCGAAACAATGGAGAATACATGTATATATAACTTGTACAAACGAAAAAATGGCCAAAGAATGGCTTAGAAAGAGTAAAAACGGATGAAACGCATCAGAACTAAATTGTTCCTGGATTGCCCAATGTATTTAATTTTGGCGTTCTGTGATTGCTACCACTGGCGTTCTCTATTGCCGAAGTATCATATACACTATAGATCTATGTTCAAACAGACGCAGCGCTTTAAACATATCAAATCGAATCTATTTAATGCACACAGAATACGCTTAAAGGATCTAATTTTACATTTCTGCCTCGTAAACGATTGAGTCCTATCAAAGAAGACACGTAATCAAACATATTTGTTAGCTTTGTGTTCAAAAAGTGAAGAAACCGATAGAAAACTGTTATTTTCCAGATTCAGGCGAGGAAGTTTTGGACAGGAAAAACAAAGGTACATCTTAGAAATCGCCTTCAACTAATGGCATACTCACCTTTGATGACATGCCTTCAATTCCCATGAAAAACAATAAAATAATAACCTTACCCGCAAAACTGGCCTGTTATACAGGTCGGCGTTCTGCGATCTTATAGTGCGTTCTGTTTTGCCGCTAATACGGTGTGATTATAGTTTATGCATAATGATCATTATCTTTATTATTACTGTAATTACATTTCATTAATTTCATAATTATCGTACATTTTTGAATTTATCATGTTCAGAAAGGTAAATTTCCGACTCAAACGGGGGTAAGTCTAGCGTGTGCGTGTCTGTGTTTTGTGTGTGTGTGTGTGTGGGAGGGGGGGGGGGGTTCTGTGTATATGTGTGTTGTTCTAGTAGTTTCTCATGTGTGTGAATGTGTGTGCGTGCTAGCGTGCGTGTGTGTTTTCTAGTGAGTTCTCATATGGGTGTGTATCCAATTCAAGAAGGAGGAGACCCTGGTGTAGACCCCGGGAGAGTGTCTGTCCCCACATCCGTACCCCCAGGACACGACCCCGGCAATCTTCCAAACATTGTTCATCTTACAAGCCAGTGGGCCGCCCGAATCACCCTGCAAAGACATAGTTATACATGCAATTACCGCATTTGTTCTAATAAGTGAACGCGCTCCAAGAAGCACACAACCTTTGTATATGCATGTAAACGCACAATTGACTGCTGGCATATTAGTATTTTACACCAGTTTACAATAGGGATATTCATACCATGTGTATTTAATTTTAAACTAAAACACCAGGTAATATGAGTATATTAGTTATTGGGGATGTACCAATTTAGCATGTTCATCATGCATTCTGCTCCTCAAAATCTTAAGACCTTTTTTTTTTTTTTTTTTTTTTTTTTTTTTTTTTTTTTTTTTCTTCAGAGCAAGAAAAATATAATGAAACTCAAAATTATCCATATCGCTGATTCGGCTATTTAAGTCTCGTTAGTGTTGAAATATTTTCAGCCTTTCTTCGCTGAACGTTGAAGAAAAATGGCGGGTTAAGAATAATCGTTTGCGAGAAAATCAATAAAATCTATCTATCAGTTAGAAACGACACTGATATGTTTAAGGTGAATTCAAGCAGAACCTTAAATTCAGTCGACTCTAAAAGGCAATAGAAACGTTGAAAACATGCCCCTTGCTCATGTTGTTGCCTAGCCCAAGATTATGTTACACATGTTACACTATCTTACAATGAGTAAAAATGTTGGCGGAAGTTTTTAATTGTAGCCTAGACCCATTTAAAGTAACAGTTGTAAAAAATGGGAATTTTCAGTAGAAAAATTTTGATATTTTTCTTATTTTTGCTCAAAACATAGATTGTGTGTATACGTTAGAACCGCCTCGCGGAGGCGGTTCTAACGAGTACCCACAATCTATGTTTTAGAGCAAAAATAATAACAATAATATGTATACCCCTGCGTACCCCAGTTTTACTATATAAAAGTGGGGTATAAGGGGGTATTCATTGCACGGACATGTTTCCTGATGTATTTATCGTACCTGACATGTATCTTTCCCGCCACTACTGTACCCGGCGCAAATGTTGCTGGTAAATATATCACCCTTGTTCATAATTATAGTACTTATCCTACCTGACATGTATCTTTTCCGCCACTACTGTACCCGGCGCAAATGTTGCTGGTAAATATATCACCCTTGTTCATGTAGTACTTATCCTACCTGACATGTATCTTTTCCGCCACTAGTGTACCCTGCACAAATGTTGCTGGTAAATATATCACCCTTGTTCATGTAGTACTTATCCTACCTGACATGTATCTTTTCCGCCACTAGTGTACCCTGCGCAAATGTTGCTGGTAAATATATCACCCTTGTTCATAATTATAGTACTTATCCTACCTGACATGTATCTTTTCCGCCACTACTGTACCCGGCGCAAATGTTGCTGGTAAATATATCACCCTTGTTCATGTAGTACTTGCACTGGGCGTTTGTTATCACTGGGATATTGACCTCGTGTAGGAGTTTAACAACGTTACCATCTGACAAGAGAAAAGCGTTCGTCCCAGTCAACCATTTTTCAGTCATGTCGGGACGGAGCAACCGCTTACTGGGTATTAACCAGTACTCTGAGGAGTTAAGGTGCCTTGCTCAAGGACCCAACACAGTGCCGCCAGAGGGGGATCGAACACAGAACCTCTTGATTCAATACGCCATTACGAAACCCTACCAATACGCCATCGCGCTCCCATTGACAATAGAAAAGCTTTGTCATGAAAATGTATTTAAACTTCCGCATGTGGGGATCGAACCCAGAACCTCTCGATTCGGAGTCCGACGCTCTTCACTACGCCACCGCGCACCCTAACTATCTGAAGTTTAAACACATTTTCAAAAGCTTTTTCATGAAAATTTATTTTAAACTTCAGATAGTTAGGGAGCGCGGTGGCGTAGTGGTAGAGCGTCGGACTCGAATCAAAAGGTCATGGGTTCGATCCCCACATGCGGCACCGTGTTGTGTCCTTTAGCAAAACACCTTACTCCCTACAGTACTGGTTAAACCCAGGAAGCGTTTGCTCCGTCTCGACATGACCGAAAAATTGTTGACAGGGACGTTAAGCCTCAAACAAACAAACAAACTTCAGATAGGAATCCAAGAAGAGCAATTGTCGGTCCATTGGTGAAAGATGTTCACATTACTACCCACTGAAAAATGTTTTAGCAATCCAGCTGACCAGAATAGAAAAAAACGCTCCCAAAAACAAGTGGTCTCCTTATTAGAATATTAACGCCAAAAAGAGGGCACTTTAAATGGTTGAAAAATTCTCAAAAACAGAACAAAGTATTACATCTTGCCAAAAATACTACTAAAGGAAGGATTGCGTTTCAAGTGGGTGTGCATAAATAAGACGAAATGAAATATACTGCTACGACGATGACGATGACAACGACGACGACGACGACGATGATGATGATGATGATGATGATGATGACGATGATGATGATGACAATGATGATGATGCTGATGATGATGATGACAATGATGACAATGCTGCTGCTGCTGCTGCTGCTGCTGCTGCTGCTGCTGCTGCTGCTGCTGCTGCTGATGATGATGATGATGATGATGATGATGATGATGATGATGATGATTGTGGTAGCAATGATGATAATGCTACTGATAATGATTTAGTTCTGTTGTATAAACTATTCTCTTCTGAAAGACAAAATTGAATGGTTTTTCGAAAGTATTAACGGCAGCAATATGGGCAGGTACTAAATTTACTATTATGTTCAAATGTCATTTCAATCTCGTAAGCTTTGTATTTATTTCCTGTCCAGCTATTTTGCTAAATATTTTCGCAATCAATAGATGTACATGTACTACAATTATTCTACCCATTCTGGATCAAGTTCATGAAAATTGCTGCGCATGCGCATATGAATGATTTTGAGTATTATAAACGTAATATTGTCTTGAAGCCAATTTAATTCCTCATCAACTGTAATGTTTTTCATTTTTGATCAGGCACGCGACTGTGACCACTGGAACGTGAAAGTCTTTCTATGCATAATTGAAGTCAAAGCGAATCAGTTGGAGGCAATCCGAATAATAGACTTTATTATATAACTATAAATAGACAGTATTTCAGACAATGCTTTCTGTCCATTGCATATTTTGTCATATTCTATAACCTGGGGTTTTTCCCATTGAATATTTGTTACTAAATTTAGAACTCTCTCTGTCATTGGAAATGTACACTGATTGCTGTCAAGCAGTAATGCCAATGAAGTACAAATGATGTTTATTTGAATTTAGACTTTAATAATGTCCCAATAAACATTTTTCAGTCATGCTGGGACTATAAGTAAACTATATGTATACACTAATTCATTTACAGATAAAAAATTGTTATTTTAAAATTATTTTTATCATGTTGGTATAAAAAGAGTGTTATATAATAAAACAGTTGTTGACTATTGAGTCATCGAATATGATGACTGTGATATCCAACAGAGACTACCAATATTGACCTCGGCTTCGCCTCGGTCAATATTGGTAGTCTCTGTTGGATATCACATCATATTCGATGACTCAATAGTCAATAATTGTATAATATATCACCACCGATGGGTTTATCCTTCAAATTCTGTGCATGCCCGAGGACCAAATTTAAACATATGCCTTTTTCGGCGGCATTTTCCCATAACCGTGTTTGCTCAACCCCACCCCAACCGAACACACGATGTTACATGGGTTATCTGAATATCGTCGGAATATTATAATATATATGATGCTTGTTAAAAACGCAATTTCTTTCATTGTATACACTTAATTTTATTACATAAACACCAAGAATGTAAAAATATACGTTTCGTTCCAAACATCAAACAATCCACGTCCATTGAGAACATAAAATGACAGTAAGCGGTTAAACGTGATTCGGAGTAACTACAATGACACCGTTTCAAAGTTTCTAATTAAATATGTCGCATCTCCATAATGACCTTAGCTGTTTAATAGGACGTAAAACACTAACCACTCATTATATTTTTACGGACACTTGACATAACTTACTCGTAACTTAGAGCAATTTATATACAGTATATAAGCTTAGAATAACCTAGCGTAGTTTAGAAGTTTAGAACAATCCATCTTAGCTAATAACAACTTAGCTTATCTTAGCCTACCTTCGTGAGTTGCTCCCCAGCCTGTGGCAGTACAAACAATGTTGTCAAAGTTGTCATGGGCTCCAGGTAGACACGCTGGTCTTATGTAAGGACCTGTAATGTTACAAACAATGTTATCAACGTTGTCATGCGCCCCGAGTAGTCACGCTGGTCTTATAATAGGGACCTGTAATGTTACAAACAATGTTATCATGCGCCACGGGTAGTCACGCTGGTTTATGTAGGGACCTGTAATGTTACAAACAATGTTATCATGCGCCACGGGTAGTCACGCTGGTCTTATACTGCGTTTACACTATGTTCCCGGCTTCCCTGGCAGCCCCGTTTGCTAGAAACGTAGCGTGCCGTGGAGTTTTGGTAATATATTTCTCTGATTTTCAAGATCTATCACGTTTTGTTACGTTTTCTTACGTTGTATTACGATATCCGTAACAAGCCGTGGTAGTGATAAGCCGGTGTGTCACGGAGGCGCTAAGGTACGTTACGGTTATCCACGATCTATCACGATTATTAGCACGTTCTATTACGGCCTGTTACGTTCTGTTGCGGCCAGTTGCGTTTTGACCAAGGCGTAACACGTTTTTTTTTCGGTCTGTCAAGGTCAGCTACAGACGAAACGTAGACACCATACAATATAAAGCACATTTTTTTCTTTTTGTATACGAACAAGTCCTTTGAAATACAAATATAATAACAACCGCGCTCCTCAACAACCGACTGCAGAGATGAGTAAGAAAGTTCGGGATTGTAATTCTTCTTCAATTGCATAGTGCAGCATATTGTCTGTATTGTTCACTATAGTGACTGCTCCAATATGAAGGAACTTGTCCCCATGATATGCCATTTTATATCTATAAACTTAACGCGCCGTGATAATCGTAATATAACGTGACATACGTAGTAGAACGGGGTGAACACCGTCAAAGACCGTAACGCACCGTTACTTAACGCAACAAAACGTGTTGAGTATTCCGTCATGAGGAAACGGGACGAGACATGAGACGACCGTGATCAAACGGAACAGAACGTGGACGATCCGTAGCTTGCCGGGCTATTCACTAGCTTCCCGTTGCACTACGGACCGCATCCAAGTTTCGCTACGTATTGTTACGTTCTGTCACAGTGTGTTACGTTCAGCCCGTTTTATCACGGCCCATTACGTTTCTCATTTCCGCCGTGACTGCCGTGGCAGATTTTTAAACTGTCAAAAAATTTGTCACGGTGTCCACGGTTATACCGGCGTGCTACGTTTGCCTATCCCGTTCCCCTGCGTTGCCTCACGGTTATCCCGTTTTGATCACGGTTGTCTGAAACGTGGCCGCCGTGACCGCCGGGAACATAGTGTAAACGCAGTATTATGTAGGGACCTGTAATGTTACAAACAATGTTATCATGCGCCACGGGTAGTCACGCTGGTCTTATGTAGGGACCTGTAATGTTACAAACAATGTTATCAAAGTTGCCATGCGTCCTGGGTAGACACGCTGTCTTATGTAGGGACCTATAATGTTACAAAACAATGTTATCGTGCGCCCCGGGTATTCACGCTGGTCTTATGTAGAGACCTGTAATGTTACAAACACTGTTATCAAAGTTGTCATGCGTCCCGGGTAGTCACGTTGGTCTTATGTAGGGACCTGTAATGTTACAAACAATGTTACCATGCGCCACGGGTAGTCACGCTGGTCTTATGTAGGGACCTGTAATGTTACAAACAATGTTATCAAAGTTGTCATGCGCCCCGGGTAGTCACGCGGGTCTCTGTATGGACCTGTAATGTAACAAACAATGTTGGCAAAATTGTCATTGGCTCCAGGTAGACACGCTGGTCTTATGTATGGACCTGTAATGTAACAAACAATGTTGTCAAAGTTGTCATGGGCTCCAGATAGACACGCTTGTCTTATGTATGGACCTATCTATCTCTTCATACGGCATACACCCTCAACCGAGTATTACGTGCCGGGAATGTAACAAAAAATGTTGGCATTTGAGTTATCATGGGCTCTAGGTAGACACGCTGGTCTTATGTAGGGACCTGTAATGTAACAAACAATGTTGGCAAAGTTATCATGGGCTCCAGGTAGACACGCTGGTCTTATGTATGGACCTGTAATGTAACAAACAATGTTGGCAAAGTTATCATGGGCTCCAGGTAGACACGCTGGTCTTATGTAGGGTTCTAGGGGTGATAAAACTCATGGGTTATGTTATTGTGTCATATGACGTCGATGACATTTAGTGAGCCAGTGCATGAGAAAACCAACAATCTACAAAGGCGAAAACAAAGGCACGGTCAGCTTCGCAGTAACTGCGAAGCTGATCGGCGCCTTGGTTTTCGCTACACGGATAGTACAATTCCTCAACTTTCAAAATCCAAAATTTCCAGCCTCTAACCATCTTTCTGTGACTGGTTTGTGTCGGACCCGGTCGGAGCCCCACATTGTTTCTTTTCTCATGCACAGGCCTAGGCTCAAGTGGCAGTCGCCATATCATAAAATGTATTTTGTTTTGAAATCCTTAAAAAGGATACATTAATCTTTTCAAATAAACTTGCTATAGTGCGATTTTTGACGGTGCCGCTTTACCTTTGACATAATATAGTTTATTTGCCATGGGAAGGAAAGATGTAAACCGGCACGTTTAAGGAAATCGCAGTAAACATTTTTTTTTTTTTTTTTTTTTTTTTTTTGGATTCAGTTTTACGTCCCTTTCAAGCTTTTTCACTCATATCGAGACGAATCAATCGGTAGGTGGGGCGAAAACCGGAGTACCCGGGAAAAAACCACCTGACACACCCGCAAGCAGAACATGGCTTGTCTCGCAGTATACAATATTTAAAAATATGAACAACAGAATCATACCCAATTGACCATTTTTTATAAATTTCTTAAATTGACCTCACTGACGTCATGTGGCGTCATATATGTGTTAAATTGACGTCATGTGACGTTGACGTCATTTCCTGTCTATTTGTTTTCATTACACTTGAAAAAGGCCATTAGGCAAAAACATTGTGTAAATAATTAGTAAATCAGAACGCGGCGTCCCATCTGGGGCCGTTCTGTTTGCTTCGAGGAATTTCATCGAAAAATTAAATAAAATTTTAAAATAACACCAGAAGCCCCTGAAGTGACAATGGACTCGTCCAAACGAAAACAATGGGAATGTCATGTGTTGTACACCAGTCACTTGTTAACCACTGCTCCGCCACCTACGGGGAAGGACGGGGATCATGACTTTTAAGCTTTCAGTGCCCTGCTATGAGCCCCCTTAAGGATCCCAATGTCAAAACCCCGTAATTTCCCCTGCACTGCGAGGACTGCCCTGCTCTTTAGCCCGGCTATCTCCCACCCTTCCCCGTAGGTGGGGACAGTGGTTACAAATACCTGGTGCATTACAGAATGTCTCACCTGTAATATCCACGGGCTTGGATAGTTTGATCAGGGCGATGTCGTTAACCATCGTATGTTTATTGTAGTGTGAGTGGACTATGATGGTAGAGGCGTGGTGTATGTGGCTGTGTGAGGTGTGGACACTGTGGTGACCTAGACCCACTGTCCACCCTGTATGTGGTGTGCTGAAATAATAATAATAATAATAATAATAATAATAATAATAATAATAATAATAATAATAATAATAATAATGATAATAATAATAATAATATTTATAATGTTTATTGTAGTGTGAGTGGACTATGATGGTAGAGGCATGGTGTATGTGGCTATGTGACGTGTGGACACTGTGGTGACCTAGACCCACTGTCCACCCTGTATGTGGAGTGCTGAAATAATAATAATAATAATAATAATAATAATAATAATAATAATAATAATAATAATAATAATAACAATAATAATACTAATAATAATGATAATAATGATGATGATGATGATGATGATGATGATGATGATGATGATGATGATGATGATGATGATGATGATGATAGTAAGTAATTAAGTAAGTAAGTAATTACTTTATTTACCGAGGGTAACTCGGTTGGCTATGCCAATCTTCCCCGAGGCCCTCAAAGCATATATACAACACATTTTAAGTAGCTATAATAATAATAATGATAATAATAATAATAATAATAATAATAATAATAATAATAATAATAATAATAATAATAATCTAAACAATAAGAAGTGATAGATCGAGATAAAATAATAAAAGGAAACTGAAAGCAAGAACGAATTATATGAAGAAAGTAAGACGAAAAGGAATAAAAGATCATAAAATAAGGAAAGAATACAGATAGAAAAAAGATAGAAAGACTAGTGTATATGAATGAGCGAATGAATGAAAAGAAGAAAGAAATAAAGATCGGAGACGAAGAACGAATAAAGAAAATGGAAATGAAAAAGAAAGAAAGAAAGAAAAAGAAAGAAAAATAAACAGAAAGAAAGAAAGAAACAAAAGAAAGAAAGAAAGATATGTGAATCAAAAGAAAGAAAGAAAGAAAGAAAAAGAAAGAAAAATAAACAGAAAGAAAGAAAGAAACAAAAGAAACAAAAGAAAGATATGTGAATCAAAAGAAAGAAAGAAAGAAAGAAAAAGAAAGAAAGAAAGAAAGAAAGAAAGAAAGAAAGAAAGAAAGAAAGAAAGAAAGAAATAAAGAAAGAAAATACATACTCTTCGAAGCAATGAGCAGCGGTCAGGATCCACTGCTTGTCAATCAATGTTCCACCGCATACATGATCTCCGTGGTAACGAAGAGATGCCTTTAATACAAATGAGCCTGTGCGTGAGAAAAACCAACAATTTGGGTTCCGACCAGGTCTGACACAAACCGGGCTGTACAGTAACAGAAGATGGCTAGAAGCTTGAAATTTCGGATTAAAGAAGAAGAAGGATTGTACTCTCCTTGTAGCGGACACAAAGGCACTGATCAGCTGTGCAATTACTGCACAGCTGATCTGCGGCTTTGTTTTCGCCAATGCAAATTGCTGGTTTTCTCATGCAGTGGCTCAAATAGTAATTGCATAATGAATAATACTGCGGTATGGCCCGACCCCTTTCTCATTAATATATATGTTCACTGCTCTTAAAGAATATCAGTTTTATTCTTATTTACATATTTACATATTATTACATTTTTACATATTTACAAATTATTACATTTGCATCAGACTAACTTTCGTCAATTTTCAAATTAAAACAAAAACCATGCAATAAGTCGCATGCATAATTCGGAGTGACGTCAGTGTCATGCCATTGCGTTGGTTTGGTGTCATTCTGGATACTATTAACCAGGTGGAAACAATTTTATACTGATAATACACAAGGCGACGGTATTGAAGCGCAAACGTATACTCGCGCAAATGTGGCCGACTTCGATTGGAACTATTCTAACTGTGGTGTTACTATGGTAAATGTGGTCTGGTACCCGACTCCTCCATAACAAATGAGATTGACCAATCACAGCCATCGTAAGAAGCCTCCATCACAGAAGAGTTTTACCAAACTAACCATGGTAGCTACCATTTCTTTGGTATGGGTTCCTTTGGTAATTGTCATTTTTATCTCCAATGCAGAAGAGCTTTACTATAGTACAAAACGAACAACAATGGTAGCTACCATAGTCCTTACCGTAGTCCCAAATTAAAGTCGGCCAAAACTGTCCCAAACCGGACACCGTTGTGCGCGTTATTTACCAGTCATCATTGATGGACTAACCTTTCATGGGTAGGCACCATGTGTGGCTACTGAACCACCGACTCTTTTATGACTAACCTGCCATGGGTAGGCGCCATGTGTGGCTACAGAACCACTGACTATTTTGTGACTAACCTGCCATGGATAGGCGCCATGTGTGGCTACTGAACCACCGATTATTTTGTGACTAACCTGCCATGGGTAGGCGCCATGTGTGGCTACAGAACCACTGACTATTTTGTGACTAACCTGCCATGGATAGGCGTCATTGGTGGCTACAGAACCACCGACTATTCTGTGACTAACCTGCCATGGATAGGCGCCATGTGTGGCAACAGAAGCACCGACTATTCTGTGACTAACCTGCCATGGATAGGCGCCATGTGTGGCTATTGAACCACCGACTATTTTGTGACTAACCTGCCATGGATAGGCGCCATGTGTGGCTACTGAACCACCGGCTATTTTGTGACTAACCTGCCATGGATAGGCGCCATGTGTGGCTACTGAACCACCGGCTATTTTGTGACTAACCTGCCATGGATAGGCGCCATGTGTGGCTACAGACCCACCGACTATTTTGTGACTGACCTGCCATGGATAGGCGCCATGAGTGGCTACTGAACCACCGGCTATTTTGTGACTAAACTGCCATGGATAGGCGCCATGTGTGGCTACTGAACCACCGACTATTTTGTGACTAACCTGCCATGAATAGGCGCCATGTGTGGCTACTGAACCACCGATTATTTTGTGACTAACCTGCCATGGATAGGCGCCATGTGTGGCTACAGAACCACCAACTATTTTGTGACTAACCTGCCATGGGTAGGCGCCATGTGTGGCTACAGACCCACCGACTATTTTGTGACTAACCTGTCATGGGTAGGCGCCATGTGTGGCTACAGACCCACCGACTATTTTGTGACTAACCTGTCATGGGTAGGCGCCATGTGTGGCTACAGACCCACCGACTATTTTGTGACTAACCTGCCATGGATAGGCGCCATGTGTGGCTACTGAACCACCGACTATTTTGTGACTAACCTGCCATGGGTAGACGCCATGTGTGGCTACAGAACCACCAACTATTTTGTGACTAACCTGCCATGGGTAGGCGCCATGTGTGGCTACTGAACCACCAACTATTTTGTGACTAACCTGCCATGGGTAGGCGCCATGTGTGGCTACTGAACCACCAACTATTATGTGACTAACCTGCCATGGGTAGGCGCCATGTGTGGCTACAGAACCACCAACTATTTTGTGACTAACCTGCCATGGGTAGGCGCCATGTGTGGCTATAGAACCACCGACTATTTTGTGACTAACCTGCCATGGGTAGGCGCCATGTGTGGCTACAGAACCACCGACTATTTTGTGACTAACCTTTCATGGGTAGGCGCCATGTGTGGCTACAGACCCACCGACTATTTTGTGACTAACCTGTCATGGGTAGGCGCCATGTGTGGCTACTGAACCACCGACTATTTTGTGACTAACCTGCCATGGGTAGGCGCCATGTGTGGCTACTGAACCACCGACTATTTTGTGACTAACCTGCCATGGATAGGCGCCATGTGTGGCTACAGATCCACTGACTATTTTGTGACTAACCTGCCATGGGTAGGCGCCATGTGTGGCTACAGATCCACTGACTATTTTGTGACTAACCTGCCATGGGTAGGCGCCATGTGTGGCTACAGAACCGCTGACTATTTTGTTACTACTCGCCATGGATAGGCGGCATGTGTGGCTACTGAACCACCGACTATTTTGTGACTAACCTGCCATGGATAGGCGCCATGTGTGGATACTGAATCATCGACTATTTTGTGACTAACCTGCCATGGATAGGGAACCACCCACTATTTTGTGACTAACCTGCCATGGGTAGGCGCCATGTGTGGCTACACAACCACCGGCTATTTTGTGACTCACCTGTCATAGATAGGCGCCATGTGTGGCTACTGAACCATCGACTGTTTTGTGACTCACCTGTCATAGATAGGCGCCATGTGTGGCTACAGAACCACCGACTATTTTGTGACTCACCTGTCATAGATAGGCGCCATGCGTGGCTACTGAACCACCGACTATTTTGTGACTAACCTGCCATGGGTAGGCGCCATGTGTGGCTACAGAACCACCGACTATTTTGTGGTGTGTAGTTACAGTAGGGTGGCCACATGTTCCTGAGAATAGAAAATATAGCGCATCGTAATATCATATTTAATACCGAAAAATCGGAACAAATATGGTCGACTGTTGTCCCACTTGCGGAAAATAATATTTCCTCTGAGACCAAATTGTTTTATTTTCTTGAGTAAATTTGAGAAAAATATAGGTAAAAATACGAAAATGACACCTCTTAGTAATTTTGGAACCCCATCCCAACAATCTTGAATCTGCCCGTGCGTCCGACCTTTTTGAGATGTGAAAGACTTAGTATAATACATGTGCAATAATAGTTTGATGTCCAAAAGACCCAAGATTAAGAGAACAAAGTCTTGTCAAGTGAAACCATTTGGATAGCATAAATTTTATAATGCACATGGAAAAATTACTGGTAAGTATTGGTGTCGTACATGTTTTCGTAGTACAAGTACATAATTGTCAATTTAGTTTTTCCCACTTCGGTATTTGGAGTGGGAATTTCTTTCTGATGTGCGTCTTTTCCTGATCATTGTCTATGACACCTACCATGTGACCGTGAAGCTCCGCCCCAAGTCATGTGAGTAGATGATTGATAGCAGCATGACTTTAGGAATCCACAGTAGCTCAGTGTCTCCCTATACCCCTGAGGGCAACTGCTGTTGAAGATAGGCCTACATGTACCATGAAATCTTTGCTCACACTCTTGAAACGAAATATAATTTATTATAATCACAAGTTATTTACCCATATCGCCGAATCAGGCAGGTCTGCTATGGTCCTCATATTCCGAGAGCGAAAGAACGTCTAAATGATTTTATACTAGCAAACGATATCCGAAATGCCATGGAATTACTATTATATACGTACTTCTGCAAAGTCTAGCTTTTGGGATAATGTTACTTATGAATACGTATTCGTAGCATGCTCAATTGCTGATTTGCACCGAGCATGAAGATCCTCGATGAAAGCATTGTTTTTAATTATTTTTGACCAGAATTGATTTGGCTGGTCAACACGTATAAAATAATCGTAAATTCTGTCTCAGTACATGTATGTCATACTACATGAACTAGAAAACAATGTCTATTTGTAGCAATTTGAAGAAAAAAAAAAAAAAATGTGCCATGTTTTCATTTCAATTGAATAAAAGTAACAGTTTGATTGTATGTACAAGGGGCAAGTTTAGGTATGTTAAGAGTATAAACGTATGTTGTTTGTTTGTATTGAGGCGTAAAGTCCAATTCAACAATTTTTCAGTTATGTCGGGACACAGCAAACGCTTCTTTGGTTTAACCAGTACTGTAGGGAGTTAATGTGCCTTGCCCAAGGACACAACACGGTGCCGCCTGAGGGGATCGAACAACCCAAGACCTCGCGATTTGGAGCCCGACGCTCTACCACTACGCCAAAGCGCTCCCTAAAAACGTATGTTGAATCAAACATATCAATGAAAGCAAACCAAATTTATTTATGAAATCAACACAATACCAGTCACTGAAGAAGTCCCTGGACACAATGTGAGCAATGCTGCTACGAGCAAAACAAGCCACATTTTCACGACCGAGTTAAAGAAAGAAGACATGCCGACTGTTTTGAGATAAGAACATCTAAGATGTGTCATAGAAAATTGCAAGCTTACTGACTGAATATATGAGCCGCCTCATGGGAAAACCAACAATCTACATATGCGAAAACAAAGACGCAGATCAGCTTCGCGGTAACCGCGAAGCTGATCAGTTTTCTCTACACGGATAGTACACTTCCTCTTCTTCCTAAATCCGAAATTTCAAGCTTCTAGCCTGCTTCTTTGATTGTACAGCCTGATTTGTGTCAGACCTGTTCAAAAACCACATTGTCGGTTTTCCCACGAGGCGGCTCATATCAGGATAACATGTCCATGAAAAGTATATCACCCTTAATTATACGTTTATAAAGTTAAATAGAGGTTTACATGTGTCTCCATTTCTTTTATTGTGTTCCAAAAATCATAGCTTGTGGGTATTCACCTAGGTGGTTCTAACCTGTACCTACATTCAATGCTTTGAGCAAAGAAAGAAAGAAAGAAAGAAAGAAAAGAAAGAAAGAAAGAAAGAAAGAAAGAAAGAAAGAAAGAAAGAAAGAAAGAAAGAAAGAAAATCATAGCTTGTGGCTATTCACCTAGGCGGTTCTAACCTGTACCTATATTCTATATTTTGAGCAAAGAAAGAAAGAAAGAAAGAAAGAAAGAAAGAAAGAAAGAAAGAAAAATAAATAAATAAATAAATAAATAAATAAATAAATAAATAAATAAATAAAGAAAGGATGGATGGATGAAAGAAGGAAAGAAAGAAAGAAAGAAATGCCATTTTAGATGACAAAAATTGTATAGCAATACTTACATCATTATCCTCTTTTTCGACAACTCGTTCATGGTTAGGTCCATAGAGAGCATGTCACCGAAGAATGTGACCTGTGAAGTACAAAACCCTTACATGATGGGGTTAAGCGTGGTCTATACTCCATACAGGAAAACCAACGCGAATCTGTATGTAAGAAACAGGTTTTCTTGAATAAGTCATGTCTCGTCGGAAGACGAACAACTTGGTTTTGTTCTGATAAAAAGTTTATTTGTCTGTGATGGCATTTAGCCAAATACATAATGTAGGTCTACAATATTTTGTTAAAAGTAGGCTTCTCTGTCATTAGCATGTACGTTCATGAATGTCGTTTATTGATGATATACCGGCTCCTTTGTTTCGAGCATGTCTCTAAACGAACGTATAGTCCTGCATAAACCAAATTAGGAATGAACAATATATCCCATCGTCTGGCGTCTGAAGAACTTCATGTGTATGAGTAAATGTTCCGTTCCAAACACTGACATAAGGACGGTATCAATTAATCGGGTCCCTATATGATATTATTACGCCACATCTAACGTCGCAGTAAGCTTACGTAATCTTGGTGCGTGTCATATCGCCATACTGATTCTAGTCCAGTTGCTACATGTATGTCCCGATTATATTAGTATGGGTTCTTTTGGGGCGATGAAAGCTCGGGGGGGGGGGGAGGGTAACTACCTATATATGACATAGTAGGGATGTGCCGCCCGAATAGCCCCCTTTTTCAGCCTCGCCAATATATGAATAGGGTTCAATTTTCAAGTAAAAATATATGAATGGCCCCATTTTTTCACACAACAGTATTAGGTTTCAGAAATTTGGGCCACACACCCGTACCACAATTACCCCTTAGTTACACCCCCCCCCCCCGAGGATGAAAGATTGATTGATTGATTGATTGATTTATTGATTGATTGATTGATTGATTGATTGATTGATTGATTGATTGATTGATTGATTTGAATTCAATTGATTCTTAACGTCCCAGTCAACAGCCATGGTTATGTAAGGACGTTGCCTGCATTACATGGCACTTTTACCCAAAATTAGGATGTCATGACATCCAAAACGTGCTTCAAATATAACCACCCAAGTAAACGAAAAAACGCTTACCGTATATATATAGAAATGACTTTTCCTGGGTAGGCTCAGACCGGGGCGGTTAACCAGTACAGTACTTATTGTCTAAACACCATCTTTCAGAAACTGCATTTTTCAAAATCTCACTTTTCTGAAAGACATCAAGAAAAATAATACCATGTCACTGTTTTGCATTCCAAAAGTCTTAAAAACTGCCACAAAAATTTTGAAAATCGGTTAACAAATAAAAATTTTATGCCAGAAAATAATTTTGGATAGGGCTTTTTCCATTGTAAAAATGTCAGTAAGGGAAGTAGCTATTTTCCCGGAAAAATCTAAATTGATTATTTTTCATTTAAAATGTACCAAACCAAAACAAAATGGTATTGTATGCATAGCTGAGCACCAAGCTCTTAAAGTTATTCTACAGATTCTTTCAGCTGTATGGATTACCTCCCTTGCACATGCAATAGCCCTATTCAAAGTAATTTTTGGGCATAATTATTTTACTAGTGAACCGATTTTCAAAATTTTTGCGGCACTTTTTAGGACTTTTTGGTTGCAAAAAGATGACACAGTCATATTTCTCTTGTAGTGTTTCACAAAAGTATGATTTTGAAAAATGCAGTTTCTGAAAGATGGTGTTCAGACAGTAGATGGTCAGTCAGTTGTGTATAAGCTTTGCCTGGAGGCACAAGCAGCCCATCTATTTCTTCGGGCCCCTGTGATCGGCGGCATGGGCGATGACAGACGATGTAAACAAATAAACAACGACGTGATGGCTTTATTTTCAAGGGCAAGTCTCTCACAGTAACGTTATATATATGAGCCGCCTCGTGGGAAAACCAGCAATGTGGTTTCCGAACAGGTCAGACACAAACCGACCTGTACAAGCACAGAAAAGAGCTAGAAGCTTGCAATGTCGGATTTCAGTAGAAGAGGAATTGTACTATCCGAGTAGCGAAAACAAAGATGCTGATCAGCTTCGCAGTTACTGCGAAGCTGATCTGCGCCTTTGTTTTCGCCTTTGCAGATTGTTGGTTTTCCCACGTGGCGGCTCATATGGATGGATAAGCCTATTCGTAATTCCAGTAGTAGGTCCATTAACAGGTAAATGACTAACACATTTTATTCAGTTTTACGTACCTTTCAAGATTATTTCAGCTCACATGAGACGAGTAAATAAGTAGGTAGTGCGAAAACAGGAGAACCCCGAGAAAAAAAACACCTGACACACATGCAAGCAGAACTTGGCTTTGTCTCACATATGCCCCGTGCAGGGCTCGAACCAGACACAGCGGTGACGTGATCGAATGATTAAGGATGTTCGCTGCTAACATTTGACATTTCGGAACTTCCGGTTTTTCTTTTCTTGAATATCCAGGGGCGGATCCAGGATTTCTGTAAGGGGGGTTCAAATCCAAAAAGGGGGTTCGTTTACTACATTTTACCTGATTTTTCATAAATTTCGCCATGAAACTGAAATAATTTGGTTCCAGAGGGGGGTTCAAGTGAACCCCCCGAACCCCCTCTAAATCCGCCACTGATATCTCGGAAACGGTTGCAGATATTTTCCTAATATTTTATATCTGGATACATATTGATGATATGCATTGAATGGGCCAGAAAAATTGTCAATCTAAGAAACTTCATTTTTTCACCCCATTTTCTGCAACTTTTCAGAAAATTTTAGTTGTCAGTAAAATTCAGGGGGTAGGGTAGATTAAACTTGAATATTACACATCTTAAAATTAATTGCACTAGTTCGATGTTTATTTTAGCAGCAGTATATGTGTACATGGTCTTCTAAGTCAGTCTTTGTGTCTTTAGTGTGCTGGTTTTAAAATTTTAGGTGGTTTTATGAAATGGGCTTTTAGAAACAAAATAGCCGAAGAATGGCTGAAAATGGCGATTTTCAAGTTGTTGGTTCTCTCTTATATGCTCACTACCCTATATATTTCTTTCTTTTATTCCAACAATATTATCAAGTTCTATGTTGTGTGAAAATACAAGAAAAAGTTTGAATCAACAAATATGAATTTGGCACATTTCAAAATATTGATTTTTTCCAATTTTTCAAATATGGGGGTAGGGTTGAAAAAGGAATCGTAAAATTTTGTCATCCACTCCAAGTTGCAAATTTTTCTATGCTTTTGGTCTAAAATAGTCTGCGTTACGTAAATATTATGACTTTTGAAAGCATTCTAGGTGTATGTTTGTTCAAGACAGGTATGTTTCAAAGAATTAAAAATTAAATTAATTTTACCAAATTTAAAACATGGTGCCTAGAGGTCTCATTCAGAGGCCTGTAGCTTGAAAAAATGCACACTACCCTATATTTATTTTGTTTTCAAATGTCTTGTGTTGTATTTTGGAATCAAAAAAGAGTGGTTAGAAAAAAAGTTTGAATACTTTTTCATTGGCAGCGAACCTTAAGCGTGGTAACGAAATATCAGCGCTCTTAACCACTCGATAACGGGGGCCGCCATGTATTGTATTGTATAGATTCTGCCATCATTGGCACACCTCAATTAACCCACGAGTACGGGTAACCCTTCACCTAACCATCACCACTCCGCAGTGACAGGATTAATGCCCGCCACCAGTACAATGATAACCCGAACACATATTTGAATCCTGCCAATGCGGATTTCCCTCCCTTATGCCTTAACCTTAACCACGTCACTGCCGACCATACTACCCAAAACCCCCTTTCCCTCGATGCAACAGTGACGCGGGCTGCCTGAGGTGGAGGAAAGCCAAGTCATATCTCGGCATACCCGGGATATGCCTGTGAAACCACCGCGTCCGCCTGGCGACAGCCAAACCACATACATTTCGACGGGTTAATTCATTTTTATTCTGAAAAACATTTGGCCACAGTGGGGCGCGAACCCGTACGAAAGTGGTATGTAGCAAAGTAGGAAACCTCCTCGCTCCCTACAGCGTTATAGCAGAGTTCAGCTGTAGCCATTGCCTCGGCATATCATGTACTATGCAGAATTTTGATGTCACTATTGAAGATGTGAACGGACGGGAGATAATGAGCTGTACTTAGCAGGGAATGTAAACAAACCATCAGCTGTTCTCGCCTTTATCAATGACATTATCATTATTTAATCATAATTCCAACTTTACTATTTTCCTACATTCTGGTTGCTTGTTTGGAAGACTGTATACTTCGATAAAAGCAATGCGTACATGGTAAGAATACTCAGTTTTCACCTAAAAAAACGGCGCGACGCTACTTGATAGCGTGACGTTTCTTTCATCAGGAAAACATGTCCGTGCAATGAATACCCTTAAACCCCACTCTCATATAGTAAAACTGGGGTATGCAGGGATATACATATTTTTCGTATTTTTGCTCCAAAACATAGATTGTGGGTACTCGTTAGAACCGCCTGCGAGGCGGTTCTAACGTGTACCCACAATCTATGTTTTGAGCAAAAATAAGAAAAATATCAAACTTTTTCGGTTGAAAATTTTCAATTTTTAAAGCTCAAAAATTCTCTGTTTATTGCATGGGCAAGTTTTCGTAATGTTATACTTCGATAAAAGCAATGACTTTTCACCTCACTGAAAAACGGCGCGACGCTACGTGATAGCGTTAGTCCAGCAGGAAATCAATTTCACCTGGTAATGAGGTATAAAGTTTTTTTCTTTACTGATTCGTGTTGGTTAGGCATTGACTTTAAAGAATCCAACTGATGACACCTTGTCATCATTGGGGAATTTGAGAAAATCAAGATGGCGTCCAAAAGGTCTTCCAGAAATTCAAACCCTTGATAAAATGGTACTTTTCGCCCCGTAAATGAATCAAAAATGCATTTTTCCTTCACATATTGCACACAGCAACTTATCTGACCGTAGTCATTCTGAATATACTGGTGTATCAAAGATGGTGTCCAAGAAGGCTGCCAGAATATCGATTTTCGGTAATTTTAACAGTTTTGACAATGCATTTAGCATATCAACTTACATTGTTTTGTATAAAAACTGTCCACATTCACATATCTGATTGTGTCATAATTTCACAGATTTGTCGTTGAATCACGATGCTTAAGATGGCTGCCACAATATGGTTCTTATTTGATTGCCAATAGTTTTCAAAGATGGCTGCCAGAATATTGATTTTCAGTGATATTGTTCATAGCAATTATGGATTCACTCGTAGTGCTTTAAACTCAACAGTCTTGGCATTAACATTTGTTAATCATAGATGGTGTCCAAGATGGCTGCCATAATGTGGAAAGTCTGTGATGTTTAATAGTTTTGACAATAGGGAGATTATGGACTCATCAGATATAAGTACTTGTAAGCCATCACATAGAAAAATGTGTCCAAGAAGGTGCATGATTAAAAACAAAACATGATTAACCTCCGTCCCGTGTCAGACCCGCGTTAGAATTGGCCTGTCGCCCCCTTCTTGCGGAACCATTAAACCTGGTCGAATAGAGGAGCGGCTATTTTGCCATTAGCGGCGACCCGTGTCGTTTGGATTAAGCGATCCTGGCGATTGAGTGTGTGTGCTGTGCTGACGTTAATAGTCGGCATGCACCACATCACTTTGGCCCTGATTTTGGCTAGACGGGAGGCCATGCAGACTCGGGTATGGTCAATCGGTTTGTCGCACCAAGCCCTAGGAATACCTTTTGCTTTCTCTTCCTGTCTTTCAGTATCGTCCCTGATACCTACCATATGCCCATAAACGTCTTTCTATCTTTATCATTCCTAGAAGGCGGCGTCTCAACGGGTCAATCGTGTAAGCATCAAGATTGTACGAGTACATCTCTGTGTATTTCTAACACTTTTGAGTTGGAAAGCCACTCAATTTATGTGTTCCCTTGTAGGGCTAAATGGAGGGTGGAGAGCATTTGAAATGAATCATCCAATCCATTTAATTATGATAGGTTCGAATAAACAATCGCCACAAACTACATCCAAGCGTAAGAAATTCGCCGAAGAGTCGGATGAATCTTGCATTACACAATCAACGTCACAATCAGCTTCGAACGTATTGCGCTTCTTAGTCGTGCAGTCTAACAAGGTGAAAACTCAAGGTGTCAAAGAGATTCGAAACATCCACGTTCGCAGAAACGGTGTCCTCAAACGAACAAACACTAACGTTTTGACTTTCAATACACCCATATTGCCAAAGAAAATGAAAGGAGCATATATATCTGTGAACGTAGAGGTATACGTATCAAATCCTCTACGATGTTACAACTGCCAGTTTTTCGACCATCATGAAAGCAGATGTACCAGGAAAAAAGTATGTGCAAACTGTGGAGAGGTTGGTTGATTGGGGTTTAACGTCTCACCAACAGCTAAGGTCATATGGAGACGGGACCTCGGTTTATAGTCCCATCCGACGGACTGAAGAACCTGTGACCCCTGGTTTACAAGGCGAGTGACATAACCACTGCACCACGAAGGCTTCTCAAACTGTGGAGAAGAGAAACACTGCAGTGATGATCGCAACTTTGAGAAAGCAACAAAGTGTGTCAACTGCAGTGGCCCACACCCAACTTTTTTCACATGACTGTCCGACTTGGCACAAAGAAAAAGAGCTCCTTATTAAGATAAAATATACAAGAAATCTGCCCTTCTTCGAAGCACGAAAAATTGTAGAACAGAAATCGTCCACGACAAACAAGAACTACGCCAGCATCATAAAAAGTGCTGGCACACAAGTCAAACTAGTTGATGCCATGACGCAAACTGATGAAACATCCCAGCAGACATTTGACGTCGGTTGGACGTCAGATAGACGTCAGACTCCGACGTCATAATGACGTTGGATTTAGGTTGATTTTGAAAGTTTGTTTGACGTCAAAAACAGACGTCATTCTGACGTCAAAAACAGACGTCATTCTGACGTCAGAAAAACAACGTTGGTTTGATGTCTCAAATGTGACGTCATAATGACGTTGGGGTTTGGTTGATTTTGAAAGTTTGTTTGACGTCAAAAACAGACGTCAATCTGACGTGCTAAAACCGATATCGTGAATGTGTGTTCGCAGTTTAATTAACATTCTGAAATCCTGAAGTGGTTTCACTCCTTTGATAAGAGTTATACGGGACATACAAAATGTTTATGATGTTAGATCACTCTGATGTTGGTATATCTTATTCATGTCAAATTTTATTGCTATATGGTGCTAAAACAAATAAGACCTTAGTGTAAATAATAAGACTATTGTGAACAAGAAATAATTTAAAATGGTGAAATAAGTATTAAAATATACAAATTTCATTTTCATCTTAATAGAAGGTTTAATAATTTAGTGAAAGACTTTATTTTGATTAACAAAAATTATTTTTTTCTAAATTAATTAAGCATGGTGATTTCCGATACGAGACCTAGATATGGCTTTTTTAAAAGTGGCAATGTTGAAATTATTATTTGAATTTGATGTTGTTACATTTGCGCAAGAAATTATGTCAGTTCAAGGGCAGCTAACTCTGTCGACATATGGCGTTAGACTTACTAATGTCTTATTGGTTATAGCACCATAAAGCAATAATATTTTGCTTAAATAAGATGTACCAACATCAGGCTGAATTAATATCTTGAACATTTTGTATGTTCCGAAAAACTCTATCAAAGGAGTGAAAGGGACTATCAAAAGTGCATCACTGCTCTTCTGAATCCACTGTTATTCAAAAATGCGAAAAAATATACACCTTAACCTATTTATATGACATGAATTCAAACGTCGTTTTTAGGACGTCAGATTGACGTCAGCTTTCAGACGTTAAACCGACGTTGGCTTTAGCACGTCAGATTGACGTCTAGTTTTGACAACAAACAAACTTTCAAAATCAACCTAACTCCAACGTTATTATGACGTTGGAGTCTGACGTCAATCTGACGTCCAACGCACGTCAAATGTCTGCTGGAAGTAACATAGAAAAAAAAAGAAAGAAAGAAAGCAAAAAAAAAAAAAAACACACGGAACGAATGATCTGATTTTTACCCAAAGTGAAGTTTCATTAATTTGCACACCACACATGGTCAGAAGTGTGAAAAACACAAGGTCTAAATCACGTCTTGATTACGACGTCTAACTGACGAACTAGTTGGACGTCAAAACAACGTCCAATCCAGACGTCCAAAAGACGTCAGGAAATGACGTCTGATAGACGTTGGAAATTGGTTATATGACGTCGCGACCAAAATATAACCAATATCTGACGTCGAACAGACGTCAGGTGCCTGCTGGGATACGACGTTCAGATCAAAAAACATAAAAACCCAGGAGGCGATGCCCCTTCTGGTACCAACCAGACTGTAGGAGGTAAAGTGTCCCCTGCACTAGCAGGAGACAATCCTCCCCCTGTGCAAAGCACTCCGTAAAGCAAAACTGCAGAAGGTAACTGCAGGGGTTAAACCTTCAGCTGCTGGAGGAAAGCCTCTTGCACCATCAAAACCTCACTCAGCAAAGGACAAACAGAAGCTTCTGTCCGAGAAAATACCTAAAAGGGCTGATGACCCCTTAAGATCTGAGAATTACTATGACTGTCTTGGTGAGAGCATGGAAGAGGATATCACTTCTCCTAGTCCTCGCAAAGTGCATCTTCCAAGAATTACCAATACTGAAAGTTGGTTCCTGCCCTTTATAATAAAGAAAGGCCAAGTTCTTAATTCTCTGAAAATTATTTAATGGAAAGATTAAACAAAGAATTACATGTATACAGTGGAATTGTCGAGGAATTAAACCATGTTATGATGAATTGATGTAACTCTTAACTCTGCTAGGACCGTCTGTTTTCTATCTTCAAGAAACTTTTCTGAAAACTGACGACAACTTTACTTTCAAAGGCTTTAATGTTTACAATCACATCCACTGTGATTGTGCAGAGCTTCTGGTGGAAGTTCTATTCTAGTAAAGTCCTCTTTACCTCAACGTGAAATTAAGTTAAAAGCAAATTTACAAGCTAAAGCTGTTTCTGTGTCAGACCTCGTCAGAAACCCCGAAGACTGTTTTTTTCTCACGTCGCGGCTCAATTATAGTTGAGCACTTACTGGACAGGAAACCAGATCCTTTATTCTAACTTTCAGTAGATGCATCTGGTCTGGTAAGAAAATAACAATTCATACATAGCATTACTTATTAATATGGAAACCTGGACATTATAAACCATATAAATACCCACTGTGTGCTTAGTAGATTGTCACTATGATTTCCACGTATGAAGCAAAGACTCTGATCAAATTGGACAGACATATACAAACTAACAAATCTTTGTGTAAACCTATCATGCTACACTGTTTATATTTATGCTACTGTTGAAGTTATTGCCTAAGATAACTGCTTTGTGTTAAATAAACAATTACACTGAAGCCATTTATTCGTGGATCATATTCCCCGACTTGTCATTTCATGTTCAGTAATGCAATATTAGAACTGTGAACATACAGTCTTCTATTGTGTTAAATCTGTACTTTTCATTTGATATTGAGATGCAGCAAAGCTTTTATTCATTAGAATATAGGCAAATCACTTGTTAATAGACTTAAAAGATATATGGCATCATCATACCCAGACCTTTTTTTTTTGCAAATTTTGCACCGACATGAAAACTAAAGAAAAATCGCATATTTCTGGCAGCCATTTTGGATGCCACCTTGAAACACCTTGTGTTTGCAGCTTTCTTAAAAAGAATTAAGCTTCACCTTTAATTGTCCCCATTATTAATGTCATTAAAAATAAACACAACAATACTTTAAGTTCGTTCTTATTGATGATTTGGTTGAAAAATATATTTCTGGTGGCCATTTTGGATGTCATCTTAAAAAGATTGATGTTGACAGCTTTCTTACAAAGAGTGAAGCTTCACCTTTAATCATCAGTCATGATTTGATGACAAAATAAGCACAGAAATACTTTAAAATCATTATAACTAAAATTATAGTTGAAATCCCTGTATTTGGCAGACATATTGGACGCCATCTTGAATTTCTCAAAACCCCCAATGATGACAAAGTGTCATCAGTCAGATTCTTAAAAGACAATGCCTATAGTACAGGAATCCATCAAGAAAAAAACTTTATACCTGATTACCAGGTCCTGTGATTCCTGCCGGACTACGTGGCGTTTCTTTGAAGAGCGAGAAGTCTCGTGAGAGCTTGTACATTGCGTCTCGGGCGTTTTTCAAGTCTGGTAAAGCTAAAACCACTAACTCTACACATACCAAGGTTTTCATAACAAATGCCCTATCACAGCCTGAAAAATGCGTATTCTGTAAAAAGCTGGACAGCGCGATACTTGATGCAGCAGATGTCCTTCCTCTCGATGACAGTGGCGGCACTCTAGCTAACTCTGTCGGTTCTGCCCGTGAGAATTCTTGTCGTACTGTCTTTGTTACATCAATTACCGAGACTCGGGAAAATGCTGGTACGGATGTGCCGTAAAACCTACCAAATTCATACACCTCGAAAAAAGGGACCCGGTAATATACACACTAGTGGTCTATGGTACATGGAAATACGAAAATTTAAACCTCCTCTGACGAATGTGTCTTTCAGTGTGTTTGTATGTTGCATACCATTACGAAAATGTGTTACCCATGCAATATACAGAGATTTTTTTAGCTTTAAAAATTAAAGAAAAAATATTTCTGATTGTGTACACGTTAGAACTGCCTAGGATCAAAATTAAGCAACAAAAAGAAGTAACATTGTATACCCCATTTTACCCTGTATATCTGACTACATAAAAGTGGGATTTAATGGTATATATGTGAAAGCAAATGTGCAGCTCAGCTGTAAGTTAACCTAAATTTGAGGCCCATTTAAGGGGGAATTAGCTCCAAACTCACTAAAAGAAAAAATACCTTTCTCCCTAGCTCCCTAAAAATCTTTTCCGCTTGCTCCCAGCTTCCTAAAACCAAGAGTGTTCTCTTTTAGTAATCCACAATTCCCTTCAATTGTTTTCCAGTTTTCCCAAGCTCCCTGAAAACAAAATGGCCCTGGGGAGCGCGGTGGCGTAGTGGTAGAGCGTCGGACTCCGAATCGAGAGGTCATGGGTTCGATCCCCACATGCGTCACCGTGAGGTGTCCTTGGGCAAGACACATTAACTCCCTACAGTACTGCTTAAACCCAGGAGCGTTGGCTCCGTCCCGACATGACTAAAAAATTGTTGACTGGGACGTTAAGCCCCAACACAAACAAACAAAATGGCCCTGCTACCCAGCTCCCTAAAACCCGTGATAGGGTCCCAAATTTAATGCGGTCTTTTGTCGTGAACAACTTCTGGTTGTCTCAGACCTGGTCGAAAGCCCGAACGTGATAAAGATGAATAGCGCTTCTACTGCGCTTTACGTGTTACGTCGCGTTTGGTTTGTGTGAAGCGAACGTGCTTTGTTAGAGCACTGGATCTACGCAAAGGTGTACCTGGTTAGAGCATCAGCCGAGGCTTCATTGGTTGCGACCTTAAGTGAGTCACTGCCCCTAAGCTCATCTATAAATGGTCAGAAATTAATCATTTCCGTACACATTGGAATGAAAGAGGCGAGATCGGAAAATTATCAGTGCTGTCACGACAGCATCAGTGCTGTCACGATATCAGTGCTGTCACGGTCATAATTATTTAAAATACCCAAAACGCGTCCTATAAAAGTAATTGCTTTTGGTATGTCTGACAAGGGCTACACTATAAAGGAAGAAAGATAAATAGAAAAGCGTCTTCTTAAGTTATAAAAGTGAATTGCTGACGTTGGATCGATAATCCTGATTTTACGATATTTACAAACTACTCAACCTCAGCATGACAGTTCCGGATTTTAGCAGGTTTCAAGTCAAAAAAGGCGATGCGGTTTGACTACACGGGAATAAAATTTGTTACAACAGATTTGATTGATTAATGCAAATGAGCTCGCTTGTCTCGAGGCGCTCCGAATGGGTCAAAAGTTTTTAATTATCGTCCGACGAAAAATAATTTTCGTGGGACGAATACTATTTATCGTCGGACGAATATTAATTATCGTGGGACGATAAATAAATATGCGTCCGACGATATTTATTTATCGTCGGACGAAAATTAATATTCGTCGGACGAAAAATAATATTCGTCCCACGAAAATTATTTTTCGTCGGACGAATATTATTTTTTGTCCGACGATAAATAAATGCTTTTGACCCGGCTGGTACACCATACCGTTCGTTCTCCAGGCTAGATGTGTGTACGCACAATATTTTTGCTTTGTTTTAATCATGGAAAACATTTTACAGTTTCTGTTTGTGCGACCAGTGCTTATATAATGGATCCACGATTTTTTTTTATAGCCTCATCCCTTCAATGTATTATTCTATAGCTATAACTGTAATGGAAAAGGCCCATATAGATATCCATCCGAGAAAAAAAGAAGTCCGGTTTTAAAAGATTGTTTATTCGTCAATATGATAATTTCTGATAACTTCTGACGTTTCCATTCACTTGACGTCATTAAAAAGTGTTTCACGTCAGAAATTCTAACGCCTTTAACTCAGTTATTTAAGAAATAACAAAGTATTGGTGTTCATGTTCTTAATTTTTTTATTTAGAACGTAAGGAAGAGTGTACCAAAAATATTTGTGTTTTCAATATATTTTTTTTTGTTTTGCATTTTCACCGCCTGCCTCTTCAATGGGAAAATGTACAAAATCAACACACTCGATTAAATATATTTGGTATTCAATTCAAAAAAGTAAAATATCCTCTAAGTATATACCCATACCCATACATACACGTCAATCTTGAAAAGTCAGTCGCACATTAACGTACAAGACAAACGCGACCCTGGCGTATGAAAAAAAACTCAACACGCTGAATAAGAAAATTTGCTTCTTACACTTTAATTACCTATAGTATAGGACTTACGGCTAATCAATTACTTGAATCTAGTAAAACATGGAAGTATGGAGAAATCTCCGACCACTTTTGCAACCTCTTGGCGTGATTTGTTTGTTTGAATTGATGCTTTACGTCCCAGTCAACAGCTAAGGTCATGTTGGGATGTTGCCTCCATTTTACAGGACTTTTACCCAAAATGCGGATGTCATCACATCCAACAAGTGCTTGAAATATAACTATCCAACTAAGACCCAAAAGGCTTATACGTATGGATGGTTTGACTTGAAATGTTTACTCGGCAGGCTCAGACAAGCGCGGTTAACCAGTAATCAGACTGTCAGTCAGCAATGTATTTAGCTTTACCTGGAGGCACAAGTAGCCTATATCTATTTCTTTAGGCCCCAATGGGAGGGGGGCCCATAGTCTCTATGGTGAAATTAGCAGTCACAAATGATTAGCGTGTGTCTAAGGTGTGTACAGGTCGTATAATAATCTCAGCATGCTGAAAATTTTGGATTGCATGTACTTTTGTACAGTTATGTTAAGCACACAATACAGTATAGGCGCGTATCAAACGCTTAATGTAACGCGTGTTGAACTTATTCGTATAAGACACATACCCGAGACACGTCGAGCTTTAAGCATGCTGCATGCTTAAAATACTTTAACGTACACCAAGCGTACAGAACGCACATGTACGAGGTTTGTGGACACCTTGGCTAGCAGAAAAAGTAAAGTGCTGTTGTTAAAGTTTTTTTGTTTTTGTATAAATATAAGCAGCAATATCTTATGAGCATATTTGAGGAATTGTTTCAATTTGAAGTATCAACACATTAATTATGACATATTTTCTACTTAAGCGTACGTAGGGCCACACGGGACAGGTGCCAAAACGTCAACAAAATGTGACGATTTTCATATTGTGTTTTTTCCCTGTCAAACGGCACTTAATATGTTATAACATTAAAATATTTCGTCCTAAAACCATATATTTCAGAAAGATTCCGACTTGGCGGCAGTGTTGTTTGATTTGTGTGAAAAAAAGAATCAGAAGCAGACCGAAAAATCTGTTTGAAATAATGGCGTAATTTGACGTCGGAGAACAGCCGACGCCGATTGTATGTTTCGTTAAGGAAATCACCCACAGATAAAATGAAAATGTTACAAACAACAGAAACGTCATCGGTCTGTCAGTTACTATTTAGTTCACAGTAGTTGTGGCACAGGCGATTTTCAGCTGCTCAGAAGTCCACCTATGATGATAAACGGAAGATCACCTGTCTGGCATGCTCGCCACAAGAAATTGTTACACATGTTCAACAGGTGGACGAACAATTTTGCGAGAATTGGTACGGCGTATCTGCATTTGACAGCTGGATACACAGACATAAAAATGTTGATAGCCAAGGATCTTTTGTTTAAAAAAAAACACCCTGAAACAAATGTATAACGCGCTGGCGGCTTAAAATGTCAAGTAACGTCATATAGAGACGTTGACCTTTGCCCCGCACTCGGTTCGGAAGTGCAGGGAAAAGGCTGTAGATGACGTGTTTTTGTCAGATTTCAATAAAATTTCTTGTATATTTGCTTATAAAATACTTTTGCAAAAGCAAATATATTCATTTTTCTGTTGAAAATATAAATGGTGTACACGAACTTTTCTGACAAACCACGTATGTATTAAACGCATTTGTTACGTGTCTCCGACGTGCTTCTGATGTTTGTTGAAACAAGGCATCTCTATGTCTATGGAAATACATTGGTTGAATTTGCGGCATATTTTTCCACACGCTCGGTGCGCGGTTTGTCTTATACGTTATTGACTGCGATAGAAAATTGAGGCTATTGATATGACACTTGTGTCATATCTTTTCTTGTTTACACTTCAACACGGGAGAAACGACTCGAAGGCGAAATGACCCGAGACCGTTTAGAACAGAACGGCTTAGCATGAATTTTAAAACAAGTTCAACTTCCTATGCGAACATTTAACGTTGAATTGTTTTCATTTTTGTGGCATTGAGAAAGTTTTACTCTCATTTTTGCAGGTAAAGACATATGGATTGCATTACATAAATAGAAATGCATATTTAAGAAAAGCAGTGTAAAGGTGTTTGCTTGAATACTAGCGTTAATTTATAGAATTTCTATAAGTCATTGGTTTTCGCGATGAATAGAGAGTAAGAGTTCTCCACCGTCCACGATCGTTTCTCCGATACGTCTTCTTGAGCATTTGACTAGCACTGTGAAGTAGACTGTCACATTCGTAAAGTTCAAGACTTGTCCCAGAGGGTCATGGTTTAAGCTTCAGCAGGGGTGCCGTTCAGACCAAGTCACATTTCCACAGCTAGCATAAGAGACACTGGCTATCCGCACGACAGTCGTGCCGATAACGCCGCAAACGACCTTTTAATTTAATAACAATGCATCGATTAGTATGGAAACATTTCATTAAGACAAAAATTAGCATATAATGTACAATGGTGATAGTTTTCCTCTTTTTAATAAGCCTTTTCATTTTTTTTATTTTTATTTTTAATTCTATTTTTTATTTATTAGTTTATTTAACAAAATATGTTGTTCGAATAAACTTCAATAGTCAAACTTATAATTAATTCATTTAATTGCAAATTAATAATTTAATGCATAAGAAAGTTTGTTAGAAAATCTCATACTCCCGTCGTGGCGATAGCCAGTACCTGTAGCATTGGCTATCCGCACGGTGGTCGGGCCGATAACACTGCTTATAGACACGACCGTCATGCGGATAAGCGGCGTTATCAGCACGACTGTCGTGCAGATAGCCTCAGCCAGCATAAGAAGACCAGTGATCGATTAGGGACCAGTGATCGATCAGCTCGTGGTAATCAACTGTTTATTCCCAAACAATAATTGAAGCATATCTAATATGTTTATTTTGACAGAAATTACAATTCAACCTCATTATAACGCGCCTCACTATAGTGCGGTTTTCAATATAACACGGACATGTCATGGCTCCCAAATTAACTATTTTGCTATATGTCTGTTGTAAATAACCTCATTATAACAGGGTTCACTTATAACACGGTCTGTTTCCATGGACCCCAAAGATAGCGTTATTATGAGGTTGACCTGTACATTGAATTATGCACTTAGTCTAGTCATTTGTTATGCACTAGTCATGAGGGGGGGGGGGATAGCTGTGGAAATGAGCGGGGCTTTAACCAAAGTTTTGCCACGGCAGTGTGGGGGAAATATCCGGGGTTTGCTTTATATAGGCAAAAAGGGCCGTGAAATGAAAAGATAGCAGGCTGCGGGGAAAACGGCAGTGGTTTTGCCAACAAGCAGTCCCCGCAGGGTGGGGCTTTTAGCAGGGATTTGCTGGACCAAAAGTCATCACTATTCCCCAGGTCTGGGGTCTAGGGGCATGGTTACAAATGACTAGGGCAGGGGCGTGGTTACAAATGACTAGTGCATAATGCACTAGTCATTTGTAACCACGGCCCCACAGTACCAGGGAATATGGTGGACTTTGACTTTTGGTCCAGCAAATCCCTGCTAAAAGCCCCACCCTGCGGGGACTGCTCGTTGGTAAAACCACAGCTGTGGTCAACAAACTCTAACAGAATCTTCTGATCAAGGCTGTAAAGCAGGATTAATTATTATTATTAACATGATTAAGGGCAAAATCATTTGCTTCATCAATTAATGAAGTATAGAAACAAATGACAGATATAAGGAGTCACATAGATAAATATAACCATTGTATCACGTGAGCCCCATCATGAGAAAACCAGATTTTTGCCTATGCGAACACTAAGGCGCAGATCAGCTTCGCAGTAACTGCGAAGCTGATCAGTGCCTTTGTATTCGCAACACAGACAGTACAATTTCTCGTCTTCTTAAATCCAAAATTTCAAGCTTCTAGCCTGCTTCTGTGACTGTACAGGAAGGTTTGTGTCAGACATGGTCGGAAACCCTGAAGACCGGTTTTTCTTGCGTCGCAGCTCATGTTATATAATTGTAATTAGTGATGGGCCGATGATCGATTATAATCGATAGTCAGTTGGTTTGGGCTTCCGATAGAGACAATCGATAGTAAAATGCAGCAATCGATTGTAATCGGTTTCAGTACTCTGGAAGTAGAAAATTTTACTTTATGCATTTTATATTTGCCAATTTTTAGGTTAGCTAAAAATTTCAAAGTATGAGGTAGATGTCACACATCACTATGTTCTAGAAGTCTTAAGTTGGCATATATAGCTCCATTGGAGAAATTTCTTTTTTTTTTTCATTTTCTTCAGAATATCAGAACAGTATATATGTAGGTAAAATTCTCTAAATGCATTACATCTTATGTTCATGTAAGTGGCATTGTTCGAAATAGATATTCACAACTGACAGAGACTTAAGGGTGCTCTCTCCTTGACACCTCAGTCTGGGCAATTGCACAATATACAGCTGGTTGAACCGATTGCACAATCGCTAGCTAGTTGGTTTAGTCCTTCTGATTATAAACCGATAATCGATAGCAATTTCAAACCGATTGCCCAACACTAATTGTAATATATTTTCAGCTATGTCTCTGAGTGACAGAGAATGGGACGACCTGAAGTTGTTGTTGGACAAGGCCGTCTATAAGTTCCTGGGATTCAGTGAGCCGTCTTTGGTCACTGCGGCACTTAACTGTATAGACAAAGGCTACGATGAAGCAAAAACAGCAGGTAAACACAAAAGAGACAATGAAGACAGGTTTTTTCTTGTTATTTCAGTTTTACATCCCTTTCAAGCTTATTTTAATCATAAATATTGAAATTTTAGTGTTGCTTCTGAAATTACGTTTCAGTTGGGAAGTGGAACGCCATGGGTACTACATCAGACTTGGTGTAGAGCCTTAAAGGTTGTGCATTTTTAACCCATATTGTGTTGACTTGTGTCTTTGAGCAAGACACATTTACTCGTTGTCATAGTAAATACACAAGAAACGGTGGCTTTTACCTATATGACGGAAAATTTCTGACAAGCATGTTTAACCACATACAACATTGTTTATAGCGTTGGAAGATGACAAATTGATCTCAAACATGTCTGTATGCCTCCAATTTTTTTATATTATAGACAAGCTTCCAGCGATTATAGATGACAAGCAAGCTCCTGAGTTTGGGGAGACATTGTTTACAGTCTGAAAAGACTACAAATTGATCTCAAACATGTTTTATGCCTCCAGTTTCTTATATTACAGACAAGCTTGTTTAACCACATACAAGGTTTTCTTATATTATAGACAAGCTCCTAGCAATCCTAGATGATAAGCAAGCTCCTGAGTTTGCGGAGACATTGTTGACAGTCTTGGAAGACTACAAATGAGTCTCAAATTTATGCCTCCAATTTCTTATATTATAGACAAGCTTCTAGCGATCCTGGATGATAAGCAAGCTCCTGAGTTTGTGGAGGCATTGTTTACAGTGGATCTCCAACATGTTTTTATGCCTCCAATTTCTTATATTACAGACAAGCTTCTAGCAATCCTGGATGACAAGCAAGCTCCTGAGTTTGCGGAGACGTTTACAGTATTTTTTGACTACAAATTGGTCTCAAACATGTTTTTATATATTACAGACAAGCTTCTAGCGATCCTGGATGACGAGCAATCTCCTGACTTTGCGGAAACATTCTTAATAATGAGGGAAGACTACAAATGCGTCTCAAACATGTCTTTATGCCTCCAATTTCTTATACAGTCGAAGTTCGATAATTCGAAACCAAGGGACCGCAGGAAATCTTTCGAATGATCGTGAGTTCGAACTTTCGAGAATCATCAAAAAATTGGAAATGTTCGGTCATTTTCATTCAGACAATGGTATAGCCAGATTTGACAGCTTCAATTTGGCATTTTGGCGAATATATGAGAATCTGTGCACATGGAATGAAGAAAATGTGTTCATAAGAGTTTTATCATAATGTCATTTACGACCAACAGATTAAAACAAACGCAAAACAAAAAAGACAATGGAGACTCACATGTTTTATTAAATCTTGTCAACAACGAAAGATGGTTGAATATAAAACAATGAATCATTTATTGACGAAATATTTAACATATAAAAACAAGCATGAATTGTCAAATAGCAAAGATCAGTATCAGACTGCAGCACACTTATTGGTACAAAACTAAAAGTCAAACTTAACATTAATAGACAGTCCTTTTACACTTTTTACCCCTACTTTCACTATCAAAAACAGCCAATAAAAATTTGTCTAGTATCACTTTTATTGGAATTGGTATTGTTGATACAACCACACTTCTACAGCCAGTTTATTTTACAGCCTCTTTCGTACTGATTACACATTACGAATCACTGATTGTCTCTACACTGATTTTTTTTAATCAAACACTGTAATTGTTGCAATTGATCTCATTTAAAGACATCAGTTACTCAATTTTATATATATATATATGGATCAACACCTAATAGTGTGACCGTTAATCCGATGTCTGTTACCTGAAGCCAATATACCTGTGAATTCACTCGAGTGTGTAATAATTGATCTCGCTCTACAAAGAAATAATGTTCATCGTGCGTGACTTTGATTGGCAGTTTGCGGCTTCGAATTTCAAGGGGGTTTTTGATAGGAATTTCTTTGATCGGGACCGGCAAAGTTGTTCGAAAAACTGAATTTTTCGAAAAATCGAAATTCGAAAAATCGGTAATAATTTAACAATAAACAATAGAGAAAAATTTTGGGACCGTCAGATGTCTTCGAAAAATCCGGTAGTTCGAAAAATCGGCGTTCGAATTATCCAAATTGGACTGTATTACAGACAAGCTTCTAGCGATCCTTGATGACAAGCAAGCTCCTGAGTTTGCGGTGACCTTGTTTACAGTCTGGAAAGACTACAAATTAATCTCAAACATGTTTTTATGCCTCCAATTTCTTATATTATAGACAAGCTTCTAGCTATCCTGGATGACAAGCAAGCTCCTGAGTTTGCAGAGACATTGATTACAGAGTTGGAAGATTACAAACTGATCTCAAACATGTCTTTATGCCTCCAATTTCTTATATTACAGACAAGCTTGTTTAACCACGTACAACATTTTTCTTATATTACAGACAAGCTTCTAGCGATCCTAGATGATAAGCAAGCTCCTGAGTTTGCAGAGACCTTGTTTACAGTCAGGAAAGACTACAAATTGATCTCAAACATGTCTTTAGGCCTCCAATTTCTTATATCATAGACAAGCTTCTAGCGATTCTGGATGATGAGCAACAGGGCTCAGGAAATTTTGATTTCCAAATCGGTCCAGCCAAGTGATGACGTCATCGGCGACATACAAACGTGCATTGTCATACATTGATACATAGTCACGAAAACTAATGACATTTATCATTTCAGTGTTACTTACTTATGTATATGTAGAATTAATTGTAAATAGCTTGTTTTAAACTGAAATAAAAATGCAAAGAATACTTTGAAATTTGTAGTTTGTTCTTTCATACTATTCCGTGATCAAATCCAATCTTTATCAGGTTTTCCCAGCATTTATTTATAAGTATGCTGGTACCCAGCATCATTGTATTGTACTGCATAAATTCTGCCATTGTTGGCACACCTCGGACGAATATACTGGTGCGTTGTGCTGCAGCTGGCCACCACAGAAAATTTGCTGAAGTGTTCGCCCCTGTGCCACGTCGAGGCCCAGCACATCCGACTTCGACATAACGCGATTTATCACGCCCTCTATCGGCAGGCAGAGCCTCCATGAGGGTCTATGGAGGACAGACAGGATGTAATTAGACGACTGGATCATCCGGGTTAACTTCGACAGGACATTTGAACATTTGTCTTTTTAAACATCTACGTTTTGCCATTTCAACATAAATTGAATGACAATATAAGATCGAAGTTCTGTAGCTTATATAGTCAACATAATCAACGAAAATGCAATACCTATTATGTCATTTTCAGTAACCTTTGAATGAGTTTGTAAACAGCATAATTTTCTTAAAACGGGCAGCTTCTTTGACGGTCATTTGAGCAAAACAGATCAAACAAAAAAAATAAAGATCAAAGCGACCTTGATCTCAATTCTGCCGGTCTTTACCGTATAGCTCCGCCCTCACGATTGTCAGTGTAATTGGCTTGAGCCAATCAGAAACTTGCTTGTTTGCAAGCCGTGCAGCGATACGAAACGAGACAAACAATTTGGACATGATTCAGTAGTTTTACTGCAGTGTTTTGATAATTGGACAAATAACAGCTTGACACGTGAGTAATCAAGGGGTGTTGATTGGGAAAACCTGTGAATTATGGACGGATTAAGGAAAAAAAGACAAACGAAAACCGATCTTGCAAATTTTATTATGATACTGTAGGGGAAAATACATTTATAATCGGCCAAAATGCATTTTTTTCGGACCGATAAAAAAGCATTTTCTGAAAAATGAATCGGTCTCATGAATTCAAAATCGGTCTAAACCGACAAATTATCGGATTTCCTGAGCCCTGATGAGCAATCTCTTGAGTTTGCGGAAACATTGTTCATAGTGTGTGAAGACTACAAATTGAACTCAAACATGTCTTTATGCCTCCAATTTCTTATATTTCAGACAAGCTTCTAGCGATTCTAGATGACAAGCAATCACCTGAGTTTGCGGAGACATTCTTTATAGTGTGGGAAGACTACAAATTGATCTCAAACATGTTTATATGCCTCCAATATCTTATATTACAAACAAGCTTGTTTAACCACATACAACGTTTTCTTATATTACAGACAAGCTTCTAGCTATCCTAGATGATAAGCAAGCTCCTGAGTTTGCAGAGACATTGTGTGGGAAGACTACAAATTGAACTCAAACATGTCTATATGCCTCCAATTTCTTATATTACAGACAAGCTTCTAGCGATCCTTGATGACAAGCAAGCTCCTGAGTTTGCGGAGACCTTGTTTACAGTCTGGAAAGACTACAAATGCATCTCAAACATGTCTTTATTCCTCCAATTTCTTATATTTCAGACAATCTTCTAGCGATCCTAGATGATAAGCAATCACCTGAGTTTGCAGAAACATTGTTTTTAGTGTGGGAAGACTAAAATTGAACTCAAATATGTTTATATGCCTCCAATTTCTTATATTACAGACAAGCTTGTTTAACCACGTACAACATTTTTCTTTTATTACAGACAAGCTTCTAGCGATCCTGGATGACAAGCAAGCTCCTGAGTTTGCAGAGAAGTTGTTTACAGTCTGGAAAGACTACAAATGGATCTCAAACATGTCTTTATTCCTCCAATTTCTTATATTTCAGACAAGCTTCTAGCGATCCTGGATGACAAGCAAGCTCCTGAGTTTGCAGAGACGTTGTTTACAGTCTGGAAAGACTACAAATGGATCTCAAACATGTCTTTATGCCTCCAATTTCTTATATTTCAGACAAGCTTCTAGCGATTCGAGATGACAAGCAATCACCTGAGTTTGCGGAGACATTGTTTGTGTGGGAAGACTACAAATTGAACTCAAACATGTTTTTATGCCTCCAATTTCTTATATTACAGACAAGCTTGTTTAACCACATGCAACGTTTTCTTATATTACAGACAAGCTTCTAGCGATCCTAGATGATAAGCAAGCTCCTGAGTTTGCAGAGAAGTTGTTTACAGTCAGGAAAGACTACAAATTGAACTCAAACATGTCTTTATGCCTCCAATTTCTTATATTACAGACAAGCTTGTTTAACCACGTACAACATTTTTCTTATATTACAGACAAGCTTCTAGTGATTCTAGATGACAAGCAAGCTCCTGAGTTTGCGGAGACATTGTTTACAGAGTTGGAAGACTACAAATTGATCTCAAACCTGTCTTTATGCCTCCAATTTCTTATATTACAGACAAGCTTGTTTAACCACATACAACGTTTTCTTATATTACAGACAAGCTTCTAGCGATCCTAGATGATAAGCAAGCTCCTGAGTTTGCAGAGACCTTGTTTACAGTCTGGAAAGACTACAAATGGATCTCAAACATGTCTTTATGCCTCCAATTTCTTATATTTCAGACAAGCTTCTAGCGATCCTGGATGACAAGCAAGCTCCTGAATTTGCAGAGAAGTTGTTTACAGTCTGGAAAGACTACAAATAGATCTCAAACATGTCTTTATGCCTCCAATTTTTTATATTTCAGACAAGCTTCTAGCGATCTAGATGATAAGCAAGCTCCTGAGTTTGCGGAGGCATTGTTTACAGTTTATCTCCAACATGTTTTTATGCCTCCAATTTCTTATATTACAGACAAGCTTCTAGCAATCCTGGATGACAAGAAGCTCCTGAGTTTGCGGAGACGTTTACAGTATTTTTTGACTACAAATTGGTCTCAAACATGTTTTTATATATTACAGACAAGCTTCTAGCGATCCTGGATGACGAGCAATCTCCTAACTTTGCGGAAACATTCTTAATAATGAGGGAAGACTACAAATTGATCTCAAACCTGTCTTTATGCCTCCAATTTCTTATATTACAGACAAGCTTGTTTAACCACATACAACATTTTCTTATATTACAGACAAGCTTCTAGCGATCCTAGATGATAAGCAAGCTCCTGAGTTTGCAGAGACATTGTTTACAGTGTGGGAAGATTACAAGTCCAGCAGTAAAACACACAGGACAAAGAAAAGAAAAGTATGTAGCAAAATAAATTATCATACCTCATATAAATTTCCCATGTTAAACTCCCATAGGCCGGAGGGTGAAAATGCTTACTATCACCCTGCGATAATTTCGACTATCACATGCGCATAAAATATGCGTGTACAGTTCGTTTTTCTCAAAGGTTTTATCTCAATGAAGGTACCTTCAAAACACATAATTTTAATAGAAATTACGTTCAAATTACGTGAAACAAACATATATAAATACTTTGTTAACAGAAAATGGGCTAAATTGACGTTAAAAATCGTGAATGGCGATCATTTTCACCCTTCGAAAATGATTATCAACCTCGGCTTCGCCTCGGTCGATAATCATTTCCTCGGGGTGAAAATTCTTACTATCACCCTCTCAGCAATGATGTATTTATATAATGAAGTGATAGGGCATCTTGTCTTCAGGGTTGTAGACTCTTCTGTCATTTCGTTTTGTCATTTTGAACTGTTGTCACTACCATGTAATTTTTATTTGGCCACACAAAAATCACTTATTTCCAGAAACATCTTAAAATTGGCTTAAGTTTTTGTAGGTAGGTAATATTTCATTTATTTATTAGCTCACCTTCACAAGGTAATCTTACAGGATGGCCATGATCCGTCGTCCACCATTTTCACAAATATTCTTCTCTGAAACCGCTAGGCCAATCAAGGCCATTTTTTTTATAGGAAGCGACTATTGGAATAGGGAACCAATGTGTTTATTAATAATCCAACATGGCCACCACGCTCATATATGGTAAATCCCTTCAAAAATCTCTGGAACTGGTTGACAGATTTCAACGAAACTTAGCATGTAGCATCAGTGACCAGAGTACTTCAATGTATTTATAAATTATGAACCCGGGATGACCTTGACCTATTTTATGGCAAGGTCAACAAAGGTCGCCTATGCATTTGAATGGGGGAAAACTGTTAAATTGTCATTTGAAGGTGAACACTTGCAGGAAATGGGCAAATGGACTGAAGTTATATGATTCTGAAAAAAATTTGACCCCAGGAGTTGGTCTGTCCCCACCAGGGGCAGTACACATGTATATTACAATAATTTTCAAAGATCTTCTTCTCTGAAACTGCTTGGCCAATCAAAGCCAAATGTTATAGGAAGCATCTATGGGAATGGGGAATCAATGTATGTTTCAATAATCCAGGTCACATGACCAAGATGGCCGTCATGCCCATATACGTAGGCTGAACAAAAAGTTCGTGGACTTTGTCAATAAAATCAAAAGTACTGATGCGATTTCTCTGAAATTACTTTATGTTTGCAATCAATTTAATATAAACAAACATGGAAAGTTTCAGACAAATCGCTTGATAAATACCGTTGCTATAAGAATTTGTTTGATGTGTGTTTACTGTTAGCGCTACCCGGAGCACACCAAGACGTTAACGTCATTTGCCACCGGGATTTCTGTATACGTTGGCTGATCAAAAGTTCTTATAAAAACATTATTTCTCAGTTGACTTGAAGCAGACTTTCATAATTTATTTATTCCCCATCTGTGAAGGATCCCCATCTGTGAAGGATTACAGTAGAAAGTTTACGGCAAATCAATACAAAAGGGCTCAAGGGCACTATTGGGGACCATACGTTAGGATCACAGATTATATATATATATATATATATATATATATATATATATATATATATATATATATATATATATATATATATATATATATATATATATATATATATATATATATATATATATATATATATATATATATGTGTGTGTATATATATATATATATATTATCACACCAATACATACATCAGGTGCTCCTCAATACATGTCCGATAACCTTCACTGCTCGATACAAATCATACATCGTATATCTGGCTGGCAAAAATGGATGCTGCCTAATGGCCACATCAGTATCTTGAAAGGTGAACAAGTCGATCATTTTACAAATCAATATCGTTAATCTTTATACAAGGACGTGAACAGCTAACTCAAGCGGGACCTCGCAATAATCATAGGTTGACAAGACGACAGGTTGACAAGTCGACAAGTCGACAATTCATTATTGTCCCAATCTGTATATCAACAGTTAACCCTAACCCTAACTCTAACCTAAGCCTAACCATAACCTAACCGTACCCCTAACCCTAACCTGATCTTTGTTATAGACAATAGCACTAGGTCAACAGGTCGACAAGTCGACAGGTCGACAAGTCGACAATTCACTAAATGAAAAATGGTCATTATTCACTCATTCTGTATATCAACAGTTAACTCTAACCCTAACACAATCCTAACACCAACCTAACCCTAACCCTAACCTAACCCTAACCCTACCCGGATCTTTGTTATTGACAATAGCTCTAGCTCAACTGGTCGAAAGTCGACAGGTCGACAAGTCGACAAATCAGTATTGATTATACATGTATGTATACATGTAAATGGATGTGTAGATGCCCTCATTAATGGTCATTATTGTCCATATATATAGGTTAACAGTTAAAAATCAGAAATCAGAATTGGCTAGGGAGATGGATCTTCTGTAATGTCCACATCAGTAAATCCACAGGTCGACAAGTCGACAGGTCGACAAGTCGACAAATCAGTATGAGTGGTGTATACAAATGGAGGTGGAGATGATGGTCAACCGGATCTTTGTTATTGACATATTGTCCCAATCTGTATGTCAACAGTTAACCCTAACCCTAACCCAACCCTAACCCTAACCACACACTAACCCTAACCCTAACTTAACCCTAACCCTAACCGGATCTTTGTTATTGACAAGAGCACTAGGTCGACAGGTCGACAAGTCGACAAATCAATATTGCCAAAATATATAAATGGATAGGTAGATATAGTCTAAGCGGAAATACAAGGACAAGTCGACAAGTCGACAAATCAATATTGCTTAAATATATAAATGGATAGGTAGGTATAGTCCAAGTGGAAAATCAAGGCTTAAGTGCATGATGGGAAAAAGAGGCTATGTGGTATATAGCTGTCAATACATAATAATCATCATATACCTGAAGCATGATAGCATACGACGCCTGGGGGGCAAGCACTAACCCTAACCCTAGCCAAGCCCTAACCCTAACCACACACTAACAGTAACCCTAATCTAACCCTAACCCTAACCGGATCTTTATTATCGACAATAGCACAAGGTCGACAAGTCGACAGGTCGACAATTCGACAAATCAATAATGTCAAAATTGTTAACACTAACCCTAATCTAACCATAACCCTAACAGGATCTTTCTTATTGACAATAACACTAGTTCGACAGATCGATAGGTCGACAAGTCGACAAATCAATATTCCCAAAATATATAAATGGATAGGTAGGTATAGTCCAAGCGGAACTACAAGGACTAAGTGCATGATGGGAAATAGAACCTATGTGGCACATTTAGCTGTCAATACATAATAATCATCATATACCTGAAGCGGGAGGAGCATGATCGCATATGACGCCTGTGGGGCAAGCCCCCCCCCCCCCCCCCCCCCCCTGGACCCCCAACCTAAAGAAAGAATCCTCCGAGATTACTTTAACTGGCAATATCGACATGTGATAAGCCTTTAAGTTTCCAGTGGATATGCGGCTGTACATCTAAATATGTCATTTATCTGTACTGCCAAAACTGAATTGTCGACTTGTCGACTTGTCGACCTATGAGATTGGGAGAAGGGTTCTCATTAATGCTCATTATTGTCCCATTCTGTATGTCAACATTTAACCCTAACCATAACCCTAGCCCAACCCTAAACCTAACCACGCACTAACCCTAACCCTAACCCTATACGGATCTTTGTTGTTGACAATTGCACTAGGTCGACAGGTCGACAAGTCGACAAATCGACAGGTTGACAAGTCGACAATTCAATTTTGGCAGTACATATAAAAGACATATATAGATGTTTGTTGTTGACAATAGCACTAGGTCGACAGGTCGACAAGTCGACAGGTCGACAAGTTGACAGGTCGACAAGTCGACAAATCAATATTGCCAAAATATATAAATGGAAAGGTAGGTATAGTCCAAGCGGAAGTACAAGAATTGGCTAGGGAGATGGATCTTCTGTAATGTCCACATCAGTAAATCGACAGGTCGACAGGTCGACAAATCAGTATGACATGGTGTATACAAATGGAAGTGGAGATGTTGGTCAACCGGATCTTTGTTATTGACATAATGTCCCAAACTGTTTGTCAACAGTTAACACTAAGTCCAACCCAACCCTAACCCTAACCACACACTAACCTTAACCCTAACCCTAACTTAACCCTAACCCTTACCGGATCTTTGTTATTGACAAGAGCACTAGGTCGACAGGTCGACAAGTCGACAAATCAATATTGCCAAAATATATAAATGGATAGGTAGATATAGTCTAAGCGGAAATACAAGGACTAAGTGCATGATGGGAAAAAGAGCCTATGTGATATATAGCTGTCAATACATAATAATCATCATATACCTGAAGCATGATCGCATACGACGCCTGGGGGGCAAGCACTAACCCTAACCCTAGCCAAGCTCTAACCCTAACCACACACTAACAGTAACCCTAATCTAACCCTAACCCTAACCGGATCTTTGTTATTGACAATAGCACTAGGTCGACAGGTCGACAAGTCGACAGGTCGACAAGTCGACAAATCAATAATGCCAAAATTGCTAACACTAACCCTAATCTAACCATAAACCCAACCGGATCTTTCTTATTGACAATAGCACTAGGTCGACAGGTCGACAAGTCGACAAGTCGACAAATCAATATTGCCAAAATATATAAATGGATAGGTAGGTAGAGTCCAAGAGGAACTACAAGGACTAAGTGCATGATGGGAAATAGAACCTATGTGGCACATTTAGCTGTCAATACATAATAATCATCATATACCTGAAGCGGGAGGAGCATGATCGCATACGACGCCTGTAGGGGCTAGCCCCCCCTCGACCCCCAAGCTAAAGAAAGAATCCTCCGAGATTACTTTCACTGGCAATATCGACATGTGATAAGCCTTTAAGTTTCCAGTGGATATGCGGCTGTACATCTAAATATGTCATTTATCTGTACTGCCAAAACTGAATTGTCGACTTGTCGACTTGTCAACCTGTCGACTTGTCGACCTATGAGATTGGGAGAAGGGTCCTCATTAATGCTCATTATTGATGTCCTGTACAAGCATAAAGTGCTATTGTCTACAACAAAGATCCGGTTAGGGTTAGGGTTGGTGTGTGTTTAGGTTTAGGGCTGGGTTAGGGTTAGGGTTAGGGTTAACTGTTGACACTCAGATTGGGACAATAATGACCATTAATGAGGACCCTTCTCCCAATCTCATAGGTCGACAGGTCGACAAGTCGACGTCGACAGGTCGACAAGTCGCATATCCACTGGGAACTTAAAGACTTATCACATGTCGATGTTGCCAGACAAAGCTATCTCGGAGGATTCTTACTTTAGCTTTGGGGTCGGGGGTTTGGCCCCCAGGCGTCGTATGCGATCATGCTTCAGGTATATGATTATTATTATGTATTGACAGCTATATGTACCACATAGGTTCTTTTTCCCATCATGCACTTAGTACTTGTACTTCCGCTTGGACTATACCTACCTATCCATTTATATATTTTGGCAATATTGATTTGTCGACTTGTCGACCTGTCGGCTTGTCGACTTGTCGACCTGTCGACCTAGTGCTATTGTCAACAACAAACATTTATATATGTCATTTATATGTACTGCCAAAACTGAATTGTCGACTTGTCGACCTGTCGACTTGTCGGCTTGTCGACTTGTCGACTTGTCCACCTGTCGAGCTAGTGCTATTGTCAACAACAAAGATCCGGTTAGGGTTAGGGTTAGTGTATGGTTAGGTTTATGGCTGGGCTAGGGTTAGTCGACCTGTCGACTTGTCGACTTGTCGACCTGTCGACCTAGTCCTTTTGTCAACAAGAAAGATCCGGTTAGGGTTAGGCTTAGGGTCAGTGTGTTGTTAGGTTTAGGACTGGGCTAGGGTTAGGGTTAGGGTTAAATGTGGACATACAGAATGGGACAATAATGAGCATTAATGAGGACCCTTCTCCCAATCTCATAGGTCGACAAGTCGACAGGTCGACAAGTCGACAAGTCGACAAATCAGTTTTGACAGTACAGATAAATGACATTCTTTAAGTTTCCAGTGGATATGCGGCTGTACATCTATATATGTAATTTATATGTACTGCCAAAACTGAATTGTCGACTTGTTGACCTGTCGACTTGTCGACCTGTCGACTTGTCGACCTGTCGACTTGTCGACCTATGAGATTGGGAGAAGGGTCCTCATTAATGGTCATTATTATCCCAATCTGAGTGTCAACTGTCAACCCTAACCCTAACCCTAACCCAGCCCTAAACCTAACCACACACTAACCCTAACCCTAACCGGATCTTTGTTGTAGACAATAGCACTAGTCGATTTTTTTTGAAGACTTGTCGACTTTTGGTTGTATTATGTGGTAGTTAAGGGTAGGTTTGTTAAGATCAAGAAGGGTCCCCAATAATACACTTGACCCTACAAAAGTTTAGCTTTTACGACAATTTAGAATGCGACAGCACATGACATGACGTTTAAGTTGCTCGACATAGATTTTTGTGCTTCCTTGTTGTTTTAACAGCTATTTCATTGTGACTAACACTTTGCAAATCATTGAACACTGTTGAATGCTTCAGTTCTGATGTGTTTCAAGCTGTTTGTTAACGAATCAGATGGTCTGAAGGTTTTATTCGGAAGTCTCGCACAAATGTTATCGATGTGTGAGTTTCTGCCAGTTTTTGTGACGTCATTTTTACTGAATTTTTGCTTAGACATGTCTTTCAAAAAGTGTTGCTGTGGCGTTGTCTTTTGAATGTGAGAACTAAAATTTCACCTTTCAAGCCGAATTACATCATTATCAATATTTCCATAATTTAAAGAGATTTGAAAAAGGCATTTTTAAAATATTTTTGTATTTATAAACATGTAAACAGAGATTTTACAGCGTGCTCCGGGGTAGCAAACCCCACATGTTTGTTGATGTAATTTGACCAATCAAAAATAAGATTCAACAAATAACATTTTACATGAATGTTGACAATAGACCATTATTACACTTGTGAATATACGAAAACAATTGGACGTCAATTATAAAAGTTATTAAGAAAGTCTTCGAACTTTTTGCTCGCCCCTCGTATGTAAAAAAAACCCTTTAAAAATCTCTGAATCTCTGGAACCGCTGGACCGATTTCAATGAAACTTGGCATGTAGCATTGGGGACTGGAGTACTACAAGGTGTTTACAAATCATGACCCTGTGATGACCTTGACCTATTTTACCGCAAGGTCAACATAGGTTGCCTTTGAATGGGGCAAACTGCTAAAATGTCATTTGAAAGGAAAAACTTGCAGAAAATGGGCAAAAGGACTGAATATCAATGGTTCTGAAAACAAATGGGCCCCAGGGGCTCATCTGCCCCCACCCCGGGGCAGTATACTTGTATATTACTGTAATATTCAAACTGCTTCTCCTCTGAAACTACTTAGCACCCTCTCGACTCTATCTGTTACTATTCAAGGTTAAAGTCATTTTGGTCAAAGGTCGTTTTTCAAAGGCCAAATTTCAGGTGAGCGTTCTCAGGACCAATGGTCCTCTGTTTTCTAAATTCCTCAAAAATGTTGAATAGACTTTGTCATGTTGCATACAACTATAATACATGTATACTGTAGTTATGTTTTTCTTATAAGTGCACCACACAGTTTTAGTTGACAATTTTTACCAATAGATGATCTTCTGAAGGGTTAAAAATTCAAGGTCACATCCAAGCATTGAGGGTTGCAAGTGTTTTTGGAAAACAAGGCTTTAATTATGAGCCTTTATATGAGAAAACCAACAGTCTGTGTTTCCAGCCAGGTCTGACACAGAAGCAGACTAGAGGCCTGGAATTTCAGATATAGAAAGACGAGACATTGTACTTTCCAAGGAGCAAAAACAAACATGCTGATCAGTTGTGTAGTAAGTTACTGCTAGTTACTGCTCAGCTGATCTGTGCCCTTGTTTTTGCCTATGCATGTTGTATATATTCTAATGTGGTGGCTGTTATATTTGTACAGGAGGACAAAGAGCCAGATGAGATTTCAGAAACAAAGAAGAAGAGAAAATTTGATGAGAATGTCTCTATACCTGTGGTACCCGACGGTCCCAGCCCAGGACAGCTTACTGCTGATAAGGTATTATAACATATAAACAGTGCTTCACCTAGAGTAAATAAGCAGGGGCACCACCCTGTTGCCATTTTCCAGTGCCCTGTTGTTCCCCTTTTTACCTAGTTTCCAACATATGCTTTAATTTGGTAAAAAGATGATAAAATCGGGCTACATGAAGAAAGATAAAGATTTTTAAGTTTTGAATGTTGGAGCAAAGTACAGCTCTAGTTACAGTGTGATAACTTATTGCTTTTTTCAGTATCAATCTGTCCTGCCCCAAAATTAAATGGGCCTTTGCATGAGAGAAACAAAAATTTGGGTTTCCAGCCAGGTCTGATACAATCCAGCCTGTACAGTCACAGAAGCTGGCTAGAAGCTTGAAATTTTGGATTTAAGAAGGTATTGTACTATCTAGGGAGCAAAAACAGAGGCAATGATCAGCTGTGCAGTTACTGCACAGCTGATCTGCGTCTTTGTTTTCGCATATTGATATGCAAATTGTTGGTTTTCTGGTGCAACGGCTCAAATTATAATGTTTATGAAGGATATGTTCTTCTTGATGTAACGCCATACATGTATTTTCAGATCAAGGAAATGATGGCCAATGCACAGAAGATGATTCAGGAGAGAAAGGCCCAGTTACAGGTCGGCATGCCATCCATACCGGACAAGCCTGCACAGAGTCCACAGGTACGTTGTAAGTGGAGGGGGTGGGGGATGGGAAAGGGCAGTTACAGGTCGGCATGCCATCCATACCAGACAAGCCTGCACAGAGTCCACAGGTACGTTGTAAGTGGAGGGGGTGGGGGATGGGAAAGGGCAGTTACAGGTCGGCATGCCATCCATACCGGACAAGCCTGCACAGAGTCCACAGGTACGTTGTAAGTGGAGGGGGTGGGGGATGGGAAAGGGCAGTTACAGGTCGGCATGCCATCCATACCGGACAAGCATGCGCAGAGTCCACAGGTACGTTGTAAGTGGAGGGGGAGGGGGTGGGAAAGGCCAGTTACAGGTTGGCATGCCATCCATACCAGACAAGCCTGCACAGAGTCCACAGGTACGTTGTAAGTGGAGGGGGAGGGGGTGGGAAAGGGCAGTTACAGGTCGGCATGCCATCCATACCAGACAAGCCTGCACAGAGTCCACAGGTATGTTGTTAGTGGAGGGGGAGGGGGTGGGCAGGTCAGCATGCCACCCATACCGGCCAAGCCTGAGCAGAGTCCATAGGTACGTTGTAAGTGGAGGGGGAGGGCGAGGGAAAGGGCAGTTACAGGTCGGCATGCCATCCATACCAGACAAGCCTGCACAGAGTCCACAGGTACGTTGTTAGTGGAGGGGGAGGGGGTGGGCAGGTCAGCATGCCATCCATACCGGCCAAGCCTGAGCAGAGTCCATAGGTACGTTGTAAGTGGAGGGGGAGGGCGAGGGAAAGGGCAGTTACAGGTCGGCATGCCATCCATACCGGACAAGCCTGCACAGAGTCCACAGGTACGTTGTAACTGGTGGGGGAGGGCGAGGGAAAGGGCAGTTACAGGTCGGCATGCCATCCATACCGGACAAGCCTGCACAGAGTCCACAGGTACGTTGTAAGTGGAGGGGGAGGGCGAGGGAAAGGGCAGTTACAGGTCGGCATGCCATCCATACCGGACAAGCCTGCACAGAGTCCACAGGTACGTTGTAAGTGGAGGGGGAGGGGGTGGGAAAGGCCAGTTACAGGTCGGCATGCCATCCATACCGGACAAGCCTGCACAGAGTCCACAGGTACGTTGTAAGTGGAGGGGGTGGGGGATGGGAAAGGCCAGTTACAGGTTGGCATGCCATCCATACCAGACAAGCCTGCACAGAGTCCACAGGTATGTTGTTAGGGGAGGGGGTCGGGGTGGGAAAGGCCAGTTACAGGTCGGCATGCCATCCATACCAGACAAGCCTGCACAGAGTCCACAGGTACGTTGTTAGTGGAGGGGGAGGGGGTGGGCAGGTCAGCATGCCATCCATACTGGCCAAGCCTGAGCAGAGTCCATAGGTACGTTGTAAGTGGAGGGGGAGGGCGAGGGAAAGGGCAGTTACAGGTCGGCATGCCATCCATACCGGACAAGCCTGCACAGAGTCCACAGGTACATTGTAAGTGGTGGGGGAGGGCGAGGGAAAGGGCAGTTACAGGTCGGCATGCCATCCATACCGGACAAGCCTGCACAGAGTCCACAGGTACGTTGTAAGTGGAGGGGGAGGGCGAGGGAAAGGGCAGTTACAGGTCGGCATGCCATCCATACCGGACAAGCCTGCACAGAGTCCACAGGTACGTTGTAAGTGGAGGGGGAGGGCGAGGGAAAGGGCAGTTACAGGTCGGCATGCCATCCATACCAGACAAGCCTGCGCAGAGTCCACAGGTACATTGTAAGTGGAGGGGGAGGGCGAGGGAAAGGGCAGTTACAGGTCGGCATGCCATCCATACCAGACAAACCTGCAAAGAGTCCACAGGTATGTTGTTAGTGGAGGGGGCGGGGGAGGGGGTTGGAAAGGCCAGTTACAGGTCGGCATGCCATCCATACCGGACAAGCCTGCACAGAGTCCACAGGTACGTTGTTAGTGGAGGGGGAGTGGGTGGGGGATGTGAAAGGCCAGTTACAGGTTGGCATGCCATCCATACCAGACAAGCCTGCACAGGTATGTTGTTAGTGGAGGGGGAGGGGGTGGGGGTGGGAAAGGCCAGTTACAGGTCGGCATGCCATCCATACCAGACAAGCCTGCACAGAGTCCACAGGTACGTTGTTAGTGGAGGGGGAGGGGGTGGGCAGGTCAGCATGCCATCCATACCGGCCAAGCCTGAGCAGAGTCCATAGGTACGTTGTTAGTGGAGGGGGAGGGCGAGGGAAAGGGCAGTTACAGGTCGGCATGCCATCCATACCGGACAAGCCTGCACAGAGTCCACAGGTACGTTGTAAGTGGTGGGGGAGGGCGAGGGAAAGGGCAGTTACAGGTCGGCATGCCATCCATACCGGACAAGCCTGCACAGAGTCCACAGATACGTTGTAAGTGGAGGGGGAGGGCGAGGGAAAGGGCAGTTACAGGTCGGCATGCCATCCATACCAGACAAGCCTGCAAAGAGTCCACAGGTACGTTGTAAGTGGAGGGGGAGGGGGTGGGGGTGGGAAAGGCCAGTTACAGGTCGGCATTCCATCCATACCGGACAAGCCTGCGCAGAGTCCACAGGTACGTTGTAAGTGGTGGGTGTAGAGGAGGGGGTGGGAAAGGCCAGTTACAGGTTGGCATGCCATCCATACCAGACTAGCCTGCGCAGAGTCCACAGGTACGTTGTAAGTGGAGGGGGAGGGGGTGGGAAAGGCCAGTTACAGGTTGGCATGCCATCCATACCAGACAAGCCTGCGCAGAGTCCACAGGTACGTTGTTAGCTCGACTGCACGAAGTGCATAGAGCTATTGCAGTCACCCCGGTTGTCCACGTTCCCGTTCTCGTTCCCGTTCCCGTGCGCGTGCGCGTCACACTTGCGTTAAAGTTTTCTAGAAGTCCATATCTTGACAACCACTCATCAGAAAGCATTCATACTTGGACCATAGATACCCTGTAGGGTTAGCTTTCATTCCATGGCATCGGGCCCCTGGGTCCAGGCCAGGGGGTGGGGCTGGAGGTTAAAATCTAGAACACCTTCAAAAATGGCAATTCTTGTGATAAGGTTTTCTAGAAGTCCTTATCTTGACAACCACTCATCAGAAAGCATTGATACTTGGGCCATTGATACCCTGTAGGGTCGGCTTTCATTCCATGGCATGAGATCCCAGGGTCCATGCCAGGGGGTGGGTCTAGAGGTTAAAATCTAGAACACCATTAATAATAATGGCTTTTCTGTGATATAGTATTCTAGAAGTCTATATCTTGAAAACTTTTTATCAGAGGGCTTTCATACTCGGACCATAGGTACCCTATAGGGTTGAGTTTCATTCCATGGCATCGGGCCCCTGGGTCCATGTAACTTTTACAAGGAGGCATATCTTGACAACAACTTATCATAAAGCATTCATACTTCATACACTTTAGATTCCATGACATCGAACCTCTGGGTCGGAGTCGGGGGCGGGGCTAGAGGTCAAAATCTAGAACTCCCCGATTTTTTTTTCTTTTTATTTCTTAATAGAAACAACTTATGAGGATGGTTGGTCATTCATCCTTTGACTTTGTGACACTGACTTGTGTGTCATGATGGTAAGGGTCGGTTGACCTACTTTCCATGGTTCAGTGATTTTGCCTTATATCTTGACACTCAATTAGTATATTTCCTTACTTCTTTCAGATTATGAGTTAGTACGACCAGGCCTTTGACCCCAATATACTTATAGGTCACTGTGACCTAATTTCACGGTTTAGTGATTTTGCCTTATATCTTGACACTCAATTAGTATATTTTCATACTTTTTTCAGATTATGAGTGAGTATGACCAGACCTTTGACCCCAATATACTTATAGGTCACTGTGACATAATTTCACGGTTCAGTGATTTTGCCTTATATCTCGGTACTCAAATGGTTTATGAACAAACTTCTTTCAAAGTATGTTTGCGTATGACAAGACCTTTGACCCTGAAGTAGTCCTAGGTCACTGTGACCTAATTTCACGGTTGAGTGATTTTGCCTTATATCTTGACACTCGATTAGTATATTTTCTTACTTTTTTCAGATTATGAGTGAGTATGACCAGACCTTTGACCCCAATATACTTATAGGTCACTGTGACCTAATTCACGGTTCAGTGATTTTTGCCTTATATCTCGGTACTCAAATGGTTTATGAACAAACTTCTTTCAAAGTATGTTTGCGTATGACAAGACCTTTGACCCTGAAGTAGTCCTAGGTCACTGTGACCTAATTTCACGGTTCAGTGATTTTGCCTTATATCTTGACACTCAATTAGTATATTTTCATACTTTTTTCAGATTATGAGTGAGTATGACCAGACCTTTGACCCCAATATACTTATAGGTCACTGTGACCTAATTTCATGGTTCAGTGACTTTGCCTTATATCTCGGCACTCAAGTGGTTTATGAACAAACTTCTTTCACACTATGTTTGCGTATGACAAGACATTTGACCCTACAGTAGTCCTAGGTCAACATGACCTAATTTCACGGTTCAGTGATTTTCCTTTATATCTCGGCACTCAATTGGTATATGAACATACTTCTTTCACGATATGTATGAGTATGACAAGACCTTTGACCATAAAGTATCCCTGGGTCACTGTGACCTAATTTCATGGTTCAGTGATTTTGCCTTATATCTCGACACTCAGTTGGTATTTTTTCATACTTCTTTCTGATTATGAATGAGTATGACCACACCTTTAACCCAAACATACTTATAGGTCACTATGACCTAATTTCATGGTTCAGTGATTTTGCTTTATATCTCAACACTGAATGGGTATATGATCATTTTTCTTTTACATTATGAGTAAGTATCACTAGACCTTTGACCCTGCAATACTTATAGGTCAGTGTGACCTTTTTTCACGGTTCAGTGATTTTGCCTTGTGTCTTGGCACTCAGTTGGTATATGAACACACTTCTTTCACAATATGAGTGAGACCTTTAAATCTTAGGTAGTTACAGTTAACTTTCATGGTTCAGTGATTTTGCCTTATTGTGTCAATGAGCATAATGCTTTGGGTTACTGGTCGGGTTTGGCCTTATGTTTGACAAAGGTCAGAAGCAGTCGAGCACGCTGTCCTGCGACAGCTCTTATTAGTGGAGGGGGTGGGGTGGGGGGAAAGGCCAGTTACAGGTCGGCATGCCATCCATACGGGACAAGCCTGTGAAGAGTCCACAGGTACGTTATTAGTGGAGGGGGAGGGGGTGGGAAAGACCAGTTACAGGTTGGCATACCATCCATACCAGACTAGCCTGCGCAGAAACCACAGGTTCGTTGTTAGTGGAGGGGGCGGGGGATTGAGGACTTGGGGTTGCTAAAATTTGATTTTTTTTTTAATCTCCAACATAGAATATTATATTAATTGATTATTAACTCATATCAGCCTGGCATCCCTTTTATGGGACATAGGCAAACAGAATAGCCCCAGATGGGTTGCCGCAAAATGTGGCGTCCCATTTGGGGCTATTCTGTTTGCTTGGAGAAAATTTATAAAAAAAAAAAAATGGGAAAAAAAATAAAAAATCACACCTAAAGCCCCTAAAAATGAAAGTGGACTCACAGAAATGATAATGATGGGTGAATCCATTCTTCATTAATGGGTTAAAATGGGAACACAGACAGCTTCAAACAGTTTTGTTTCCAGTTCAGAAGCTGTGTCCATCAGACTCTGATGTTATGAAAACTTGCCCAAGGAATTTACAAAGATTTTTTCAGAAGAAAAATGAAAATTTCATTGGAAACATTTTGATTTTTTTTTATATATATATTTTTGCTCAAAACATACTTTGTGGGTACATGATAGAACCGCCTCGCTGAGGCACTGAGTCTGTTCTAACGAGTACCCACAATGCATGTTTTGAATCAAAAATAAAATTAGTGATCCCCCTGTAGTTTTTCTGTATTAAAGTGGGGCTTAAGGGGTATACATTTCACAGACATGTTTTGTGATGTATGTGTAGTGGTCCTCATGAAAGAAAAAATGGGGGGGGGGGGGGGTGAAAATCTAGACTTATAGAATTGCTGAAAAATAAATAGACTATAAAGATTACAATAATACACAATGTAATTTGAAAAAAGAAACATGAAGATCCAAGGGAAAATTCCAAACTTACAAAGGGTCACTGATGAGGGCTCAGTACCCAAAATTGCGCAATATGGCCCATACTAACCTTACCTCCCTAAATAACAATTTTACCACTTCCAAAGGATCAAACGTATATAATTTATGTACAGAATTGCTTCTATCTTAGGAAAACATGTCCGTGCAATAAATACACAATATAACCCCACTTTTATACTGCAAAACTGGGGTATGCAGGGGTATACCTATTTTTAGCTCACCTGAGCCGTTAGGCTCACAAGGTGAGCTTATAGGATGGCCATGATCCGGCGTCCGTCCGTCGTCCGTTCACAATTTCAAAGATCTTCTCATCTGAAACCGCTTGGCCAATCAAAGCCAAATTTTATATGAAGCATCTATAGGAAGGGGGAACCAATGTGTATATAAGAAATCCAGGTCACATGCCCAAGATGGCCGCCATGCCCATATATGGTAAAAACCCTTCAAAAATCTTCTTCTCCCGAACCAATGGACTGATTTCAACGAAACATGGCATGAAGCATCAATGGCTCAAGCACTACAATGTGTATATAAATTATGACCCTGTGATGACCTTGACTTATTTTACAGCAAGGTCAACATAGGTCACCAATGCATTTGAATGGGGAAAACTTTTAAAATGTCATTTAAAGTGAAAGTCTTGCAGGAAATGGGCAGTAGGACTGAATATTAATGATTCTGAAAAAAATTGGACCCCAGGGGCTCATGTGCCCCCACCACGGGGCAATATACATGTATATCTTCACTATATTCAAATGTCTTCTACTCTGAAACCGCTTGACCAATCAAAGCCAAATTTTATGTAAAGCATCAATAGGAAGGGATAACCAATGTGTATATAAATAATCCAGGTCACATGACCAAGATGGCTGCCATGCCCATATATGGTAAAAACCCTTCAAAAATCTTTTTCTCTGGAACCGGTGGACCAATTTCAATGAAACTTGGCATGAAGCATCGATGGCAAAAGCACTACAATGTATATATAAATCATGACCCTGTGATGACCTTGACCTATTTTACGGCAAGGTCAACATAGGTCGCCAATGCATTTGAATGGGGAAAACTTTTAAAATGACATTTAAAGTGAAAGTTTGCAGGAAATGGGCAGTAGGACTGAATATTAATGATTCTGAAAAAAAATTGACCCCAGGGGCTCATATGCCCCCACCCCTGGGCAATATACAATTATATCTTCACTATATTCAAACGTCTGCTCCTCTGAAACCGCTTGACCAATCAAAGCCAAATTTTATGTAAAGCATCAATAGGATGGGGTAATCAATGTGTATATAAATAATCCAGGTCACATGACCAAGATGGCCGCCAGGCCCATTTTTGGTAAAAATCTCTCAAAAATCTTCTTCTCCGGAACCAGTGGACAGATTTCAAGGAAACTTGGCTTGAAGCATCGATGGCACAAGTACTACAATGTATATATAAATCATGACCCTGTGATGACCTTGACCCAGTTTATGGCAAGGTCAACATGGGTTGCCAATGCATTTGAATGGGAATAACTGTTAAAATGTCATTTGAAGGAAAAAGCCAGCAGAAAATTGGCAAATGGACAAAATATTTATTATTCTGAAAAAGGAAATGGCCCAAGGGCTTCATCTGCCCCTGCACTGGGATTAAATACCATAATATTCAAACATGTTTATTGGTATATGCAGCAGATCTCAGGTGAGCGTTTACAGGACCATTGGTCCTCTGGTTCTTATTTTTGACCCAAAACATAAATTGTGGGTACTCGTTAGAACTGCCTCGCCGAGATGGTTCTAATGTGTACCCACAATCTTTGTTTTGAGCAAAAATAAGAAAAATATAAAAAAATTTCCATTGAAAATTTTCAGTTTTTACAGCTGAAAATATCTCTATACATTGCATGGGCAAGTTTTCGTAATGCAAGGAAAAATTTCAGACTTACAGAATTACTTCTATATTCTTCAGGTGAACAGGTACCGGAATGATTCTCAGGAGAAGGCCAAGCGAGCCAACGATCTTCATGCTCAGATCCAGGCCAGACTTCAGGGCCTTGCAGGGATGGGTGGGGCCAATACCATGCCCTCGCAGCAGGCAGGGTAGGTCTCTTTTGTGTTTTAAGTTTTTCTGCTTTTGAGCTGTGGTACCTGTAACCTGTTATCTGGCAAATAATTCAGGACCTTGCAGGGATGGATGGGGCCATTACCAAGTCCCCGCAGCAGGCAGGGTTGGTCTTTTTTGTGTGAAGTTTATCTTTTTTTTAGCTGTGGTACCTGTTATCTGTAGAATAATTCAGGGCCTCGCAGGGATGGGTGGGGCCAATACCATGCCCTCACAGCAGGCAGGGTAGGTTGTGTTTTTGTGTGTTTTTAAGATTTTCTGCTTTTGAGCTGTGGAATCTTTTATCTGTAGAATAATTCATCAGGAAAACATATCGGTGCAGTGCATCCCTCTTAAACCCCACTTTTATATAGTAAAACGGGTATGCAGGGGTATACCTATTTTTTTTTACTTTTCTTATTTTTCTTACTTTTAGTAAATCTATATCTAGATTTACCACTAGATAAATCAATATCTAGACTGTGTACCCACAATCTATGTTTTGAGCAATAATAAAAAGAAATATCAAATTGTTTATGTAATTTTCAGTTTTTTCCAGCTGAAACAAAAAAATTGCATGGGCAATTTTTTGTAATGTACAAAATAAAACGAAGAAAGAAGATTGGCCAGAGCACCAGGCCACCATTTTAGATCAAGAAGGCCCTATCAGTTGACCTAAGAAGACTGCGTGCCATAGCGCATTATGAAAACAAGTCTATGCAATATACAGAGATTTTTTTCAGCTGAAAAAAAAAAATGAAAATTTCATTAGAAAATTTTGTATATTTCAATACATTTGTTTAAAACATTAATTGTGGGTACATGTTAGAACTGCCTTACTGGTTTTTGGATTGAAAATACCCTTGTCAACCCCAGGTTTACTATATTTAAATGGGGTTTAAAGGATATTCATTGCATGGACATGTTTGAATGATGGGATAAGCCACTCCCCTTTATAAGCAGGGATTCTGTATTCAATCCAGTTTTTAAGGGATGAGACACTTTACCACTGTCTTGCTCTATATGACCCTAGCTTTTTAGTGGGATGTAAAACAATTTTACCATAACTCGTGTGAAAACAAAATGACAAAAAAAAGATACTGGCCAATTTGCATGTTATTGTTATTTTCTTTGTTGTTTATAAGAAAAAAAAATACTTTGTCAAGAAAAGAGAGACGTGAGACAATAGGGGTGTAACGATATACCGATATATCGGTATACTGCGGTACGGTGCTCGCGGTACGGTATACCGGTACGCCCATACAAGGATTCCGGTATATCGTAACACAGTCCGGGTTTTATACTAACACCCAAAATAATCCAAACGAGTACAACCACAGACTGTGTATTTACAATTGGTCCTGCTATCGAATTTTTACAGGTAATTAGCGTGAAACCAGTCCAATACATGTGCGTATTTGCCTCCCCTGTTGAGCTGTCAATCATGTGGTTATTTTTGGAACATACATCTATTTCGGCACTTTAAAACAACCTGACGTCGCATAAAAATTTTGCATGTTGTTTACAATAATATCAGTCATAGATGTACTACAAATGTTGTAAAATTGATACCCATTCTGGTGCAACAAATTTTGGCTTCAATAAGAAATTGAAAATTGACTTTCCTGTTTGTACGATATATTCAATACACATTGCGATAATTTCCCGTACCGCGATATATCGCGATGCGGTTTTAGTGGGCGATACTCAGCCCTATGAGACAAGATAAGTTCTGCTTGTGGGCGTGTCAGATGTTTATCTTTGAATTCTCAGATTTTTGCTTACTGATTGGCAAGTCTCGTATGAGCGGAAATAATCTTGAAAGGGATGTAAAATTGATTTTAAAAAATGTATATTTTTAGCTCACCTGAGCCGTCAGGCTCACAAGGTGAGCTTATAGTATACCCATGCTCCGTCGTCCGTCCGTCCGTCCGTCCGTCGTCCGTCGTCCGTCGTCCGTCTGTCGTCCACCATTTTCAAAGATCTTCTCCTCTGAAACCGCTTGGCCAATCAAAGCCAAATTTTACATGAAGCATCTATGGGAAGGGGGAACCAATGTGTATATAAATAATTCAGGTCACATGACCAAGATGGCCGCCATGCCCATATATGGTAAAAACCCTTCAAAAATCTTCTTCTCCGGAACCACTGGACCGATTTCAACCAAACTTGGCATGAAGCATTAATGGCTCAAGCACTACAATGTGTATATAAATCATGACCCTATGATGACCTTGACCTATTTTACGGCAAGGTCAACATAGGTCGCGAATGCATTTGAATGGGAAAAATTGTTAAATTGTCATTTAAAGGAAAAATCTTGCAGAAAATGAGCAGTAGGACTGAATATTAATGATTCTGAAAAAAATTGGGCACCAGGGGCTCATCCGCCCCCACCCCGGGGCAATATACATGTATATCTCCATAATATTCAAACATCTTCTCCTCTGAAACCGCTTGGCCAATCAAAGCGAAATTTTATGTGAAGCATCAATAGGAAGGGGTAACAAATACGTATATAAAAAATCCAGGTCACATGACCAAGATGGCCGCCATGCCCATATATGGTAAAAACCGTTCAAAAATCTTCTTCTCCAGAACCGGTTGACCGATTTCAACGAAACTTGGCACGAAGCATCGATGGCTCAAGCACTACAATGTGTATATAAATCATGACCCAGTGATGACCTTGACCTATTTTACGGGAAGGTCAACATAGGTCACCAATGCATTTGAATGGGGAAAACTTTTAAAATGTCATTTAAAGTGAAAGTCTTGCAGGAAATGGGCAGTAGGACTGGATATTAATGATTCTAAAAAAAATTGGACCCCAGGGGTTCATCTGCCCCCACCCCGGGGCAATATACATGTATATTTCCATAATATTCAAACGTCTTCTCCTCTGAAACCGCTTGGCCAAACAAAGCCAAATTTTAAGTGAAGCATCTATAGAATGGGTGAATCAATGTGTATATAAATAATCTAGGTCACATGACCAAGATGGCCGCCATGCCCATATATGGTAAAAACCCATCAAAAATCATCTTCTCTGAAACCAATAGACTGATTTCAAGGAAACTTGGCGTGAGGCATCGATGGCTAAAGTACTCCAATGTATATATAAATCATGACCCTGTGATGACCTTGACCAAGTTTATGGCAAGGTCAACATGGGTTGCCTGTGCATCTGAATTGGGAAAACTGTTAAAATGTCATTTGAAGGAAAAAGCCAACAGGAAATTGGCAAATGGACAGAATATTGAAGATTCTGAAAAAAGAAAATGGCCCAAGGGCTTATCTGCCCCTTCACTGGAGTTAAATACCATAATATTCAAACATGTATATTGGTATATGCAGCTGATCTCAGGTGAGCGTTTACAGGACCATTGGTCCTCTGGTTTTTTTGTCTTGTAGGAAGACAGTTCAAGCTCCCTTAGCAAAGTAAGTACCGTATTTGCTCTAATTTTTCAAAATTGCCTCATGAATGTGTAGTTAAATTTCTTTCTAATATATGCACACTACTCACAAAAAGAACATGTAAACTGCTGAAATGATTGAGTCAGATATTAATGATGATGTCATTAAAGTGTTCTAACCTTTGCAAAATATTGTAAGAACACTAAGTAGAAATATGTGTATAGAGGCTCTTACACAAGTGGTTATTTCATATGAAATTTATGAAACAAGCCTTCGGAGAGTTTAATAAATTTCATATGAAATGACCACTAGTGTAAGATTTGTTTTATCACATGGCTTTAAAAATAGGACTTTATTGCCACTAAAGTGGACATATTTTCAATGAAAATTTACATTGTTGTTATGGACGTCTTCAATGACGTTACGTATTCCTGCAAAAGTGTTAATACACATGTTCATTACACTTTTTATTACATGACATTCGCGACGTCATATGATAAAATAAGATATTTTAATTCTTTTACCAGGCCAACACCTCTGATTCTTGATGAAGAAGGTAGAACTATAGATGTAAAGACTGGTCAGGCAGTCACTCTGACTCATCATGCTCCAACTCTCAAGGTAATGCTTCATGCTCATTTACTTTTTCATGCTCATTACTTGCCCGTAGGAAATTACAGGAAAAGCTATTGCAGTCCCCTTGGCGTTGGCGTTAGCATTGCTCTAATGTAAAGTTTTATAAGTCTATATCTCTTGAACTTGTACATGGATTGCGTTGATACTTTGCATGTATGTAGATATTAATCTGAAGTTTCATTCTGTACCATCATGACCCATGTGGGTGACCTTGAGGTCACGGGCACGGACTTAGAAATTTTGTTTTAAAGTTTTTCGGTTAAAGTTTTTGTAAGTCTCTATCTCTTGAATGTGTAGATGGATCAAGTCATTACTTTTATTGATAGATATTGGTCTGAAGTTTTATGCTGTACCATCATGATCCACCTGAGTGATCTTTAGGTCAAGGTCACGGACTTAGAAATTTTGTATTAAAGTTTTTGGTTAAAGTTTTTGTAAGTCTAGGTTCATGTATCTTTTGAATATGTAGATAGATCAAGTTTATACTTGGCATGTTGATAGATATTAGTTCCATCATGAGTCATGACCCACCTGAGTGACCTTTAGGTCTCAGACTAAGGACTTAGACATTTTGTGTTCAAGTTTTGGGTTAAAGTTTTTATAAGTCTATGTTCAATGGATGAAGTTGATATTTTGCATGTTGGTAGATACATGTATTAGTCTGAAGTTTGAAGTTTTATGCTGTACCATCACGGCCCACCAGAGAGACTTTGAGGTCAAGGTCATGGGTCATAGATTTTTATAGATTTATTGACAAAGCACAAGTCAGGCGAGCTACGCTGTCCTGTGACAGCTCTTATTTACTTTTTCATGCTATTAAATTACTTTTTCATGCTCATTTACAGGTCAACATCATTATTACGCTATCTTGGGGTCCATAGAAGCAGACCATTTTAAAAGTGAACCGTGTTATTTACTTTTTCATGGTCACTTACTTTTTCATGCTTATAGCTTTTTCATGCTTATTTACATTTTCATGTTTATTTACTTTTTCATGCTCATTTACTTTTTTATGCTCATTTACCTTTTGGTGCTTATTAACTTTTTCATGCTTATTCACTTTTTCATGCATATTTACTTTTTCATGCTCATTTAATTTCATGGTAATTTGCCTTCTGTTTCATGCTGATATTCATTTTATGTTTATTTACTTTTGAAACCTTTTCTTGGTCAACTGAACCACAACATGGAAATTTAAACTGCTCATAATAATTAAAATTGTGTTAATCTGCCCCACGGGGGCTTTCCAAGAAACAGTTGTGTTAGGATAGCTGAATGGTGTGGTATACATTGTGTTTCTGGGCCAAGAAACCCTACAATCAGTCAATCAATCAGTCAGTCAATCAATCAGTTAGTCATCTTTATATATTTTTTTTCTTTACAGGCCAATATTAGAGCTAAAAGAAGAGAACATTTTAAAGGTCTGATAGACTCGGCTCCCGAGGAAATATCGTCAGGGAAATACTTTGACCCGCGAGTCAGGTAAGAACTCAATGATATCGGCTGTTTAGCTCACCTGTGCCCATCTTCTCTGAAACCACTCAGCCAATTAAACCTAAGCTCACCTAAGGCAATGGCTCACGAGGTGAGCTTAAAGTCAAATTTGTAATCATCGACCCCAACCTGCAACCAGTAATTTGACAATTCATGTACGAGTAGCTGATTCCAAAATTCAGGGAGTGTTTTTAGAAATTTCCACAAGAGAATGTGCTCTTATAGGAAGGATTTTGTTAACTCTAAATAGATCTTACCCTGTCCTTATTGAAGAAGTGGGCTTATCAGAATGAGTATAGTAATTATGTAAGTAAAAAAGCTGTAAGCGTTATTTTCCCTGCTCAGAGACAGAGGGCCTTTTACGGTTCTTTATGGCTCTTTATTGCACGAATTCCAGTGTCACAGGAAATTATTAGGGGCCAGTTGTTCAAAATTAACGATGTCGTTAGTTAACGATTCAAATTGCAATATTACAAATACACTGTTATTCTTTTGTTGATAAAATGTGAGAATCCTTTGCATTGCAAAGGATTCTCACAGCAAAGGATTCTCACATTTTATCAACAAAAAATAACAGTGTAATTGCAGTGTAATTGCTTATGTAGTAGGCATCTACTTAACGAGTTGAAGTCTTAACGATGATGTTCAACTTACAAAGTTTTGAACAACTGGGCCCAGGTGTATATATATATGAAGACAAAAAGCTGTGTATTAATCAGGCTGTGAGCAAATGCTGAGGTGGTTCTAATGTGTACCCACAATCAACGTTTTGAAAAAATCTCAGTATATTGCCTTGACAAGTATGAATGACAATCTTGATATTTCATTACGAAAACATGCCCATGCAATATTCAGATTTTTCTTAAGTTGTAAAAATTGAAAATTTTCAGTAGAAAATGTTTGATATTTTTTTATATTTTTGCTCAAAACATAGATTGTGGGTACTAACTGAGGTGGTTCTAACGAGTACCCACAATCTATGTTTTGGAGCAAAAATAAGAAAATAAGAAAAATATGTATACCCCTGCATATAAAAGTGGGGTATAAGGGGGTATACATTTCACGGACATGTTTTCCTGATTTGCAGTGCTAAAGGTGCTCAGAGACAGAAGAGAGGGTTCAGATTCTATGATCAAGGAAAATTTGAGCAGATGGGATCTAGACTTAGGACTAAGGTATATTTTGTGTTATATTACAAAGAAATCCTTGTTTACATTAAAAATAACAATAAAACATGAGTTGACACTTTCAAATATGTTTTTCCCATTTAATCATACTGATCTTTCTATTTATGAGCATTCAAATATTAAAACAAACATGGTAATGTCACAAAAATGTTAGCTGTATGCATGTTTATAATTCACAGATGACCCATATAGAATAAATTACAATATAAGTTGCAAATGATGTCATGTTTCCGAAAGTATATCTAGTATATTGGAATGCCTCGGAAAGATATCTTGTATATTGGAATGTATATCTTGTATATTGGAATCTTTCTGAGAGATTATCTTGTATAATTGAAAGTATATCTTGTATATTGGAATGCTTCAAAAGTATATTTTGTATTTTGGAATTTTTCTGAAAGTATATATTGTATATTGGAATATTTCTGAAAGTATATATTGTATATTGGAATGTTTGTGAAAGTATATATTGTATATTTTAATGTTTGTGGAAGTATATCTTGTATATTGGAATGTTTCTGAAAGTAGATTGGAATGTTTGTGAAAGTATATCTTGTATATTGGAATGTTTGTGAAAGTATATGTTGTATACTGGAATGTTTGTGAAAGTATATCTTTTATATTAGAATGTTTCTGGAAGTATATCTTGTATATTGGAATGTTTGTGAAAGTATTTCTTGTATATTGGAATGCTTGTGAAAGTATATCTTGTATATTGGAATGTTTCTCGAAGTATATCTTGTATATTGTAATGTTTCTCAAAGTATATCTTGTATATTTAAATGTTTGTGAAAGTATATGTTGTATATTGGAATGTATATGTTGTATATTGGAATGTTTCCAGAAATATATCTTGTATATTGGAATGTTTCTGAAAGTCTATCTTGTATATTGGAATGCTTCTAAAAGTATATTGGAATGTTCCTGCAATAATATCTTGTATATTGGAATATTTATGTCATTTTTCAGGCCCAGCTAGAAAGGCTTCAGTCAGAAATTTCTCAGGCAGCCAAGAAGACAGGAATAGCCTCAGCAGCTAAACTGGCCACAATCACACCCAAAAAGGAACTAGTAAGTGACAACAGAATAATTTCAATGAAAACACAGTCAACATCACTATAACCTCACTATAACATATTCTGTTCCTATGGACCCCAAAGATAGCTTTATTATGAGGCTGATCTGTACTTGTAAATTGCCTTTATCATGCTTGCATAAGTATGATAGTGTTTTAGTCCATATCAAGGATGCATAAATGTTAACATGATTCAAGTGCTGCAGAAATTTGCAGAAATTGTTTATATTATATAGTTATAACATTCCAGTATGTGCTATGAAAAGGTACAAGTAGGCAAAGATCAGGAAAAGGGGCAATCAGAAAAAGATTCCCACTCCAAAAACCGAGGTGGGAAAAAAACCAAACTAACAATCAGGTACTTATACCATGAAACATATCGTAAGCCGAATGAGCAGCTATTTTCCCAATAGGTGGCCACTCAGTTACCTTAACTAAAAATATAAAAACATACATAAGGCGCCAACAGCACAAACAAAATTTTAAACACCAAGACATAAAAAGAACCACCACAGAAGTATCGACTTGGAACGATCAGTAACACAAAGTTACTGGCACACTAATACCTTACTAGGTTTTCATGAGACCAGTTTTGAAAAACATACAAAATTTCACAGTGACTTTCAATACTGGTATTCATTCTTATTAGCGCACAGGCTACAAAAGGACCACACCACTGTCTTTTCTGAAAATTTTATGGATAAGCACACTCTGCGCAACTCAAAAATTTGCCTTTTTGATGTTTTATTTTTGTGTTACATTCTAAGTTGGTCTATTGAAAATCACACTTTAATGAACATAGAAAGGTACAAGTAGGCAAAGATCAGGAAAAGGCGCAATCAGAAAGAGATTCCCACTCCAAAAACCGAGGTGGGAAAAAACCAAACTAACAATCAGGCACTTATACCATGAAACATATCGTAAGCCGAATGAGCAGCTATTTTCCCAATAGGTGGCCACTCAGTTACCTTAACTTAATTAAAAATATGAAAACATACATAAGGCGCCAACAGCACAAAAAAAAATTTAAACACCAAGACATAAAACAAAAAGAACCACCACAGAAGTATCGACTTAGAACGATCAGTAACACAAAGTTACTGGCACACTAATACCTTACTAGGTTTTCATGAGACCAGTTTTGAAAAACATACAAAATTTCAACAGTGACTTTCAATACTGGTATTCATTCTTATTAGGGCACAGGCTACAAAAGGACCACACCACTGTCTTTTCTGAAAATTTTATGGATAAGCACTCTGCGCAACTCAAAAATTTGCCTTTTTGATATTTTTTTTGTGTTACTTTCTAAGTTGGTCTATTGAAAATCACACTTTAATGAACATAGAATAGCTTTGAAGATCGGGGTTTTAAAATTGTATCATTGTTTTTATTTGGACATGCTATGCCACAAGCCATGTGTTCTTTTCGGTTGTATTATGTCAGCTCATCAGGACAAAATTTTTCTGAATAGTGTGAAAGTGATTTTTAACCCCTTAAAACACTCATTATGTCACATTTTTCTCAACAGGTTGAAGGGGAAATTCCTGATATTGAGTGGTGGGATGCCTTCATTATTAACACAGAGTCGTAAGTATTTTAAACTGCCATATGAACTGCCGCACCAGAAATCAACAATCTGCATATGCAAAATCAAAAACGTAGATCATCTGTGCAGTAACTGTCATTGTTTTCACTAAACAGATAGTACAATCTCTCTTCTTCCTAAATCTGCAATTTCAAGCTTCTAGCCTTCTGTGACTGTACAGGCTTGTCTATGTCTAACCTACTTGGATACACAGATCTTTGGTTTCCTTATGCGAAGGCTCATATTATAGTAAACATTAATTTCATGCCTGTTTTATGAATAGTGAAAACTATACCTTGAGGGATAGTGGACAGCTCATTGTCATTGGGCAACCCCCCTGGTGAGGTATTGTCAATTTGGCATGTCACCAGTAAACCATTCAGATTCAGATTTAAAGCAGAGGCCGCAAGGGCAGTTGTGCATTTAGCTGCCAAGGACCCCAAATGTCATTATTTTGTTCACTTGTCTGCTAAACAGCGATGAAATAACTGTTTTATTATCCAACAAAAGTGTTTGCTTTTGTCTGATAGGTTAGACAGTGTGTACAAGAGTAAAACATGCAGATTCAGATATTTGAACTTATTTCTTTAGTATGGTACAAAACAAAACAGATTTCTCACTTTGTTTTATAAAGTTTAATGTTATTAGTATAATATGTGACAAAAAAATTGATGGCTCATCATTTTTCCTACAGATATGACGCTATTTCGGACAACACGGAACTAAAACAGAGGTTGGAAGGTATCACACATCTGGTAGAACACCCCACACAGATGGCGCCACCAGGTAATAGCAGGTTTTCATTACGAAAACACGCCCATGCAACATATAGAAAAAATTTTGGTTGTAAAAATGAAAATTTTCACTAGAAAAAAAAAATGATATTTTTCTTATTTTTGCTCCAAACATAGATTGTTGGTACATTTAGCGAGGCGGTTCTAACGAGTACCCACAATCTATGTTTTGGAGCAAAAATAAGAAAAATAGATATACCCCTGCATACCCCAATTTTGCTATATAAAAATGGGGTTCAAGGGGGTATACTTTACATGGACATGTTTTCGTGATGTATGCCAAGCATAGAAAAGAAATAAGTGCCTATTCTGCCTTGTTTATCGAGATATCGCCCTTTAAAATCATCAAACTTTAGATAAAAAGTACATTGAAATCTACATAAAAAGCATTTTTCAAACATCTGGTTTTAGCTCACCTGTACAAAAGTACAGGAAGAGCTTTTGCAATCAACCTGTGCCAGCGTTGGTGTTTCTCAAATGTTAAAGGTTTTGGTTAAAGATTTTATAAATATTTATAAATATAGTCTGTTCAGAAAGTTTTGAGACTGTCTATATCTCAATAACTATTCATAAGAATCAGTTGAAATTGTGTACATGAATATTTTAATAAATTGACGGTAAAAATGAAATTTCAAGCCAAAAATGACATTTCCATCCCTGAATACCCATGTTCTTTTGAGCGCCTTTAATTACACATATCTTGCCTTGAGAGTAAATAATGTTTGCCAGTGCCTTGCATATGAACAAGTATGTTTATCTTTACCAGCACAACCGAAAACAGAGCCGGCCATTCCTGTGATTCTGACGGCAAAAGAACGTAGAAAAATTCGGCGACAGAATCGTCAAGAGAGGGATAAGGAGGAAAGTGAAAAAGTGAGACTTGGGCTTAAAGCTCCGCCAGAACCTAAAGGTATGTTTTCCTCACCTGAGCCAAATTTATTATTTAATGCAAGTGATTTCAGGTGTAAAAAATCTGCCAAAACATGATTATTTTTTTTTTCATGGAAATTAGTGTTTTCTTTTTATGGGCAGCCAACTTGGATGCCATCTTGCATTTCTCAAATTGTTCAATGGTGACAGGATGTCATCCTCCCAATTCTTAATGTAGAAGGCAGTACTTCAAATCAAGGTACACCTCAAGGGAACATTATGGATAAGCAAGCTCTGATGTTGACATTGTCGGTTACCATCATTGTTCAAGCATTTCTCTTACAATCGTCATCCTATCAAATCCAAACATTATGTGCAGCATTCAAAGGAAGTGAAAATAAAAAATAATATAAATCATGGTCCAAGTCACATGACCCCAATGGTGGCCAGGGCTATTAATACCAAAAGCCTTTAAAAATCTTTACCAAATCCAGAATGCCTATGATTTTGAAATTTGGCACGAAGCACCATGAAAGAAAGCCTTACAAAATTTGTAAAAATCGTGACCCTTGGATGACCTGGGCCTTTTTATGGCTTAGCCTAGGTTAACTTAGATCCTCTATGCAATTGAATGGGGAAAATTGGTTATATGTAATTTATTTTGGAAATCTTGCCGGGATTATTTACGTTTCAGAAACTATTATGGCCCTATGGGGTTGTCTGCTCCAGGACTATATTCATGTTTGTTTTCGTCAAGTTTGAACATCTTCTGCTCAGGAAATCAAAGGACTATTTCATATGGAGCCTCCTTACTAAAAGAAAATGAATGTTGTTGCATATAAATTGTCCAGGTCATATGACCAAAATTACAGTCAGGGCTATAAATAGCAAAAACGTTTAAAAAAGTTCTTCTCAAGAACAAGGAGGCCTATGATTTGGAACTTGATGTGAAGTACCAAGGAATTGAGCCTTACAAAGTTGAACATGTAATGACCATGAGATGACCTTAACCTAGACTATCTGATCTAACAGCATGATTTTGTAATGTAAAATTGTAAAATTCACAGTTATACCCCTGTTTTTTTATGTTAGTTAACTATATATTCCAGTACGTATGGCTAACCTAATGAGAGTCCTGGGTACAGAGGCAGTCCAAGATCCCACCAAGGTCGAGGCTCACGTTAGAGCGCAAATGGCCAAGAGACAAAAGTAAGTAATTAAAAAAAATGGTGGAGCACGGTGGCGTAGTGGTAGAGCTTTGGACTCTGAAATCGAGAGGTCCTGGGTTCGATCCTCACAGGGGCAGTGTTTTGTGTCTTTGAGCAAGACACATAAACTCCCTACAGTACTGGTCAAACCCAGGAAGCGTTGGCTCCATCCCGACATGACTAAAAAATTGTTGACTGGGACGTTAAGCCTCAACACAAACAAACAAACAAAAGAACGCCCATGTAATATACATAGATTGGTTTTTCAGCTATAAAAATTGAAAATTTCATCAGAATAATTTTGATGTTTTAATATTTTTCCTCAAAATGTTGATTGTGGGTACGTTAGAACCGCCTCGCAGAGGCGGTTCTAATGTGTACCCACAATCTATGTTTTGAATCAAAAATAAGAAAAATAGGTTTACCCCTGTATACCCCAGTTTTATATAAAAGTGGGGTTTAAGGGGGTATTCATTTAAGGACTTGTTTTTGTGATGACATATAGCCCCGAGGTTAGAAAACATTATTTGAGCCACCTCATGGGAAAACCAACAATCTGCATAGGCAAAAACAAAGGCGCAGATCAGCTTCGCAGTAACTGCGAAGCTGATCAGCGCCTTTGTTTTCGCTACATGGATAGTACACTTCCTCTTCTTCTTAAACCCGAAATTTCAAGCATCTAGCCTGCTTCTGTGACTGTACAGCCTGATTTGTGTCGGACCTGTTCGGAAACCACATTGTTGGTTTTCCCACGAGACGGCTCATTTATGCTCAATTCAGCTGAGTTTAAAATTTTAATTGTTTTTTGACACTGAAATAACCAAAATTAATTGAAATTCCTTTTCAATCATAGATATAGACATAGAAGATTTAGTTTTTGTTGAATATTATAAACATATAACATAAGCCCTATAGGGCTTTTACTTCAACAAACGTGTAAAATAACAAAATTATACAGTGCATGCACAAATTAGAACAAAACAAAACTATATACAACATCACAGAAATTTTATAAACACATACAATAAACCTAAAAATTTGTTTCAGTGTGAAAATTAAGATAGACATTAGGAAATAGACATTAGGAATGGTTGTTTTTTACATATTTACATGTATATGTAATGTAAAAAAATGAATAACATTGCAGTAGTTAATAAATTCACATTTAAATTTTGAAAGATAATGGTAAAAAATATAATTATTGGGGCAGTATTTTTTCCTGCTAATAAATGCTAAAATGCCAACATTTTTGAGCAAGATAAATTTTAGTCTCAGCTGATTTGAGTGTGAAAAAAGTTTTGTGTCCTCAGGGTCAGGTTCCAACATACATACTTACGAACATGTGCTTACATTACGTTTAGCTGTATAAAATAATAAAAAATTAACGAGATCCCATAAGAGCAGTGAACATATTAATGAGAAAGGGTTGGGGTTCAAGGGGTACACATTACATGGAGAAGTTTTCCTGATTATGTGACTATATTTCTTGATAAAGCTGCACATGCTCGTTATAATTTTTGTCACATTATAATTCCATATTACATATGAGCCGCCTCATGGGAAAACCAACAATGTGGTTTCCGAACGGGTCTGACACAAGCCGGCCTGTACAAGCACAGAAAAGAGCTAGAAGCTTGAAATTTCGGATTGACGTAGAAGAGGAATTGTACTATCCGAGTAGCGAAAACAAAGGCGCTGATCAGCTTCGCGGTTACCGCGAAGCTGATCTGTGCCTTTGTTTTCGCCTATGCAGATTGTTGGTTTTCCCATGTGGCAGCTCATATTTTATCCCAACAGGCAACATGAAGAGACGAATGCGGCACGGAAGTTAACAGCAGAGCAGCGTACTGAAAAGAAGATCAAGAAAATCAAAGAAGACACTTCACTGGGAGTTCATGTTGCTCTTTACAGGTAATTACAAGAGGTAGAAGAGTGTAGAATCAGAGATATTTAAGAAATGAATTTCATTTTTCTGATGTTCAGTCATGGAGCTATGAACCACAGTGAGTGGTGTGCAAAATGAATGAACCCTGAAGGGGTTCATCAGGGTTCGCGCTAGGATATATTTTTCTTTCGCCATCACTTTCGCCATTTGAGATTTTTTTTCGCCATTTTCTTGAAGTTTGAGCCAAATCTTGGCCATTTTTTTCGCCAAGAGGACACATCTCACTCAGCTCCTTGCTCACTTAATCCCCCAAATATTTTGTTTGCCCTTTTTAACTTGGTCTCTCCAGTTCCCTAAAAATACATATTGCCCTTCTCACCCAAGTCCCATACATGCTACATGTACTAAGTTATATTTCAACAGTAGATCCAGGTAATGTAATTTATGAATTTCCAACTGATTTGAAGGGCAGGTGTAGACTGAGATCCCTATACATATAGTTTGGGAAAATATGTTTTATAAAGCTTGTTCTTGTATTTGTAAACAAGGGGAACAACTACTAAAATTATTAGTTTATGCTTGTACAAAATAAGAAACAAACTTTTAAGATTAGTAGACAGATTGAAATATTAAAATTCATATACTTTAATAGAAAAAAAATAAATGACACTCTACAAAATCAAGAGTTAAAGCTATAAAATAAATGCATGGGTAAAGTTGAGTTGCTGATTCTAAAAAGAATCTGTTTCATTTTTAAATGGTATATATTGACATTTCCCCCTCATTCTGCACTCAAACATCATTTCAACATCTACATCGTAAGGAACCACGTGCGCCAAGCGTGTTATGCAGTACACGCCTGAATACACAAGGTCAGAAATGACACCTGTCAATTGAATGCTTTAGCAACACACTGCAACACTTGAATAAACACTGATAAACAATAGGATTATCTCTATTGTAGGTGCGAATATACAGGTAATCAAATGATGGTTTTCAGTGGAAAACAATGACTTTTTGGCCGGACAAAGTGGCTCTATATATTCGCCATTTATTTTCGCCAAAGTCAAATTTTAGGAGCCAAAAAATAAAAATCTTCGCAAATGGCGACGATGGCGACCGCTAGCGCGAACCCTGGGTTCATGTTAGCTTTGCTAGCGATCCGCAGTGGGTTATAGCTTCATGAACATTAGAAAAATTAAACTCATAGCTTATATTTACGTTCATTCCCCTCTACCGCTTGATGAAAAATTATCAAGGCGATCACATTTATTAGTAAATAGAGAATTTACACATAGTGTATGTCAAATGGGTGAGTGCCATGGTTCTTTTTGACGTCAAGTTTGATCATGTGATGTTGCATGACACGATGTTGTTCGTTGAACTATGAATCGATTTCAGTTCTATAGATTCATTAAGACTTTGCATCAGAAATGTAATAATCGATACTTAAACTTATGCACATTTGACCTATTTTACCATTAGATGCGGAATATTTAAAAAATAATATGTTTTAATGTCCAAATTGTATACATGCCATACATGTGATATCTCCCGATCTTGGTATATTTACCTGATATCAAGACACCTTTCCCGATGGTCTCCCACTTTAGATTGATAATGAAAAGAAAATTAAATGGTCTTATACTTTCTACATAGCACACAGTCCTACTGGCTATAATGTGAAATAAAGGGACATTAGACAGATATGTATTCTTGTTTATATATTATATGCGAAATAGTACTTATACAACTTAAATTTGCAATCTTTTAGTTATAATTTTCTAATTAAAGTAAAATTCTAAAATGCATTGTTCGCTAATGCTACTATCACAAAAGCTGTTATGACCAGTTCATGTAATGTAAGCAAACAAATCATATACATATATATGTTATCATTGCTGTTTTCAGAGTTAAAGATCTCAGTAACCCACAATTGAAATTCAAAATAGAGAAGAATGCTCAACAGTTGTATATGACAGGCCTGGTTGTCTTGTTTAAAGATTGTAACATTGTGGTGGTAGAAGGAGGTAAGTATCCATCTGTCTGTCTGTCTTTCTGTTCTTCCATCTGTCTGACTGTGTCTGTCTGCATCTTTCCATCCATCCATCTGTCTGTCCATCTGCCTGCCTTTGTCTGTTTGTCTCAGGGTCTGTTTGTCTGTCTTTCCATCTGTCTGTTCTTCCATCCATCAGTCCATCTGCCTGTCTGTCTTCCTGTCTGTGTGTCTGTCTGTATCAGTGTCTATCTGTCTGTCTGTGTGTCTGTCTTGTAACTCTGCCTGTCTGTGTCCGGGTCTGTCTGTTTGTCTCAGTGTCTGTCTGTCTTCCTGTTGGTGTCTGTCTGTCTGTCTCAGTGTCTGTCTGTCTGTCTGTCAGTGTCCAGGGATTTTTTTGAGTGTCTCAGGGTCCGAAATAAGGCCCCATTCCCAATGCAAATTAGGTGACTTTTTTCCCAATTTGAAGGAAAAAATTCCCAATCACAGCTGAAAACAATTCTCAACAGTTCCTAAACATTGTGAAAATCAAACTCTGCTGTTTGAAATGATGTTAAACTTTGATTTTAAGATATTATTTAATGATTTAAAATGATTAAACTTAATTGGAAAACATCATAATCTTTGAATGTTTTGAAAAATTCCCAAATTCTGGGTTATGTCGCTAATTTTCCCAATCAGAAAGGCCTTAGGGCCCCTTCCCAAAATTGCAGAAAAAATCCCTGGCGTCTGTCTGTTTGTCTCAGTGTCTGTCTGTTTGTCTCAGTGTCTGTCTGTTTGTCTCAGTGTCTTCTTCCTGTCGGTGTCTGTCTGTCTCAGTGTCTGTCTGTCAGTGTCTTGTCTGTTTGTCTCAGTGTCTGTCTGTTGTCTCAGTGTCTGTCTGTCTCAGTGTCTGTCTGTTTGTCTCAGTGTCTGTCTGTTGTCTCAGTGTCTGTCTGTCTCAGTGTCTGTCTGTTTGTCTCAGTGTCTGTCTGTTGTCTCAGTGTCTGTCTGTCTCAGTGTCTGTCTGTTTGTCTCAGTGTCTGTCTGTTTGTCTCAGTGTCTGTCTGTTTGTCTTAGTGACTGTCTGTTTGTCTCAGTGTCTGTCTGTCTGACTCAGTGTCTGTTTGTCTGTCTACTGTCTGTCTGTCTGTCTTGTATCTCTGTCTGTCTGTGTGTCTGTCTTGTATCTCTGTCTGTCTGTGTGTCTGTCTTGTATCTCTGTCTGTCTGTCTGTTGGTGTCTATCTCAGTGTGTATCTGTCTGTCTGTCGGTGTCTGTCTGTATGTCTGTCTGTTTGTCTATTTCAGTGTCTGTCTGTGTCTGTTTGTCTATCTGTCAGTGTCTGTATTGTCAGTGTATGTCTCTCTGTGTGTCTGTCTGTGTCTGTTTGTATGTCTGTCAATTCACCCGTCTTGTCTGTCTGTCTGCCAACCTGCCTGTCTGTATAACCATTTGTTGATCTGTCCCTCTGTCAGTCTGTCCCTCTACCTAAATCAAACAAAGAAACTAGAAAATATTTGATGGGTTTCCAAACAAGACTGACACAAACCAAGTCAAGTCGCAGAAATTAGTTACAGATTACATATGTAGAAAGTAGAGAGACTCAAAGCACAGATCTGCTTAATTCCTGCACAGCCAATCTAAAGTCATAATTTCTCATGACATTGTTCGTTTTATCGGTGACTTGAAAAAACCGGTCTTCATGGTGTCTGACCAGGTCCTACATCAACCGGCCAGTACTGACTCAGAAAAAGGCTAGAAGCCTTAGCCTGGATCTGAAAAAAGGGGATTGTACTATCTGTGCAGCAAAAACATAGGCGTTGTCTCTTTGTTTTTACATATATAAAGCTGTTTTTCTCATGATGTGGCACATTTATTTTCAGGTCCGAAACAACAGAGGAAATACAAAAAGTTGTTATTGAGTCGTATCAAGTGGAGTGAAGATAAACCGAAAAGAAGCAAAACTACTGGTTGGTATATACTACGAAAAAATATCCATACTATATACAGAGATTTTTTCAGACCTGTAAAAAAGATTGAAAAACTCATTTGAAAAATTTTGATAGTTTTAATGTTTTCTTATATTAATATTGATTGTGGCGAGGTGGTTATTATGTGTACCCACAATCAATGTTATAGCCTTTTTATAGCAAACATACATATAGCAAACTCTTTCGACTTGTTTTTTTTTTTTTTTTTTTTTTTTTTTTTTTTTTTTTAAAAAATGGGTAATTTTTTTTTTTTTTTTTTTTTTTTTTTAAAAATGGGTAAAAATGGCTGTTCATTGCCTAGATCTATATGTTTTCATAATGTTTTGAATTTCTATTTCAGAAGGTGGAGATGGTGAGGAGGGAGATAACTCTAACAGATGTTCTCTTGTATGGGAGGTAAATACTGTTTGTTTTTGTTTATTTTATTTATTTTTTTTTATATATAGTTTTCTTGCACACCAGACAGAAATTGCCACACTTTTTGCCTGGGTGATAAAATTGCATCTCACCCAGGTGTTCTCACCCAGGCTAAGTGCGCCAAAAAAATTACGCAAAATCATGAAATAAACCAGATTTGGGGGGTTGTTGTGCAAGAAAAAGAATCTAATATGGTGTTCTTTTCTAGATGGAAGTTTCCAACCCTCGGGATGACCGTGCTGAGCGGAACCTCGGCAGAGCCTCGGTTCCGCTCAGCACGGTCATCCCTTGAGTTGGAAACTTCCATCTAGAACAGAACCCCATATAAGATTCTTATTAGCTCGACTGCACGAAGTGCATAGAGCTATTGCAGTCACCCCGGTCGTCCACGTTCCCGTTCCCGTGCGCGTGCGCGTTCCCGTGCGCGTCACACTTGCGTTAAAGTTTTCTAGAAGTCCATATCTTGACAACCACTCATCAGACAGCATTCATACTTGGACCATAGATACCCTGTAGGGTTAGCTTTCATTCCATGGCATCGGGTACCTGGGTCCAGGCCAGGGGGTGGGGCTGGAGGTTAAAATCTAGAACATCTTCAAAAATGGCAATTATTGTGTTAAAGTTTTTTAGAAGTCCATATCTTGACAACCACTCATCAGAAAGCATTGATACTTGGGCCATTGACACCCTGTAGGGTCGGCTTTCATTCCATGGCATCAGATCCCTGGGTCCATGCCAGGGGGTGGGGCTAGAGGTTAAAATCTAGAACATTATTAATAATAATGGCTTTTCTGTGATATAGTATTCTAGAAGTCTATATCTTGAAAACTTTTTATCAGAGGGCTTTCATACTCGGACCATAGGTACCCTGAGTTGAGTTTCATTTCATGCCATCGGACCTCTGGGTCCATGCCTGGGGGGTGGGGCTGGAGGTTAAAAACTAGAACACTGTAAAAAATAGATGTACTGCTGTGTAACTTTTACAAGGAGTCCATATCTTGACAACAACTTATCATAAAGCATTCATACTTCATACACTTTAGGTTCCATGACATGGGACCTCTGGGTCGGAGTCAGGGGGGGCGGGGCTAGAGGTCAAAATCTAGAACTCCCCGAATTTTTTTTCTTTTTATTTCTTAATAGAAACAATTATGAAGATGGTTGGTCATTCATCTTTTGACTTTGTGACACTGACTTGTGTGTCATGACGGTAAGGGTCGGTTGCCCTACTTTCCATGGTTCAGTGATTTTGCCTTATATCTTGACACTCAATTAGTATATTTTCTTACTTCTTTCAGATTATGAGTGTGTACGATCAGGCCTTTGACCCCAATATACTTATAGGTCACTGTGACCTAATTTCATGGTTCAGTGATTTTGCCTTATATCTTGACACTCAATTAGTAATTTTCATTCTTTTTTCAGATTATGAGTGAGTATGACCAGACCTTTGACCCCAATATACTTATAGGTCACTGTGACCTAATTTCATGGTTCGGTGATTTTGCCTTATATCTCGGTACTCAAATGGTTTATGAACAAACTTCTTTCAAAGTATGTTTGCGTATGACAAGACCTTTGACCCTGAAGTAGTCCTAGGTCACTGTGACCTAATTTCATGGTTCAGTGATTTTGCCTTATATCTTGACACTCAATTAGTATATTTTCATACTTTTTTCAGATTATGAGTGAGTATGACCAGACCTTTGACCCCAATATACTTATAGGTCACTGTGACCCAATTTCACGGTTCAGTGACTTTGCCTTATATCTAAGCACTCAAGTGGTTTATGAACAAACTTCTTTCACACTATGTTTGCGTATGACAAGACCTTTGACCCTAAAGTAGTCCTTGGTCAATATGACCTAATTTCACGGTTCAGTGATTTTCCTTTATATCTGGGCACTCAATTGGTATAAGGACATACTTCTTTCACGATATGCATGAGTATGACCAGACCTTTGACCCCAATATACTTATAGGTCACTGTGACCTAATTTCATGGTTCAGTAACTTTGCCTTATATCTCAGCACTCAAGTGGTTTATGAACAAACGTCTTTCACACTATATTTGCGTATGACAAAACCTTTGGCCTTAAAGTAGTCCTAGGTCAATATGACCTAATTTCACGGTTCAGTGATTTTCCTTTATATCTGAGCACTCAATTGGTATATGGACATACTTCTTTCACGATATGCACGAGTATGACAAGACCTTTGACCGTAATGTATTCCTGGGTCACTGTGACCTAATTTCATGGTTCAGTGATTTTGACTTATATCTCGACTTTCAGTTGGTATTTTTTCATACTTTTTTTCTGATTATGAATGGGTATGACCAGACCTTTAACCCAAATATACTTATAGGTCACTATGACGTAATTTCATGGTTCAGTGATTTTGCTTTATATCTCAACACTGAATGGGCATATGATCATATTTCTTTCACATTATGAGTAAGTATCACTAGACCTTTGACCCTGAAATACTTATAGGTCAGTGTGACCTTATTTCACGGTTCAGTGATTTTGCCTTGTGTTGGTATATGAACACACTTCTTTCACAATATGAGTGAGACCTCTAAATCTTAGGTAGTTATAGTTAACTTTCATGGTTCAGTGATTTTGCCTAATTGCATCAAGGCAAAAAGATGTTTGAGCATAATGCTTTGGGTTACTGGTCGGGTTTGGCCTTATGTTTGACAAAGGTCAGAAGCAGTCGAGCACGCTGTCCTGCGACAGCTCTTATATTACGTCCCTTTCAAGATTATTTCAGCTCATATGAGATGGGCCAATCAGTAGGTGGGGCGAAAATGGGAGAACTCAGAGAAAAACCACCTGGTACATCCGTAAGCAGAACTTGGATTGTCTCACAAAGTCAAGTGGCTAGAGTGGGGCTCGAACCCACACCAGACACAGCGGTGAGATGATCCAGTGATTAAGAAACAGCACTCTTAGCCGCTCGGCCACGGGGGACGCCAAATATTGTTTTATAGCTTCAGTTTCTTACAAACTGTTAGTTTTAAGTCATATTGATATTAAATTGGATTTGATTTACTTGCATAATTATTGAGAGAAGATATGGTTGGTGCTTTCTGAACAAAAGGTGATTGAAGTATGAGTATGTTTCCTCATCTGCTCTGATCATTGGCAGTAACTTGGTGTGGATTTGAAATCAACATACATTTCTGATGCATATTTCTTCAAGAAGAACTGGTGATGGAAATATTTCTGCTATCTTTCTTCCTCTTCAGCTGAATCAAAAGGTTCAGTTTTCAATTTCTGTCAGCACAATATTCACTTAATAACATTTTTCTGCCTTGCGGAAATTGGCAGAAACTGGTTCAAGTGAGGAACAGCCTTTTGGAAGTTTATCATCCAAATTGTTGTAATGTAAAAAAATCAATTATTTTGTTTACAGGGAACAAGAATGACAAGAGCGTTTGGAGATATAATATTTAAAGTGTGTCCTACCGAGGCATTTGCCAGAGAGCAGTTTAGAAAACATGGTGTCGAGGAGTACTGGGACTTGGCTTTTGGTGGTGCCATCATGGAAACGGCCTCAGAAGATGTATGACCTTGACATTGATATACGACCTTGAGATTGATCAATGATCAATCATAAATAAATCAGCTAGGATTGCAGTTGTCATGGAAACTGCCTCAGAAGATGTATGACCTTGTATGACCTTGACATTGATCATGAAAAATCAGCTAGGATTGCAGTTGTCATGGAAACTGCCTCAGAAGATGTATGACCTTGACATTGATCATGAAAAATCAGCTAGGATTGCAGTTGTCATGGAAACTGCCTCAGAAGATGTATGACCTTGACATCGATCATGAAAAATCAGCTAGGATTGCAGTTGTCATGGAAACTGCCTCAGAGGATTATGACCTTGGCATTGATCACAATTATAATACAGCTAGGGTTGCAGTTGTTCTTAGAAGTTCTGTGACCTTGACATTGATTATAAAATTTACATCAAGTGTTTCAGTTGTCATGGAAACAATCACAGAAGATCTGTGACCTTGACACTGATCGTAAAATTTACAGCAGGTGTTGCAGTTGTCATGGAAACCAAACCATCACAGAGGATGTATGACCTTGACATTGATCATAAAATATACTGCAAGGATGGACATTGTCATGGAAACCACCTCAGAAGATATGTGACCTGGACACTATTTTTTAGAATTCACAGCAAGGATTACAGTTGTCATGGAAACTGCTTAAGAATATCTGTGACCTTGACATTAATTGTACATACAATATTAAATGGAGGTGTACAGTTGTTTCATCATGGAAACTCGCTGCCTTGAGACAAAGAGATATTGCCTTTGATCTTTTTGCCATGAAAACAACCTCAAAATCTGATATTTGCATCACGATAACTTTTTCGTATAATGTATAACCCGTTATACCCTACTTTTATATAGTAAATTTGGGACATACAGATCATGTTCCCTTTAGAATTGGCTTTGATTCAGTAACACCAGAATTCTTCACCAATGCCTTTCGGGACACTTAAGATTTCAACGATACACACACTGGTCTGTCTCTCATAAAATGAAACGAAATTCACTTATATGAAACGAAACTGAAACATAAGAGAATCTAAATAAATGATGAATTAGGGAAACATCAGCACTGAAAAGCTTCACTGGTAGCTCTGGTTGCTGCTGACCTTTTCATTGGTTTCTTTTTAAAGAAGCCAACTTGTTGTTATTGGTATAGGTGGAAATACATGTTGGATGTCATGACGTCCTAGTTTTGGATAAAAGTCCAAAAATCGAGGCACTGTCCAGATATGACTTTACCTATTGACTTGGACGTTCAGCATCAATTCCAAAAAGAAACAAATTATACCCCTCAATACCAATTAATTACTCTATGGCACAAGTGTTTGTTTTGTATTTTCAATGTGAGACATCGCTCTTCACTTAGAAACAATGTAAAAGTAGGCAATGACTAGGAAATGGCACAATCAGAAAGAAATTCCCACTCCAAAAACCTAAGGTACTTATACTGAGAAAACATTTGGGTAAGCTGAGTGAGCAGCTATTTCCCAATAGGCGGCCACTAAGTTAACCCAAACTTTACTTAAAAAGGTAAAAGTAAGCAATGATCAGGAAATGGTGCAATCAGAGAGAAATTCCCACTCCACAAACCAAGGGTTGGGAAAAAAACAAATTGACATTTAGGTACCTATACCAAGAAAACATAACATAAGCCGAGTGATCAGCTATTCCCAAATAGGCGGCCATTCAGTTACCCGAACTTAACTAAAAATATGAAAACGCACAAAAGGCTAAAACAGCACAAGAAATTGACTCCTCCGCCAGTAAGGTATAGCCACGCCCACCCCTATTTCCTTAGACAAACATTGTGTTTTTGCACCTACATTTACCTGTAAAAAGCATGTGTTGGTTTGTTTGTCTAATCCACGTGTTGTCTAACCGTCATTGACCGTTAGCTAATGTGCTGATTTGAATGGTCAATATAAAATGAATATTAATGATGGGTGGTTTTGGAGGACTCAATTGACTCCAAAACACAAAGCAATAAGAACCACTACAGAAGTATCGCCTTGGAACGATCAGTAATATAGAATTACTGGGGGGCTTAAACCAGTTTAACAGGCGCCTAACCTCCGCCTCATCTTCTGCAGAGGTTCACAACATTTAATTAGTTGTTCGGTCCTCGTGGTGAATCTCTAACTAGTCAATGGATCATCAAGGACAAACAAATAAATCATGATAACCACCCTGATTAATCAAAAATAATGACTCAACAAATTCAGTAAGCTGCCGGACGATGGAGATCCCGGGGCGCCGAATTACTTACTGAAACCCGAAACAAAAGAAAAACACCAGTTGAACCCCGTTGGGCCAAGCAACGGACAAGAAGCTCCGGCCCCAACCAACTAAAATGAATAGCTTTATGAGTTTAATGCCCGACCCTCCGGCGTGCAATTAAAGAAGGCAGCATACATGTAAGTATTAACCATGACTGGGTTAAAAACTAAGCATGCAGACTGTCGCATAACATTCCAGTTATAACCTATACATCTGTAACGCGTTATGATTTTTCTGAACTGAGAAGAAATATCATTCCTTCCTATAAGTTTCTTAAATTTGTAAACCAAGTCACCATAAAATTCTTGTTCCGAAATGCCCTCATGTAAAAGCATCTTTAGCCCAACATTAAATTTGGAAATCAACTCATAGTGTCTGTGATAAAATTTAGAAAATGTTTTTCGAAGTTTATGATACAGATAGCCCTGCTGGAGAAGTTTGGCTGCTAAACATTTATTGAAGTCTGCTACATGATTGCAGACTCTAGCAAACCTAATAAGCTGCGAAATGTATACACCATACGAAGCACGGCGAGGAACGTCACCATCCCAAAACAGAAAATTTACTATATCAAAATCAAAGTCATTGCGTTTATCATAAATTTTAGAAGAAACAAATCAATTTGCAATAGAAAGATGTAAATCCAAAAAGGGGGCTTCGCATCAGGAAAACATGTCCGTGCAATGATTACCCCTTTAAACCCCACTTTTATATAGTAAAACTGGGGTATGCAGGGGTATACCTATTTTTCTCATTTTTGCTTCAAAACATAGATTGTGGGTACTCGTTAGAACTGTCTCGGCACAATCTATGTTTTGAGCAAAAATAAGAAAAATATTGAAAAACTTCTACCGAAAATTTTCAATTTTTACAACTTAAAAAATCTCTGTATATTGCATGGGCATGTTTTCGTAATGGGTATCTGTAGTGTTGGCTTTATTCAACTGTAGTTCAGGTGGATAAATTTGATTGACCATGGGCCTTTGGCTTATTTCTTCATTATACAGTATATCTGTATCTTGTTATACAGTGGCTGGTATGTTTATACAAAAGGTGTGAAAAATGTCTCGAGTATATTCAAATAAGTGTCATACTGACACAACACAGGTCTGCCTTGCATATCAAAACAAGTTTGGAGCTGTCATTTTTTGTACGTAAGAGCGGACACGACTTGGTTTATTCATTAAAATTATCAATATGGATATATACATATTGTTATTAATATGGACATATTTGATTCTTACTTTCAATAGTCCTTATTTGGACTTGAATCTTGAATAATATGGATCCAAGATTTGGAGAACACAAACTACAGTACAGAAACCGGTAGCGTTACACTACACGTCAACAGACCACACTTCAAACGACGTCGTCGCGACCATAGTTACCCAAACTACCGGCGATCTCAACTTACGTCTAAGGACGGAAGAAACGTGGATTCAACGATTTAAAACAAGATTACCATCAGGACTAAATCTGAAACAGTAGGATGCCGAACTGTGATCTTTGCAAGAAATCTTTTGTCTCAAATACTACGCTGAAACGTCATAAAACTGCCTTCCATGAGAAGAAGAGGACAACGTAGTGAACGTACCAATGCTGTCACTGCTACTCCAGGTATGCCAGGAAGGAGCGGCCCCGTGGCCGAGCGGTTAAGAGCGCTGTTTCTTAATCACTCGATCATTTCACCGCTGTGTCTGGTGTGGGTTCGAGCCCCGCTCTGGCCACATGTGAGACAAGCCAAGTTCTGCTTGCGGGCGTGCCAGGTGGTTTTTCTCGGGGGTTCTCCCGTTTTCGCCCACCTACTGATTGGCCCGTCTCATATGAGCTGAAATAATCTTGAAAGGGACGTAAAACTGAAAAAAAAAAAAAAATATGCCAAGAAGGAGAATGTTCTAAAACACAACAGAAACACGGGGACAACGACGGGAAGTTTATCATTTCAGAAACTACAACCAAACTTTATAATCCTGGAATTTTTAAACCTGCAACCTGGGTACTGCCGCCGGAGGCTAGATGTAAGCCGACCATTTACAAAATCAGGATCCCGCCAACCAATACAAAGAAACCATCTAAATTGATGTCATCGCTGCTGGAAGAGTACCAGAAACTAAAACAACAACTACTTTCAGGAACAAGAGAACCGTGGCGACCTTCAACCACCAAAACAGTGGATAAACATTTTAATGCGCGAGTAACAACCGAGATGCTGATGAATGATTTGTACTTATCGGACTCTGATACTTCGATCTCTTCTAATGAAACAACCCGTCTTGATGAACTCTCTCTGACACCACAATTTAATAATAATCAACCTGTCCATGTCTACAATGCTTTCAAAAACTAACACTCAACTTTGGAACTGTTTAAATACTGTAAATCCGGAAATTTTCGCGAGAACTTAATTTTCGCTAATATTCGCGAATTCGTTGCCTCGCGAAAATAAAGTTATCGCTAATTATGAATTACAATAAGCTTTATAGACGGTATGAGTACCCGTTCGCGAATTCAAAGTCTCGCTAATAATTAGGAAATCGAAAATTCGCGAAATAAAAGTCACGCGAAAATTTCCGAACTTACAGTATCACTACATTGATTTAATTTTATCTCCATAACAACCAGATCGGATCACAAACCCAGATCTATTTTTAGAACAATAAGGTCACATGATGTTGACAACCGCTAAAGAGTACTTCAGGGGTTGTAATTAGTAAAAATTTTAACTTGAAAAAGGTCTTTGAAAGACCGAAACATGTCGTTCTATTAAAACAAGAAGTCAAACCGCTACCGTTGTTGTTTATTCTGTTGTTCTTCCTACTGATTTCAAACTAAATAAATGTTCAGATTCTGTTTTTATTGAAACCAGGTTGTACTTCGACTTTTTAATTGCATTAAAACTTTGTTTGTTTAGTTTGTTTTACATATACTGCCATTTCTGAAAGGGGTTACATTGCAATACAGTTTGAGGTCACGTATACATCATAATTCTCCAATGAAGAAAGACAGAAAAACGTTTTCTTAAGTTGTGAAATTGCCGACGTTGGACGATTGTTTTGATTTTATGATATTTACTTAACCTCGACCGCATTTAATCAACATAAGAGCCGTCTCGTGGGAAAACCAACAATGTGGTTTCCGAACAGGTCCAACACAAACCGGGCTGTACAATCACAGAAGATGGCTAGAGGCTGGAAATTTTGGATTTAGAAAGTAGAGGAATTATACTATCCGTGTAGCGAAAACAAAGGTGTTGATCAGCTTCACAGTTACAGCAAACACCCTTGGTGGATGAGCATGCTTTTCCACCGATGGGGTTTGCTCTGGCTTGTCTCGGCTGCACGTTACATTTGTTGGCAGCGGTGGGATAATGACAACTGCCAGACCGGAGTTGCCTTACCCATGTAGTCCCGGGGCGAGTCTTCTCGGAGGGGGAAGTAATGTGACGGGATAGCCTCCCTTGGAAAAATTTCAAACTCGAGACTTTGTGAATAGAGTAAGTGTTGGGTATATAGCGCAGTAAACCACCCTTGGTGGATGAGCATGTTTTTCCACCGACGGGGTTTGCTGTGGCTTGTCTCGGCTGTTCGTTACACAAGTGACAGCTGCAATTAGAAATAATGCGATACGGTTTGACTATGCGTAATAAAATTTGTTACAACAGATTTGATTGGTTATATGCAAATGAGCTCATTGTCATACTCTTAATATTGAGGCACTCTGACTGGGTCTAAAGTTTTTATTTATCGCTGGACGAAAAATAATTATCGTGGGACGAATTTTATTTATCGTCGGACGAATATTAATTATTGTGGGATGAAAAATAAATATGTGTCCGACGATATTTATTTTTCGTCCCACGATAATTATTTATCATCCCACGATATTTATTTATCGTCCCACGATAATTATTTTCATCCGACGAATATTATTTTTCATCCGACGATAAATAAATACTTTTGACACTGCTGGTACACCATAGAAATCATCATTTGAAAAATGATTTGTGATTTTGTGCTTTAAATCTCTTAGATCTGTTACCAGACCTTATCGAAATGGAGCGAGGACTCCATACAATACGTCAAGACAGACCAGTGTGATTCTTATCAGTGTACTTTCTCTAGACTATATCTTGGCTATCTCAATGTCTAAAGTTGTTGCTCAATTCAAATAGGCTTTAAGAAACAATAAAAACTATAATAATTCATCAAGATTTATTTCAAATAAAACATCTAACAAACATAGGTTTGGTAACTGTGTACAGTAAAAACACTAAACAGAATGGCGTTCATTATTTCTAAAGAAAAAATGAGAAAAAATGTTTATGATAATAAAAACACCATATGGATAAATCACTCTTAAAATCTAACATCATGGTTTGAGTTTGAACTTGAATCAGTGATCATTAGTTTTACTGTTTAGAGTATTACCAAAGGAATGATTTATCAATACTTGAAAACACAACAGTAACTTGGGAAAAGAACTGATTCTAAATACAAAGTATATAGAATATTAAAAAAGATACACAGTAATAAATTCTGTATAATTGAAAAAAAATATATATATATACTCGTATGTATGAAAGTTTTGATTGAACACTGACTAGTATTCTCCAAACATGTACTTGATAAATCATACATTTCAGGTGCAAGAAAATCATGTTGACAATGATATGTTTGTTCTGTTTTGATTTGTGGCTTAATGTCCCCAGTGATGTAGATAATTATTTTTCACAATGCGTACTGTACGCATCAAAATGAATGTACAGTGCGTACCAACAATACAACTGTGTACAAGTTTTCAGAGGATTCTTTATCTAACCTCTCATCCAGAATCAAACTTAAAGATATGTGTACACGTATGGGTAAGACCATTTATTCAAGTATGAAAATTCAAGTAAACTGGTTGACCATCCTGCAATTACATGTTATTCTATCATTTCATTTAGGCATACTAAATTTTGCATGAATAATAAGAGAGAAGAAAATGAGGTCATCAGGAAAACATGTCCGTGTAATGAATACCCCCTCAAACCCCACTTTTATATAGTAAAACTGGGGAACGCAGGGGTAAACCTATTTTTCTTATTTTTGCTCCAAAACATAGATTGTGGGTACTCGTTAGAACCGCCTCGGCGAGGCGGTTCTAACTTGTACCCACAATCTATGTTTTGAGCAAAAATAAGAAAAATATCGAAAATTTTATGATGAAATTTTCAATTTTTACATCTGAAAAAAAATATCTGTATATTGCATGGGGAAGTTTTCTTAATGGAAAAAAAATGAGGTGAAAATGATAAACTGGCATGTCTGTACCACATGGAATACAATACATCAAATTCTAACACACCTCGCCTATATAGCCAATGGTAAAAAAACGTGTTATATTGTGCAACAATTTCACTGGGCGAATAAGCGTGACGTTACTTTGCGGCATTTGTGACGTCAGCTATCCCACAAAGCAGCGTTAGACGGTGAAACGTCATTTTAGCGTACAACAAACGTAATACATGTAAATGTGTGTAAATACCAGCATTACAGTCAAATATTTGGCGGGATAGCTGCAATGCAATGGCGGAAAGCTGAACGATATCGACGGTTTCAGCAACATTTATTCCGTTTATTGTGTGTTAGAATCGAAATAGATCAGCTCAAGTGTGTGAATTGTTGAGTAATAATTCACTGTTTGTCGGTCAGTTGTAAGAAGATAAATCACTCATGCTACGCGCTCGTGATTTGATCTTCTTTACAACTGACCTCCAAACAGTGAATTATTACTCAACAATTCACTGCTAGAGCTGATCTATTTCTTAAATTTTAATCGAAAACAATGACCAGAAACGGATGCAACATACCTATTCTAGACTATAAACTACATTGACACACTACCATTCAACTTCATGAATAAACCTTTGGTAAACAATTTGACTTGGTGAGGCCCTAGACGGAAAGCACGTATATGGTATCACTACTGAAGAAACGTAATATATTGCATGCTATGTAATATGGATGATCAAAAGGTACATTAATATTGTAACTATTTTTTGATTGTTGACAGAGCAGACAGACAAAACTAAATGAAAAGTTGTCGCTTTGTGGCAGTTTTAAAGGTTTTTTATCCGAGTACGCATAAAACCCAAAACTGTTTGTGTACCGCTGATTTTTATTGCGTACATGGTACGCAAAGGTCTGAGTTTTGTATGCGTACAGAGCGAAAAATCGAGCGTACATACACAGTACACGTCATGGTTATCTACTTCGCTGTGTCCCAGTCAACAGCTATGGTCATTGACACTGCCTCAATTTTATGGGAATTTTACTCAGCATTACCAGTAGGCTGTTATGACATCTTATATGTGCTTTGTATATAATCAGCCAAATAAACAACCAAAGCTTATGTGAGCCGCCTCATGGGAAAACCAGCAATCTGCATAGGCGAAAACAAAGACGCAGATCAGCTTCGCGGTAACCGCGAAGCTGATCAGCGCCTTTGTTTTCGCTACTCGGATAGTACAATTCCTCTTCTACTTAAATCTGAAATTTCAAGCTTCTAGCTCTTTTCTGTGCTTGTACAGGCCGGTTTGTGTCTGGCCTGTTCGGAAACCACATTGTTGGTTTTCCCACGAGGCGGCTCATGTATGGATGATTTGACTTGCACCACTTCCCTGTACAGGCTCACTGACCTTCTAAGTGGTTAACCAGTAATCAAGTGATCAGATATTTGATCAAAAATGCTTCGAGACACAATTTAAGCTGCCTGTAGGTCTATTTCTCACAGCCCTAATGGGCTGGGACTCCACTTTTAAAAGTGCATACATGTACTTGTATAAATTTACAATGCGTCCACAGAAACTATTTTTCAAACTGTTACGATTGTCATCTACTTATCAGTGCAAAGGAAAGCCTCACTTATAATACTGTCAGTGAGTATATAATCATGACAACTCATTCCAGGTCCCGAGGTTATAAAACTTTTTTCAAGCTCAGCTCAGCTGAGCATGAAATTTCAACTGCTCATTAATGTTGAAATAGTCAAAATTAGTGGAAAATTCAGGTTCTAAACTAAAAAAGTAGTAATTTATCCTGCTCATAAATGTTAAAATGCCAACAATTGTTGGCATTTTAACATTTATGAGCAGGATAAATTTTAGTCTCAGCTGAGTTGAGCATGAAAAAAGTTTCATAACCTCGGGATCAGGTTCTGAAAGCTCTAACCAATAGTCCTCTGCACTCCCCAACACAAAATAACTTAAAAAGATATCAACAAACCAGAGGACCAATGGTCCTGTAAACGCTCACCTGAGATCTGCTTCATATACCAATAAACATATTTGAATATTATGGTATTTAACCACAGTGCAGGGGTAGATGAAGCCCTTGGGCCATTTTCTTTTTTCAGAATAATCAATATTCTGTCTATCTGCCAATTTTCTGCTGGTTTTCCCCTTCAAATAACATTTTAAAAGCAGATGAGCCCATGGGGTCCATTTTTTTTTTTTTCAGAATCATTAATATTCAGTCCTACTGCCCATTTCCTGCAAGACTTTCACTTTAAATGACATTTTAAAAGTTTTCCCCATTCAAATGCATTGACAACCTATGCTGACCTTGCCATAAAATAGGTCAAGGTCACCACAGGGTCATGATTTATATATACATTGTAGTACTTGAGTCATCCATACTTCATGCAAAGTTTCGTTGAAATCGGTTCACCGGTTCTGGAGAAGAAGATATTTTAAGGGTTTTTTTTACCATATATGGGCATGGCGGCCATCTTGGTCATGTGACCTGGATTATTTATATACACATTGGTTCCCACTTCCTATAGATGCTTCATATAAAATTTGGCTTTGATTGGCCATGTGGTTTCAGAGAAAAAAATCTTTGAAAAGTGTGTATGGGCGACAGACCGGCCAAGGTCAAGAGATGACCTTGACCTAAATTAATCATATACCTTCATCTAATCCATTAGTTGTTTGCATCTACCACTTTTCAGATCTCAGGCTGCAATAGTTTTCAAAAAATAGATAATTTCCACTTTTCCCATTATAAGTCTATGGAAACTTAAAGTTACCATAGCAACCAGAGTTCTTATCCGACTGGAATAAAAAACACAAATTATGTAGAGGCTACTGTCAGGAACATGTATACAAAGTACAGGCTTCACCCCTGTGACAGTTTCTGAGGAGAAGAATTTTGAATGTTTTTCTAAATTTCGCCCTGTATGGGGCCCCAACAACCAATCAAAATAAAGGATTAGGACAAAAGTAACAATAAATGTGGAGCACTACTCAATAAACATTTCTACAAAAACAAAATTCAAATATCTGCAACTGGACCGCAAAAATAGTCAATTTCAACTTTTCCCATTATAAGTCTATGGAAACTTTAAGTTGCCATAGCAACCAGAGTTCTTATCCGCCTGGAATAAAAAACACAAATTATGTAGAGGCCACTGTCAGGAACATGTATACAAAGTACAGGCTTAATCCCCTTGACAGTTTCTGAGAAGAAGATTTTTGAATGTTTTTCGAAATTTTGCCCTATATGGGGCCCCTGCAACCAATCAAAATAAAGGATTAGGACAAAAGTCACATGAAACGTAGAGGACTACTCAATAAACATTTCTGCAAAAACAAAATTCAAATATCTCCAACAAGACAGCAAAAACTGGCAATTTTCACATTTTTCCATTGTAAGTCTATGGGAAGCATAAGTTGCCATAGCAACCAGAGTTCTTATCCGCCTGGAATAAAAAACACAAATTATGTAGAGGCCACTGTCAGGAACATGTATACAAAGTACAAGCTTAATCCCCTTGACAGTTTCTGAGAAGAAGATTTTTGAATGTTTTTCGAAATTTTGCCGTATATGGGGCCCCTGCAACCAATCAAAATAAAGGATTAGGACAAAAGTCACATGAAACGTAGAGGACTACTCAATAAACATTTCTGCAAAAACAAAATTCAAATATCTCCAACAAGACAGCAAAAACTGGCAATTTTCACTTTTTTCCATTGTAAGTCTATGGGAAGCATAAGTTGCCATAGCAACCAGAGTTCTTATCCGATCAAAACAAAAAACACAATTATTCTTTCCCCCTACCTGTAGATGGTGTATGTGTAATATGAGAACAATCGGCCTCGCGGTTTCAGAGAAGAAGATCTTTGAAATTGTGGACGACGGACGGACGGACGGACGGACGGACGGACGGACGACGGACGGACGGACGGACGCCGGAGCATGGGTATACTATAAGCTCACCTATGAGCCTTCGGCTCAGGTGAGCTAAAAACTTAAAAGATATCAACAGAAACACATTCTCTTTTAAAACTTGAAGAGTTTTTATGACGCTAGGAATTCAAAGTATAAACAAATCTGTTTATAAAATCCACTAATTCAGGTAGCCAGTCCCTCATCATAATAAAAGGCATGATTTGCATGTATGGATAGAATACTTGGCGGTGTCTCAAAGTTCCCCCTTTGATAATGGCTAGAGCCGTGTCACTGGGGCTCGCCGCTCTGATGTTGGCTAATAGGTAGTCCTGGCCATAGCTCTTGAGTTGATTCATGGCATTTTCTGTGTCTGAAACATTATGAAAACATGCCCATGTAATATACAGAGATTTTTCAAGTTGAAAAAATGAAAATTTTCTGTAAGGCGGTTCTAAAGAGTACCCACAATCTATGTTTCAGAGCAAAAATAAGAAAAACAGGTATACCCCTGCATACCCCAGTTTTACCCCTGCTACCCCAGTTTTACCATATAAAAGTGGGGTATAAGGGGGACATGTTTTCTGTGTCTGAAAAGCATGGAAATATTTAGGATTACACTATGCAATATACAGAAAAACAATTATGTTCATTTGAAAAAAAAATATATTTTGCATGGTCATTAAGGTACACTCCCGCTCGCGTAAATGTACTCCATTTACGCGTATCATACGCGTATAACGCGCGTAATGCTATTTACGCACATTCACGCGTAACATACGCGCATTTACGCGTAACGTATCTAATTAATATTCATAAGCAGTGATTAAAGCGTCGATACGCGTAAGGTTCAGACAGTACGCGTATAAATGATCGGCCAATCAGATTGTCAATACGTTTACGCGTATCATTACGCGTATTTACGCGTATCATAAGGGATACAAAAGCTTAAGTACCTAACGGTTGATTTTATTACAACACCGAAAATAAATAATGTGCAAGTATAATGGATTTTATTGATGAAAATTAATGGCGTGAATATATTCAAGTATATTGTGAAATCGTTTTATGTGTCTCTGACCCTAATATCAGATTATAACTACTTTCCGAATGAGTTAAGATTTAGTTCAAAATAAATCGAAATTTCATTGTAACCAAGATGGCGAAAGGAACAAAAATGAACATCGAATGTGGAATATTATTTTAGATTTGAAGCGTCTCGGGAAAACAAGTGGACAGATAAGCCAGACATTAATCTTTAATAGTCGTAGAGTTGCTCCTCTATTTTATAGAAGCACCACTATACGGTGTAAGGTTTGTACTTGTTTTTCTTCCACGTTTCTTTCTCCTTCTTATATATCTGTTTTCAATTATCTCAACTGCATCCAAAAGCAAGCGAACACTACAGAAACTCGGTGTCAGATCAGGAACTGATCCAGGGATGAACAGATGCACTGAAAATATTTCTCAACGGGGCGATCACGGACATGTTATTCGTTCGAGGCAATTAATTTATACCACAGGACTTAGTTTGAGAAAAGATGAGATAGATCTATTGTTTTAGTCGAAAGCAAAATACGGTTTTTTGCTTTAACCATACAAGTTCAACATTATTGGCTGATTCATTAGGCGTATGTTACGCGTATTCTTTGCGTAAGACTGTTTCACTCCCGATTGGTTACAAAAATATGCGTATATACTTAAATATGCGTAATGACTGGCTTTATGAATTGCCAGCTTATTGGTTAAAATCATATGTGTAAGAGGAATTGAATTATGATTGGCTATTGAAACATACGCGTATAAATAAGGTGCATATTACGTGCGTAATACGCGCGTACGTTACGCGTAATCAGTGAGTACATTTACGCAAGCGGGAGTGTAAGAGTGTTTTTTTTTTTTAATATGGGAAGAATAACCATTATTTAGTATGTACTTATGCATAATTATACTCATTTGGTAGTCCCTATTCTCCAGAATTTATATCCAAAATTTCAAACCTAGAGTTATGCAACTTAATTTGATATTTGTAGTTTGATTTTTTCTCAGAGCTAATGAAATCCCCGTCCCCCATTATTTTTGTGGTCCCAGTCAACAAATTTTAAGTCATGTTGGGACAGAGATACCACTTCCTGGGTATTAACGACCCGTACGAAAAATACTACAATACTACAGCTATACTATTGCAATATGTCAACAAGATTCTTGCTAAAATTTGATTTTATAGCAATATTACAACAATATTAATATATTGCAATAAAATGAGTAAAAATATTGTAATAATTTGAACAAAAGTTTAGCAAGAATCTGGGAGAAAAACTACCACTGAAAATATTGCCATAAAACAGAGGAAAAAGTGATGAGTAATAACTTCCTGTTGCATCATAGTTTTGGAGGTTAACTTGAGATTAACACACAGTAAATGTAACACATACTGTTTAAATCTAAGGACTGAAGAAATGTGCTTCAAGTTAAATAAGCTTAAATTTTCTATAATTTGAAGAAAAAGTTAACAACATTTTGCATGAAATGGATATATAAAGGTTAGTGTGTTTTATGCATGTTTTTAAAAAGCAATTTCAATTAACAATTTCAAGTTTTATATTGATTTAATGTTTATAATACCCCACCCACCTACACTGGCAAACAAATTTTAAATTTTAGAGTGTTGGAGTTGGGCACCAATTTTATTCGACAAACTGGCTAAGACTGGTCATCTTTAGCTAAGATTTTGCTTTGGAAACTTATCTCCCTAAATTAGCATGCTTCATGTTCTGTTACATGTATCTTCTATATGCTATGAAGTGTGTTGAAAATTTGAAATAAAATGTCAAGGTCTCTGTGTGAATATCATTATACACATACATGTATGAGCAAATTATTGCAATATTTTTTGAAAAAGTTTTGCTAAACTTTTTGAAAAAATATTGCCATACTTTTTGAAAAAATATTGCCATACTTTTTGAAAAAATATTGCAATAATTTGAGCATTAATTATGGCCACAATTTTCCATAGCAAGAATCCTGGCAATATTTTGGCTAGAATTATTGCAATATTTTTTGACAAGATTCTTGCTAATTTAAATATTTTACCTAAGATTATAGCTGAAGTATTGTTGTCATTATAGCTTGAAAAAGACAATTTCCTGCCAAGAATCTTGCTTTACTTTACAGCTAAAGTATTGTTGAAGTATTGCTGTACATTTTCGTACAGGTGAGTACTATGGACAGTTCATGTGTCTTGCTCAAGGACAAATCCGGTGCCACTGGGGTTCAAACCCGGTTCAGACGGTTTGACCTCCCGATCCTAAGTCCAAGGCACTAACCACTGTGTCACCATGCTCTCCCGACCTCTCGATCCTCAGTCTGACACATTAATACACTACCAAAACATGCCCATGCAATATTTAGAATATTCTAAATCTGTAAAAATTGAAAATTTTCAGTAGAAAAAGTTTGATATTTTTCTTATTTTTGCTCAAAACATACATTGTGGGTGCACGTTAGAACCCCCTCACCGAGGCGGTGAGGCGGTTCTAACATGTACCCACAATCTATATTTTGGAGCAAAAATAAGAGAACTAGGTATACCCGGCTTACCCCAGGTTTTTTTTATATAAAAGTGGGGTATAAGAGGGTATATATTACAGGGACATGTTTTCCTGATATAAATTACTTGGCCACCACTCATCCCTTTGGTGTATTGTCTTACCTATCAGTCCCAAGAGGCACAGGCCACCACTCATCCCCCAACAGGCTTTGGTGTATTGTCTTACCTATGAGTCCCAAGAGACAAAGTGTTATGGATATATCACTGTTTCGCATCCTCAATTCCTGCCGTAACCCACTGAAGAATCCGTCGAGAGCAAACTTGGATGCTGAGTACATTGATGTAAATGGCTGACCTATTTTCCCTGAAATGGTGGAGGCAAATAAATGAGCAAGACTACAGATATTTCAGTATAAAATGAACCATTATGAAAACACGCCCATGCAATAAACAGAGATTTTTTAAGCTTTAAAGATTTAAAAAATTCAGCTGAAAATTTTGATATTTTTCTTATTTTTGCTCAAAACATAGATTGTGGGTACACGTTAGAACCACCTCGGCGAGGCGGTTCTAACGAGAACCCACAATCTATGTTTTGGAGCATAAGAAAAATAGGTATACCCCTGCATACCCCAGTTTTGCTATATAAACGTGGGGTTTAAGGGGGGTATTCATTACATGGACATGTTTTCCTGATGTTATTTAAAAATCCTGTTTATAAAAGATTGAAATTATTTATAATTGAGGTTAAAACTGTATGAAGTATATGGAATACAAGAAGGAGCCCTGGTATCCTGGTCTAAAACTTTGTGCTGTTTGCGCCTTATGTATCTTTTCATATTTTTAGTTAAGTTTAGGCAACTGAGTGGCCACCTATTGGGAAAATATCTGCTCATTCGGCTCTTTCATGGTATAAGTGCCTGATTGTTAATTTAGTTTTTTCCACCTCTGTTTTTGGAGAGAGATTCTCTTTCTGATTGCGCCTTTTCCTGATCGTTGCCTACTTGTACCTTTGTAATGTCCCAGTGGACAATATTTCAGTCATGTCAGGACTGAGCCACCACTTCCTGGGCATTCACCTTACCAGTTCTCAGAAATTCATGTGCCTTGTTCTAAAACACAATACGGTGACCAGAAGTTCATGTGCCTTTTTCTAAAACACAATACGGTGACCAGAGTGGCGATTCAACCCAGGAAGTCTTGATTACTCTACCACCAGGCCAATTAACTCACTCCCATGAAGTAATTGATGGCAACAATGTGCTAACCAATGTATCAAGTGAAATAACTGTGATTGCCTTCTTATTTTTCATCCAAAACATAAGATTATGGGTATGCGTTAGAACTGCCTGATTCTATCGTGCACCTACAATCAATGTTTTGAGCTGAAATATCTCAATTTAAACAGCTCAAGAAACAACATGTATATAACATCACGAAAAATGTCTGTGTAACGTATACCCCCTTAAACCCCAATTTTATATAGCAAAACTGGAGTATGCAGGGATTTGCCTATTTTTTCTTATTTTTGATCCAAAACATACATTGTGGATACTCGTTAGAACCACCTCACAATGCATGTTTTGAGCAAAAATATTGAAAATATCAATCTTTTTTCTGGTAAAATTTTCAATTTTTACAGTTGAAAAAAATCTCTGGTTAGTGCATGGGCATGTTTTGGTAATGTATCTCAATTTTGACAGCTCAAGGGACAAATAGTATATAGCATGAGGGTGTTTTCATAATTTATTTACCCGCTAGTGAGGAAACTACAATAATACTGCCGCTACTTTTCTCCAGATGAGGTAGAGAGTGTGAGGCGAGGTGGACGTACGACTTGAAGTTGACCGTCAGAACTTTGTCAAGCAACGTGAGGTTTTGTCGTGATCCTTCCCAGTGCCAGAGATCCAGTAGCATGATGTGGTTCAGAACGAGGTGGTCCAGGCCACCAAGTTTCTCTACTGTCTTCTATAGAATAGAAATAGACAAGATCCAGTAACATGATGTGGTTCAAGACGAGGTGGTCCAATCCACCAAGTTTCTCCACTGTCTCCTATAGAATAGAAATAGATGAGATCCAGTAACATGATGTGGTTCAAGACAAGGTGGACCAGGCCACCCAGTTTCTCCACTGTCTCCTATAGAATAGAAGTAGATGAGATCCAGTAACATGATGTGGCTCAAGACGAGGTGGTCCAGGCCACCAAGTTTCTCCACTGTCTCCTATAGAATAGAAATAGATGAGATCCAGTAACATGATGTGGCTCAAGACGAGGTGGTCCAGGCCACCAAGTTTCTCCACTGTCTCCTATAGAATAGAAATAGATGAGATCCAGTAGCATGATGTGGTTCAAGACAAGGTGGTCCAGGCCACCAAGTTTCTCCACTGTCTCCTATAGAATAGAAATAGATGAGATCCAGTAGCATGATGTGGTTCAAGACGAGGTGGTCCAGGCCACCAAGTTTCTCCACTGTCTCCTATAGAATAGAAATAGATGAGATCCAGTAACATGATGTGGTTCAAGACGAGGTGGTCCAGGCCACCAAGTTTCTCCACTGTCTCCTATAGAATAGAAATAGATGAGATCCAGTAGTATGATGTGGTTCAAGACGAGGTGGTCCAGGCCACCCAGTTTCTCCACTGTCTCCTATAGAATAGAAATAGACGAGATCCTGTAACATAATGTGGTTCAAGACGAGGTGGTCCAGGCCACCCAGTTTCTCCACTGTCTCCTATAGAATAGAAATAGATGAGATCCTGTAACATGATGTGGTTCAGGACAAGGTGGTCCAGGCCATCAAGTTTCTCCACTGTCTCCTATAGAATAGAAATAGACGAGATCCAGTAACATGATGTGGTTCAAGACGAGGTGGTCCAGGCCACCAAGTTTCTCCACTGTCTCCTATAGAATAGAAATAGATGAGATCCAGTAGCATGATGTGGTTCAAGACAAGGTGGTCAAGGCCACCCAGTTTCTCCACTGTCTCCTATAGAATAGAAATAGTTGAGATCCAGTAGTATGATGTGGTTCAAGACAAGGTGGTCCAGGCCACCCAGTTTCTCCACTGTCTCCTATAGAATAGAAATAGATGAGATCCAGTAGTATGATGTGGTTCAAGACGAGGTGATCCAGGCCACCAAGTTTCTCCACTGTCTCCTATAGAATAGAAATAGATGAGATCCAGTAACATGATGTGGTTCAAGACAAGGTGGTCCAGGCCACCAAGTTTCTCCACTGTCTTCTATAGAATAGAAATAGATGAGATCCTGTAACATGATGTGGTTCAGGACAAGGTGGTCCAGGCCACCAAGTTTCTCCACTGTCTCCTATAGAATAGAAATAGATGAGATCCAGTAGCATGATGTGGTTCAAGACGAGGTGGTCCAGGCCACCAAGTTTCTCCACTGTCTCCTATAGAATAGAAATAGATGAGATTCAGAAGCAAGATGTGGTTCAAGATGAGGTGGTCCAGGCCACCAAGTTTCTCCACTGTCTCCTATAGAATAGAAATAGATGAGAACCAGTAACATGATGTGGTTCAAGACAAGGTGGTCCAGGCCACCAAGTTTCTCCACTGTCTCCTATAGAATAGAAATAGATGAGATCCAGTAGCATGATGTTGTTCAAGACGAGGTGGTCCAGGCCACCAAGTTTCTCCACTGTCTCCTATAGAATAGAAATAGATGAGATCCAGTAACATGATGTGGTTCAGGACGAGGTGGTCCAGGCCACCAAGTTTCTCCACGGTCTCCTACAGAATAGAAATAGATGAGATCCAGTAGCATGATGTGGTTCAAGACGAGGTGGTCCAGGACACCAAGTTTCTCCACTGTCTCCTATAGAATAGAAATAGATGAGATCCAGTAGCATGATGTGGTTCAAGACGAGGTGGTCCAGGCCACCAAGTTTCTCCACTGTCTCCTATAGAATAGAAATAGATGAGATCCAGTAGTATGATGTGGTTCAAGACGAGGTGGTCCAGGCCACCAAGTTTCTCCACTGTCTCCTATAGAATAGAAATAGACGAGATCCTGTAACATAATGTGGTTCAAGACGAGGTGGTCCAGGCCACCCAGTTTCTCCACTGTCTCCTATAGAATAGAAATAGATGAGATCCTGTAACATGATGTGGTTCAGGACAAGGTGGTCCAGGCCATCAAGTTTCTCCACTGTCTCCTATAGAATAGAAATAGACGAGATCCAGTAACATGATGTGGTTCAAGACGAGGTGGTCCAGGCCACCAAGTTTCTCCACTGTCTCCTATAGAATAGAAATAGATGAGATCCAGTAGCATGATGTGGTTCAAGACAAGGTGGTCAAGGCCACCCAGTTTCTCCACTGTCTCCTATAGAATAGAAATAGATGAGATCCAGTAGTATGATGTGGTTCAAGACAAGGTGGTCCAGGCCACCCAGTTTCTCCACTGTCTCCTATAGAATAGAAATAGATGAGATCCAGTAGTATGATGTGGTTCAAGACGAGGTGATCCAGGCCACCAAGTTTCTCCACTGTCTCCTATAGAATAGAAATAGATGAGATCCAGTAACATGATGTGGTTCAAGACAAGGTGGTCCAGGCCACCAAGTTTCTCCACTGTCTCCTATAGAATAGAAATAGATGAGATCCTGTAACATGATGTGGTTCAGGACAAGGTGGTCCAGGCCACCAAGTTTCTCCACTGTCTCCTATAGAATAGAAATAGATGAGATCCAGTAGCATGATGTGGTTCAAGACGAGGTGGTCCAGGCCACCAAGTTTCTCCACTGTCTCCTATAGAATAGAAATAGATGAGATTCAGAAGCAAGATGTGGTTCAAGATGAGGTGGTCCAGGCCACCAAGTTTCTCCACTGTCTCCTATAGAATAGAAATAGATGAGAACCAGTAACATGATGTGGTTCAAGACAAGGTGGTCCAGGCCACCAAGTTTCTCCACTGTCTCCTATAGAATAGAAATAGATGAGATCCAGTAACATGATGTGGTTCAGGACGAGGTGGTCCAGGCCACCAAGTTTCTCCACGGTCTCCTACAGAATAGAAATAGATGAGATCCAGTAGCATGATGTGGTTCAAGACGAGGTGGTCCAGGACACCAAGTTTCTCCACTGTCTCCTATAGAATAGAAATAGATGAGATCCAGTAACATGATGTGGTTCAAGACGAGGTGGTCCAGGCCACCATGTTTCTCCACTGTCTCCTATAGAATAGAAATAGATGAGATCCAGTAGCATGATGTGGTTCAAGACGAGGTGGTCCAGGCCACCAAGTTTCTCCACTGTCTCCTGTAGAATAGAAATAGATGAGATCCAGTAGCATGATGTGGTTCAAGACGAGGTGGTCCAGGCCACCATGTTTCTCCACTGTCTCCTAGAGAATAGAAATAGATGAGAACCAGTAGCATGATGTGGTTCAAGACAAGGTGGTCCAGGCCACCCAGTTTCTCCACTGTCTCCTATAGAATAGAAATAGATGAGATCCAGTAACATGATGTGGTTCAAGACGAGGTGGTCCAGGCCACCAAGTTTCTCCACTGTCTCCTATAGAATAGAAATAGATGAGATCCAGTAGCATGATGTGGTTCAAGACAAGGTGGTCCAGGCCACCAAGTTTCTCCACTGTCTCCTATAGAATAGAAATAGATGAGATCCAGTAGCATGATGTGGTTCAAGACAAGGTGGTCCAGGCCACCAAGTTTCTCCACTGTCTCCTATAGAATAGAAATAGATGAGATCCAGTAGCATGATGTGGTTCAAGACGAGGTGGTCCAGGCCACCAAGTTTCTCCACTGTCTCCTATAGAATAGAAATAGATGAGATCCAGTAGCATGATGTGGTTCAAGACGAGGTGGTCCAGGCCACCATGTTTCTTCACTGTCTCCTATAGAATAGAAATAGATGAGATCCAATAGAATGATGTGGTTCAAGACGAGGTGGTCCAGGCCACCAAGTTTCTTCACTGTTTCCTATAGAATAGAAATAGATGAAATCCAGTTACATGATGTGGTTCAAGACGAGGTGGTCCAGGCCACCATGTTTCTCCACTGTCTCCTATAGAATAGAAATAGACGAGATCCAGTAGCATGATGTGGTTCAAGACGAGGTGGTCCAGGCCACCAAGTTTCTTCACTGTCTCCTATAGAATAGAAATACATGTACATGTAGATGAGATCCAGTAGCATGATGTGGTTCAGGACGAGGTAGTCCAGGCCACCAAGTTTCTCCACTGTCTCCTATAGAATAGAAATAGATGAGATCCAGTAGCATGATGTGGTTCAAGACGACGTGGTCCAGGCCACCAAGTTTCTCCACTGTCTCCTATAGAATAGAAATAGATGAGATCCAGTAGCATGATGTGGTTCAAGACGAGGTGGTCCAGGCCACCAAGTTTCTCCACTGTCTCCTATAGAATAGAAATAGATGAGATCCAGTAGCATGATGTGGTTCAAGACGAGGTGGTCCAGGCCACCATGTTTCTTCACTGTCTCCTATAGAATAGAAATAGATGAGATCCAATAGAATGATGTGGTTCAAGACGAGGTGGTCCAGGCCACCAAGTTTCTTCACTGTTTCCTATAGAATAGAAATAGATGAAATCCAGTTACATGATGTGGTTCAAGACGAGGTGGTCCAGGCCACCATGTTTCTCCACTGTCTCCTATAGAATAGAAATAGACGAGATCCAGTAGCATGATGTGGTTCAAGACGAGGTGGTCCAGGCCACCAAGTTTCTTCACTGTCTCCTATAGAATAGAAATACATGTACATGTAGATGAGATCCAGTAGCATGATGTGGTTCAGGACGAGGTAGTCCAGGCCACCAAGTTTCTCCACTGTCTCCTATAGAATAGAAATAGATGAGATCCAGTAGCATGATGTGGTTCAAGACGAGGTGGTCCAGGCCACCAAGTTTCTCCACTGTCTCCTATAGAATAGAAATAGATGAGATCCAGTAGCATGATGTTGTTCAAGACGAGGTGGTCCAGGCCACCAAGTTTCTCCACTGTCTCCTATAGAATAGAAATAGATGAGAACCAGTAGCATGATGTGATTCAAGACGAGGTGGTCCAGGCCACCATGTTTCTCCACTGTCTCCTATAGAATAGAAATAGATGAGATCCAGTAACATGATGTGGTTCAAGACGAGGTGGTCCAGGCCACCAAGTTTCTCCACTGTCTCCTATAGAATAGAAATAGATGAGATCCAGTAGCATGATGTGGTTCAGGACGAGGTGGTCCAGGCCACCAAGTTTCTCCACTGTCTCCTATAGAATAGAAATAGATGAGATCCAGTAGCATGATGTGGTTCAGGACGAGGTGGTCCAGGCCACCAAGTTTCTCCACTGTCTCCTATAGAATAGAAATAGATGAGATCCAGTAGCATGATGTGGTTCAAGACGAGGTGATCCAGGCCACCAAGTTTCTCCACTGTCTCCTATAGAATAGAAATAGATGAGATCCAGTAGCATGATGTGGTTCAAGACGAGGTGGTCCAGGCCACCAAGTTTCTCCACTGTCTCCTATAGAATAGAAATAGATGAGATCCAGTAACATGATGTGGTTCGAGACGAGGTGGTCCAGGCCACCAAGTTTCTCCACTGTCTCCTATAGAATAGAAATAGATGAGATCCAGTAGCATGATGTGGTTCAAGACGAGGTGGTCCAGGCCACCAAGTTTCTCCACTGTCTCCTATAGAATAGAAATAGATGAGATCCAGTAGTATGATGTGGTTCAGGACGAGGTGGTCCAGGCCACCAAGTTTCTCCACTGTCTCCTATAGAATAGAAATAGATGAGATCCAGTAACATGATGTGGTTCAAGACGAGGTGATCCAGGCCACCAAGTTTCTCCACTGTCTCCTATAGAATAGAAATAGATGAGATCCAGTAACATGATGTGGTTCAAGACGAGGTGATCCAGGCCACCAAGTTTCTCCACTGTCTCCTATAGAATAGAAATAGATGAGATCCAGTAGCATGATGTGGTTCAAGACGACGTGGTCCAGGCCACCAAGTTTCTCCACTGTCTCCTATAGAATAGAAATAGATGAGATCCAGTAACATGATGTGGTTCAAGACGAGGTGATCCAGGCCACCAAGTTTCTCCACTGTCTCCTATAGAATAGAAATAGATGAGATCCAGTAACATCATGTGGTTCAAGACGAGGTGGTCCAGGCCACCAAGTTTCTCCACTGTCTCCTAGAGAATAGAAATAGATGAGCTCCAGTAGCATGATGTGGTTCAAGACGAGGTGGTCCAGGCCACCAAGTTTCTCCACTGTCTCCTATAGAATAGAAATAGATGAGATCCAGTAGCATAATGTGGTTCAAGACAAGGTGGTCCACGCCACCAAGTTTCTCCACTGTCTCCTATAGAATAGAAATAGATGAGATCCAGTAGCATGATGTGGTTCAGGACGAGGTGGTCCAGGCCACCAAGTTTCTCCACTACTCCTATAGAATAGAAATAGATGAGATCCAGTAGCATGATGTGGTTCAAGACGAGGTGGTCCAGGCCACCAAGTTTCTCCACTGTCTCCTATAGAATAAATAGATTAAATTTCTTCACGGACTCCTACACTGTGTAAATATAAACAATTTCATTCATGTTTCTTTTGAAATGTAAAGGGAGACTTTCCTCACTCACCAGGCACATATATTTATCTTCTCTCCAGTTTCATATAGGCTATAAATGGGGTCAATTTCTCTAGAATGTAAATACAGCCAATTTCACTTCCATTTCCTATAGAATATGAAGAAAGTTGATTTATTTTATACTTTACAGTGAAAACCAATGTATATCAAAACATGATAAAATTGATATTTTCACTGATATGAAATTTCACTGATATCAGATATCAAAAGTCACTAGTGACTGATATCAGCCTTTACCTTCACTGTAGAAGAGGAACTACTTTCAGTATAAAATAAAAAGAAAATTTTCTTTTTTTCGGTGAATACCAAATATATTTCATCTCGTGAGTTGAAAACATCACAATTTTCAGTCGTGCTGCGTGCTCGTGAAAATTCTGATGTTTTCAACTCACTCGAAATATATTTAATATTCACCTCAAAAAAAGCAAATATCCTCTATTTCTTTAACATCTCTCTTACCTTAATAAGATGTTCTGTGGACTCAAGCTTCATCATATCAGCGACTATGTAGTGGTATTTCCCATCCTTATGACCCAGTTCCCGACATTTTGCAACTACCTGTAAACACATACATGTCAAAACCTTAACCCATATTTGACGAATGGATTCTCCCATCATTATCATTAGGGTGAGTCCACTTTCATTTTTAGGGGCGTCAGAAGAGATCTTTTAATTTTATTCAATTTTTCGATGAAATTCCTATAAGCAAACAGAATAGCCCCAGATGGGACGCCGCGTTCTGCGGCGTCCCATCTGGGGCTATTCTGTTTGCCTATGTCCCATAAAAGGGATGCCAGGCTTAAATGAGTTAAAATTAATTCTTTTTTCCACATTATGAAAACATGCCCATCTAATAAACATATTTTGGTTATGTTGTAAAAATTGAAAATTTTCATCACAAAATCTTTGATTTTTTTTCTTATTTTTGATCAAAACATGGATTGTAGGCACATGTTAGAACCGCCTCGGTGAGGCGGTTCTAACGAGTACCCACAATCTATGTTTTGGAACAAAAATAAAAAAAATAGGTTTACCCCTGCAAACACCAGTTTTACTATATAAAAGTGGGGTTCAATGGGGTATACAATACACGGACAGGTTTTCCTGATGATACAATAAACAAGTGAATAAATTACGATATTAGTTCTATAAATAAGTGCATGGTGTGCTTAAATTTTCAAAAATACTTCTTAAAGTTAAGATACAAAATATCTTTTTACATAACTGCACATTATTGGCACACCTCGTTTTAACCCACGAGTACAGGTAACCCTTCACCTATCTTAATACCACTCCGCAGTGACAGGATAAATGCCCACCACCATTACATTACGAAAACTTGCCCATGCAATATACAGAGATTTTTTTCAGCTGTAAAAATGAGAATTTTCACTAGAATTTTTCTGATAATTTTTCTTAATTTTGCTCAAAACATAGATTGTGGGTACTCGTGCTGAGGCGGTTCTAACGAGTACCCACAATCTATGTTTTGAGCAAAAATAAGAACAATAGGAAAATTTTTCAGCTGAAAATTTTCAATTTTTAAAGCTAAAAATATCTGTTTATTGCATGGGCAAGTTTTCGTAATGTCAGTAACAGGATTAATGCCCAACAGCATTACAATGATAACCCTAACACATTATCTGAATCCTGCCAATGCAGATTTATCCTCCCTTGTCCCTTGACCTTACCACATCACTGTTGTACCATTCTAATCAAAGCCCCCTTTTCCCCAAGATAAAACAATGAGGAGGCCCGGCCGCCTGAGGTGAAGGAAAGCCATGACACATCTCGGCTTCCAGGAATGAGTCTGTGAAACCACCTTGTTCAGAAGGCCACAGCCAGACTAGTATAATACACATTCAATTTATTTTAATGTATACTAAAGGACTTTGAAAATGGCTCACTATAAATTGGCCGCAAAGATGATTATTTCTTTTAGAATACAGGATATTTCGGCAAAAATATTTTCAAACAGAAAAGTACAATCAGTCTGCTTAAATTTCATACCAAAACCGAACCGTCAATGCCAGTGCCATACAGTATATGGTTTCAAACGTACCAAAAATTCAACAAAGAAAAAGTATGAGGGCGAAGAATATTCACCAGGTCCAACATGATTTCTGGAAAGAAACACCAAAAGCCAAGCAAATGTTGTTACGTCTTTCAATTGCACAAAAACTGTGGTAATTACGTCACTTTAACGTTTATGAAGAGAACTTGAATTTTTGCGTGTAAAATGAAACAAATTTGAAAGTTTTCAAACACAATAAACATGCACTGACTTGTGTAAAAATTACCATAACTTTTGGGGCTGTAATCATATGCCTGTGTGTTTTCACCACTTTACGCTTGACGTCAGCGAAAAAGGCTAGCTGCTTACAGAGTTCTCCACAAGCCACGGCGCCCGGCGAATTCGCCGACTACAGCAGAAGGACGCGCCGTCTACTTTTTTGACCGATCATAAAATTTTCCCTTTGAAAAATGCAAGAAAATCCTACAATTTCGTCTTTGTTTACAAAAAGCGTGTACTTGAGTTAGAATATACACACTTTTCCGCAGAACGACGAACATTCCCGTAATACAATCAAATGGCAATCAGGTTTCTCCGATTGGAACCGTAAATAAACGAGTACAGTTATATTTAGATCCGTCAAGGTCATCGGTCTAATCGATGCACTGATGTATATACGAGTAGGGTCATTGGAAAATATGTGAATGGATTACAAAATGCTCAACAAAATGTCTCCGAGATAAACTGGGTTGAACAGTTCAACTTATTCAGAGGGTAGATTTATCTAATTTCGGAAGTTTTATGTAGAAATAAGAGTGCTCGGGTGGACTGCGATTCTACCGCGCACTTATCGAATAGACTACACTTTATTTTCGCGTAGGATGCGTACATAGGTTTTCCCGTACGTTTTCTGTTGACATGCTTCATTTCGCCGCAACTCATGGAGGCTGACAATAATGCCGCCACCCAGTAAAAAATTGAAAGCCATCCCAGGGCAGCAGAGTCTTTTTGCATTACTTGAAAAGGGTACAGTATTTATCTTGTATCTTGTGAATATTCATGCTCATGTTTTGTTATGTCACAAGAGAAAGCTTTGCCCAGTGGTAGCAAGTATTAGCTTTTGGTAAAAGTAATTTCTCCCATATTGTTCTGACAAGTGTAAAAAATTATAAACCCTACATCCACATGGCTATCTTGTTTTCAGTTTTACAACCAATTGATGATTTCATTCATACTGAGATCGATGAAACACTTTGGTTAAAATTAGATATTGTTTACATAATAAGATATCTTTCAGAAATTTGCCACCTTAATCAAGGTAGACCTTAACTTTAAGGAAGCATTGTAACTCTTCAAGGCTCTGAAAATGGTAAATCCAGGAACAAAACCTTTCAAAAGAAATAAAAAATGGAAAAATAGATATTAACTTCCTGGAACAGCCCTTGGAACAGCCAGAAGTATACTTACTGTGTCTTGATGAAAAGAAAATCAATGAAAGTTAACCAAAAAACCTTGATTTCTACAGTCCTAAAACAGCCTCAAGGTAGGCCCCAGAATGCACCAAATCGCATCATTTTTTCATAAATTTCCAGGGGGAGGCCCCCCTGACCCCCCCCCCCCCCCCCCCAGTGGGAGGGGACACCCCTCCCGCACTCTCCCCCTCGATGGCTTCGCCATTTCGTACACGCGTCTATGCCGCGTGGCAGTGCCTGCTACTTTTATTTCACGGCCTGCTACTTCAAATTTTAGGGAGAACAATGTGCTTAAATGGCATTGACCAGAACTTTCCCCATTTTTATTTTGCTTTTTTCTTGTGCTCAAGGATGTACGATATCCCCCGGGATGGTTTGTTTTCACAAAAAGCCTATTTTGTAGCTGTCCTAAAGTTTTCTTTGACAAAACAACAAAGACTTCACAGTATTAGCAAACATATCTTTATGAATAAATATTGTTTAACATGTTAAGATACACATTATAATGTGTATTTTATACTTCAAATTAATTTTAAAACTAGAAATGCGTGTTTGTAAAACACTATGCCCCCAACTGTATGCTTGTCCCTAAACTGGCAGTTTGTATGATTCATTTATTTCATTCGAATGCAGTCAAATTTAATTTCCTGAAGAAGCTGTCGGTTGCGTCTGTTTTGACCTCGATCCAGAAACAGAATGTAAGCTTTTTTGCACGCAAGTTAGAAATGAAGTAAAAATTTAAAAATGGAGTAATTTTGTCAAAATTTGACAGAGAGTCCTCAAAAGTTAATCAGGTGATCTTCTTCTCAGCCCCAACCAGCATACCAAATATGAAGGCTCTAGCTAGCTAGCTCAAATACGTTTTGAGATATCTTGCACACAAGATTTTCAAAATTTGTTTTCAAAGGGACATTATTCCAACAAGGGGCATAACATGTACATGAAAAAAATGCAGGCCAACTATTTTTTCAAGAGAAATGTGTATATGAAATTTCAAAACCCTATCATTCACCGTTCAAAGGTTTCAAATTTCACCGAAAAGTGGAAAAATCAATAAAAATTTCAAAATTCTGTATTTTTGTAAAAATTTGACGGAAAGTTCTCAAAAGTTAATCAGGTCATCTACTTTTCAGCCCCAACAAATGTACCAAATATGAAGGCTCTAGCTTCAATACTTTTTGAGATATCTTGCACACAAGATTTTCAAATTTTGTTTTCAAAGGGACATAACTCAAAAAAGGGGCATAACTTGGCCATACAAAAAAATATGGGTCAACTATTTTATCATGAGGAATGTGTATATGAAATTTCAAAACCCTAGCATTCACCGTTCAAAAGTTTCAAATTTCACCGAAAAGTGGAAAAATCAATCAAAATTTCAAAATTCTGTATTTTTGTAAAAATTTGACGGAAAGTTCTCAAAAGTTAATCACGTCATCCCTCAGCCCCAACAAATGTACCAAATATGAAGGCTCTAGCTTAAATACTTTGAGATATCTTGCACACAAGATTTTCAAATTTTGTTTTCAAAGGGACATGACTCAGAAAAGGGGCGTAACTCGGACATGAAAAAAAATACGGGTCAACTATTTTTTCATGAGGAATGTGCATATGAAATTTCAAAACCCTAGCATTCACCATTCAAAAGTTAACACACACACAGACAGACAGACACACAGACAGACATGCCCTTCCAACTTTTTCAAAGTTGGGGGCGGGGGCATAATTAATATTGTTTATCATGTTAAGATACACACTATTATGTATATTTTATACTTCAAATTAATTTTAACCAGTTTTAAGCAAAATGATAACCCATGTATAGTGTAGTCATTTTCAAAGTCCTTTAGCATATATCCAGCTAAAATATTTTCGTAATTTTTTGGAGTACGGGTCACGTCATTCGACGTAATTCATGAATCAAAGAAAGCACGCCACTCTGCCCACAAACCTGTTGTAGTTGTTTTTCTCTCCGTGCAGTTACCACTACATCTGCTCCCAGTCTGGCGTAGTGATACGCTAACTGTTCCCCGATACCAGTAGACGCACCCGTCACTAGAACCTTCTTGCCTTTTACATCATCTAATGAAAACGCAAGATTTGAGCCACCTCGTTGAAAAACCAACAATGTGTTTTCCGAACAGGTCAGACACAAACCAACCTGTACAAGCACAGGAAAGAGCTAGAAGCTTGAAATTTCGGATTTAAGTAGAAGAGGAATTGTACTATCTGTGTAGCGAATACAAAGGTGCTGATCAGCTTCGCAGTTACTGCGAAGCTGATCTGCGCTTTTGTTTTTGCCTATGCAGATTGTTTGTTTTCCCATGAGGTGGCTCATTTTTTATACTTTCCATCAGGAAAACATGTCCGTGAAATGTTTACCCCCTTATACCCCACTTTTATATAGTTAAACTGGGGTATGCATGGGTATACCTATTTTTCTTATTTTTGCTCCAAAACATAGATTGTGGGTACTCCTTGTACCCACAACCTATGTTTTGAGCAAAAATAAGAAAAATATCAAAAAATTTTCCACTGAAATTTTCAAATTTTTACATGTGAAAAAAAAATCGCTGTATTTTGCATGGGCGTGTTTTCATAATGAATTTTACAGTGCAGTAAGGAAACTGGTATTTCAAATAAATCTTCAGTGAAATGACAACACTATAGTCTTTAATTTGCAACAAAGTCACTAATGAGACATTGATTTTACCAGAGACAGAGATTTTTCTTTCTTACAGTTTAGCTATATATCTTATTTGTAAAATGTTACAAAGTAAAATGATACAGAGGACAAGTATTTTGCTTTAATACATAATTTCCAAGAATTTTCCAGATAATTTGAAAAATATAATACACCAATGTTATAACAAAGGTAGTGTACCAGTCGCACAAACTAATACATGTAACAACTATGTTTTAAAGGAACTAAAAAGCCATGCATTAACATGCTGTCACATTCCTTTTATTTTAAGTTCATCAACAGGCTCGATGCAACAAATTCTCATAAGTAACCCAGTATTGCCGCATTATTGCCACAAAACTGCTGCAATATTTTGGAAATATTGCTGCAATACTGTGGCAATGAAAGGTGCAAATAAAAATAATTGTTACATCCTTTAGAAGCAGTAAAACATTTAAAGCGAGAAGATGGGCCATATTGTACAATTTCGGGTAATGAATACTGTATTACACACTATATGCATTTAGTTTGCCACAGTTTTCTGGCAATATTGCCTCAATTTCCTGTCAATATAAAATTGCTGGAATAAGTGGCAATTTTGCAGGTTTTGGATTATACATCTTCTAGCAACAAATTTATATTGCCACAATATAATTTGTGGCAGTATTGCGGCAATATTTTGATTTTGCTAACGGAAGTGGACCTAGAAAAAGTTAATGTATGAAAATCAGGTTGATTCACTGTACTGTACCTACCAGGATTAAAGTCATCTATTAACCAGTATCCAAACAGTATCCCGACTATCAGAACAGCTAGCTTCTTCCACATTCCTCATAGAGACAATCTGAAACGTTACGAAAAATTGCCCATGCAATATACAGAATTTTTTCTGAAGGGAAAATTGAAAAATTTTCATCAGAAAAATTTTGATATTTTTCTTATTTTAGCTCAAAACATTGATTGTGGGTATGATGACAGAACCGCCTCGCCGAGGAGGTTCTAACGAGTACCCACGATCTATTTTTTGTAACAAAAATAAGAAAAAAAATGTGTTAAAATGAGGCAGCCTCTACACATTACAAAAACATGCCCATGTAATATATGTAGAGATTTTTACAGCTGAAAATATAAATAATTTCATTTGAAAAATTTTGATAACTTCAATATTTTTGTTCACAACATTGATTGTGGATACACGTTGCGGCAGTTCTAATGAATGCAAACAATCTATATTTTGGATAAAAAATAAGAAAAGTAGATATTCCCCTGTAAACCCCACTTCTTCTATATAAAAGTGGGGTTTAAGGGGATAAACATTTCACGGACATGTTTTTTTCCTGATGCAGACCTTATAATGTCTTTATGAAAATGCGCCCATGCTATATACAGAGATTTTTTCAGCAGTAAAAATTGAAATTTTTCAGTTGAAAAAATAAATATATTCTATATTTTTGCTCAAAACATTGCGGTTCTAACCAGTACCCACTAGCAAAAATAAGAATAAATGTATACAGGCCTTCAAGCATCCTATTTTCAATGAACTATATATAGTATCCCATACTGAATTCTTAGTTTATAATCATTAATTTCGTATCATCTGATGAATCTTTATAACATGGTGGTCTCTAATTTATTATCCAGATCACCTTTTCCCTGTAGATTATCACCCGTGAGCCGCAACACGAGAAAACTGGTCTTCAGGGTTCCTCACCCAGTTCATCACAAACTGGCCTGTACGCGCATAAAAGGAGGCTAGAAGCTTGAAATTATGGATATATTAAGCAGAAGAGGACTTTTACTACACGTTAAGCAAAAACAAACGTGATGAGAAGCTGTGCTGTTAATGCACAGCTGATCTGCACCCTTGCTTTCTGATATGAGAAACATCTGGTTTTCACAAGACACAACTCCTTTAGTTTATGCTTATTTAAACAGATAAACATTGATACATTTTGCAGACATTAATAAATTTAGCAGATTGCTTCACTTTGCCCATTCAGAGCAATGAATCAAGAAGATTTAATGCACTAATCATTTGTAACCACAGCCCCCACAGGCCCGAGGGAGGGCGGAGGATAGCCGTGGAAATGAGAGGAGCTTTGAACAAAGTTTTGGCACGGCAGTGCGGGTGGGGAAATACCCGGGGTATGCTTTATATAATTATGCAAAAAGGGTCATATATAAAAAGATAGCAGGCTGTGGGGGAAAACAGCAGTGGTTTTACCAACAAGCAGTCCATGCAGGGTGGGGCTTTTAGCGGGGATTTGCTGGACCAAAAGTCAAAGTCTACGATATTCCCCGGGCCTGGGGGGGGGGGGGGCGTGGCGTGGCGTGGTTACTAATGACTAGAGCATGATGAAAACATTAAATAAGGTAATACTCATAGGAACAGAAATGCCTTTAAATAATCATTAATTTAGTATTAAACACTTATATAAAACATTACCTACAAATATGAAATTTTAAAAATCCTTTTGTCTTGTTTAAAAAATTCACAATTGCATAAGACACAAATCTCTACTGTTTAATTGAATTATCAAAAACAAAATACTCGCTCACTGCATTATCACACCACTGTTCAAAGGCCACCACAACTATACTGTGGGACAAAAATAAGTGCAAATAACATCACGACAACATGTCTGTATAATGTATATACCCTTATACCCCACTTTTATATAGCAAAATTGGGGTATGCATAATACCTATTTTTGATCCAAGATTGTGGGTACTTGTTAAAACCGCCTCGGGGAGGCGGTTCTAACATGTACCCACAATCTATGTTTTGAGCAAAAATATATAAGATATTGAATTCTTTCCAATGAAATTTTTATTTTTTACAGCTGAAAACATTGCTGTATATTACAAGCTGGGCAAGTTTTCGTACTGATTTTATTGTTGATATTACAGGGGTATTGGGATATTATTGCCCTACAACTTGTAAGGCCAAAAAAAAAAAATAATAATAATAATAATAATAATAAATAACCAAATTAAAAATTGTTTCTCAGACACCTCCCTCATCTGTTTTAACTGCCCCTCATCTGTCTTTTTTCTGGCTCAAATAAAAAAAAAGTGGCCTCATTTGTTTTTTGCAGATTTTTAATTTTGAAATGTAAATATTAATTTTAATAGTGTTAAACTGATTTGAATACAAGCTTTTCAGCCAGAAGTGTACAAAAACTGCTCATAATAATCTGTTAACACAATTTGTACATAGATTCCTTCATGTGATACAAATCAATCTGGTACATGTATTTTGTAGTTGCATATATTGGCATTGACCATTTTTCCAAAACAAACAAACAAAAAAAAAAAACAAAAAAAAAATGTGGCCTCATTTTATTTTGTAGAAATAAAAATTAAAATAAAAAAAAAAAAACCTGCCTGCCTCATCTGTTTTTTTTTTTTTTTTTTTTTTCTTTCTTTTTTTTTAAAGTGGCCTGAGAAATAATTACATCGTCGGTCGGGAGCCAAAACCTCGTAACTCGACTTTTTGCCAAAATGCATTTTTACATCGCGGGAATAATAGACATGAGGCGCACATTCTGTCAAAATATCGTAGCCCTAGGCCAATCAGAACACAGAAAAAATCATAAAAATTGCTTGTATTACGAGTATTTGGCAAATATTTTCACTAACTTGTGCTCAAAATGTCGTATTACATGCTAAAATAGGGTCAAAAGGTCAATTATTTGTGAAAAAATGGGTCAAAAAGTCAGATCACATCCAATTATTTGATTTTTTTTCCATGATCCTATTCATTAAGAAAGAAAAAAATCTGTACTATGAATTTTTGTAAATAGTATTATATCTGAATTTCATAAACATTGAAAGCACCAATCAAAAATTATTAAGTTTTTTCTCTCTCCTGAAAAGTTTGAAAATCGCAGATACGAGGTTTTGGTACCCAACCGACAATATTAATTTGTTTGGTCTAAAAGTTGCATTTTTAGTGAGTTTAAGTGTAGTATGTCTGGTGTATTAATCAAAGGTTGACAACACTGACCTGTACAATATGTCTAAAAACATTACGAAAACTTGCCCATGCAATATAAAGAGAAATTTTATCACCTGTAAAAATTGAAAATTTTGATATCTTTTAACATATTTGCTCAAAACATAGATCGTGGGTAAACATTAGAACGGCCTAGGCAAGGCGGTTCTAACGAGTACCCACAATCTATCTTTTGGAGAAAAAGCAATAAAATAGGTATACCCTAATTGCAATGCAAACCCCAGTTTTACTACTGTAAATCCGGTAATTTTCACGAGAACTTAATTTTCGCCAATATTCCTGAATTTGATGCCTTGTGAATTCAAGGTTCTCGTGAATAAAGAATCTCTATAGGCCATAAAGACTGCAAGAGCACTCTTTCACAAATTCAAAACTTCGCAAATAATTCAGAAATAAAAAATTCGCGAACTAAATTTCACGCCAAAATTTCTGGATTTACAGTATACTAAAAAGGGTTTAAGGGGAGATAATTTCCACGGACACGTTATCCTGATGACTTGTCTGAAAAATTGACAGAAGCCACTTTGTAAGATCAAACAAAAATGTCCATCTAGTCAGAAAAAAAAGCTGATTTGTGATTTATGACCATATAGGACACAAACCAGACTGTGCGACCACAGAAAACAGCTAGAGGCTTTAAACTTTAGATTAATAAAGTAGAAGCCACGATGGATAACACTATCACAATCATAGTCAAAAAATGTGCAGACCAACAATGTTCAGGGAATGTATGAGCCGCCTCGTGGGAAAACCAACAATGTGGTTTTCGAACAGGTCTGACACAAACCGACCTGTACAAGCACAGAAAAGAGCTAGAAGCTTGAAATTTCGGATTTAAGTAGAAGAGGAATTGTACTATCCGAGTAGCGAAAACAAAGGCGCTGATCTGCACCTTTGTTTTCGCATATGCAGATTGTTGGTTTTCTCATGAGGCGGCTCGTATAATATGTGATTTTTGCATGTGAAAACAGCAGTTTTCTCATGAATAAGCTGGAACAAAGTGAAAATGTTAAAAAATTTTGAATCAAATTTCAAACAAACACTTTATAGCAAAGAAAACATTTAAAGTTCAAATTATATTTTCTCACACCAAACAACAATGAAATGAACTTAAACAAAAGTGCACCCAACCATATGGGCAAAAATTTAACATTTGAGCCGCCCCATGGGAAAACCAACAATCCGCATATGCGAAAACAAAGGTGCAGATCAGCTTCGGTAACCGCGAAGCTGATCAGCGTCTTTGTTCTCGCTACTCGGGTAGTACAATTCCTCTTCTACTTAAATCCAAAATTTCAAGCTTCTAGCTCTTTTCTGTGCTTGTACAGGCCGGTTTGTGTCGGACCTGTTCGGAAACCACATTGTTGCCCTTATGGAAAAATCATGTCTGAATCCGTCTGAATCATCTTCTGAATCAGTCTGAATCCATGTCTGAATTTGTCTGAATCCATGTCTGAATCTTTGCTGAAATTGGGACAGATTCAGACAGATTCAGACAGATTCAGACATCTGAATCTGTCTGAATCTTGTCTGAATCTTCTTCTGAATCTGTCTGAATCCATTCTGAATTTGTCTGAATCATCAAATTACTGCATGTCTGAATCTTTACTGAAATTGGGACATATTCAGACAGATTCAGACAGATTCAGACATCTGAATCTTCTTCTGAATCTGTCTGAATCCATTCTGAATTTGTCTGAATCATCAAATCATTGCTTATCTGAACCTTTGCTGAAATTGGGAAAAATTCAGAAAGATTCAGACAAGATTCAGACGTCTGACCCTCATCAGCATATTATTTTCAATGGGCTGGTGACCTTGGAAATTAGGTCAAGGTCTACCTAATCTAATCTACTCTAGTCTTCTCAAAAAATGTTTCTCTGCAAGTTTGGTCATAATCCATCCATTTATTCTGAAGATATCCGCTCAGAAAAGCTGATTCAAATACTTTTCATGAGCTGGTGACCTTGAAAATTAGGTCAAGGTCATCAAAATCTAATCAACTCTTTCCCCTCTTTCAATCATGTATCTGTGAAAGTTTGGTAAAAATCCAACTACTGGTTCAAAAGATATCTGATATTCAAGCATATAACATGTATTTGATGTGGGTGGGGTAAGGATATTTAGGTACAAAAATGAATTTCAGAGCAATGCATGCATAATAGGTATGTTCAAGCAGCCATTTAATTCTTAAACATGTTCTTGACATGTTTCTGTTAGTTTCCCTCATCAGTCAGATCTTAAGATTAAGTAAAAGCCTACTAAATAGAGATTTCTGTTGAGTTTGACCTCTCTTCTGCAGAAGACATTTAGAAAAGGACAAGTCCCAGCATGCCTTAAAGTCACATGACTTCCTTCTGAATCATTCAGAATGATTCAGACAGATTCAGATGATTCAGACAGATTCAGACATATTCAGACAGAATCCAGAAGCTATTCAGAAAATAAGAGAGAAGTGTAAATAAGCTCGACTGCACTGCAAAGAGCTATTGTGGTCATGTGGTCCTTCCTGTACGAAAATGTACAGCAATACTTCAACAATACTTTAGCTGTAAAGTAAAGCAAGATTCTTGGCAGGAAATTGTCTTTTTCAAGCTATAATGACAACAATACTTCAGCTATAATCTTAGGTAAAATATTTAAATTAGCAAGAATCTTGTCAAAAAATATTGCAATAATTCTAGCCAAAATATTGCCAGGATTCTTGCTATGGAAAATTGTGGCCATAATTAATGCTCAAATTATTGCAATATTTTTTCAAAAAGTATGGCAATATTTTTTCAAAAAGTATGGCAATATTTTTTCAAAAAGTTTAGCAAAACTTTTTCAAAAAATATTGCAATAATTTGCTCATACATGTATGTGTATAATGATATTCACACAGAGACCTTGACATTTTATTTCAAATTTTCAACACACTTCATAGCATATAGAAGATACATGTAACAGAACATGAAGCATGCTAATTTAGGGAGATAAGTTTCCAAAGCAAAATCTTAGCTAAAGATGACCAGTCTTAGCCAGTTTGTCGAATAAAATTGGTGCCCAACTCCAACACTCTAAAATTTAAAATTTGTTTGCCAGTGTAGGTGGGTGGGGTATTATAAACATTAAATCAATATAAAACTTGAAATTGTTAATTGAAATTGCTTTTTAAAAACATGCATAAAACACACTAACCTTTATATATCCATTTCATGCAAAATGTTGTTAACTTTTTCTTCAAATTATAGAAAATTTAAGCTTATTTAACTTGAAGCACATTTCTTCAGTCCTTAGATTTAAACAGTATGTGTTACATTTACTGTGTGTTAATCTCAAGTTAACCTCCAAAACTATGATGCAACAGGAAGTTATTACTCATCACTTTTTCCTCTGTTTTATGGCAATATTTTCAGTGGTAGTTTTTCTCCCAGATTCTTGCTAAACTTTTGTTCAAATTATTACAATATTTTTACTCATTTTATTGCAATATATTAATATTGTTGTAATATTGCTATAAAATCAAATTTTAGCAAGAATCTTGTTGACATATTGCAATAGTATAGCTGTAGTATTGTAGTATTTTTCGTACGGGTTGTGTCCTTGGCTTGGGTGGGGCTAGAGTTTAAAATATAAAATATAGAATACAGTTGTCAAAAATGTTTTACTGCTGTATAATTTCCTTTTACCCACACTTTGACAACAACTTACATGTATCATAAAGCATTTTTACTTTAAACTGATTAGAGGTTTTATGACATCTTACCAAAGGGTTTGAGCCTATATAAATTTGGCAGTGTAATGAAAACTTAACAGACTAGGGGGGAATTAGCAGGGTTTTTACCCGTCATCATTAAATGACTGCCCCCCCCCCCCCCAGTGAAAAGCTTGCTGGATGAAAAGTCAAACTTCCTGGTATCCCAGGTCTGGGTGTGTGTTTGTATGATGAGGGGGGGGGGGGGGGGGGGGGGGGGGGGGGCTGGTAACACACATTCATAACCAATGCATAAACTGAATAATTTTGAGAGGATTCATAAAGATTCAGACCTAAGATAGTTACCTTAAAATTAATGTTACATTATTTATATAAGGGAGCGTGGTGCCGTAGTGGTGGAGCGTCACGACTCCAAATTGAGAGATCCTGGGTTCTATTCCTACAGGCGTCACCATGTTGTGTCCTTGAACAAGACACATTTACTCCCTATAGTACTGGTTAAACCCAGGAAGCATTTGCTCTGTCCCGACATGACTGAAAAATTATTGGCTGGGACGTTAAGCCTCAACACAAACAAACAAACAAACAAACGTTATTTACAACCAGAGGACCAATGGTCCTGTAAACGCTCACCTGAGATCTGCTTCATATACCAATAAACATATTTGAATATTATGGTATTTAACCCCAGTGCAGGGACAGATGAAGCCCTTGGGCCATTTTCTTTTTTCAGAATAATCAATATTCTGTCCATTTGCCAATTTCCTGCTGATTTTCCCCTTCAAATAACATTTTAAAAGCAGATGAGCCCCTGGGGTCCATTTTTTTCAGAATCATTAAAATTCAGTCCTACTGCCCATTTCTTGCAAGACTTTAAAAGTTTTCCCCATTCAAATGCATTGACGACCTATGTTGACCTTGCCATAAAATAGGTCAAGGTCACCACAGGGTCATGATTTACATATACATTTTAGTACTTGAGTCATCCATACTTCATGCAAAGTTTCGTTGAAATCACTTCACCGGTTCTGGAGAAGAAGATATTTTAAGGGTTTTTACCATATATGGGCATGGCGGCCATCTTGGTCATGTGACCTGGATCACTTATATACACATTTGTTCCCACTTCCTACAGATGCTTTATATAAAATTTGGCTTTAATTGGCCAAGCGGTTTCAGACAAAAAAATCTTCGAAAAGTGTGTATGGACGACAGACCGGCCAAGGTCAAGAGATGACCTTGACCTAAATTAATCATATACCTTCATCTAATCCATTAGTTGTTTGCATCTACCACTTTTCAGATCCCAGGCTGCAACAGTTTTAAAAAAATAGCTAATTTCCACTTTTCCCATTATAAGTCTATGGAAACTTAAAGTTACCATAGCAACCAGAGTTCTTATCCGACTGGAATAAAAAAACACAAATTATGTAGAGGCTACTGTCAGGAACATGTATACAAAGTACAGGATTCATCAACTTGACAGTTTCTGAGGAGAAGATTTTTCAAAATTTTGCCCTTTATGGGGCCCCAGCAACCAATCAAAATAAAGGATTAGGACAAAACTCGCAAGAAACGTTAAACACTACTCAATAAACATTTCTGCAAAAACAAAATTCAAATGTCTGCAATTTTAGCGGAAAAATAGCTGATTTCCACTTTTCCCATTATAAGTCTATGGAAACTAAGTTGCCATAGCAACCAGAGTTCTTATCTGCCTGGAATAAAAACACAAATTATGTAGAGGCCACTGTCAGGAACATGTATACAAAGTACAGGCTTCATCCCCTTGACAGTTTCTGAGAAGAAGATTTTTGAATGTTTTTCGAAATTTTGCCCTATATGGGGCCCCTGCAACCAATCAAAATGAAGGATTAGGACAAAAGTCACATGAAACGTAGAGGACTACTCAATAAACATTTCTGCAAAAACAAAATTCAAATATCTCCAACAAGACAGCAAAAACTGGCAATTTTCACTTTTTTCCATTATAAGTCTATGGGAAGCATAAGTTGCCATAGCAACCAGAGTCCTTATCCGATCAAAACAAAAAACACAATTATTCTTTCCCCCTACCTGTAGATGGTGTATGTGTAATATGAGAACAATCGGCCCAGCGGTTTCAGAGAAGAAGATCTTTGAAATTGTGGACGACGGACGGACGACGGACGGACGGACGACAGACGGACGCCGGAGCATGGGTATACTATAAGCTCACCTATGAGCCTTCGGCTCAGGTGAGCTAATAAGGCCCATTATTAATCTGAATCAATCAGGATTGTCGATTCAGACAGATTCAGACTTCAGATAACTAATTACTTCAAGTAATTTAACATTTATATCAGTCTGAATCATTCAGAAATGGTTTCAGACCGATTCAGATCTCAAGTAATATTCAGAATAGATTCAGACAGATTCAGATCATCTGAATTCTTCTGAATCAATTCATAAAGATTCAGATGGATTCAGCATGGATTCAGAGACCAGTTAAACTGATTCAGTCAGATTCAGATGGAGTAATAATCATTCAGACTGATTCAGACAAGTTTCAGAAAAATTCAGACTGATTCAGCTTGATTCAGAATTTTTTATTCATGAGGGTGGTTTTCCCACGAGGCGGCTCATTTGTATTACAAGGATCTGGGTTTCCTACCAGGTTTGACTCAAACCCCCCGGGCTCAAACCATCCTATAAAGTCACAGAAGCAGGCTAGAAACTTGAAATTTCAGATATAAGGATTAAGGGATTGTACTATCCATCAAATAAGGCACTGATATTCTGCATAGCTGATCTGTGCCTTTATCCTAACATAATGTAGATTGTTAGTTTTCTGATGCAGTGGCTAAAAATCAGTTTTCTTTTATCTTAATTGAACACATTTGAGCAACCTCGTGGGAAAACCAACAATCTGCATAGGCGAAAACAAAGACGCAGATCAGCTTCGCAGTAACTGCGAAGCTGATCAGCACCTTTGTTTTCGCTACTTGGACAGTACAATTCCTCTTCTACTTAAATCCGAAATTTCAAGCTTCTAGCTCTTTTCTAAGCTTGTACAGGCCGGTTTGTGTCGGACCTGGTCGGAAACCCCAAAGACCGGTTTTCTCACATCGCGGCTCATTTAATGTATAATTGAGTACAAAATTAATTACCCTACTTAAATTCATAGTTTAAAAGGAATAATTTAGAACATGTGCAAGCATTTACAGTATGATCAAGAAAAAGGCCATAAAATAAAAAAAATCTCAAATAAAAAAATGAAATAAAAAGAAATCATTTATACTACTCAGATCATAATAATCTCTATTTTAGCCCTACAAAAATAATAATTATGACAACCAAAATTTTAGTTCAAGTAAATACAATGTACTGTCTCAAGCTGTAAGTTCATCACTTAGAATAAAAGTAACTGAAATTTAGTGAGAATTGTCAACATACATAAGAGACCTCGTTATCAAGAAAAAACCTGCAACCAAAATTCGAAGATCACAATAGCTAGCCCATCTTAACGGGAAGCACATGAAATTTTCGACTATACTAACATGTGCAATCATACAATGCAGTATAGTGTATACCCAAGAGAATGTTGGAGCTTAATAAATGCAATGCCCAGGGGAAACAGGTGTTAAGAAGGGTTTATTTTTTTTTTTAACTTGGCCATCAAACTGCCACATGCAAATATAACTACAGCTATATGTAAATATAATTAATCTGTGTAAATATAATTATCATCTAAGTTGATAAAGAAAATATTTAAGATTTTTGGCAGCATCATGAGAAAACATGTTTTAGCATTTATATATATGGGATAAGCTGCATCATAACTGATGTCAAGGAATTTTCACCAAATGTTTGGTTGTTTGTTTGAGCCCAAGGTCAAGATGGTCAATTATTCTAGCTACACTCTTCCTGACAATGCATCCAAGGCATCAGGAAAACATGTCCATGCAATGAATACCCCCGTAAACCCCACTTTTATATAGCAAAACTGGGGTATGCAGGGGTATACCTATTTTTCTTGTATTTCGTCGAGGCGGTTCTAACGTGTACCCACAATCTATGTTTTGAGCAAAAAAGAAAAATATCAAAATTTTTCTTATGAAATTTTCAATTTTTTTCAGGTGAAAAAAATCTCTGTATATTGCATGGTCAAGTTTTCGTGATGGGTCAAGATGGTCAATTATTCTAGCTACACTCTTTCTGACAATGCATCCAAGGAGTAAGTTACTATCCCCCTTCATCATTGATGCTTCATACACAATTTGACTTTGATTGGCCATTGAGCAGTAAAGAAGATCTTTAAATATTATGGTTATATATGTACGGTATATTGCCCCGGGGTGGAGGCAGACCAACCACTGGAGTCCAATTTTGTTTCTGAATCTAAATACTACAGTCCATTTGTCCATTTCCTGTAAGTTTTGTCATTCAAATGACATTTTAACAATTTTCCCCATACAAACACATGGGCAACCTATGTTAACCTTGCCATAAAATAGGTCAAGGTCATCAAAGGATCATGATTTACAAAGACATTGTAGTACTTAATTAAGTCCAGATGCTACATGCCAAGTTTTGTTGAAATCTGTCAACCGGTTTCGGAGGAGATTTTTTATGGGTTTTTACCATATACGGGCTTGGCAGCCATCTTGGTCATGTGACCAGGATTATTTATAAACACATTGGTTCCCCCAGGCCCTTCCCAGCAGGCACCTGACGTCTGTTCGACGTCAGATATTGGTTATATTTTGGTCGCGACGTCATATAACCAATTTCCAACGTCTATCAGACGTCATTTCCTGACGTCTTTTGGACGTCTGGATTGGACGTTGTTTTGACGTCAAACTAGTTCGTCAGTTAGACGTCGTAATCAAGACGTGATTTAGACCTTGTGTTTTTCATACTTCTGACCATGTGTGGTGTGCAAATTAATGAAACTTCACTTTGGGTAAAAATCAGATCATTCGTTTCGTGTGTTTCTTTTGCTTTCTTCCTTTCTTTTTGTCTATGTTACTTCCAGCAGACATTTGACGTCCGTTGGACGTCAGATTGACGTCAGACTCCAACGTCATAATAACGTTGGAGTTAGGTTGATTTTGAAAGTTTGTTTGTTGTCAAAACTAGACGTCAATCTGACGTGCTAAAGCCAACGTCGGTTTAACGTCTGAAAGCTGACGTCAATCTGACGTCCTAAAAACGACGTTTGAATTCATGTCATATAAATAGTTTAAGGTGTATATTTTTTCGCATTTTTGAATAACAGTGGATTCAGAAGAGCAGTGATGCACTTTTGATAGTCCCTTTCACTCCTTTGATAGAGTTTTTCGGAACATACAAAATGTTCAAGATATTAATTCAGCCTGATGTTGGTACATCTTATTTAAGCAAAATTTTATTGCTTTATGGTGCTAAAACCAATAAGACATTAGTGTGAGAAATAAGATTATTCTGAACAATGGTGAAATAAATATTAAAATATACAAATTTTATTTTCATCTTAATTGAAAGTTTGATAATTTAGTGAAAGACTTTATTTTGATTAATAGATAATCACTTTTTTCTACATTAATTAAGCATGAGGGCGAAATATGGGATTTCCCATACGAGACTCAGACATGACTTTTAAGTGGCAAGGTTGAAATTATTATTTGAATTTGATATTATATAGAGGATCTTACACGAGTGGTCATTTCATATGAAATTTATTAAACGAGCCTTCAGCGAGTTTAATAAATTTCATATGAAATGACCACGAGTGTAAGATTCGTTTTACCATATGACTTCTAAAATAGGATTTTATCGCCTTCGAAGTGGACATATTTTCAATGAAAATTTACATTGTTGTTACGGACGTCGTCAATGACGTTACGTCCCAGCAGGCACATGACGTCAAAATGACATCATGTGCCTGTTGGGGTATTCCCGCAAAAGTGTTATTACACGTGTGGTCATACGATTTTTATGACATGACGTTATCCACTGGAAAACAGCGACGTCATATGATAATACATAATATGTGTAATAAATTATGTCAGTTTAAGGGCAGCTAACTCTGTCGACATATATGAAAAACACGTCCCCAGCAGGCATCTGACGTCAACTTGACGTCGGATACTGGTTGTATTTTGGTCACGACGTCATACAACCAATAACCAACGTCCACCTGACGTCCAGTCCTGACGTCAGTGGACGTATTGATATGACGTAGAAATGACGCCGGATTCAAACGTAAGTCTAACGTCATATGTCGACAGAGTTAGCTGCCCTTAAACTGACATAATTTCTTGCGCAAATGTAACAACATCAAATTCAAATAATAATTTCAACATTGCCACTTTTAAAAAAGCCATATCTAGGTCTCGTATCGGAAATCACCATGCTTAATTAATTTAGAAAAAAATAATTATTTTTAATCAAAATAAAGTCTTTCACTAAATTATTAAACCTTCTATTAAGACGAAAATGAAATTTGTATATTTTAATACTTATTTCACCATTTTAAATTATTGATTGTTCACAATAGTCTTATTATTTACACTAATGTTTTAGCACCATATAACAATAAAATTTGACATGAATAAGATATACCAACATCAGACTGATATAACATCTTTAACATTTTCCCGAATAACTCTATCAAAGGAGTGAATTTAAGGGAATACCGCACTACTGAATCCACTTCAGGATTTCAGAATGTTAATTAAACTGCGAACAAACATTCACGATATCGGTTTTAGCACGTCAGATTGACGTCTGTTTTTGACGTCAAACAAACTTTCAAAATCAACCTAACCGCAACGTCATTATGACGTCGCATTTGAGACATCAAACCAACGTTGTTTTTCTGACGTCAGAATGACGTCTGTTTTTTGACGTCAGAATGACGTCTGTTTTTGACGTCAAACAAACTTTCAAAATCAACCTAAATCCAATGTCATTATGACGTCGGAGTCTGACGTCTATCTGACGTCCAACTGACGTCAAATGTCTGCTGGGTTCTTATAGATGCTCCACATCACATTTGGCTTTGGTTGGCCAAGAGGTTTCAGAGAAGAAGATCTTTGAAATGTGTGGACAATGACGTACACCAGACGGATGCCAGATGCCTGCCTATCCTATTAGCTCAACTGTGCTAAAAATGTAATAAATCTTACTTACCACCATGCAAATTGAAATTATTTTTAGTCCATAAAGTTGTTGTATCCAGAAATTTGTACAGACTTAAAGTATGACTTGTACATTAATTTAATCTACTATAGTAGATGAGCCACGTCACGAGAAAACCGTCTTAAGAGTTTCTGACCAGGTCCAACACAAACTGGCCTATAACCACAGAAGAAAGCTAGAATCTTGAAATTTTGGGTATAAGTAGAGGAGGAATTGTATTATCCCTAAAGCGAAAACAAAGGCAATGATCAGCTGTGCAATTACTGCTCAGCTGATCTGTGCCTTTGTTTTTGCCTATGCAAAAACCTGGTTTTCTCATGACACGACTCAGATAATACAAAGTCCAGCCAAACTTATGCAACTAACAACATATTAAATCTATGTCAAAATTATAGAAGCTTTGCTGCAAAAAAACTCTCCTTGTATTTTTGATAAGATCACAAACAAATAACCTTAAGATATTTAGAAGCATGACAATGAATTTAAGAAGTAGAAAGAGTGTTAAACTTAATTCATAGGAAAACTATTCAGACATTGAAAAGATGAATGGTATCATTGTTTTCATAGATTAGATTCATATGCATAACAGTTTTTCATATGATTTTGCTATGTACATAACACAGGTTTTCATATGATTAAGTTTAAAATTATATAATAAATTTACATTAAATTAGACAATTAAAGGTCAATGCCAGCCTATATGAGACGTAGAATAAATAGAAAACCTGTTTTGGAACTGAGAATGCAAATTCCCCTTTAATTTAAACAACCACAGAGACTTATAACTTTATCTTTTTTCAATGAACATGGAAAAAAATGTGCACAGTTTTGGACATGATTTACTTTGTGACTTTGAACAATATTGTCACTGTTAACCTGTCAAAATATCAGCCAGGTCATGAGAAAACTGGATTTTTGCCAATGCCAAAACAAAGACGCAGATCAGTGTGCAGTAATTGTTTTCGCTGCACAGATGGTACAATTCCTCTTCTTCTTAAATCCAAAACTTCAAACTTCTAGGGCTTTCCTGTGACTGTACAGTATGGTTTGTGTTAGACCTGGTAGGAAACCCTGGAGACCATTTTTCTTGTGTCATGGCTCAATCTGTCAATCAATCAAATGCTCTGATTTGTGTCATTATAAAACTATTAAAAATGAGCCGCCTAATGGGAAAACCAACAATCTGCATATGAGAAAACAAAGACGCAGATCAGCTTCGCGGTAACCGCGAAGCTGATCAGCGCCTTTGTTTTCGCTTCTCGGATAGTACAATTCCTCTCCTACTTAAATCCGAAATTTCAAGCTTCTAGCTATTTTCTGTGCTTGTACAGGCCGGTTTGTGTCTGACCTGTTCGAAAACCACATTGTTGGTTTTCCCATGAGGTGGCTCGAATCTCATACAAAGGACACTGAAAATGATTTTTCTCACAGAGCATGAAATTGTTTGAAAATAAAATGTGAATTAAATGAGATTTTAATAGAATAATTGGGGCAAAAAGTTACTTTATTGTATGAGCCCTGTCATGAAAAATCCTACATTTTTGTAAAGTGATATAAAATTTATGAAAAATGAAGACACCGATCAGCTGCATAGTGGTTTTGATATGTTGGTAAATAAAATACTTGATGGTTCTCAGTGCTTATTCGCTTAATTTATTATTATTATTTTTTTTTTTTTCAATTTTCATTTTACCAATTGGTTGAAATAACAAAATTGCACCAGTTATAAATTTGTAACCACTGCTCCCCAGCCCCTAAGGGTTAAGTTGGGGATTACTTTTCAGCTTTCAGTGGCCAGCTATCAGCCCCTCCACTAGGAGACAAACCCTGTCATTTCCCCTGCACTGCGGGGACAATCAAAAAGTAATTGCACCACACTTTAGCCTAGCTATCCCCCACCCTTTCCCGTAGGTGACAGGGGTGGGGTGGGTTTGGAGGCGGGGTCAGTGGTTACAAATGACTGGTGCATAAACCTGAATGAAATCCAATCAAAATCTCTAGTACAGTACTAAATATTTTTACGGAAGACTCACCACATTAGCAGCCAATTTAACTCGCGTCCTGGTCCAAACAATGTGTTCCTTATCCGTAGCCAGTCCACAAAACAACACTGCTGACCTGGTCGTTGTTTCATTACGAAAACTTGCCCATGCAATATACAGAGATTTTTTTTGTTTTAAAAATTGGAAATTTTCATCTGAAAAATATTGATATTTTTCTTATTTTTGCTCAAAACATAGATTGTGGGTGCACGTTAGAACCGCCTCGGCGAGGCGGTTCTAACGAGTACCCACAATATATGTTTTGGAGCAAAAATAAGGAAAATAGGTATACCCCTGCATACCCAAGTTTTACTATATAAAAGTGGGGTTTAAGGGGGTATACATTGCAAGGACTTGTTTTCCTGATGGAAATCCAATCAATTTACCTCTAGCACAGTACTTAATATTTTTACGGAAGACTCACTTACCCCATCAATAGTCAGTTTAACTCGAGTCCAGGTCCAAACAATGTATTCCTTATCCGTAGTCAGTCCACAAAACGACACTGCCGTGGTCAAGCCTAAGATCTGCTTGTTGATTGTCATGGCGCGTGCCTATCAAAAGATGATAATTAATGTGAGATGGTACAATGTGTCAGGCGAAAAACCTGTTTTTGCATTAAAATATACAAAAACAAAGATGTTTGCTTCATAATTAGCACAGTTAAAGCCTTAAATACTGAAAATCTAGTCAAAATCTACGATATTCCATATTCAGGATTCAATATTATTTTAAACCTACAAAACATTAGTTCTACTTTAACAATACAGTCCTGTAACCCATGACACGGGTTTTCTGATGATGCAACTAATTCAAGATTTTTTTCATTACTGTCACCAGATGAGCCGCGACGCAAGAAAACCCGTCTTCTGAGTATCTGACCAGGTCTGACACAAAGTGGCTTGTGCATAGATAGAAGATGGCTAGAAGCTTGAAATTTTGGATTTAGGAAGAAGAGGAACAGGACTATCCATGTAGCAAAAACAAAGACGCTGATCAGCTGTGCACTTACTACACAGCTGATCTGTGTCTTTGTTTTCGCATAGGAAAAAACATGTTTTTCTTGTGACGCGGCTCAGATATAAGAGGCCTTATAAGTTGAATGAGCCGTTGCCACATCATGAGAAAACCTATTTTTGGGAGTTTTTATCAGATCTGCGCAAGACTGTATTGGCCACAAGATTGTTAAAAAAATTCTTAAAATTTTAGGTTTTTTCCAGAAAGTTGAGAGATAAATTTCACTATCAATCAAGTGACAATTAAGTACATGTACTGAAGACACTGATCATCTGCAACTGATAAATCCATGCACGACATTTCGTCGAAAATGTGTTTGGTCGAAAATTTTGTAACTTCAAAACTTTTCACCACAAAATTTTGAGATTTATTCCGTAGAAGACCAGCCTATAGGTCCACATTTTGAGCCACCAACCACTAGGGTTAGGGTTAAGGTCTGGGCAAGGGAACATTTTTGACAAATGTAATTTTCGACGAAATATCGCAGAGGCCTGATAAATTACCAATGTTTCGTTTTGCACATTAAGTACCTGCATGCATAAAATTATAAATGAAATTAAATTCTGTCCATTTTCCATGCAGCGTGAGGGTTCTTCCATGCAGCGTGAGGGTTCTTAGCTCGCGTTTCGAATGGTTTTAAGTTGTGTCTTTGAGAAAAGACGTATAAATACGCAGTGTTACTTCCTTCAGGAAGACAGCTTTTCTCTCGACTGTCTAAAATAAATCCCTCTCTGGTTAAATCTTGTAAGGAAGCAATCTAGAGCTGAATACAGCTAATTTCATTAGCGTTTCACTTCCAAGCTGTTATACACAGGAGTGAATACAGGAATGGATACAATTTTATCTATATAGGAAAGAAGGCTAGCATTAGTCACAGTCATATCTTTTATATTTCCTGGAAATATCAGGAAATGACTTTGACAAAAGCTTTACGCTTAATGTCAGATCCTGTCTCACATGACATTGTATATTTACCCATGTACTTTATACGAAATAAATATTGTTTAAACCTAATATCTTTTATATGTTAAATGGGGAGACTGGGATGGGCAGGGATTTTTCTTTTCTTGTTTTTAACTTTTTATTTCAGTTTTTAACAGAATCCAGTTTTTGCTGCCTTTACATGAAAACAAGGCAACTCCACAGTCTACAGCATCAAACAATCATCATTATTGCATAAATATCAGATGGAATATTTCCATCGGTATTCCGTTAGACCTCTCCATACCGACGGAAATGACTTCTATTGAACCCTTGGTCGAAAATGCAAAATCATCGAAGACTCCAAAGGAATTGAAAATTATGTTATGTTATATCTTTTCTCACTGATAGGACTTAATTGATAATTATTCCAGATGTAAAAGTAAACAGATTCATAAAATACTTCGTGTTTTCTATGGAAAATATCACATACGTCTACCAGAGGACCAATGGTCCTGTAAACGCTCACCTGAGATCAGCTGCATATACCAATAAACATGTTTGAATATTATGGTATTTAACTCCAGTGCAGGGGCAGATAAGCCCTTGGGCCATTTTCTTTTTTCAGAATCTTCAATATTCTGTACATTTGCCAATTTCCTGTTGGCTTTTTCCTTCAAATGACATTTTAACAGTTTTCCCAATTCAGATGCACAGGCAACCCATGTTGACCTTGCCATAAACTTGGTCAAGGTCATCACAGGGTCATGATTTATATATACATTGGAGTACTTTAGCCATCGATGCCTCACGCCAAGTTTCCTTAAAATCAGTCTATTGGTTTCAGTGAAGATGATTTTTGATGGGTTTTTACCATATATGGGCATGGCGGCCATCTTGGTCATGTGACCTAGATTATTTATATACACATTGATTCCCCCATTCTATAGATGCTTCACTTAAAATTTGGCTTTGTTTGGCCAAGCGGTTTCAGAGGAGAAGACCTTTGAATATTATGGAAATATACATGTATAATGCCCCGGGGTGGGGGCACATGAGCCCCTGGGGTCCAATTTTTTTCAGAATCATTAATATCCAGTCCTACTGCCCATTTCCTGCAAGACTTTCACTTTAAATGACATTTTAAAAGTTTTCCCCATTCAAATGCATTGGTGACCTATGTTGACCTTCCCGTAAAATAGGTCAAGGTCATCACAGGGTCATGATTTATATATACATTGTAGTGCTTGAGCCATCGATGCTTCGTGCCAAGTTTCGTTGAAATCGGTCAACCGGTTCTGGAGAAGATTTTTGAACGGTTTTTACCATATATGGGCATGGCGGCCATCTTGGTCATGTGACCTGGATTTTTTATATACATATTTGTTACCCCTTCCTATTGATGCTTCACATAAAATTTCGCTTTGATTGGCCAAGCGGTTTCAGAGGAGAAGATGTTTGAATATCATGGAGATATACATGTATATTGCCCCGGGGTGGGGGCGGATGAGCCCCTGGTGCCCAATTTTTTTCAGAATCATTGATATTCAGTCCTACTGCTCATTTTCTGCAAGATTTTTCCTTTAAATGACAATTTAACAATTTTTCCCATTCAAATGCACTCGCGACCTATGTTGACCTTGCCGTAAAATAGGTCAAGGTCATCATAGGGTCATGATTTATATATACATTGTAGTGCTTGAGCCATTAATGCTTCATGCCAAGTTTGGTTGAAATCGGTCCAGTGGTTCCGGAGAAGAAGATTTTTGAAGGGTTTTTACCATATATGGGCATGGCGGCCATCTTGGTCATGTGACCTGGATTATTTATATACACATTGGTTCCCCCTTCCCATAGATGCTTCATGTAAAATTTGGCTTTGATTGGCCAAGCGGTTTCAGAGGAGAAGATGTTTGAATATCATGGAGATATACATGTATATTGCCCCGGGGTGGGGGCGGATGAGCCCCTGGTGCCCAATTTTTTTCAGAATCATTGATATTCAGTCCTACTGCTCATTTTCTGCAAGATTTTTCCTTTAAATGACAATTTAACAATTTTTCCCATTCAAATGCATTCGCGACCTATGTTGACCTTGCCGTAAAATAGGTCAAGGTCATCATAGGGTCATGATTTATATACACATTGTAGTGCTTGAGCCATTAATGCTTCATGCCAAGTTTGGTTGAAATCGGTCCAGTGGTTCCGGAGAAGAAGATTTTTGAAGGGTTTTTACCATATATGGGCATGGCGGCCATCTTGGTCATGTGACCTGAATTATTTATATACACATTGGTTCTACCTTCCCATAGATGCTTCATGTAAAATTTGGCCTTGATTGGCCAAGCGGTTTCAGAGGAGAAGATGTTTGAATATTATGATAATATACATGTATATTGCCCCGGGGTGGGGGCGGATGAGCCCCTGGTGCCCAATTTTTTTCAGAATCATTGATATTCAGTCCTACTGCTCATTTTCTGGAAGATTTTTCCTTTAAATGACAATTTAACAATTTTTCCTATTCAAATGCAAAGGCAACCTATGTTGACCTTGCAGTAAAATAGGTCAAGGTCACTGCAAGGTCATGATTTATATACACATTGTAGTGCTTGAGTCATCGATGCTTCATGCCAAGTTTGGTTGAAATCGGTCCAGTGGTTCCGAAGAGGAAGATTTTTGAAGGGTTTTTACCATATATGGGCATGGCGGCCATCTTGGTCATGTGACCTGGATTATTTATATACACATTGGTTCTACCTTCCCATAGATGCTTCATGTAAAATTTGGCTTTGATTGGCCAAGCTGTTTCAGAGGAGAAGATCTTTGAAAATTGTGGACGACGGACGGACGGACGACGGACGGACGGACGGACGACGGAGATTGGGTATACTATAAGCTCACCTTGTGAGCCTGACGGCTCAGGTGAGCTTATAAATAGATAAGGGGAGACTACTGTAAAATATGGGACACAACGTAGAAAATCTATTGCTTTTTGCAAACTTATTGAAATTCTGCAAGCTAACCCGATGTTTATTGATGATTACTAAAAGATTTATGCATTTTCCAACAAAAAATAACAAAATTTCTAACAATTATCACCAAATAAAGCAGCAATAAGCTTCTTACAAAATCCATAATCTATTCGACCATAGTTTAAAGGCAACTAATGCTAAGCTGTCACGGGAGAGGAGCGAGGTCACGAAGTGTATCGGAGCGCAGGTTAGCCAGCTGATCTTCATAAATACCTGTGTCACACGATATTAACAGCCGTTTATTAATGACGAGAAAGCCATGTATTAATATTGCAATTCACATGCACACGTGCTGTTAATGCATGGCTTTTACTTATGCTCGTTACCCAGTGCCACGCAAAGCACATGCTAATAATGAGAAACTGAAGTCCACCCGAAACGAGCATAAAAACGAAAGCTTTTATGCGTTTAACAATGTGATGAGGCTGTAAAATATAGTGCACCATTATTTCTTTCGTTTCTGTAGAATTTATGCAATAATAGCGATCAAAAATAATTTCGTCATTCATAACATTCGCTAAGTCCCTCGGAGAGTGTTGAAAACCTCGGGCTATGCCCTCGGTTTTCAACACTTTCCTCGGGACCTAGCGAATGTTAATGATTGGAAAATTATGTTTGATCCCTATAGTGATCATACTATTGCCCAGCACTGAACACTCATGATGACCAGTGGTGGGCAAAAACATCCATATCAGCCATAATGGCCAACTAGAATTTGGTGTTCACTGTTTACCATTGTTCTCAGGTGTTTTTTTACTACATGTACATGTATTTTACTTATAGGTTTGACCATTGGCCTCTGAATTATCCAATTCATGGTAAGATGAAGTTACTCCTCCGAATGCTACTCAACGTATACATGGAGATTGTATAAAACAACAGCTGAAGGTCTGGATCTATCATTGCGCATGCACAAGTATATGTACGAGGGGTGATCGGAAAGTACGTATAAAAATGCTGTAAAATGAGTTTGCGTCAACCGATTGATATGAAATTTAGTATGAATAAACATTGGTCCTTTTGTAATTAAATGCCATTCTCATTTTAAAACAATGACGTCAGACGTTCATGCACGAGGTAGCGTAATGACGTCACTTCACGTGACCCGGCGCACCTGTACCCCTGGGTTGACTTTGTTAGTGTATTTGATGGGGTTGGGAAAGTTGGTCGACATTTTCTAATGGAAACTAATTTTCTAACATTAATTGACCATTTTTCGAAAATATATGGCATTCTGATGCTTTATCTACTAATACGGTGAAATTGAATGCAACCGGTTAACGTAAAATATGCAAGAACGTCGATTTCATTTTGTCAACTTAAATTCAATACCTTGTTTTCTGGCCGATGTTTAACGAAATGATAAAAGACTGGCATAAACTATAACTAGTAGAGACAATGTCAAGAATAGATATGTTTCGAGCTTGCAGTAAATATATACTTTTAAAATAATGACTTCCCGAAAATGCATCATTTTCGATAATCTTAACATTTTTGTCTATTTGACACAGTCGGTATTTGCAAGACTCTACAGACAAATCCATTCGATAAACAACCTCATAACTTTACAAGTGGGCATACGCAATCAAAACGGGTGTTACAATACTTTGAACTAAGAAGTATTTTGAAATAAGAATAAAATTTCGACGTTACGTTGCACCGCATAACGATAGGCGGGGTTTCCATAACGACAGCTGCAACGCACGTGTGCGTTTTATGCATGCGTTATTGCAATGGATTAATTGCATACGTATTTCTGCATTATTTGATGAAATTTCATCTCGAAGTAACAAAAGATAAAGAAATGACAACATTTTTATACGTACTTTCCGATCACCCCACGTATAAGGAATAAAAACAAATTTATAGTTTTTAGATGATTCACCTGTTCACTGTGTAAAATCTAAAAGTACCAAATCTGTTTTACTTAAAAATGATTCGAGATGGTTCTAGTTCTGGTATTGCCACAAAACCGATGGGATGATTTCTGTGTATGATAGATATTGAATACAACGGTGCCCTGGTTATCCCGGTCTACAGCAGACTGCCACAATCATACATCCTGGGGACTTTGTAACCAGAGTCTTCTCTGGATGCAAACCCATAAAGGGTCTAAAAGGGTTTTAATAGCCGCCAGTCAAAAATAATCCAAGGCTATTTAATGTCAGAGAAGTCTCGGATGTGGGACTTTGGTCCCTGATTCGAGCACTAGTCATGACACCATTTGCTTTGGGCTCGAGGAAATGAAATTTCCATAGGTAACGAAACTCTTGATGCATTGTATCCTATTCAATCACCTTTAATGCTAATGCAGGTCAGAAATATTGCTGAAGGAGACCGACACTGGGGATCGAAAAGCTTACTAAAAAAACACTAGGGAAAGGCTAAGGTAGTGATATCATTTCAAACGCTGGGGTAGAGTGTCTAAGGACTCTGGCCATGAAGGTCCCAGGTTCGATCCTCAGCCTTTGCTGTTGCGGTCTTGAGCAAGTCACATTTTCACAGCTCTTGAGGTATTAAGATCAGGAGTTGGTCGACATAGTCTCGAGGTTATAAAACTTTTTTCATGCTCAACTCAGCTGAGACTAAAATTTATCCTGCTCATAAATGTTAAAATGACAACAATGTTGGCATTTTAACATTTATAAACAGAATAAATAGAATGATCTATATCTTTGCTTTTTCAAGACTTACTCGTACACATGTCACATCTTAATACGAGACTGCTCTGACATTAAATAGCCTTCGATTATTTTTGACTTCAGACCCGGGCTTCAGACAGCCAGAGACACATCTTTGGTTGGTGTGAAGAGTAACTTTTTGACAGTTGGCGGGAAATGGTATGCAGTCATGTAATAAAATCCATAAACTTTGAAATAAGCATTTGTGATAATTATGGGCAAAAAATGTCTAATTTAAGTCCGATACTGTAAACATTTATATAAATAAGTATATTGCAAGTATTTGATTTTGATCTCGATAAATCTATGTTTTAGGCGGATTTTCAATGTTTCATTTAATAAAAAGTTTATGAATTGTTCAGTGGATAAACAAAATGGCGTCAGGCTTGTGGTTGTGGTGAGCAGAGCTAAAATATTTTGTTATTTCTCTGCAGAATACAATGCAATAATCCAGATTCTTGGTGTAAATAAACTTAAGCAATGTATACATTAGATGAAATTAGTTTTATACTTATTCAGGCGTTTAAAATCTCAGAAAAACAAAACAAATTATTCCTCTTGTTGGTCTTTGGTGTAGGTGGGGTATGACCTGAAATTCTGATGTAATAATTAACAAGCATTGGCTCTGTTAAATAAACAATCTGGCAGCTGTTGAGATAGATAGAGCGGACTGGCATAGAGTGGTTGACTTTGGTCCCAGAGGTCCTGGGTTCAATCCTCAGCTGGGGCACCTTTCGTTGTGGCCTGGAGCAAGTCACATTTCCACAGCTCCTGAGGTAATTGTCAAAAATTGACCGACTCAGTTACCAGTAAAAAAAAAAAAAACACAAAAAAAAACCCACCCCACTTGTTGATGGCTAAAGGTCAACTTCGGCTGAAACTTTTCTAACTGTGCAGGCTGAGCCGATGAGTCAGGCTTTCTTTTCATCTGTTCATGAGTATTTCTTTCTTTTTGTAATAGTGCGGCAGCGAAAGTTCTTAGTAGATAGTGTGCATAATTGACCAGTCGAACTTGTCTCTAGGCATTTTATCCTCATGGTTATGACACCTGATTTCTATCCAGTCGATGCGGCGTCGAGACCAGGTCTGCCTGGAAGATTTTATTTACAGGTCCATATTTCTTCTCCTGCTACACTTTTTTATACTCAATTAATTACACCCTCATAGGTACATATATGAGCCGCCTCGTGGGAAAACCAACAATGTGGTTTCCGAACAAGTCCGACACAAACGGCCTGTACAAGCACAGAAGCAGGCTAGAAGCATGAAATTCCGTATTTAGGAAGTAGAGGGATTGTACTATCCATGTAGCGAAAACAAAGGCGCGAAGCTGATCTGCGCCTTTGTTTTCGCTTATGCAGATTGTTGGTTTTCCCATGGGGTGGCTCATATATTCTAGACAGGTACGTGTGCGTGGCCACTACTGAATTACAATTCAATTCAATTCTTTATTCAGATTGCCAAATACATTTTAGCGCATCTACAAAACATTCAATACAAATACACAAATACACTAACTTGACATATTTTATCGTGAGTACTGGATGACCGCAAAGCAAATGTTGAGGAATGCTGATGCAGTGCCCAGAGCAGTTATACTAATATGGCATCCCTGATCTAAGCTGCGTCTGCCAGCACAGTGATAAAGTTAATGAGCAAACTACCTTTCAAATTGGAGACAGTTGATTATTGTGAGAATGAAGTTGACATTACGAAACCTTGCCCATGCAATATATAGATAATAATTTCAAAAGCAAAAAATAAACATTTCATTGGAAAAAAATTGATATTTTTCTTATTTTTGCTCAAAACATAGATCGTGTGTACACGTTAGAACCGCCTCGCCGAGGCGGTTCTAACGAGTACCCACAATCTATGTTTTTGAGCAAAAATAAGAAAAATAGGTATACCCCTGCATACCCCAGTTTTGCTATGTTAAAGTGGGGTTCAAGGGGGTATATATTACACGGGCATGTTTTCATGATGAGTAGATAAAAGTGCAAGATGAGTTATACTATTAAAATTTCAATTTTTGCATCTCTAAAATATCTCTGTATATTGCATGGACTTGTTTTTATAATGATAGTTTCTTCCACAGGAAACTGACCAAGCTAGGTGTGGTTGGGGGCGCGGTCTATGTCACTGTGTCCAGCGGTGTATGGAGCCAGGAAACCAGCCAAGTTTGTAGCCTACTTGACAAATATAGCGGCCCACTGGTCCATGTGAATGAAGCAGAACAGGTACCTCTAAAAACATTGCCTTTGGTTTTGTTTTAGGCCAACCTTAAAAATAAGTTTGTTTGCCTTTTACCAAGCCAAACTTTTTAGCCTGGGTCAGTAGTAGGTAGGAAAATAATTTTTATACCCCCCGCAAAACGAAGTTTTAGGGGGGTATACTGTTTTCAGTCTGTCCGTAATTCCGTCATTCCGTGATTCCGTCATTCCGTGATTCCGTCATTCCGTCAACATTTTGACATCTTTGCTGAATAACTTAAGTAGTTTTTGCCCGATGTTCTTCAAATTTTCAACACACCTGCACCATTAGACAACACATGTGTGATATGAATTTAGGGGCCAAAGGGTCAGTTTTGCAAGAGTTATGGGACTTTTTAAACCTATACATAGAATGTTTGCCATAGTGCTAATAGTGCATACTTTGTGAAATCAACTCCTCCTACAGCTTTCAATATTCTCTTTTGATACTTTGCAGATATGTGCCAGAGATATTGAAGATATGCATGAAGAAGTATTATGCTGAAAAAATGAATTTTGACAAATTTACGGCATTTTGAACTTAGCCAATTTTCGATAATTGCAATATTCAATAATGGTTGGTAGTGCATAGTTTGTGAAATCAACTCCTCCTAGGGCTTTCAGTATTTCTTTTCAATACTTTGCAGACATGTTCCACACATATTGAAGATGTGCATGAAGAATTATAATGCTGAAAAAATAATTTTTGACAAATTTACAGCATTTTTCAACATAGCCATTTTTCGACTATTGCTTATATACAATAATGATTGGTAGTTCATAGTTTGTGAAATCAACTCCTCCTAGGGCTTTCAGTATTTCTTTTCAATACTTTGCAGACATGTTCCACACATATTGAAGATGTGCATGAAGAATTATAATGCTGAAAAAATAATTTTTGACAAATTTACAGCATTTTTTAACATAGCCATTTTTTGACCATTGCTTAAACAATAATGGTTGGTAGTGCATATTTTGTGAAATCAACTCCTCCTAGGGCTTTCAGTATTTCTTTTCAATACTTTGCAGATATGTTCCACACGTAATGAAGATGTGCATGAAGAATTATAATGCTGAAAAAATAATTTTTGACAAATTTACAGCATTTTTCAACATAGCCATTTTTTGACCATTACTTATATACAAAAATGGTTGGTAGTGCACATTTTGTGAAATCAACTCCTCCAAGGGCTTTCAGTATTTCTTTTTGATGCTTTTCAGACATGTTCCTCACATATTGAAGATGTGCATGAAGAATTATAATACTGAAATATTAATTTTTGACAAATTTACAGCATTTTTTAGCATAGCCATTTTTTGACCATTGCTTTTATACAATGATGGTTTGTGAAATCAACTCCTCCTAGGGCTTTCAGTATTTCTTTTCAATACTTTGCAGACATGTTCCACACATATTGAAGATGTGCATGAATAATTATAATACTGAAAAAGTGATATTTGACAAATTTACATCATTTTTCAACATAGCCATTTCTTGACCATTGCTTATATACAATAATGGTTGGTAGTGCATACTTTGTGAAATCAACTCCTCCTAGGGCTTTCAATGTTTCTTTAAGATTCTTTGTAGATTTGTTCCAGATATATTTTAGATGTGCATGAATAATTTTCATGCTGAAAATTTAATTTTTGACAAACTTACAGCTTTTATTTAACTTAGCCAATTTTTACCATTTCTCATGATAAACAACGATCATAGTGCATACAGTGAAATCAACCTCAAGCTTTCAATATATTCTTTTAATATCTTATAGATGTGACTGGCATACTGGGGATGTACATGAAGGATTATAATGCTGAAAAGATCTTTGACAAATTTTTTGCATGTTTGACTTAGGAAGTTATTGGCCAGCTTCAGATAATTTTGCGGGGGGTATACTGAAAGCCTTGCTTGCAGCCAATTTCTAGTTTAATCTCTGTTCCAGAAAATGCCTCATAAACTAGTAATGAAATTTTATAGGTAAACAAGAAAAGTATGCCTTCTCATTACACATTATGAAAACTTGCCCATAGAATAATGAGATATTTTTCAGCAGTAAAAATTGAAAAATTCATCGGAAAAAATGATGTGGTTTAAATTTTTGCCTAAAACATTGATTGTGGGTACACGCTAGAACCGCCTCGGCAAGGCGTTTCTAATGAGTACCCACAATTTGTTTTGGACCACAAATAAGAAATATGGGTATACCCCCGTTTCTATATACAGTTCAACATTATTATAACGCGCCTCATTACAATGCGGTTTTCAATATAACACAACCATGTCATGGCTCCCAAATTGATTATTTTGCTATATGTCTATTGTAAATAACCTCATTATAACATGGTTCACTTAAAACACGGCCTGTTTTCATGGACCCCAAAGATGGGGTTATAATGAGGTTGACCTGTACGATATATAAGTGGGGTTTCACAGGGTGTACATTTCACGTACATGTTTTCCTGTTGCATGTATTTAAATATCTTGTGTTACCCGAGTCTTCGACTGTCTGTTACATTTTTTCTACACTACACTTTAACATAAAATGTTTTTGTCACAATTGTGGCCTATGTGGGTGTGATTCAAAATCATTTCACTTAATAAAACATTATATCATTATTATACCCCCCGCAAAACGAAGTTTTAGGGGGGTATACTGTTTTCAGCCTGTCCGTCATTCCGTGACTCCGTGATTCCGTCATTCCGTCATTCCGTCAACATTTGGACATCTTCGCTGAATAACTTGAGTAGCTTTTGCCTGATTTGTTTCAAATTTTCACCACACTTGCGCCATCAGACAGTACATGTGTGGTATGAATTTAGGGGCCAAAGGGTCAGTATTGCAAGAGTTATGGGACTTTTTAAGTCTTCCTATAACATGTTTGCCATAGTACTGAAAGTACATACTTTGTGAAATCAACTCCTCTTACAGCTTTCAATGTTTCCTTTTAATATTTTGCTGATATGTTTCAGATATATTGCAGATGTGCATGAACAATTGTCATGCTGAAAAAATCATTTTTGACAAATTTACAGCATTTTTAACTTAGCAAATTTTCTATAATTGCTTATATTCAATAATGGTTGGTAGTGCATACTTTGTGAAATCAACTCCTCCTAGGGCTTTCAGTGTTTCTTTTCAGTACTTTGCAGACATGTTACAGACATATTGAAGATGTGCATGAAGAATTATAATGCTGAAAAAATAATTTTTGACAAATTTACAGCATTTTTTAACTTTGCCATTTTTCGACTATTGCTTACATACATACTTTGTGAAATCAACTCCTCCTAGGGCTTTCAGTATTTCTTTTCAGTACTTTGCAGACATGTTACAGACATATTGAAGATGTGCATGAAGAATTATAATGATGAAAAAATAATTTTTGACAAATTTACAGCATTTTTTAACTTTGCCATTTTTCGACAATTGCTTACATACATACTTTGTGAAATCAACTCCTCCTAGGGCTTTCAGTATTTCTTTTCAGTACTTTGCAGACATGTTACAGACATATTGAAGATGTGCATGAAGAATTATAATGATGAAAAAATAATTTTTGACAAATTTACAACATTTTTTAACTTTGCCATTTTTCGACAATTGCTTACATACATACTTTGTGAAATCAACTCCTCCTAGGGCTTTCAGTATTTCTTTTCAGTACTTTGCAGACATGTTACAGACATATTGATTATGTGCATGAAGAATTATAATGCTGAAAAAATAGTTTTTGACAAATTTACAACATTTTTTAACTTAGCCATTTTTCGACTATTGCTTACATACAATAATGGTTGGAAGTGCATACTTTGTGAAATCAACTCCTCCTAGGGCTTTCATTGTTTCTTTATACCCCCCGCAAAACGAAGTTTTAGGGGGGTATACTGTTTTCAGCCTGTCCGTCATTCCGTCATTCCGTCATTCCGTGACTCCGTGATTCCGTCATTCCGTCAACATTTGGACATCTTTGCTGAATAACTTGAGTAGCTTTTGCCTGATTTGTTTCAAATTTTCACCACACTTGCACCATCAGACAATACATGTGTGGTATGAATTTAGGGGCCAAAGGGTCAGTATTGCAAGAGTTATGGGACTTTTTAAGTCTTCCTGTAACATGTTTGCCATAGTACTGAAAGTACATACTTTGTGAAATCAACTCCTCTTACAGCTTTCACTGTTTCCTTTTAATATTTTGCTGAAATGTTTCAGATATATTGCAGATGTGCATGAACAATTGTCATGCTGAAAAAAAAAATCATTTTTGACAAATTTAAAGCATTTTTAACTTAGCAAATTTTCTATAATTGCATATATTCAATAATGGTTGGTAGTGCATACTTTGTGAAATCAACTCCTCCTAGGGCTTTCAGTGTTTCTTTTCAGTACTTTGCAGACATGTTACAGACATATTGAAGATGTGCATGAAGAATTATAATGCTGAAAAAATAATTTTTGACAAATTTAAAGCATTTTTTAACTTTGCCATTTTTCGACTATTGCTTACATACATACTTTGTGAAATCAACTCCTCCTAGGGCTTTCAGTATTTCTTTTTGGTACTTTGCAGACATGTTACAAACATATTGAAGATGTGCATGAAGAATATAATGCTGAAAAAATAATTTTTGACAAATTTACAGCATTTTTTAACTTTGCCATTTTTCGACTATTGCTTACATACATACTTTGTGAAATCAACTCCTCCTATGGCTTTCAGTATTTCTTTTCAGTACTTTGCAGACATGTTACAGACATATTGAAGATGTGCATGAAGAATTATAATGCTGAAAAAATATTTTTTGACAAATTTACAGCATTTTTTAACTTTTTTGGACTATTGCTTACATACAATAATGGTTGGTAGTGCATACTTTGTGAAATCAACTCCTCCTAGGGCTTTCATTGTTTCTTTTTAATTCTTTGCAGATTTGTTCCAGATATATTGAAGATGTGCATGAAGAATTTTTATGCTGAAAATTTTAGTTATACCCCCCGCAAAACGAAGTTTTAGGGGGGTATACTGTTTTCAGCCTGTCCGTCATTCCGTCATTCCGTCATTCCGTGATTCCGTGACTCCGTGATTCCGTCATTCCGTCAACATTTGGACATCTTTGCTGAATAACTTGAGTAGCTTTTGCCTGATTTGTTTCAAATTTTCACCACACTTGCACCATCAGACAATACATGTGTGGTATGAATTTAGGGGCCAAAGGGTCAGTATTGCAAGAGTTATAGGACTTTTTAAGTCTTCCTATAACATGTTTGCCATAGTACTGAAAGTACATACTTTGTGAAATCAACTCCTCTTACAGCTTTCAATGTTTCCTTTTAATATTTTGCTGATATGTTTCAGATATGTTGCAGATGTGCATGAACAATTGTCATGCTGAAAAAATCATTTTTGACAAATTTACAGCATTTTTAACTTAGCAAATTTTTCTATAATTGCTTATATTCAATAATGGTTGGTAGTGCATACTTTGTGAAATCAACTCCTCCTAGGGCTTTCAGTGTTTCTTTTCAGTACTTTGCAGACATGTTACAGACATATTGAAGATGTGCATGAAGAATTATAATGCTGAAAAAATAATTTTTGACAAATTTACAGCATTTTTTAACTTTGCCATTTTTCGACTATTGCTTACATACATACTTTGTGAAATCAACTCCTCCTAGGGCTTTCAGTATTTCTTTTCAGTACTTTGCAGACATGTTATAGACATATTGAAGATGTGCATGAAGAATTATAATGCTGAAAAAATAATTTTTGACAAATTTACAGCATTTTTTAACTTTGGCATTTTTCGACTATTGCTTACATACATACTTTGTGAAATCAACTCCTCCTAGGGCTTTCAGTATTTCTTTTCAGTACTTTGCAGACATGATACAGACATATTGAAGATGTGCATGAAGAATTATAATGCTGAAAAAATAGTTTTTGACAAATTTACAGCATTTTTTAACTTAGCCATTTTTCGACTATTGCTTACATACAATAATGGTTGGAAGTGCCTACTTTGTGAAATCAACTCCTCCTAGGGCTTTCATTGTTTCTTTTTAATTCTTTGCAGATTTGTTCTAGATATATTGAAGATGTGCATGAAGAATTTTTATGATGAAAATTTTAGTTTTGACAAATTTACAGCTTTTTAAACTTAGCCAATTTTGACCATTTCTGCTTATATTCAATTATGGTTGATAGTACATACTTTGTGAAATCCAACTCCTCCTGGGGCTTTCAGTAATTCTTTTCAATACTTTGCAGACATGTTACAGACATATTGAAGATGTGCATAAAGAATTTTATTGGTGAAAAAATAATTTTTGACAAATTTACAGCATTTTTCAACTTAGACATTTTTCAACCATCGCTAATATACAATACGGCTGGTAGAGCATACTTTATGAAATCAAGTCCTCCTAGTGCTTTCATTGTTATACCCCCCGCAAAACGAAGTTTTAGGGGGGTATACTGTTTTCAGTCTGTCCGTAATTCCGTCATTCCGTGATTCCGTCATTCCGTGATTCCGTCATTCCGTCAACATTTTGACATCTTTGCTGAATAACTTAAATAGTTTTTGCCCGATGTTCTTCAAATTTTCAACACACCTGCACCATTAGACAACACATGTGTGATATGAATTTAGGGGCCAAAGGGTCAGTTTTGCAAGAGTTATGGGACTTTTTAAACCTATACATAGAATGTTTGCCATAGTGCTAATAGTGCATACTTTGTGAAATCAACTCCTCCTACAGCTTTCAATATTCTCTTTTGATACTTTGCAGATATGTGCCAGAGATATTGAAGATATGCATGAAGAAGTATTATGCTGAAAAAATGAATTTTGACAAATTTACGGCATTTTGAACTTAGCCAATTTTCGATAATTGCCATATTCAATAATGGTTGGTAGTGCATAGTTTGTGAAATCAACTCCTCCTAGGGCTTTCAGTATTTCTTTTCAATACTTTGCAGACATGTTCCATACATATTGAAGATGTGCATGAAGAATTATAATGCTGAAAAAATAATTTTTGACAAATTTACAGCATTTTTCAACATAGCCATTTTTTGACCATTGCTTATATACAATAATGATTGGTAGTTCATAGTTTGTGAAATCAACTTCTCCTAGGGCTTTCAGTATTTCTTTTCAATACTTTGCAGACATGTTCCACACATATTGAAGATGTGCATGAAGAATTATAATGCTGAAAAAATAATTTTTGACAAATTTACAGCATTTTTTAACATAGCCATTTTTTTGACCATTGCTTAAACAATAATGGTTGGTAGTGCATATTTTGTGAAATCAACTCCTCCTAGGGCTTTCAGTATTTCTTTTCAATACTTTGCAGATATGTTCCACACGTAATGAAGATGTGCATGAAGAATTATAATGCTGAAAAAATAATTTTTGACAAATTTACAGCATTTTTCAACATAGCCATTTTTTGACCATTACTTATATACAAAAATGGTTGGTAGTGCACATTTTGTGAAATCAACTCCTCCAAGGGCTTTCAGTATTTCTTTTTGATACTTTTCAGACATGTTCCTCACATATTGAAGATGTGCATGAAGAATTATAATACTGAAAAATTAATTTTTGACAAATTTACAGCATTTTTTAACATAGCCATTTTTTGACCATTGCTTTTATACAATGATGGTTTGTGAAATCAACTCCTCCTGGGGCTTTCAGTATTTCTTTTCAATACTTTGCAGACATGTTCCACACATATTGAAGATGTGCATGAATAATTATAATACTGAAAAAGTGATATTTGACAAATTTACATCATTTTTCAACATAGCCATTTCTTGACCATTGCTTATATACAATAATGGTTGGTAGTGCATACTTTGTGAAATCAACTCCTCCTAGGGCTTTCAATGTTTCTTTAAGATTCTTTGTAGATTTGTTCCAGATATATTTTAGATGTGCATGAATAATTTTCATGCTGAAAATTTAATTTTTGACAAACTTACAGCTTTTATTTAACTTAGCCATTTTTTACCATTTCTCATGATAAACAATGATCATAGTGCATACAGTGAAATCAACCTCAAGCTTTCAATATATTATTCTAATATCTTATAGATGTGACTGGCATACTGGGGATGTACATGAAGGATTATAATGCTGAAAAGATATCTTTGACAAATTTTTTGCATGTTTGACTTAGGAAGTTATTGGCCAGCTTCAGATAATTTTGCGGGGGGTATACTGAAAGCCTTGCTTGCAGCCAATTTCTAGTTTCATTTGAATTCTTTGCACACTTGTTCCAGATATATTTCAGATGTGCATGAATAATTCTTATGCTGAATAATTTATTTTTGACAAATTTACAGCTTTTTTTTAGCATAGCCAATTTTTGACCATTTCTCATGATAAATAATGATCAACAGTGTACAGTGAAATCAACAATAATTTTACTCCCTGAGCTTTCAGTATATTATTTAATACCTTACAGACATGAGTCTGACATACGGAGGATTTTCATGAAGGATTATAATGCTGAAAAAATATTTTTGACAAATGTTTTGCATGTTTGACTTAAAGGAAGTTATTGGCCTTAGATAATTTTGCGGGGGGTATACTGAAAGCCTTGCTTGCAGCCAATTTCTAGTTTTGACAAATTTACAGCTTTTTAAACTTAGCCAATTTTGACCATTTCTGCTTATATTCAATTATGGTTGATAGTACATACTTTGTGAAATGCAACTCCTCCTGGGGCTTTCAGTAATTCTTTTCAATACTTTGCAGACATGTTACAGACATATTGAAGATGTGCATAAAGAATTTTATTGGTGAAAAAATAATTTTTGACAAATTTACAGCATTTTTCAACTTAGACATTTTTCAACCATCGCTAATATACAATACGGCTGGTAGTGCATACTTTATGAAATCAAGTCCTCCTAGTGCTTTCATTGTTTTATTTGAATTCTTTGCACACTTGTTCCAGATATATTTCAGATGTGCATGAAGAATTCTTATGCTGAATAATTTATTTTTGACAAATTTACAGCTTTTTTTAGCATAGCCAATTTTTGACCATTTCTCATGATAAATAATGATCAACAGTGTACAGTGAAATCAACAATAATTTTACTCCCTGGGCTTTCAGTATATTATTAATTACCTTACAGACATGAGTCAGACATGTACGGAGGATTTTCATGAAGGTTTATAATGCTGAAAAGATATTTTTGACAAATTTTCTGCATGTTTCACTTAAAGGCCTTTAAGTGATTGGCCTTAGATAATTTTGCGGGGGGTATACTGAAAGCCTTGCTTGCAGCCAATTTCTAGTTTTAATTCTTTGCAGATTTGTTCCAGATATGTTGAAGATGTGCATGAAGAATTGTTATGCTGAAAATTTTACTTTTGACAAATTTACAGCTTTTTAAACTTAGCCAATTTTGACCATTTCTGCTTATATTCAATTATGGTTGATAGTACATACTTTGTGAAATCCAACTCCTCCTGGGGCTTTCAGTAATTCTTTTCAATACTTTGCAGACATGTTACAGACATATTGAAGATGTGCATAAAGAATTTTATGGTGAAAAAATAATTTTTGACAAATTTACAGCATTTTTCAACTTAGACATTTTTCAACCATCGCTAATATACAATACGGTTGGTAGTGCATACTTTGTGAAATCAACTCCTCCTGTGCATGAAGAATTATAATGCTGAAAAAATAGTTTTTGACAAATTTACAACATTTTTTAACTTAGCCATTTTTCGACTATTGCTTACATACAATAATGGTTGGAAGTGCATACTTTGTGAAATCAACTCCTCCTAGGGCTTTCATTGTTTCTTTTTAATTCTTTGCAGATTTGTTCCAGATATGTTGAAGATGTGCATGAAGAATTGTTATGCTGAAAATTTTACTTTTGACAAATTTACAGCTTTTTAAACTTAGCCAATTTTGACCATTTCTGCTTATATTCAATTATGGTTGATAGTACATACTTTGTGAAATCCAACTCCTCCTGGGGCTTTCAGTAATTCTTTTCAATACTTTGCAGACATGTTACAGACATATTGAAGATGTGCATAAAGAATTTTATGGTGAAAAAATAATTTTTGACAAATTTACAGCATTTTTCAACTTAGACATTTTTCAACCATCGCTAATATACAATACGGCTGGTAGAGCATACTTTATGAAATCAAGTCCTCCTAGTGCTTTCATAGTTTCATTTGAATTCTTTGCACACTTGTTCCAGATATATTTCAGATGTGCATGAATAATTCTTATGCTGAATAATCTATTTTTGACAAATTTACAGCTTTTTTTTAGCATAGCCAATTTTTGACCATTTCTCATGATAAATAATGATCAACAGTGTACAGTGAAATCAACAATAATTGTACTCCCTGAGCTTTCAGTATATTATTTAATACATTACAGACATGAGTCAGACATACGGAGGATTTTCATGAAGGATTATAATGCTGAAAAGATATTTTTGACAAATGTTTTGCATGTTTGACTTAAAGGAAGTTATTGGCCTTAGATAATTTTGCGGGGGGTATACTGAAAGCCTTGCTTGCAGCCAATTTCTAGTTTTATCATTCCAGGCCCTAGATAAACCCTGGGGTGAAACATGGAACAAAGGTTAGTTACAGTTTTACAACATTATGTAAACATGCCCATGCAATATACAGAGAATTTTTTTCAGCAGTAAAAATTGAAAAAAATTCATTGGAAATTTTGATATTTTTTCATATTTTTGCTCAAAACATAGATTGTGGGTACACAATCTCTGTTTTGGAGCAAAAATAAGAAAAATAGGTATACCCCTGCAAACCCCATTTTTTTCTGTATAAAAGTAGGGTTCAAGGAGGTATGCTGCTATTTGTAACCACATCCCCACCCAGCCCTTGGGGAGGGTTGGGTACCGCAGCTGTTGAGTCAGTGGGTCGTGAAACAACAAGCCAACTCCCCTAAATCCTCAATTTTAACTCTAGCCTTTGTAAAATTTGACTTCAGTCTTTTGAAATTTCAAGTATTTAGAGACAATTGAAAGTTCATGCTCAGTTTAGTTGAGCATGAAAAGTGATTTATTACCTTGGGGCCTGGTTGTTAACACTAAACACTAAAAATTGACTTCATCAGGAAATCATGTCCGTGCAATGTTTACCCCCTTGAACCCCACTTTTATATAGTAAAACTGGGGTTTGCAGGGGTATACCTATTTTTCTTATTTTTGCTCCAAAACTTCGATTGTGGGTACTCGTTAGAACCGCCTCGGTGAAAAATATCAAAATTTTTCAGCTGAAAATTTTCAATTTTTAAAGCTAAAAAAATCTCTGTTTATTACATGGGCATGTTTTCGTAATGTTTATTACATGGGCATGTTTTCGCCTCTGTGGTGCTGTGGTTAAGCAACTCATTTGTTAAACCAGGGATCGTGGATTTGATCTTTCAGATCAGACTGTGAACTGCGATCCCGTCTTTTTATGACCTTAGCTGTTGAGTTGGCCATAAAACATGAAATCAACTCATTTGAAAGATATATTGAGCAGCCGCTTAAGAAAATCAATAACATGCATCTTTAGGTGAAAATACCATGGCACAGATCAGCTGTGCAGTAACTGCTCAGCTGATCAGCGCTTTTGTTTTCACCCCTTAGTACAATGTCCCTTCTTTCTAAATCAGAAATGTCAAGCGTCTAGCCTGCTTCAGTAGCTGTACAGTCAGGTTTTGTGCAGGATTTATTCAGAGACCTAGATTGTTGGTTTTGTCATGCGAGGACTCAATTATGCCATTTTGTGTTTCAGGTGTTCAGAGAGTTTTCTCCGCAGTTGCCAGATCACCTGATGCTGCTGTTGATTACACAAAGAAAGCTTTGATGACGACTAAAGACTTAATTGATGGAAAGAAATCATGACCAGAGTTTTTCCTGATTGGAGCAGGCGTTGGGGGGTAGGGGATGGATGGGGGCTGTGATAGACTAGTATCTAGGAGCTGTGGATATGTTTTATATAAGCTGGGACATTAGAAAACCAGCCTTTCGGGATTTTTTGACATGTTCAGAAATAAGCCAGCCTGTACAGTCTCAGAAAAAAAGCTTAATGCTTGATATTTCAGATTTAATGGTGGTATGTTTTACTCCTTTGTGAAAATTCTGTATCTGTGTATTCCAGAAAAGTCAACTACAATTGCAACATGATCCGACATAGAAGCTTCATATTTGAGCCGCCGCATGGGAAAACCAACAATCTGCATATGCGAAAACAAAGACGCAGATCAGCTTCGCAGTAACTGCGAAGCTGATCAGCGCCTTTGTTTTCGCTACACGGATAGTACAATTCCTTTACTTTCCAAATCCAAAATTTCCTGTCTCTAGCCATCTTCTGTGCTTGTACAGCCCGGTTTGTGTAGGACCTGTTCAAAAACCACATTGTTGGTTTTCCCACGAGGCGGCTCATTTGAGATTTAAGAAGAGGAATTGTTCCATCTTTTTGCATATATGCAAAATATCTAGATTTCTCATGATGCGGCATAATGTATGTTTATAATGTAGGAGAAGTATCTCTTGCAAACATAATAAAAGAGAAATTACCAGTTATCAAAAGATTTGTCTGGGTTAGATATTTCTTTCTTCCAACTCCGAATCGAGAGGTCCTGGGTTCGACCCCCACAGGTGTCACCGTGTTGTGCCTTTGAGCAAGACACATTAGCTCCCTGCAGTACTGGTTTAACAAACCCAGGAAGCGTTGGCTCCGTCCCGACATGACTGAAAAATTGTTGACTGGGACGTTAAGCCTCAACACAAACAAATAAAATTTCTTTCTTGCTCACCAGATAGAAAAATCCTAGCTGTCTAAACCTGTGGTCATGTGTTTCTGTTAAACATTCTGGGCCCAGTTGTTCAAAGCTTCGTTAGCATAAGGATGTTCGCTGCCAATGAAAAAGTATTCAAACTTTTTTTCTAACCACTCTTTTTTTATTCCAAAATACAACATAAGACATTTGAAAGCAAAATAAATATAGGGTAGTGTGCATTTTTTCAAGCTACAGCCCTCTGAAAGAGACCTCTGAGCATCATGTTTTAAATTTAGTAAATTTAATTTAATTTTTAATTCTTTGAAACAAACCTGTCTTGAACAAACATACACCTAGAATGCTTTCAAAAGTCTTAATATTTATGTAACGCAGACTATTTTGGACCAAACGCATAGAAAAATTTGCAACTGGGAGTGGATGACAAAATTTTACGAGTATTTTTCCAACCCTACCCCCATACTTGAATAGTCGAAAAAAATTAATATTTTGAAATGTGCCAAACTCATATTTGTTTATTCAAACTTTTTCTTGTATTTTCACACAACATAGAACTTTGTAATACTGTTCGAATAAAAGAAAGAAATATATAGGGTAGTGTGCATATAAGAGAGATCCAACAACTTGAAAATCACAATTTTCAGCCTTTTTTCAGCTGTTTGTTTCTTTAAGCCCATTTCATAAAACCACCTAAAATTTTAAAACCAGCACACCAAAGACACAAAGACTGACTTAGAAGACCAAGTACACATATACTGCAGCTAAAATAAACAAAGAAATAGTGCAATTAATTTGAAAATGTGTAATATTCAAGTTTAATCTACCCTACCTCCTAAATTTCACTGACAACTAAATTTTTAGCTCACCTGAGCCGTTAGGCTCACAAGGTGAGCTTATAGGATGGCCATGATCCGGCGTCCGTCCGTCGTCCGTCCGTCCGTCCGTCCACAATTTCAAAGATCTTCTTCTCTGTAACCGCTTGGCCAACCAAAGCCAAATTTTATATGAAGCATCTATAGGAAGGGGGAACCAATGTGTATATAAGAAATCCAGGTCACATGACCAAGATGGCCGCCATGCCCATATATGGTAAAAACCCTTCAAAAATCTTCTTCTCCAGAACCAGTGGACTGATTTCAAAGAAACTTGGCATGAAGCATCGATGGCTCAAGCACTACAATGTGTATATAAATCATGACCCTGTGATGACCTTGACCTGTTTTACGGCAAGGTCAACATAGGTCGCCAATGCATTTGAATGGGAAAAACTTTTAAAATGTCATTTAAAGTCAAAGTCTTGCAGGAAATGGGCAGTAGGACTGAATATTAATAATTCTGACAAAAATTGGACCCCAGGGGCTCATATGCCCCCACCCCGGGGCGATATACATGTATATTACCATAATATTCAAACATCATCTCCTCTGAAACCGCTTGGCCAATCAAAGCCAAATTTTATGTGAAGCATCAATAGGAAGAGGTAATTAATGTATATATAAATAATCCAGGTCACATGACCAAGATGGCCGCCATGCCCATATATGGTAAAACCCCTGCAAAAATCTTCTTCTCTAGAACCAGTGGACTGATTTCAATGAAACTTGGCATGAAGCATCAATGGCTCAAGCACTACAATGTGTATATAAATCATGACCCTGTGATGACCTTGACCTGTTTTACGGCAAGGTCAACATAGGTCGCCAATGCATTTGAATGGGGAAAACTTTTAAAATGTCATTTAAAGACAAAGTCTTGCAGGAAATGGGCAGTAGGACTGAATATTAATGATTCTGAAAAAAAAATGGACCCCAGGGGCTCATATGCCCCCACCCCGGGGCAATATACATGTATATTACCATAGTATTTAAACATCATCTCCTTTGAAACCGCTTGGCCAATCAAAGCCAAATTTTATGTGAAGCATCAATAGGAAGAGGTTATTAATGTACATATAAATAATCCAGGTCACATGACCAAGATGGCCGCAATGCCCATATATGGTAAAAACCCTTCAAAAATCTTCTTCTCCAGAATCAGTGGATCGATTTCAAAGAAACTTGGCATGAAGCATCGATGGCTCAAGTACTACAATGTCTATATAAATCCTGACCCTGTGATGACCTTGACCTTTTTTACAGCAAGGTCAACATAGGTCGCCAATGCATTTGAATAGGGAAAACTTTTAAAATGTCAATTAAAGTGATAGTCTTGCAGGAAATGGGCAGTAGGACTGAATATTAATGATTTTGACAAAAATTGGACCCCAGGGGCTCATCTGCCCCCACCCCGGGGCAATATACATGTATATTACCATAATATTCAAACATCTTCTCCTCTGAAACCGCTTGGCGAATCAAAGCTAAATTTTATGTGAAGCATCTATGGAATGGGGGAATTAATGTATATATAAATATTATCTAGTTCACATGACCAAGATGGCTGCCATGCCCATATATAGTAAAAACCCTTCAAAAATCTTCTTCTCCGAATCTGGTGGACTGATTTCAAAGAAACTTGGCATGAAGCACCAATGGCTAAAGTACTACAATGTATATATAAATCATGACCCTGTGGTGACCTTGACCTATTTTACGACAAGGTCAACATAGGTCGCCAATGCATTGGAATGGGGAAAACTTTTAAAAAGTCATTTGAGGTTAAAATCTTGCAGGAAATGGGTAGTAGGACTAAATATTAATGATTCTGAAAAAAAATTGGACCTTAGGGCTCATATGCCCACACCCTGGGGCAATATACATGTATTTTACCATAACATTCAAACATCTTCTCCTCTGAAACGGTTCAAACCACTTGGCCAATTGAAGCCAAATTTTATGTGAGGCATCTATAGGATGGGGGAACCAATGTATATATTAATAATGTAGGTCACATGACCAAGAGGGAGGCCATGCCCATTTATGGTAAAAACCCTTCAAATATCTTCTCTGAAACCAATAGATTGATTTCAACGAAACTTGGCGTGAAGCATCCATGGCTAAAGTACTACAATAAACTTATAAATCATGACCCTGTGATGACCTTGACCAAGTTTATGGCAAGGTCAACATGGGTTGCCCATGCATTTGAATGGGAAAAACTGTTAAAATGTCATTTGAAGGGAAAAACCAGCAAGAAATTGGCAAATGGACAGAATATTGATTATTCTGAAGAAAGAAAAACGACCCAGGGTCTTCATAAGCCCCTGCACTGGGGTTAAATACCATAATACTCAAACATGTTTATTGGTATATGCAGCAGACTCAGGTGAGCGTTTACAGGACCATTGGTCCTCTGGTTCTGAAAAGTTGCAGAAAATGGGGTGAAAAAATGAAGTTTCTTAGATTGACAATTTTCATGGCTCGTTCAATGCATATCATCATTATGTATCCAAATATAAAATATTGGGAAAATATCTGCAACCGTTTACAAGATATTCAACAAAAGAAAAACCGGAAGTTCCGAAATGTCAAATGTTAGCAGCGAACATCCTTAAAGCTGTTATTTTTTGTCAACAACAAAAAATAACTATTTGTAATATTCATGTTCGAAAATTTTAACGAATCATTAACTAACGACATCGTTAATTTTGAACAACTGGTTCCTAGATGTGTAAGACTGCGGAGTTCACATCTTACAGGGATTTTCATGCGCCGATTTTGGGGCCGATTACCGGACCCTTTCCCAATTGAAAAAATGTGTAAAATTTCCCAATTTTCTGGTTCAAAATCCCAAAATATGAAATTGTGAGGATATTATACTAACTATTTGGTTAATAAATCCTTGTACATTTGTTGTGGGTATGTAGATCATACCCTCAAAATATGTTTTAAGGAGAAATATCCTCAAATTAACACCAAATATGCATATTATCTCCTGTTCTGTTTTGTATCCATTTTTCCAATTTGACTAATTTATATGCATTATTTTTCCCAAAATCATGGGTCCCGGGTCCATGTTTTGAAAAGGTAGGAAAATCCCTGTCTTAGTGTGCATTACACCTCACAATCATGACAAAAACTTTTGATTTCAAAATGGCAGACAAGATTTTTTCAAAGGTTTTTCAAGGTAAACGCGATATAAATCAACCTAAATGTGTGCAAGGAAAAGAATATCATCAGTATGATATTTAGTATGGAATATGGATAAACATATCTGCCACGAATGTCACAGTTTGCTTCACTTGGCAGAGCCTCGTGATAACAAAAGAGTGACCCTTGGGACAGATTTCCCTATCCATTCCCTGTGCTCTTGTAAGGTTCTTGTAAGAAAAATATGTTTTATATGAATCTATAATATAAAATCATTTAATTTGTTTTAGCTTAAATAGATTCCTGTGACTGCTTGTTAAAATTGTTATCCTTGCAATTTTAGAATAAAAATTAAATGCACTTTGGGATTTAATGTTTCTTCTGCGCCCAGAATATAAATTGATGCTTTGTACACTTAATGCTTGGCCCAATCGGGCATGGCTGTCATTTTGGTCATGTGACCTTTAATTCATTCCTTGCTCAGGGATTATTGGGAATCTGGAAAGAACTCTGCGCTAAAAAGACACACCATTTCTCTAAATGGCCCATTAAAATTCCATAAATGGGCCTTTTTTATGTCTCCCCCCGACAGGGTCGGAAGACATATTGTTTTTCCCCGTGCGTCTGTCCGTCCGTCCGTCCGTCTGTCTGTCTGTCTGTCCGTCACAAATCGTGTCCGCTCTGTAACTTAAAAACCGTTAAAGATTTTTCAATGAAACTTGGTACACTTGTAAACCACGACGAGACGATGTGTCATGCACAAGAACCATAACTCTAGCTTGAGTATTTTTGGAGTTATTTCCCTTTATTTTCGATACAATTTCGTGTCCGCTGTATAACTGGAAAACCGTTAAAGATTTTTCAATGAAACTTGGTACACTTGTAGACCATGACGAGACGATGTGTCATGCACAAGAACCATAACTCTGGCTTGAGTATTTTTGGAGTTATTTCCCTTTGATTATTTTCGACATAATTCATGTCCACTGTATAACTTGAAAACCGTTTAAGATTTTTCAATGAAACTTGGTACACTTGTAGACCATGACGAGACGATGTGTCATGCACAAGAACCATAACTCTGGCTTGAGTATTTTTGTAGTTATTTCCCTTTGATTATTTTCGACATAATTTCATGTCCACTGTATAACTTGAAAACCGTTTAATAAAACTTGATACACTTATTGAGCATGATCAGAAGATGTGTCATGCACAAGAACCATAACTCTGGCTTGAGTATTTTATGAGTTATTTCCCTTTGATTATTTTCCATACAATTTCATGTCTGCTTTATAACTCGAAAATCATAAGAGTTATTTCAATGAAACTTGGTACATTTATAAAGCACGCTGAGATTACGTGTCGTGCTAAAGAACCATAACTCTTGCTTGCATATCTTTGGAGTAATTTCCCTTTGATTATTTTCCATACAATTTCATGTCCACCCTATAACTTGAAAACCGTAAGAGAAATTTCAGTGAAATTTGGTACACATATAAAGCATGATGAGACGATGTGTCATGCTCAAGAATTATAACTCATGCTTTCATATCTTTGGAGTTATTTCCCTTTGATTATTTGTCCATACAATTTCATGTCCACTCTATAACTTGAAAACCATAAGAAATATTTCAATGAAACTTGGTACACTTATAAAGCACGATGAGATGATGCGTCATGCTAAAGAACCATAACTCTTGCTTGCATATCTTTGGAGTTATTTCCCTTTGATTATTTTTCATTCAATTTCGTGTCTGCTCTATAACTCAAAAACCATTAGAGATTTTTCAATGAAACATGGTACACTTATAAAGCATGATGCACAAGAATCATTACTCTTGCTTTCATATCTTTGGAGTTATTTCCCTTTGATTATTTTCCAAACACTTTCGTGCCCCCTCTATAACTTGAAAACCGTAAGAGATATTTCAATGAAACTTGGTACACTTATAAAACAGAATGACAGGATATGTGATGCACAAGAACTATAACTCTTGCTTGCATATTTTGGACATGCACGTAGAAAGGGGGGAGACATCAGTTTTCACATAGAAAACAAATTCTAGTTGTATGTATGAAGATAGGGAAATGTATCAAAATTTGAGCAAAAGTACAAGTTACCTTAAAAAAGCCCATGCTAATTCCAGTTCAGAAAAACCCTTGCTTACTCTTATTGGCAGCTCAAAAACATAGATTGTGGGTACACGTTAGAACCGCCTCACCGAGGCGGTTCTAATGTGAACATGTACCTACAATCTATGTTTTGAGCAAACAAAAGTTTTCTCCTGATTCTTTTTACAAGTTAAAATCTCTATATTGCATGGGCATGTTTTCGTAATGTTAAAGTTGCTAATCATTCTGTCTACCTCTGTAGCACTTGACACCTTTGTATTTTGTTGATGCTGGCTGGATGGCTACCTTGTTGGAAAAGAGCTAGTTGTCTTTCTGTTCATGAGTGCTGTAACAGTAACTTTTGTGATGTGGTGTACTTTCTCCCCTGGTATGTCAGTTGGGACTTTATTTAGTTGATCAATTCTTGTGCTTTCTACATGTATTTTTACTTTTAACTCGTGTAAGCCTGGCATCCTTTTTATGGAACATAGGCAAACAGTATAGCCCCAGATGCGACGTCGCAGAATGAAGAATCCCATCTAGTGCTATTCTGTTTGGATATGTAAACTAACATGAGGAATTTCATCAAAAAAGGGAATAAAATTTTAGAACCCTAAAAATGAAAGTGGACTCACCAAATGAAAATGATGGGCGAATCCATTTGTCAACAACTGGTTAAGTTTATCACACTGGATGTTATAAATGACAAAACTCATTTAGTTATATTTTTCTTTCAGTAATTATGTCTCCCCCCGACAGGGTCGGGAGACATTGTTTTTCCCCGTGCGTCTGTCTGTCCGTCCGGTCGTCTGTTCGTCTGTCCGTCACAAATCGTGTCCGCTCTATAACTTGAAAACTGTTAAATATTTTTATGCCCCCAACTTCGAAGAAGTTGAGGGGGCATATTGGTTTGGGTCTGTCCGTGCAGTCAGTCAGTCAGTCAGTCTGTCTGTCAGTCAGTCTGTCAGTCTGTGATGCATGAGCACTCGGTCAGGAACCTTTAGAGCTAGGATCTTGAAATTTGGTATGTAGTTTGTATATGAAAATTAAGAGGACCCGTATTTTTTTTTTTTTCAGGTAAATTCAAGGGGCTAGGGGCCCATTCTGTGACAGTTATTTCCCTTTTTAATTCTTGATAAAGTGAATAGATAGTGGGTACCTTGTGTGCGCAACTCCTCCTACAGTTTTATTCCGATTCTCTTTAAACTTTACAGATGTTGTGACCATGCTTTGAAGATATGCATGTGGTTTGGATATAATCCTCAGATTAATTTTTGTCACTTTTTTCGCAATTTGAACTTAGCCATCTTTCGGGCTTTTTCACAATGAAAGTGAATGGGCAGTGGGTACCTTGTGTGCGCAACTCCTCCTACAGTTTCATGCCAATTCATTTAAAACTTTACATGTGTTCTGGGCATGGCATGAAGATATGCATGTGGTTTGGATATAATCCTTGGATTATTTTTTGTCATTTTTTTCACAATTTGAACTTAGTCATTTTTTCGGGCATTTTAGTTTATGGATAGAGGGTACCTTGTGTGCGCAACTCCTCCTTCAATTTTATACCGATACTTTTGAAACTTTGCAGACATTGACCATGCTTTGAAGACATGCATGTGGTTGGGATATACTATTAAATCAGATTAATATTTGTCAATTTTTTTTACAATTTGAACTTAGTCATTTTTTGGACATTTTTACATCTTGAAAGTGACTTACTAGTTGGGGGCATAGTGTTTCATAAACACATTTTCTAGTTCAATGAAACTTGGTACACTTGTAAACCACGACGAGACGATGTGTCATGCACAAGAAGCATAACTCTAGCTTGATTATTTTTGGAGTTATTTCCCTTTGATTATTTTCGATACGATGTCGTGTCCGCTGTATAACTTGAAAACCGTTAAAGATTTTTCAATGAAACTTGGTACACTTATAAAGCACAATGAGAGGATGTGTCATGCACAAGAACCATAACTCTAGCTTGAGTATTTTTGGAGTTACTTACCTTTGATTATTTTCGATACAATTTTGTGTCTGCTGTATAACTTGAAAAACGTTTAAGATTTTTCAATAAAACTTGGTACACTTATTAAGCATGATCAGACGATGTGTCATGCACATGAACCATAACTCTGGCTTGAGTATTTTATGAGTTATTTCCCTCTGATTATTTTCCATACAATTTCGTGTCAGCTTTATAACTCGAAAACCGTAAGAGTTATTTCAATGAAACTTGGTACACTTATAAAGCACAATGAGATAATGTGTTGTGCTAAAGAACCATAACTCTTGCTTGCATATCTTTGGAGCAATTTCCCTTTGATTATTTTCCATACAATTTCGTGTCCACCCTATAACTTGAAAACCGTAAGAGAAATTTCAGTGAAACTTGGTACACTTATAAAGCACGATGAGACAATGTGTCATGCACAAGAATTATAATTCTTGCTTTCATATCTTTGGAGTTATTTCCCTTTGATTATTTTCCCATACAACTTCATGTCCACTCTATAACTTGAAAACCGTAAGAAATATTTCAATGAAACTTTGTACACTTATAAAGCACGATGAGATGATGTGTCATGCTAAAGAACCATAACTCTTGCTTGCATATCTTTGGAGTTATTTCCCTTTGATTATTTTTCATACAACTTTGTGTCTGCTCTATAACTCAAAAACCATTTAAGATTTTTCAATGAAACATGGTACGCTTATACAGCATGATGAGACGTGTGTCATGCACAAGAATAATTACTCTTGCTTTCATATCTTTGGAGTTATTTCCCTTTGATTATTTTCCATACAATTTTTTGCCCACTCTATAACTTGAAAACCGTAAGAGATATTTCAATGAAACTTGGTACACTTATAAAACAGAATGACAGGATATGTGATGCACAAGAACTATAACTCTTGCTTGCATATTTTGGACATGCACGTAGAAAGGGGGGAGACATCAGTTTTCACATAGAAAACAAATTCTAGTTTTTTATCTAAAAAAAACAATGCCCATATAAAACTGCTTATGAATTGATGAAAATAAGTCGAGCTTTATTTCTGACTGAAGTTCTGACAAAACTGCTGGGACTTAACTTATTTTAACCAGTATATAAGGTCATACCAGCTGTCAAAATCAAGTTAAATTCAAGTTTTTACTGCTCTTTGACGCATAATCATACCCGGCCATCACGAAAACATGTCTGTGTAATGTATACCCCCTTGAACCCCACTTTTATATAGCAAAACTGGGGTATGCAGGCGTATACCTATTTTTGCTCCAAAACGTAGATTGTGGGTACTCATTAGAACCACCGAGGCGGTTCTAACTTGTACCCACAATCTATGTTTTGAGCAAAAATAAAAACCAGAGGACCAATGGTCCTGTAAACGCTCACCTGAGATCAGCTGCATATACCAATAAACATGTTTGAATATTATGGTATTTAACTCCAGTGCAGGGGCAGATAAGCCCTTGGGCCATTTTCTTTTTTCAGAATCTTCAATATCCTGTCCATTTGCCAATTTCCTGTTGGCTTTTTCCTTCAAATGACATTTTAACAGTTTTCCCAATTCAGATGCACAGGCAACCCATGTTGACCTTGCCATAAACTTGGTCAAGGTCATCACAGGGTCATGATTTATATATACATTGGAGTACTTTAGCCATCGATGCCTCACGCCAAGTTTCCTTGAAATCAGTCTATTGGTTTCAGAGAAGATGATTTTTGATGGGTTTTTACCATATATGGGCATGGCGGCCATCTTGGTCATGTGACCTAGATAATTTATATACACATTGATTCCCCCATTCTATAGATGCTTCACTTAAAATTTGGCTTTGTTTGGCCAAGCGGTTTCAGAGGAGAAGACGTTTGAATATTATGGAAATATACATGTATATTGCCCCGGGGTGGGGGCACATGAGCCCCTGGGGTCCAATTTTTTTCAGAATCATTAATATCCAGTCCTACTGCCCATTTCCTGCAAGACTTTCACTTTAAATGACATTTTAAAAGTTTTCCCCATTCAAATGCATTGGTGACCTATGTTGACCTTCCCGTAAAATAGGTCAAGGTCATCACAGGGTCATGATTTATATACACATTGTAGTGCTTGAGCCATCAATGCTTCGTGCCAAGTTTCGTTGAAATCGGTCAACCGGTTCTGGAGAAGAAGATTTTTGAACGGTTTTTACCATATATGGGCATGGCGGCCATCTTGGTCATGTGACCTGGATTTTTTATATACATATTTGTTACCCCTTCCTATTGATGCTTCACATAAAATTTCGCTTTGATTGGCCAAGCGGTTTCAGAGGAGAAGATGTTTGAATATTATGGAGATATACATGTATATTGCCCCGGGGTGGGGGCGGATGAGCCCCTGGTGCCCAATTTTTTTCAGAATCATTAATATTCAGTCCTACTGCTCATTTTCTGCAAGATTATTCCTTTAAATGACAATTTAACAATTTTTCCCTTTCAAATGCATTCGCGACCTATGTTGACCTTGCCGTAAAATAGGTCAAGGTCATCATAGGGTCATGATTTATATATACATTGTAGTGCTTGAGCCATTAATGCTTCATGCCAAGTTTGGTTGAAATTGGTCCAGTGGTTCCGGAGAAGAAGATTTTTGAAGGGTTTTTACCATATATGGGCATGGCGGCCATCTTGGTCATGTGACCTGGATTATTTATATACACATTGGTTCCCCCTTCCCATAGATGCTTCATGTAAAATTTGGCTTTGATTGGCCAAGCGGTTTCAGAGGAGAAGATCTTTGAAAATGGTGGACGACGGACGGACGGACGACGGACGACGGACGGACGACGGACGGACGGACGGACGACGGAGCATGGGTATACTATAAGCTCACCTTGTGAGCCTGACGGCTCAGGTGAGCTAAAAATATCAAACTTTTTCGGTTGAAAGTTTTCAATTTTCAAAGCTCGAAAATTCTCTGTTTATTGCATGGGCAAGTTTTCGTAATGATTGTCAGTATTCTAGCTCAAGATTCCTGACCTTATGACCTGAACACCTTGTCCCAAGGTTATTAAACATTTTTCATGCTCAGCTCAGACTAAAATTTACCCTGCTCATAACTGTTAAAATGCCAACAACTATTAGCAGGATAAATTACAGTCTTTGGTGATCTTATTCTTAAGTTTCAATTTATTTGGGCTATTTTGTCATTAATGAGCAGTTGAAATTTCATGCTCAGCTGAGTTGAGCATGAAAAAAGTTTTATATTCTCGGGCCTAGAGTATAAAGCTTTAGCCACAAAGCAAATTAAAGCAAAGCAAAATAATAAGCAAATTAGTAAAATACAATGCTTTTCTTTAATAGATATAAATCACAGGCATGACAATGCCAGAAGCGGTAGAATTTCATATGATCAAAAACTATTCCTAGTAAATAGAAACCCCTATGGTGTTGCTATTTAAGCCACTGGCTATATGAACTTAGTCCCAAGGTTATAAAACTTTTTTCATGCTCAACTCAGCTGAGCATAAAATTAAAACTGCTCATAAATACCAAAATAGCCTAAATACATTTAAAGGTTTAGAACTCCAAAGTCTGTAATTTACCCTGCTTATAAATGTTAAAATGCCAACAGTTGTTGGCATTTTAACATTTATGAGCAGGATAAATTTTAGTCTCAGCTGAGTTGAGCATGGAAAAAGTTTTACAACCTCGGGGCCAGGGGGTCTTGGGTTCCATCTTGCACTTCTCCAGTCTTTTGGGTAAGGTTTTTTTTTTTTTTTTTTTTTTTTTTTTTTTTTTTTTTTTTTTTTTTGATTCAGTTTTACGTCCCTTTCAAGCTTTTTCACTCATATCGAGACGAATCAATCGGTAGGTGGGGCGAAAACCCGAGTACCCGGGGAAAAACCACCTGACACACCCGCAAGCAGAACATGGCTTGTCTCACATATTAAACTGAGGTTCTGTCTACATATGAACGTGACTGTTGAATTGGACGTAAACACCAATATGCATGCAGTAAACTATGGACTAGACGTTATTAGACTTTGCAAAAATTAAGGGAGATCTGTAACAATTGTAAATATTTAGCACATTTACTACATCAGGGCCCAGTTGTTCAAAACTAACGACGTCGTTAGTTAACATTTCGTTAAAATTTCAAACATTAATATTACAAATACACTGTTATTTTTTGTTGAAAAAATGTGAGAATCCTTTGCAGTGCAAAGGATTCTCACATTTTTTCAACAAAAAATAACAGTGTATTTGTTACTTTAGCTGATATTTGCTTAACAAATTTATGTCTTAACGATATCGTTAAGCTAACGATGCTTTGAACAACTGGGTCCAGGATAACATGTCCATGTAATATATACCACCTTATACCCCACTTTTGTATTGCAAAACTAGGGTATGGAAGAGTATATACCTATTTTACATATTTTTGATCCAAAACAGCAAGGCGGTTCTAACGTGTACCCACAATCTATGTTTTGAGCAAAAATACGAAAGATATAAAAAAAATTCCTACTGAAAATTTTCAATTTTAGCAACCTAAAAAATCTCTGTATATTGCATGGGCGTGTTTTCGTAATGTTTAGCACATTCACTACATGTATCAAATTAGGGGATAACTGTATTCAAAGTTTTCATTTGGGGAGGTATATCATGGTTATACAGTTGGAAATTTTGTTTTACTGTGACACGTCAGCCGAGCCATAAAACATGATTCCAACAGTATATATGACTATATACTGTAAATTCGGAAAATTTTGCGATACTTTTATTTAGCGAATTGTCGATATCCGAATTATTACAAGTTCTTGAATTAGTGAGCGAGAGCTTGTGTAGTCTATAAAGCTTATAGTAATGCTTTATTAGCGAGAACTTTACTTTCACGAGGCAACGGTTTCGAGAATATAGCGAAAATTAAGTTCTCACGAATATTTCCGAATTTACAGTACCACCCCAAATGAAAAATTTGAATATTGCCATTCTAATGCACATTTTATCTTTACACATTGAAAATACATTGTTTTGCACGAAACATGAGCGTTACGAGCGACGTATAACGGCAACATTAGCCAATCACATGCGATGTTGCTCATGACCTTGGGTTTACAACGGTATATAGTAGAATATACTGTCGCAAATTTTTTATGTTATACAATCAGATGTCGCATTACATTCAAAAGTGTAAAAGCTAGTTCTCAGCTGCCTTGAGCATAAAAAATTTTAATGTCTAATTTAAGCAAATGCGGCTTCCTAGACTTCCTGGCTTCAAGGTCATAAAACTTTTTTATGTTCAATGCAGCTGAGACTAGTATTTAAACTGCTCATAAATGAGCCGCCCCATGGGAAAACCAACAATCTGCCTATGCAAAAACAAAGGCGCAGATCAGCTTCGCAGTAACCGCGAAGCTGATCAGCACCTTTGTTTTCGCTACTCGGATAGTACAATTCCTCTTCTACTTAAATCCAAAATTTCAAGCTTCTGGCTCTTTTCTGTGAGGATGCAGGCTGGTTTGTGTCGGATATGTTCGGAAACCACATTGTTGGTTTTCCCACGAGGCGGCTCAAATAATGAATTACCCACAGTACTTGTAATTTCAGATTTTGATAGCCAAATCGTCATTTATCCAGCTTATAAAAGTTAAAATGTCATCGGACTAGCTACTGCCTGAGCCACTGTGCCCTAAATGAAGGACAAATACAAGTACAGGTCAACCTCATTATAACGCTATCTTTGGGGTCCATGAAAACAGACCGTGTTATAAGTGAACCATGTTATAATGAGGTTATTTACAATAGACATATAGCAAAATAAATAATTTGGGAGCCATGACATGGCCGCATTATATTGAAAACCGCACTATAGTGAGGCATGTTATAATGAGGTTGAACTGTATCATAAGTTAAATAAATATCACAACGAATGCCTACAAGCTGTTTAATAAAGTAGTACATCATACAATGGAAAGACTGGTTTCCAGCAGCAATATGAGCTGGGTCAGCACTGTCATTGCTTGCTCCTGATACAGAATAACTATATTGAATTATACAACTTTCTCCTACACTTCATTTCCAAAAATAGCAAAATTTTGGAAATCCATGTTTCGGATCCTGGAATTTCCTCTGTTCTATTTTTAGAAATAAAGAAGTATAAATAAATTAATGTAGATCCTAAAACTTTGCTATCATCACATTCCAGCAGCAATGTCTGACTTTTCTTTCGTCTCTGTATCTTCTACTTCTCCCTCTTCTTGCTCCATCATTTCTAAAATTAGAAAAATGGAAATTTTCATGCTCAATCATTTCTTAAAAATAGGAAAATAGACACGCTGAAAACCCACCATAAAAATGTTATGTTATAAAATGTGTAAGTTAGAAAGTACAGAGAAAGCCATAGCACTGATTACCTGCAGTTGAAAAGAAACAGTGTTTTCTTGTGCTTTTCTATTCTTATAAAATTAAATCTATTCTATGTTTCTGTTTTGTTTTGAGTAGTGGCCTCCGTTTAATCATGACATACAAATGTGCAATTGTAGTTACATTATTACATGATTTCAATCATGAGTTAGATATAGGTTATCGCAAGTAATGATTGTATCGACAAAATGCCGATTTAAAGGCTTAAACTGAATGAAATTGAGCTGCCACATAAGAAAACCAACACAATGCATTGATGATTCAACGCCTTTGTTTTTGCTACATGGATACTACAATCGCTCTTTACAATCTGAAATTTCAAGCTGTCAGCCTGATTCTGTGACTGTTCAGGCCAGTTTGTGTCAGACCAGGTTAGTACACAAAATTGTTGGTTCTATCATGCAAAGGCTCATTTCATACCTTTTGCTAATATATCCAGGATATTAGATGAACAAACTTCGCTGTATTCTTGGTCCTCTATTGTGTAGGGCTTTAGTGCTGCTTTAAAATCTTCAAAGGGACACAACTCTGTATCACAGCCTCTCACTATCTTTGCCTGGTAAAACAAACAAAATCATGTTTTGTTGATATTCAAAAGTTTTTGGCATCCCAAACTCAAGATTTAGCTTATCATCAGGAAAACATGTCCGTGACATGTATACCCCCTTGAACCCCACTTTTATATAGTAAAACTGGGGTTTGCAGGGGTATACCTAATTTTCTTATTTTTGATCAAAAACATGTATTGTGGGTACTTGTTAGAACCCCCTCGCGATTGTACCCACAATCTATGTTTAGAGCAAAAATAAAAAAAAAATTGTAATGAAATGATTTTTTTTTACAACCAAAAAATTCTGTATATTGCATGGGCATGTTTTCGTAATGAAACTTGAAAGTTTGTTGATATTCACAATCTTTTTGCATCCCAAACTCAAGATTTAGCTAATAAAGCCTTACTCTAAAAGTTAAAGTATAATAATATTTGCAAGTTCATGAATTCACCATGTTTCATGTGCATGTACATGTATGTAGCAAAAATGCTCAAATGTTGCAATATGGCACATGCAGGAACCATGGAACAAGAAACCATGGTATAACTGATTTAGAGGAGACCTACTAGTGGCCTTCAGGCTGTTAGGAATCCTCGTTAAATAAATAAAGCATTAAATTAACTGATTTATACCATTGTCAGTGACCTCGATCACTCTGGTCCAGAGATAAATGGCAATTAAAGTTGACAATTTGGCTAAAATTAGTATAAGTCTGAGACTGAAAATTTGCAAAATAAAGGTTCTAGGTTACTACAAAAAAAGCAAAAATCAGGCTCAGTATCCGTGCATTCTTGAAACCCTCTAAAATTCAAGCCTTCAAAGAATATATCTTGCTGATTAGCCTGGTTTATGTCTGACTCGACAGGAAACCCTTAAGATTTTTGCCCGGGCATAAAGGGCTACTCAGAAATTTCTAGATATAAAGGCTAGGCCTATTGTTTGTGGGGAAAAAAATTTTTCAATGTTTTTTTTTTTTTTTTTTTTTTTTTTTTTTTTGGGGGGGGGGGGGGGGGTTGGGGGGGGGGAGGCTAACACAAATATTTGGGGTAGAGGTATATTTGTGGATTGTTGGAGTATTCAAAAAATAGTTGCTGTCTTAAAATGTAGATGAATTAATAAAAATTTATAACAGAAATAGTTTTTGTCTTGAAATGCTTTACAATTTTTGGATATGCTCGAAATGCCTGATATTTTAAAGTGTTACCTGTCAGCTCAGATCTGTTTTGGGCCCATGTACAGAGTAGATATTGGGCCTAGCTTATGTATCAGTAAAAGTTCAGATTACCCTCCCCTCAGTATCTTTTCACAACCATACCTCTCCACAATATGAAACTTTGATAAATTCTCTTTTGTCACTGTCCTCGTATAGTTCAAATCTGACATCAGCTCCAAATGGTGGCCATCTGTCGTCATAGAAACCAAGTGATGCTACCAAGGCAACCAGTGTTGAGTCGTGACAGGAATAGATGAAAAATCTTGGACTGAAATATGGATGTGAGCTATAACAATATAAGCCACCACATGGGAAAACCAACAATCTGCATAGGTGAAAATAAAAGGCACAGATCAGCTTCGCAGTAACTGCAAAGCTGATCAGCGCCTTTGTTTTCGCAACTTGGATAGAACAGTTCCTCTTCTAATTAAATCTGAAATTTCAAGCTTCTAGCTCTTTTCTGTACAGGTCAGTTTGTGTCGGACTTGTTCGGAAACCACATTGGTTTTCCCACGAGGTGGCTCATATCTATATTTCAGACTAATACCAATCTTCCATATGGTCATCCAGTTAAAGCGTTTACCGTTGGTCTGTTGGGTACCTTGTCATGTTTATTAGTTTGTCTTGTGGTTTAATGTCCAAATCAACAATTTTCAATCATTATGGGAAGGAGCCACCGATTTCTGGGTATTAGCCAGATGATTACAGATTTGCTTCTCTGGTAAGAGATAGGTACTAATTTTACCCAAACAAATCCCCCCTTACCCACGTGAAGCACTGCCATTTTGATGTGTAACCAGTCTACTACAATTATTCTACCCATTCCGGATCAAGTTCATGAAAATTGCTGAGCATGCGCATATGAATGACTTGAGGATAATAAACTTAGTATTATCTTGAAGCCAATTTTGTTCCTCATCATCTGTAATGCTTTTCATTTTTGATCAAGCACTCGACTGTGACCTTTGGAGCATGAAAGTATATGCATAATTGAAGTCAATGCGGATCAGTTGGAGGTAATCCGAATCATGGACTATATATCACCACCGATGGGTTTATTCTTCAAATTCTTTGCATGTAGTCATTCAGTGAAACTTATGAAATATTCCGAGGACCAAAACATGTGCCTTTTTCGGCGTCATTTTCCCATAGCCATGTTTGCTCAACCCCACCCCCACCGAACACACGATTTTCCATGGGTGATCTGTATAACGTCGGAATAGTATATGATGCTTGTTAAAAACGCAGATTATTTCATAGTTTACACTTAATTTTATAATATAAATACCTAGAATGTAAAAATATACCTTTAGTTACAAACATCAAACAATACAAGTCCTTTGAGAGCATAAAATGACAGTATGCGGTTAAACGTGATTCGGAGTAACTACAATGATACCATTTCAACGTTTCTAATTAAATATGTCGTAATATTAGATTTTAGGACGGAAACTTCGTCAAAATGACAGAAAATAATCGGGAAAAATATTAGCAACCAATATCGAAAGATAACTTACATGATACCTTTCATTTCGAGAAATTCGGTGAACCGCCGTGTGTAAAAGAAAGCTTTTTCCATCGTGTTTCTGTATATGAGCCGGGAACCATTGACGTGAACAAGATGTTGACGTCATTATCCACGATCATTGACAGATGGAATGAAACATAGTAGAATCAAGAGTCAAGTGGCCAAGTTCGTTTTAAACAAATCTGTTTTATGTTTTTGTAAAATTCTTTTGAAAATTATTTTGATCCGGATCATCTTCAGATCCGCTATGGCTACAACAAGTGTATTCAGATTCAGGAACCAGAACTATGAGGAGCTATGTCTTGCTCAAGGACACAAACCAACACTAGTGGGGTTCAAACCCCGGCCACTCCACTGGGAGTTTAGCACATTTACCAGATAGCTTATTATGAAAACTTGCCCATGCAAAAAACAGAGATTTTTCGAGCTTTAAAAATTGAAAATTTTCAGCTGAAAAAGTTTGATATTTTTCTGATTTTTGCTCAAAACATAGATTGTGGGTACACGTTAGAACCGCCTCGCCGAGGCGGTTCTAACGAGTACCCACAATCTATGTTTTAGATCAAAAATAAGGAAAGTAGGTATTCCCTTGTAAACCCTGGTTTTACTATATAAATGTGGGGTTCATGGTGGTATACATTTCACGTTTTCCTAATGGCTACCATCCTTCTTGTTATCATCTACAATAATAGATGTTACCTAGACTCTTCTCTGTTCTCTATAGTTTCAAACAACATCCGTAGTAAGGGACCATTAGATAGCCTCATAGCTAGCATCCTTTCAGCACTGTTGATGAGAAAAATGATGATGATAATAATGTTGATAATATTTGAGCCGCCTTGTGGGAAAACCAACAATATGGTTTCCGACCAGGTCCAACACAAACACGCCTGTACCGTCACAGAAGATGGCTAGAAGCTTGAAATTTTGGAGTTAAGTAGAGGAGGAATCGTACTATCAGAGAAGCTGATCTGCGCCTTTGGTTTCGCATATGCAGATTGCTGGTTTTTCCATGAGGCGGTAATTTGTTTCTTTGTTTGTATTGAGGTTTTATGTCACATTTTTTTTTTTTTTTTTTTTTTTTTTTTTTTTTTTTTTTTTGATTCAGTTTTACGTCCCTTTCAAGTTTTTTCACTCATATCGAGACGAATCAATCGGTAGGTGGGGCGAAAACCGGAGTACCCGGGGAAAAACCACCTGACACACCCGCAAGCAGAACATGGCTTGTCTCACATATGAATTCGTGCCCCGTGCGAGGCGCGAACCCACATCGGTGAGATAATCGAATGATCAAGAGCACTGAAGTCAGCGACCTTAACCACTCGGCCACGGGGGCCGCCTTATGTCACATTTTGTCAGTCATGTAGGGACGAAGCCGGCATGACCATTTCATTGGTATTAACCAGTACTCTAGAAAGTGAATGCATCTTGCTCAGGGACACAACACGGTGACCCCAATGGGGGTTCGAACCCAGGACCTCTCAATTCAGAGTATGTATAACACTCTACCACTAGGCCACAGCACTCCCTATAATGATAATCTTCTTTACAGTTTAAAGAGGACTACATTTTTAGCATGAATGCCAATCTTCCATATGGCCTCCATTGAATACAGAACTAAGTCTTGCTAAGCCCAATGCAAAGTAGTTACTAATACCAATTTTAATGGGGAAGTGCGGAGGCATTCTGGTAAGAGTTCAGGACTCTGGAGCGAGAGGTCCTGGATTCAATACCTAGTGTCCTTGAGCAAGACACTTCATCAGGAAAACATGCCCGTGTAATGTATACCCCCTTGAACCCCACTTTTATATAGCAAAACTGGGGTATGCAGGGGTATACCTATTTTTCTTATTTTTGCTCCAAAATATAGATTGTGGGTACTCGTAAGAACCGCCTCGCTGAGGCGGTTCTAACGTGTACCCACAAACTATGTTTTGTGCGAAAATAAGAAAAATATCAAAATTTTTCAGCTGAAAATTTTCAATTTTTAAGCTAAAAAAAATATCTGTTTATTGCATGGGCAAGTTTTCGTAATGCAAATTGTACTGGTTAGTAACCAGGATGACTTGGCTCCATCCTAACATGACTGAAAAATTGTTGACATTGACCAAACCAAACTTGAGGTTTTATGTCCCAGCTATTTGGCCCAGACAAGTTGTCAAAAGGCTAGTTTTCAGGCCAGTATATTTCATGTTTCTGAAGCAATGGTTATAAAAAAGTTAAACGAGTTTGTGGACAGACAACAGATGGATGGTAGAACATATACACAGGCATACAGTCAGACAAACAGGCAGGAAGGCAAACAGACAGACAGACGGACGGACAGACAGACAGACAGACCGACGGACAGACAGTCAGACAGGCAGGCAGGCAGGCAGGCAGACAGACAGACAGACAGACAGACAGACAGACAGGCAGGCAGAAAGGCAGACAGACACAGTCAGACAGACAGACTTACTCATGTTGTCCACAGAAGGCAAAGTACATGAGTAGATTGGCATTTTTCTCAATCATGTCAAGGTGTGGCATGAGAATCTCTGGAATCTTGAAGCCATGAGCCTGAAAAACAATAGGACACATTAAAACAACAACTTGGTAATATACGATAACAAAGGCACAGCTGATCAGCTATTTTATTTTGGGTTCACTCTAAGTCTTAAATTTTATTTTTATTTCTTTTTTCTATTGATTCAGTTTAGCGTCCCTTTCAAGATTATTTCAGCTTATATGAGACGGGCCAATCAGTAGGGGGGAGGAAAACGGGAGAACCCCTAGAAAAACTACCTTGCATACCCGCAAGCAGAACTTAGCTTGTCTCACATGTGCCCCGTGTGGGGCTTGAACCCGCACCAGACACAGCTGTGAGATGATCAAATGGTTAAATGTGGTAATGAAATATCAGCTCTCTTAACCACTCTGCCACAGGGAGCCGCTCTTAAATTTTAAGCAGCTTAAAATTGTCTGATGTGGACTGTGCTTTTCAACCTTTTTGGTATTATGTGTCATTTAGATTGACATTTGGGGTTAATTTTGGGTTTCTTCCTTTATATAATTATTTTGGGTTTCTTTCTTTATAAAATCGAGAATGTACCCCGTGAAAATGGAAATCCACGCTCATGGTGGTACATCTATTTCTTCTATCTACCTTTGTGTTGTGCTCACTGACTTTCATCTTGGTTGGAAAAGGCTGGTCATCCTGCTTTTCGAGTGTTTTGTTGGAAAAATGATTTATGTTTGTTGGCATTTCAACATTAATGAACGGATAAGTCTCAGCTGAGCTGAGCATGAAAAAAGCTTTATGACCTAGGGACATGAAGACATTTCATGGCAACTTTGCTCATATGAGCCTCAACATGAAGAAAATCAGTCTTTAGGGGTTCCGACCAGATCCGACACTAACTGGTCTGTACAGTCGCAGAAGATGGTTAGAAGCTTGAAATTTCTGATTGATTAAGATGGTTTGTCTTATCCAAGAAGTGGAAAAAAGGCTTTGTAGTTACTGCACAGCTGATCTGCATCTTTGTTTTTGTATATGCAAAAATCCACCAATTTTTTCCATCATGAAAACATGTCCATACAATGTATACCCCCTCTATAGAAAAAGTGTTGTATACAGGGTTTTACATTTTTTCTGTTTTTGCTCTAAAACATAGATTGTGGGTACTTGTTAGAACCTCCTCGCCGACGCGGTTCTAACATGTTCACACAATCAATGTTTTGAGCAAAAATATCAAAAAAATATCAAAAAGTTTACAATGAAAATTTCAGATTTTACTGGGAAACATTACTGTGTATTGCATTGGCATTTCTTCGAACAGTCAAGTTGTGGCTCATATCTCACCTCTCTGGCTCTTATGTCATCTCTCACTTCAATAAAATTGAGTTTCCTCTTTTTCACATCAGTATAGTCAGCAGGCAAACCTGAAGCAAAATTCAAATAAACATTTGGAAAACATGACAATGCAATCAGCCTTGAAATTAAAAAGCTACAAAACTGACTAATTTTAGTAAAAGGGATAAATACATTTTATGATATGGCAATGCTGATGAAATGACTTGTTTTCAAAATTGTTACTTTTTATTAATCATGACACGTGAAACGTTATGTAACTTAATTTTGAAAAAAATATTGTTTAGATAAGATTCAATTCAATTTGTGGCATTTTCAAATGAATGGGATTGTTGACTTGTACAATGAGGATTTGACATTCTTAAAACACCAACTGAATGTGCATCACATGCATAACTGACCAAACATGATTCATACTTTTGCTTAGACTCTCATTAAATCAAGGCCAAATAAAAGATTAAGCTGCATTTACAATGTATTTATTGAACATGTGATTTGTTCACAATTAGCCATGTGTATTTGTTTGTCATAGATTTCTATTACAAGTTTATTGGTCAGTGTATACATATTTTGACTAATTTCATTGCATTGACTAATTTCAATGCATTTCATTACTGAAACATCATAGCCTACCCAGAACATTTTCCAGCACTACTCTGTCACCCTTTATATCCGGATGGTCCGCGCCGTGTATCATAGAGGCATGGTTAATCTGACGGAGAACTTTGCAAGCTGCTGGTCGTGGTAGGAGCTCATCTATTTTGCTGTCCTTGACATGGATTACCAACGGATCTGTTAACAAAAATATGTTACAAAAACTTGCCCATGCAATACACAGAGATTTTTGAGCTTTAAAAATTGAAAAGTTTCAGCTGAAAATTTTTGATATTTTCCTTATTTTTGCTCAAAACATAGATTGTGGGTACACATAAGGATTGAGTACCCACAATCTATGTTTTGGAGCAAAAATAAGAACCAGAGGACCAATGGTCCTGTAAACGCTCACCTGAGTCTGCTGCATATACCAATAAACATGTTTGAATATTATGGTATTTAACCCCAGTGCAGGGGCAGATGAAGCCCTTGGGCCGTTTTCTTTTTTCAGAATAATCAATATTCTGTCCATGGATGCTTCACGCCAAGTTTCATTAAAATCAATCTATTGGTTTCAGAGAAGAAGATATTTGAAGGGTTTTTACCATATATGGGCATGGTGGCCATCTTGGTCATGTGACTTAGATTATTAATATACACGTTGGTTCCCCCATCCTATAGATGCTTCACATAAAATTTGGCTTCAATTGGCCAAGTGGTTTTAGAGGAGAAGATGCTTAAATATTATGGTAATATACATGTATATTGCCCAGGGGTGTGGACATATGAGCCCTTAGGTCCATTTTTTTTTTCAGAATCATTAATATTTAGTCCTACTACCCATTTCCTGCAAGATTTTCACCTCAAATGACTTTTTAAAAGTTTTCCCCATTCCAATGCATTGGCGACCTATGTTGACCTTGTCGTAAAATAGGTCAAGGTCACCACAGGGTCATGATTTATATATACATTGTATTACTTCAGCCATTGGTGCTTCATACCAAGTTTCTTTGAAATCGGTCCTCAAAATTCGGAGAAGAAGATTTTTTAAGGGTTTTTACCATATATGGGCATGGCAAGCACCTTGGTTATGTGAACTAGATAATTTATATATATACATTAATTCCCCCATTCCATAGATGCTTCACATACAATTTGGCTTTGATTCGCCAAGCGGTTTCAGAGGAGAAGATGTTTGAATATTATGGTAATATTATACAATTATTGACTTCATTGAGGTAGATATAAGGATTTATCTACCTGAAAAAGTGATATTCACCAAGGCCGCAGGCCGAGGTGAATATCACTTTTGAGGGTAGATAAATCCTTATATCTACCGAAATTGAAGTCAATAACTGTTTTGTTATATGACTTTTTAACTGTTTTAAAGTTTATTTTATATTTTCATTAAAAGAAATAAATAAACAAAATCATAACAGATGTTAAAGAAGGCTAGATAATGAGGAGCAATTGATTATAATTGAAGAATAATTTTGTTAGTTGTCAATAAAACCTATGTTGTGAGTACTCATAAAAATCACAACGACGAGACAATTTCAATGAGTACTAACAACATAGGTTCCTATGAAAAGTAAACAAAATTATCCCTTAATTATCACCAAATACATCTCATTATCTAGTGCTTTGTTTACCTGTAAAAATTTGTTACTGCAAAGCATGTAGATTTCATGAACTGAAATGAGTTCATGCTATTTATAGCTAACTGGCAGGTTTTATACACATTTTATACACATACAGCAAATCATGTCAATTTCACCTAGCCCATGCTAATTTCATGGTGATGCTATTTTTGGGTACTCAGGAGCGTAATATAGATTTTGGAAGTTAATATAAAAAAACTGTCAAAATAATTAACCTCGAGGAACTGGTTTGATCTGGTTTTCATCAGTTTGGTCCTGTTTTAAAGCAAATATTAGGATTTATTAAAACTGAATGAGCCAATCAGGAGACAGGATTTTATTCAGTCATATAACAAACATGTATATTGCCCCAGGGTGGGGGCAGATGAGCCCCTGGGGTCCAATTTTTTTCAGAATCATTAATATTCAGTCCTACTGCCCATTTCCTGCAAGACTTTCACTTTAAATGACATTTTAAAAGTTTTCCCTATTCAAATGCATTGGAGACCTATGTTGACCTTGCCGTAAAAAAAGGTCAAGGTCATCACAGGGTCATGATTTACATGCACATTGTAGTACTTCAGCCGTCGATGCTTCATGCCAAGTTTCTTTGAAATCGATCCACCTGTTCTGGAGAAGATTTTTGAAGGGTTTTTACCATATATGGGCATCGCGGCCATCTTGGTCATGTGACCTGGATTATTTATATACACATTGATTACCCCTTCCTATTGATGCTTCACATAAAATTTGGCTTTGATTGGCCAAGCGGTTTCAGAGGAGATGATGTTTGAATATTATGGTAATATACATGTATATTGCCCCAGGGTGGGGGCATATGAGCCCCTGGGGTTCAATTTTTTTTCAGAATCATTAATATTCAGTCCTACTGCCCATTTCCTGCAAGACTTTCACTTTAAATGACTTTAAATGACATTTTAAAAGTTTTACCCACTCAAATGCATTGGCGACCTATGTTGACCTTGCCGTAAAATAAGTCAAGGTCATCACAGGGTCATGATTTATATATACATTGTAGTGCTTCAGCCATCGATGCTTCATGCCAAGTTTCTTTGAAATCGATCCACCTGTTCTGGAGAAGAAGATTTTTGAAGGGTTTTTACCATATATGGGCATCGCGGCCATCTTGGTCATGTGACCTGGATTATTTATATACACATTGATTACCCCTTCCTATTGATGCTTCACATAAAATTTGGCTTTGACTGGCCAAGCGATTTCAGAGGAGATGATGTTTGAATATTATGGTAATATACATGTATACTGCCCCGGGGTGGGGGCATATGAGCCCCTGGGGTCCAATGTTTTTCAGAATCATTAATATTCAGTCCTACTGCCCATTTCCTGCAAGACTTTCACTTTAAATGACTTTAAATGACATTTTAAAAGTTTTCCCCATTCAAATGCATTGGCGACCTATGTTGACCTTGCCGTAAAATAAGTCAAGGTCATCACAGGGTCATGATTTATATATACATTGTAGTGCTTGAGCCATCAATGCTTCATGCCAAGTTTCGTTGAAATCAGTCCACTGGTTCTGGAGAAGAAGATTTTTGAAGGGTTTTTACCATATATGGGCATGGCGGCCATCTTGGTCATGTGACCTGGATTTCTTATATACACATTGGTTCCCCCTTCCTATAGATGCTTCATATAAAATTTGGCTTTGTGTGGCCAAGCGGTTTCAGAGAAGAAGATCTTTGAAATTGTGGACCGACGGACAGACGGACGCCGGATCATGGCCATCCTATAAGCTCACCTTGTGAGCCTAACAGCTCAGGTGAGCTAAAAATAGGTATACCCCTACAAACCCCAATTTCGCTATATAAAAGTGGGGTTTAAAGGGGTATACATTACACGGACATGTTTTCCTGATGAAAAATATGTTAGTACATATGATGTGGTATAATAACCTTGTCATAATTTTAAGCTATGTCAAGTCTGAGCTTTCACTTTATGAGTATTATTCTAAGGTCAAGAGCAGTAAGGTAAAGTGTTCATGTAATGTGGTCTAATATCCTAGTCAACAGTTTCAGTCATGTCGGGCCTGAGCCTCCACTTCCTAATCAAGGACAGAACTGCAGATGCCTGGGCTCAAACCCTGTGTCCCCTGATTAACAAAGCAATATGTATAACCACTATACCATGCTGGCCTCAAATGGGAGCTCTGGCAGAATGTGTGGTGGTGGTGGACTTGTTTTTGGTTTACCTCCCAGTTGACATATGGTCACCTTAGCGCAAAAGCAGTGTAACTGACATTTTGGCCAAAATCACTTTTTTGCATAAATGGGTGCCTACTATCAAGATACAATACCTGGAGAAGTATTACGACTGGATTCAATCTATATCTTATTAAAGTTTTTAGAAAAATTCCCATGTAAAATTTTATTTTTGAATTTTAGCGCAAAAACCTTGTAAGTGCACTTACAAGGTTTTTGCGCTATTAAGAAAATAATTCAGCGCTAAAATGTTGTAACTGCAATTTTTTAAATAAAATCATCAAAAATATTTGTTTTTGGTATTTTCATATGGTCAACTTGTAAAATACTCTAAAAGCAATATAATTAAGGCAAAAAAGAAGAAAAATAAGTTCTGCATTGCAATTTTTTCACTGTCCAAAAATTCTCAAATACCTTAGCGCAAAAACAGTGTAAGTGCACTTACAAGGTTTTTGCGCAAACTTTTTCAGTGCTAAAATGTTGTATCTGAAAATAACCAGAGGACCAATGGTCCTGTAAACGCTCACCTGAGATCTGCTGCATATACGTGTACCAATAAACATGTTTTAATATAATGGTATTTAACCCCAGTGTAAGGGCAGATGAAGCCCTAGAGCGATTTTCTTTTTTCAGAATAATCAATATTCTGTCCATTTGCCAATTTCCTGCTGGCTTTTCCCTTCAAATGACATTTTAACAGTTTTTCCCATTCAAATTCATGGGCAACCCATGTTGACCTTGCCATAAACTGGGTCAAGGTTGTCACAGGTCATGATTTAGATATACATTGTAGTACTTAAGCCATCGATGCTTCACTCCAAAGTTCATGGAAATTTGTCAAATGGTTCAGAGAAAAAGATTTATATGGGCATTGCGGCCATCTTGGTAATGAAACCTAGATTATTAATAAACACATTGGTTCCCCCATCCTATAGATGCTTCAGATAAAATTTGGCTTAAATTGGCTAAGTGGTTTCAGAGGAGAAGAATTTATATGTATAATGCCCCAGGGTGGGGGAATATGAGCCCCAGGGATCCATTTTTTTTCAGAATCATTAATATTCAGTCCTTCTGCCCATTTCCTGTAAGACTTTCACTTTATATGACATTTTAAAGTTCTCCCAGTTCAAATGCATTGGTGACCTATGTTGACCTTGCCGTAAAAAAAGGTCAAGGTCATCACAGGGTCATGATTTATATACACATTGTAGTGCTTGAGCCATAGATGCTTCATGCCAAGTATCGTTGAAATTGGTCCACCGGTTCTGGAGAAGAAGATTTTTGAAGGGTTTTTACCACATATGGGCATTGCGGCCATTTAAGTCATGTGACCTGGATTTCTTATATACATATTGGTTCCCCCTTCCTATTGATGCTTCACATAAAATTTGGCTTTGATTGGCCAAGTGGTTTCAGAGAAGATGATGTTTGAATATGATGGTAATGTACAGGTATATTGCCCCGGGGTGGGGGCAGATGAGCCCCTGGGGTCAAAATTTTTCAGAATCATCAATATTCAGTCCCACTGCCCATTTCCTGCAAGATTTTCACTTTAAATGACATTTTAAAATTTTTCCCTATTCAAATGCATTGGTGACCTATGTTGACCTTGCGGTAAAGAAGGTCAAGGTCATCTCAGGGTCACGATTTATATACATATTGTAGTGCTTGAGCCATCAATGCTTCATGCCAAGTTTTCATGAAATCCGTCCATTGGTTCTGGAGAAGAAGATTTTTGAAGGGTTTTTACCATATATAGGCATGGCGGCCATCTTGGTCATGTGACCTGGATTTCTTATTTACACATTGATTCCCCCTTCCTCTTGATGCTTCACATAAAATTTGGCTTTGATTGGCCAAGCGAATTCAGAGGAGATGATGTTTGAATATTATGGTAATGTACAGGTATATTGCCCTGGGGTGGGGGCAGATGAGCCCCTGGGGTCAAAATTTTTCAGAATCATCAATATTCAGTCCCACTGCCCATTTCCTGCAAGATTTTCACTTTAAATGACATTTTAAAATTTTTCCCCATTCAAATGCATTGGTGACCTATGTTGACCTTGCTGTAAAGAAGGTCAAGGTCATCTCAGGGTCACGATTTATATACATATTGTAGTGCTTGAGCCATCAATGCTTCATGCCAAGTTTTGATGAAATCCGTCCATTGGTTCTGGAGAGGAAGATTTTTGAAGGGTTTTTACCATATATGGGCATGGCCGCCATCTTGGTCATGTGACCTGGATTTCTTATTTACACATTGGTTCCCCCTTCCTCTTGATGCTTCACATAAAATTTGGCTTTGATTGGCCAAGCCAATTCAGAGGAGATGATGTTTGAATATTATGGAAATGTACAGGTATATTGCCCCGGGGTGGGGGCAGATGAGCCCCTGGGGTCAATTTTTTTTCAGAATCATCAATATTCAGTCCTACTGCCCATTTCCTGCAAGATTTTCACTTTAAATGACACTTAAAAATTTTTCCCCATTCAAATGCATTGGCAACCTATGTTGACCTTGCCGTAAAATAGGTCAAGGTCATCACAGGGTCATGATTTATATACACATTGTATTGCTTGAGCCATCAATGCTTCATGCCAAGTTTCGTTGAAATCGGTCCACTGGTTCTGGAGAAGAAGATTTTTGAAGGGGTTTTACCATATATGGGCATGGCGGCCATCTTGGTCATGTGACCTGGATTTCTTATATACACATTGGTTCCCCCTTCCTATTGATGCTTCACATAAAATTTGGCTTTGATTGGCCAAGCGGTTTCAGAGAAGAAGATCTTTGAAAATGGTGGACGACGGACAACGGACGACGACGACGACGACGCCGATGGACGGACGCCGGGTGCCTCCCTATCCCATAACCTCACCTGAGAGCCTTCGGCTCAGGTGAGCTAAAAATGCTATAAATTTTTTCAGTGACCATTCTTTAACAAACTTACTTTACGCATAGATGACAACAATTAATAAGATGTTTTCAAACTGCTTTTTGATGTGTCTATATGAAATACTAAAATTAAAATGTTTTTTGTCTCTCCTAAAAAGTTAGCATTTGGCAGTTACACTGTTTTTGCGCTAAGGTGACGATATGGAGACAGGACTGCAGTTTAAAGTCCCATCTGAAAGACAGGAGAAGCCAGGGATCAAATTCAGAACCTCTGGTTTTCAAATTGAGCTGCTCAGCCACTATGTATGTCACACATGCTAATCTGGAGCATGTACACAAACACAGAGCCCACATTTTAGATTGTCCATGTGATGCTAAACATGGCCAATGAATACATCTTGCTGTGCTTAACATAATTTTATCCAAAACCAAGATGTAATGAATACCACAGTAAAGGTTTTAAGGTGTGTGCATACTTGACCATATGCGGTAAACACAAAACTATGCAGACTACCTTTAAGATTGTCCAGGTTTTTTCTACCATACATTCCCGCCAGTATACATCTTGCCGTGCCTATAGTTCTATGAATGTTTGTTGACCGCACACTGAAATTAAATATGACAATGCACATTTAAGCCGGGTCATGAGAAAACCGTAATTAAGCCTATACAAAAACAAAGGCGCAGATCAGCTTCGCAACCAGGTCCGACACAAATCAAGCTGTACAGCCTCGGAAGCAGGCTAGAAGCTTGAAATTTCGGATTTAAGAAGAAGAGAAATTGTATTCTCCATGTAGCGAAAACAGTTACTGAGAAGCTGATCTGCGCATTTGTTTTCCCATAGGCAAAATTCCGGTTTTCTCACGACGCGGCTCATTTGTAACATGAAAGTACACTTCAACCTTATTACACCATGCCTCACTATAAAGCAGTTTTCAATTTAACACGGCCATGTGATGACTACCAAATTGATAGCTTTGCTATGTGTCCATAGTAAGAAACCTCATTATAACACAGTTTTTCTTATAACACTGTCGGCTTCAATGGACCCCAAAGAAGGTGTTATAATGAGGTTGACATGTATTGTGTTTTTTTATTTCTATTTGCCTTCTCATGTATATTGACAAGTTTATTACTAACCAATTACTTATGAGTATCGATTATTGCTAATTTTGAAGAATTTCCAAACTTAAAACTCCTTCCCAGTATCAGAAAGTGTATTGCGATAGGTATTGAGTTATGACATAAATGAGCCACCACATGGGAAAACCAACAATCTGCATAGGTAAAAACAAAGGCGCAGATCAGCTTCGCTGTAACTGCGAAGCTGATCAGCGCCTTTGTTTTCGCTACTCGGATAGTACAATTCCTCTTCTACTTAAATCCGAAATTTCAAGCTTCTAGCTCTTTTCTGCGCTTGTACAGGCCGGTTTGTGTCGGACCTGTTCAGAAACCACATTGTTGGTTTTCCCACGAGGCGGCTCAAATATTGTGATCTGTATTGTAGCACGAACTACTGTATTATTGCAGCCCTAATGCACCAGTCCATTGGGGCCTGACGCGTCTTTTGTGACACATATTAAGCGAAAACAGGTATACATTGTAAAAATATTGTCAATATTTTTAAAATGTATACCTGTTTTCGCTTAATATGTGTCACAATAAACTAAAAGACACGCCGGCCCCTATGCACCAGTCAGTTGTAACCACTGTCCCACCTATAGGGAAGGGTGGGGGATAGCTGAGCTAAAGTGCTGGGCAATTATTTTACTTTTGATTGTCCTCGCAGAGCAGGGGAAATGACAGGGTTTCGACGTTTTGATTCTTTTCCAAGTGAGACTTTCTATTCCGCAGGACAGGTCAAAGAGCAAAGTTTTGATCTCCAGTTTGTCCCATTGGTGTGGGGCTTACTGCACAACACAGAAAGCTGAAAAGTCATAATCCCTGCCATTCCCCATAGGTAGGGGGCAGTGGTTACAAATGACATATGCGATTTCCCCCTGAAATCTGCTATGCATACACTGCCATATTATACCTACATGTATATAATAGGCATACCATAATAGGCACACCAGCCACAGGGGTCGAAAAAGAATGTGGCCCCACCAAGACTCAAACCCACGGTCTCACGCTTACCACGCGAGCACTCTACCACAGATCTGCCGAGCCACGTCGACCTGTTACATTTTCCCTCCAGCTTCATTAGATTTGTCCCCAAATCTTCTCAGAACCATGCAGGAACCAACAAGTCAGTCCATTTTTGCTCAGTGTGTATGGGCTCAAGCTGTATTTTTCCCCAACAAGAACTCCGCGGAGGTCGATATCGCACCTGCATTGGGCAATGTCAATAGACCATGAAATATAGTTCAAGGGCACCGGGTCAAGGTGCGTGCTTGAAGGGCATGTCAAGGACAATTACTATGCAAGGTTTCAAACTTGCAGCTATCTCTGATGTCGAGAAAAGGACCGTGAAATATAGGTCAAGGGCACCGGGTTAAGGTGCTGCTTGAAGGGTATGTCAAGGGCAATTACTATGCAAGGTTTCAGACTTGCAGCTATCTCTGATGTCGAGAAAACCAAACTTCGACGTAAAAATTATCAAAGTCAGTGGACCGTGAAATATAGGTCAAGGGCACCGGTTTAAGGTGCGTACTTGAAGGGTATGTCAAGGACAATTACTATGCAAGGTTTCAGACTCGCAGCTATCTCTGATGTCAAGAAAACCAAACTTCGATGTAAAAATTTTCAAAGTCAGTGGACCGTGAAATATAGGTCAAGGGCACTGGGTTAAGGTGCGTGCTTGAAGGGTATGTCAAGGACAATTGCTATGCAAGGTTTCAGACTCGCAGCTATCTCTGATGTCGAGAAAACCAAACTTCGACGTAAATGTTGACAAAACTTTGACGTAAAAATTTTCAAAGTCAGTGGACCATGAAATATAGGTCAATGGCACCGGGTTAAGGTGCGTGCTTGAAGGATATGTCAGGGACAATTACTATGCAAGGTTTCAGACTCACAGCTATCTCTGATGTCGAGAAAACTAAACTTCGACGTAAATGTTGACAGACGAACGAACGAACGAACGAACGAACGGACGGACGGACGGAAATTTGAACTATATCGCACCCTGCTATAAGCAGGTGCGATAAAAAAATGGATGCCTGAGGTTCATGTGGGTTGATGGAATTTTTTATGGGAATTTTTTAAAACAATATCATTGGCCTAAAATATTGTGTGTTTAAATCACATGTAATCTGAAGGAGACATTTGAGCCGCCTCATGGGAAAACCAACAATTTGCATATGCGAAAACAAAGGCGCAGATCAGCTTCGCGGTAACTGCGAAGCTGATCAGCACCATTGTTTTCACTACATGGATAGTACAATAAAACAAAATTTCCTGCTTCTAGCTGTATTCTGTTACTGTGCAGTCCGGTTTGTCTCGGACCTGGTCGGAAACCACAATGTTGGTTTTTCCATTTTTTTTTTCAAAGGGCCAGTGGAGAAGAAGCTGCCAAATTGGAAAATCCTTGAAAATCTGCTATTACCGTACACTGCTCTAAAAATTGAGATTAAAGCTAAGACAGGAAATCTGGATCACAACATTTTTAGACCTTATATTAACCTGGTTATCCCGAGACAACCTATATGACTGAGAATAACTAACACAGGTAAATGCAATAATAAGGATTTAATACGTGTCTGGGAACAACTTGTCACAGATAATTCTCTTCATTGTAAGTTGTTCCCATCATACAATCATATATTGATTGCATGATATGATATCTGTCATATTGTTTGCTCTCAGTGCATCAGTTGTTGTCAGTCACATTGGCTGTTGTCAGTCATATTGGTTGTCTCTGGATAACCAGTGTGTGTATACTTACTCCAGCACTTACTATACTTGTGATGGGTTAAACTCTGCGTCGATAAACTTCAGTTTGCTGATGTATTGCTGGCGTAACTGCCGACCTATTTCATACATCTGGTCCTGGCCCAACTGAGTCAAAGCTCCAACCTGAGACCCTCCCTACAACAGTGACAAAAACTATGTGTTACATAGAGGATCTTACACGAGTGGTTATATTAAACGAGCCTTTGGCGAGTTTAATAAATTTCATATGAAATGACCACGAGTGTAAGATTCATTTTATCATATGACTTTTAAAATAGGATTTTATCGCCTTCAAAGTGGACATATTTTCAATGAAAATTTACATTGTTGTAACGGACGTCGTCAATGACGTTACGTATTCCCGCAAAAGTGTTAATACACGTGTGCTCATAAGATTTTTATGACATGATGTTATCCACTGGAAAACAGTGACGTCATATGATAAATATCATTTATGTAAACCAGAACATGTATTGTAATCGCAACCGTGATCCAGAGACAACCAATGTGACTCGGAACAACCGACACAGATAAAATCATTATAAGGTTATAGTGTTCGAATACCTGTCTGGGCGCAACTTGTCACGGACCTCTTTGTTTTGTAGAAGGTTTTTGCCAGACAGGTATTTTTTTACAATTAAACCTCATTATAACACACCTCATAATGTGGTTTTCAATATAACACAGCCATGTTACAGCTCAAAATGAATATTTTAACATGTATGTCTATTGTAATACACTAAACAACCTCTTTATAACAAGATTCCTTAGTAACACAGTCTGATTCTGTGGACCCAAAAGGTAGAATTATAAAGAGGTTTAAATGCACATTATAATTGAGCCGCCTCATGGGAAAACCAACAATCTGCATAGGTGAAAACAAAGGTGCAGATCAGCTTCGCAGTAACTGCAAAGCTGATCAGCGCCTTTGTTTTCGCTACACGGATAGTACAATTCCTCCTCTACTTAACTCCAAAATTTCAAGCTTCTAGCTCTTTTCTGTGACTGTACAGGCCGGTTTGTGTCCGACCTGTTCGGAAACCACATTGTTGGTTTTCCCACGAGGCGGCTCAATTGTTGTATATTGATTCTATCTGCAGCAGTTGTTCTTAGTAGTGTTGGTTGTCTCTGGATCATAACTAGCTTAACTATCATTATCATTATTATAATTGTTTTATATCAATATATATAGTTTCCATCATTTTTTGTCGTTGTTAAAAACATTATCTTAGGTCACAAAAAAGAAAAGAAATTAGCCTCCAGTCCTTTCTTGTCTGTTTAAACTGTTGCGCCTCAGTCTTTTATCTCACTATATCTGTTAAATTCAATCTTAAATGTCAATGTTTCTCAATTGTAAAATACAGAGATTTTTATAGCTGTAAAAATGAAATATTTTCAGCTGAAAAATTTTGATATTTTTCTTATTTTTGCTCAAAACATAGATTGTGGGTACAAGTTAGAACCGCCTCGCCAAGGCGGTTCTAACCAGTACCCACAATCTATGTTTTGGAGCAAAAATAAGAAAAATAGGTATACCCCTGCATACCCCAGTTTTGCTATATAAAAGTGGGGTTTGAGGGGGTACACATTTCACGGACATGTTTTCCTGATGTAGCGAGCCTTCAGCTCAGATGAGTTATAAATGGCCAGTTAGATGCAAACAAACATTCAGATCTCCTCGCCCATCAATAGATCAGGACTCAGATGCATATACGGCATAGGATTATGTACGGAATTTGTGCATTTTGTTAAGTCAAGTGCGGCCAATGATGTCAAGGTCTTGGCAAGCACAGACAGTGCATCACATGGACATGTGACTCATTTGCATGAAGTTAAGTCCAATGTTATAATGCATCCAAGGCCTGATTTTGATTGGGCAACAAGTTCCAAATGATGGCAAACCATTGAATACCTACCCTCTTAAACCCAACTTTTATATAGAAAAACTGGGGTATGCAGGGGTAAGTTTTGCTCCAAAACATAGATTGTTGATACCACCTGTATGCACACTCTGGGTTTTTTTAGCAAAAATAAGAAAAATATAAAAAAAAAAATCTAATGAAAATTTAGATTTTTACGACCAAAAAAATTTCTGTATATTGCATGGGCGTGTTTTAGTAAGACCTAGATGAAATATGTGTGGTTCAGTGTTTCATGCCCCAAAAAATTAGGATAGGTAGGTAGTATTATTTAATTTAGTCAAAACATTTATCACAGAAAACGGCCTCAAAATCGGAAAATGTGGCTATTTTTAGTTGTTGTTCTCTCCAAAGACTATTTCAATGTTTAAGGTAGGGTGAAAAAATTAGGGTAGGTAGAGAAACCGGAACCACACATATAAATCATTTAGGCCTAATGTAAAAAAGTCTGCCTTGACCTTGAGTATATGTTTTGCATAGAAATTATCATATCCTGATTCTGGTCGCCCGCCACCTGTGGTTATGTCCCTTGCTATATACTGGAATGTTGTGTGAGGAACTGGAGCCAGTAGCATACTGGGGTCATAGGTCGCCTAAAATAGACATGTTAAATATAGTATACAAACCTGACTTCTATTTATGACCTGAAAAGCAATAGAGTTGGTGCATTTTATTAATGGGTGGTGACTATGCTTGGTAGGGGTGGGGTGGGTTGTGGTGGCGGTTAGAGGCACCAGACAAATACAAAACTATAAAGGCTATAAACACCGTGCAGTACCAGATATAATTGGTTAAAAGTAAACAAGCATATAACTGGTTAAACGGTAAAAGCATAAGAAATATTAGGCAATAATGGTAATATAATTATATAACATATAACAAATAACGTCAAACCTGTAAACCCTTTTATTTTTAGAGCTTTTTTTTTATTTTCTGTTAAAGCAGTAATAAAATTAACTCACAATAAGAGCTGTCGCAGGACAGCGTGCTCGACTGCTTCTGACCTTTGTCAAACATAAGGCCAAACCCGACCAGTAACCCAAAGCATTATGCTCATACATCTTTTTGCCTTGATGCAATAAGGCAAAATCACTGAACCCCATGAAAGTTAACTATAACTACCTAAGATTTAAAGGTCTCACTCATATTGTGAAAGAAGTGCGTTCATATACCAACTGAGTGCCAAGACACAAGGCAAAATCACTGAACCGTGAAAAAAGGTCACACTGGCCTATAAGTATTGCAGGGTCAAAGGTCTAGTGATACTTACTCATAATGTGAAAGAAAAATGATCATATACCCATTCAATGTTGAGATATAAAACAAAATCACTAAACCATGAAATTAGGTCATAGTGACCTATAAGTATGGGTTAAAGGTGTGGTCATACTCATTCATAATCAGAAAGAAGTATGAAAAAAAACCAACTGAGTGTCGAGATATAAGGCAAAATCACTGAACCATGAAATTAGGTCACAGTGACCCAGGAATACTTTACGGTCAAAGGTCTTGTCATACTCATACATATTGTGAAACAAGTATGTTCATATACCAATTGAGTGCCTAGATATAAGGCAAATCACTGAACCGTGAAATTAGGTCATATTGACCTAGGACTACTTTCGGGTCAAAGGTCTTGTCATACGCAAACATAGTGTGAAAGAAGTTTGTTCATAAACCACTTGAGTGCCGAGATATAAGGCAAAGTCACTGGACCGTGAAATTAGGTCACAGTGACCTATAAGTAAGGTCTGGTCATACTCACTCATAATCTGAAAAAAAGTATGAAAATATACTGATTGAGTGTCAAGATATAAGGCAAAATCACTGAACCGTGAAATTAGGTCACAGTGACCTAGGACTACTTCAGGGTCAAAGGTCTTGTCATACGCAAACATACTTTGAAAGAAGTTTGTTCATAAACCATTTGAGTACCGAGATATAAGGCAAAATCACTGAACCGTGAAATTAGGTCACAGTGACCTATAAGTATATTGGGGTCAAAGGTCTGGTCATACTCACTCATAATCTGAAAAAAGTATGAAAATATACTAATTGAGTGTCAAGATATAAGGCAAAATCACTGAACCGTGAAATTAGGTCACAGTGACCTATAAGTATATTGGGGTCAAAGGCCTGGTCGTACTAACTCATAATCTGAAAGAAGTAAGAAAATATATTAATTGAGTGTCAAGATATAAGGCAAAATCACTGAACCATGGAAAGTAGGTCAACCGACCCTTACCGTCATGACACACAAGTCAGTGTCACAAAGTCAAAAGATGAATGACCAACCATCCTCCTAAGTTGTTTCTATTAAGAAATAAAAAGAAAAAAAATTCGGGGAGTTCTACATTTTGACCTCTAGCCCCGCCCCCCTGACTCCGACCCAGAGGTCCGATGTCATGGAACCTAAAAAGTATGAAGTATGAATGCTTTATGATAAGTTGTTGTCAAGATATGCCTCCTTGTAAAAGTTACACAGTAGTACATCTATTTTTTAGTGTTCTAGTTTTTAACCTCCAGCCCCACCCCACAGGCATGGACCCAGGGGCCCGATGCCATGGAATGAAACTCAACCCTACAGGGTACCTATGGTCCGAGTATGAAAGCCCTCTGATAAAAAGTTTTCAAGATATAGACTTCTAGAATACTATATCACAGAAAAGCCATTATTATTAATGGTGTTCTAGATTTTAACCTCTAGCCCCACCCCCTGGCATGGACCCAGGGATCTGATGTCATGGAATGAAAGCCGACCCTACAGGGTGTCAATGGCTCAAGTATCAATGCTTTCTGATGAGTGGTTGTCAAGATATGGACTTCTAGAAAACTTTAACGCAAGAATTGCCATTTTTGAAGGTGTTCTAGATTTTAACCTCCAGCCCCACCCCCTGGCCTGGACCCAGGGGCCCGATGCCATGGAATGAAAGCTAACCCTACAGGGTATCTGTGGTCCAAGTATGAATGCTTTCTGATGAGTGGTTGTCAAGATATGGACTTCTAGAAAACTTTAACGCAAGTGTGACGCGTACGCGCACGGGAACGGGAACGTGGACGACCGGGGTGACTGCAATAGCAAAGACAGACACAATCCTTTAAAATTAATCAGTCTCCTTAAAACCCAAACACATTCAGCCTACTTCCCAATGCCAACCCTTGGGAGTAAACATTGACAGGTGCATTGTGAAGAAAATGGACAATGGTAAATTCTGCTTTTTCCTTTTTAACCAAGTCCAGAGTGAAACAAGTGAGCCACCTCATGGGAAAACCAACAATCTGCATATGCGAAACCAAAGACGCAGACCAGCTTCGCGGTAACCGCGAAGCTGATCAGCGCCTTTGTTTTCGCTTCTCGGATAGTACAATTCCTCCTCTACTTAACTCCAAAATTTCAAGCTTCTAGCCTGCTTCTGTGACTGCACAGGCCGGTTTGTGTCAGACCTGTTTGGAAACCACATTGTTGGTTTTTCCACGAGGCGGCTCAAGTATTGGGTTCCCATCAAAGTATCACGACATTTCGTCGAAAATTAATTTTGTCGAAAATGTCCCCGTGCCCAGACCTTTACCCTAACCCTAGTGGTTGGTCGCTCAAAATGTGGACCTATAAGCTAGTCTTCTACGGAATAAATCTCAAAATTTTGCAATGAACATTTTTGAAGTTACAAAAGTTTCGACAAAACACATTTTCGACGGAATGTCGTGCATCGGGCTTACATGTATGGTGTATAAAAATACTGGCATACAGTATGTTTTCAAAAAGAGAATGCTATATATATTTTTTTCACAAGAAGTGCAAAAGGCTCATAGAAACTGCAACTCTATGGGAACCCAATTTAAACTGTTCACTAAGAGCTAACAGTAAAGTAATTGAAAGGTTAAGGGACATGCAAAAGAAGCAAAGCAAGCTTGTTAGGCATAAGCAACTAAAATTCAACTAATGTGAGTGTAACATAATATATAAACCTAACGGCAAGAGATGCAATGATTTTTTTTTCTTTTTAGCCGATAAGCAAAGGTCCTAGGACAAGCATTATTATCATGCACATAAAGATTTAAAAACCGGCAAATGAGAACACAATTAGCAATTGGAATGGGAGCAGATAAAATAATTTTAAACATTCTTTTTCAAAAAATAAAAAGGAAATATCCAAGATTCAAATACATGTATGTTTAATTCCCTATGGAAACAATAGTGCCACTGCGAGATGCAAAAATATTGGAACAGTAAAATCTCCCTTACCTCCCCTAGGCAAATAAAATGATTGGTCCCTAAAATTTTGCATCTCCTGCCTCAGGGGTTGTTAGCATTAGTGACACTGACTGTACCTTCAATTTTGGACGTGCATTCAGATATTTTTCATAACTTGACAACTGACGGGGCTCTCCTTCTAATGTTAACTCTCTATGATTATAATATGTATGAGGAACTCTGGCCATGAATATATTCTCTATGTAATTTGCCTGTAAATGAACCATTGTTGAAACATTATAATACGTATGAGGGACTCTGGCCATGAATATATTCTCTATGTAATTTGCCTGTAAATGAATCATTGTTGAAACATTATAATATGTATGAGGAACTCTGGCCATGAATATATTCTCTATGTAATTTGCCTGTAAATGAACCATTGTTGAAACATTATAATACGTATGAGGGACTCTGGCCATGAATATATTCTCTATGTAATTTGCCTGTAAATGAATCATTGTTGAAACATTATAATATGTATGAGGAACTCTGGCCATGAATATATTCTCTATGTAATTTGCCTGTAAATGAATCATTGTTGAAACATTATAATATGTATGAGGAACTCTGGCCATGAATATATTCTCTATGTAATTTGCCTGTAAATGAATCATTGTTGAAACATTATAATATGTATGAGGAACTCTGGCCATGAATATATTCTCTATGTAATTTGCCTGTAAATGAATCATTGTTGAAACATTATAATATGTATGAGGAACTCTGGCCATGAATATATTCTCTATGTAATTTGCCTGTAAATGAACCATTGTTGAAACATTATAATACGTATGAGGGACTCTGGCCATGAATATATTCTCTATGTAATTTGCCTGTAAATGAATCATTGTTGAAACATTATAATATGTATGAGGAACTCTGGCCATGAATATATTCTCTATGTAATTTGCCTGTAAATGAATCATTGTTGAAACATTATAATATGTATGAGGAACTCTGGCCATGAATATATTCTCTATGTAATTTGCCTGTAAATGAATCATTGTTGAAACATTATAATATGTATGAGGAACTCTGGCCATGAATATATTCTCTATGTAATTTGCCTGTAAATGAATCATTGTTGAAACATTATAATATGTATGAGGAACTCTGGCCATGAATATATTCTCTATGTAATTTGCCTGTAAATGAATCATTGTTGAAACATTATAATACGTATGAGGAACTCTGGCCATGAATATATTCTCTATGTAATTTGCCTGCAAATGAACCATTGTTGAAACATTTAATGGCATATTTGTTTTCCCATACAGACAAGCTAAGCTCAAATATACTTTTGACAAACAAACTTATACAGTTCAACCTCATGATAATGTGTCTCACTACGGTGCAGTTTTGAATATAATACGGACGGCCAAGCCATGGCTCCTTAGTCCTAAAATGCTTCTTTTGCTTTATGTCTATCTCATTATAACATGGTTTCACTAGTAACATGATCTGTTTCGATGGACCTCAAAGATGTCAGTTTGACCTGTACTAATGGACCATGAATAAGCAGGCAATTTTAGTGTTTCCTTTACTGCTTGCTTAATACAGGTTAGACTGTAATGTAATGTTCTCTTTCCAAATAGATTTATACAAGAGTAAAGGAGTTTGAAAATCTTATAAGACTGCTACAAAATGAACAATTTTCACAGAATAAGAGCTTTTCCTTAAAGTGTACAAAAGCAATACACTCTGCTATCATCATGAAAACATATCCATGTAATGTATACCCCCTTATACCACAGTTTAATATAGTAAAACTGGGGTTTACAGGGGTATACCTATTTTTCTTATTTTTGCACCAAAACTTAGATTGTGGGTACACGTTAGAACCGCCTTGCCAAGGCGGTTCTAACGAGTACCCACAATGTATGTTTTAAGCAAAAATATGAAATATATCAAAATTGTTCCAATGAAAAATTCAATTTTTGTTTCTTGAAAAAATCTCTGCATATTGCATGGGCAAGTTTTCATAATGTCTGCTATAGTATTATCAGATACAAAGCAAATCTGCAAAATTGCAGCCAGGGGTGGATTTAGAGGGGGTGCAGGTGATATTGAACCCCTTTGGACCGAAAGTATTTCAATTATGAAAAATTAGATAAAATGTTGAAAATGAGCCCCCTCTTGATGGATTTGAACCCCTATTCCAGAGATCCTGGATCCACCCTTGTGCAGCAGTTGCAACATAAACAGACAATTGTGCTTATTTCTTCATATAAAAATCTATGAAGTTTGTGCTCATTAGAACTGCCTGATCAAAACTCATGAATGTAATGGATAAGTTCAACATTTTTTCAAGAAGATTAATACTAAAGAGTTCTGATCTAACCCAGTTATTCATAATTTGGAGAACTGAAATACCCAATTGCTTGAAAAAATATCTGTTGCACTGTTTACCATATATATCTTTCAATTATTATCAAATACTTCATTTGATCTGGCACTCAGGTTATAAAACTTTTTTTCATTCTCAACTCAGCTGAGCATGAAATTTCAACTGCTCATTAATGATGAAATAGCCAAATTTAAGTGAAAATTCAGGTTTATATCAGTCACCAAAGCATATTATTTATCCTGCTAATAAAGTTTAAAATGCCAACAATTGTTGACATTTTAACATTTATGAGCAGGATAAATTTTAGTCTCAGCTGAGTTGAGCATGAAAAAGTTTTTTTTTTGTTGTTATCATGGTTATCATGTTAGTCAGTGCCTGATCTTCTGTAAATTGCCCCAAAGGCAACTGCCCAGTCACAAGTCGCAAGTTTCATTCCACTTAGAAATAAGAAAGAGCTCTGAGCTCAATGGCAAATGCTACATGCAAGAAGAAGCCGCTAAAAAGCAGTATGAGTACATGTATTTTGCTTGTTTGATTTGTTGCTTTCAACCAAGTGAACAGCTACGGTAATGTCCAGGCATTGCCTCCATTTTGGGGGATTTCTAACCAACATAGGAGATGTCAGGAGGTCTGAAATGTCAGTGGCAGATTAAGAAAAACGAATAGCTATGCAAAAAATGCAACATCATTCCTCGCCAAAGTTGCTAGCAAAATGTGCAGCTTTCAAATGAAATATTTTTCAGCAAAATCTGTTTGAGATTTTTGTGTTCAAATTCCTTCAATTTCATAAGTAGAACTTATAATTTTTGGGATTTAAAACAATATTCTTCAATGTTTGGCGTATATTTGAATAGTATTTCTGCTGCTTTCTGTAAATTTCATTCTTTTTTTTCTAAAAAATTCATCATTTGATGTTTAAAATTGCTGAAATACTACTACAAAGATTGAAAACAAGAATAAGCTTTTAAAAAAGGCTAACCACTTACCAAGGTGTTAGTGACAGAAACCAATGTTGAGTCAATCAAAAATTCATCAGTGGCAGAAAGAAACAACTTCGAACATTTAGAAAGAGTATTTTAACCTTCTCAGCAAAATTATATATGGAAGTTTGCAGAAATCAATGGTAACATTAGGTTAAAAAAAAACGTAAAATTGAAAAGGTATCCTCACATGAATTTTCAAAACAGTTGTATTAAAATAAGTAAATGACCAAGGTTTACAGATTTATCAAAACACATTTTTGCAATTTTCAACCTTATGCATCATTTTTTGAAATGTTGCGCATGTCTTTGCATATTTGCAGCCTCAATGGCGGTTACAAACCTCAATTGAGGTATAGTACCTGACTTGCACCAGACCTGGGTACAGGCATGGGATTTTCTCCCCATATTCTTCATTTCTGTAAACAATCACAAAAGGTGTAGTTATTGTTTATCTTGATAAATCCTGTTTGCACCATGAATATGATGCTGCTGAGAATATAGCAACGAAGCATATAACATTTTTTTCAGAAATAAAATCAGTTAAATTTTTTATTAAAATAGATTCAAAAACAACAATATTTATTGAGCGTGGTGGTGCAGTGGTAGAGTGTCGTACTCCAAACGAAGAGGTCCTGGGTTCGATCCCCACATCGTGTTTTGTCCTTGAGCAAGATACATTAACTCCCTACAAAATTGTTGACAGGGACGTTAAGCCTAAACACAAACAATAAAATCCATCTCCAATCATAGTTCTAGAAAAAGAAATGATTGATTTCGTATTCGCTACTATTGTTCCTCACCTCTTCAACATTTGGTATTGTATGGAGTGGTGTCCTCGCTCCATGTCGATAATATAATTGAACTTGTTTCAGTTTCAGGCCTGATTGTATTTCATTGTCACCGGTTTTCGTGGCTGAAGTTTCGCATTCGTTTCTCTTTATTTGATCAATAACCAGTTTTTGTTTTAATGCAAAAATACCACAGATAGAACCACTGATAACAGCTGAATATCTTAACATTTTGTATTTTGACATTTTCATTCAAAACTTTCAATAAAATTTTGTCGTAACTTTCCCGTTGTGTGTCAAAATCCACATTGATCCAAGTTTGTTTAGTAGCTAAAGGTATACGCCGTTTTACCAAACCTACGTTACACAAATCGTTTCGTGTAACTACGATTTTACCAAACCTACGTTACACACTCACCTTGATTTGTGTGTAGAAGTGTTGCACAAATAGAAAGACGTATTATTGCGCACTTCCTGTGCGCTATTAGCTCACAAATCGTTTCGTGTAACTACGATTGCAGCGATAACAAGCTTACTCGAGTCAATTCACGCCCAAGTCCAAGACTTACAACAATAACTGGCGGGGTGGACAGGGGGGCGGGGGTACGGGGGAAGAGGGGGCGGGGAGCGGGGAGAGAGGGGGTGGGGAGCGGGGAGAGAGGGGGCGGGGACGGGGAGAGAGGGGGCGGGGGACGGGGGAAGAGGGTGCGGGGTGTGGGATAGGGGTGGCGGGGTAATTATCAATTGTTTCATTGATATAAGTCTACGTCAGTGCTTTAATTTGTTTATTTATGGGCTTTAAATGATATTGCGAGTCTGTTACAGAATTCATTTTCTTTTAAACCATCATTCTTCCACTCAGCCATACAGTAACTGACATCCCTTCGTCGAAAAATGACATCGAATGAAATGACTAATACGATATGGTTAAGATTGTATGAAGACCGTTTACCGTCGCCTCACCAAGTACTACGAAGAACATGCTGATTACAATGCACATGTGCAGATATTGTCTTTTGCTGTTTTACAAGTCGCAGAAAAAACTCTTGTGAATAAGTGCCACGAAAAGCATGCTGATTGCATTCTTTGAACAAGTACATTGATGAACATGCTGTTTGCAGTTGATAAAAATGCTATTACATCAAAAGCTAACATTTGTAAAAGGCAGTTTCAAATAGCTTTCAGTACCCGAAATTGTGCAATATGACACATGGCACCTCCCATTGAAAATGTTCACTGATTTCAAAGGATCAACCTTTTATATTTTATTCACATAAGAATCAGCTGAAAGGAGGGGGGGGGGGCACTAGACCTTTCACCACTGTTGGTGAGATAAAAGTTTACCCCTAAAGGAGTCATTAAACTGTTGAATAATTTGAATGTACATTAGGCACCTGGGTCGGATGGTCCGCGTGCAAGGATATTGAAAGCATATTCTTCTTCTGACCTCTATATTCAATGAGTCGCTTGATCAGGGTGCTGTACCAGACGATTGGCGACACACAAATTATTACGTTTTATCGTCACATCGTAACAGAAACACACGACCAAACTTCTAAGCTCCGTCTCAAGTTATGTCAGATGACCAATGTTAAGTACACAGTGTAGCCCCGATATTTCAGAAAGGAGAAAAGTATGATGTAGCTAATTATTGACCGGTGTCGCTAACTTGCATTGTTTGCAAAAATCCAGATCATTTATTTATAAAAATCACCAACATAAACAAGCATCTGGGGTTTGAAACGGCTTTCTTGTTGACTGTCAACATGGGTTCCGAAGTCAAAGTTATTGCGATACGCATTTTCAGGTGTTTCACGACCTATTTAAAACGTAGGTCGAGTTGTGAACAATGGTTACATGCAAACTGACGTGATTGTCAAGTTTCCGCATAAAGGGTCATCATACACTTGAATGTTACGTGAGAGGCTTGAGTGGATCGGCTCTCTGAGCGTTCTCAAAAAGTGGTATTAGATTGCCGAGGCTTTCTCCCAGTTCCGGTGTCCCGGAATGATCGGCATTGAGGCCGGCCCTATATCTCATTTTATGAATGAGGCACATTTTCCTCTGATTTCTGTTTATTACAAAAACTTCGTTGGGTAGGCGTAAAGATTTCGTCCTAGGTAAAAACTGCTACCACAATTTGACCATACGACGTGCCTAGAAATGATGTAGAAGGTACAAATAATATGTATCCACCGTCAAACCTTTTCTGGGAGGTAAACGGTTGTGCCAGCTCAATAACTAAAATAAGTCTGGTACAGAAAACAGCTCCTGGTCTATACTCAGCGGTCAACATCACACGGATCACTATACACTAGCTACTTTGCCAAGAAAAATGCATTTTCTCAAGAACTATTCTGTTTTGGAAAAGTCTCTTGTCTAATAACTGGTCTCATCCAAGAGCTCGGTCATGTTAGCAGAAAATTTGCTGCAGCACATCCAAGACCATTTGGGAATTTTAAGCACTCATTTAAATCATAGGCCCAGAGGCTTACATTTTAGTATGCCTTGAGTGGCTTCATTGGAGTCCCACAGGGGGTGTCCCTCTAGCCTTCTTTTACAAGATACACTCTAGTACAGTTTCTCTTGACAAAGACGAATGCCTGAGGTGATTATCAGAAATTGAAGACGGATACCTGAGGTGATGATCAGAAATCGACCAGTATCAGAAGATAGTATACGAGTCTCACAGACAAATTGAGTGTCTTTATATAATATTAAGCATTTGCATGCTGCAGTGTAAGGTATAATGAAGAGTTGAGACGCTACTTTACGTGTCATACTATACATGGTGTACTTTTCTTTATATTATGCTACATTTTAACATAATTCATGGGATATAAAAGGGTTAAGTTGTCGTGGCGAGGATTTAAGATGGTGGGGGAGGGAAGTGAGACAGAGAGGGAGGGAAGTGGGGTTTTAGGGGGAGTGAACTGGGGGCCAAGGGGGAGGGAAGTGGGGGAGAAAGGGGAGGGAAGCGGGGATTTGGTACCCCCCTGTCCACCCCACACAACTGGTAGTTTCATTTCGAGAACGGCAAACCTGCGAGACCCAGTTTACTTACAGATGAACTCTGCAAAACATGCAGTCAAGAAAACAAACAGATTTGATACTTTTAGACTTTAAATAGTAAAGCTTTCGATAAAGTCGCACATGAAGAACTGCTCCAAAAACGTCATGCTTGACTTGAAGGCATTACAGGCGACACTCTCAAATGAATTAAGGACTTTTCAGATAATAGGAAATAATCAGTATTTGCCGATGATATTCTCTCTGTATGTTGGTTGTCTCTAATGTATGTCTTCTCACAGGTAGCCAGTCCCAAATGTACTTTTTCAGGATGGTAGAATAGCGGTCACGGATTCAGGATCAGCGGAGCATGGGCAGGAGTAAATCGTCCTATAGCTTCTATGAACTCGGCCTGCTCCCTTTTGATGGTCTCCCAATATCATGGCACATTTTCGTCATCATTGGGTCCAAGCAGTTCCTGCATGTCCAGGTGGCACAGTCCTACTTTCCATCCTAGGTTCTTTGACAAGATGTAACGTGGTTCTTCTTGGAATGGGCACTGTAATAAATAGTGTTCGTTGCTTTCGTTTTGGTCACACTGGCATAGGTTGCTTTCAGATTGTCATAGCTTGGCTCTGTACTGGTTGAGGATGCTATATCCAGTCTGTAGTTTTACTATTCTGTTGTAGGCCTGTTTTGTCGGTTGGTCAAATTGTTGCTGTGTTGTAACGGCGGGTGAGCATCTATTGCATTCCCGCCAACATCAGATGTTATTATTTTTTTTAAATTCAGTTTTACGTCCCTTTCAAGATTATTTCAGCTCATATGAGACGGGCCAATCAGTAGGTGGGCGAAAACGGGAGAACCCCGAAAAAACCACCTGGAACACCCGCAAGCTTGTTGATCTGCCTTTCGCCCTTTCGACCCATACTCTATAACTGGGCGTACTACTGTGGTGTACAAGCGAAGTAACCTGCATGTGGAGACTCTACCAATAACCCTTAACTTCCTGGATGATCTTCAGTGAACTGCTTGCTTTCTTGGTCACATTTTGTATATATACATGTATGTGTGCATCAAAGCTGAGTTGTTTATCTAGTGTGATTCCTAGGAGTTTGGTGTGGGATTGTAGTTTATTTTATATTTTACAGTGTAAACCAATGTATATCAAAACTTGATAAAATGGTATTTTCATTGATATGAAATTTCACGGATATCAAATCTCAATGATACCAAAAGTCACTAGTGACTGATATCAATCAGCCTATATCTTCACTGTAGATTTTGGATAACTTCTGTAGTTTCCATTTACTTGAAGTCATTAAATGTTCTCACTTCAGAACGAAAACATAAAGTGTGGGTATTCATTTTCTTAGTTAGATTGTGGTGCCATGTCTTCATTTTTTTTTTTTTTTTTTTTTTTTTTTTTTTTTTTTTTTTTTTTTTTTTTGCATTTTTACCCACCGCCTGCCTTGTGAATAATTATTGGAAAATGCCCGTGTATTGTATAAAATAAAAAGAAAATTTGCTTTTTTTTCTGTGAATACCGAACATATTTCATCTCGTGAGTTGAAAACATAAAAAATTTCACTCGTGCTGCGCACTCGTGAAAATTCTGATGTTTTCAACTCACTCGATGAAATATATTTGGTATTTACCTCAAAAAAGCAAATATCCTCTATTTAGTACATAAAGTCCCCAAGTTTGAACTCTGGCTTCCCTTTTCGTTTCAGCTTACTGAACAATGTACCATCTGCAATAAATACCCGCTTAAACCCCACTTTTATATAGAAAAACTGGGGTTTGCAGGGGTATACCTACTTTCTTATTTTGCTCCAAAACATAGATTGTGGGTACTCGTTAGAACCGCATTGTTCTAACGTGTATCCACAATCAATGTTTTGAGCAGAAAATACGAAAACTATCAGATTTTTTCCTTTCATTTTCACACCCCACCCCCCCCCCCCAAAAAAAAAAAAAAAAAAAAAATAATAATAATAAAAATTTCTGTTGATTGCATGGGCGTGTTTTCGTTCTGAGACACAGCTAATTTCTGCTGTCTATGGCATGGGCGAATTTGTAGTAATCGATACATTCCGAATCGATTGATATTCTATTCTACTGTGCGCTATCGATTTCACTTTTTTCTATCAAGTTAATGTATATTATAGGCAGTGGACCCAATCAAAACTCTTTATAGTGCTTTATCGTTCGAAATTCAATATTGGCACTGAATGACTTCAAAGCAGTTTAAGTAAAAGTTACTAGGAGTAACGGAACGGGTGGGTATATGGTTTGTATATTATTTTCTTGAAATGAAATTGCTAAATTATTATATTACATTATAATTGATATAAATCTAACGTTGGAGGGAATGATGGGTATCATTTAATGTACATGTTCTATATCAGGCATTAGAACCAACTGCAGGATGCTTAATTCTGCAATGAACTACATGTTGATAGTACATCGGATCCAATAATTTTGTATCCTCTGTAGTACAAGGTTCATCACTTATAAATCCGTAAGTCATATAGGCTTGCAGAAGTCTTAATGGCTTGAAGTGGTTTAGTGCTTTTTGTCTCAAATTGCCTTGCAAGTCAACTTTCATGACTTCGATCTCGAGGTTCTCTGACTATAGACTAGTCTTCGGTACTCGGATGGCAAGTCCGTCAATAAAAAGCTTTATTCGGGAGGCATCAAGCAGCTGCTCCGATGGGCCGTGAGACTACAGCTTGTCTTATTTAATCTATGCAACTAAGCAGTATATTGGGCAATAAACACACATTAGCAATGCTAACCCGGATGATCCAGTCGTCTAATTACGTCCTGTCTGTCCTCCATAGACCTCATGGAGGCTCTGCCGATAGAGGGCGTGATAGATCGCGTTATAGCAATGCGGTCAAATCTATGATGTACGGTTACTGAAATTTCTCCTTACAGGTATGTCTTCAGAAGATTCGGAGTCTTTGAAAACAACCGTTAATGAAATTATCAATGAAAAGAAACTTAAAGGAACTTGGGACCCCTGTCACTGGCAAATAACTCTTGCATTAATTGCTTCACTTAGACTACCTGACACTTCCATAGCCAATATATTAAAGGACCAAGGAGCTGATCTATCACCACGCTCCTTACTGTCCTTCGTTAATAAAGGTAGTGCAAAGTTATTGCGCTTTGTTATTAGAGAACTCCAAAAAGCTGGTACATGGCGACCTGATGACTGGCACACTGGTTTAGCACTTGCAGAATCCTGGTTCTATGAAAGAAAGAAGCTATATACAGTTTTCGCTGAGAATGGTGTTGTGTTTATGCCAGAGTGGCTTGTTACGGCTGTGAAATATGGGGACATAGGACTTATTGTAAAACTAGTTCACGGGCTCAAAGCGACAGGGCATTGGGATTCCAGCAATCCATTCATCGTTAATGCTTTATCTGAGGCTATAAAAGAAGAAGCAAATATATGGTACTATTGTTTACTCGAAGAAGGGGCTGTGCCTCATCCTGAACATTTGACAACGGCTGTGAGACGAGGTGACATAACTATTCTAAGAGACATAATTCAAAAGTTAAAAGTTCAAGGTATCTGGAAAACTGATAAATCTGTTAGACACATCATGTTTGCATTGGAAGAAGCTTGCATGAAGAGGGATATTACTGCGTATTCTACACTTATTGAAGAGGGAGCGGAACCAGATTTCCACAGTTTACTTATCGCTGTGAAATCAGATTATTATCAACTAGCGGCGAGAATAGTTAGAGACCTAAAACTGTGTGGTAAATGGAATGAAAAGGTATTGAAAATTGATTGGAGTTTAGCACTAGCTAGGGATCATATCACCAATATGCCGAATGGCAATCGTCAGAAATGGGAACATTTGTTGTTTGGCTCTGGACGAGTAGGAGTTCCAACGAGTACTGAGACAAAGGATTTAGCTGAAGATTATCATGAGAATACAAACACAGACATTAAGCAGCTCTTAGATTGTTGCTTAATAGCTCAAAATGCTGACTCTGAAAAAGACGAAACAAATGAAGACGGTCCAAAGGCACCTACAAACACTCAAGTAGCTTGGCCTGATGATGCAAATACAGTGGATGAAATAATGGAAGAAAGCAACGAAGACGATTTATATCCATACGAGGAACCGACGGATGAGGCATTATACCGTAACCTGCAACGAAGTGTTTCCGCGCCCGTAGCAGATAATGAATACCCCTCACGAGAGGGGCGGATGGATCAGGAAAAGAGTAGGAAGAGACATCCAACGGAACCAAGAGACTTAATACCATCAGACGGCGACAGCGTGATTTTCTTGCCAGGGATTGGTGATGAAACGATTGCGAGATCATCTGGGTATAGGTTTACCGATGCCATTTATGATGGAGATGATGACATTCACAATACTGGCGAGATGTACCACGATGGCGTTAATAGACATGAAACTTCAAACCAAGAAGTTGATAGCGCCATCGAAGACATCAATACCTTTGCAAGAGAGCCTATCTTAAGCGGTATGCAGGCATTCAGGTTCGACGAAAATGAGATGGGTGACAGTATTCCTCCCTGTAGACCACCCGGCGTATTGGATCACTTGCTCCAGAGGCTAACCAGACCATCGACGCAAACAGTATCACCTAATGTGGGCTCTACACGATTGCAAAGACATAACGATATAGAGCTACAGCGTCTTCGTCGCCAGTTCTCCTTTTCTATCAGGTCGATACCATTAACTGTCAGTTACGCAGATCATTTACGCTACATCACGAAACTGCAGTTTTAGGAATGGTTAATTATAGAATTTCGTATGCAATGTTGCACCAGAAGTGGGATCTCATTTAGGTTAGATTGCATTATACTTGTACTTGTAGCGAGTGATTGAAACTGAAATCGGACTCTTTAAAGTAAAGAATCTCTTGCGCTACGGAAACATGCCAATGCTATATACAGAAATTAAAAACAAATGACAATAATAATAAAAAAGACATTGAAAAAAAAAAACAATGTGATTTTTCTAATATTTTCGCTCAAAACGTACATAGTGGGTACACGTAAGAACCACCTGGCCGAGGCGGTTTTAATGAGGCCCAACAATCACTGTTTTGGATCAGAAATAAAAAAGTTAGGTATACCCCTGCAAACCCCAGTTTTCCCTAATATAAAATAGGGGTTTAAGGGGTATACATTTCACGGACATGTTTTCCTAAAAAAAAAGAAAAAGAAGAAAGATGTCTCATATTTAAGTACACACGAACATTGAACTATTATGCGTTCTTGGATGCCATAGTAGTCGTATGAACATGTACTGTACATGTATGTATCAACATGTGTATCTTTTCTCCATCAGGCAAACACTTCCATGAAAAGTGTACTCCCTTGAAACCCACTTTTAAAGAATAAAATTGGGGTTTGCTGGGATTTACCTATTTTTCTTATTTTTGCTCCAAAACATAGATTGTGGGTACTCATGTACCCAAAAGTTATGTTTTGAGCAAAAATAAGAAAAACAATCTTTTTTACAAGTTAAAAAATCTCTGTATATTGCATGGACATGTTTTGTTGAAGAAGTGCTATGTACATGTGTTATCACTGCCATGGATTACCACTGCCAAATAGTTTTATTTTTTCAGGCTTTATTTTGCTTCTTGTACTTACGTAGTTTGCTTTGGTTGGCGTGTTCTATCGATACAGTAGCATGTTTTATAAATATAAATGATTGAAAAATGATTGTGTTATGATTTGTGTTTTTGAATTATCCGGGTCTGGCAAGTTTACTATTAAAATTAACAAAGCTGCTTCGTGAACAAAAAAAGAAATATTTAATAAAATGAAAATAAAACTGAGATCCTTTAAGAGCAGTGAGCATATTAATAAGAAAAGGGATGTACCATACCGCGGTTTCGGCTACTTAAGCATCTTCAGTGACCCTTTAAATTTGGCAAAATGGAGCCAAAAACTGTTATTTTGCAACTTGAGACAAAAGACTAATATTATCCAATCTGGCGAAATATATAAAACGTGGGTTAGAAAATGAATCTAAACCAATAATGTATTTCTGATTTCTGATTTCTAAGAATACCCTCGCTGATCTCAAAGGACCAAAAGGAAAATATAGCCTGCACTTTGGATGATGTACGGCAGTGCCAAGCCATCACAAATTCAACAGCAAGATATATGTACTTGCAATTATGAGCTCTAGGTATATCTTGCGTTACATGTCTAGTTAAAATTACAACTTCTATCTTCTGTTACACTTTCTTTATAACCTAATGGCTTCATACTTGTCAAGTAAAATTGCTCCATTGTAGGCCTCTATACCCTTTCACCGGCCCCATGCTAATGTTTGTTTGTATGTATTGAGGTTTAACGTCCCAGTCAAAACATTTTTCAGTCATGTCGGGAAGGAGCCACCGCTTCCTGGGCATTAACCAGTACTTTAGGGAGTGAATGTTTCTTGCTCAAGGACACAAAACGGTGACCCATCTGGGGATCGAACCCAGGACCTCTTGATTCGGTGTCCGACGCTCTACAACTAGGCCAACGCGCTCCCTTAGTGTTTGTTTACTTGGATCAGACATTTCGAGTTCTGTGTGTTCAGAATTGTTTAGGCTGTATGTTTAAATTGCTACACCACGCCTTTTGCGTTTCTACTGACCAGTTTGTTAACCACTTAGTAATGGTAAAAGTAGGCAATGATCAGGAAATGGCGCACACAGACAGACATTCCCATTTCAGAAACCGAGGTGGCAGGCAAAAAACTTAACTAACAAACAGGTACTAAGGAAACATATCGTAAGCTGAATGAGCAACTACTTTCCCAATAGGTGGCCTCTCGGTTACCCAAATTTAACTAAAATATGAAAACGTATATATTAAAGGTGCTTAAAACACAAAATTCAACACCAAGACATAAACCAATAAGAACCACAACAGAAGTATCGCCTTTGAATGATCCGTAATATAAAACTACTGGCGGCCTTAAACTACGTGGGTGATCCAAGAAGTAATGCGAACACAACTGTATTTTAGTAACCAACGCAGATACAATTGAATAATTTGGCATGTGTACACGTGTATATATGTGCAGTTAGTATTAGGTGTGATATCATGAAGTTCGGATGACGAATTGAGATTTAAGGAATATTTGATTTGTCGACCCGAAGTCGACATGGACGCGAAATTGTCTGAAAACGTCAATTATGTGAGGGGTACAGGGAAAGATTTTGTGCTCTAATTTATTAAATTGACATTTATATGCATACAAATCATATAAGTTGTGTTATATATGCATTATGTTTGGAAATAATAGAAAAAGCGAAATGCAAAGATCAGCAAGGACTATTCTATGTTGCCTAGCAACAGCATCTGACAAAAATTCCACAATTTCGACAAAGTACGACAAATACCTATAATTCGTACGTATATTTGACTCCGATAAGGTTGTAAATATCGATATTTATGCCCACAGCTTATCAAAACGAAGACTCTCTTTTCAAAAAATGAATGTTATATGGAATTTAAACTTTTTGGTTAAGTAGAATGGGCTTTGGTGAACACGATGAGATTTGGAGAGATCAAAATTGACTCAAATTCTAGGGGGTACAGATAGCCAAACCTCAATAATTTGCGCTGTGTTAAACTCATAAAGGTATGTCTGTAAATCTATTCAAGGGATTATTGTACTTTGGAATAAAACGATTATTGACGTAATTGTACTTTGCATATGACACTGCAGTACATAAATAAAATCCATTTTAACCGTGGCCAAGATCGTTTACCTTGCATTCTCTTGTTGCTAGGCAACAAGGGTTGCTATGTGATTCAGTCAAAATATCAATCGGATCTGGAAAAGTCGATAATGCATTATAATTCTGATGTAAACTATCTTGAAAAATGGCAATGGTGAAAGAAATTACACATGAGTTCGCATTACTTCTTGGATCACCCTCGTAGTTCTCGCCCTTAGCTTTTGCAGTGGTTTGCGAGATTATAAGAATCTTATATGGGGTTCTGTTCTAGATTGAAGTTTCCAACCCAAGTGATGACCGTGCTGAGCGGAACCGAGGCTCCGCCGAGGTTCCGCTCAGCACGGTCATCCCGAGGGTTGGAAACTTCCATCTAGAAAAGAACACCATATTAGATTCTTTTTCTTGCACAACAACTCCCCAAATCTGGTTTATTTCAAGGTTTTGCGTAATTTTTTGGCGCACTTAGCCTGGGTGAGAACACCTGGGTGAGATGCAATTTTATCACCCAGGCAAAAAGTGTGGCAATTTCTGTCTGGTGTGCAAGAATTAGTTATATAGTTGTTCGGTCCTCGTGGTGAATCTCTAACACGGCAATGAATCATCATGATAACGTCGAATAAAAAATGAGGACTCAGGGCCGTCGTCGGCTTTTGAAAAGTGGTCCGGCCATGAAAGGTCAAAGATGTTCACGAGTGCCAAAGGCACGAGTAGGGGGAGAGCACGAGAGGGGGTATTTCCCCCTCTCGTAAGGGGGGTACGGGGGATCTCCCCCGAAAAAATTTTATATTGCTGGACGTCCGTAGAAACGATTTTAATGCACTTTGAGACAATTTTTGAAACATTATGAAGCCACGTACTGGTCGAAAACTATGAGGCCTGAAATACTCACATGATTCGCCTTGCCGAAGGAACGCTGAGGGAATTAGAAAGACGTCGGTTGATTAGGAACCGGCGGAATATGTTCCATGATATAATAATAACATGCACGTTTTAACAAATTTTGGAATATGAAGAAAAATGATATTTGCAAAAATTTTATACGTAAACGATTTTTCGGCATTGTTGACTTAATGCAAGTATAAACAGTGATTGTGTTATTGTGAAATTATGTTCAATAAGTAGAAATCTCAACTGTGGAATACAGCTTAACACTTTTTAAAAAAAAATGTTTTAAGATCACAGAGAATCGGTTTTATTCACAATGAACACTTTAATGAACACTTTAATGCATCTTCTCTTCAAACGATAATCCGTCAATATCCAATAATATGACAATACCAGTCTTTAATACAGGTGTCATTTTCGTGATTGTTTTTATAACGACCATCTTTCACACCCTCGGGCTGATTCACTGAGCACGCTTAATATCATTTAATTGGTCCACCGCACTTCAAAAAAAAATGAAAAGGCAAACACGTTTTCGGCCGAATAATCGAAAATTGTGGTCCGGCCGAAACCATTTTCGGCCAAAAAAGTGGTCCGGCCATGGCCGGACCGGCCGGACCGCCGACGACGGCCTTGGGACTCACAGATGGAGAGCCCTGGGTGGCAAATACATCACTGAAAATTAAAAGCAACAGTTGAACCCCGGTGGGCCAAGCAAGAGACAATAAGCTCCAGCCCTAACCAGCTAAATTGAATAGCTTTAAGTCGTGACCATCATAGTCTGACGCCCGACCCACCGGCGTGCAATTAAAGAAGGCAGTATACATATAGTTATCAACCATGATTGGGTTAAAAACTAAGCATGCAGACTGTCGCCTAATACTCTTAGTTTAATTTGCTCCAGATTTGCAGTGATGTTGTTAGGCGCCTAGGGTGCGTTCCTTTACCGGAATGGACTGGAATCTCTGTTTTTAGGTGGGAAAAAATAACAAAAAGTCTTGTAGTTGTACACTTAAAGAAAACATAGAGCAAGCCGATTGAGCAGCTATTTTCCAATAGGTGGACATTTAGTTACCCAAACTTAACAAAGTGTTAAGTGTTTCGGTTTCAGCCACTTCACCATCACACTTGTCTCGGTTGGCCGCTTAACCAGTCCACCCCAGTTTGGTTGTTCCTGTGATTTATCTTCATGAAAGACTCTTCTCTTAATTCTGTCTGCCCCTCTGTTGTGCTTGTCACTTTTGTTTTGGTAGGTACTAGCCATGTGGTTTCAGGTTCAGACAAATCTAGACATCTTGCTCTTCACGTGTGGTGTCGGAACTGTTTTTTTTTTTTTTCGGATGACTCCAGGGCCGAAATAAGGCCCCATTCCCAATGGAATTTAGGTGACTTTCTTCCCAGTCTGGAAGAAAAAATTCCCTATCACAGTTGAAAATTATTTTCAACATTTCAATAGATTGTGAATTTCAAATTCTACTGTTTGAAATGAATGTTTAACTGACATTTCAAGTTATTATTTAATGATTCTAAATGAATAACCTTATGTAACTATGCCCCACACTTGAAAAATCATCAACTTTGAATGTTATGAAACTTCCCAAATTCAGGGTTTACATTGCTAATTTTCCCAATCAGAAAGGCCCTAGGGCCCCTTCCCAAAATTGCCAAAACAAATCCCTGCGGAGAGAAATGATCTATGTTTTATGTTGTCTATTCTCCACCCCCACCCCCTGGTGTCTATGTTCATACGTAATATCTCCCTATTTTGGAGGAATCTCCCTATTTTTGAGCAAATCTCCCTATTTGGAATTTCAAAATTTCCCTATGTGTCTTATACATCTCCCTATTTGGAATTTCAGATCTCCCTATTTCAAACCAAGAAATTCCTTCTTTGTTTAATAATTCTCCCTATTTTGAAAGACAAATCTCCCTATTTTGCTTCCAAGGTGGGTCACATGTATGCTATGTTGCCATTTTAAATTTAAATGCATCCATTCCAGGTCCATCTTTTCTTACTTCCCTATTTTTTTTTTAATTCAGTTTATGTCCCTTTCAAGATTATTTCAGCTCATATGAGACAGGCCAATCAGCAGGTGGGGTAAAACGGGAGAACCCCGAGAAAAAAAAACCTGACACACCCGCAAGCAGAACTTGGCTTGTCTCACATGTTGCCAGAGCGGGGCTCGAACCCACACCAGTCACAGCGGTGAGATGATTGAGTGATTAAGAAACAGCTTAACCGCTTGGTGATTAAGAAACCTCTTAACCGCTTGGCCACGGGGGCCGCCCTTCCTCATTTTATGTCTGTTTGTTTGTATTGAGGTTTACTGTCCCAGTCAACAAAATTTCTTTCATGTTGGGATGGAGCCAACTCTTCCTGGGTATTAACCTGTAGAGTTAATGTGCCTTGGCAGTTGCCATCACGAAAACATGTCCGTGTAATGTATACCCCCTTGAACACCACTTTTATATAGAAAAACTGGGGTATGCAGGGGTATACCTAGTTTTCTTATTTTTGCTCCAAAACATAGATTGTGGGTACTCATTGGAACCGCCTCGCCAAGGCGGTTCTAACGTGTACACACAATCTATGTTTTGAGCAAAAATAAGAAAAATATCAAAATTTTTCAGCTGAAAATTTTCAATTTTTAAAGCTAAAAAAATCTCTGTTTATTGCATGGGCAAGTTTTCGTAATGGCTTAAGGACACAACACAGTGTCACCTGTTGGGAGTCACTTTTGTTAGATCAAAGTCAACTATTATACAAATGCAGCATTGTAATTTCCCAAAATTTACCCTCTGCAGAGGGTTTTTTTACCCCCAAAAATTTGTTGTGTCCCCCAAAATTAAAGGGATTTTTGATAAACTGAGGGTATAAAAATAAGGAAAAAAGTTCAATGTACCCTCAATATCAAAATCCAGTGGGAACCTTGAAGTGATTTATGCTTCTATTTTCAGTTTCGATCATAACTGGTTTTTTATGAAATTTTCTGATTCCATGTATATGCATTAAATCTTTATTTTCATGTAGCAACAAATAAAGAGAAACAACATAAAGAAAACGAGATGTAAAAATAGAACTCCCAACATATACATGATCATCACAATTAAAATAATCCACATGATAATTTTCATTACATTTTATGAGTTAATTTTAGAAACTACAAGCAATCTTGAACATGCTTCATCAGGAAAACGTCCGTGCAATGAATACCCCCTTAAACCCCACTTTTATATAGTAAAACTGGGGTATGCAGGGGTATACCTATTTTTCTTATTTTTGCTCTAAAACATAGATTGTGGGTACTCGTTAGAACCGCCTCGGCGAGGCGGTTCTAACGTGTACCCACAATCTATGTTTTGAGCAAAAATAAGAAAAATATATAGAGGATATTCAAGTTTTTGGAGTGAATATGAGTTTTATTTCATTGAGTGAAGTGAAAATTTTTTATATTTCATGAGTGCCGAAGGCACGAATGAAATATATAATTTTTCACTTCACGAGATGAAATAAAACTCATATTCACGACAAAAACTTGAATTTTCTTTTTATTATATTGCATGTAGTCATTGTAAAGTTGCGCGCTAAAGCATATGACGTCAAAATCTTAAATGACGTCATTACGTCACGTCATTACGTCGCTATTGTGTGTGAACGTTCATTGCGTCAACAATAGCATAGATTATAAAATTTAGTTATGTATAAATTAGAAATGAAACGGTGGAATCGTAATTTGCGTATTCCCAAATTTTATATTTTCACATGTGAAAATATAACTTTTTTATATTTTCACATGTGAAAATATAACGTTTTCAAATATTGGTTATATTTAATACATATTTCTCTATATTTCATCACTTGCCATATAATAAATTTTTTTTTCCAATTTTCGAAAATTTCACTTTTCTAAGCTGAAAAAAATTCTCTGTATATTGCATGGGAAAGTTTTGTAAACTAGTCATAGTGCAGATTTCCAAGCTTCCCATCATCTGACACAGCCTGAAATCGATTTTGTGTCTAACAGTGTGCAGCAAACGTACATCCATTTCAAGGCCTGAATTAAAAATTGTTTGTTTGTCCTTCACCTACCCAGCATTTTAGAATGGGGTAGGTATAGGTAGGGACATGTATTATAATTAGCTTTCAGTAGAAAGTGGACAAAAATGCCAACATGCAATTGTTTTAATCTAATAAATCTGGTAACAAGTCTACCATTGATCTTGACTGTAGGACCACTTGATCTGTTTCATTCATAGCAGCAACAATGTGCTCAACAATGTTTTTGGTAGACAGGATGCACCTGCAGGAAAAATGTTTGATAAGAACTACCAAATTATCCAATATATTTAATAAAATTATTTTAATTCACAAAATTGCAATATAATTTTTGGGGTATGGGGTGGGGGTGGGGGGTAAAAAGTGGGTAGGTAGGTTGAGGACAACCAAACAAAATTTTATTTTCAGCCTAATGTATTTAAGGTTGGCCTAATTCAGAATTGAGCAACAGTACTGTTGTGTATGGCACAAATCACTCATATCTTTGATTAAAATACAAGTAAGGAATTAAAATTTAGGTTTCGGGCAACCATGAAACTATTTCTGGCAACCATGAAACTACGGCTGGAAGAACATTTATAACACAACTTGTTAATCATTAATAACACTAAAATTACACTATAGATCATAATAATATGAGCTGTTGCATTGGAAGACCATCAACCTGCATATGAGAAAACTAAAGACGCAGATCAGCTTTGCAGTAACAGCAAAGCTGATCAGCGCCTTTGTTTTTGCTACTCAGATAGTACGATTCCTCTTCTTTCTCAATCCAAAATTTCAAGCTTCCAGCCCACTTCTATGGATGTACAGCCTGGTTTTGTCAGACCTGGTCGGAACCCAAATTGCTGGTTTTCTCATGCACAGGCTCCTTTGTCAAGATATCATGTAAAATGGTTTCCACCAAGACTGACAAAAATTAGTTTTTCTCCATAACAACATGATGATTCATGAATATTACTGATAAAGACGGTGATATTTTAAGGTGACCAAGTACAACATAATGATTCATGAATATTACTGATACAGATGATGATTTTAGGTTACCGAGTACAACATAATGATTCATGAATATTACTGATACAGATAATGATTTTAGGTTACTGAGTACAACATAATGATTCATGAATATTAGATTTACTGATAAAGATAATGATGTTTTACGGTGACCAAGTCATGAAATATTACTGATAAAGATAATGATAATTTACGGTGACCAAGTACAACATAATGATTCATGAATATTACTGATAAAGATGATGATGTTTTAAGGTGAGAGGGTACAACATAATGATTCATGAATATTACAGATAAAGATGATGATGATTTAAGGTGACCGAGTACAACATAATGATTCATGAATATTACTGAATACAACATAATGATTCATGAATATTACTGAATACAACATAATGATTCATGAATATTACTGAATACAACATAATGATTCATGAATATTACTGAATACAACATAATGATTCATGAATATTACTGAATACAACATAATGATTCATGAATATTACTGAATACAACATAATGATTCATGAATATTACTGAATACAACATAATGATTCATGAATATTACTGATAAAGATGAGGACATTTTCAGGTGACAGAGTACAACATAATGATTCATGAATATAATTGATAAAGATGATGATGTGTTAAAGTGACCGAGTAAGTGAGGCACAGAGAGACCCATAAATATACAAGCCACTTCTTAGAGAAATTTATCTTTTAGCCTATACTTATATAGTAAAATTGAGGTTTGACGGGGTCAAGAGAAAAAAATCAATAATTGATGTAATTATGTAATTTAAAAGTCAAAAATGCTAAATTCTAACAAAAATCAATATAACTAACCATTACTTTATGATAGGCAAGGTAAATATTTGTAAAATTATAATTTAGTTCATAATTAGATATTCAATATGTAAAAAAAAAAATTCTCAAGTAATCATGGAGAACTCAGAAGGTTCCATAATGGTTAACATCCTTTTCATTTTGTTCAGGCTACTTATGTCTATAGATCTACTGGAATTGCTTTTACAAAGCATGTTTCATTTTCCTGAAAATGCATTTTTTTAAACATTTTTCATCAGTACTCTGGGGAGTTAGTGTGTCTTGCTCAAGGACACAATACGGTGCGGCCAGTGGGGATCGAACCCAGGTCCTCTAAATTTGGAGTCTGATGCTCTATCACTATCCATACACACTCTCCAAGTTCACATGGAGATGTTTCCATGATGTCAACCATATATTAGTTACCTTCAGTATAAACTACATGAGGTTTATAATTTGGAAAAATGTTATCTTTAAGATAGCCAATTTTAGGCCATTTAAATATTCCATCACAGCATACATTAAAACCAGAGGACCAATGGTCCTGTAAATGCTCACCTGATCTGACTAGACAATTTTACTTGTAGGGGAGCAAATGGCCACTACCCTGGAAAATAGCCAGTATGTTGCTGCTTATTAAATATACAGGTGACCCCTGTGGCTGAGTGGTTAAGGGCACTGATATTTCATTACCACACTTAACCATTCGATCATCTCACCGCTGTGTCTGGTTTGGGTTAAAGACACATTTTGCATTGCATAACAACCTAATGACCTTAAGCAGACTACTGATAAGAAATCACAGGTAATGCAAGGGTGGCTTTACAGGTAGGGGCCATGAAAGGGAACCTAAAGTCAATACCTGTGAAATATGTATTGTATAAAAGAGATTGTATTTTTATCTATGATCATCATTTTGGTAATTTGGATGATCTGTCCCTTTGGGTCTAAATCAGAAATAAAGAATATTGCAAATTTATTTATTTATTTATTTATTTTATTTATTTATTCAACAAAGTATTTTCATCGAATAATTGGCATACACTTGAAAGTCTTGTGTCTAATAGCACTGTTCACAGTTTAGAAGGTTCCTTAATCCAGAATGTACAGTTTGCTTTTTACATGAATGAATGTTGCATGGATAATTGAAAAGGAAAACTGTCATAAAACCAATTTACATTGAAACAGGGATTTTCACACGTTTTGACTGATACTAAACAAACACAGAGTTAGTGAAAGCCAGTGAGTACATGAATTATGTTGGTTTGTTGAAGGTGTGAAAAACAGATGACCACTTCATCAATGTAATACACTTTAATGACACTTCATTTATTTCTAGTTAGACCTTTGAGTGACAAGTCCCTCTGAGATTTATGACACTAATGTTTGGATATCATTCTAGTGATACAAAAACGGAACCTATATGTGCAGTGTGACATGACACATTTATTTCTATTTGGAATATGGATATTATTATAATAATTTATTCCGAAACTTTTCTTCAGTTAAATTGTTGAGAAAATGATCAATGGTCTAGGCTTGCTCTTTCTGACATAGAATTTAGGTTTAATATGCTTCAGCATTGGCTCAATTCAAAAAAATAGATGATTTTAAATGCAAAACTGAAAATCAGAATAGAAACTATAAGAAAATAATAGAGGTTCTAAAATTTCATTGTAGACACTTCTCAATTATGTTAAAGTTCCCTTCAAGTGGCCCCCTCAAGGCAGAGGCCAATGACCCCATAATCACTTACATAAGATAAGCCTTTGATGTGCGCTATGCCTCCTGGACTGTTTATTAGGCGTCATTAGACCAGGCCACCCCAGGTAAAGAAGCAGCAAACTGTGTCTTTAAGCCAAGTTCTGGGCGGGTGTGGCAGGTGGTTTTTCTCTGGGTTCTCCCGTTTTCGCCCCACCTACTGATTGGTCTGTCTCATATGAGCTGAAATAATCTTGAAAGGGACGTTAAACTGAATAAATAAAAAACAACCAAAAAGAACTAAATATACAGGCTACCATTGAAGCTTTCATTTGTAAGTCTAATGAAATTATCTGCTGCCATGGCAATGGCAATTTTGATACAATCTGCTCCAAAATCGAATGCAGTCAATCCCCTAACTCAATGACGGTTCACATAAATATTTTGGTCAATATTGGTCCACTAGCCTCAGAAATATAAATTTGTCTTTGAAATTGTAGAAAGATGACACCCGATGCCTGCCTATCCTTTAAACTCTCATCTGTGAGCCTTCAGCTCAGGTGAGATGAAAACTCAATATTTTGGTGATGTTCACTTTTTTATGACATGACTACATGCGGGTGTCCATTGTCTGTCCAATGTACAATGTTTTTAACACTCAACCACATATAAAACTCCATATTTTGTTTACCTTCATATATTTGTTACAGGCATATAATTTATATGGTTTGTTTCAAACTTCCATAGATCAAATGTCCATTTTATATGCAGTTGTTTTCACAATGCTTTTTGTTTTAACCAATATTCAACATTGTCCTTGTTTGTTTTTAGCCCATCAACATTCATCTGTTTTTTTCTCCAAAACTTGTTGAACGGCCCTTTGCTTTCACATTGCTTTTCGTTTTAACCAGTATTCAACATCGTTGTTGTTTGTTTTTAGCCAATCAACATTCATCTGTATTTTCTCCAAAACTTGTTGAACGGCCCTTTGCTTTCACATTGCTTTTTGTTTTAACCAATATTCAACATCATTCTTGTTTGTTTTTAGCCAATCAACATTCATCTGTATTTTCTCCAGAACTTGTTGAACTGCCCTTTTACCAGAACCAGCATCTCTCTGTTCAAAGAATTCTTTTACCTAGAAAAAATGCAATATAATGTCACAAACTTCCTATGGATATTGTTGTGTAATAAACAGTCTTATGACCACACCTGTATTTACACTTTTTTGTAGGAATTTGTAGCGTCCCAAGAAAAGGTTTTTTGCCTGTATGCATGTATGCAAAAACAAAGGCACTTTAAACTTGGAAATCAAGCAGAATTAATATAGGCAAATGTTTTTCTTTTTTATTATTTCGACCTCAGGTTTATTTGTCCGTCAACATTGGTATTTGATCCTGTATTTTTATTTATTTTTTCGCAAGTCATCACGAAAACATGTCCGTGTAATGTATACCCCTTTGAACCCCACTTTTATACAGCAAAACTGATTTATACAGGGGTATACCTATTTTTCTTATTTTTGCTCCAAAGCATAGATTGTGGGTGCTCGTTAGAACCGCCTCTATGTTTTGAGCAAAAATAAGAAAAATAGCAAACATTTTCTACTGAAAATTTTCATTTTTTACAACTTTAAAAATCTCTGTATATTGCATGGGCATGTTTTCGTAATTTATGAGATCTCATGTGAGTCATCTGGTTTTGTCCTTACCTCATTGTAATCATACTGTGTGTCAAAATTCCCAGCTAAGGATTTTATCATATTGGCCATCATAAACGACAATCCAGCATACCTGGAACAGTAAAGGCGATACCATGCTTTTAAGCTCACAGAACCCTTAACTTTTTCAAAAGAATATAAGTTTGAGGTGAGGAAATACTGTACATTTTGGCATTCATTAGCACAACTTGGAAATATTAAACTTAACTTAGCCATTTTAAAATCAACTTGGCAATCTTAAACTTTTTTTCACAAACTTAATTTCATTTTGCAAACTTTAACTCAACCTTGGCAATCTTAAACTCAATTTGAGAACTCAACTTGACAATCTTTAAGTCAACTTGGCAATCTTAAATTCAAAATGACAAACTTTAACTCAACTTGGCAATCTTTAAATCAAAATGACACTCTTTAACTCAACTTGGCAATCTTGTACTCAATTTGTAAACCTTAAACTCAGCAATCTTAAATACAACTTGTCATTCTTAAACTCAACTTGGAAATCTTATACACTATATAGTTAAAATCAATTTGGTAATCTTAAACTCAACTTCACAACCTTAACTCAATGTGGCAACCTTTAACTCAACTTGACAAGCTTAAACTCGCTTGACAATCTTAAAACTCAACTTTGCAATCTTGAATTCAACTTGACAATCTTAAACTCAATTTGGCAATCTTAAACTCAACTTGACAACCTTAAACTCAACACGGTATTCTTAAGCACAATTTGTCACTCTTAAATTAACAGTAGCACAAGTAAACTCAACTTGGCAATCTTGAATTAAACTCTGAAAATCTTATATTTAACTTGGAAATCTTAAACTCAAAGTTGACCATCTGTAACTCAACTTAGCAATCTTAACCTCCAAACTCAACTTGGCAATGTTTGTCTCACCTGTCATGGAATATTTCCCAATGTTGTTTAAAGAACCTCCAGGCATGAACCTTTCCCCCTGGGTTGGCTGCTACAGCTCTCAGTACACTGGGTGTGTCCTGAGCTCGTACCTTGGACTTGTCTAGGGAATAGTCTAGCAATCTACAAGCAGAGAGAGGTCATCAGGAAAAAATGTCCATGTAATGTATACCCCCTTGAACCCCACTTTTATATAGCAAAACTGGGGTATGCAGGGGGATACCTATTTTTCTTATTTTTGCTCCAAAACATAGATTGTGGGTACTCGTTCGAGGCGAGGCGGTTCTAATGTGCATCCGCAATCTATGTTTTGAGCAAAAATTAGAAAAATATCAATATTTTTCCATTGAACCTTTTCAATTTTTAAAGCTAAAAAAAATATCTGTTTATTGCATGGGCGTGTTTTCGTAATGTGTTCAAATTTTGTCATGGTAAATTCTAGTCTTATGGCACTTTGACAAGTACATATATCAAGTTACTCTGGCATACAACTGGGGATAAATTGTTTTCTGACTGCTGAACCCAAAGAAAAAAATCTATCAAAGAAGTGAAAACTGGAGCAGATAATGTAAACATAACTCAGACTTGTCTAGGACAGAGACTAGCAATCAACAAACATGAAGTTTGTGTTCAAATAGTGTTGTGGTAACATTGATTTTTAGGGCAATATATGGTACTTTGACGAGCATCAAGTCAACCAATATCACAAATAGGGATAAACTATTTTCTAGTTTTCTGACAAAAGAAATCAAAGAAAAAAAAAACAATAGAGGAAGTGAAAACTGGTGCATATTATGCTAAATGTCACCATGAATCTAAAAGAAATCAGCCTCACCTTGATAGCAGACTATAATCCTGGGTTTGAGCTAATGCTGTGACAAGCTTGGATTTCTCTGTGTCATCTGTTTCTGTAGCGTAGCAGTCCCACACATACTCCCAGTCTGCGGGGTCTTGACTATACTTGACACCAGTTACATATACCAGAGATCTCAGATTGGGGCTTATGCTGAAAATAGTGTCATCAGTTCAAAACTTAAGTGTGAATTTGTTTGTTTGATTTGTTGTTTTACTTCCTAGTCAACAGCTATGCTCATGTCAGGACAATGCCTTTATTTGGTGAGTTTGATTTTTAGTTTTACCTAATAGAGAACATCTATGGTCATGGGTAATGTATAATTTAGGGACTTTTCTTAAGGAACCAGGGACCTGGTCATGTGATATACGTCTGAGAATTAAAAAAAAAACAAAATAAAATATATTAATAATTAAACAAAAAAGATAAGAATATTCTACCAATTAAGCTTAAATAATGGCAAACCTTAAAAAGGGTTTAAGTTTCATACAAAATATATTACCTTGTTTGGTTAACTTTCCAGTCTTGAAACAGTTTTTGTCCATCCTTAATAGAGTCCCTGTGACCTAGACCAACAGCTTTACTCAAAATCTCTGATCTTAAATACCTGCAGTAGGAAAAATATTCAGTTAAACCTGTGTAAATAGCCTGCTGATTGGAAACAGAAAAAGTGGTCTCTGAGGCCAACCTACAATCTTGGCAATCTTGAACTCATCTCAGCAATTTTAATCTCAACTTGTCAATCTTAATCTCAACTTGTCAATCTTAATCTCAACTTGACAATCTTAATCTCAAATTGACAATCTTAATCTCAACTTCTCAATCTTAATCTCAACTTCACAATCTCACTCTCAACTTGACAATCTTAATCTCAACTTGTCAGTCTTAATCTCAACTTGTCAATCTTAATCTCAACTTGTCAATCTTAATCTCAACTTGACAATCTTAATCTCAACTTGGCAACCTTAAACTCAACTTGACAATCATATGTAGCTTTTTAGATTTTCAAAGATATAAAATGGTACTGAAGTGAATTTGTTCTTACTTTTCTAATGTGGTTCCCTTATCTTCCCAGGTTGTTGATTTCAGCTGATTTAACATCAATTTATTCAGCAAATATTTCTGAAAAAAAAAAAAAAATCTTGTGAGAATAAATCATATTTGGTTTTGAACAATCAAACAGCAATCTCTAGGTAATACCATATTCATTCTAATTAGTGCACATGCTCTAATTAGCACACACTCTGGTCGTTTTCGAAAATCATGTGCATAAGCACACATTGCCCGACAAGCATAAGGGTATTTTATAACAATTTTAGTATTTTACTCATTTATGCTGTATTAACCGCATTAAAACTCAAGTTTAGACATCCAAACACTATTTTGCAATGATTGGAATAATTTAATGACATCATCATTGGTACATACAGGATCTTACACTAGTGGTCATTTCATATGAAATTTATTAAACGAGCCTTCGGCGAGTTTAATAAATTTCATATGAAATGACCACAAGTGTAAGATTCGTTTTATCATATGACTTTTAAAATAGGATTTTTTCGCCTTCGAAGTGGATATATTTTCAATGAAAATTTACATTGTTGTTACGGACGTCGTCAATGACGTTACGTATTCCCGCAAAAGTGTTAATACACGTGTGTTCATATGATTTTTATGACATGACGTTATCCACTGGAAAACAGCGACGTCATATGATAAATGTAGTTTTGACATGGTAGTTTCAGCACTTTATGTGTTGTTTCAGTTCCTAGTGTGCGTTTATTAGAACACCTTAACTTTAAAGTATTTTGAAAAGTTAAGCCAACTGTTAAAACGAATACGAACTGTTAAAACGAATACGGTATGCTAGTATGTATAACCTTTCAATTTGTTTTTCTAAAATTGTTTTCTACCTATCTTCATTTTGTCATAGAGGTTGTCATTGAAGATCCTTTCAGATCATGCAGTCTTTTATGGTGTTGTCTTATTATATGAATCATGTCACGAGAAAACAGGGTTTTTGTCCATGCGAAAACAAAGGCGCAGATCAGCTTCGCAGTAACTGGGAAGTTGATCAGTGCCTTTGTTTTTGCTAAAGGGATAGTACAAACCCTCTTCTTCTTAAATCTGAAATTTCAAGCTTCTAGCCTTCTCCTGTGACTGTATAGGCCGTTTTATGTCAGAAACCCTAAGACCGGTTTTATTGCGTCAAGGCTCATATCAAAAAGGAATGTTTTATAGGCTCTTGATGGAATCATGTTTTTGACAAATAAGATGTAAGTCACAAGAGCCTACCTTATACTCTGTATAGATGGGTTTTGTCATTATCCGACCTTGAATGTAACCCAGGTTAGCCAGTAGGGAGTTCCAAGGGAGGTAATCCTGCTCATTTACCATGTAGAGTGTCAGGTCAAGAGTTATGTTGATACTCAACAGTCCTGACCTACAAAACAATATAAAAAGGGAGGTAATCATGGTTTGCCAGTAGGGAGTTCCAGGGGAGATAATATTGTTCATTAACCATGTAGAGGGTCATGTCAAGTGTTACCAAGTGTCAGGCCACTTTTTGCTGACTTTTCCCTAACGTGTGGGAACCCTGTTAAACATAATTTTTCTTAGAAATTACTTTCTTATGCCCCTACTAGACTATGACACCGTGTCCCACCATTTACCACGAATTGGAATATTTTGGGATTCATAGTCAGTTCGTAAATGTCTTATTTGGATGAATGTCTTATTTGGATGAATGTCTTATTTGGATGAATGTCTTATTTGGATGAATGTCTTATTTGGATGAATGTCTTATTTGGATCTTAACTGAATCATACAGTTCACAATAAAGTTCCTATAATTTTTGGGTTGATCTAAAATTGGTGATAAAAATTTTGAAGCATCACATCAGCTTACCTTGATAACATGAAGGCATCATCTATAAGGCCAGCTCTTTCTGAGGTACTAAACATCTGGAATATAAAACAATCAATATTATATTGAAACATACAACAATTTGTGTGTGTTTCAACATTAACTGATTGAATTATTAAGCAACCATCTCCGAACAGCTTAATGTTCTTGTTTGTCTGCTCATGATCATCTTCAGCTAAACCCTTTGTCTCTGTACTCGTTGGAACTCCTACTCTTCCAGAGCCATACAAAAAATGTTCCCACTTTTGCCGATTACCTTTTTTTTAATGTTACACCCTATGAGCGGTCACCAACATGACAGGCATATGTACCAGCAGGGTTTCGAACCTGCAACCCCTTGATTGCTAAGCAAACATGCTATCCATTACACCACCACGGCTGTATTTGGCAGAAGTGAGTCCCCTAGCTAGTGCTAAACTCATTTTTCATTACTTCTTCGTTTCATTTATCACCCAGTTTTAAGTCTCTAACTATTCTTGCCACCAGTTGATAATAATCTGATATAACAGCGATAAGTAAATGGTGGAAATTAGGCTACGCTCCCTATTCAATAAGTGTAGAATATGCAGTAATATCTCTTTTCACGCAAGCTTCTCTTTGCCTTTCCCAAATATGTTCAGGGTTATCCTATACTATAAATGTTGATCAGCAAAACATCGTCATAGGGTCTTCAGATAACTACAGTCAGACAGAAATTAATATACCTGATCCAATGAATATGTTTTCAGGCATAAGGAAAATATGTCCGTGAAATGTGTACCCCCTCAAACCCCACTTTTATAAAACAAAACTGGGGTATGCAGGGCTATACCTATTTTTCTTATTTTTGCTCCAAAACATAGATTGTGAGTACTCGTTAGAACCACCTCGGCGAGGCTGTTCTAACGTGTACCCACAATCCATGTTTTGAGCAAAAATAAGAACCAGAGGACCAATGGTCCTGTAAACGCTCACCTGAGACCTGAGATATATACATGTACCAATAAACTTGTTAGACTAGAATGGTACAATGTATGTATATAACCCTAGGGCAGGGTCAGAATAACTCCTGGAGTCAATGTCTTTTTCAAATCATAAAAATTCAGTCCATTTGCCAATTAACTGCAAGTTTTGTCCTTCAAATGACATTTTAACAATTTTCTCAATTCAAATGCATGGACAATCTAAGTTGACCTTGCCGTGAGATAGGTCAAGTTCATCCCAGTGTCATGATTTATACAAATTTTGTAGACCTCCGTTCCTTAATGCTTCATGCCAAGTTTCAAAATCATAGGCCTTCTGGTTCTGAAGAAGATTTTTAAAAAAAATTGCTATTTATAGCAATGGCGGCCATCTTGGTCATGTGACCTTGACCATTTATATAAACTTTCATTTCCTCTTCCTAAGGAAGCTCCACATAAAGTTTGGCTTTGATTGGCTAAGCAGTTTCTGAGAAAAAGCTGTTTGAATATTATGGTCATCTACATGTATATAGCTCCAGGGCAGGGGCAGACAACCCCTGGGCCTAAAATATTTTCATAAGCATAAATCTTCTGTCTAGTGTTGGGTATCGGAAGGAAAAATCACTATCGATTATCGGACAGCTAATATCGATTGATTATCGATTAATCAGAGAAAATTCCAGTATTCTGAAAAGGTGGATTTACATGGAGCAGAACTGGACAAATTCCTGTTATTGAATCACAGTGAACTAATGGTGAGGTTTGGATTCAGTAAAACATATAAATAGGCCTCTAGTAAACCTGCAGCAAATTCTTTACTGACATTTCCAAGGTGGTTCTGCTGTGATTCTTTATGTTGTATGTTTTATATTGGTTTAAATGAAGCTAGTGATGGCTACTTACTTGAGCTAGTCATCTTTCTTATCATATGCATTGTCATACTTCATGTTTTATCTGTCTTGTTATGTCAGTTTCTTTCCATCTTGGTGTCTGGGTTGGGATTTTAAATTAAATTGTGTCTATTCCTATGCTTTCTGTTCTTACATAGGACTAGATTCTTTTTTGTGCATAGTTATTTTGGTTTCAGATGACACACTTTCTGTAGCGTTCTGGAATGGTTCTAGAAGTTCTACTAGCTTTTCAGAGATAACCAGAAAAAAGAAATCGTCGGCAAAAAAAAAAAAAAAAAAAAAAAAAAAAAAAAATTGTCGGCAAAAAAAAAAAAGCATCGTAAGCTCGTTGTTTCCCACGAATGAGCAAAATAATTCGTACGCTTATTCTCCTTTTCGAGAGTACCAAAATCTGCCTTACGTTTACTCATGTTGCCTTAATGATTGAATGAAGATCGAATTTCATTGCAGAGATTATATATGCTTTCGATTGGCACTTCAAAAACATACAATAAAATTTGAGTTGCAGAAATAAATTAATTTCTTTACATCCATCGATTTTGTTTTTAAAGTCAGTAAATTTAATTACACACAAACTGACAAGAAGATCAAAGAGGTGTTGAAATGAAGTATTCAATGTGTAATTAAAGTCGGCGAAAACAAATATTACTAACCGCTTTTGATAGCGAAATCCTATGATTAAAGACATTGTTTGCGAGCCAAATCAATTAATGTTGTCCATGTTTTTGTGTTGAACCTTGACCCAGCATAATTGTTCACGTGTTTCAATGATGGGTAAATTTCCGTGACGTCAACCGAAGCGATTCTCAATACTGGTCTCCGTTGGTAGCTAGCGATCACGTGTAATGAATATTTAATAGAAAGGCTGGACCAAATGACCATATCGTGCAAGATAGACAGCGCGCGTCATATATTTGTTTTCGGCTACCGTCTTTTGATATCGATAATTAAGGTGTTACCTCAGGTTGTTACATGACCATTAGACAAGCACGCATCTCAACAAACTGCAGAAAACAATCGGAACAAAGTTGATTTATTTTATCATTTGTCGCTGAAAAGGCGAGATGACAATTTTATAGTATGAACTGGCCGCAAATAAACCGAATGTTACGAGAGCGGTAACGGGTCGTTTCAGCCCAAAACTATTACCGACAATCGATTGTGAAAATTTTCAATCGATAGTCGCCGATTTTTAGCTTTGGCGACAAGTGTTCGATAGCTGGCGACTATCGGCACAACACTACTTCTGTCCATTTGCTCATTCCTAGCAAGTTTTCTGCCATTACATGACATTTTCCTATTTTTTCCCATTTAAATGCATGGGCGACCTAAGTTGAACTTGCCGTAAAATGGGTCAAGGTCATCCCAGGGTCATGATTTATATAAACTTTGTAGAGCTCTATTCACAGATGCTTCATACCAAGTTTCAAAATCATAGGCCTTCTGGTTCTGAAGAAGATTTTTAAATGTTTTTGCTATTTATAGCCATGGCGGCCATCTTGGTCCTGTGACCTTGACCATTTATACAAACTTTCATTCCCTCTTCCTAAGGATGCTCCACAAAAAGTTTGACTTTGATTAGCCTAGCTGTTTCAGAGAAGATGTTTCAATATTAAGGTCATATACATGTATATAGCCCCGGGGAAGGCCGGGACAGACAACCCCCTGGGCCCAAAATATTTTCTTAAACATAAATCTTCTGTCCATTTGCTCATTTCTAGCAAGTTTTCTGCCATTTAATTACATTTTCCTATTTTTTCCCATTCCAATGCATGGGAGACCTAAGTTGACCTTGCTGTAAAATAGGTCAAGGTCATCCCAGGGTCATGATTTATATAAACTTTGTAGAGCTCCATTCCCAGATGCTTCACACCAAGTTTCAAAATCATAGGCCTTCTGGTTCTGAAGAAGATTTTTAAACGTTTTTGCTATTTATAGCCATGGCGGCCATCTTGGTCATGTGACCTTGACCATTTATAAAAACTTTCATTCCCCCTTCCCAAGGATGCTCCACATGAAGCTTGGCTTTGAATGGCCTAGCGGTTTCAGAGAAGAAGATGTTTGAATATTATCGTCATTTACATGTATATAGCCCCGGGGCAGGGGCAGACAACCCCCCAGGGGCTAAAATTTTCCATTAACATTAATTTTCTGTCCGTTTGCCTATTCCCAGTAAGTTTTACCCATTAAATAGCATTTTACCATTTTTTCCCATTCAAATGCATTGGTGACTTAAGTTGACCTTGCCTTAAAATAGGTCAAGGTCATCCTAGGGTCATGATTTATATAAATTATGATGGGCCCGCGTCCCCGATGCTAAATACCAAATTTCGTGGAAATCAACCCACTGGTTCTGGAGAAGAAGATTTTTTTATAGGTTTTTGCTATTTATAGCCATGGCGGCCATCTTGGTCATGTGACCTGAACCATTTATATAAACTTTCGTTCCCCCTTCCTAAGGATGCTCCACATGAAGTTTGGCTTTGATTGGCCAAGCGGTTTCAGAGGAGAAGATCTTTGAAATTGTGGACGGAAGGACGACGGATGACAGACGGACGCCGGAGCATGGCCATCCTATAAGCTCACCTGTGAGCCTTCGGCTCAGGTGAGCTAAAAATATCAAATTTTTGCTCATGAAATTATCAACATTTACAGATGAAAAAATCTCTGTATATTACATGGGCATATTTTTAGATGTTCACAGAAAAGTCATATGGATCACTAGCTACTAGAGCTGTTAGATCTGTTTAATATTTAGGGGATTTAGGGGATAACTGTATTCAAATTTTTCATTTGGGGTGGCATGTCGTCAAATATACTGCCCCAAATGAAAAATTTGAATACTGTTATCCCCATTCTAATGTACTTTTTAACTATAAACATCGAAAATAACTTGCTTATCACGAAATGTGAGCGTCACGAGCAACGTATAACTGCGATGTTAACCAATCACAAGCAACATTGCTAGTGATGTGGGGTTTACGACGGTATTACGAAAACTTGCCCATGCAATATACAGAGTTTTTTTTCACCTATAAAAATTGAAAATTTCATCAGAAAAATTTTGATATTTTTCTTATTTTTGCTCAAAACATAGATTGTGGGTACACATTAGAACCGCCTCGCCGAGGCAATTCTAATGAGCACCCACAATCTATGTTTTGGAGCAAAAATAAGAAAAATAGGTATACCCCTGCAAACCCCAGTTTTTTTTTATAAAAGTGGGGTTTAAGGGGGTACTCATTGCACGGACATGTTTTCCTGATGGTATATCGCACAACATACTGTCACAATTTTTTTACGTTATCCAGTAAGACGTTGTGTTACATTCTCAAGTGCATTAGAATTATCTTTATCATATGACGTCGCTGTTTTCCAGTGGATAACGCCATGTCATAAAAATCGTATGACCACACGTGTATTAACACTTTTGCGGGAATACGTAACGTCATTGACGACGTCCGTAACAACAATGTAAATTTCATGAAAATATGTCTACTTCGAAGGCGATAAAATCCTATTTTAAAAGTCATATGATAAAACGAATCTTACACTCGTGGTCATTTCATATGAAATTTATTAAACTCGCCGAAGGCTCGTTTAATAAATTTCATATGAAATGACCACTCGTGTAAGATCCTCTATGTATAAACCAAGTTCATGAATCCTTACGAACTTAGACCTCTTACTTTATGTTTAGTATGTAGCTGTGAAACCAGTTTCTTCCAATTGTCTTCATCATAATTCACTCGATAGTAGCCATACATTCCCGCATTGCCCTTAATCCAATTGGTGCCCTCTGGTATGTCGAAACTTACTGCAAAATATAAAATATGACATAACATCATAGTTTACTCTATTGTAGCCATACATTCCCGCATTGCCCTTAATCCAATTGTTGGCATCAGGTATGTCGAAACTTACTGCAAAATATAAAATATGACATAACATCGTAGTTGACTCAATAGTAGCCAAACATTCCCGCATTGCCTTAATCCAGTTGGTGCCCTCTGGTATGTCGAAACTTACTGCAAAATATAAAATATGACATGACATCGTACTTGACTCAATAGTAGCCAAACATTCCCGCATTGCCCTTAATCCAGTTGGTGCCCTCTGGTATGTCAAAACTCACTGTAAAATATAAAATATGACATTACATCTTAAATGACTCTATAGTAGCCGAACATTCCAGCATTGCCCTTAATCCAGTTGGTGGCCTCTGGTATGTCAAAACTCACTGCAAAATATGAAATATGACATAACATCATAGTTTACTCTATTGTAGCTGAACATTCCGGCATTGCCATTAATCCAGTTGGTGGCCTCTGGTATGTCAAAACTCACTGCAAAATATGAAATATGACATAACATCATAGTTTACTCTATTGTAGCTGAACATTCCGGCATTGCCATTAATCCAGTTGGTGGCCTCTGGTATGTCAAAACTCACTGTAAAATATGCTCAACTCAACTCAATTTATCTGCAAATCATATAACATTTAACAATGCATATATGAAATTTGCCCATAAAAGGCAGAATTTATGACAAAAGAACAAAAAATAAACAAATTTCCCTCCCCCATCCCCCCCTCGCAAAGGGTGTTAAACAACTGTACCAACTGGGCATTTCCATACATACCGGTACTCCAAAGTCTAGAAAAGTTAGATTCGGAAATGAGATGCCATCTTCAAAAAGAACTAGCTTTTGTACGTAGCTTTGAGTCAGAACTGCATCACAAAATCCTATAAATTTAAGTAGGCAAAAGACTTGTCTGTTTGTTCTTAGGTTTTGAGGTTTAATGTCCCAGACTACCAGTCAACAACTTTACAGTCGACCAAGACAGAGCTACAGCTTCTTGTGAATTGATTAGTATTATGGAAAGAGATGGTTGGTATTTTTGACAGCAGAATTCTTCGTATTATTTTGTAAAAACAAATTTCATGTTTATGTATATCGGTACAATTAATCTCTGGTGAGCTTGACGCCTAAGTCTTTGATCATTTGCCAATCAGTTGTTACTTTATTTTACTTTATTTTTTTGCGTGTGCGTGTTTAGGCTTAACATCAAAGTCAATAATTTTTCAGTCATGTCGGGACAGAGCCAACTCTTCCTGGGTTTAACCAGTACTGTAGGGAGTTAATGTGTCTTGCTCAAGTACACAACACGGTGACGCCTGTGGGGATTCAACCCAGGACCTCTCAATTTGGAGTCCAATGCACTACCACTACGCCACTGCGCTCCCTATTTTGAATACAAAATATAAACAGTCAGTAACCTAATATAAGGCAAACAGAAAATATGATAATGCTACACAGAATAGGATTAGAGTACCTGTGTGGTCTGATATGAGCAACTTTTTGGCTTTCTCAGGCTCAGATGATACACTGTACAGGAAAGGAATCTGCCATTTATACCTGTAAATTACATGTATCAAAATTATTTGATATACGGTATACCATAACGAAACACAACATACAGCTTGTTCTTAGGGCTGTAAAAGTTTGCCATTTTACCTGTAAATTACATGTACCAAAATTATTCGATATACCATTATGGAAAGAAACCAATGCAATATACGGTATTTTTCTTCAGGCTGAAAAATTGAAAATTCTCAGATGAAAATTTCCTTTATATTTTTCGTAATGTCTGCTCAAAACATAGATTGTGGGTACATGTTAGAACTGCCAATCTTATGCTTTGAAGCAGAAATGAGAAAACAAATCTACTATTTATATCTATCTGTACTCTACTGAAATCCTGAAAATTGATGAAGCTGTAATATTGTCTGTGTTTATTAAATAATGCTTTACATTCATTTTCAGCCATGTTCATGTCAAGACAATGCTATTCTAGCAGATTACAAGTCAATAGTACTTGCACACTTACTGGCAAGTTCTTGTGTAAGAGAATATGAATGGCTAAATGCAAAATGTTCCAGATCTTGGGTCAGTCTATTGTGTGCATCAGACAGCTATCGACAAAGTTACTGTACTCATGTTCAATATAATTACCCAAACGGAGACTTAAATTCCTCTTTAATCTGTGACTTGGGGTACAAGAGAAACCTGTCCTGGGTAGCCGTCACATGGTTCCCGTTTCTCTTCAGAGTTATCACTGGATACCCCATCTGTTTGGTCCAGGTATCCATTAGGCCAGCTACATCAGCTGTGAGCTGGGAACCAGTAGAGCTGTCCTGCACAGCCTGGAGTAAAGAAAAGTGACAGGCTAAAATTTAGAATAGCAGTCCTGCATAGCCTAGAATACAGGAAAAAGATTGGCTAAAATTCAAGAAGAGCTGTGTTTGGTTAAAATTTATGGTTAAAATTCTGGGAGGGTTGTCCTGTACTGGCCAGGACCAAAAAAAAATCTATGGCTGATCAAATCTGCTACACAATTAGATCTGCCCAGCACAAGCTTGAAGAAAGCCAAACCATGACCAAATAGAAAGTGAAATTGTAATAGTAACTGACACCGACAATGACATAAGAGAACAATACAAGGCATACTCCCTTGGAAAGGTGAGTAATATATGAGCCGCCTCATGGGAAAACCAACAATCTGCATAGGCAATAACAAAGGCGCAGATCAGTTTCGCAGTAACTGCGAAGCTGATCAGCACCTTTGTTTTTTGCTACATGGATAGTATGATTCCTCTACTTTCTAAATCCAACATTTCCAGGCTCTAGCCATCTTCTGTGCTTGTACAAGTCGGTTTGTGTTGGACCTGTTCAGAAACCACATTGTTGGTTTTCCCACGAGGCAGCTCATATAATTATTGAGTCTGGTAAAAAGCGCAAGAAGCTTTGCCCACAACACATAAACCTACCCCAGAAAATGAATTCCACAGATCTTCTGTAGCTGCATTACTAAACTGGTATTTCTGCAGATAGCTTGTCAAACCATTCTTGAAAATATCTTCGCCAAGATAGTTCTTCAACATTCGGATAATGGAAGCTCCCTGCAAAATATCAGCAGGAAAAATAATGTACAAGTCAAAATGTACTGTCAATGTATGCTTAAATATTGCATGCAAGATGCTTATGTTAAATAATGGTAAGTGCTGCTCTTTAATCTTAATTAGTTGAGCAAATATAAATGCCTCATTTGCTCATCTTATTTTTGAAAATAAAACATGTCATAGAAACATTGACAACAATATTCTTTCCACTTTGCAATGGGCAAATAATGAATGGACCTCTTTATAACACGCTTCATTACAACACGAATTTGGATATAACACTGATCATTGTTGGACCCCAATTGGTCATTTTAGACTATTTTTGCTATATGTCTATACATTTTACTCTCTTTATAACACAGACTGGATAGCTAACAAAGAAATTGGCTTGGCATTACAAAAACATGCCCATGTGATAAACAGATTTTTCCCAAGTTGTAAAAATTGAAAATTTTCAGTTGAAAAAATTTGATATTTTTCTTATTTTTGCTCAAAACATAGTACCCACAATCTATGTTTTGGAGCAAAAATAAGAAAAATAGGTATACCCCAGCATACCCCAGTTTTTCTATATAAAAGTGGGGTTTAATGGGGTATTCATTGCATGGACATGTTTTCCTGATGGACCCCATCAATAGTGTTATAAAGAGGTTGTGGTGTATGTTCAAGCTGGCACAAAGTCTTGGCCATTTAACCACTAACAGCATTTCAATGCAACCCATTGTCTTATTTCCGACCATGTGATATATGAGCCTCCTCGTGGGAAAACCAGCAATGTGGTTTCCGAACAGGTCCGGCACAAACCGGACTGCACAGTAACAGAAAGGTGCTAGATGCTTGAAATTTTGGATATAAGTAGAAGAGGAATTGTACTATCCATGTAGCGAAAACAAAGGCGCTGATCAGCTTCGCGGTTTCGCCTATGCAGATTGTTGGTTTTCCCAAGGGCGGCTCATATATATACATGTAGAATGTACAGCCATAGAGGAAATCAAAAGGCTTGAAACTAAATACAACTCAACGACTTTATAATACTATTGTTGGGTCCCAAGCCAATTTTCGTGTTAGCTATCCAATCTGTGTAAGGAGAGTAAAATGTATAGAAAAACAGCAAAAATAGTCTAATATGACCAACTGGGGTCCAATAGTGATCAGTGTTTATATCCAAAACCGTGTTGTAATGGACCGTGTTATAAAGAGGTTCAGGTATATTTTCATGTATTCCATGCACTGGTCAGGCGTAAAAAAAATAGCTGTGTTTCCGCTAACATGCCGAAAATAATCAGGGTCGGGAGGTAGGCAAATTTTTTAATTTTTTCTCTATTTTTATTTGTTTAAAAATTGATAATATGCAACTTAATTCATCTCAAATACTAGATAATGACAGACATTGAAGTTTAAAACATACAGAAGGTTAAATAAAGTGATTTTAAATATTATTGTTGCAGTCTTGACATATTTTAAGTCATATGTCCATTTACCTGAAAATATCAAGGGTCGGTAGGGATGAAAATCTTTTTATTTTCTTTCAAAATGGCAATAAAAACTGCAGGGTCGGCACAAAATCAGGATTGGTCGGGTTAGCGGGAACACGGCTATTTTTTTCTTCAGCCTCATGTGATACATCGGCTGCAAAGGATTTATTCATGGCAGCAAAAACTGACTAAGTTACAATAAATGGCACAAGCTGACAAACACAATAAATCAAAACTCACATAAAAGTCTCTTTTCATACCTTACTGTAGGAAATGGCATCAAAAATATCGTTAATTTCATCTGGGCTGTGTACGGGCACACTGATTGGATGAGACGTTGTAAGACTGTCTAAATATAGCGCTCTCAGTAAGTCGTCAATCACAAATTGGTCTTGCTGAAATTTGACAATATATAGCACAACACATTACACAATACAATAGTAAATGAGCCACCTCATGGGAAAACCAACAATCTGCTTAGGCGAAAACAAAGGCGCAGATCAGCTTCGCGGTAACCGCGAAGCTGATCAGCGCCTTTGTTTTCGCTACTTGGATAGTACAATTCCTCCACTACTTAACTCCAAAATTTCAAGCGTCTAGCCTACTTCTGTAGCTTTACAGGTCGGTTTGTGTCGGACCTGGTCGGAAACCACATTGTTGGTTTTCCCACGTGGTGGCTCAAATAAGGATAGGCAGCACTCTATACTATTGAAGAAGTCAGGGAACACAAATCAAAAATACAAGGAACAATGATTTACATGTATCTAGAAAATAGTTTCAAAGTCTAGAAGCAAATCTTTAGATTGCAAACATTACCTTTTGATGAAATGACGAATGTTCACTTTCATATTGATAAGCTATTGCTTTTCTCAGTTTTGATCTGTATTCATACTGACTGCTAGCCACTTAAATAATTACTACCCAGCTAATGTGTAACAACACCATTTTACCTTACTATAAGAAATTCTATCAAAAATATCATTTATTTCATCAGGGCTTGCCACAGGAACACTTATTGGGTGGGAGGTTCTAAAACTGTCCAAAAATAATCCCCTGAGTAGGTCCATTTCTACAAATTGTTCTTGCTGAAACAATACAAATACACCTATTGTATAGTTCTTTCAGCATGAATAATTTTAATCTCGTCCTGTTGAATGTGCATTACAAACACATCAACAGAGGTTGCAGAGCCTAATTAGATGTTAACGTCATAAGAAATCGTAAGAAATAAATAGTTTTGATCTCGTCCTGTTGAATGTGCATTCCACTTATGTTCATTCTCCTCACCATTATGAAAACATGCCTATGCAATATACAGAGATAAAATGAAAATTTTCATTGGAAAAAAATTGATAATTTTCTTCTTTTTTTGCTCAAAACATAGATTGTGGGTACACGTTAGAACAACCTCGGTGAGGTGTCTCTAATGAGAGGCTGTTCTAATGAGTACCCACACTCTATGTTTTGGAGCAAAAACATGAAACATAGGTATACCCCTGCATACCCCAATTTTATTGTATAAAAGTGGGGTTCAAGGGGGTATACATTACATGGACATGTTTTCGTGATGACAAATTACCAATTAAATAAGAAGAGGTGGGACTTGACTATTGCAAGTCTATAATGCATTTGTGAAGAAAAGGACACTGATCACCAACACAGTCACTGCAAAACTGATCAGCATTTTTTGCTGTTATTCAGATAAGTTTATTCACATATCTTATGAAATTTCAGTACTTTCACATTTCTGCCCTGACATGGGTGAAAAATTGTTGCCTGGGACATAAAGTCATAATCTTCTACCCCGGGAGCTAATTTGACCTATCTTTGGGACTTGGCTAATGCATTTGTGGAAAGAAAAGGACACTGATAACCAACACAGTCACTGCAATACTGATCAGCATTTTTGTTTTTTTCCTATTATTAAGATTAGTACAGTATATGCAAGTGTCTCATGAAATTTCGATGCTTTCGAAAGAACACATTTCTGCCCTGACATGGCTGAAAAATAGTTGCCTGGAACATAAAGCCATAACCTTACCACACCAAACAAAAAGATCACATTTTCATAATTCAGACATATATTATAATATAGGGATCAAATATGATTTTCCATTCATTAACATTTGCTAGGTCCCGAGGGGAGTGTTGAAAACCTCCGGCTACGCCTAGCGAATGTTAATGACAAAATCATTTTTGATCGCTATTATTGCATAAATTCTAAACAAACAAAGAAATAATGGTGCACTATATTTTACAGCCTCATCACATTTTCATACGCGCTAAATCTTTCGTTTTTGTGCTCGTTCCAGGCTTCAGATCCTCATTATTAGCACACGCTTTGCGTGGCGCCTGGTAACGAGAACATATAAGTAAAAGCCATGCATTAACAGCAGGTGCACGCGTGAATTGCAATTATCAATGCATGGCTTTCTCTTCATTAATTAACTGCTGTTAATATCGTGTGACATGGGTATTTATGCAATTATACTGATTTATACAGCAACTTACCATTTATATAGCAAAACTGGGGTATGCAGGGGTATACCTATTTCTCTTATTTCTGATCCAAAACATAGATCATGGGTACTCGTTAGAACCGACTCAACGAGGCGGTTCTAACGTGTACCCACAATCTATGTTTTGAGCAAAAATAAGATTTTTTTTCATTTTTACAACTTTAAAAATCTCTCTATATTGCCTCGAAGGAAGATCACATATTGCTTCGAGATATTGCATAGGCATGTTTTCGTAATACTGATTTATATATGATTTATTTATGGGCATGAAAGCCATCTTGGTCATGTGACCTGGATTATTTATATACTCATTGGTTACCTCTTCCTATAGATGCAATCTATGTTTTGCGCAAAAATAAGAAAATAGCAAAATCTTCTACTGAAAATTTTCATTTTTTACAACTTTAAAAATCTCTATATATATTCACGGACTTTAAAAATGCAACTCTTGCATTATCGATTCTTTCTCTCAGAATACAGGATGTTTTCGAAAAAATCTGTTGAACTGAAAAGTACAATTAGTCTGCTTAACTTCAAATACCAAAAACGAAATGCCAGTGTTCGTGATTAACGCCACATCGCGTGAAATCAACGGTTACCCAAAATTCAACATAATGAGTCAATGGGGACGAAAAAAATTCTTAATGTCCACCATGCTTTCTGGAAAGAAACATCAAAACACAAACAAATGCTGTTGGTTGGCGTTTAATAGCATGAAAAACGCGACAATTACGTCAGTTTAACGTTTATCAAGAAAAACGTAATTTTTACGCATACGATTGAAAGAAATTCATCATTTTTCGAACACATTATATAGGCATGTGACTAACTTAAAAGAACCACAACGTTTGATGCTGTAATCGAATGTCTCTGTGTTTTGAGCGGTGTTCTGTTTAAACGTTAGCTTTAAAGTCACCAAGAAAGTTAACCTGTGTGTACAGGGTGTTTCAGAAATGCCATAGTCTACAGGTCTAAGTATGTTTATTTTTTTTTTTATCTTTCATGTTTGTTGTGCACATTCCGCGTGTCGTTAGATTTAGGGGAAAAGGAGCCCAGTTTACTACTACGTATAAACTTCAACTTTTGTCTCTCCACAATTACACGAGCCAGTACTTTACGTTGGACGTCAGCAAAAAACGTTAGCGCCTCAAACGACATTGAACGAAAACATAAATGTTAATTTTGCTTTTTCTTGTGCTTTAGGTTGCTAGCTATCACCAGAGATGTTTTGCTTTCACAAATTCCCTTTCTTGTAGCCACTATTAAGCTTTCTTGAGAAAAGTAACGTCTCGATGACGTTGAGGAAAGCAGCTGAAGCAAAGAATTCAGCGAACAAAATTTTATGGATAAATATTGTGTTAGGTGTGAGGATTCAGGATATGTTTATTTTATGCTTTAGTTCAACTTTAATTCAGTTTTAAGCAAATGATAACCGATGTAGAGTGTTGCGTTTTTAAAGTCTGTCAGTATATATTGCATGGGCAAGTTTTTTCGTAATGCTGATTTATACAGCAACTTACCATATGCCATTCTGGCTGCACTATGTTACTGCCTATGTACTCTACAAAGCTGGCAAATCCTTCGTTCAGCCATAGATCATCCCACCATGCCATTGTTACTAGGTTACCGAACCACTGTAATCAATTAATCACTCAATCAATCAATCAATCAATCGATCACTAAGTCAATCAATCAATGTACTCTACAAAGCTGGCAAATCCTTCGTTCAGCCATAAATCATCCCACCAGGCCATAGTTACTAGGTTACCAAACCACTGAAATCAACCAATCAATCAATCAATCAATCAATCAATCAATCAATAAGTCAATAAATCATACCCGGAGGTTATAAAACTTGTTTCAAGCTCAGCTGAGCTGAGACTAAAATTTATCTGCCTGACGACTGTAGGCATTTTAACATTTATCAGCAGGATAAATTGCAGTTTTTTGGTGATTTAGACAAGAAATTTTCAATTCATTTGGGCTATTTCAGTATTTACGGACAATTTAGACTTCAGTCTCAGCTCAGTTGAGCATGATAAAAATTTTATAATCTCAAAACCAGATTACAATGCATTAATAATGTGGTGAAGAGCAGAATTAATGTATGTGTCATAAATAGTCTACATAAAAATCAGATTCATTTTGCTACTGCATTCCATATACATACCATGTTATCGACAATCCCAAACAACGAATTTGATAAACAAAAAGAGTTCTACAATGCCCTAACAGGGCGTTTCGGACTGCCAAAATTATGATGTAGAACGTAAATTGGATGTTCTCAATTGCCAACACATGCTTTTTTGCAACCTATAATGCCTTTTTTGGCAGTTGGGGATGCAGTTTTGTGTAAAATCACACGTTTCACATTGCCGCTAATATAGTGTGATATACATATCAATGATAATCCATACCTGATGTGCCAGTTCATGAGCCACCACCACAGCCACCCATTGCTGATCATGTGCCGATGCCACTGCCGGGTCGTACAGTATTGCCGTCATTCTGTATGTTATCAAGCCCCAATTCTCCATGGCACCAGCCGCAAAGTCGGGAATGGCTATCAGATCTGAAACATGTCAGACAAAGTTGGAAATTAGCAATCATTTCCTGACAACACCAACTTGTACTATTAATAGAGGATCTTACACGAGTGGTCATTTCATATGAAATTTATTAAACAAGCCTTCGGCGAGTTTAATAAATTTCAATTGAAATGACCACTAGTGTAAGATTCTTTTTATCATATGACTTTTAAAACATGATTTTTTTTTGCCATCAAAGTGGACATATTTTTTAATGAAAATTTACATCGTTGTTATAGACGTCATCAACGACGTTACGCATTTCCTCAAAAGTGTTAAAACACCTGTGGTCATAACACTTTTTATTACATGACGTTATCCACTGGAAAACAGCAACGTCATATGATAAAAGCATGTATGTTTATATATTTCACAAATGGATAGAAGACATGTCTTTTTACAGTAACAATGTATAACAAAACTACAGGGTGTATATGGATGGCTCTCCTGGCTTTTTCACTTGTTACTTAAACACAATACTTAAGAAGTAACCATGTATTACCTCATCAGCGACAATAGGAAAACATGTCCATGCAATGTATACTCCCTTAAACCCTACACTTAAATAGTAAAACTGGGGCATACATGGGAATACCAATCTTTCTTATTTTTGCTCCAAAGCATAGATTAAATTGTGGGTACTCTTTAGAACCGCCCCACAATCAAGGTTTTGATTATATTGTTTCTTTCGGTCCTTTGAGATCAGTAAGAATAATCAGAGTATCAAAGTATTTTAATTTAGAGCCATCTTCTAAACACTGTTTCACTTTTTAACCCCGTTTAGGCATGTGTCTTTGATTTAGACAACCCTTGTGTAAATTTTTGAAATTGCAGTAGTACATTTATATGGCTATCATCGCCAGTTTATAAAAGGTCACTGATGAGGGTTCAGTACCCAAAATTGCGCAATATTACCCATACTACCTCCCTTTGAACGTTTTTCGTGCTTCCAAAGGATCAAACATTTATATTTTATTTGAGCAAAAATAAGAAAAATATCAAAATTTTTCGAGCAAAATTTTCAATTTTTGCATCTGAAAAAAGTCCCTATATATTGCATGGGCAAGTTTTCATAATGTTACCTTGTTTTGGTAGAGGGTACTGTACACCAAAGAGTAGTTACATTGTATTACCTTGTTTTGGTAGAGGATACTGTACACCAAAGAGTAGTTACAATGTATTAACTTGTTTTGGTAGAGGATACTGTACACCAAAGAGTAATTACAATGTATTACCTTGTTTCGGTAGAGGATACTGTACACCAAAGAGAAGTTACAATGTATTACCTTGTTTCGGTAGAGGATACTGTACACCAAAGAGTAGTTACAATGTATTACCTTGTTTTGGTAGAGGATACTGTACACCAAAGAGAAGTTACAATGTATTACCTTGTTTCGGTAGAGGATACTGTACACCAAAGAGTAGTTACAATGTATTACCTTGTTTTGGTAGAGGATACTGTACACCAAAGAGTAGTTACAATGTATTACCTTGTTTCGATAGAGGGTACTGTACACCAAAGAGAAGTTACAATGTATTACCTTGTTTTGGTAGCGGATACTGTACACCAAAGAGTAGTTACAATGTATTACCTTGTTTTGGTAGAGGATACTGTACACCAAAGAGTAGTTGCAATGTATTACCTTGTTTTGGTAGAAGATACTGTACACCAAAGAGAAGTTACAATGTATTACCTTGTTTTGGTAGAGGATACTGTACACCAAAGAAAGTTTCGTAGTACTCCAGTACTTTGACAGCTGAATCTAGGGCAAACTGAGCTGTTGAAATCATGTCAGTAGGGGCGTAAACACCAACCTATCAATTTAACAAAGCAGATTGTCAAAAAACATAGCAAATATTTCTTATCATTTTTAATTTATATAGTTTGAAAGACTGCACTCTGAGTAAGGAAATTATATGCTTAGTCTTAGGTCTAAATGCAGCAAAAGATATGGCATTAAAATGAATGAAAATGTTCACTTTTTGCAAATTTTAAAATATTTCTACATTGTATTGTAAAAATATTTCTATATTGTTTTGGGGTGTTTTTGTTACGGGCACAAAATTAGATCTACAGGTACCTTGGTCCCTCTTTTAGTCGTGTTTTTCAAGCTGGCGTAATCACAGACCACAAACGCCACCAGATACGTGCTCATTTTCACCGATTCCTGGAAAACATCTTGAACCAGATTACTGTCTTTAGGGTATTCCATGGACTTTACAAGAGGCATGTTGAATAGGGATAAGTGTGTCTTGTCCCGAACCATCGTCAACTGGAATTTGGCCTTCAATCCTGGCTCGTCAAAACATGGAAAGGCTGCCCTGGCATCAGTTGGTTCAAAGTGAGTTGTAGCAATATATCTGTGGAAATAAATGAAAACTTGTTGAAATAACATTTGAGCCGCCTCGTGGGAAAACCAACTATGTGGTTTACGAACAGATCAGACACAAACCGGGCTGCACAAGCATAGAAGATGGCTAGAGACTGGAAATTGATTTAGAAAGTAGATGAATTGTACTATCCGTGTAGCGAAAACAAAGGCGCTGATCAGCTTCGCGGTTACCGCGAAGATGATCTGGTCTTTGTTTTCGCCTATGCAGATTGTTGGTTTTCCCATGTGGCGGCTCATTTTACTAGTACATGTACATAAAACAAATTGAGCACATCATTTACAGCGAAAGAAGACAAACTATGGCCAAGCCAAAGTGACTGAATGGTTCTTCGTGTACTTCTTAATCTTTAAATTGGTGAGGGTGGCCAAATTTAATTTACCTACTTTTCCACAATTCAAATCAATTGCAAATTGCTCTAGTCAATCCTGAAGAGAACCATCTGCTGATTTCAATTGAGTACCAATCTAACAATCACCCAATGAATATTGTTAGGAAGATTATTTCATGTTGGTAAGCTGATTGGACAATCATCATATTATGTAGCTTTGAAAAGAAGTTTAATTGGCAACCTTTTTGAATAGGATGTTTGAATAGGATGTTTCAAAGCACAACGGTGCAACATATATACCTCAATTATGTACAATTTCTGAAGTCTTTGTCCGTCTAAGCTCGGCCCTCAGAGGCAGCGCTCCAGTATTAATGTGTAAAATATAAATATCCTACTTAAAGACAGGGTTTCTGTGCCGGGGGGTCAAAATACAGGTAAAACACAGGTATTAATCAATTATTGATATATTGGTGACAGGAATAAGCCAATCACATTACTGTATTTAGGACTATATCATCAGATTCTACTGGCTGAAATTTGATATGACCGGTCTGAAGTCCAGTGAGAAAATGACAACTGAATGCTTATCCCCTTTAAATATAGTCCAGCCCTGTCTTTAAGCAGTGTGCACTTCAGAACAAGGCAGGGTGTGCACTTATTGGAACATGTGCACTTATTTAAGAAAACAGTAATATCTAATGTCACATGTCAGTTACCTTTTCTCTCCAGATTTTGTCTTGTACATGCTCTTGTAGAATCCAGCCAACTGATTGCCTCGGAATAACCCAGAAAATCCCACATGTATCTTGATGCTATTTTTAGCCACCAGATTGGTTCCCAGCCACAAATAAACTTGCTGATTGGCTTTACATTCTAACTGCTTGAGAACCGGTATCTGGTTCCCGGATTTCAAATCAATCACAGATAACTCTGTTATATTTAATTCTTTGATATGAAAAACAATAAAATCTGACACATCCGTAACACTACACGTTATGTCTACCGTCCCTATAAACCTCGACTCTGATATGTTGGGATGCATAAATATGTTGTACGAGTCTGGAATAACTGTTTTTGGTAGAAGAATATTCTGATATGGAAACTTGTGACCGTCTGTGGCGATACATTCTGTAGTTTTCTGAGATTCGTTACTAGCACTACTTGAGATTACCGGCTCCTTATTACACGCACAATTAGAATGAACTATCACGCCGACTAATATCATACATAGCAAGAACATAGCAGCAATAACACTGATAACTGTGAGTCTGACTCTATTGCACCAGATAAGACGTAGTCGCTGTATTATGTTGGGTTCGTATCTCGCTTTTCTGTGGAGGCTTTCACCTGAAAATACAGAATAATTATGTTATAACATCAGGAAAACAAGTCCGTGAAATGAATACCCCCTTAAACCCCACTTTTATATAGAAAAACTGGGGTTTGCAGGGGTAAACCTATTTTTGCTCCAAAACATAGATTGTGGGTACTCGTTAGAACCGCCTTGGTGATGCAGTTCTAATGATTGTGTACCCACAATCTCTCTTTTGAGCAAAAATAAGAAAAATTTCAGAATTTTTCTATTCTAATGCAATTTCTCATTTTTTACAACTTCAAGAATCTTTGTATATTGCATGGGCAAGTTTTCGTAATGTCATCATGGCAGTGTTGTTAATTTTTATGTTCCACTCAACAGCTATGGTCATAACAAGACAGGACTGGTTTAAACTTGTAATCAAAAACATGTCGACCAACTTGCTCAGTGCTTTAAAGCAATCTATAGTGATTTAGTATTCCAATAGATTGAAAGACTTTGTCTGACATGAAAAAAAATCTTAAAGATATGGTAGGGAAATAAAAACTAAATAACCAACCATTTAACAGATCCCTTGAGTCCATTTAAACTATATTTCCATGGACAAATATGCACAACACCTACATTTGCATATTTCAAACTCATAATAGCTGTTTCATCAAGTAATGAGCATTTTGGATTTCATCAGGTAAGACAGACTCAGTCTGTAGCCTAAAAGACACTTGAACTTTTACTTCAGACTTAAAAAACACCCCAGTTGTATATATTATTTTAGGACAGAAAGAAGTGATGATGGTTCTTTATCTACATGCAGCTGATCAGGGTTTGGTTTTTCCTATATAAGCAGATGCAAAAAATGTTCTGTCATGCTGTGGCTTATTTGAGCCACATCATGATAAAAGTTGCTTTTTGTGTATGGAGACAGATCGGCTCTGCAGTAAGTGCACAGTTTATGAGTGACAATTTGTTCTTGCCTAATGGACAGAATGATCCTCATTTCTCTAAAATCTGAAGTTTCAAACTTCTAGCCAAATTGTGTGACTGTGCAGGCCTGTGTGTGTCCGACCTTGTCAGAAAAAATCACGTAAACAGTTTTCTCATGAAGCAGCCTACTCATTATTTGAGCCGCATCATGCGAAACCTGATTTTTGGCCTATGCAAAAACAAAGGCGCAGATCAGCTTCGCAGTAATGCGAAGCTGATCAGCGCCTTTGTTTTTGCTACACAGACAGTACAATTACTCTTCTTCTCAAATCCGAAACTTCAAGCTTCTAGCCTGCTTCTGTAACTGTACAGGTTGGTTTGTGTCCGACCTGTCGGAAACCCCACAGACTGGTTTTCTGGTGTCGCGGCTCATATGCAGTATACAGCTGTTGTCTCATTATGGAACCCTGTGACAGCTGCCCAACAATGAGCCGTGATGCGAGAAAACTTGTCTTCAGGATTTCTGACCAGGTCTGACACAAATCAGCCTGTACACTAATATGAGAAGACTAGAAGCTTTAAATTTCAGATTTAAGAAAAGGTATTATTGTGCCAACTGTGTAGCAAACGCAAACGCAGTGACCAGCTTTGCAGTTACCACCCATCCGATCTCTGTCTTAGGTTTCACATAGGCAAAAATCTGGTTTTCTCATGACACTGCTCGTATGGCAGATATTGCAAATTAAACCTGCCCTATGACAGTCAAACCTGCCTTTGGCATGATATTAAAATATGGCATTTAAGTACTCTTAATTCTGAAATGTTCATAAAAACTTAATTTTCACTACTATTTGCGAATTTAGTGCCTAGGGAAGTCAAAGTTCTCATTAATTCAGAGCAACTATAAGCATATAATAGACTGTACAATTCAAGAACTGGCTAATAATGTGGAAATGGAAAAATCTTGATATAAAAGTCACACAAAAACGTCCAAACTTGCAGTATTAATTCAACCAAATCAATACACCAAAAATCTTAATCTGAATCTGAATAGAGACACCCCAAAGTACAATATTTCTCCAGGGGCCGTAGCAGAAATCAGTCACACAAGTAATAAGAGCTGTCGCTGGACAGCGTAGCTCGCCTGACTTGTGCTTTGCCACTAAATCTATCAAAATCTATGACCCATGACCTTGACCTCAAGATCACTCAGGTGGGTCGTGATGGTACAGCATAAAACTTAAGACCAATATCTATAAACATTGCAAAGTATCAACTTGATACATGTACATGTTCAAGACATATAGACTTACAAAAAGTTTAACCAAAACTTAAACACAAAATTTCAAAGTCAGTGACCTTGACCTCAAGATCATCCAGAAAGGGTCATGATAGTACTGCATAAAACTTCAGACCAACATCTACCAACATGCAAAGTAAAAACTTGATCCATTATCATGTTCCAGAGATATGAACTTACAAAATCTTTAACCAAAAGCTTAACACAAAATTTTTAAGTCCATAACCTTGACCTCAAGGTCACCCAGGGTAGGTCATGATGGTACAGAATAAAACTTCATACCAATATCTACCCACATGCAAGGTATCAACTTGATCCATTAGCATGTCAAAGAGATATAGACTTATAAAAACTTTAACCAAAAACTTTAACACAAAATTTAAGTCCGTGACCTTGACCTCAAGGTCACCCAGGGTGAGTCATGATGGTACTGCATTAAACTTCAGACTGATATCTACCTACATGCAAAGTATCAACTTGATCCATCAACATGTTCTAGAGATATAGACTTATAAAAACTTTAATCAAAAACTTTAACATCTGAGCAACGCGAACACGAACACGAACGCCGACGCCGACGCTGGGGTGACTGCATTAGCTCTTCCTGTACTTTCGTACAGGTGAGCTAAAAACAAACTCAGCCACGCAATTGTCTGCCATTATTTTAGCTTTACCTTTTCTACATGAACTGAAGGATTGAGACAGCCTTTTCTTAAATTGAGATGAACATCATTTGAGTTACCATCATGAAAACATGTCCGTGTAATGTATACCCCCTTGAACCCCATTTTTATATAGCAAAAATGGGGTACGCAGGGGTATACCTATTTTTCTTATTTTTGCTTCAAAACATACATTGTGGGTACTCATTAGAACTGCCTCGCCGAGGCGGTTCTAACGTGTACCCACAATGTATGTTTTGAGCAAAAATATTAAAAATATTTTTTTTTTCTGGTGAAATTTTCACCTTTTTATAGATAAAAAAATCTCTGTATATTGCATGGGTGTGTTTTTGTAATGAAATTTTCTTCCATTGTGAATCTGAAACATCTGATAGTTATAAACTTGTAAGGGAACTTGTACATCATTATACAGGGCTTAATTTAATATTTAATTCTCTGAAATACGAGTGACGCTTTAGAAAATGGAAAATGCTACTTTTGTTAGGATGAATAAATATATTTGAGCTTGTGCGTGAGAAAACCAACAATCTGCCTATGCGAAAACAAAGACGCAGATCAGCTTCGCGGTGACCGCGAAGCTGATCAGCGCCTTTGTTTTCGCTACATGGATAGTACAATCCCTCTTCTTCTTAAATCCGAAATTTCACGTTTCTAGCCTGCTTCTGTGACAGTACAGGCCGGTTTGTGTCGGACCTGGTCGGAAACCCAAATTGTTGGTTTTGTCACGCACAGGCTCATTTATAAATTCCTGAAACAATGAGGAAATTGATCTCAGTAGTCAGTACAATAAAAAATGGCGGCTCCCGTGGCCGAGTGGTTTAGAGCGCTGATATTTCATTACTGCACTTAAACATTCGATCATCTCACCGCTGTGTCTGGTGTGGGTTCGAGCCCCGCTCTGGACACATGTGAGACAAGCCAAGTTCTGCTTGTGGGTGTGTCAAATGGTTTTTCTCCGGGTTCTCCCGTTTTTGCCCCATCTACTAATTGGCTGGTCTCATATGAGCTGAAATAATCTTGAAAGGGACGTTAAACTGATTATAATAATAATAATGACTTTATTTAAAGAGGAGGCTCAGTTGGACAAGTCCAATCTTCCCTGAGGTCCTCTATCAAAACAACATATATCAAAACAACATATACATACAAATATATACAACATAGAAAATTTACATAAACAAATGCAAAAATAGAGTTCTGTTCCTAAAGTAAAGAATGTTCTTGTGTGGCTGCCCAGGAAAAAAAAAAAAAAAATGAAGGGTAAATCCTAATACAAGAAATTTGCATGCAAGCAATTGATGCACATCATCATTTGTAAGCAATGAAGATCTGTTTCATGAGAATATCAGTTACCTAATTTGATGTAAATACATAGAGGATATTCAAGTTTGGAGTGAATATAAGTTTTATTTCATTGAGTGAAGTGAAAAATTTTTATATTTCATGAGTGCCGAAGGCACGAATGAAATATATAATTTTTCACTTAACGAGATGAAATAAAACTCATATTCACGACAAAAACTTGAAATTTCTTTTTATTATATTGCATGTAGTCATTGTAACGTTGCGCGCTAAAGTATATGACGTCAAAATCCTAAATGACGTCATTACGTCGCTATTGTGTGTGAATGTTCATTGCGTCAACAATAGCATGGATTATAAAATTTAGTTATGTATAAATTAGAAATGAAACGGTGGAATCTTAATTTGCGTATTCCCAAATCTTATATTTTCACATGTGAAAATATAACTTTTTTTATATTTTCACATGTGAAAATATAACTTTTTCAAATATTGGTTATATTTAATACATATTTCTCTATATTTCATCACTTGCCATATAATAAATGTACTTACTCACTGGAGATAGACGTTAAGCTATGCATTTCTACTTACGTAGCTAAGCAATTCTGCTTCTTAGACGCCGACTGTCTAGTGGTGGGGGAAAGTCAGGGCAGTTCTCGACGTTCGGTCGGGAAATACCCTGTGAAACCACCGTGCCCGGAAGGTGACAGTCAAACCACTGGTACATACTGATGCAGGAACCATTGATAGTTTTTTTTTCAATTTTTTTCGCCAGTGGGATTCGAACCTGCACGACAGAGGTACATAGCTAGTCAGAAGCCAAACATGCTACCGACTGAGCTATCCGGGCGCCCATCAGTATATCTTAGGCCAAACAAATTAATATAATTGTTTCTCAGGCCACTTTTTGAAAGAAATAAAAAACGGTGAGGGAGGCATGTTTTTTATTTTATTTTTATTTCTTCAAAATCAAATGAGGTCACTTTTTTTTTTTTTATTACATTTTTGACAAAAGGTCAATACAACTGCTACAAATTATCATATTTGAACCAAATATGAAAGACTCTATGTACAAATTTTGTTAATGGTTTATTTTGAACAGCTTTTGTACACTTCTGGCAAAAAAGCTTTTGTTAAAATCAGTTATGCACCAGTCATTTGCATCCCCGGCTCCCCCGGGGCCGGGGAATAGCGGGGCTTTTAACTTTTCAATTTTTAAAGCCCGGCTAAAAGCCCGGCACTGCCGGGCAAGAATTTTGGTAAAACCCCTGCTAAAAGCCCCGGCTCCCCAGGGGCTGACAATAACGTGGAACAACAGCTGGGAGTTGTTCTGATGAAACTGAAACATGGGAGAAGGACCTCAATTTATGCATGTGAATGTTTAGGTGCATTTTGAAATTAAATAAGTACCATAAAGATAATTGTAGTATAACAGTTTGGAAATGATATTATATTTCTTTAAACCAACACATTAACCAGATTTATTTCTAAGGGTTTTTATTTATTTGCCGATGTGGAATCCAAACTAAGCTTAACTGATTGCTATCAGTATACAAAGACACAGGTACAAAGTAAAATGGAGGATTAGAAGTTTTATAATGTCATCAAAGTCAAGAAATAACATTTGAAGTAAAATGTTATAATGAAAATGTATACATGTATGTACTGTATGTGCTGTGCTATGTGAAAGGAGGAAAATAAAATGATACAACAGTTAAAAAAAAAAAAAAAAAAAAAAAAAAAAAAAAGATAATTGTAGTATGACTTTCTATTTTTCCTTTGAAGTTTTTATAACATTAAATCCAATACAAGTCAATATGAAAAGAGGCGGGCCCACATATTATTACAAAGCAAAGAGGCGGGATGAAAGCCGTACAATAACTTCCTGATATTGGAAGTTACAGTACGGATCTGCCAATTTGTGTTGTGTCATACTACAAGTTAGTTAAAGACCTCGTAGAAAAAATAAGTAAAAACAGCTCGTCTTCGACTCGCTTTATTTTACCTATTTTTTCTACTCGGTACTTTAACTCTAACTTAAATGTTAAAAATATCATTAACATCTAATTTGAATTAATGTGACAGTGTATTGGCGGGAAATCATAACCCCGGCAAATCCCCGGCACTGCCGGGACACATCAGAGGTTAAAGCCTGGCACTTTAGCCCCGCTATGTCCCCGCTATCCCCGGCACCGGGGGAGCCTGGGATACAAATGACTGGTGCATTAAACACATGAAATAATATTTAAATTTCAAAATTGACATCTGCAAAAAACAAATGAGGCCACTTTTTTTCATTTGAGCCAGAAAAAAAGACAGATGAGGGGCAGTTAAACAGATGAGGGAGGGGTCTGAGAAACCTTTTTTTTTTTTTTTTTTTTTTTTGGCCTTATTGCATTATCTTGGTTTTCACAGCATTTATAGAAGATATGTTGAAGTTAAAACAGGGATGTTTCTTTGTGTTTTACTATGAAAAGTATGTGGTTGGAGGCAAATATTCGAACTTTCTGAACAATCCCGTACATGTACAAAAATAAATTAAAAAAAAAAATGCTGATCAACAGTACAGTTTCTGTAAACCTGACCTACACTTGTGTTTGCATAACATGCACTATTAGGTTAATATTTTTCATGACCTGGTGTGTTCAAATTTAACAAACACGTAAATAATATCTTAGGTTTTAGTACAATAAACACTGGCTTAAATCAGATACAAACCAACTTGCTCTGGTACACAAACTACATAACATGAAACATGAAATTACAATTTAAACTAGTATTGCTTTGTTTAGAAAGACAAACATTGCAGACACTGACTAGCCCTCCATAATTTTCAAGCTTGCTGGGCAGCCCTGCAAATACAAATATATTTGAATCTTTAAAAAACATTTTTTTCCCCAAGCATAACTCAATTATTCTCCTTTAAACTTCTTACATAATTATCATGTTTTCAATTCTTTTCCACAATGTTGGTTTACATAATTTACTTCTACATGCAATTCACTTGTACATGTATAACACACAAAAAACATTAGGATACTTTACAAAAACCCACAACTCCAATTGCGATTTTTTGGCTGAAGACAGTAACATCAGGAAAACATGTACGTGAAATGTATACCCCCTTAAACCCCACTTTTATATAGCAAAACTGGGGTATGCAGGGGTATACCTATGTTTCTTATTTTTGCTCCAAAACATAGATTGTGGGTACTCGTTAGAACCGCCTCGGCAAGGCAGTTCTAATGTGTACCCACACTCTATGTTTTGAGCAAAAATAAAAAAAATATCAAAATTTTCAATTTTTGAAGCTAAAAAAATCTCTGTTTATTGCATAGGCAAGTTTTCGTAATGAATTTTCACTGGAAGTCCAGATGAGACTGTTCTAAAAGTACCCACAATCCATGTTTTTGTTTGTTTGTGTTGAGGCTTAACGCCCCAGTAAACAGTTTTTCAGTCATGTCTGGACGGAGCCAACGCTTTCTGGGTTTAACCAGTACTGTAGGTAGTTTATGTGTCTTGCTCAAGGACAAAACACCACGGCGCCTGTGGGGATCAAACCCAAGACCTCTCTATTCAGAGTCTGAAGCTCTACCACTATGCCACCACCCTCCCTAATCCATGTTTTTTTGTTTTTTTTTTTTTTGGGGGGGGGGGGGGGGGGGGGGGGGGGAAGTATCGACCCTGTATGCTCCTGTTTTACTATATAAAAGTGGGATGCAAAGATGTGCCCACCCCCACCCCCCTCATTCCAGACTCATTTTAATATTTGAGAAAGCTTTAGTCAGATAAAATAAGCCAGTGTGGGAACAATTCTACAAAAACTTTGGCAGAAGAAGGCTTGAATTTAATTTACAGGGCCCGCCCCCAATCTAAGCTGAATGACTCACTTAGTTTGCTGCAATAACATTTATAATTCAGTCATTACAATTTAATGATAACTAGAAATGTGTGTTTAAAACATGTGGCCTATAACCTGGATTACCTGGCTTAAATTATCACGGTCCATTTCACCAGAAAGTGTTGGAATCTCTCAGAATTCTGTAATTCTTTCAAATTTCGACAAATGAGCCATCACATCAGACAACCAACAATCTGCATATGCAAAAAACAAAGACTTAGATTGGCTGTGCAATAACTGCACAGCTGAAATGTTTCGGCCTGATTTTCACAAGGCTAGTCTTGCAAGGGTAATTGGGTCTATTACTATGTGAAAAATGTGCTACTTTATTCCAGTTCAAAAAATGACACACAGATTACATTGGAAACAATGGTCATTTCTATGTTGTCATGGTATATAACCAAGCATGGATCAGTGTTGTTGATTAGAGACACAAGTTTTCACACCTTGAGAATCACCCTTATAACTAGATCACCCACATGATCCCACTGGCTACTGACCATTACTAAATGCACAGTCTGTCAATTTAAAAGTAAAACAGGTAAGAATCGTATACTATATACGATAAGATGGTCAGTAGCAGTATTTACACACTCTTGGGTTTGTTTTATTTTTTTGCTACTTCTTGGTATATCTGGAAAACACCACTCAGCAGTTTTGGAGCTGAGAGGGCCTGTAACAAGAATCTATTATGATAATGTACTGCACATCCACAGTCATAGAGAAATCCTATTTTTATCCCGGTGTCAATTAATTGCAGAGTTTGGAACATCCAGCCGTCTTTTTTTTTTGTGCTACCACTTACCAAAATACCGGGATTTATCACGATAACAAGTCATTTCGTACCCAGTTTTGCATAGTTTTGATGTGTTATGGGAGTGTTCCAACAGACCATGGATTTATTTGTGGTAAGCTGTAGCACCAAAAAAATGGCGACTGTTCCAAACTCTGCAGTTAATTGACACTGGGATTAAAATAGGATTTCTCTATGACTGTGGATGTGCAGTTCATTATCTTAATGGATTCTTGTTGATTCTCTCAGCTACAAAACGGCAGAGTGGCGTTTTCCACAAATACCAAGAACATGAAGAAGGAGCCAAAAAATAAAACAAACCCCAAGGGTGTGTAAGTACTGCTACTGACCATCTTGTCTATATAGTATTGACCCAGTCGGCAAGCTACTCTTTTGACAGAAAAAATCAATATTGGTTACCGGAACTGCACCTTTCCCGCCTCTTCGCTCATTCGATCGAGGGTACAACTCCGTCAATATCGTTGTGATTTAATCATTTTTAGACGCTTATAAAATCATAATTTGTCATAAATATAACGGGGTTCATACCTTGAGTGGAAGAAATAATGACGATCTAAAAATTCATACTAAGCTTTCATTAATGTTTTTTTTTTGTTTTCATATTTTCTGCTTTTAAGTCAGTAAGGTTACAGGGATAAACACTGAGTAATTCACCTCGTACAAATGACCTATGACGTCACGCTGACCGGATCAATAGATTCTTACCTGCATGTCTATACTTTTAAAATGGAGCCTTACAATTGACAGAAAGCGCATTTAGTAATGGTCAGTAGCCATGCATGCAGTGCATGATCCCACATGGGCGTCACTGAAAATTTTTCTCTTGCACCTGACCTTGACCTTAAAACTGCATGTATATAAGTGTAATGCCCAGCCGCCCATAGCAGATGAGCTGATTATCTGCACAACCATTATGCGAATAGCCTCCGCCCTAAGTTGATTGTGTTTGAAAAGGTGGACACTGGCCTGAAGGACACTGGCTATCCGCACGATGGGGAAATCGATATCCAAATGTTAAGAATGTTTAGAAATTGATACATTTTAAGTTGATAAATATATTATACTGGCTTCAAAACTGAAACAGAACATTACACGGTTGCAGGAATTTTTACTTTTTAATTAACAAAATTGTTATTTTGCTGAAATTGGCTTACCTGTGAATTTACCTGTAAAAAATCAGTCATGCGTATGCGTAAATGAGAGTAATTATCGTTACCTAAATAATAAAATAATGTGGTATAACAAAAGAATAAACAACCTTTAATTTTAACAATAGAGTATGGGAACACTTCTGAAACACAATTAAAAAAAATGCAATGGTTATATTTTTGATCATTTTTCTCCACTGTTAAAAATCTACTGTGATTCAGTTTGCATCAGCTTGATTAATCAAACCAAACTAGTTTTCTTATTCATAATTACTAACAATAGTAACTAAAATGTAAATTTCGAATGCATTTCAATAGCTAAACATACGTAAGCTTGTTAGAAAATCTTATACTCCCGTCGTGCCGATAGCCAATACATGTAGCATTGGCTATCTGCACGACGGTCGGGCCGATAATGCCGCTTATCGGCACGACCGTCGTGCGGATAACGCCGCTTATCGGCACGACCGTCGTGCGGATAGCCTCAGCCGGCCTGAAGCTGAGGCTAAAACTTCCAACTAATGTCCCATCCTATACACTCAAATTCTGAGCCTTCGGCTGTGTTGCGTTTATTAAAAAGGTCAAAACACGATGTGTATGTGCAAGATAAAGGGTACTGGACTTAATATCAGACAAAACAACTTCAGTCAGCGTGTTATTAACGCATGGAATCGACTCCCAGAGCAAGTTATAGCAGCTACCACGGTGAACGGATTCAAAAACGCCATCGACAGACACTTCAGAGAGATACATGGGGTTTCTATGACTCGGTCGCTTAACCCCTAGGCTGCACTCAAGGGAATCAGGACAACTCGCCCCAAAGACAACTCGCCCCAAGACAACTCGCCCCACATAAAACTCGCCCCAAGACAACTCGCCCCACTTTTAGAAGACAACTCGCCCCACTTTAAAAGACAACTCGTCCCACTTTAGAAGACGACTCGCCCCACTTTTAGAATACAACTCACCCCACTTTTGAAGACAAATCTCCGCACTTTTGAAGACAACTGGCCCCACTTTTGAAGAGAGTTTGTCCCGCTGTCTAAAACCGACCTTCCTACCTCTCCTCTTTATCCCTGGTCCCTCTCGGTCAAGAAGTCAACTCAACTCATTCCCCAATTTTATATAGTATGGGGGGGGGGGGGGTTACACGTTTCTATCATTTTTATCTACAACATAGATTGTTCAATGTATTGAATGAAAATAACCAAAAAATCATTTTCTTTTCTACTGAAATTTCTTCCGTCCCGACATGACTGTAAAATTGTTGACTGGGACGTTAAACAGTCAGGGACAAAACCTAAACAGGTTATAAAAAAAATAACTGAAACAAGTTATTTTTCATTTTCCCTGCATCAGTCAAAATCTGTGAAGTTTCTCTTAATTTAATTGAAATATGCAGCGTTTTACATAATTAAAATGTTAATGGGAGATGCAGCAAGATGAGAGCTTTATACTCACATGGCTGAAAGTTAGTATATACCATTCAGATTTTGAAAATTTCAGTTTTTTATGCAATTTTTGGGCATCAGAATGGCAAAATCCCTGATTTTAAAACATCTGTTCCCACCTTACCAGAATTTTGGCACATGTCTAGACAATTTTCCCAGGATGATGTAACTTTAATGTAGCTACTACAAAAGAATTTCTTCGTACGCATAGGCTAAAAAGTAGTACGCAGGTACTTCAAAGACAAGTGGGGTAATGATACTAATAACCTATTCAAGTTAATATTGTCATAATTACTAATTAAGGATGTTCGCTGCCAATGAAAAAGTATTCAAACTTTTTTTCTAACCACTCTTTTTTGATTCCAAAATACAACACAAGACATTTGAAAACAAAATAAATATAGGGTAGTGTGCATTTTTTCAAGCTACAGGCCTCTGAATGAGACCTCTGAGCACCATGTTTTAAATTTGGTAAAATTAATTTAATTTTTTATTCTTTGAAACATACCTGTCTTGAACAAAAATACACTTAGAATGCTTTCAAAAGTCATAATATTTATGTAACGCAGACTATTTTAGACCAAAAGCATAGAAAAATTTGCAACTTGAAGAGGATGACAAAATTTTACGATTCCTTTTCCAACCCTACCCCCATATTTAAAAAGTCGGAAAAAAATCAATATTTTGAAATGTGCCAAACCCATATTTGTTGATTCAAACTTTTTCTTGTATTTTCACACAACATAGAACTTGGTAATGTTGTCCGAATAAAAGAAAGAAATATATAGGGTAGTGAGCATATAAGAGAGAGCCAACAACTTGAAAATCGCCATTTTCATCCTTTCTTGGGCTGTTTTGTTTCTAAAAGCCCATTTCATAAAACCATCTAAAGTTTTAAAACCAGCACACCAAAGACACAACGAATGACTTAGAAGACCATGTACACATTTACTGCTGTTAAAATTAACATCGAACTAGTGCAATTAATTTGAAGATGTGTAATATTCAAGTTTAATCTACTCTACCCCCTAAATTTTACTGTCAACTAAAATTTTCTGAAAAGTTGCAGAAAATGGGGTGAAAAAATGAAGTTTATTAGATTGACAATTTTCATGGCTCATTTAATGCATATCATCAATATGTATCCAAATGTAAAATATTAGGAAAATATCTGCAACCGTTTAGGGATATTCAAGAAAAGAAAAACCGGAAGTTCCGAAATGTCAAATGTTAGCAGCGAACATCCTTAAAGCATAACTTATAAAAGTGGTTTTTTGACCTGAAAAAAATATCCAAGAAAAGTTAACTCTAACATCTTGGAAAGGGAGATCATTTAAAGTGTATTAATAACTTGTTTCAGTTATTTTTTTATAACCTGTTTAGGTTTTGTCCCTGACTGTTAAAACTCATAAGAAACAAATAAGTAACCGTTCGCTACCACGTTGTTTTTCACAGCTTTTTCACAGCTATAATATTATAACCATTAATTATTCACTCACTAGTGAACCTCACGGCTTCTCGCCAATTATGGTCGTTATTTTTTTCACTCACTGTTGCGTAGTATATAATGATGGTTGAATGAGCCTCACGGCTTCCCACCAATTATGGCCGTTAGTAATTTTCATTCACAAACAAAGACTCAATGAGGCAACAAAAACATTAGTTTGGTAAGTTCTCTAATAATATGGAGCAAATTAATAAAAGGAGGGGGGTCTAAGACAGTGGGCAAGTTGTCTTTTTAAGTGGGGCGAGTTGTCTATTAAAGTGGGGCGAGTTGTCTTCAAAAGCGGGGCGAGTTATACAATACAAATTTTACAAATTTTAGTCTATTAAAGTGGGGCGAGTTGTCTTCAAAAGCGGGGCGAGTTGTCTTCTGAAAGTGGGGCGAGTTGTCTTGGGGCGAGTTTTATGTGGGGCGAGTTGTCTTGGGGCGAGTTGTCTTTGGGGCGAGTTGTCTGTAATTCCACTCAAGGGTGTGGCCGCAGGTATAACAAGGTATAACAGGTGAGACTGCAGAGACAAGCTTTTTGTGAAAGCTTATTCTTGTTTTCGGCCCAATTTGGGTTTACAAGTATTTATTTTCATACTGCTGGTAAGACATACCGGGAAGAAAAGACACATCTTCGATTTCGTTGTCCGACATCTCTACAACAGCTTTTCTATGTCGAATCAGTTTGAAAACTTGAGAATTTCCTCAAAATATGCGCATAAATTTCACTTCGATTTTCCTCGTTGTGTACAAGTGTCACAATGTGCAAGACACATATTAAAATAAATAAAATATTCTGAATCATAATCATCAAAATATCATGCTCAAATTAATTGAAATATTTTTCTGCATTTTGCATAGTTCATGTCATTTTTAATCGTCTACACATTTTTTTTTTTTTTTTTTTAAATGGATATGAAAAATGTATAGTGCACATTAAGCTTGAAAAGGTCGTTTCGCCCTCTCTTGGTTGGGTATGAAAGCTTGTCTATTGTTAGCCTGCTTTGGCTGAGCGAGTTCATTATCAATCACACGCCAGCTGAACACCCACTAATGGCCACTTGTTTACACGCTGTTGCCATGGGGCCAACCAATCAAAAGTTGTTTACATGACCTAGGTCACAGCCGTTACGATAATCGGATTCCTATTTTAAGAGAGGCTTCCCCCACTGAATCGACTGCATAGCATAGATATTTCAGCCACCTCGTGGGAAAACCAATAATGTGGTTTTTGAACAGGTCCGACACAAACCAGCCTGTACAGTCGCAGAAGACAGCTAGAAGCATGGAATTTTGGATTTTAGAAGAAGACGAAATGTGCTATCCGAGAAGCGAAAACAAAGGCGCTGATCAGCTACGCGGTTACCACAAAGCTGATCTGCGTCTTTGTTTTCGCCTAGTCTACGCAGATTGTTAGTTTTCCAACGAGGCGGCTCATTATTGATGCTATTGTAACAGCGAATTATGTGTTTGTAGATCATTGGCGGCACGCGGTAAAAGAAAAACAGGCTTGCTTATTAACGGTTTACAATAGTAGTAGAAATAGCTATATCCACATATTGATATTGAAAAAATAGCTCATTCGTCTTTTGAACTACGAAGGATTCTTCTGTGTCTTTATTCTGCGGCACAGGTCGGCTTGTACACGACCAAATGCCCATTTTTCTGTGTTTCTTTTCGTGCAACCACAGCGTCTATTAAAATAACACATAAACATGTCATCTCTTAATTACCTGATTCTAAACACGCATTAGTTTAAAACGCTTGATTTTCAGAAAATGATGATAACGCTCCATGTAGTGTTAATATGTTCAAATTGATAATTATGTGATTTCAGTGACTTTTCTAAACTGTTGGCTTTTTGCTTGGCGCGACAGCGTCAAGCAATTGAAACGGAATGAGGATTTCTTCTCAATCTGTTGGGCTTTTCCTTTAATCTGTGGGGTTTCCCTTTGACATCCAGGGGCCTGGTTCCAGTCGCAATGTTTTTATACACTTTTTGCATAATAAATCAATTGAAGACGGAAACCAGACTTGCTCTCCGCCGTTTTTATTAGGACTTGTGGGAAGAATGACGTACTTGGATCTAACGTTAAACATTTAGTTGGCGTTCTGGACGGATAATGCTAAAACCCGGAACTTTGTCCTAGGACCGACCAAGTACGAAAGCTTGAAATCCACCGTCATGACCGATGCGACCCATCGAGTTACCGAAAAACTCCACAAACCTACGAAAAACCACAACACACGGACAAATATTGGTATATACAGACTAGCCAAGCGTTCCTTTTAACAAGGAAAATTTATATAGCTCTAGTTCGAGATGGAGGTTGAGGAAAGAAAGCGAAGCTGATCTGCGTCTTTGTTTTCGCATATATATGCAAAACGTTTGGTTTTTCATGGAACTGCTCAATTATATGTTCAGATACGGGTTCGATTATCGAACTTGTTTTTAAAAGTTGTATGCTGCAAACCCTTCATAATTCTATGACCAGTTTCTATTATATGTACAGGCTATGTTTAAATCTTCCATCATTTGCATTGATTGATTGATTCTTTTATTTCCTCCTCGAGGGAGAGCATGAATATTCATTCTACAACTGTAGAATCATAAATTCAACAATTACCGCACACATAATGTTATTAACGAGACCTTTTTTCTGCTGGTAGATTTGTGCTAAAAGAAACAATGAACTGGCTAATTGTTTTCAACACCTGATATGGTTTCATTGATAACGACATAGCTACACATCGGCAGCAGACAACAACCACTATAATTATAGTATTGGGATATCGCAGCTAAAATTATTACATCCACGAATGCTTGGATGTAAATATTGGCGTACGGCTGTCTGCTTGTGTTATTGGATTTTTAAATCCGACACATGCGCAGTGGAGCAGTCTAGTCTATTGTGTGTCTACCGGGCCTGAAATAGTCATTTATCACGCCATATTGTCAAAAATACCAAACAAATTTAAGAAATCAAACTTAAATTAATTTCGCTTTAATTGGAACCTTTTACTGTACACATGGTATATTTAAAAGACACGTAGCCCATGTAAGCCATATAAAATTGCCATATAAAATTGCCATATAAAATACTCATAGAGAACGACCAAGTCGAGAAAGAAAAGTTAATCACTCAAGCCCAGTATACAGCCAGGCCTTCAACCCGGGGGATACACCCATACTAACGCGATACGAGTATGTGAGTCCCGGTAAAGCCCCCCCCCCCCCCCCCCCTCCAAACCCCCTTGAGTTTTAGTTCTAAAAACACCTGAAGCTACCAATTTTTCTGAATGATTGAACTGAAAAAGTAGGTGCTTTCAGAGGTAAAAAATACTAATCAAAAATGGGGCTTTAGGGCGGCACATATCCTTACTATATCAATATGGGAGTATCCACTACGGGGGTGCACCCCCTTCAGAAATGGTATAATAGTAAATGACAGTATTCGACCGCAGTCTAATTAGTGCACAGTGCGCTTAATTTTTCAAAATAAATTTTAAGTTAAGCTACCAAAATATCATTCTGATAAGTGCTCACTAAAAATCCATGTGAAAAATATCAATGATGATATCATATGAGCATGTGCGTGAGAAAAGCAACAATTTGGGTTCCGACCAGGTCCGACTCAAATCGGGCTGTACAATCACAAAAGAAGGTTAGAGGCTGGAAATTTTGGATTTAGAATCCTCTCCGTATAGCGAAAACAAATGCGCTGATCAGCTTCGCAGTTACCACGAAGCTGATCTGCGCCTTTGTTTTCGCCTATGCAGATTGTTGGTTTCCCATGCGGCGGCTCATATAAAAGTTCCAGCTCGGGTGTAAAATGCCAACCAGTGTGCGCTTCTACACTTTGTACATGGTTTTCGGAAATGATCAGGGTGTGCTCTTATAAATTGGAGCATGTGCGCTAATTAGAACGAATATGGTATGAAATTACCAAAAAAAACAGGGTCTCTGTCGTCATCGGCTAACCGGTATACATGGTTACCTGTAGGACTTTTCACAAAGAGCCGGGGTAATCAAATCCTTGTTCACACGGTCATGGAAACGCTATATATGCTGCTCTGATTGTCTTTTGTGCATCATGAAAACATGTCCGTGTAATGTATACCCCCTTGAACCCCATTTTATATAGCAAAAATGGGGTATGCAGGGGTATACCGATTTTTCTCATTTTTGCTCAAAACATAGATTGTGTGTACTCGTTAGAACGGTTAGGCGGTTCTAACGCGTACCCACACTCTATGTTTTGAGCAAAAATAGGAAAAATATCAAAATTTTTCAGCTGAAAATTTTCAATTTTTTAAGCTCGAAAAATCTCTGTTTATTGCATGGGCATGTTTTCGTAATGACACGGTCATGGAAACGGCTATATATGCTGCTCTGATTGTCTTCTGGTGGGGCTAAATCTAGTTTTCCGGGTGACTCCTTTTCCATGAAAAACTGCATTTATTTTAGCCGTTTCTAGAATACAGTAAAGGACTAGAATGCGTAAAATTGACATTTTACGCCAACCATCAGGAAAACATGTCCATGAAATGTATACCCACTTACCCCCCACTTTTATATAGGGTATGCAGACGCATGCCTATTTTGCTTATTTTTGATCGAAAACACAAATTGTGGGTAGTCGTTAGAACCGCCTCAGTGGTCAATTTTTTGAGAAACAATGTAAAAGATATCATTTTTTTTTTTCTGATGAAATTTTCAATTTTTACAGCTGAAAAAATCTCCGTATATTCATAGGCAAGTTTTCGTAATGCTACACGAAATGGTGATACAGTCATCCATAACTCTGCCTTTATCAATATTTATCTGCATCATTTTATCTTGCGATATCTTAAAATTTTAACAATGATTTACTGCCCATATATTTGGCGTACATGAACACATACAAAAATTTGGACATGACATAATGGATTGATAGATAAAACAATATTTTATATACCCTGAACACGGTAACGTCGACAACATCGAAAAAGGTAGGCATGCTTTACCCATATTTGACGAATGGATTTTCTCATCATTATTTTTAAGGGAGCCTATTCTATTCTCTTTTTTTTTTTTTTTTCTTTGGGGTGGGGGGTGGGGGTGAGGGGTGCTTTAGGTGTGATTTTTAAAATTTTATTCTATTTTTCGATGAAATTCCTCTAAGCAAAAAGAATAGCCCCAGATGGGACGCGGCGTCACATCTGGGGCTATTCTGTTTGCCTATGTCCCATAAAAGGGGCGCCAGGCTTAAATGAGTTAATTATCATTATCAATACTATTTGTTTGAATTGAGACTTTACGTCCCAGTCAACAGCTTAGGTCATACCATCAGTATTGTCTGTGTAACTCACACGTACATGATCAAGATGTTCTTCGGAGGGGGGAGGGGAAACCGTGAGAAAACCGGAATTTTGCCTATGCGAAAACAGCGGTATAATAACTGCACTGCTGATCAGCGCCTTTGTTTCCGTTTCTCTGATAGTACAAGTCATTTTCTTCCTATATCCAATATTTCAAGTTTCTAGCCATCTTTTGTAGCTGCACAGACCGGTTTATGTCAGACCTGTTCGGAAACCCGAAGACCGGTTTACTTGCGTCGCGGCCTTAAATTATACAGAACATTTTGTTTCGTCTTTTTGTTACAGTATGGCATTCCAAATCACGATACTGACCATTTGCGTTATTATCTCAGTGTATCTATGTGTAGCACAGCAAACAAAACATGGGAAAGACCAAAGTGTTTGTAAGGACTATGCAACGCCAACTGGATTGGGTATGCTCTTTAAATAATGTTAATAATCAAATACTCGGCGGGCAATGATTTTAGGTCCATTGTTTTGAAATTTCAAAACGTCCTAACAAGAAGCCATGATACTAACCCTGCACCACATATTTTCAACAGTACGATGGTCTAGTATAGCGGCAAACGACTGTAGGATTGGTGAAAATAAACACAAAACCTTGCGCCATGATGATGATGATGATGGTGATGATGATGATGATGATGATGACAATGATGTCGAAAAAGAAGAAGAGTGATAACTTGAAGAATAAGAAGACAAAAAAGAAGAAGAAGAAGAAGAAGAAGAAGAAGAAGAAGAAGAAGAAGAAGAAGAAGAAGAAGAAGATGATGATGATGATGATGATGATGATGTTGATAATGATGAAAGAAGAAGAAGATGATGATGATTGTTTAAATAGTTTTCATAGCACAATATTTGAGTCTACGTTTTCGTTTCATTTGTCTTGTAGTTAATCGCCCAAGACCTAACGTGACCAACGATTTTCACACACACGTAGAATGCGTGATAATCAACAAAAATAAAACCACGGATATCCACGAGTACTTTGACGCTACAAACAACCGAGGTTTTATCGAGCAGATAGATAAGGGAACCAGATTTGACGCCCTGTATTCGTACAACACAGACGAGTTTATAACATTCTTCCCCGACCAATTAAGTAAGTAGTCTAATGACTATGATAACGAAAACTTGCCCTTGCAGTAAACAGAGATTTTTTATGCATTAGAAATTGAAATTTTCAGTAGAATTGTTTTTATATGTTTGTCTTATTTTTGCTCAAAACATAGATTGTGGGTACACGTTAGAACCGCCTCGCCGAGGCGGTTCTAACGAGAACCCATAATCCATGTTTTGGAGCAAAAATAAGAAAAATATGTATACCCCTGCATTCCTTATTTTTTTTCAACATAAAAGTGGGGTTCAAGGGGGTATACATTACACGGACATATTTTCCTGATGATTGTTTCAGAAATAGACATTGATTTTACATATACGTACATTAATTGGGTGTGTTCATATCCTTAGGAGCGCCAGGCATTTTACAAAATGCTCATAAAAAGGGGGTAGGGTTGGTAAATCGTCCATAAAACCATTTCTGTGAGACTTAGAAACGCGCCTTATGCCTGTATTAAAAGTCGAAAGACCGATCTTTCACATAGTGTAAGCTGTTTTGGTTTTGCTACTGAAAGGTCACGGCGCAGGGGTCACCGTGGAAAAATCGATGCGCACGGACTTCTTTTTTTTTTTTTTTTTTTTTTTTTTTTTTGCGATTTGATTCCCGATTTTTTCCTCCTTTCTCCTCTCTTTCTATCTCTCTTTTTTCTCTCTTTTCTTGTGTCTTTTTTCAACCCTAGCAGTTTGGTCGCACTTGTTTGGTTTGAGCGTGGTGGCGATTCAAAGATAACAGGGTAAACTCGACCTTTTTAACACAGAAAAATCACGTTTTTTCCCAACTTTCTGGACCTATTACTCGCTTGTTTGATGTACTGTGCGATTAAGCTTTATATCGGTTAAGGATCAGTCAGACCAGAGAACGGGTTCCAACGGATGCCGAACGGATGCCGAACGGACAGAAAATATGCAAAAAAATACTTGTCCGTTGATATCCGTTCCCAAAAGTCGTCTCGAGGGCGGTGAAGACCATCGCGGAAGATTTCAGGAACGTGTAAACCGGACGAGAACCGCATTTGTAACGGACAAGGAACGGTTAACCAACGGACAGAACGGACAAGGAACGTTTAACTAACGGGTATTACCGGATGACGAACGGATGTATACCGGACAGAACGAACATGAACCGCACGAGAAACGGGCAAAACGGTCGTCTAACGGTTAACGAACGTGTTTAAACGGTCACGTGACGGATGAAACGGGTATAAATACTCAGGCAAGAAAAATTGTGCTCAGAACGTCACGTCGAAAAAGGCAAGTCGAAAAGAACACCTACAAAGGGAAAGGGACGAGGGCGAAAGAAGGCCGTAGTGCCCTCCCCTCAGTCCATTGCACTAATATTTTATTCAACTAATATTCTATATTCCTGAATGTCCTAACACACAAAGTGATAGAAATAAAATGAGTGTAGGATTGGGCAAGTCGCATCTTTTAAGATTGAGGTAATTGGTTCGATCACATGAAACAGAGCTTATATTCGTTACTTGAACGTTCCCTGTCCGTTGTTGTCCGTTTAGCAAACGGTCCCCGTCCGTTCCAGACCGTTTTAACCGTTACATGTCCGTTAGTCGTCCGTTGGCCACCACTTTCGACCTGACGCGAACGGGTATCTACCGGATGACTACCGAATGTAGAACGGATAAGTACCGGGCAAACCGGATACCAACGCACAGCTAACGGACAACCAACGGACGCCCAACGGATTCATTTATCCGGTCTAACCCGTTGGAACCCGTTCCAAGTTTTGAACATGCACAAAACTTGTCAACGGACACCAACGGGTAAAACGGACATCAACGGACACGGAACGGGTTCACCGGATAAGGAACGGATGCCAACGGACACCAACGGACACCAACGGACTTAACCCGTTTGACGTCCGTTCGCCTGGTGTGACTGATACATTAAAGCCTACTTACTGTGCAATTGAAAAATATAAAAAGATCGTACGTGCTAGCTTTAACGATGCTGTGAGGGCCGATCAAAAAGTGTTTGTCAGCAATTACGCATAAATACGCTCTGGTAGTGGAAAGGATATAAGAATAAAATAGACAAAACTTGCAAACTAGGCTCTAATTGTGATTCTTCTTAATATTATTAAAGCATGAACGAGCATTTTCTTTCTGTTTTAAAAGATGAGAAACATGGCTGCTTTTGGAAAATTTGTCATATCCAGGTTCCAAAATTTAACACCAGAATCTGAGGCCAAAAATAGGCATTAAACACCCTAGGCCTTTCCCTAGATTCTAAATTTATGCAAGAAATATTCAATAAGCAAATCAGTGTAAATGGCCGGAGAACTTTATTTCCCATTAAGTGAATAAAAGTCTGTTACCATTCCCATATACTATAGCGGTCAGTGGCTCTGTGGTATATCGTTGCACTATAGGGCGAAATGTCTGAATTTCTAAAAAAAAGTATTGGGACCTTAAGCAAAACACTTTACTCGACGCCGCGCACGTAATGTACCTATGAAGCGGCGGTCCGTCCTGACACGCTAAGCCATACCAGGAAACGCCCCACATTTTCCTTCGTTCAGAAGACAAATGCCCATACAGGCTTATAACAAATTTTTAGCGACATTTGCACGTGTTATTTTAAACAAAATTAAGTTCCCGATTGCCAAAAACAAAGTTTTCGGTTGCCAAAACGTTCTTTATTGGCAATCGACAATGTTCAATTTACGTTCAACGATCATCGTATTTGAAACCTAAAACACTGTTTTTGGCAATCAAGAACCATTGTTGTATCCAATGGGTTGTTCGCAATTGCCGCTAACAGGGTGTGAATAAAAAACGTTTCACATTCCAGCTCAGACGCCAAACTGTCAAGTAACACCACTGTCACAGACGGACCAGAGGTTCCTGCTTGGCTACCAGAATATCAATAATCAACCACACATATTCTCGGCCAACGATGCTCTACACTTGTCAGGGCAAGGGGTTAGCGAGGTAGGGTGGTATAATGTTTTTGGCGTAATGCAAATGTATTAGTTTACGGCCTTTAATTAAGTCCATAGCCAAACAACCCGGTCATGAACACCTCAGCGCTATCAGAAGTTATCAGAAGGTGTGCTGTATGAAATTTGCTCTCAACTTTACTTCTAAAATTCCGTGCTCAATGCCTCTTCTCTTTGTTTTTCTTCTTTTTCATCATCATCATCATCATCATCATCATCATCATCATCATCATCATCATCATCATCTTCTTCTTCTTCTTCTTCTTCTTCTTCTTCTTCTTCTTCTTCTTCTTCTTATATTATCATGATTATATTTCTTTCACAGAAAATCAAGAGACAAAAACACTCGAGATATTGCAGTGGATTGATTATTGGTTAAACATGGACGTGACGATGAAGATCGCTTCTTCTTCTACTACTGTTTTCTCACCTTCTTTTTCTACTTTTTTATCATCATCATCATCATCATCATCATCATCATCATCATCATCATCATCATCATCATCATCATCATCTTCTTCTTTTTCTTTCTTCTCCTTCTTTGTCTTCTTTTTCTTCTTCTTCTTCTTCTTCTTCTTCTTCTTCTTCTTCTTCTTCTTCTTCTTCTTCTTCTATATTATCATTATTATATTTTCTTCCCAGTATTATCAAGGGACCAGAACAATTCGCGGTGTTGCGGTAGACTGGTGGAGGTGATGTCAATATTGGTTCAAAATGGCCGCTATCTTGACGGTCGTCCCTGCATCATCATCATCATCATGATCAACATCATCATCATCATCATCATCATCATCATCTTCGCCTTTCTTCTTCTTCTTCTTCTTCTTCTTCTTCTTCTTCTTCTTCTTCTTCTTCTTCTTCTCATGCTTCCTCTATATCATCATTATTATATTTTCTTCACAATATTATCAAGGGACAACAACAAGTCGCAGTGTTGTGGTAGACTGGTGGCCGTCATGTTAGTATTGGCTCAACATAGACGCCATCATCATCATCATCATCATCATCGTCGTCGTCGTCGTCGTCGTCGTCGCGGTCATCATCATCATCATCATCATCATCATCATCATCATCATCATCATCATCATCATCTTCTTCTTCTTCTTCTTCTTCTTCTTCTTCTTCTTCATCATCATCTTCTTTTTTTCTCTTTTTTCTTGTCTTCTCACATTGTTCTTCTACTTTATCTTCCTCTTCTTTTTCTTTTTCTTCTTCGTTTTCTACTTTTCCCCTCCACATTGTTTTTCTTTTTCTTGTTATTATTCTTGAAGTTCTTGAAGTTCTTGTTCTTCCGCTTCTTCTCTTTTTCTTTTTTTTTTCTTTTCATTACAAGCATTGTTACCACTATTATGTTATCTCCACAGTATTACCAAGGAACAACAACAATTCGCGGTGTTGCGGTAGACTGGTGGCGGTCATGTCAGTATTGGTTAAACATGGACGCCACAATGACGGTAGACTGGTATTTTTCGTGTAAGTCGATTTTACGTTATTACGTAAACTTGCCCATGCATTATATGGGGACTTTTTTAAGGTTTGAAAATCGAAATTTTCCGTAGAAAAAAAAAGATATTTTTTATATGTTTTGGACAAAAAATAAGAAAAATATATAATTTAACACTGTTAACGCCCCTTTTCCTCATGGAGATAATGAATGTATGAATGCATGATGTAGTTCTATCAATGTAGAGGTGGCCGTTAAAACATCATGGACGCGCTACAAAGACGTTCGATTGTTACATTTAGCGTAAGTCGATTACGTATTCATAAAAAATACAGATAGTTTAGAAACACCACTTTTCCTTTGTAATGGAGTTGCAAGCCTTCAAGTTATCTAAGTCTGTAAATTCTCATGGAATCATGGTCGTCATTGATTGAATGGTATAATTAAGCAAACACATCACTGGAGTTTTCCGTCATTTATAAAGGTCCATTGTGCAATGTACATTGTACAATATGCTCCTCTTTTAATATCCAATAAATCGGCACATTTGTTCGTTCTGAAGCTTATTATACATGTTTATATACATAGATATATGTATATTTCAGCAAAATCAACCTGGGATTCTTCGGTCGGGGTTCAAATCCCAATCATGGCCCACGTGACGGGACGGATTTACATGCCCGACGGGACGAACCACCCGTTCGAGCATTATTACAATTTCTTCCACTTTCGACCGTACCATGATGAAGTACAAAGTCGACATTACGAGGTATATCGTTTGTTTGTTTATTTGTTTTTTGTTTGTTTTGTGATTGAACATAACTGTCAGCAATGCTTAGTCATGTCGGGACGTTACAGTAAATATAAGCCATAATATTATTTAAATGCCTATAGTTTATCACTGACTCATCACTGCCCGTTCCAAGAATACAATAGTTCTTTGGATATTTAAATAAAAATAAGATCTTTTAAGAGCAGTGATCATATTAATGAGAAAAGGGGTGGACCATAAAGCATTTCCGGCTATTTAAGCCTTTTCAATGACCGTTTTTCATGTTTATATCTGGAGGCTAAGAGAAATACCGTAATCAGTTTGCAGCTTTCTTTAAACTGACTCATGTGCTGTCTGAGGTACATCCAGCAAGTAGCGATCACTTTTACTCACATTTCTCACACTAACCAAAGCTGGATAATTTATTATTATTTTTATCATTATTATTATTATTTTTGTAGACCCCCGCCGGACTGCAATGTCCCGGGCGAATAGCTGTGAAGAAATTACCTAAAGTTCCGGATGATGCCTTCTCGTTTACAACTGAAGTCTTAGACGTTGATAACCAGGGCTTGTCGTTCGTTAAGGTATGGGATAGCTGTAAAGAAAATAGTAAAAGCAAAATATCTAAGGTATCCGATCATGCTTTTTCGTTTACAACTGAAGTTTTGGACGTGGATAACAAGATGTTATCGTTCGTTAAGGTAAGGAATAACTATGAAGAAAGCCGAGTTCGCTTGTAGCGATAGCCTGGGCTATAGCTGCTGTTCCATATTCTCCCTAAATGAAACTGACCAATCAAAAGGGTCGTATCCAATGCAGTCGTGGAAATCCGGAGATGTCGTTTTGGCCTTTGATTGTCAGTATTCTTCATCCGGGTAATTCTGGGCTATAGCCGCGACCTCGCTTCTCAGGATAGTCAGCGTGGCCGCGGCTATAGCTCGGGCTATCGCAGTTCGGCTGAGGCTAATAGCCGGGGCAAATAGCTGGTAAAGCCACACGCGAACTCTGCCGAAGTTACCTAAGGTCCCGGATGATGGCTTCTCGTTTACAACTGAAGCTTTACACTTGGACAAGTATTAGCTTTTCAAAAAAGCTGGTGGGCGTTTAGCTAAATTTCGGTGTAAACAGACTTGCAGTGTTGTGAGTAGTAATGGGTGGCGGTATAGCGCCTTTTTCTGAAAACTTATAGCGCCTTTTTTATAGCGCCATTTCAGATAAGCGTAGCGCTAGAAATGGCGCTATAAAAAAGGCGCTATAAGTTTTCAGAAAAAGGCGCTATACCGCGCACCCTGGGTCTCAGTTTAAAAATGAACTAGCTAAGTTGCATGTAGGTAAGTATCCTTGAGTTAAGACAGGGACTTTAAGTAATGTGTTTCTGGGTAGACTTGTCACATTGTGACACTTGCCGGACTGGTCGTGTGGGTATGTAGTAGTCTCTGTTGCTATACAGCTGAATGCGTCTGAAGAGTGTCTTAGTCTTGTATCTCAAGACTTCAACTCTGTTAGAGGCATGACTCTATAGCTTCCTTAGAGGCTTTAAAGTGGTATGCGTTTCACTGTCTCTTGGTCTTGTATCTCAAGACCTCAACTAGTCAAAAGGCATAACTTTATAGCGTCTTCTTAATATATTGAGGCTTTTCAATGTTCTCGTATCTCGAGAACATTGATAAGCGTCAAAAACTCAACTAGTTATTGTCAAACTTTAAACCCTTTACTACTACCTCCTGAGAGGAGAAATAAAAACCAAAGACTGACTTTAACATTTTCAACAATTTTATTTGTCCCGCTAACTGTGAATGCACGATGAAACAGAGGATTAGGACCGTCCCTCTGTTCTCGTTTACAATGTAACTCTTAACAACAACATATTTACAATAATCTGTACATGGGATACTGTTTTGAAAGACAATGTGTTTTACGCAGACATCTGCAAGTTTGTACACGTTGTTTTAAAAGGATGTCTGGAATTGTCTTGCACATTGTACTGTCTTTGATAAATGTTCCATAGTTCTTTCTGAACCACATGTCAATGTCTCTGTCATTTTGAGATAAGTCTTCTCCTGTGCCTTTGAGCTCTTTGTGAATAGCTGTTTTCAGATCATGTCCTCTGTTGAGCTGGTAGATGATATAGATACACCACATTCCACAAGTGTTACTCCATGGATCTTGTAACACTTGTGTGTTCTGTATCCATCCAGTTGAATTTCGTTTGATAAATGGTAGGATGTAATCTTCATCTGGTGGCAAACCATAGGAATCAAAGTAGATCACTCTATCGTCTCTGAAGTACACTGCTGTCCAATGTTCTCCTGGATCATCTGACAAGTCTGTGTTTACTATGTATGCTTTTGTGTGCAGTGGTTTTCTATCTGGTAATAAGTCTTTAGCACACACTTCTCCTTTCACTGGCATATTGTTCAATATTCTGCTGAGTTGTATAGTATCCATTTTCAATTTTCTGTTGGTGGAGATGATTCTGGACAATCTTGTTCTTTGTTGTTTTCTTCAGCTGTTCTTTCTTCTTCAGCTGCTGTTGCTTCTTGGTATGATTCTAACAGTTTATTGGCCCAGAATGTCTTCCACTGATCTGTCATGTCTCTCTGATTGTTTTTGAAATACTGCCAGTCTTTATATACTTCATTGGTGAGTTCTGGAGTTAGTAAATGGACGGCTTCTATGGACTTTCTCTTTGATCCCATCATGTGTTCCCACATGAGATCATCAAAATCCTCAAGGACATCGAAGATGTTGAGGCATTCTAAAGCAGGTTCATGGTACTTGTAGTCGGTGATCCATTCTTCTGCAGTGGTCCATAGACACATATCGTGGTATTTCTGACTTGGATGGTCAATTCTACATCCCTGACATTCATGTCGAACATAGTCTCTGACACCTTCTCTCAGATTCATCAAAACAGCTTTGACGAGAAAGTTTTCTCTTTTCACATCTTGTCCTTCCACTTCTTTCTGTAAGGCACTTGGTTCATCTGATGCATGTGACGAGAATGTCTGTCTGTATACGTCTGCTTGGTATTCCAGATCTTTCTCAATGTAGTATCCTTGATGCATCTTCTTAATAATCTGTGGTCACTTCTCTCAGTCCGTTTATTTCTATCAGATTGTCAAACTCTGCGTAGACAATGACGTTGAGTGTGTAGTCAAGTGCTCTGGCAAACTGAAGCTCTAGTCTCAGGTTTCCTGTTTTTAAAGGGTGCAGATGGTTCTGGTCAGCTCCTTGGTCTGGTGTCAAATCGAATCCCCAGAAGCAGTATCCGTCTTTATAGTCTTGAAGACTGATGTTACAGTTCTGAACTTGATTCTGACTGCTCAGTGCTTGATATAGTGACATGTATGATCTCAGATACTGATCGTCATTGAAGTTTGGTTCGAATGGTCTGCCATATATATTGTGTCCATCACACGTGACATCCAGTTTACTTAGTCTGAAATGTTGGAATCTGAAAGGATTGCTTGCATAGCTTCCATTGAATTCTTCATTTGTGACCATGCCAATGAACACACGTTTTGGAAGTTGGCCTTGAAACAAATGATCCTCAATTTTGGATCTCAATCCAGCGTTTATCGTGAAAGTTTTGACTTCGACTCTTCTAATCGGAAATTTTGCCTGTTTCTGAGCTATGGTCTGATTCAGATCATTTGTAATTGCTGGTAGAAGTTGTACCGTTCTCACAGAGACTTTGGCTACATCAATTTTGACTACCGATGGATAAGCATCATCTTCACCGACCATCAAACAAAACTGAGGTGAAGCTCGATTCAATCTGAGTCTGATTTCAATTCCATTTGGCAAATATTTTTCCTGCATGGCTAGATCCAAATGCAATCGTCCCATCAATTCCAAAGGTTTACTTTCTGCCACAGCTGCCATGCGAGCTTTGATCGGCTCAGAATCAAAAGCAACAAATTTTCCAGTTTCATCTTGGTACCAAAATTCCCCAGCTTTCAGTTGATTTTGTTTTACATCAGAACCAAATGAAAACAAGTTTTCAAGATACGCTCTGTATGGATAAGTGTCCATATTGCTTGTCACAAGTTTGTTATTCAAATACAAATCGATACTGCTAAACATGCTATGAAAGAAATTATTCACAGGGGCTACTTTCTTGTTGGCTTCAAGATCATTTCCAACACCAGCTTGCAAAATTCGACATCTCAGATAGAGATACGTCTGAGATAAATCTGTATAATTTTCTGTCTGTGGTGGAATGACGAATTCAATGGGTGCATGATGACTATCCAATGAAGCAATAGGATGATAATCTGTCCACTGAGTATCCTCCATGGTTGTCATGGTTGGAGGAACTGATTCCATTTCTATTTCGGTTTTACTGCAGTCACAAGAACCAATTTGAATCATTTTGTTTTATTTACTCAAAAAATCTGGTGGAAACCTAAGATTTTTTCTTGTAAGTGTTCTCCTGCCTTTGTGAACAGGTCGATGTCTAGATTTGGACTGAGGCTTTTTGGATTTCTGATTTGATTTTATACCCTCTGAGAACTGATCGATTGTAGACTGACCAAAAGATTTCAATGCTGATTTTCCTCTGTGTTTTAAAACTTGTTTGACATTCTGACCTTTAACAATTTCTCTCAAAGCTTTAATTCCATGATCTTTTGCTACTTTTTTCGCACTCTGTATGCCAACTTTTGCTAAAGGTTTTAAAATTGGAGTAACTGTTCTCAAAGCAGCTTTAAAGATTGATCCTAAACCATTTCCATATTGTCTTGAAACGCCACGATAGACGGGATAATCGTTGAATCCCGACCCATATTGACAAATTGTTCCACGCGTACGCATTATTAAATTATTCTTTGGGTCTGAAATGTAACTTGATCAACGTCTTTCCAGTAATGAATGGAATATCTTCACCTGTATCGCCTTTTATACTAATGTGAACTTGATCAATGTAAGATTTTGCAACAGGCACATAATGCAAATTCAAAAACTCTTGATGGAAATGAATTTCTCCTTGGATGTATTTGAAAGGAATAACTCTAAGTATAGGTGCAGTAACGTCTCCGATATAAGTGTAGTTTGCCACATCTGAGTATACATAGAAACGATTGCTATGTGTATTTAAATCTACACCATATTTGAACTGATACTTATCGTTTCCTATGGGTTTGCCAAAGAATGTTTTATCCACGCCTAGAATTTCTGCCAAAGGTTGTGGAAACATCAAGTGCATTTCATTTTTATATTCTCCCACGAAACGTACTTTTGTACGTTTGCTATTATTTCCATATGACAGAATGACTGAGTGATTAGCTGTGTCCAATGCAGTTTTGAAACTAGCATCGATCACTTTTTGCATCTCATGGATTAAGTGATGTGCAGAGGTGTAATTAGAATTTGGAATTTGTAGTCGATATTCTACACATAAATCTTTTTCCGTACATACTTCTGTTTCATTACTGGACAATTTGAGTCTCTTTGCAGCTTGTTCAGTTAATCTTAGAAAGAAAAAATTGTTGGCATCCGAAATATTTAAAATTTCTGCAGGAGTGATAATTTCTGCAAGAGCAACTTCCCAATTTTCTTTGTCAATTTGTATTGGATGATCTAAGCGTACCGTAAAATTGGACTGTTTGTTACTTGGAAAAGTGTTCAAACAACTATCACTGAGTAATGTCAAGTAAAAATCTTTCATGGTTTTACTTCTTTTGAAAGTTCGTCACTAGAAGAAGACAGAGATTGTTGTTTTCTGAATTTGAGGCCAGGTGATGGCAAAATGTACCCTATCGAACTGCTGAGTAAAATCAACCACAATTCTTTATCTGGACTTCTCAAACTGATGTGAACTAGGGATGTGATGATTATCATGTATACTACAATGATCTGAGTGAAAAATGTTAAAGGATTTTTAGCTATTTTGGTTTTACTGTCTGCAGATGATTGCACAGAAGTGTTATCACCACTGCGATTGAATGAACTTCTAAAATCCATTTTCATGCTTTTATACAAGATCAGACTCTAGAATCCAACTGTCAAATTTCGATGGATATCCTTTCCAGTGTACTTTGATTTCTTTAACCCACTTTTTTCCAACTTTACGTTTTCTGTGAGCTAAGACCGAATCGATTTCAAAAATCTGATCTTTTTCGACACGTTGTAACTCTTGAGAGTAGAATGTACCACTGACAGATTCACCATCGAGATCTCTTATTTTATAGGTGGTGGGAAACTGAGTTTTCACCACATCAGAAATCTGAAACAATTCCTGTGTCCAATTTGGCAGATATCCTTTGTCAAATGTGCGTTTAGTTTTATTGATCCTAACATAATCACCTACTTTGATTTTAGTTTGTTTTTGCAGTTTTCTAGGTTTACCAAAAAGAATTTCAGACACTAGAGGTTCATTTTCTTTTGTCACAGAAACAGGTGCACGTTTGATACTTCTGTGATATGCATGATTGTAACCTTCAACTAATTTTGGAAGAACATCAACATATCGCAAAGTGCGATTGTGCGTGAAATACTTCCACATGCGACTTTTCAAAGTTCTTTGGAATCTTTCAACAATACTTGCTTTTGTTTCTGGGTTTTCAGTTGTGAAGAAATGAATTTTTTTAGATTTTAAAAAACCTTGAAAGTCTCTGTTTTTGAATTCTGTACCTTTGTCAGTTTGCAAACTTTTCGGTTGACGCCCATTTTTCAACACAAGTTTAAATGCATTTACTAAAGTTTTCCCCGTCTTGTCTGCAATGGGTACAACCCATGCAAATTTTGAAAACACATCGATAATGCAAAGCAGATATCTAAACTTATCATTGGACTTGGACATTTTTGACATGTCTGCTAGATCGGCTTGCCATTGATGATCAATTCCTGCAACCACAGTCTTACGACGTAAAAATTTTCTTCTGATAGGTTTATGTAAAGTGTAGGTCTGTTGTTTTTTCAACCAATTTCTGACATCTTTCAATTTGACATTTTTAGAAGATTTTCTAGCAAGCTTGAATAAAGCTTGTTCACCAGCATAACCTGCAGGACTTTTTGGATCATAATACAATTTGTCAAAATTCATTATTGATCATCGTAAGTGAGCCACTGTTTGGGTTGGAACTTTGGCGTAGACATTTCTTCTTTTATATAACTTTTTGTGGCAGACAAAGGAGAATACAACTGCTTTTTAATTTTTGCTAGCTCGGACGGTGTAAATTCTGGTTTGACTTTTCTTTTAGTTGTTTTCCGTGTTTTAGAAACGGGAATACGACTTGCACGTTGACGTGCTGTCGAAACACGTTTTTGGGCTGGTGTGACATAATTGTCATCTGGAGTTCTAGGAGATACACCCCGATGCATCCACTCCCATCTTTCCCTATTTCCAATTACATCTTGAGGAATATTCATTTCTCTTAACCCTTCTGCAAACGGTTGCCATCCCGTGGGTTCACTGCCTTTTCTATGTCTTAAAACATCATTGACCAAGTCAATGATATTAGATCCTTCAATAGCTTTACCATAAAGTTTTACGGTACCATCATCATCCCAAGTCATGTTAGGATTATCTTTTAAAATGTTAAGTAAAAGTTGTGCTTTTCGTTTCATCGTGCTAGGTACACTATCTAATACAAGTTGGTTCATTCTAGAGGAACTGGATGTTACACTTGGTAATTTTAAAGATTGATCTTGCAAAGCTTTTTTGTGAGCCGATTGAAATTTGTGTAAAGTTTCACCAAATAATTGAGCTTTTTCAGCTTCGGACATGTCTTCGTCAGCCATGACCGAAGATAAGTCTCTCTGAAGACTTGCTGTGGCAGACACATTTGGATTAGGTGGTAATCTAGGTTTTTGAATTTGTTCTTCTTTCCAGCGTTTCATGTCTTCCCAAAGTTTAAATGGAACAATGGCCATTTTACGCCCTTCCATGATGAGGATTGAGGAGACTTCCAAGTACTGAACCAACAATGGGAGCAAGCAAAGGTTTTAGTAATAAACCGAGCAATGCACCTCCTTTCTGATTGATAATTTTCTTTTTATCTGGCACAGACACTTGCTTTGAACTCAGTAAACGTATGTGACGTTGTCGAGCTTGCAATTTTTGTTTTTGAGCTTTTGTCAAACGGACATTGCCTTTTATAATGTTCAGGCAACATTCACCGACTGAGTCGATGACTTCTTTAGGTGAATCATTGATCATTTTTTGACGACATCTAGGTGGTAAATGAGTCAGTCCTTCAAGAAAAGAACCATACGATTTGATTAAACTTTTTTTCTTTAATATTTTTCTAGTACGACGCTTTGTTTTAGTAGCTGCCATGCTGATGCAATTTTGCAAACTGTGTTAAAATTTAGTTGACATTGAGCTTTTATAGTTTTTTTTTCAAAATAAAAGTCGTTTCTTAGCAGTTCTTCTTACAAGTTCTTGTTTTGCTCTTTTTATTCTTTCAACATCAGAAGGAAATGCAGTTTGATCATTCATGACAAACTCTTTTGGATCTAACAAGTGCATGTATGGAATAGTTCCGTGTCGTTTCTGAAATGTAGGACTGTTTTGCATGATGTAACGTTGTTTTGAATTCAGAGGTGAAACAATTGGTTTTGGTGAAGTTCTAAGTGGTGAAAATCTTGCAATTGACAAAGACATTCGTCTTGCATTGGCATCAGGTGAAGACATTCCTAGATTTTGCCAACTTGTACCTACTGCTGGTGAATTAGGACGTACAGATTTACTTTTTTTATTTCTTCTTTTGGTCACAAATTTATCATTGATACGTTTTTTGGATTTTTTGGCAGGCCTTTTTTTAGTTTTAGATTTCTTTGGAGTTGATCTTTTACGTCTCAAGAGTTTAGTACCATCCCATCGAATCAAACTTCTGATAATTACACCACCAAAGAAACCACCACCGCCTGGTTTTAGAATGATACTACGTTTGACTTCTGGATCTGTCATTGCACTTGCTAATTTTCTAACATCATCTTTATGTCTATCCATGAAGTTTTTAGTTTGTTTAGGCAATTTCATTTTTCCCTCAATGATTTTACGAGCTGCTAATGAAAACCATTTGATCATTTCAGCTAAACCTGCATTAAGCAAAGTTTTTCGTTTTTGAGCATCGTGTTCCTTGCTCAAATTGTAAAGTGCACGAATCAAGTTAACAGATGTTTTCCCTACAGCCATGATGACTTAACTGATCAATGTCAAACCAAACACACCCTTTTATACGCTTGGAAAGTAAACCACTGGTCCCGATTGATCTGATTTTGTAAACCAGTGTTGAAAAATATTTGTTCTCAATCTCAAGTAATTTGGTGTGGTTGGTTTCAAATCGACCAGTAAGTAACCATGAGGTTTTGATGTTGCATCGTTAAAGGCAGGAATCATATGTGGTGTTTGCAGTTGATTGGAAAGAACTTTGATCTGCATTTTGTCCCTTGGACTTTGGAACAAAACCAGATAATGAGCGTTCAAACTAATTGTTCGAGATGATTTGCTTTGTTGAAATAAGTTTTGTGTGATGTAGACCAAACTCGCATTTCTATGGTGTCCTTTTCTCGTAAACCATAACTTTATCTTTTCTTCATCTTTGTCTCCCAACATATCGTCAAAGATGACTAAGTGTGGTACACTGACATCAGTGACGATGTCATCCTCGTCATCTGGGATGCCGAGAATGAATTTTATGTTTGATCCTTCACGTTCTTGCAGGATATTGTAAGCAGATTGCCATTCTTTGTAACACCACACAATTTGTTGTGGTTGAATGTCAAACAGATCTTCTTTGTATTCAATCATTTTCTTAACAAATTCCGTTTTTCCAGAACCACTAGGACCAGATATAAAGATATTGGCAGTATGTTTGAAGAACAAACTACCAATATCTTGTTGTAAAACTTGTATAGCCGACATGACCTTTACTGTTTAACTGTGTAACAAACTGATGAAAGAACAAGAAAAACATGTGTTTTTATATGTTTTTTAATTGCATGACAAACAAATGTGTGCAAAAAATTGACATCTTGTAACCTAGAAAAAGTTTTGCTAAAAAATTTACAAGTTGAATCCTAACAATATTTTTTAAATTAACATCAAACAATTGCAAAAACTTTTGTAGAAACAACTTTGTGAAACATTATTTACCAATTGAAAAAAAGTTTGAACAAAAAAAAACCTTTTTGTCAACTTGTATACCTTCTGTGTTCAAGTCATATCATTCTGTTCAACTTCTGTTTTCAGTCTCTTACAAATCATATCCATAGGGTACCGTGTAACCTTTAACTAGAACCACGCGTTTGTTGTACGTGAATTTGTAAGTCTTTGTTTGTTCTTCAGTTGTCACTTTCCTATCACTGTGCTTTTTGATTCTATTGTATTTGGCAGTTACTGAAAAGTTCCTACTTTCAGACTTTGACCATTCCAACATCTGATGGAAATGTATCAGCTGAGACGTGTTATAGTCCAGTGTCAATCCTTTCACTTTACATGTAGATTTCCTCTGTCCATCTTTCTCCACATACTCATACCCATAGTTCTTAGGTCCCATACCAACAAATTTCACAATTCTTGCATCTGGTACTTCATCAGTCCATTCACCAAGACGATCCCCAATTTCTGGATTCCATTCGTCTGGTTCGTGAACGTAGATGATTGAGTCCGTGTCAAAGTACAATACTCTTGATCCCAGTTTATCTAACTTATCGTACAATCTCAACCTAGCTTGTGCCGTCACAAATGCACCTACAACCACATTGCTACAAGTGTGAGGTTCAACAAGATTGTCTGTTTCTTCCCAGTTAACGTGTACAAATCTTTCTCCGTATATGTCTACATTCTTCACTATCTTAGATGGATTTGTTATCAGTTCAAAATATTTGGCTGGGTCAGATATGTATTCAGTCTTTGTCATTTTTTCACGCTGTGCTAGCTTACCCCACAAACTGTTCAACATAATTTTGGCTATAGCTCGCAGTCCGGGATTCTTTTCTATTTCTTCTAATGAGATTCCTTCTGCTTCAAAGTAATCACGTATGAATTTTTCCTTGTCAGCCTCGGTCTTGCACCATTCGGGATAGCCACTCGATTCTTGCTTGACTTTCAAGAAGACATCGATGTACTTCGTGAAGATACCACCCTCGCCAGTTTTCTTGTCATATTGTGTCGTCTCCGGGAAATGCCACACTTCATACACGTCCAGTAATTCATATCCTTTTTCTAATGCAGCCTTTAACTCAATGCTAACCCAAGTTCCTACTAGTGCCCTTTCATCGTCTTCTGAATGTGTACACTTTTGGGAGGGATCACATCTTTCTGCACAAGTTCTACACAAGGGAAACATGAGTTTATTGTTACATTTGTAAGGAAGTACGGGATGAAACAAGTCTCTAGGAGGCAATACCTTACATTTGATCAGTCCTTCATATTGCTCAATATTGTCTTTGTCCACGTTTTCTTGAGATAGGATGGTTGGATGACCCAAGGGAAACAGTCCATACTTGCATACGGTTGGATACAGGGAACAAACATCAATGTACTTGATTTCGTCCTGTGATGTCTCGTCGATTTCATGATAGAGTTTTGTTGAATTGGTCCGCCCACCAAACAAAGCATCTCTTGGTCTCAGTGGATCTAAGTTGGTAAAGTGAGAGTCTACAGTCTTTCTGAATTCTTCGTCCTCTTTGTACCTTTTGTCATATTCACATTCCCACATCTCGATCACGAGGTATCCATTGTCTTTGAATTTCTGCATCAGGTAGTTGGTGTTAGTATACAGTTGTCCCATCGTCTGACAGCTTTGTTTGTGAATCGTCTCTCTATCTGGGAAATGTGTTGGACAACCATGCCAATAACATCCATGGAACTCGTAGATAGTTCTAGATTCTCTGTGATAACCATCCACGCAGTGTCCACAAATCCTAGCTTCTCCTCCATTCAATGCATGCTGTATCTCTATTCCCTGTTCCTTTGCTATACTTTGAATCCATCTCACTGCTTTGATCGAGTAGTTTTTCTGGTTTGGATAACCTTCTGGAGGAATGATGGCAACACAGTTTTCTGGCATGTAGTTCTTTCTCCAGACTTTGGAACAGGCTTGGGCAATCGTACAGGATTCCATCAAAGGATCTAAACCACTGATGTCTTTCAAGATCTTTCTGAAACTAGCGCATCCACGCCTCAAGATATCCACATCACTCCGACAATATTCCTCCATCTCTCGTCTAAAGTCAAAGATCGTTCCAGACTCTACTTTTTCGTTGTACCATTTGTAAAACTCGGTCCTATCCTTTTCTGACATCTGTCCGGGCATGTACATCTCTGCAGGGAAGTAAGGTCCCACATAGTCCTGATTGGCTTGTGTATTAGCAAGATGAGGAAAGTAGCCTTTCTTCATTTCTTTCAATCCAAATGTCTTTGGGAAATTGGCAAGTCTCATGTGCAGGAACAAGTAGGAGTCCAGGAATGTCACTTTGCCTATTTTCATTCTCATAATCGTATTTCCATTCATGATCACGTCAGGTTTCATTGTCCCATTTTCCAAGATGTGTCTCAAGATAAACTGTCCATCGTATCCACCAAAGTTATGAGCTATACAAGTCACTCCTTTGTTATCGTCTCCCAGTATCCAAGCGCAAAATCTAGATAACGTATCTGTTCCTTCGAAGATAACTTCTCGTCCCCCTGGTAACGTGCTGCAACCTGGACAGTATTCATCGCTAGGCAGGTCTATGCAGTAATCGCAAGCTCTTTGTGCCACGCAAAAGTTGACTTGATGTTCTCCAGTTTCTTGAGATGACTCGAAATCGAAGAAGACGAATTTCGGACCAGTAGTCGATTTATCTTCATCTTCGCTTTCCTCGGCATCTGAATCTGCTGTCTTAGATACATTTTTCTTTGATACATACTTCTGAATGTAACATTGATGATTTGGACCTACAATTTCCTTACAGATCTTACACTTTCTATTACCAGGACATACATGATTCTTTTTGTTACCAATGATACGACGTGAACACTTTTCACAATTGTATACAAGTTGACAAATAGATTTCTTCTGATTACCCTTAATTGTCTTATGATTATCAAAACAACTTTGACTCTTAAAAGTTCTCTTACAATCTGCACATTTGATTTTCTGTCCAGGTATACATGGAATGTCACTATAGCAACCATCACATCCATCATTGCATCGGTGATCTCCTCTGTTAGTGTAGCCGACATCACAATACTCGCAGTAGTATGAACACCCCATCAGTCCCGTCACCTTGGTTACGGTATCGTAATGTTTGTCCCCATTCCAGTACAGATGTATGACTTTCGTCTCTCGTTTTTTCTTGAATTGTAGTGGAAAGATCAGTCCATCCTTGGGATGTTGTGAATGGACTTTGATCAGGTAGTCTGGAGCCAATACATCTTGAATCTTCTTGTATTCCTCAATGCCACAGACTTTGTCATGAGGAATCTTAGCTTGGTCCAGTAACTTCTTTGCTTCCCGAGTCTGCATTGGTTTTCTGGAGTCCGAGATATATTTCATGGTTTTCTTCCAAGTATCTGAAAATGGAAATTGGAAAAGAACTAAGTAAACAATTAGATACTAAGGAAACATATGTTTGGATATTTTTTTCATAATAGGTCTCAGTTACTCAAAACTTTTGAAAACCTACATAAGATGCAAACATATAAACATGTAAAAAAGTTTAAAGTAGTTTTTTACAAGATTCTAACCTGAATCATCTTTGTCAGCATTACATTTCCCCACCACCACAGCTCTAGCCATACACATGACATCATCTGTATTGTTGATCTGGACAATACTTCGTTTATTCTGTCTCATGGTCTCTGACTCGAAATACAGTCCATGGTGAAGTGGTTTTCTTCTTCCAGCACCAGTAGGGAGACTACACGTTGTCACGTCAATTCTCATCTGTCCATCGTTGATCTTGAAATTGTCATTGGATTGCATCACTTTCTCAATTTCTTGTAGGATGATTTCTCCAGTCAACGAGGACACATCACGCCATGTCACAAATACTCCCAACTTCAGGCCTGGATGGTTGACAGTCATACGGATTTTGTCATCGCCCGCCACTTTACACTGTATCTTGATAGCTTCCACCAAGTCATCAAACAGCTTTGGAACAAACTCTAGTGGTGACACATCTTCAGGAAATTTCTTTACATCCACTTCGTAAATTTTGGCTTTAGATCTGAACAATCTCGATTCAGTCTCTCTCTTCAGCTTGATATCAAAATATTTGTCATCAGATACTTTCTGCCTTTTGCCGTGTGGTGGCCTCATCATCTCATCTTCACTCTCCTCACTATCAGAATAATCTACCAGTCTTCGTTTATTTGCCATGTTGACTCTTCGAAGTTTATTCAATGAATGAATTCAGAATATCAGATTGTCTCAGCTTATATACCTAGGGACGCGACATGACAAATTTTTAGTCAAATGTTGTCTCGCCTGACAGCAAGAAATATGGCCAGTCCCACAACTGATCGACCTTGTTGGTCTACCACAAATCCCCAGCTATCATATTGGGATTACCCTGCACTTCAGAATCCCTGGCGAGATGAAGATATCCACTGCAAGTGAAACACCCGAATGTGAACCATGCACCGGACTGTTTCTGAGGCGGGGCCTATTACAATTCTCTAGCCAAGCTAGCGCCCTTAGATGTGGCCTGATATATCATTCCACACCCCTGCCTCTAAATGCTTGTTCAATATCTTCATATCTACGGGCTGAAGCGGTATAACCTTCCAAATAACTGGTAACTCTGAGCTGAGCTAATTTTGAGAAGTTGTGAAAAACTATATATAGGGATCACTTTGTCCTATGTAGTAAAATTTGGTTTGAGTATTTGCATGGACAAGTTAAACATATTTTTTCTACGAAAGTAAGTCAACTACTATGATGATATACATAAAAATAATTATGACAATCAGTTTAAAACATGTTACAAAAAATTTCATGTTGATACAAAGTCAAATGGTAAAGCTATTAAGATACTAAAGTTAATATTTACATATAACGTTTACAAGGGAAACAACTGTGTTGTAACTGAAAATAACAAGTATTAGCTTTTAAAAAAAATACTTCTTAACTACTTATCCGATTTACATAATTCTTTTTGCATATGGTAGGATATCTCAAATACGTTAAATTTCAAAATTAAATTTCGCGCCACTGCGCATGCGCGAAATAGAAAAGTAAAATTTAGAAATTAAAATTTACAGTAACTTTATTATGACTTGATCGATTCTCGAAATTCTTTTTGCACATGTTTCAGTATTTGGTAACGTTCCTATTTTGAAAATAATTAATTACGTATTGCACATGCGCAAACGTATGCATAAGTATTATTACTGCTATATAAGACAATTTCACATTATTCATTTTGTAGAATCATGGCTCAAGTCTACATACCACCAGAAATCCAAGAAAACATTTTCAGCTACTTGATGTATTCGTCTGCAAAAGGACTCGCATTCAAATGGAACATACAAGAGGCGTGGTTTAAAGTCAACTTCCCAAAACTACAGAGAGCATTGACTACAAGATCTCGGGAAACTTATCACAGAGAATTGGTGCGAATGTTATTGGACATAGATCAATTGCCAAACCTGACAGATGAAATGAGAACGAAGTTCCACACGGCGATTTATGACTTACATAAACGTAAGTTATTTACGTTGACATCAACCAAGCTGTGGAGAATAACATGGTCATTTTATCGTGATCTGGGTATAGAACCGTTACTTCATCAGGACTTAAAGGACCATTTCATGACAGGATATATTTCTGCAGAAGGTAGTACGTACCATGGATATGTGTTACTCAATCGTGAAATGAATAGATATCATGTCCATAAATTATTAGGTGGCACACAGTTATTTTTCTTAAGAATGTTGGGAATAACCAAATCAACATTTCATATTAGACCTGCGAGTGAACTTTGCTTGAATTGGAGACTGTTAGACAATATAAAGCAAGAAGACGGAGACATGGTATCATTTGGAAACTGGAAGTTGTTCGAGACACAAGCAGATAATCAAGTTACTTTGCAGTATCCAACAAGTTATTCCAGATACCTGCTCGGATATACATCATGAATAGCATTACAAAGAGTCTACCCGTATGTTTGGATCAGATCTTACAGTTTGACGTGTACAAGTGTGCTTTGCAACAGACTTTGTCATTAGAACCAACCGATGCTGAATTCTTGAAAACAAGAGAAGGTATCAATATGTGGTTGAACAGATTGGAAACATTTGGTACTTTCAAATATTGGTGCAGAAAAATTGCAAATGAAATGTGGAGACTCATTGATGACAGTCCAATAACTTATCTCCACTGGCTAACTCACGTTGCCAATAACGACGGCGTGATTTCTCATCTAGAATCTATACTGACAGATATTCGAAGAGATTGTGAGGAGGAAGATATGGAATATGAAGATCTCATTTCTGCCATCGACAAACTGACACTGAACTGAACGTATAAAAATTGGAAGAACAGACTCACATTATCATTTCTAATCTGAACAAGCAACATGTCACAAGATCCAAGAAAAGAAAAATTCAATGACCCAAAGAGTATCTACTATCAACATCGATCATTGATGAAAGGTACCTTTACGCATGCTGCGCCAGGGTATAAAGTCGGTGACACAGACTCACAGAATCATTCTACTTCAAATCGTCAAAGAGTAAACATGGATTCAACTATGAGCAGTGAGACTAAGAGTATCTACTACCACTTCATATCTTTGAAGAAACTTCTCACTACAGATGAAGTTCAACAGCTAAAACCATTAGAAGATATGCTGAGGGCACAAGGAAAACTTGTTCCACCTTTTGGACAATGTTACTACTGTAAAGAAACAACACACTGGGCCAGCGATTGTTTGAAACTAAAGCTTGCTAGAGAACAACCAGATGGAAAACCAGCACATGGACAATGTTTCAAGTGCGGTTCGTTTGATCACTGGGCTTCAAAGTGTCCACAGAAAGATGAGACAAAACCAGAGAAAATTTCAACATCAACTGAATCAACTGCAGTGGTGGAAAAGACAAACAAACGAAAGCGAATGTGTGACGAAGATGTGCCAGAGCCAACTCCAAGCAAGCAGCGAAAAGCAGAGAAGACAGCTGAGCCAAAGAAGACGAAACGAAGGATTCCTAAGAGGAAATATTGCTTCATCTGTAAATCAGAGACTCATGATGCTAAGAACTGTGACGAAATTGTTCTTAATCCAGAAGAAGAGCTGAAGAAATCATTAAGTAAATTGACATTGAACTGATTTTTAAGTTGTGAACTGTGACTGTTGTCAAAATGTTCTAAGAGACTGTTTTAGTCAAATAATTCTAGAGACTATATTATTCAAATGTGTTTACTTAAAAAATTGTTTGTACAAATTAAAATTGAAAAAATGTTTTATTGTGTTAGTTGTTTCTTACAATGGTATTCTTTCTGGAGATTTGGTAGTCATGAAATATTGGTCATTATACAAGTTAGTAGTTTTATTACAAAGATATTCTTTCTGAAGACATGGTCAGCCAATTTCTTTCAAACATATTCTTTCTGAAGAAATGGTCAGCAAATTTCTTACAAAGATATTCTATCTGAAGATTTGGTCAGTAACAATATTACAAAGGTATTCTTTCTGAAGATTTGGTAGTCCTGAAAAGGACTGTTTTGGTCATAAGAGACAAGAGATCCCTAAGGTCTACGAGGCATTGGTCGTACAATAGCTACTGGTTTGCAGTAACCAATACCTCTTCTGGCCAAAAATATCTGTATCCCCATCTTGTTTTGTTGCCTCTCAATTTCCCGATAATCTTTTTTGTGAAAAGCAGCACACAATTTCCTAAGACTAAATTTTTCAAAGAACCCCATAGTTCCAGAATGTACAGAGAGGCACAGAACACGATGTTATATAGTCGATGAATAGGATTGACCTACATTTTAATCAGAACCAATCAAATGCGTTTTGATCAGAGCCAATGAGAAGTTCACATACGATCACGCCACAAAGATCACACCATAATCGTAACACAACATGCATACAACATAAATACATTAATAAAAGTTATTTCAATCGGAAAGAAATGTGTGGCCCTGAAAAGGGCCGTTGGGTGGAACTTAAGCCACAGATGATTAGGAGCAGGCACAGTATCTACTCCCACAGGCAGGGCAGCGCTGTCCCCAACGATCAAACTTGACCGTTCTGTAGGCAGGAATCGAAAGATTCCTGCCTTCAAAACTATAGGACGGCTCGTTTGCCTCGGCGTCCCAATCTTCAGTCTGTTCACTGTAGTTATGACTGGGCCTGTCATCATCCCAGTCTTCCTCAGATACAATTGGTGACAACGCCTCCCTCTTTATCTCCGTCTTCTCTACAACCCGTCCTCCATGAGCTAAATTCATAGCACTTCTTGTCATACTGATCATGGACTTCAGATTTTCTACCGTCCGCTGCAAGGACTCAGCGCTGTTCTTGAAAGTATTGATAGCTTCCAACATGCTGGTAGCCGCCCCACCAATACTGTCTGCCTGCTCCTCCAAAGCTCTTAAGTAGCACTCACAGTCAAACTGTTTTGCCATTTTGTTGTACACGAGAATAGTGTACAGAACTGCAAAATGCGTTTGCTTTTATACTCTCTGGGGGGATTGACCTACTTTAAACTTCAAACCAATCAGAAGGTCCTGTATAAGTAACAAACCACAGCCGACTTTACAAACATGAGACAGAAAGTAGGTCAAGCCTCTCAGTGAGTATAAAAGCTTAGCTCAACAGTCCAAGTTTTACATACATGTTCAGTCATGGCTTCGAATCAAATCAGCTTCGACGCTATGATTAACAACCCAGACATATTACTGCAAGCATGTAATGAAGTCTTTACTAATGACACTGCAACTACACAACAGCAGTACTATCAACAACCAGTACAAGCGGTTTCTCCTTACCAGCAACAGACATCACAGTTGCAGCAACAACTGCAAAGAACACAGATAATAGATGTCTTGGTTAAAGAACTCAATGAGTTGAAATCCAAAGTCAAACAACTGGAAGAAGAAGTACAGCGACAAGCTCAGATGCCAAGCATACAGTTCCCTGCGATCAGAATGCCTATCAGATTAGACATCATCAATACCGACCAACCGGCTACATCATCTCCAGCTGTAGGATTAGGCATAGCTAAGAAAGAAATACAAGCAACCAAGCGAAAGAAGACTACAAAATAAATTCAGACTTCACAAAATACTCAAACAGCCCTTTTCAGGGCTACCAACTATTTCTGAAAGATAACCTTTATTTGCACATTACTTAAAGTCCCTGTCTTAACTCAAGGATACTTACCTACATGCAACTTAGCTAGTTCATTTTTAAACTGAGACCCAGGGTGCGCGGTATAGCGCCTTTTTCTGAAAACTTATAGCGCCTTTTTTATAGCGCCATTTCTAGCGCTACGCTTATCTGAAATGGCGCTATAAAAAAAGGCGCTATAAGTTTTCAGAAAAAGGCGCTATACCGCCACCCATTACTACTGTTGTGAGTAGATACTTTGTTGAGTTTAACGTTGTTGTCAACATTATCTGAAATATCATGATGGCGCCTGGTTGTGACAGGGAGCTCAATGCTCACTTTTACATTGACCTTACTTTTGTATCAGATCCCAGACACTTTACCTGATATCACCCTAGTCACATTATATTGACACAAAGGTCATCCCGAAAATCATAGTGCCAAGGGGAGTTACTATCGACTTTGGTATGTCGCGGCCGGGGATAGAACCCGGTACGTACTGATCCTGGAGCTGTTATTTTACCTACTGAGTTAGAGCAGATACTGTAATTTATGCCCATTTGGGTTTGAGGAATGATGTTTGTGTTGGACACGAGAAATGTGGTTTTCACGACCAAACTGTGTGGTGTACCTAAATTGATATACGCTGTTATACTGAGGTGACCCCAACTTGTGGTGCGCTACTAATGACTAGACAGCGGTAAATAGTTGAACCAGAGTAGACCAGAGTAGCAAGAATAAAGTATGAACAAACACTCCCAGGTATGGTCAAAATTGTGTAAGTGCTCCAGCGTAAATATGACTTATAAAGAATGGGCGCCTAGGCGCCCACAATAACCAGGGGTTATCGTTCGTTAAGGTGAGCCTGATTTGCATCTACTTTTTTCATGTTCAACTCAGCTGAGAATGAAATTTATCCTGGACATAAATGTTAAAATGTTGGCATAATGTTTACATGTATAATCAGGATAAATTACAAGTCACAATTCTAGTTAAGTTTGGGTTATTTAAGTATTTTTTGAACATTATTAACTCATTTAAGCCTGTCGTCCCTTTTATGGACATAGGCAAACAGTATAGCCCCAGATGTGACGCCGCAGAACGCGGCGTTCCATCCGGGGCTATTCTGTTTGCTTAGAAAATTTTCATCGAAAAAAAAAAAATGAATAAAATTTAAAAAATCACACCTGGTGCCCCTAAGAACTGAAGTGGACTCACCCAAATGAAAATGATGGATAAATCCATTCGTCAAAAGTGGGTTAAGATAACTGATCCTACAGTTTATAATTTATTATTTCAGGAAACATTTTACTATGCTGATAAACTGGTGAAATACGAATACAGAGGCTCGCCGCTCTACGGGGACGGGGATTTTATAGAAATCCACGATTTCCATTCAGGTTTGATTCTTTCAAGTTGTTACGTTATGAAGTTGTTACGTAACTGTACAACGAACAGCCCAGCCAAGCCACAACAAACCCCGTCGGAAAAGCATGCTCATCCGCCAAGGGTGGTTTACTGCGCTATTATGTCAACACTTACTTGATTCACAAAATTTCGAATTTCTAATTTGCATATTACAAGCACTCCAGATGCCGCTTATACGTTACAGCAACGTATTTTACAAAGGGAGGCTATCCCGTCACGTTAACATGCATCTGACAGTGTATGAGCTTTTAACTGACAAACCATCCTCAGGGTCGTTCATCGGGATAACATGTCCTTGAAATGTGTACCCCCTTACACCCCACTTTATATAGAAAAACTGGTGTTTGCTGGGGTATGCATATTTTGGCTCCAAAATATAAATTGTGGGTACACGTTAGAACCGCCTCAGCGAGGCGGTTCTAACGTGTACCCACACTCTATGTTTTGGAGCAAAAATAAGAAAAATAGGTATACCCCTATATACCCCAGCTTTACTTTATAAAAGTGGGGTATTAGGGGGGTATACATTGCACGGACATATTTTCCTGATGGGTCTTCAATGACTTGCTTATACTGATCGAGGGTCGAACCCTTAACCTCCTAATTGAAGACCACGACGGTATCTATTGATCATACTAAAATGCCTAATTGACTATCATTTCAACCATTTATGAGCAGGAAAAATAAACGTGCTCAACTGAGTTGAGCACGAATCGAGTTTCACAACATCTGCACCTTTCCACTGCGTCCGTCATACTTCCAGGTGTTTCCTACACCACAGACAAGTTGCGTGGCAACTGTACAGCTGGGAAAATAGAGACAAACGATTTTGACGTGAAATCTGCTGGTCCTAAAACCGTGAGGATCCGAAATTCGAAAGAGTTCTTCTACTTCGATACAAAAGGGGTCACTTACGAAGGAATTGTAAGTACTTTAGATCTTTTTGCTTAGTTTAAACATAGGGCCAATGGCGACCCCCGTGGCCGAGCGGTTCAGAGCGCTGTCTCTTAAACACTCGATCATCTCACCGCTGTGTCTGGTCCGGGTTCGAGCCCCACTCTGGCCACATGTGAGCCATGCCAAGTTCTGCTAGCGGGTGTACCAGGTGGATTTTCTCGTGGTTTCCTTCGTTTTAGCCCCACCTACTGATTGGCCCGTCTCATATGAGTTGAAATAATCTTGAAAGGGAAGTTAAACTGAATTAAAAAAAAATAAAAAAAAAATAGGCAAACACATTGGCGTTTTAATGAAGTGTAAAAAGTAAACTTGGTAATACCTGGACCAGGTCCTATATTCGCGAGTATCTGAAATTCGAAAGCGTTTTTTCTTCTAGATAAAAAGTGTGTGACTTAGAAAGATTTTATTTTCAAAGATAAGATGAGTTGCCATATTATAGTGAAGTTAAAGTTGAAAGTTGCTTTGACGTCAGATTAATACATTGTCCTTAAACCACGAGGATTCGAAATTCGATAGTTCGTCTTTTATACAAATGTTGAAACATTTGAAGACGCCATATTTTTTGTTTTAGCTTACTGGGCCTGGAACCCATGTCCACCATTACGAAAACATGCCCATTAAATAAATAGAGTTTTTCTTAAGTTGTAAAACTGAACATTTTCATGAGAAAACTTTTGATTTTTTTTGTTAATTTTGCTCAAAACAAAGATTGTGGGTACACGTTAGAACCGCCTCTCTGTATATTACATGGGCAAGTTTTGAAATATATCAAAATAAGACGAGCCATACTATAACCATGTACTTATGTTTTTGAATCTAAACGTCCCGATCAATATGAAAAAAATCCTTGCATTGTTTATTGTCGCCTCCCCGTGACCGACTGAATCCCGTTTTAACTGTTTAGTCAACGGAAAAGGGAACCAATATGACCTTGGCGACGACATATTACATAATAGAACTATAGCTTTACGTCACGTGAATGACTGTATTGATGTTCACAGAAACAGAACAGAAAGATAGACTGTGACACGTGGATAGGGAAACGAAACGACTGGCCTTTTAACAGTCCCGCTAACTCAACTTGGGAGTGGTACTTCGCCTCAACAACAGACCCGGTAGGTATAATGATTGGTCATTTAACAGTCCCACCAACTCAACTTGGGAGTGGTACTTCGCGTCAACGTCATATCCGGTAAGCTCCATGTGCGCTGATAAGAACAAATACGGTAATTCAGGGGAGCGCGGTGGCCTAGTGGGACAATATAAGAATTTGGAGGCGCTCAGAGACCAAAATAAATCCCTTCGTTTGTATGCTTTCCGCAGATGGACGTTTGTAACGCATGTTTTAAGAAGGTACTGGTATGCAATGATCAGCCTAAAGGCGCATCAGAAAGAATTTCCCACTACAAAAACCTAGGTGGGGAAAAAATAAACTGACAGTTAGGAACTAGCATGGTAAGCCGAGTGAGCAGTTATTTCCAAATAGGCGACCACTCAGTTATACGAAATTGATTGAACTATGAAATCGTACATAAGGTTCAAAGAACACAAAAACTCGACTCCAAAACATAAAACAAATGGAACAACAACAGACGGTTCGCCTTAGAACGATCAGTAATATAAAATTACCGGCGGGCTTTACGGAAATAAATCCGTAAAACTTGTTCCTCGTTCTTGGTTTCAGACCACGTGGACGGAGATCGCACCAGGACCAGAGCCGGGAGCCATTCCTATACAGATGAGAATCACAGTACCATCGGTATGTTTAATTATGAAAACACGCCCATGTCATATAGAGGAATTTTTAAAGTTGTGAAAAATGAAAATTTTTAATAGATTTTTAATTTTTAATCATGTTTTTCTTATTTTGGCTCAAAACATAGATTGTGAGTACACGTTGGAACCGCCTCGCGGTTCTAACGAGTACCCACAGTCTATGTTTTGGATCAAAAATAAGAAAATTAGGTATACCCCTGCAAGCCCCAGTTTTACTATATCGAAGTGGGGTATAAAGGGGTATTTTTACTCACGGACATGTTTTCCTGATGAAAATCCTCATTTTGCTCATGCGCAGATCCAAAAAAATCTTCCCAGAGAAGGAGGGACAGGGTCGAAACCATCAAGTGCGACCATAGAGCTGATGTTCCCGTCGGTGATCCGTGATACCTCTCTGGAGTGGAGAGAGGTCACGAAGTGAAACGAAGTGCGGGTTAGCTGGCTGATCTAGGGCATCCATGGTTTAAAACCGTCGGCATCCAGCAAAACGTATCCATGTCCTAGTATAGGCCTATAGCAATTTGCTTCTGATTCTGTGCTTTTATAGAATGTCAAATGTCTTAATATACCCAGACAAAATAAGAAACGCAATGGTGCCATTGATTAATTTTTAAAGAATAAAAATTAAAACTGAGATCCTTTAAGAGCAGTGAACACATAAATGAGAAAGGGGATGGGCCATATCGCGGTTTCGACTATTAAAGTCTCGTCAGTGACCCTTTAGATTTGGCAACATGGAGCCAAAGAGAATAACTGAAATTTTACAGCTTTAAACAGGGTAGTCGATACAAAGACTACTTTTATCTAAATGGGACCAAATATGTTAAATATTGGTAAGAAAATGAATCTTAACCGATAATGAATTTCTGATTTCTCAGAATATCTTCGCTGATCTCATTTCATTTGACATTCTATAAATAAAATGTGTTATTATATCCACTTCTTTACATTCGCGAGGCATTAAGAAAACTTTCCCATGCAATATACAGAGACTTTGTCTGCTGTAAAAATTAAAAATTTCATTAGACAGATTTTGATATGTTTCAGGTTTATGGCCAAAACACTGTTTGTGGGCAAGTTTACGTATTGTGTCCTTACTCTTTTACAGCTTGGTATGAACTATCAATACAACTTCTACAACTTCAAAAAGGATAAACCAGATTTACTGAACTTTGATATAAGCGGCTGTTATCAGTTCAGACAGAGACGAAAATTTCAGTTCCAGCTCCCAGGCAAGTTGCAACGCAACTCGTTGTTACACGAGTTTGTATATTAAGTATCTATTAAGTTCTTAAGATTTACAAGGCGCCTCGTTATATCACGAATTTGTTAACTTTGATACATGTATAAGCGGTTGTTATCAGTTCAGACAGTAATGGGACGAGCAACTGCAAACCTTCTACAAGAACCCATATTTCTACAAAAGGTTCATAGATGATGGCTTTGGGATTTGGACCCATGGTATAGAAGCATTGGAGGAATTCACAGAATTAAATTTGCTAACAATATCCATGAGAATGTGAAGGTCAAACTCAGATGGAGTGAAGAAAAAATCGAGTTCCTAGACACAATGGTACATATAGCAGACGGCCAGTTATGGACAGACTTGTACTCCAAACCCTCTGATAAACACCTCTACTTGCAACAAAAATCTTGTCACCCGGGATCCACAAAGAAGGCGATACCATACGGACTGTGTATACGGGCTAAGCGAATATGACTACCTAAAAACAGAGCAGAACTTAAAGGGCAATTGAGAAAACGGGGTTACAGTGGTAGGTTCATCGAAGCCCAGTTGAAGAAGGTTGACAAAATGGACAGAAAGGACCTCATCAGATATAAGTGCAGGGAAGAGAAGACAGAGCGAGTTCCTCTAGTGCTCACATACTCAAACCTTCTACCGGACGTTGCATGCATAGTCCGAAAACATTTGAGGACCCTCCACAAGACTGACAGGATGAAAGAGGTCTTTGATGAACCCCCATTGGTTGCTTTTAGAAGGGGACAAAATCTGCAAGATATCCTTGTGCACAAAAAACTCAACAAGGTCTTACGGACTGAGGACTCTGGATGTCAAGATGGATGTAGAACGTGTCTCATACTTATAAAGGGACCAATAGTGGATACAGGAGGAAAATGCGCATACAACGGGCATCATACGCAAACATGCAGGATGCAGAACTTGGTCTACTGTCTCATGTGCACCAAGTGCCATAAACCGGTCTATGTGGGGGAGACGGGAAGGCAGCTAAAGGAACGAATTGGGGAACATCTGGCGGACATAAGATTACAAAGGGATAAGGCGGTCGGGCTACATTTCAACTCGGAGGGACACACGATAGACGATGTAAGGGTCATCATCATGGAGAAACTATATGATGACTCGAAGCAGTTACGAACGGCTAATAAAAGAAGCAGAGTGGATAAGAAAGCTGAAAACTAGAGTGCCATACGGACTAAACTTGAAATCTCAGTGTGATGGGGACTGGACTGAATATTGACAATTATAGAACAGATCTTCATTCATACATGAGCCACATCGTGAGAGAGCCGGTTTTGAGCATTCGGGAAAACAAAGGATCAGCTGTGCAGTTACTACACAGCTGGTCTGCACCTTTGTTTCCGCTACATGGATAGTAGAACTCCTCCTCTTGTATTTCTAGAATTTCAAGCTTCTAGCCCGCTTTAGTGACTGCACAGAACTGTTTATGTCGGACCTGGTTTTCTCGCGATGCGGCCCATTTATCATGAAACCATATGCATCTTGTCATGAAATTGAGTCTAGGCATCCATTAAGTCAATTATATTTATTTATCTATTTTCTATTTATTTAGTTATTATTTATTTATATTTTAAGTATGTATACTTTTTATTTAATTATTTATTTATTTGTTTATTTTGTTATTTATACATTCATTTTTTTATTTAGTATATTTTATTTATATATTTATTTGTTCATTTGCTTATTTATTTATCTTTTTAATCAAATATATAATTATCTATTCATGTTGTTATTTATTTATTTGGTTATTTATTTATTTATTTATTTATTTATTTTTTTTATCTACTTATTAATCATTTAATTTATATTTATCTTATTCACTAATCATGTATTTATTTATGTCGTTATTTATTTATTCATTTGTTTATATATTCATTTTATTATTTATTTATTTATTTATTTATTTATTTATTTATTTATTTATTTATTTATTCCTATGGAAAGTGTATATTCTTGAGGCCCTCCCAGGGGGGGTCTTTGCTCCCTGCTCTCTGAAAGAAAAATGACCTTTCTCCCCAGCTCCCTAAAATGTTTTTCCTCAACCCCCTGCTCCCTGCTCCCTAAAACTCCAAAAGCTCCCCAAATCCCTGAAAATAATTGGCCCTTCTCCCCAAATCCCTGAAAATAAATAACCCTTCTCCCTGAATCCCCGAAACCCCTGGGAGGGCCTCATTCTTGCTCATCATTTACTTTCATTTTCAGTTTTACGCCAACTTGAAGGAAGTAGGCCAAAATGACGTTACATTGATTGCGACGTCGCCTGGGGCGACGTTATAATCAAGTGACATCATTTTCAATATGGCTATCTGAGTTTTACTGAAAGTATGTAAAGTTTGCAAAAAGTTAAAAGTTTCCTCTGAAGAAGGCTGTGAGAGGCCGAAACGTTAGAAAAAAGAGTGCTTCTAATAAACACAAGACTTTATATTGTTCTTCCTTAGAAGAAACCTTAGAATTACGGCGAAAATTTCAGTTCCAGCTCCCAGGCAAGTTGCATCGCAACTCGATATTATACGAATTAATATAAATGAAATCTACAAATTTAGTCCGAATTCAAGTGCCAAATCTCTTATGATTTCTAATGCACCTCTTGCATTTATATTTTATTCGTTATATCACGAATTTGTTATCTTTGATATAAGCGGTTGTTATCAGTTCAGACAGAGACGAAAATTTTAGCTCTAACTTCCGGGTAAGTTACATCGCGCCCCGTTTTACACGAATTAATATAAAGGAGCTCTACAAATGAACTTAATAACGGTTCAGACAAATTCAGCTTTCGAATAAGTTACAAAGCGCCTCGATATAACACGGACCACGCCTAAATACAATACAAGTCTAGTCCCAATTGTGGTCACTGAATCAGAAAAAATATCTTATTCAATAAAAACGATTATTTCCTTTTTGACATTTCAGGCACATACATCAAAGTTATCAGTCAGAATCAGGAAAAATTCAAGACTTTTATCCTGGACGCTGTTGTTAAGAATGCCAACGTATCACCGATCAGAGTATCACATATTCAGGTCAGGAAATCAGAAACTTGGTAACGTTATTTAAAAAAAGTGCAAATACTTTGACCGTGTCGGTTGACCTCAAGAGACACTAGATTAGGAAAACATGTCCGTGTAATGTATACCCCCTTGAACCCCACGTTTATATAGCAAAACTGGGGTATGCAGTGGTATACCTATTTTTCTTATTTTTGCTCCAAAACATAGATTGTGAGTACTCGTTAGAACCGCCTCGGCGAGGCGGTTCTAACGTGTACCCACAATCTATGTTTTGAGCAAAAATAAGAAAAATATCAAAATTTTTCCAGGGAAAATTTTCATTTTTACAGCCAAAAAATTTTCTGTATATTGCATGGGCGTGTTTTCGTAATGCCTATTCGTTATGCATATTTTTCCATTGTCATGTGAAGCAAGTTACTTACTTTCTTACTATATTGTTTATTGTCAACAATAGCATGATTGAAAGCATACTTATCTAAGCAGTCTGATCAACAAATAATTATATGATAGAGGTCAACCGCTACGGTCAAAAAAATTGCACTATTATACATGTAACTATGTAAACGTGCCAATGTTTTCAGTTGACATTTTAGCACGTTTGAGCAATGGTAATTTGTAAACGAGGCCCACGCACAAAGATTCTTGGGGCCTAAAGAAATAGATGGGCTGCTTGTGCCTCCAGGCAAAGCTTGTTCGCTGCTGACTTGCCATTTAATTACTGGTTAACCGCTTTGGTTTGAGCCTGCCTAGGAAAAGTGATTCAAGTCAAACCATCCATATTCCATACATCTCACGTGGATGGTTATATTTTAAGCACTTGTTGGATGTCATGGCATCCTCATTTGGGGTAAAAGTTCCATAAAATGGAGGCAACATCCCGACATGACCTTAGTCGTTGACTGGGACGTTAAGCATCAATTCAAACAAACAAACAAAATTTATAATAGAGGAGCGTGTGTTGTTTTAGTTTTAGAAAATTATGGCCATGACCTCTAGAACTAGAACTGATTTCACTTGGTTTATGTGCGTAAAGGTGAATCGTAAAATTGCATCTTCCTGTGCCACACAATGGGTGATACCCAGCGATCAGCGGACCGATATGAAAGACTGCTTAATTTCGACAGTTTAATATTTTTATTTTGTTTCTCTCCCCCCCCCCCCAAAAAAAAAAAAAAATGTCACATTTTAAGTTAATAATAAAAAAAAAAAAAAAAAAAAAAAAAAAAAAAAATAGGAAACTTTCGTGTTTTGTTTCAGTCCAGGTGTTTTTCACAGACTGCGTTACCGTCAAGAACTCCCCGACGATGGGTGATAACGCCGCCAGCTCATTACGAAACCTTGCTCATGCGTTATACAGAGATTTTTTTCTGCTGTAAAAATTGATAATTTCACCCAAAAAATTGATACTTTTAATATTTTTGCTCAAAACATAGATCGTGGGTACTCGATAGAACCGCCTCGTCTTAAGAGTACCCACAATTTATGTTTTGGATTAAAAATAAGAAAATTAATTATTCCCCTGCATACCCCAGTTTTACTATAAAAACAAAGTGGGTTTTAGAGGGTATTCATTGCACTGACATGTTTTTCTGGTGTTTTCAGACTGGAATATAAAACCATTTTCAATGATTTTGAAGACTTATCGAGAATATTAGTAAATGGTTTTTATTTTCCATTTACAGGTATTTTTCACGGACAGTGTTATAGTAACATTTGAGCTCCTAGACGTTTCCCCGACTATGGGTGATATCCAGAGATCTGCCGACTACTACGAGACCCCGTTGGATTTCGCTGCCAATACACTGTCACAGATGATACAGAATGGGCAATTTGTTATACAAGTTAGTGGGGCGCCGTTTGAACAGGTAAGATTATTTTTTCTTTAAAATGAAAACATGCACGTGAAAATTTTAAATCTTATTCATCACGAAAACATGTCCGTGTAATGTATACCCCCTTGAACCCCACTTTTATATAGCAAAACTGGGGTATGCAGGGGCATACCTATTTTTCTTATTTTTGCTCCAAAACATAGATTGTGGGTACTCGTGAGAACCGCCTCGCCGAGGCGGTTCTAACTTGTACCCACAATCTATGTTTTGAGCAAAAATAAGAAAAATATCAAAAGTTTTCAGCTGAAAATTTTCAATTTTTTAAGCTCAAAAAATCTCTGTATATTGCATGGGCAAGTTTTCCTAATGCCAAAAAGTTGCTCAAAACATTGATTGCGGTTACGAAATGATTCTGTTCATTACTGTTGAAAAGGTACACGCATCTGCCCCGGAATCGACACAATGCAAATACAAGGCTGCGCAATGAACAACAATTTTTGCACCAAAATTGTAGATTTGAATTTGAAAAAAATTGATATGTTTTAGGTTCCGAACATTGTCGTCCTGCCGAAGAGTGTAGTTGTAACACAATATGAGAATAAGACGTCAACCCTACCAGATACTGTCAAGGCTGGATATGGAGCAGGTATAATATCTGTCCCGTTATAACGCGTATCCGTATCACACGCATCCTTATATAACGCGTTTTTCATAATGCACTGTAGAACAGTTCTTGATACAAAACGTATAAACGAGACTTAAACCCTACCAGGTACAATTAAGGCTGGCTACATGGCAGGTAACATCACGTGACGTATAACATCAGTCCCGTTATAACGCGCCTCGTTATTAAGGGGTCGTTGATAATGCTTTATACAGCCTACTATTCTTGGCTCCAAAATAGTCAATTTTCATTAATACATTGTCATCCAATATGAAGTTTTTAGTTTACACATTTCACTTAAAATATAAAGCAATTTTCTGTTTCGTGCATTTTTCGTGCACTTTTCTCATTAATAACACAGGTTTGGTGTTGTCACATCCAGGCATTTGTCAACAAATCGCTCATTACGTATACTATCATAAATACAGTTTGACGCCCACCCAAAGCAACATTCTTTTCGTGTGCATAATCCAGAGTTTAATCTCTTGTAACACTATTCATAGACAATGCTTAGTGGATTGAATGATGGATTAGTTTCATGTATCATTAGGAAAACATGTCCGTGTAATGTATAACCCCTTAAACCCCACTTATATACAATAAAACTGTAGCTCGTTTCACGAAGCTCTCTTAGGACATTTCTTATTTTATGATCGAGACTACTCTTAGGAGTGACTTGTGATCTATCTTAACGGTAATACTTGTCTTATGTTTGAGGTTGTGACTTGCTCATAAGATTTATCTCAATTCAAGGTCAAACACAACAAACAGTTAGTTTCAAGTAAGAATTGATTTAGTATTGGATTTATGCAAGTAATTCAATTATTATTTTTGACATACTATGAGCCAGGCGATCCGAGATCGAATCCATTTTTCTCTCTTTTTTCTTTTTGTTCTTTCTATTTCAATATAAATACGTGCACTTAGATCTACCAACTGTTTCATTGTAATGCTATAGGCTCACTTAGATCTACCAACTGTTTCATTGCAATGCTATAGGCTCACTTAGATCTACCAACTGTTTCATTGTAATGCTATAGGCTCACTTAGATCTACCAACTGTTTCATTGTAATGCTATAGGCTCACTTAGATCTACCAACTGTTTCATTGTAATGCTATAGGCTCACTTAGATCTACCAAGTGTTTCATTGTAATGCTATAGGCTCACTTAGATCTACCAACTGTTTCATTGTAATGCTATAGGCTCACTTAGATCTACCAACTGTTTCATTGTAATGCTATAGGCTCACTTAGATCTACCAAGTGTTTCATTGTAATGCTATAGGCTCACTTAGATCTACCAACTGTTTCATTGTAATGCTATAGGCTCACTTAGATCTACCAAGTGTTTCATTGTAATGCTATAGGCTCACTTAGATCTACCAAGTGTTTCATTGTAATGCTATAGGCTCACTTAGATCTACCAACTGTTTCATTGTAAATTGTAATGCTATATGCTCACTTAGATCTACCAAGTGTTTCATTGTAATGCTATAGGCTCACTTAGATCTACCAACTGTTTCATTGTAATGCTATAGGCTATTTTGTCTGCAAATCGAAACCAAATCTCTTTAACACGAGTGTTTCCCTTATACACTGTATGATAAACCTGATGCATCGGGCGGCCGATCTGTTTATCATTTGGGGAAATATACTAGTAGTCAATTTGCCATATTGAACTTAGGTCTAGTTATACTAGCAATTATGTATACAGTTCATGATGTTTGCAGTTAAAATGAAAAGTGGACCCATTGGGGCCCTGAGAAATAATAGATGGGCTGCTTGTACCGCTCCAAGCAAAGCTTATACGCTACTGACTGGCTATCTGATTAGGCTACTGGTTACATTACGAAAACACGCCCATGCAATATACAGGGATTTTTAAGTTGTAAAAATTGAAAAATTTCAGTAGAAAATCTGTGATATTTTTCCTTTTTTTTTTTTTTTTTTTGCTCAAAACATAGATTGTGGGTACACGTTAGAACCGCCTCGGCGAGGCGGTTCTAACGAGTACCCACAATCTATGTTTTGGAGCAAAAATAAGAAAACTAGGTATACCCCTGCAAACCCCAGTTTTGCTATATAAAAGTGGGGTACAAGGGGGTGAACATTACACGGACATGTATTCCTGATGAACCGTTCAGGTCTGAGCCTGCCTAGAAACCGTGGTTAGGTAAAACCATCCATACACATAAGCCTTACTTTGGTAATTTATACTGACAGAGGCAAACACAACGCATCACGATTATGGCATGTTTTCGCTTTTACAGTCTACTATATATATGCTGGTCAGCAATCGCCTATGATTTAATAGGGTACAATTTGGCTTTCAAAGTATGGGCCATTGAGCTCGAATGATATTGGCCAAAGCGGTTATTTTGGTGGCATGCAACTCCTGAGAGATTCTGGAAGTCAGTCTTCCTTTTGGATCGTGAAAAATGATTAATTTCTTGAGACGCATAATACAGAATGTTACAACCAGATGTTGTTAGATGTGTCAATCGCACGGCAATCTAATCCAGTGGAAATAAAGTTGTTTTTTTTTTTATTTGTATAACATAACAAATAAATCGTTGTTGCGATATAAGTTTGACTGAGTATATTTGAAGCACGTTTTGGATGCCATGGCATCCTAATTTTGTATGAACGCCTCATGAATAGGAGGCAACGTCTCGGCTTGAACATAGCTGTTGAATGGGGCGTTAAGCATTAACTCAAACAAACAAACTAAAATAAAATGTTGGCCTTTATGAATACTGAACCAGTGTATAAACAATATGACTCGGTGGCTCAGTGGTAAGCTATGTTGTCTTCTGTCCAGGCGATCTGAGTTCGAATCCCGTCTTGGTAATATTTTGTTGTGTTTCCCTTCACATAAAAACGTCCGCCATTTTTAGATTACTATAAAGTAAGTTCAATCATAAGTTGTGTCCTATTGTTAGGATAAAGTTAGGACATCTTTAAGGATGAGACATATCTTAACCGAAATTAGTCCTAAGTTCAAACTTAGGATAAAATTTGTCTTAAAACGCTTTGTGAAACGAGCCCCTGGGGTTTGCAGGGGTATACCTATTTTTCTTATTTTTATTCCAAAACATAGATTGTGGGTACTCGTTAGAACTGCCTCGGCGAGGCGGTTCTAACATGTATACCCACAATCAAATTTTTGAGCAAAAATATTTAAAAAAAATCTTCAATGAAATTTTCAATTTTTACTACTGAAAAAAAAAATCTCTGTCTGTTTCATGGGCAAGTTTTCGTAATGTAGCACGAAGTGTAAGTACCCCTAAACTGGACTTGACATTAATAATTTTTTAAACGTTTCAGGTCCCATGGCCGCAGTAGGAGTCTCTATGCCTATTGTAGGAGTTGGACTGGGAGCCGTGTTCGCCTACTTCTTCTTCAGATAGACATTGTCGACCACCTCATTGGTTGTTTCTGATACATGTTGAATAACTATGAAAAGAATGACATGAAGCGTGTTTCACCGCATTGACAATTAAGCCGCCTCGTGGGAAAACCAACAATGTGATTTCCGAACAGATCCCACACAAACCGGGCTGTACAAGTACTGAATATGGCCAGAGGCTGGAAATTTTGGATTTAGAAAGTAGAGGAAGTGTACTATCAGTGTAGCGAAAACAAAGGCGCTGATCAGTTTCGCAGTTACTGCGAAGCTGATCTGCGCCTTTGGTTTCGCATACATACATGTATGCAGATTGTTGGTTTTCTCATGAGGCGGCTCATTATTATTACTAGTATCGTGACAAACACAAAGTTGAAAAGACGGGATAGACCAGTTTGATTTTATTTTAGCTTATGGTGTGTGCTAAATTTTCTATTTTTGCAACCAGTTTGATCAGTGCCTACGTAGACATTAAGACTCTCCTTTGGTATGTATAAAAAGGAAGATACCATTGTTAAGTAGTTAACGGCGTCCTTTTTATGGGACAAAGGCAAACAGCATAGCCTGTTTGCACAGAGAAATTTCATCGAAAAATGAGACAAAAATAAAAATCACACCTAACACCCCTAAATGAAAGTGGACTCATCCAATTGATAATGATGGGAAAATCCATTCGTCAAATGTGTTAATGTGATTAACTTAGATCTACGTGCGGTTGTAAACAAAAATGGTCATAGGTTTTGCTTATTTTATTTGTAAATACTCTTGTTTATTTGTTTTCTCCACGATGTAAAATAAAAACTGTACTTATGTACTCATTTGTCAAAAATCATTTTATTACCGGAAACGATCCATAATCTACCCTAACTTTCACTTAGTTCAGCTGGCTAACTGCCACTCCGCTCCACTTCGGTACCTCGTCCCACTTCCGCACTGAATGCAAAGGCAGTACCATATACGCCGCGGCTCGTCGGGTTTTCAAAGGTTTGTTGTTCGCCTGAGCATGGCGGCGGTAGGTCTCTTATCCTAGGCCTCTCCCTCTTGAGTCATTATGTATCGTGGTTTCCAGAAATACGTATTGGTATTCTCTTATGTACTTATTTTAAACAAAAGATTCATTTTGCTTTATTTTATCCATACATAAATGAGCCGCTGCACCAGACAAGAGCAACTATGCGAGACCAAAGACGCAGATCAGCGTCTTTGTTTTCTATTTATCGTCATATACTGAGTCGATGGCAATTTCTGATCATCATCTCAGGTGTTCACTACACAGATAGTACAATCCCTCTTGTTCTCAAATTCGAAATTTCAAGCTCCTAGTCTGCTTCTGTGTCTGTACAGTTTGGTTTGTGTCGGTGGAAATTCAGATTGTTGGCTTTCTCCCCTCCAACAGAACCTTCTTTGAAGCTGATTGTTAATTGTGGTTACATCTATAAACAATAAGTACATCTAATGAGTTCCTTTTAAGTTTTGGTTTTGTTCAAATCCGATTGTATGTAAACATGAAAAATAAAAAAATGTTCATGTAATTTGTTTTGTATATATTTTATAGGCAATAGCCCTGAGTGCATTATGAAATTAATATTACAGCTCAGATGTCACGATCAAAAATTCAATTCATGACTGCATATTTTTGATAAATAAACGAAGTAAATATTTTTGATGCGATTTGATAAATACTAATATTGATTAGCAGATATGAAAAAATACATCAGGAAAACATGTCCGTGCAATGAATACCCCCTCAAACCCCACTTTTATATAGTAAATTTGGGGTATGTAGGGATAAACCTATTTTTCTTATTTTTGCTCCAAAACATAGATTGTGGGTACTCGTTAGAACCGCCTCGGCGAGGCGGTTTTAACATGTATCCACAATCTACGTTTTGAGCAAAAATAAGAAAAATATCAAATATTTTCTACAGAAACTTTTGAATTTTTAAAACTCCAAAAAATTATGTTTATTGCATGGGCATGTTTTAGTAATGAGCGATCTGTTTACTAGGTCGCGTGCATTTGTATTTCAAAAGAAAGGCATTATTGTTCTTTTGTTGAATAATGAAATTTAAATACCGGGATTTAATTTTAAATATTAACCTCATTTAAGCATTATGTATAGGATTAAGGTTACTATGTACCACTCCAAATCCACAAAGCCAGAAAATTAATAGTTTAAGAGCCTAACTTGTACAAGGAAGTCATCTTAAAGAGAGCACTTTTCGCGGGCGGACTATTTTCTTACTTTTTGATTAAGAGGTAAGTTTTAGAAGTTTAATAATATATACATCGCAGTTTATTAAATAATCATTTACATGGTACAAACGTAATACCTTCATAAAAATGAAAAAAAGTTTCTTTTGAAAACATCTGTTACGTGCAATTGCATAATACAGCGGTCTGTAAAAAGCGAACAGAACAACTGCACGAAATGCTTCATAGCTTCATAATTAGTGTCTCCATTAATAAGCTTCAAACTTGAAATATACGACTTACATTGGTTATACAATTGATTATAGCTTGTTTTTGTAACAGTTCCAGCCACATTACGTCATAATAAAATTAATAAAATTAATAATAATAATAATAATAATAATAAATAATAATAATAATAATAATAATAATAAGTAGAAGAAGAAGAAGAAGAAGAAGAGTACCCATAAACTGAGGGGGGAGTTAGCCGGGCTTAAGTGTGGGGACACTAGGATCCTTACCCCCAAGGGATTTGTTTTGATGAAGGACAGGTCAAAGAGCATAGTTTTCTTGACCTCCAGTACATGTCTCCTGGAGATGGGGCTTATAGCAGGGCACTGAAAAGTCATAATCCCCTCCCTTCCCCGTAGGCGTGGGGGCAGCAGTTACAAATGACTGGTGCATTACACGTTCGAAACATTGGGTGCACGTGCTATGCTTTATACATGTACACCATAATTTGTAAATATGTGGGTATTCAGCTACACTTTCAATAGAAATTTTACATGTACGCGCTTTGTTTTCTCAAAATATTTCTACTCTCTTTTTTCACTTGAATAACATGTACATCAGCTACAAGTACCCGTTCGTTTTTCTCAACCTCCCTTGCAATATATCTTGGAAACGGGAAACGAAACTTGGGATTGACACAGTTAACATCACCTAATCTGAAGTCAAAAGTTCCTTCTTTAATAATTACCAATTTTAGAATAATTATTTCTGACCTCTAGTGAAAGATTAAAGGATTAGATAGTACAAGTAGTTTAATCGCTGTGATTTAAAGCTGTTACTGGCAGTCAAACCCAAATTTTGTATAATTCCTTTGGAGATTTTCAACTGAAACACAATCTTATTCAAGAGTCAAGTTTACAGGAGATGACTATTAGCAAGTTTGCCGAACATTTGATCCTTGTTATGGATTAATTGTACTTGTTGAAAATGTAAATTGTTGTTTGTTTTTACTTTAAGGTAGACGAACAGTAATGATGCGGCAACCATATTAGACGCCTACATGTTTTCTACTTAACTTACTGCAATTTGAAGGGTATTTTATTCTTTGTGAAGGGCAATATCGAACCAGTATTAACCAGCAGCCATGCCTCCGAGACGATCTGTGGTCCAGCTTTCAGTTGCGTCACCGCGCATGTCACGTGCTAGAATACAACCAATCAGCACAGCCGGCTCAAGATACCAACCAATCAGATCTTTGGACTCAGACATTACCTCCCTTGGAATAAATCAAGAAAACAACAGCCTGCGGCCAATCAAATTGGAGAACACTTACAAACTACAACCTGACATTAAGTTTCGTTCGTACGAGGTTGAAAGAAAAACACAAGAAATACTCACGGAGCATTTAGAGGACAAAGAGTATGACGCTCAACAGTGTAAAAGTCTAAGTCAGACGATTTCAGCCAGAATTCTCGAGGCGATAAAATCACTAGGGTTCAAACGGTACAAAATGGTCGCCGTGGTTTCGATTGGGTCAATGAAAGAACGTCCGGGGATGCAGTTTGGTAGTCGGTGTTTATGGAATAAAGAAACTGATAATTTTATAAGTGCTAAATATAACAACACGTCAATTTTCGCTGTTGCTATGGTGTACGGATTATATTACGACTGAAATAATTGTGTAAAACGTTTTTATTTTTCTTAACTCATTTGAGGATGGCTTCCTTTTTGTGAGACATTTGTAAACAGTATAGCCCCAGCCGCAGAACTCAGCGTCCCATCTGGGGCTATTCTGTTTGCTTAGAGGAATTCCATAAAAATGGGATAATTATTCAAAATCACTCCTGTTGCCCCTGGTATCTGTAATCTTTTCCATTGTTTCTTAAATAAATCCATAAAATTCTACATAATATAGAAAAAAAACAACAACAGTTACTGTACGAAAAAAGGTAACCTAATTCTTGCGTCATTGGGGTCTCGATTTTAGGACTCTCGAACATTCAAACACTGGGCCGACAAGATAAGCTATAAATAAAAATAATATTCGAAAAATGTATTTGTTTGATTTGCTGTTGAAGTTAATGTCCCATGAAACATCTATTCCGGTCGTGTCGGAACGTTGCATCGTTTTATACAGGGACGGGTCCAGGGTTTCTGGAAGGAGGGTTCTTATCCACCAAGGGGGGTTCGTTTTCGACGTTTTACCTGATTTCTCATTAATTTCTCCATGAAATTGAAATACTTTCGTGCCAGAGGAGGGTTCGAGTGAAACCCAACCCCAACACCCTCTAAATCCACCACTGTTATATGACTTCTACCCAACATTGGGATTCAAATTATGCTCCAAAATACAACCACCAATAAAAGTGAAACAAGATGACTTTTCCTGGGTAGGATCACGCCAGTAATCAGCTGGTGAGTCTATATCTTTGCCTTGGGACCAATACTTGGGACACAATCTGTATATACACTCACCCGATGTTCTAAGCGGTCACCTTCAAATGACCATATACTGTAATTGCCGTCACAAACAGATGAATTCACTTCTCCATCATGTTCAAGTGAAACATGATGGTTCGAAATTGTGCCAATTTGGACATCTGAACCGTCACTTTATTTGCCACTCGTATATGATGATGGGACGGAAGCCCTTCCAAGAACAGTACCCAGAAACAAGCATGGTAACTGGACAGTTACCTCTCATATGGCGTTGCGAACACGTTGCCCTAGTTACAGAAGCAACTTCTTGGGCATGTATGGTAACATGTTCATTTTCAAAAACACAGATCTTCTACATTTAATATTTCTGAAGCTTTTAAATCCCACAGAACGCATGCAGGCTTATTAAAATACTTGTATCGCAATTCTGGCCTCGTATGACATCCTTTTCTGACAAGCCTCGTATTTCAGTTATAACAAAATTTCCGGAATTATGTTTTAAAATATCCATAACAAATCAAAAAGTCCTTAAGCCTAAAACACGCCAATAATGCAAATGGCGGGCACACTTAATAGCATCAGTCGATGATTACACTTGCGAACTCGTATTTAGTGGGGTGTCGATAATAACGACTGGACATATCCGAATGATCTTTTGGAAGGCAACTCTCAAAATGATCTTTTGGAAGGCAACTCTGTTGCTTGGCCCACCGGGGTCCAACTGATGTTTTTCTTTTGCTCCGGAGTTAGTAAGTTATTCGGCGCCCAGGGATCTCCATCGTCGGACAGCTTACTCAATCTGTGAGTCCTGATTTTTGATTCATCAGGATGCTTATCATGATTTATTTGTTTGTTCTTGATGATTCATTGACTAGTTAGAGATTCACCACGAGGACCGAAGAACTAACTAAATGTTATGAACCACTGCAGAAGCTGAGGGTGAGGTTATGGCCATGTAAAATCGATTTAAACCCGCCAGTAACTTTGTGTTACTGATCGTTCCAAGTCGATACTTCTGTGGTGGTTCTTTTTGTTTTATGTCTTGGTGTTTAAAATATTTTTGTGCTGTTGGCGCCTTATGTATGTTTTCATATTTTTAGTTAAGTTAAGGTAACTGAGTGGCCACCTATTGGGAAAATAGCTGCTCATTCAGCTTACGAAATGTTTCCATGGTATAAGTACCTGATTGTTAGTTTAGTTTTTTCCCACCTCGGTTTTTGGAGTGGGAATCTTTTTCTGATTGCGCCTTTTCCTGATCTTTGCCTACTTGTACCTTTTTCTCAATATAACACACAAAAGTGTGATTTGAGAACTAATTTACAACCACGCAAATAGCTGCTTAGTGACGTTCCTCGCCGTGCTTCTTATGGCGTATACATTTCGCAACTTATTAGATTTGCTAGAGTCTGCAATCATGTTGAGGACTTCAACAGGGCTATCGGTATCATAAACTTCGAAAAACATTTTCTGAATTTTATCGCAGACACTATGAACTGTTGAACCTATGAACACTATGAATCGCAGACACTATGAACCTATTGGGAAAATAGCTGCTAATTCGGCTTACGAAATGTTTTCATGGTTGTTAGTTGTTTTTTTTCCACCTCGGTTTTTGGAGTGGGAATCTTTTTCTGATTGCGCCTTTTCCTGATCTTTGCTTACTTGTACCTTTTTCTAAATTTAATGTTGGGCTAAAGACCCTTTAACGCGAGGGTCTTTCGGAACCAGAATTTTATGGTAACTTGGTTTACAAATTTACTAAACTTATAGGAAGGAATGATTTTACTTTTCATTTCAGAAACATAATTACACGCTACAGACGTATATGATATAACTTAAATGTTATGCAACAGTCTGCATGCTTAGTTTTAACCCCATCATGGTTGATGACTATGCTGCCTTCTCTATTTGCACGTCGGTGGATCGGGCGTCAGACTCTATGATGGCCCCGACATGAAACTATTCATTTTAGTTGGTTAGGGCCAGAGCTGCTTGACTGTTGCTTGGCCCAATGAGGTTTAACTTGACAGTGTGTTTTTCTTTTGCTCTGGAGTTAGTGTTATTGGGCGCCCAGGGATCTCTATCGTCGGGCAGCTTACTAAATCTGTGAGTCCTCGTTTTGATTCATCATGGAGTTTATCATGATTTATTTGTTGTCGATGATGATTAATTGACTAGATAGAGATTCACCACGAGGACCGAACAACTAACTAAATGCTGTGAACCACTGCAGAAGCCGAGGGTGAGGTTAGGTACCTGTAAAACCGGTTTAAGCCCACCAGTAATTTTATATTACTGGTCGTTCCAAGGCGATATTTCTGTGGTGGTTCTTACTGTTTCATGTCTTGGTGTTTAAATATTTGTTTGTGCTGTATGTTTTCATATTTAAGTTAAGTCACAAGTTAGGTAACTGAGTGGCCACCTATTGGGAAAATAGCTGCTCACTCGGCTTACGATATGTTTTCATGGTAGAAGTATTTGATTGTAAATTTAGTTTTTTCCCACCTCGGTTTTTGGAGTGGGAATCTTTTTCTGATTGCGCCTTTTCCTGATCGTTGCCTACTTGTACCTTTTTAGCAATCCAGGTGTTTCAAGTGTGACGAACGACAGAGCCAAGCCACAGAAACCCCGTCGGTGGAAAAGCATGCTCATCCACCAAGGGTGGTTTACTGCGCTATATACCCAACACTTACTCGATTCACAAAGTCTCGAGTGAAATTTGCATATTTCCAAGGGAGGCTATCCCGTCACACAAGCATCTCTTAACTTCAAAAGGTGAAATTGACATTTCCTGTCCAATATTTGCATCAACCTGAAATGTGCATCATCACCTTATATATCTCTGATTGGTCACAGTAAGATGGAAATAACAGATGTTGATTTCTCTTTTCAAAAATTTTATTGGTTGCTTGAAAATAATGAAACAGACCAAGGCTTTTGGCTATTTTAAAGAAAAGAACAACCTTTTCTATATTTGGATTGCACCTGGATGGCTGTTGTGGTCTTTTTTTTTTACTCAGTTTAGCGCCCCTTTCAATATTATTTCAGCTCATATGAGACGGGCCAATCAGTAGGTGAGGCGAAAACGGGAGAACCCCGAGAAAAAACAACTGACACACCCGCAAGCAGAACTTGGCTTGTCTCACATGTGGCCAGAGCGGGGCTCGAACCCACATCAGACATTAGCGGTGAGATGATCGAATGGTTAAGTGCAGTAATATCAGCGCTCTTAACCACTCGGCCAAGGGAGCCGCCTTGTGGTCTTTCAATTTCTTGTCTTTGACAACTGATTTTGAGATGTCTGAAACTTGTGAACTGCTAAACTGATATTTGCGCGGTTGTAAAACATTTGAGCCGCCTCGTGGGAAAACCAACAATGTGGTTTTCGAACAGGCCTGACACAAACCGGCCTGTACAGCTATAGAAGCAGGCTAGAAGCTTGAAATTTATGAGTTAAGTAGAGGAGGAATTGAACTATCCGAGAAGCGAAAACAAAGGCGCCGATCAGCTTCGCGGTAACCTCGAAGCTGATCTGCGCTATGCAGATTGTTGGTTTTCCCATGGGGCGGCTCATTTATGATCATTTTTCTCAAAATAGTGACCGCTTAGAACTTTGATTCAGTGTTCTTGCTCACAGCCTAATGGATAGGAGCCCAATATTCAAATGAACAAGGGAAGTGTGTGTGTGTGTGTGTGTGTGTGTGTGTGTGTGTGTGTGTGTGTGTGTGTGTGTGTTCTCGGAATGGACTGCGTAATACCACATGAACCTCTGCGTGAGAAAACCAACAATTTTGGTTCCGACCAGGTCCGACACACACAAGGCTGTACAGTCAAAGAAGATGGTTAGAGGCTGGATATTTTGGATTTAGAATGTAGCGAAAACAAGGTGCTGATCAGCTTCGCAGTTACTGCTAAGCTGATCTGCGCCTTTGTTTTCGCACAAGCATTTTGTCGGTTTTCTTATGCAGTGGCTCATACTTAAAGTTTAGCGTGATAAGGATAAGGGTTCTGGTTTTGGTAACGATGCCGTATACTCTTCGTATTGCTACCATAGAATTTTGTTTGTATGAGTTGTGGTTTAGCGCAACAGTCAACAGCTTTGACGGTCATGTCGGGACAGTGCCTCAATTTTGTGGGACCTTTTTTGTGTAACGATCTTATAGGAATCGTATCATTTTCGATCCAAAAGTTTTCTCACTATAATACTTCTAATATTCGCTTAATTGCTACGTTCACATTTACAGGGCTTTTTCATGCCCCTGTCACATTGTATTTTTTTCCGCTAGTTTCTCATAACGTATCTGACGTGGAGCGCTGTCACACATTGCATTTTACGGTGCGCGACGCCATATACTTGTTTATTTATATCCCTAAAGAAGCCAAGATGGCGAAACGTTGGGTTAAATAAATCTGGACATTTATTCGTGTTGGTGTTGTGCATTAATGAACGGTGGGACCTCTACCTAATATTAGGATGCCTTGACACCCAAAATATGCTTGAAAATAACTATCCATGTAATCCAAAAACGGCTAAAAGAATCATGGATGGTTTGACTTGAACCACTTTTCCTGGACATGCTTAGATCTGAGCAGTTAATTAGTAATCTTGCGAAAGTTTTGATCTTGGGTGCGTTAGTGAAACGCCGCCGTCAGTAAATCATATGCTTTGCGTGGAGGCTGTCCATCTATTTCTCAGGGCCAATATCGGCAGCACTCATATAACAACTCAACCCTCCTTATAAAACTTACTAACGTGATTATGTTCTTGTGTTTCATGTTTTGTGTTCATAAATGCGTATTCTGTCCGAGTTTTGCTTTTTGGGAGTCTTTGAATAATATTGGTTCTTCACATTTTAACTTCTGAATGTTACTCAATTATTGTATAGCTTCCGTTGCAATTTTGAATTAGGTTAATTGAGAGAGGTTACATGTAGATGTGTATTGCGGCAACATAATATTTCAGTTTTCTTTTGTATGTTTTACTGTCTCCAAACGACTTTAGTAATTTGAGAATGTGTTATACATGTATATCATGATAAACATGATAAAATATGAACATTTTTATACAATTTTATACGCCGTATACAATTTCTTTTACCTTTCGAGCTATTTCAGTGTCTGACATCAGTTTTGGTAAATAATACAAGTCGAGGGGTTTTCAGAAAGTTGTTGTTAAAGTTCCAAATCATTAATTTGTTTATCATGTCGGGACGAAGCCACCGCTTGCTGTCTATTTTCCGGTGTTGCTGTGAGGAGAAGAAATTTGTGTGTCTCCTAAAATATAACTTCCGGTGCCAATGAAATTGTTCTACCTCTCAATCTTCCTCTAAATGTCCTATGTCCTTCCCTTTACTGTATATTCAAACCATTACGAAAACTTATCCATGAAATATAGAGGTATTTTTTCAGCTGTAAAAATTGAAATTTCTATTGGAAAAAAAATATATGAATGTCTTTGCTCAAAATATTGATTTGGATACACGGAACATCCTCATCGCCGAGGCGGTTCCAACGAGTATCCACAATAGACATGTTTATGATCATAAATATTATACAATTATTGACTATTGAGTCATTGAATATGATGTGATATCCAACAGAGACTACCAATATTGACCGAGGCGAAGCCGAGGTCAATATTGGTAGTCTCTGTTGGATATCACATCATATTCAATGACTCAATAGTCAACAATTGTTTTATTATATAACACTCTTTTTATACAAAAACCATAAGAATAATTTTAATCTGTAAATGAATTAGTGTATACATACAGTTTACATATAGTCCCAGCATGACTGAAAAATGTTCATTGGGACATTAAGTCTAAATTTAAATAAACTAAACTGCCATAAACATCATTACGGCATTACTGCTTGACAGTAATAAATGTATATTTCCAATGACAGAGAGAGTTCTAAATTTAGTAACATATATTCAATGGGAGAAACCCCAGGTCATAGAATATGACAAAATATGCAATGGGCTGAAAGCATTGTCTGAAATACTGTCTATTTATAGTTATATAATAAAAAACAATAGGCATACTCCTGTAAACCCCAGTTTTTCTATATGAAAGTAGGGGTTAAAGGGGTATACATTTCACTGACATGTAATCCTGACAGTTCAGAAATTTCACCTGTTTTAAATAACATTTTTTTATAAATCGTTCCGGTGGTAAAACGTTTACGAGAAGGAACACTGATCAACACTTCGGAGATAATGAGCACACACACACACAAACGAGAAGCAGTCAGTAATGCACGAAAGTTATGTGTTCGGTTGAACACGGGTTGTGCGTTCTTCCAAAAGTACGGCCAAGCTTGATACTCTAAACCCTATGACACCAAGATACGTAGAAGTTCTAAAACACGCTTCATATACACTCCCGGTAAAAAAATAACAACATATTTCGCGTTTCTCCGCAACCATGACAAACGCGAAATTTTTATTTCTCGGAGAAACACCGCGAAATAAGCCAGGTACACGAAATAGTCTGCGCGAAATTTCGCGGTGTTTCTTGGTGAAATTTCTCGGTGTTTCTCCGAGAAAGGTAATTACCTGGATTTATCGATCAAACTCTTTTTCTCGGAGTTTCTCGGAGGAATTTAAAAGACAGGTACATGTCTATAATTTTTGAATAAATATAAAACAATTAATTAAAAAAATAAGCATTTGCAAGTATGCAACTTGTAGATGTTACGTATTTGTTTAAATGGCTTATAATCCACATTATATTCTTCAAAATATACATCTACAGTGGTGTTATGGCTAAAAACCCAAATTAGCCGTTTTAACGGCTAATTTGTTAACGGCTAATTGTAAAATTTCGCGGCGAAATTGTGTGTTAAATAAAAGTTAGCGCGGAATTTCGCCGCGAAATTCCGCCGCGAGAAATTCCAGATTTCGCGGCGAAATTTCGCGGCGGAACACGGCGAAAAAAGTATACCTGTCATTACGCATAAAATTCAATTGACCGGCGTTTCGCGGTGTTTCGCGGCGAAAAAAACGACAGTCACAATTTTTTTTTTGGTTGTTTAAATATAATTTTAAATTGGATGTTTTTATTTCAGTTCTAGTTGCATCAATATTTTGTTTGCGTCACCATTTTGTATAATTATCGTTTTAGTCCCGACAGTCACAACAGTTTTATTGTTTAAATTTCATTTTAATTTGTATGCATCTTGTATTACTTTTCAAGTCGTATTAATATTTTGTTTCCTTTTCAATTTTGTATCATTATCGTATTTTATTCGTGTCTTAACTAGTTTGAAGTCTCTGAGACCCTGATTATCGGCTTTGTGTTTTTTTTCATGCTTCTTTTTCAGATTAATCAGACTTAACCGATAATATTAGATCCTGTTATCTAGCTTAATTAACAGAAAAAAGCTCATAGCGACATAAGCAATTTTCATGGTATGATTGCCAACAGATTTGTTTGTTTGTATTGAGGCTGAACGTCCCAGTCACCAATTTTTAGTCATGTCTGGACAGAGCTACAGTTTCCTGGGTATAAAGTAGTACTGTGGGTAGTCAATGTGCCTTGCTCAAGGACACAACACGGTGTCGCCAGTGCGGATCGAACTCAGGACCTCTCGATTCGGAGTCTGATGCACTACAACTATGCCACCGCGATCCCAACCCACATATTAATACAAGTCTTTGGATTCAACATGATGAAGCAATCGGCTTCAACTCTGTTTTGGACATTTAATCGCCTGTGGCTAATGACACTGCTCAAAGCATCAATGATTTTCGATTACGTCAAGTGGATTCCGTTCCGTTGAAATCAATTTAGTCTAGACGACATTTGGTCGCATACGACCTTCACCGGGTCCATACGATATTCGGTCGAATACGAGCAATACAGCAACATATATGTATAAAATTGTTTCGAAACTGTCGATTTTTGCTAACCGTTTGAGTTAAACAGCGTGTTGTGTTCCTTCCAAAACCCACACGTACGGATGGCTTGGAACACGTACATGCATATCAAATGACAAAATCTCATTGTAACATGGCACAATACACTAGAAAAGGGAGGATACTGTGTTTAAAACAAAGTACTGACGTCAGTATATAAAGTTTTCAGTTTGTCTTGGAACACATATATACAGTCAGGGCCGTGTACGCACCGTGGCAATATGAGCGCATGCCGCATTAGATTAATTAGAACAAAGTTGAGCACAGAAGCCTAGTGGTGGATTAAAAGAATTGACCGGAATCAAAATGTCCTGTGTTCGATTCCTATATTCGTTGGGTTTCGTACTTGAGCAAAACCGGTATACATATATTACCCTGAAAGTGTTGTCACCATGGGACTGCTGACCGTTAAACTGATCTTCGCTAGTTGTACTTCTACAAGGCAAGTATAATATATAAATCGATATGATTGCGATTAGTCTCGTGCTGGCATTCACAGAGGGTGATCAGAGTGGTAACCAGCAAGCCCAAATGTCAATATGCCTCTTTTTGTTTTGTCGTTTTACATGGTTTAGCTCAAATTAAGTTATCGTAGTTCACATCTTAAACGCTATAAAGTGAAACAATTGAGGAAAATTTACAAAAAAGAAAGCAAGGAATCTAACTGTTTATTTAGCATTACCATTTAGACAATGTTTGTGCTACAACACAAGGCACAAAGTTAGATGGCCCCTGCCCATTGGGACCTTAAGAAATATATAGGCTGCTTGTGCCTCCAGGCAAAACTTATACGCTATTGACAGATCATCTGATTACTGGTTTACCGCTCAGGTCTGTGCCTGCCTAGGAAAAATGGTTTCAAGTAACCATCCATACATATAAACAGTATTGGCTTAGAGAGATCGTTATATTTCAAACACTTGTTAGATATCATAACGTCCCATAAAATGGAGGCAGCGTCCTGACATGACCATTGCTGTTGATTACGACGTAAAGCATCTATTCAAACAAAAAACAAGTTAGATTCAACGAGCTGGCGCATTACGTTATAAATATTTTCGTCTTTCCGTGATTTCGCTATCGTACCACCTACGTAATACCAATGGAAAAGTCGCGTTATGCACGTTTTTCATTTCTATACATGCATAATCGTACATATTATTATGTGCACCTTAATAACGATCTATACATGGAACAGATGAATCATAGAGTGGTCATTAAATTAAAAATAAATATTTTTATGTTAACATTTACAGGTATTTCGCCGTGTTTCGCGGCGGACTAAGAAATTTTAACTTACCTGTTGTAAACGTTAAAAAACGAATTTCGCCGCGAAACACCGCGAAATTTCACCGCGAAAATCGGATTTTCGCGGCGAAAAAATTAACCAATTAAACGTTTAAATTTTCCCTTGGCCGGTGAAATTTCGCGGTGGTTTCGCCGCGAAAAATCACAAGTGATCAGCGCGAACTGTGCAAAAGTGGGTTTTTAGCCATAACACCACTGTACATGTTTGTTATACCTTGTCTAGAATTGCGGTTGTGTGGAACATTGTAAATGTACATGTACGAGTATATACAGTCAAGAAATTTATTTGTCTTAAATTTTTATTTCGCTCCTTCTTTAAATCTGATTGATATCATTAGACGAAAAATGCATTATGTGCAACAAATACTTTTGTATAGGAAAAACTGTTTGGATATGTCGCACACTGCATCAAATTAAATGGCTGAAATCTACTAACTTTTCTTTACATGTACATGAATTGGGGGCAATGTCGGTTATGATAGTATTTTTATTTTAATTTTCTTTTACGCGTTAGGAAACAACATCGAGATGTGAATGTGGATGCATCAAACATACATACTCACGAATCTGCAGTTTATAGCGTGTCGGATGCTGTTTCGGTAGTTTTTGTAACTGACGGGTTTATAAATACGAATGTTGTGTAGAACGTCAGGACATCCCAAGCTTGTACGGTACCATAAAGCGGCGGAAACGTAACGACAAAACCGTGGCTGAGGACAAGAACGTTAGTAACAGCAATATTGCACCCCGATTTTTCTATTCATGCACATGCATAGTTTCTATACTTAGACGGTCCCGGTAATTTTTAAAACTGACACCAAAATATAAGGTCATGCATTTGTTTTCGTGTACGATGAGTGTATCCGTTCCTGCCTTTTACGAAAACATTAATAATGGTTAAGTTTTAATGCGACGTAACGTGTAAATAAGATGTAAGATATCCATACGCCAGTTGAGCTGTGTTCTAGTCGAGCTGCACATGTTTTTCGGAAACGATCAGGATGTGCGACTTTTGGAACATGTGCACTTATTAGATCGAATACGGTGAAAAAAATTCATATCTATACATCTTGATCAGTCACAGAAACAGGCTAGAGGCTTGAAATTTTGGCTAGAAATGAAAGATGACTTGTTCTATCCGAGGAGTGAAAACAAAGGTATTGGTCATCTGTCCAATTACCGCACAGCTGATCTGCGCCTTTGTTTTCGCCTAAGAATTTTGGTGGTATGCAATGGATCATTTAGTAATTATTTAAAATCCTTATCTGCAGGTTGATCGGGTCAATAAAATTTTACAAAAATAGCATGCTCCATAAGTTGACGTCACAATGTGATAAAATTATGCCATTTCATTCTACATGCACGTTTCCATAGCTCGACACTACAACCCGGACCAGAAAACATTATTTCATTACAATATGAATTCAAGAATGCGCAAAATGGTCACCTATTATACTCGTACATGTTAATGGCCTATTGCTTTTATGTTTCCTAACTCAAACAAATGAAACTGTAACACGTCATTTACTTGGAGAAAGGCATAATTGAGATAAAACAAAGTACTACTTAATTTGTTTGTCAAATGCGAGTCAAGTCATGCCTGACCAACCGTAACGGAAACCAGTGAAGAAGATTGTGGAATGTTTGCTCAGTAATTAATGTAACTTATTAAAACGTGTCAAACTGTTAGAGGTGTCATATACAAAAACACTTATACTGATTATTTAAATGTTTAAAACTTCTTGAGTCATTTGTATACCATATTATTTAATAAGGTAAAATCGATTTTCATAATCGTGCACAATATTTCTCCGAGAAACTCCGCGAACAGGTAAATCTGGACTTACCTGTGTTCACCGGTAAATACCTGAGGTCGCGATGAAATTTCTTGGTGTTTCTCCGAGAAATCGAAATGAACGAAACGCGAAATACCTAAATAAAAAGAGAAATTTAGCGTTGTTTCTCCGAGAAAAATAGCTTAGGGTCCTCCGAGAAAAGAAAAATATGTTGTTGATTTTTTACCGGGACTGTAGATCAATACAAAAATACTGTACTATACGAACGTTTTTAAAAACCCTCTTATTATTAAGTGGACTGGTCACGTTTCGTGTCCTGTTTCATTAAGACGTCCTCCTAAATAGAAACGAACGAATACAGTTTCGCATCAAGAGTAGAATGGGAAATTATTACCTCTTTGTATTTTATATATGTTGCTTCCAATCAGCCATTTTGGCTCTGCCGTTCAGTGCGTACCTTGATAAATCTGGTAAGTAAATTGAATGGTTAGTAAATCTTTAGAGTGCTTCTAATAAAAACAAGACTTTATGTTGCTCTTCTTTAGAAGAAACCATAGAATTACGGTAAGTCAATGTGTTTGTGTTTTCTTTCTTTTTTTAACCGTTTACATTTCTCAGTAACTCGATAGTGAAACTAAGGAAAAGTCGCGCTGCCTTTCTGCAGAAAACGTAGACGTGTAAATCGCGGTGACCTAGTGCTACAGCTTCCGACTACCTGTCGGGAGGTCCTTGGTTCGGTCACTATGCAAAAGATAATTATTATATGAGCCGCATCGTGAGAAAACCGGATTTTTGCCTAGGCGAAAACAAAGGCGCAGATCAGCTTCGCGGTAACCGCGAAGCTGATCAGCGCCTTTGTTTTCGCCACTCGGATAGTACAATTTCTCTTCTTCCTAATTCCGAAATTTCACGCTTCTAACCATTTTCTGTGACTGTACAGGCCGGTTTATGTCGGACCTGGTCGGAAACCCCGAAGACCGGTTTTCTTGCGTCGCGGCTCCCCAGAGTACTGGATACCCAGGAAGCGTTTGCTTTTGCTCCGCCCTACATGACTGAAAAATGTTGACTGGGACGCTTAACCTTAATGGAAATCAATAAGTCAAACAAACACAATGTAGACATGCAAATTCAGCATAAGATGACGAAATGCTAAAACGGAACATTAGTCTCATGTTTGTTGAAATTCAACGCTGTGATAATAATGATTTTGGATACGGGATTTGAAATGTCGATGGGTGACTGCTTGCTTACATTACCATATTTGGTATAGTAGTATCAGGTGCGATTTGGCTCGTCCTACATATATTGCTATTTTAGGACCGCCTGTTTATTTATTATCAACTGAATTGAGTGTTATTTTCAGAATTGTTTCAAATATATGTAAATGGCGAAGAATTAGTCAACAGACAATTGAGCCTCATACAAGGAACCAATGTAAATCTGACATGCATGTACAACCACACTGATGGGGGGCGCTGGGTAGTTGGCGGGACTAACGTATACGTAATAAATTCCGAATGGAGAGCTGATCTTAAGCATGCCTACTATACGACAGACACAATATCAACCCCAAGTGTAGAACTCGGACACTCGGGGAACATCTCTTGCATAAATCATTCTAGGGGGTACCGGAGGACAATTACAGTGGACGTATTGTGTAAGTTTTATTTTTTATTTTCTGTTTTATTTTTGATACAGTTTTATCTCCCTTTCAAGTTTATTTCAGCTCATAAATTTTGAGACAGACCAATCATCATCATCATTGTATAATTATAATTATTATCATTATTTGAATTCTTTTCAGTGTTGCTTAAAATAGTTTTGTTATCATGTCAGTTTCAAGTCGCCTGGATTAGACTATTTCAAAAAAAAAAAAAAAAAAAAAAAAAAAAAAAAAAAAAAAAATCTTTTTTTTTTTTTTTTTTTTATAAGGCCTTTCATTATAACTGTATGAATCAAACATTTAAAACAGACCCACCGGAAAACGCTACATTATCGGGACCTGATGTGGTTGAGGTTGATGGAAATTTAGAGTTGACGTGTTCATCGACCAAGGCCAACCCATCGCCGTCATTTTCTTGGAGCCAAGATGATCTATCCCCGGAGACCGGTAAATTGTTTTAAAAATAATAATGTCAAATTGTACTCGTGCTCATTACAGTGGGTGTTAAAATTTGGCGTGTTAATGAGACATTTGGTCATATTTATTTAAAGCTAGCTTGCCATTCTTTACGACATTCCATTTTGAGACATCATTTTTGTTTATATTCATTGTGATTCCGGTTTATTTGTTAATTTCAAATCCCGTTTAAGTGGGTAGTCCTTCAGAATTATGGTTGCTAAAAAATGAAGATTTTCGAGAATGATGACTATGCTTTCGATTAGTTCGACTAAAGTTAGTCCAAACATTTCAATACGTATAAACACATATAGTGCAAATACTTTGACCGTGCCGATCGGCCTGCTTAAATATGTTTTGAATCATGCGACCCTTTGATGGTAAAACATGTGACCAACAACAAATAGGTGCCTCTTATCTAGCGCTTTGAAAAAATTGTCAAGCGAAGACAACCGGCATGGTCAAAGCATTTTAACTATACGTTTCCTTTAAAGGCTCATCTGTGTCCATCAATCGAGAAGATGACAAGATGTCATTCACCTGCAATGTACAGAACAGGATGGTACCAACGTTTGGCGTTGCAGTTAGCTCCCCTGTAATAACTGTGAGAAAATCTGTTCGATTTGAAGGTAAAATTTTGTTTGTTTTCTTCATCTGAATGGAAAGTGATAGCTCGCTGCTGAAAGTAAAACCCCAATTCACATCAGGAAAACATGTCCGTGAAATGTATACCCCCTTCTACCCCACTTTTATATAAAACAAAAACTGGGGTTTGCAGGGGTATAGCTATTTTTCTTATTTTTGCTCCAAAACATAGATTCTGGGTACTCGTGAGAACCGCCTCGGCACGAGAATACATGCATATTCCCCTCAACGAGAATATATGAGCCTGTGCATGAGAAAACCAACAATTTGAGTTGCCGACCAGGTCCAACACAAACCGGCCTGTACAGTCCCAGAAGCGGGCTAGAAGCTTGAAATTTCGGATTTAAGAAGAAGAGGGATTGTACTATCCGTGTAGCGAAAACAAAGGCGCTGATCAGCTGTGCAGTTACTGCACAGCTGATCTGCGGCTTTGTTTTCGCCTTTGCAAATTGTTGGTTTTCTCATGCGGTGGCTCATATACTCCTTTAATTATCACTTTTATAATAGTGAAAATGTTTTATAAGGGTAAACATTTTTTTTAATTTTTGCTCCAAAATATGGATTGTAGATACCGTTACCCACAATCCATGTTTTGAAGAAAAAAATGTACTTTTTCTGATCAAATTTTCAATTTTACAGGTAAAAAAAACTTGTGTCGTGCATGTAATTGTACAGTTTCAGGAAATGGAGGTCTTATTGCAGCAATGGTTATAGGGTGGATTATCGCTATGGTGGCACTAGCTTTTGCCCTTTATGTATACATGCGAGACAGAGGTATTCTGACTCAGCTGCGAAATGACTTACAGCGTACGTATCTGTACATGACAGTAGTTTTAGACCATTACGAAAACATGCCCATGCAATATACAGAGATTTTTAAACTTGTAAAAAATGAAATTTTTAACTAGAAAAATTTCGGTATTTCTCTTATTTTTGCTCAAAACATAGATTGTGGATACACGTTAGAACCGCCTCGGCAAGGCGGTTCTAACGAGTACCCACAATCTATGTTTTGGAGCAAAAATAAGAAAAATAGGTATACCCCTGCAAACCCAAGTTTTACTATATAAAAGTGGGGTTTAGAGGGGTATTCATTGCACGGACATGTTTTCCTGATGATTGGTTTTCATAACAATTTTAAATTAATTCCTCAGGGATGGTTTGCAATCAATTTGCATTTTCTTATCTCTATCTACCTTTTGTGGGATGGACATTGCTTTCTGATTGCGCCATTTCCTGATCATTGCCTATTTGCACCTTTGATATCAGAGTTCTTGTGATTGTGCCGTGTAGCGGCTCTAAAAAGTCTCCCCGTACATCCGTTTAATGCTCTTTGTTTTTTCCAAATCTCAGGGATTGTTTTCAATCAGTTTGCATTTTCTTATCTCTATCTACATTGTGGAGTTGGAATTTCTTTCTGATTGCTCCATTTCCTGACCATTGCCTTTTTGTACCTTTTTATTGTAATGTAATGTATGTAATTTATTGAAACAAAAAAAGAAAAAATAAATAAATAAAAGTATTTCATGACATTCTTTCAGTTTACCGCGGTGACAAAGTATACAGATCCGTTTAAAAAATTAAGTACATAGCGGACTATTCAGTGGTTTGAACTTACACTAAAACTGTAAAATGTGTTTCCGACCAGGACAGATAATATTTGTAAGATGTGATACACCGTCATTTTAAGAAAATTGTTAGAAGTTAGAAGTATAACACTTGCAGATGATCTTCTTGGTTTAAGTCATATTTAAGCCGCTGCATCTGAAAACCAACAATTTAGGTCCCGACCAGGTCTAACACAAACCGGCATGTACAGTCACAGAAAAAGCCTAGAAGTTTGAAATTTCGGACCTGAGAAGAAGAGGAATTGTCTATCCTTGTAGCGAAAACAAAGGCACTGATCAGCTTCGCAGTGACCGAGAAGCTGATGTAGTCCTTTGTTTTCGCCTATGTATGTTGTTGGTTTGCGTATACGGTGACTCTTATATGTTATATTTTCAGGTTACAAGAAAACTGAAATGTCAAAACCACTCATCCGTAATACTGAGTAAGTTTAAAGGTCTTGTTCTCATTCACGGTCATGGTTTAGCTCCCCGGTTCACCCAGGTTTGACAAACCGGGATAAACCAGGATGAACCGTGACGAACCGGGATAGAACAGGGATTTGGTATTAATAAAATGTGAATTTTTGAAATGAGGGTATCTTTACTTATGCTTCGTCTGTGTGAGAATTATCACGCATTTTGAAATGCAGAAACTCACAAAGCCACTGTTAGACATTGGTTTATTCATATGATCATTAATTGTAATTGATCAAACTTTACTTTCTGAACTAGAAGAAAAAATATAAGGTGGTCTCTTATAACTTTTTTTCTCTGTGTATTTGTACCGAGTTAGTTTGGCCGAAATGGGCGATTAACGTTAAGACGACAACGTCGTACAAGAATAATGCTGGCTTCATACTGAGTCGCATTCGACCGTCCAATTGACATACATGTACATGATATTCATTTCTATCATTTGATCACAAACTAATTACGGGCCATTCCCTCCCTAGGTCTTTAAAACAATCGTCTGACGAGTATCGAACTAACGACCAATCGACAAAGAACACATCACATGTTGTCCAACTTTCAAAGATATTGGAATCTGATACGGCGGACAATTTGCCGGCACCCGACAGACCGAAACAACCGCTCCCTACGGACGGTAAAACACAACAACCTGCGGACAATTTGCCGGCACCCGAAAGACCGAAACATCCGCTCCCTTCGGACGGTATAACACAGCCGCCGTATCTGGATTTAGAACAAGAAGGTGCGTATTCCGAATGGTATCACCATGATGAATAAGATTTCATGAAATGACTGTCTACCTTAAGAGAAATAGCTACTCATCCAGCTTACGGTGATAAGTTTTCTTGGTATCAGCGCTCGATCGTCGGTGTGTTAGTTTTTCCAATCTCGGTTTTACTTTTAGGATGAGTATTAGGTTCCGATTGCATCAGAGCCTGGTCAAGGAAATAAATAAAACCAACTCGTCTTGGACTCGCTCGCTGCAGTTTTTAATGTTGTACTCTATTTACTCTATGCAAGGTAGCAACTGGTTAAATTTGATTGTTTCTCTTTTGTTTGAATTGATTCTTTACGTCCCAGTCAATAACTAAGGTCAAATCGGGACGTTGACTCCATTTTATGGGACTTTTACCCTAAATGAGGACGTCATGACATTCAGCAAATGCTTCAAATATAACCATCTAACTAAGCCACTATTGACTTATACGTATGGATGGCTTGACTTGAACCGCGTTTCCTTGGCAGGCTCAGACTAGAGCGGTTAACCACTAATCCGATGGTCAGTCAGTAGTGTGTAAGCTTCGCCTGGAGGCACAAGCAGCCTAACTACGTAGGTGATCCAAGAAGTAATGCGAACACAACTGTATTTTAGTAACCAACGCAGACACAATTAAATAATTTGGCATGTGTACACGTGTATATATTAGCACTAATTAGGTGTAATATCATGAAGTTCGGATGACTAATTGAGATTTAAGGAATATTTGATTTGTCGACCCGAAGTCGACATGGACGCGAAATTGACTGAAACCGTCAATTTTGTTAGGGGTACAGGGAAAAATTTTGTGCTCCAATTTATTAAATTGACATTTATATACATACAAACCATATCAGTTGTGTTATATATGCCTTATGTTTGGAAATAATAAAGAAAGCGAAATGCAAAGATTAGCAGAGACTATTCTATGTTGCCTAGCAACTGCATCTGACAAAAATATCACAATTTCGACGATGTACGACAAATACATATAATTCGTGCGTATATTTGACTCCGATAATATTGTAAATATCTATATTTATGACCACAGCCTATCACAACGAAGAATTTTTATTCAAAAAATAAATATTGTATGGAATTTAACCTTTTTGGTTAAGTAGAATAGGCGTTGATGAAAATGTGGAGATTTTGAGATATCAAAATTGACTCAAATTCTAGGGGGTACAGATAGCCAAACCTCAATAATTTGCGCTGTGTTAAACTAATAAAGGTATGTACTGTAAATCTATTCAAGGAGTTATTGTACTTTGGAATAAAATGCTTATTGGCGTAATTGTGCTTTGCATATGACACTGCAGTACATAAGTAAAATCAATTTTAACCGTGGCCAAGGTCGTTTACCTTGCATTCTCTTGTTGCTAGGCAACGAGGGTTGATATGCGATTCAGTCAAAATAGTAATCGGATCTGGAACATTCGATAATGCATCATGATTCTGATGTAAACTATCTTGAAAAACGGCAATGGTGAAAGAAATGACACATTAGTTCGCATTACTTCTTGGATCACCCTCGTATATCCTTAGGCCCCAATGGGCGGGGGGCCCTAATTGCCTTATTTATGGGGCGGCCCGGGATTGAACCAACAACGCACCGCTTCTGCAGCAAACGTTCTAACCACTCATTCATCTATATATCACAAATGGATTTTCCCATCATTATCATTAGGGCGAGTCCATTCATTTAAGGGAGGTCAGGTATGATTTTCAAATTTTATTCAATTTTTCAATGAAAATTCAATTTTTTAGTGAAAATTCAATTTTTCAATTGTTCAATGAAAATTCTCTTAGCAAACAGGATAGCCCCTGTCTGCGGCGTCACAGCTGGGGCTATTATATTTGCCTAGGTCCCATATAAAGGGCCGCCATGCTTTAGTTAGATGAGTCGATATTTTGAAAAGTTAACCGCACTGAATACTAATTAGAACGTATACGGTACTTACTGAGGAAAACATGTCCATGAAAAGTATACATGTACCCCCTTGAACCCCACTTTTATATAGAAAAAAAACTAGGGTTTGCAGGGCTATACATTTTTTTCTTAGTTTTGCTCCAAAACATAGATTGTGGGTACTCGTTAGAACCGCCTCGGAAAGACGGTTTTAACGAGTACCCACAATCTGTGTTTTGAGCAAAAATAAGAAAACTATCAAAAGATCTTCAGCTGAAAATATTCTTTTTTTAAAGCTCAAAAATGTCTGTATATCGCATGGGCAAGTTTTCGTAATGTATACATTTTAGAACCTGTGAAAGAAGAGGAGGAGTGTAAGAACACTAGCACTGACGACACGTACGAGGATGTGTAAGTTTTCTGTACATAAATTTAAATAATTTTCTTATTTTTATGCTCATAAATTTTAATATCTTTCTTATTTATGCTCACAGTATTGATTGTGGGTACTCGCTAAAACCGCCTCATCGAGTAATATTTGGATGCGTGGATAGTGTAAGAGGTTTTAGTTTGTGAGATGCTATCAAAAGTCAAGATATAGGTTATATAACGAGCATTAAGTTTTAAAGATTTGTAATATCATAGACAATGGCAAAGGAGTGGGTTGTAACAAGTATTTGGTTTGAAAGGTTTGTAATATCATAGATAATGACAAAGGCGTGGTCTGTAACAAGTATTTGGTTTGAAAGGTTTGTCATATCATAGACAATGACAAAGGCGTGGGTTGTAACAAGTATTTGGTTTGAAAGGTTTGTAATTTCATAGACAATGACAAAGGCGTGGGTTGTAACAAGTATTTGGTTTGAAAGATTTGTAATATCATAGACAATGACAAAGGCGTGGGTTGTAACAAGTATTAGGTTTGAAAGGTTTGTAATATCATAGACAATGACAAAGGCGTAGGTTGTAACAAGTATTTGGTTTGAAAGGTCTGTAATATCATAGACAATGGCAAAGGCGTGGGTTGTAACAAGTATTAAGTTTGAAAGGTTTGTAATATCATAGACAATGACAAAGGCGTGGGTTGTAACAAGTATTTGGTTTGAAAGGTCTGTAATCTCATAGGCAATGACAAATGCGTGTGTTGTAACAAGTATTAGGTTTGAAAGGTTTGTAATATCATAGACAATGACAAAGGCGTGGGTTGTAACAAGTATTAAGTTTGAAAGGTTTGTAATATCATAGACAATGACAAAGGCGTAGGTTGTAACAAGTATTAGGTTTGAAAGGTTGTAATATCATAGACAATGACAAAGGCGTCGGTTGTAACAAGTATTTGGATTGAAAAGTTTGTAATATCATAGACAATGACAAAGGCGTGGGTTGTAACAAGTATTTGGTTTGAAAGGTTTGTAATATCATAGACAATGGCAAAGGCGTGGGTTGTAACAAGTATAAGGTTTGAAAGGTTTGTAATATCATAGACAATGACAAAGGCGTAGGTTGTTACAAATATTTGGTTTGAAAGGTTTGTAATATCATAGACAATGACAAAGGCGTGGGTTGTAACAAGTATTTGGTTTGAAAGGTTTGTACTATCATAGACAATGACAAAGGCGTAGGTTGTAACAAGTATTAAGTTTGAAAGGTTTGTAATATCATAGGCAATGACAAATGCGTGTGTTGTAACAAGTATTAGGTTTGAAAGGTTTGTAATATCATAGACAATGACAAAGGCGTGGGTTTTAACAAGTATTAGGTTTGAAAGGTTTGTAATATCAAAGACCATGGCAAAGGCGTGGGTTGTAACAAATATTAGGTTTGAAAGGTTTGTAATATCATAGACAATGACAAAGGCGTAGGTTGTAACAAGTATTTGGTTTGAAAGGTTTGTAATATCATAGACAATGTCAAAGGAGTGGGTTGTAACAAGTATTAGGTTTGAAAGGTCTGTAATATCATAGACAATGACAAAGGCGTGGGTTGTAACAAGTATTTGGTTTGTAAGGTCTGTAATATCATAGACAATGGCAAAGGAGTGGGTTGTAACAAGTATTAGGTTTGAAAGGTTTGTTATATCATAGACAATGACAAAGGCGTGGGTTGTAACAAGTATTTGGTTTGAAAGGTTTGTACTATCATAGACAATGACAAAGGCGTAGGTTGTAACAAGTATTAAGTTTGAAAGGTTTGTAATATCATAGGCAATGACAAATGCGTGTGTTGTAACAAGTATTAGGTTTGAAAGGTTTGTAATATCATAGACAATGACAAAGGCGTGGGTTTTAACAAGTATTAGGTTTGAAAGGTTTGTAATATCAAAGACCATGGCAAAGGCGTGGGTTGTAACAAATATTAGGTTTGAAAGGTTTGTAATATCATAGACAATGACAAAGGCGTAGGTTGTAACAAGTATTTGGTTTGAAAGGTTTGTAATATCATAGACAATGTCAAAGGAGTGGGTTGTAACAAGTATTAGGTTTGAAAGGTCTGTAATATCATAGACAATGACAAAGGCGTGGGTTGTAACAAGTATTTGGTTTGAAAGGTCTGTAATCTCATAGACAATGGCAAAGGAGTGGGTTGTAACAAGTATTAGGTTTGAAAGGTTTGTTATATCATAGACAATGACAAAGGCGTGGGTTGTAACAAGTATTAGGTTTGAAAGGTCTGTAATATCATAAACAATGACAAAGGCGTGGGTTGTAACAAGCATTTGATTTGAAAGGTTTTTAATACCACATACAATGCCAAAATTTTTGGTTGTAACAAGTATGTGGTGTGAAAGGTTTGTAATATCACATACAGCGACAAAGGCGTGGATTGTAACAAGTATTTGGTTTGAAAGCTTTGAAATTTACAGTCAACTACAAAGGCGTGGGTAATGTAATTTTGTTTCAGAGGTGACAGATCAAGTGGACTGAGGTACGATGACCTAGACGAGTCAACAATGGACAAAGGGAGCCAACTGACGGATGACTACTTAACGCCGATAAGTAATGGAATACCTTACAATGTTTGAGTTTTTGTTCCCTAATACTTATTATTATACCGTTTGCATAAAAATGGTACAAGTAGGCAATGATCAGGAAAATGCACAAACAGAAAGAAACTCCCACTCCAAAAACCGAGTTTGGAAAAACTAAACCGACGATTAGAAACTTGTACTTAGAAAACATATCGTAAGCCGAGTGAGCAGCTATTTCCCAATCGGCGGCCACTCAGTTATCTGAACTTAAATAAAAATATGAATAGGTACAAGTAGGCAATGATCAGGAAAAGGCGCAATCAAAAAGAAATCCCACTCCACAAACCGAGTGGTGGGAAAAAACTAAAATGACACTTAGGTACTTATACCAAGAAAACATATCGTAAGCCGAGTGAGCAGCTATTCCCCAATATGCGGCCACTCAGTTCGAAAGCATACATAAGGTAAAAACAGCAAAAAAGTCGAATCAAGAATATTGATCAAATGGAACCACAACAGATTCATCGCCTTGGAACGATCAGTAATATAAAATTAATGCTAACTATCTCGCTAACGTAATACAAAATCACTGCGCCTTCCTAAAGTAATCTCCTGAACGTAAGTGTCTAAGATACATGTATATACATTCAAGGTTAAGGAATGCTTCACATAGAAAAATGTGTTATTAATTCAGATGTATATTCTAGTGGATAATTGGTGTTTGGTTGATTTTAACGGCAACTACAATACAACAGCTAATGTCAAACGCAGATTGGACCTCAATTTAAAGGACAGTTTATCAAAAGTGCAAAATCATCCCGTTTAAGCCTTACTCGAAAGTCTGGAGGAGCTCGCGATCGAACCCACAGAAGCCCGCGATTGAACCTAGAGAAGCTCACAATCGAACCTGGAGAAGCCCGTGATCGAACCTGGAGAAGCCCGTGATCGAACCTGGAGAAGCCCGTGATCGAACTTAGAGAAGCCCGCGATCAAACATGGAGAAGCCCGTGATCGAACCTAGAGAAGCCCGCGATTGAACCTAGAGAAGCCCGCGATCAAACATGGAGAAGCCTGTGATCGAACCTAGAGAAGCCCGCGATCGACCATAGAGAAACCCGCGATCGAACAAAGAGAAGCTTGTGGCTCATCCACTAGGCCAAGCGGGGCTTATTTTGGAAAGGTACTTGCATTAGGCAAGTACCTTTGATAAGCGTTTGAATAATGGAAATCGACAACTAGGTATATATAAGCGTTTGAATAATGGAAATCGACAACTAGGTATATTAAGCGGGTCTTCATTTGGTAAGGTACTTGCATTAGGCAAGTACCTTTGATAGGCGTTTGAATAATGGAAATCGACCACTAGGTACATTAAGTAAACTACTATATGTAAATTCAGTTCGTTGATGTCTGTTGATGTTTGTTTTCTTTTTCAGAACACAAGTGAATACACAGGATCTTGTTGCTGTGTCGTCGTTGGATAGTTTTGGCATATGATTCAATTTTAGACTTCGGTTATTCATAAGTAAAACATGTCCGTGTAATGTATACCCCCTTAAACCCCATTTTATATACAGTGTAGAAAAACTATGGTGTGCAGGGGTATACCTAATTTTCTTATTTTTGCTCCAAATCATACATTGTGGGTACTCGTTAGAACCGCCTCGGCGTCTACCCACAATGTATGTTTTGAGCAAAATATTAAAAAATCATTTTTTTTTTCAGTGAAAATTTTAATTTTTTCAATCAAATTATTGTCTACAGATTGCATGGGCATGTCTTCTAAATGGCTAATCCTGCTTGTTTAGGGTGACATTTTGTTTTCCTCTACATCGTTTCGTTTGAATGTACTTACCAATTGAGCCGCATCGTGAGAAAACCGGATTTTTGCCTAGGCGAAAACAAAGGCGCAGATCAGCTTCGCGGTAACCGCGAAGCTGATCAGCGCCTTTGTTTTCGCTACACGGATAGTACAATTTCTCTTCTTCTTAAATCCGAAATGTCAAGCTTCTAGCCCTTGTCTGTAACTGTACAGGCCGATTTATGTCAGACCTGGTCGGAAACCCCGAAGACCGGTTTTCTCGCGTCACGGCTCAATTACGCATAAATATACTTAAAATATAAATATTCTCATTACGAAAACATTTCCATACAATAAACAGAGATTTTTAGGTTGTAGAATATGAAAATCTCCAGTAGAAAAAAAAAAAAATTTTCTTATTTTTGCACAAAACATTGATTATGTGTACACGTTAGAACCACCTCGGCGAGGTGGTTCTGAAAAATACACAATCTATGTTTTGAAGCCAAACTAAAAAAAGAAAAAGCCGTACCACTGTATACGTCAGTTTTGCTGTATAAACATTTAGGCTTAGGCCTATAGGGATCAACCATGGTTTTCAGTGATCAAACATTCGATGGATCACGAGGAAGGTGTTTGAACACAAGGCCGCAGGCCGCGTGTTCAAACACCTTCCGAGTGATCCAGCGAATGTTTGAACACTGATTGCATTTTCACTCCAATCCACTTAAAATCTCTTGAAAATAACATTAACAACGTAAAAACGCACCGAAAACCGCGGAGCTTCTTCAACGTCGGCCATTTTGTTTCTATGAAATACATGACGTCACGTCACTTTGACCAATGACGTCGGCCAAAACCCATGTTCAAACGGCACGTGAATTTCATGATTTGAACATGGGTTTTGCTGTTTGAACACGGCTTTCGACCAATCAAAAACGGCTTCAAACAGCTATGCGCATAGATACCTATGCAAGAATATGGGAGTATACATGGCATGGACATGTTTTCCTGATGCTAAAGGTATTTCTTATTATTTCTTACAGTTTTTAAATGAATGTACATAACATTTTAAATGTACTTGCTTCTGTCGTTTCAACGTGTTTGAATGTACTTATTTTTGTCGTTTGAATGTACTTATTTCTTTCGTTTGAATAGTTGTTTGGATGCACTCGCTTTTGTTGTTTGAATGTACTCACTTTTGACCTTTGAATGCACTTATTTGACTTGTTTGAATGTGCATAATTTTGGTGTTTATAAGTACTTACTTTTTTCGTGTTTGTAGTTACTGTTTTACATTTGAAAGTACATGTACGTTTTCGCATTATCTCATTTAAGCAGGGCGTCCTTTTTATGGGACATCAGGAAAACATGTGCGTGCAATAGGCCTATTTACCCCCTCAAACCCCAATTTATATAGAAAAACTATGGTATGTAGGGGTATACCTAACTTTCTTATTTTCGTTCCAAAACAAACATTGTGGGTACTCGTTAGAACCGCCTCGGCAAGGCGGTTCTAACGTGTACCAACAATGTATATGTTGAGCAAAATATTAAAAATATCAAAATTTTTCCAGTGAAACATTTTATTTTTACAACCAAAAAAAAAAAAAAAAAAAAAAAAAAAAAATCTGCAGATTGCATGGGCATGTTTTCGTAATGGATATTCCTGCGTGTTTAGGGTGACGTTTTATTTTCCTCTACATCGTTTTATTTGAATGTTCTTACCAATAACGTATTAATACCATTACGACAACATGCCCATACAATATACAGAGATTTTTAGGTTGCAAAATATATGAACATTTTCTGTAGAAAAGATTTGATATTTTTCGGCGAGGTGGTTCTATCGAGTATGTAGCCCGGTCGCCAATGCTCTGAAGGGAGAAAACAGAAAAATCAAATAAAGTTGAGAATTTTCACGATCCGCTTTATTGGATTTCCAGGCGCTAAAGTCACATGGCTCTTCCGGTCAGTAACGCAGTCAATCATAGGAGTATCTTACACTTGAAACAAACACCAAAGGACGTAGCCCTGAATAATGTATGCATAACAAGTAATAGTCGCAGCTACTCATAACTCCATGATTTACTCGTAGCTGACCTTGAGCATTATATATGATTCATATTATCAACCTCAAAAATAATACAACACAAACCAGAAATATCCCAGTCATGACAGAAATTAAAGTTAGTCTGTTACACGAAAATTCAGACCTCGATGGCTGAATATAATATTCAGACATCAAGGTTGAATTCTGTAAATGAAAAATGAAAATTTTCAGAATTACCATAGGCTGCAATGGGAGCCCAGATTAAAGCATAAATTCCAAAACCTGACTCTACTGTACAACGTCAGTATAATTTCCAAACAAATTCGTCATGCCCGAGATATTAACTTAAAATGATATCACCAATATTTGCGACTAGATTCATTGACAATTCTTTCTTGAGTATAACGCCCACGCATGTCTCCATTCAACAAAACTAGAAATCAGGCGTATTCTAGATACCCAAATGTGTGTCTTGGTTTGCAAAAAACAGTCATTGATTTTCAATGAATAAAATTTAACTGACGATTGCGAAATGATGCAATCTGATATTTTTCATAGATAACTGAAACCCGACCACTCCCGTCACTTTTGTATCCGCTAACAGCTTAGCAATGTCAGACAGTACTTTGAACTATGAAACTAAAATTTTGATTGTTTAGAACAGCAATACTTTGGCAAGAACATTGATAAACTGGCATTTATGACTAGAAAATGACGAAACTGGCAAAAATGACAAAAGTGGCAATCAATGACAAAAATGACAAAAAATGGCAATCAAATGACAAAAATAACAATAGTAGATTTCTTAACAATCAACATAATTGTTATGACAAATACTGTGACAGGAAAAACATTGGCTTTATAGCAGTATTTTGGCATCAATGACAATAACAAACAAAAGACTGGACAGAAAACAGTGGCATTTATGACAGCAAGGCAACATAAATGACAATGTCAACTGACCTACGAGAGCATTGACATTTATTGTAATTTAATGCAATAAATGACAATGACAAAATTATTGACATGACCTTGAATATTGGCATCTATGACTGTGGTGTGGCACAAATGACAATGACAAAAATAATGACATGACTGAAAACATTGGCATTTATGACAGTAGTGTGGCACAAATGACAATGAAAAAAAATAATGACATGACACAATACGTTGGCATTTATGACAGTGGAATGACACAAATGACAATGACAGAAAATAATGACCTGACTGAAAACATTGGCATTTATGACTGTGGTGTGGCACAAATGACAATAACCAAATAATGACATGATTGAAAACATTGGCATTCATGACAGTAGTGTGGCACAAATGACAATGACAGACAATAATGACATGACTGAAACATTGGCATTTATGACAGTAGTGTGGCACAAATGACAATGACAGAAAATAACTACATGACCCAAAACATTGGCATTTATGACAGTAGTGTGGCACAAATGACAATGACAGACAGTGGTGACATGACCGACATGAAAAGTGTAGTAATGCACATTACAACCAAAATTATATTCACCTTAATTTGCATTTACATTAAAAATCACAGAATCCTGGCTCGTTTTATTTAATGCAAAATCTTTTTTAATAACCCACTGTCTACCAAGACTGTCATCATCCCGAAAACTTGTGACAATTCACTGTCTACAGCTCATCGTGGGTTTACGACTCAGTTTGTTATTTCAATTACCACCTACTTACTCGAAGGCTGATATTAAGACCGATGCGACACATTTGTAGTTATTCCTATAACCACCGACAAAATACCAGCAGCTTCACAGAGGTCATTATGATAAAGCTAGCAAAATCTTGCAGATTACTACGAGCTTGGGGCAAGATTTTCATATCAAACAACAAAGGCACAAACTCTATTTACACCGATATACACCAACTTCTCACCTGCACCAGCAAAATGAGTCTATGACCTATTTACATAGCAATTGGAAAAACATGCAACTCATCCTTGGTGTGAATGACAAGGAAAAAGGGTTGGCACAACACAAAATTTCCCAGACAGGCCAACAAAGCTCAAAATGATTGAAAACTTTATGAAATTGCTCGTTTTGATATTCCTCAATTTACACTCGCCACTTCGTCACAATTTAATATCAAAACGACCCGTTCAATTTCATCGACACTCAATCCTCAATATAACAAGGCCCTTGTGGTCCTGCGGGACATGTATGAAGTAGCTCACCTGAAGGGAGAAAACAGAAAAATCAAATAAAGTTGAGAATTTTCACGATCCGCTTTATTGGATTTCCAGGCGCTAAAGTCACATGGCTCTTCCGGTGACTTTTCGTAATCTCCAATCGGAGAGCTACTTCGCTTTTTCAAGTTACATCCCTTTGACCGTTAACGGTTTACAATGACACGACAGTTCACCAATATTTTTGACCCGCCTTGTCTGTAACAACACATAGAATGTAAAATAAAAAAAAAATATATAGGGGTGCCCAAATTCCAACTTGTTACACACTCCCCTCCAAAAACAAGTGTCGTCCCCAGACACTGAAATTATATACACAATTACTTCCCTTTGATCTAGATGACATAAGACTTGCAAGAGCATGGTCATGCATCAAAATGAATGCAGAGATGATATTCTTAATACCCCATCATGAATTATATGATACAGAGATCTTATAAGTGTTTATCTAGTTGGCCAAACTGAGAACTCAACACCAGACTTCTAAAGCCTTTACATAATTCACTTAGAGACATAATAACCACCTTGTGATACAGATATAGAGGTTCCTCAGTACACATATGGTCTTCAAGACTAACCCACATACATAACCCCCATACCTTGCCTTACAAGTCCTGTCTAATTTCAAAACTGAACCTACCAGTAGACACCATCTTGGTGCCATGTACCCCACTGTGTGTATATCTGGTTCATTTCTGGCATCCACTCACTACTAACCGGTCTTCCCAGACTATCATACGTCAGGCGCAAAGGCTGTTGACGCCGCCGCTGAGAACGTCTATTACCAGTTGTTTCTTCCGTGGAGTGAGAACTTCCCCCAGTACTATCACTTACCTGTTGTAAAGGTCCTGAACCTTCTGAAGAACCTTCTGACATTTGTCTTTCCCCAGATGCATCTCTGTCATTTGAGCTTCCTTGATCAGATTCTGCTACAGGCTCAGAGAAATCTCCTTCAGCTGTTTCAGCCATAGGACTAAATGGCTCTGCCAATGGGTTAAGCTCGTAAGACTTACCTCCACTGACCATCATCGGATACTCCGATGTCTCAGATGAACTCCTTTTCTTCTGACCTGACTGATCTGACTTAATCCTTTTCTGCTTTTTGTTCAACTCTCTAACCTTGTGGTTTTCCAGCAAAGGCAAATGGTTGCATTGCAACAGCAAGTTTCTGTGCAGAATCCTAACTCTTCCTTTCCCATTCTCTGGTTTTACCTCATAGACTGGCAACTTCTTACTGATCCTTCTTACTATAACATGTACCCTCTCTTCCCAAAATGATCGCAACTTCCCTGGACCACCACGTTCACCTAAATTACGCACCAACACCCTGTCACCTGGTTCTAAGACTACATTCTTGGCTTTTTGATCATAGTATTTCTTACCTCTGTCAGTACGCTTCTTCGCGTTGGCAGCTGCAATTTCATAAGCCTCTTGCATGCACTGTTTCCACTTACTGACATAACTTTGGTATTCTACAGCACCCTCTGCCTTATCAAGTGAAAACAATAAATCTACTGGAAGTCTAGGTTGTCTCCCATAGAGCAAGAAATGAGGTGAATATCCAGTACTATCATTCTGAGTACAATTATATGCATGAACCATCTTTTGGACATGATTTTTCCAATCTGACTTAAATTCTTTTGGAAGAGTTCTCAGCATACCCAGAAGGGTACGATTGAACCTTTCAACCTGTCCGTTCCCTTCTGGGTGATACGGAGTTGTCCTTGAGTGCTGGATATTACAAAACCTCTGCAAATGAGTGAACAGACTGTTCTCAAATTCGCGACCCTGGTCATGGTGTAACCTTTCCGGAAAACCAAACTTCAATACAAAATCATTAAAGATTTTCTCTGCAGCTGTTTTGCCGGATTTGTTTCTGGTCGGGTAAGCCTGCGCAAATCGTGTGAAGTGATCAACCACTACTAATATATACTCATAACCACCCTTACTTTTCTCTAAATGAAGGTAATCAATAGAGACCATCTCAAAGGGATATGTGGTTTGAATAGGAACTAGGGGAGCTTTTGACTTCACGTTAGGGCGTTTATCCTTGAGGCATTGACACTCTTGGGTACAATATTTCTCTATCTCACTCACCATGTGTGGCCAGTAAAACCGATCACGTGCTAAATTGACAACTCTGTCCGAGCCCAAGTGTCCCATCTTATCATGTAATTCTGTTAATACTACCTTCTTGTAACAAGTTGGAAGAATGAGCTGCTTCCTGCTTTCTCCACCTGCCAATGATGAGTACCTATACAGTAGTTGATTTTCCATCTTAAGACGGGGAAAGTCTCTGAGTAAAGCCAATACTTCCTCTAACTCACCTTTCCTTTCATCTTTTGATGGCCTTCGACCAGCTTCAACATAACTCAGTACTCTGGAAATAACTGGATCATTTCTCTGTGCTTCTTTCAACTCGCCCTTACTTAAAGGCTTAACTGGAGATACAATATCATCCTCACCTTCAGTATCTGAGCTTATAATGTCTAAAGAGGCTACCCAGGCAGAGTCATTCTTTTGAACACTTAGAGCTTCCATACTAGCACTGATTACATCAGGGGTAACTTCTTCTGTAAACTCACTAACTTCAAGAGGCATCCTGCTGAGACCGTCCGCATCATTATTTAACCTACCTGGTTTGTAGTATATCTTAAAGTTAAAATCTGCCAGCTCTGACACCCACCTCAGTCGTGTTGCATCAAGTTTCGGTGATGTTAAGATATAGGCCAGAGGGTTATTGTCACTATACACCTTGAATGAAGGAGCATAATACAAGTAATCTCTATACTTTTCAGTAATCGCCCACTTGAGGGCAAGGAACTCAAGCTTACCCGAATGTAGGTGGTAATTTCGTTCAGCCGGAGTCAGCGTTCTAGAACCATATGCTATTACATGTAACTTACCTGTATCATCAGGCTGATACAAGACTGAGCCCAGCCCCTCTGAACAAGCATCAACATGCAGGGAAAATGGTCTTTCGAAATCTGGATATGCCATTACAGGTGGTTCTACTAACAAGCTTACCAACTCCTCCAAAGCCTGCTTATGTTCCTGGTTCCACTTTATTTGAGAACTTGAAGGTACTTGTCCTGCTCTTTTTGCCTTAGCCTTCTTACCTTTCTTTGTCTGGGATGCATCCTCGTTCTGATCAGCCTGCAGCAGTTCAAACAAAGGTCTGGCTCTTCGCGCATAGTCTGGGATATATCTCCTGTAATAACCTAAAAATCCCAAGAGCTTTCTTACCTCACCCACTGTCTTGGGTTCCCTATCTTTCAGGGAAAGAACAGCCTCTTTATCAGCAGGATCCATCGTATAGCCATCAGCCGTGACCAGTTGACCTAGATACCTGACCTGTTTGCGGAAAAGGACACACTTTTGCGGTTTTAACTTAATACCTTTCTCTTTCAGTCTCCTGAGTACCAAGCGCAGATGTTCTAGATGATCTTCAAAGCTCTGACTGAAAACTAAAATGTCATCTAAATAAGGGAGACAAATCTTATCTCTGAGACCTTCCAGACAGTTTTCCATAAAATTTTGAAATGCCCCAGGTGCCCCCGAAAGACCAAATGAAATTCTAGCCCATTCATAAAGTCCCCAAGGTGTAACAAAGGCAGTCAAGTGTTGACATTCTTCTTTAATGAAGCCCTGATGGTACGCTTTTCCCTGATCTAAAACTGAAAACCACTTACTTCCTCCCAAGCTATCAAGTGCATCCTGGATCCTAGGGATAGGCAGCTGTTCTGGAATAGTCTTACTGTTCAACTTACGAAAATCACAGCACAGTCGCAATGAGCCATCCTTCTTCCTCACACAAACTATAGGGCAAGAATATGATGACCGTGACTTTTTAATCCAGCCCTTAGCTAACAACCCTTTCAAATAATCTTTAACTTCATCAAACAGAGGCCTAGGTATTGACATGTAACTATGCTTTACAGGTACATCATCAGTCAATCTGATATCAAGCTCTAAGTCTGGCACAGTACCAATATCGTCAGTGTCTTTGGCAAAAACCGAGCATTCTTCCTTCAATACTTGCCTTACCAGAGATATCTGCTCCTGAGTAAGTCCACAGCCATCTAGATCAATTTCAGGCTCCCATTCATCTGAAATAGACCCCTTATTATTCTGTGCACCCTCCCCTTCTGCAATATCTACCCTTTCCCCAGTCGAAGTATTGATATAAGCTTCGTTCATGCCTACTTTACATGATGGTGAATTCAAGTTAGACTTGGGCATCCCTTCTGAGTTTCTTAAACCTAAATCATCAGATTCATTGTTACTGAGACTTGATGATTGATCATCCTTAGGTACCTCAAATGGCAGCTCTACCACTGATTTAACTGTCTCAAGATAACCTATATTTGACTTTGCAGGTACAATTACCTTATGGTTTGTGTGATTACTGACCAGTAAGCCTATTTGATTTGTTGAGCCACATTTCAACTTAACAACAGTCTCATGTAATTCAGTACCATCAGACAAATCAGACTCAAGTTTTGGTACAAATACTGCCGTCATAGAACCTTCTGTAAGCCCTGAGTGTACTGACACTTTCAAAACTGACGTAGTTCCTGGCAGTATTACATGTTTTACCTTTCCCGTCTTAACATTACATATTCGCTCTGGCAACTCTTTGCTAAGATATTCAGAAAGTGTCTTTACTTTATTACTGGGTACATCTATCATAGCACACCCCAACTGGCTGATAACTGCTGCTAGTGGATTACCACTAAATAGTTCAACGATCACATTAAACCCTAAAATTGGACGGTCAAGGCCTGCTGTGTCAGAGACAAGGAAAGGGACAATGAGAGTTATCTGATCTGCTTCTTCCTTTGAGGGCAACTTGAACTTCAATGGGACCCAACCCAAAATAGGAATTCCAGACCCACTTGCAGACTTTATATCAACCCCACCCTCGATTAACTCTGTTACAGATCGAAGTTTCACCCCTGGGAAATGCTTATTCAGCCAGCTAGAGTGGACTAAAGATACTTGTGCCCCTGTGTCCCATAACACCTCTGCAGATATATCATCTAACAAACAATTAACCACACACTGTTGACCAATCAATTTCACAACCTTAGTTTTTGTTTTTGGTGGACAATCGTGAACGAAACCCTTCAGTTCCTGTATATCTATCTGTTCTGTTTCCTGTGATGATTCTTGATTATTGCCGCTACGTTTCTGTGTCAATTCATCAATTGCATTACACAATGTTTTATGTGATGACCAATTCTCTTTTTGACACTGCTCACTACAATATATTACAGTTTTACATCTGCTACACTGTCTATCTCCTCTCTGCTTGCAGGCAATACACAATGATGGGGAATGATCTTCCTGGATTACAGTATCCCCTACACCTGTAATCCTGACCGGTTTTCCGACAACTTAGCGCGACAGCCCCGACGAAAATGTTCTGAGCTACCACACCTCCAGCAATGTTGGCATGATTTCTCTTTCCCTTCCTTGTTACAGGTTTCACAACCGCTTCTTCTTGGAGTTTTCTTTGCTGTCCCAGATGTTGTTTCGTTACTACTACCCATAGTTTTCTTCAGTTCCATCACTTCGGCTTTCAGGTCTCTCAGTTCAGTCAAAAACACACCCTCCTTTTTCTGGTTTTGAATTTTTCTCAGTTTTTCCTTCTACCTCTTGAATGCTCATAACCTTACTTTTTCCAAGTTTAGCTTTCCTTTCTTTTTCCATTAGGTAAATCATGTTCAAAGTTTCAATTAATTTTTCATCGGTCACTCCTTCCTCTTCTAATGTTGGCAAGATGGCATGTCTAATAGAGTCCTCAATAAAGCCTGTGTAAACTGTATGTTTGAACATTCCGTTCACTAACTCTTCACTGTAAGTCAACCCACCCCCTTTCTCACTAGATGCAAACAGCACTTTTTGTCTCAACCCTAATGCTCTCATGAGGAACTCCGTTGGGTCCTCCTTTGACATTTGTGTTATATTACTGAGTTCTTGATATAACTCTGTCGCATTTTTTTCCTTATAATGCGCCCTTATGATTTGTTTCATCTGTGGGAGATCTACAGTTTGCCTGCATTCTAGATATGTCCTAAGGTTTGACCCCGGCTGAATGGCTTTTAGAATGGCTTCAATAATTTCAGTTTCTGAGTATTTCTTGGAAATGGCTGTTTCAATCTGTCTAATTAAACTAACGAAGCTTAACTGGGACTTTGGATCACCGATTTGTCCTGAGATCTTCAGTTCTTTTTTCCAGCTGATGTTTGATACTGATGGTGATGTAGAGGAACAGTCCAACACATCCAAGATGTTGGTTAGCTTGTTGACACCACTGTCTTCATCTTTGGAAGTATTTTCGAGAAAATCTTCTATGACTTTAAGACACACTGTTCTAGACAACTCCTCAGGTTTGGCAGTTTCATTACACAATTTGGCCACTGTTCTTATAACACTAACGTCACTTGCATACAGTTTGTCCCTGATCTTCGTGAGGAGGCTGAAACGGTCACCCATATTTGACAATTTCTGTTCCCTCTGGCAAAACCGAATTCCTGGTACCCACTTGAAAACGTCGGGCCAACTTCCAGCTCACCAGATCCCTCTGTAACCCTCGACAATAATCCCGGACGAGCCTCCAAATTGTAGCCCGGTCGCCAATGCTCTGAAGGGAGAAAACAGAAAAATCAAATAAAGTTGAGAATTTTCACGATCCGCTTTATTGGATTTCCAGGCGCTAAAGTCACATGGCTCTTCCGGTCAGTAACGCAGTCAATCATAGGAGTATCTTACACTTGAAACAAACACCAAAGGACGTAGCCCTGAATAATGTATGCATAACAAGTAATAGTCGCAGCTACTCATAACTCCATGATTTACTCGTAGCTGACCTTGAGCATTATATATGATTCATATTATCAACCTCAAAAATAATACAACACAAACCAGAAATATCCCAGTCATGACAGAAATTAAAGTTAGTCTGTTACACGAAAATTCAGACCTCGATGGCTGAATATAATATTCAGACATCAAGGTTGAATTCTGTAAATGAAAAATGAAAATTTTCAGAATTACCATAGGCTGCAATGGGAGCCCAGATTAAAGCATAAATTCCAAAACCTGACTCTACTGTACAACGTCAGTATAATTTCCAAACAAATTCGTCATGCCCGAGATATTAACTTAAAATGATATCACCAATATTTGCGACTAGATTCATTGACAATTCTTTCTTGAGTATAACGCCCACGCATGTCTCCATTCAACAAAACTAGAAATCAGGCGTATTCTAGATACCCAAATGTGTGTCTTGGTTTGCAAAAAACAGTCATTGATTTTCAATGAATAAAATTTAACTGACGATTGCGAAATGATGCAATCTGATATTTTTCATAGATAACTGAAACCCGACCACTCCCGTCACTTTTGTATCCGCTAACAGCTTAGCAATGTCAGACAGTACTTTGAACTATGAAACTAAAATTTTGATTGTTTAGAACAGCAATACTTTGGCAAGAACATTGATAAACTGGCATTTATGACTAGAAAATGACGAAACTGGCAAAAATGACAAAAGTGGCAATCAATGACAAAAATGACAAAAAATGGCAATCAAATGACAAAAATAACAATAGTAGATTTCTTAACAATCAACATAATTGTTATGACAAATACTGTGACAGGAAAAACATTGGCTTTATAGCAGTATTTTGGCATCAATGACAATAACAAACAAAAGACTGGACAGAAAACAGTGGCATTTATGACAGCAAGGCAACATAAATGACAATGTCAACTGACCTACGAGAGCATTGACATTTATTGTAATTTAATGCAATAAATGACAATGACAAAATTATTGACATGACCTTGAATATTGGCATCTATGACTGTGGTGTGGCACAAATGACAATGACAAAAATAATGACATGACTGAAAACATTGGCATTTATGACAGTAGTGTGGCACAAATGACAATGAAAAAAAATAATGACATGACACAATACGTTGGCATTTATGACAGTGGAATGACACAAATGACAATGACAGAAAATAATGACCTGACTGAAAACATTGGCATTTATGACTGTGGTGTGGCACAAATGACAATAACCAAATAATGACATGATTGAAAACATTGGCATTCATGACAGTAGTGTGGCACAAATGACAATGACAGACAATAATGACATGACTGAAACATTGGCATTTATGACAGTAGTGTGGCACAAATGACAATGACAGAAAATAACTACATGACCCAAAACATTGGCATTTATGACAGTAGTGTGGCACAAATGACAATGACAGACAGTGGTGACATGACCGACATGAAAAGTGTAGTAATGCACATTACAACCAAAATTATATTCACCTTAATTTGCATTTACATTAAAAATCACAGAATCCTGGCTCGTTTTATTTAATGCAAAATCTTTTTTAATAACCCACTGTCTACCAAGACTGTCATCATCCCGAAAACTTGTGACAATTCACTGTCTACAGCTCATCGTGGGTTTACGACTCAGTTTGTTATTTCAATTACCACCTACTTACTCGAAGGCTGATATTAAGACCGATGCGACACATTTGTAGTTATTCCTATAACCACCGACAAAATACCAGCAGCTTCACAGAGGTCATTATGATAAAGCTAGCAAAATCTTGCAGATTACTACGAGCTTGGGGCAAGATTTTCATATCAAACAACAAAGGCACAAACTCTATTTACACCGATATACACCAACTTCTCACCTGCACCAGCAAAATGAGTCTATGACCTATTTACATAGCAATTGGAAAAACATGCAACTCATCCTTGGTGTGAATGACAAGGAAAAAGGGTTGGCACAACACAAAATTTCCCAGACAGGCCAACAAAGCTCAAAATGATTGAAAACTTTATGAAATTGCTCGTATTTTACCTGTACTTTTTTACCTGTACTCGACACCATAGTAAGCCTCAGACTTCTTCAGGTGCTTTTCGATTTGTTCCCTCTCTGGTGTTGGGACCTGCTTGGTAGCATCTTGCATCAAATTTGTTGGGGTGCCCATGCCAGTGTTTGTTTAATCTGTTCTTGAATGAGTTGAGAGATGGTGCATTTACAACATTCTCGGGCAGGGAATTCCATGTGTTCACAACCCTATTACTGAAACTGTTTGCCCTCACATTTAGACGTGATCTCTGTTTGAATAATTTGAAATTGTGACCCCTTGTTTGTGCATAATGTGCTCTTTTGAAAATTTTGTCTTTATCCAGCCTGTCAATGTCATTCAGAATCTTGTAAGTTTGAACTAGGTCAGCCCGTTCTCGTCGATATTCGAGTGTTGGTAAGCCAAGCCTCTTGAGACGTTCACTGTAGTTGAGATTTTTGAGTGTGGAGACTAGCTTCGTCGCTCTTCTTTGAACATTTTCGATCATGATTTTGTCCTTTTTATAGTATGGTGACCAAATCGGCGTCGAGTATTCGAGGTGGGGTCTGACCAGTGACTTGAAGAGGTGGAGAAACGTTTCCTCGTCGAGATAAGTGAACGTCCTAAAAATTATGCCCAGATTTCTGTTTGCCAAGTTCACTTTTGAATTTATGTGTTCCCTAAACGATAGGCTACTGTCTATTGTCACTCCTAGGTCTTTTTCAGATTTAACAGTATCGAGCTCTACAGTTTCATTTTCATCCTGCATAGTGTATTTAGTTGGAATATTATGGTAGCCGATTTGCATGTGATGACATTTTTTGAAGTTGAATCTCATTAACCAGATTTTGGCCCAGTCCACACCCTTGTTCAGACTAGATTGGACAATGTTAGCATCGTGGTCTACATTTTGTTCAATCCTTTGGTAGAATTTTGCATCATCAGCAAAAAGTTTTATCAACACATCAATCACGTCTGGAAGGTCGTTAATATAAATGAGGAATAAAATTGGACCTAACACACTTCCTTGTGGAATTCCACTGGAGACGTCTGACCATTCCGATTCGGAGCCATTTATAACTACCCGCTGTTTCCTGTCAGATAAGAATTCTTTGACCCAGTCAAGAATGTGCCCTTGTATTCCATATCCTCGAAGTTTGACTAACAGGCGTTGATGGGGGACTTTATCGAACGCCTTTTTAAAATCGATGTAGATAACATCCACATCGACCCCATCATCCAGAGCACTGCTGATGTCCTCAATGAATTCGAGAAGCTGGGTGGTACAAGATTTGCCTTTAATGAAACCATGTTGGTGGGGTGAGAACAGATCGTTTCTTTCCATATGTTGTACAATTGCATCCCGTATTATTTTTTCCATCATTTTTCCCGGTACCGACGTTAAACTAATGGGCCTGTAATTGCCCGGTTGTTGTCTTTCCCCTTGTTTAAAAATCGCACTGACATTCGCTTGTTTCCATACATCTGGAATTTTACCTTCATTGAGGGACTTTTCATATATGATCTTCAGTGGTTTTGTTATTTGGTCTTTAGTCTCTTTCAGGAATTTAGGGTGAAAATTGTCTGGTCCTTGACTCTTGCTTGGGTTTAGTGCATTTATGGCTTTTTCAACTTTTGTTTCAGTTATTTCAGTGGACTGAAGTATGTCTTGGTAATTCCGCTCAGGAAAAACAGGTAGCGGTCCATCTGGTTCTCTTTCAAACACAGTAGTAAAATAATCATTTAGGGTTTTTGCTGTTTCTTGATCATTTGTACTTAGGGCCCCATTTTCCATTTGAAGTTTGGACACTGTAGTCTTGGTTTTCGATTTTGACCGTACATATTTCCAGAAGATTTTTGTATCTGTTTTTATTTTGGCAGCTAGAGTCTTTTCATAGTTATATTTTGCATGTTTCATTTCGTTGGTGGCTTGGTTTCTTGCAGCTTTATACGAACTAAAGTTTCTGTCTGTTTTACAATATTTGTATTTGAGCCACCGCCTTCTTTTGAGCTTTATTGCATCAATACACTGTCTGGTAATAAACGGTTTAGGCTTACCACAGCCCTGAGAAGTTTTGCTCACCGGTATGTATTTTTCCATTAAATCGATATTTATTTCAGCAAAACTTCTCCATGATTGCAGCATGTCCATACCATTTAAATTGTTCGTCCAATTTATTTTGTCAAGCTCTTCACGGATTGAAACATAGTCACCTTTAAAAAAGTTTAGTCTGGATTTCTGTTCACACTTAAAGTCAGGTAAAGTGTAGCATATATAGTTAAAACTCAAAATCAAGTGGTCACTCTTCCCTAAACTTGGATGGATAGTTAAGTTTTCGATCATATTCTCTTCGTTGGTGAAAATAAGGTCAAGTAGCGATGGTTCATTTCCTTCACGCACTCTTGTAGGTTGTTTAACATGTTGGAACCAGTAAGTATCTCGTATACATTCTACAAATTTTGTGGCTTTATGTTCTTCTCCAGCTGATGTGGTTATGCTTTCCCAATCTATTTCTGGAAAATTAAAGTCTCCCATGAGCAGTTTATGGCTTTCTCGACGGTTAGAAATACCACTTAAAAGATTTTCGAGGGACTGATAATTTTCATCGTTGGTGTTGGGACTTTTATATAGGCAACCAATCAGTAACGTATCTTGATTCTGAAGTTGTAATGTACACCAAACTGATTCTTGGAAATTTGTTCCCATATCAACAGAAACTGCGTTCAATTTTCTTTTAACATATACTGCTACACCTCGACCTACATTAAGATTGCTTAAAAACAAATCATAGTCTGTTAACTGATAAAAAATGTCTTGGTTTTTAAAAGAGCTTCTTTTGGGAAACATTTCAGTGACTCCTATAATGTCTGGTGAGTTTGAGTTTATATATAGCTCAAGTTCTTCCTTTTTTGATTGAGATAGACAATCAGCATTGGTGTAAAAGACACTTAAAAACTGTTTATTTTCATGATTTAAAAGACCTTGACATAGTTGTTTGTCAAGGGTCACTCTATGTACATTATTAAAACTTGCGTCCTATACATTGAATTGGCCAGGATGGCTTGGGCTTTGCGGTCGAATATCCTGGGTAGAAATTCCCCCTGGCATAGTTACGTCCGTTGATGACACATTTATGATAGTTGATTGGTCATATGCACTGGCCTGAGATAGCACTGATGAAGTGTTTGTATTGTAATGGGGAAATTGTAGTGGTTGCTCCACTGGGATTGGGCTTGGCATTAGGTGCTCAACCTGCATCTCGACTGCTTCTGGCTCGCTTAGTGGGAACTGAGCTGCTTCTTCTAATCTGTCTTGCCCGTTACCAGAACGAGAATCTCCATTGCCGCGTTGGGCGTGTCGCCTTGCAACTATCTTTTCTCGACGTTCTCTCCTTTGTTCAGGCGTTAAGTCTTTTGCTATAATGATCCTGTGAAACTTAGCAGCTGTTTTATCTTTGATGTATTTAGCATTTTCGAGTAGGAACTTTCTGTCTGTTTTACTATCCAATATGACTTTCAAAGGGCGGTACTTTGTTGGGACTTTTTTCCCCAGACGAAAAAGGTTCAATATACTGGGATTTTGAAGACCCAGATCTGAGAAGATCTCGAGGATGTCTTCTTCATCAGCCCTTTTGTTGTCGGCCCCATTATCATGTGAGTGTTCTGGCAGGTTGAAAATTGTTATGTTGGATTCTCGGCGTTTTCTATCATCGAGTTCTCTTGTCCTCTCATCTACCACTGTGTTTATATCACTTTTCAAACTTTCTAATATGTCTGACTTTAAGGATTGTACCTGGACCTCTACTTCTTTTTTTGTAGTGTTTTCTATATTTCCCATTCTAGTTTCAAGATGGTCCATTCTATTTTCATGCCTTTTTTGGATTTCTTCTAGTGTTCCAGCAATGTTTTGCAAGGTTGGGAAGAATGCTTTACAGCTTTTACATGACCAGTGGAAGTCATTTAATTCACCCTCAATCAGACACTTAAACAGAGTGTTACTTATCTTAGCGCAGTCAGTGCAAAAATTCAACTTACACCCGGAACAGGTTATTGTTTTGTCTGCTGCGTATTCGCATCTCTGACACATTTCAGCTGATGTGTTGGTATCTTCAGACCCTTGTCTGGGCCTCTTATTGTCTGGCCTGTCTGTGTAGTTGGTAGCCATTTCTAATTTTTTGTATTTGAGCACTTGTATGGCAAGGCCAAGCCCTCGCACACACTTAGTTTAACTTTCTCGTTATTTGGAATTTATTTTAATTAATTGTTTAGTGGCAAGGTACAGTCCCTGCTCACATGTTATGTTTGGTTGATTTTTACTTCTTCGACTATTATCTTTTTTCAAAGATTTTTCTTGTTGTATTGAAATTCTCTTTTATTTTAATTGCTTGTTTAGTGGCAAGGTTCAGCCCTCGCTCACATGTTATATTTGGTTGATCAGGGTTCATACAGGCAAGGCCAAGTAAAATTCAAGGACTTTTCAAGGACTTTTCAAGGACAAATCTTACCATTTTCAAGGACTTATTATTGAGAAATACTTACACATATTTATCAATAATCGAAACACTGGGCCCAGCAACATTAGCTTTTGGGGGTGGGGGTATCATTATATTGTCACTTGTATTGTCACTTTGGGTGGATGCTGTAGTAGAGGTTTCTGTCTTAACTTCAGTTTCCTTCTTGATAAAGAAGTTTGTGAAAGTCCCAGATAAAGACTGCTCATGTTTCTTATGTTTATCTCCACTCGCCCGTGAAAGCAAAGCACTTTCGCCCATTTGAGCCACATCGATATCTTTATTACATGCACGACAATGTGCCTTGTGTTTATTGTCCGTTTCCTTGACCCAAGGATAACGTTTAGGCCAGTCTCTGCTGTACACGCACTTTCCCATTTCGTTGAGAAATGTTGAAATTAAATTTGTGCTCGAAAAAATATCATTTTGACGTCATTTTGGTTCCGCTTAGTCTGTATTCAACATGGATTTTCACTGCCGATAAAACAGATGCAATAAATCGTGAACCATTCCTCAAGGGAAGCAACTCAATTACGGTACGAGCCGATTCGCTCCATATATTTTCGGCCCAAATTTTCGCGACCATTTTCGCAAGGGAAGCAACTCAATTACCGATTCGCGCCTTAAACATTCGGCCTATTCTTTCATTATGGCACTCTCGCCGATCTTTTTGTATTCAGCGTGCCGAACTTGTTCTTAAATGCTCACATTTGATTTTGAAACCGAATCTAATTGTCTGGAATACCGGAATAAGTGAAATTCAAGTGCTTTTCAAGGCCAATGGCTAATTTCCAAGCACTTTTCAAGGCAAATTTGGTTTTCAAGTACTTTTCAAGACAGCCCTTCATTTTCAAGTACTTTTCAAGCCTGTGCGAACCCTGTTGATTTTTACTTCTTCGACTACTATCTTTTTTTCAAGGATTTTTCTTGTTTGTGAAATTCTCTTTATGTTTTAATTGTTTATTTAGTGGCAAGGTTCAGCCCTCGCTCACATGTTATGTTTGGTTGATTTTTACTTCCTCGACTTCTATCTTTTTTTCAAGGATTTTTCTTGTTTGTGAAATTATCTTTTGTTTGTTTAGTGGCAAGGTTCAGCCCTCGCTCACATTTAACAAGTTGATATTTCTTGTTTGGTTGGTTACGACTCTTCGACTATTTCCTTTTTTTAAAGGTATTTCTTGTTTGTGGAATTTTCTATTATATCAAAATGGCAAGGTTTTGCCCTCGCACCCAGTAGTTTTTAGTATATCATGTACGATAATTATCCTTTTCTCAAGTTTTCTGCCTATTTAATTTATTTTATCATTGTTTGATTTTTAATCATCATAATTTATTTACTTTATCCACTTTATATTAATGATATATGGCAAGGCAATTGTCCTCGCACACAACTTAAGATTTAATCTTTTTGATTCCAATTTATAAGATTAGATTAGATTATATGGCAAGGTATGCCCTCGCACACAGTTCCATATGTGATAAGTGATACACTATACAGCTTAAACACTCAAGTCTGTATTTTTGTTGTTTTTGTTGTTGTGTCTGTTTATTAATTCTATTTCGTGGCAAGGCACTGCCCTCGCACACGGTGATGTTTTTGGGTGGTTGCAGCTTCACTGAATATCATCTTTCTTTTTATTGTTTTATTCTTGCAGCCTAATATATTTGCAGGTCATATGATATTCCTCAATTTACACTCGCCACTTCGTCACAATTTAATATCAAAACGACCCGTTCAATTTCATCGACACTCAATCCTCAATATAACAGGGCCCTTGTGGTCCTGCGGGACATGTATGAAGTAGCTCACCTGAAGGGAGAAAACAGAAAAATCAAATAAAGTTGAGAATTTTCACGATCCGCTTTATTGGATTTCCAGGCGCTAAAGTCACATGGCTCTTCCGGTGACTTTTCGTAATCTCCAATCGGAGAGCTACTTCGCTTTTTCAAGTTACCTCCCTTTGACCGTTAACGGTTTACAATGACACGACAGTTCACCAATATTTTTGACCCGCCTTGTCTGTAACAACACATAGAATGTAAAATAAAAAAAAAAAAATATATAGGGGTGCCCAAATTCCAACTTGTTACAAGTATCCCCAATCAATGTTCTGGTGCAAAAATAAGAAAAAAATAGGTATATCCCTGCATACCACAGTTTTAATATATAAAACTGGGTTATAAGGGGGTATTCATTACACTGACATGTTTCCTGATGAATTATTGTCAGTCCTGCTTGTTGAGGATGGCGCTTAGTTTTCCTCTACATCATTTCATTTGAATTACTTACCAGTTACGCAAAAATATACTCAAAATATAAATATTCTCATTACGAAAACATGCCCATAGAGTGAGTATACAGAGATTTTTAGCTGTAACAAATGAAAATTTTCAGTAGACAAAAATGATATTTTTCTTATTTTTGCACAAAACATTGTTGTGGGTATGCGTTAGAACCGCCTCGGCGAGGCGGTTTTAACGTGTATTTTGGAGCAAAAATAAGGGGAAAAACATGTATACCCCCGCATACCCCAAATTTGCTATATAAAATTGGGATTCAAGGGGGTATATATTGCACGGACATGTTTTCCTGATGATTACTTTTATTATTATCATTTCTTACTGTTTTCAAATGAATGTACTTACCATTTTTAATGCACTTGCTGCTCTTGTTTCAACTTGTTTGAATGTACTTATTTCTTTCGTCTGAATATATACTCAGTACATAAAGAAACACAAAACGTATATTTTCGGCTATAACTTATACAATTTAATGATAATCATTTCAAATTTTCAAGAATTAAGGACTGACATGCCTACTACCAGCAGACTGAAATCCATAACTTTCTGAACCCGGTAAACGTTATGTTTTTTTATGTCAATCAAGAGTACCCATAAACAAAAAGTCGCAAGAGGATGTGGTCATGAAAACTCTTTTTTACTCCTTTAAACAAACTTCTTTAGGTCACTTTGTTTTCTTAAAATGATATTTAATCATTTTCTGATTGCCACTCGTTGCGATTTAAAAACGGTAAAATATTTAAGAACGAACTTTGTAAAATCAACATTTTTCAATACATCAGGGAAACATGTCCGTGCAATGTATACCCCCTTATACTCCAATTTTATCTATTCAAAACTGGGGTATGCAGGGGTATACTTTTTTTCTTATTTTTGCTCCAAAACATAGATTATGTGTACTCGTTAGAACCGTATCGGCGAGCTGGTTCTAACGTGTACCCACAATCTATGTTTTTAGCAAAAATAAGAATAACTAGAAAAGAGCCCGCGCAAGCGCTGAATTTTATTGCTTGCGCATGCGCCGAAGATGTATTTGTTGATGTTACATGATCAGTCTGTATTTCTGTAAAACAATTTAATATAGAATTTAAAGTAAGATCGCATTTAGGTAATACGAATTTTCACCATATTCATCTATATAACCTCACTCGTTTCGGTCATTTTTATTTTCTATATGTATATTGTGTTATTACTTTAATTACATTTGCATGTCTAATAAAAATAGTGCTTATTTGATAAACTCATAAAACATTTTCATGCTCTCCATATTTAATCATGCGACTTTTTTGCGTTGGTAGATTTGCCCTTGCTGTATTTTGTCTGTATTATTTGCTGGGTGGTACCATTAGTAAAGCCTAGGTTACATTTGCCCTACGATTAACTTGCGATGATCGTACGATGCCAGTTTTTGCTTTTTCGTGCGGTCTCCGCAGGGTGACCCTACGATGCCACTACGATTCTACGGCTTCCTACGGCTTCCTACGACTTCCTACGGCTTCCTACGATCTCCGTAGCCTCTACGATTTTATAGTAGTCTGCACTTTTACAAATTTTAAAAATCGTAAGACCGTAGCCCGTAGACACGTCGTAGGTAACCCTGCGATGATCGTGCGGTCACCGCACGGTTTAATGATAATTTGGGGACTAAAATAATAAGATAATCGTAGACCTTTAGGGTGATCGTGCGGCATCCGTACGGTTATATCACAAGTTTATTAAAATCGTACGGACACCTAACATCGTACGGCTATCGTAGGGAGAACGCAAGAAATCGTAAGGACTCCTCACGGCCATCGCACGGGCTCCGTACGATTTCAACTTAAAGTGTGCGGAGACCCTTTGATTTCCCAACGATCTCCAAACAGTTCCGACTCAGGACATCGAAGAAAGCTAGAACAAGAAATCGAACGATGCCCGTATGAATTGTAAACACCTACGTCGTAGCCCATGATCACATTCGATTTTTAAAAAATAGTAGGGAAATCGTGGACCGAAAAATCGTACAATGATCGGGGCAAATGTAACCTACTAGGCACGACCCCTTGCGGCCTCCCTACGATCACTATACGATTTTTGTTCCCAAATTATCATAAAAAAAGTCGTGCGGTGACCGCTCGATTATCGCAGGTTATCCGTACGGTGCCCGTATGATGCCCTACGACGTGTCTACGGTCTACGGTCTTACGATTTTAAAATTTGTAATAGTGCAGACTATAACAAGATCGTAGAGGCTACGGAGATCGTAGGAAGTCGTAGAATCGTAGGGACATCGTAAGGTCACCCTGCGGAGGCCGCACGAAAATGCAAAAAATGGCATCGTACGATCATTGCAAGTTAATCGTAGGCCAAATGTAACCAAGGCATCAGTCAGAAGTCCAAGGGACTCCGTACGATACCCACTAACAGTCTGCGGAGACCCTAGGACTACCGTGCGGCCTCCTTGCGTTTTGTATCAAAACGTATAGGGACCCCGTACGGACAACGCACGGGATCCGTACGATATCTACGTACTATCTGCGGAGACATACGACTGCCGTACGATCGGCTTGCGTTTTTGTATGAGAACGTCGACAAATGGCAGATCAAAAAATCGCACGATGCCCGTATGAATTGTTAACACATACGTCGTAGCCCACGATCTCCTACGATGTCTAAAAATCGTAGAGAAAATCGCAGACCGAAAAATCGTACGATGATCGGGGCAAATGTAACCTAGGCTTAAAACGTCTACCAATTGTACCATTTTTACCGATGCTAAGAAGTCCGAACGCACGCTTTGTGTCGTCTCGTGAGCGCATAAGTTTAACCAATCACAATGGGAGTAATATATTATCATAATGACCCGAGCATTTTGATTTGCTGTCAAAATGTACATGATCGATGTTGGGAGAATATAGAGCAGAAAATTTCATTCATATCAAAACATTTACATTTTTCTAAAACCTCCTTAGATGAACCATTAGATGTTCATCTGTGTTCATGAACAACATTGTGTCACGTGACGTGATGTAATCCAAACTTGACGTCAAGAAACATGAATCTCGCCAATCTGACTGGACGTTGTAAACGTCGACGCCGTTCCGCTGTTTGAACACACACTGTGTGTAGATTCTCTGGTTGCTGGTAAATGTGACCACCTTGGTGATTTTTCAACAAGCGATAGAGAGAAATGAATGTAAATATAAGCAATGAAAATTTTTCTGTTGTTCATGGAGCTATGAACCGCAGTGGGTCGCTAGCAAAGCTTACATGAACCCCTTCGAGGTTCATTCACTTTGCACGCAACCCACTGCGGTTCATAGCTCCATGAACACCAGAAAAATGAAATTCATTTCTTAAATATTGAAAAACTTGAAAATAACAAAAATAATAAAATATAATTGTTAGATCCTTTGGAAGCAGTAAAAACATTCAAAGAGAGAAGGTTGGCCATACTGCACAATCTCGGGCAACGAACCCCCATCAGTGATCCTCTACAAAACCGACAGCGAAAGTCAGACGCTCATGATTGCTGCAATTTCCAGAATTTACACCAGTATAGTCTAAATCAAAGACCAATATTCCCAAAGAGGCCAAATAATCAAAATTCTGAAGAAGTTCTGAAAAAGAAGTTTAGACCGAATTTATCAATGAGGGCAATATATTCACACCTCCATAACAAAAACATGCTGGTCAAATGTACCGTTTCCAACTTTACCCGTCTAATTCGCTCCTTTAGTATTATAGATATCAATCATTTTCTACTGGCAATTTTCAATTTTTACAACTTGGGGAGAAACCTGTTAATTACATAAGCGTGTTTTCGTAATGAAAAATCACAATTGAGAAAAAAAAAAAAAAAAAAAAAAAAAAAAAAATAAATAAATAAATAAACGCAAATTTGCTTTTGTCTGATCATTGTGGACCAGCAAATCAGAAAAAAAAAAACACAACTGAGTTTCATTTGCAGGAAAATTTCAAGGGATTTTTTTTAAAAGGAAATGCGATTTTAGAAAAAAAAATCAAGTGCATTTGAAATTAAGCATTGTGATCAAATTTTTGAAAAGGTATGTCCCTTTTTTGATAAAATATTGTTAGCCTATACACATCATGAAAACATGTCCGTGTAATGTATACCCCCTTGAACCCCACCTTTATATTAATAGCAAAACTGGGGTACGCAGGGGTATTCTTATTTTTCTTATTTTTGCTCTAAAACATAGATTGTGGGTACTCGTTAGAACCGCCTAGGCGAGGCGGTTCTAACGTGTACCCACAATCTATGTTTTGAGCAAAAATAAGAAAAATATCAATTTTGTTTCTACTGAAAATTTTCATTTTTTACAATTTTAAAAATCTCTATATATTGCATGGACATGTTTTCATAATGATAACGCGACTGTCATAAAGGGAAACAGTATTCTTCGATTCCTGCATAAACATGTATATGGTTTTCATGAAACTTCACATGCTTCAAGATAATTGTATCATTGGACTAAAATCGAAATAAAATGGCGGGTCACCGGCCTCTTTTCCATGCTATCAGAACTTTTTGGATGTTTCTAGTGCATTTCAGAAAACCGCACTCGCCGCGAACATGGGTTTCAATACTTGTACATAAGTTATTTTCGCAAAGCAACTTTAACACGATGAATGTTATTTTCTTACATTTTGATACTATTTCTCTTAATTTGAGGAGAATACAATCAAAATTTACTTTCCCGCATTTTTTTCAGACCTGTACAAAGTACGTATTTTTGCGATATCTCCTAAACTATGTAGATCTACATGTATATGATTTTCATTAAATTAAACCAACATATAGGACACTTAGTAAAATTTTAAAATTTGAAATAAAAATGGGGGTCATGGGATTGCGTCGGAAGATATAAAGAAAAACCGTTCAATTTCCCCACCTTTTTCGTTTTTACGCAAAACGTTGCACTAACGCCGCATATATTTATGCGACGTCATCAACAGCAAAATAACCGTTTGTTCATAATAATTTTGTTAATTTTGTTTCTATTCTTCATAGTAACTTTCATGTTTTTTCGAATAAACTTTAATACTATAATTAAACTTAATACACTCGAACTGGGGTTTATCAAATGCCACAGAACTTTTTTAAAATAAAAATGAACAAATTGAATATGTACACCCGGACTTAATTATGCAGAAACAAGCAGAATAAGATTCTACAGCCTGCAATGTCATTGAGAAATCAAATCTAAACGACGCTAAAAGCTACGCGTAACATGCAGATACTAAACGCCGACGTTGCGCAAACAGTATGCTCATAAACTATAGTAATGTTTCCCCTTAATGCTAACTCTCATATAAAATTTTAAGTCGTTTTTCCGAACTTCCGTTGCAAAAGGTTTCTCTAAGTGATACAATTCCGGTTAAGTCAAACATTTAGAAAGGTACAAATAGGCAAAGATCAGGAAAAGGCGCAATCAGCAAAAGATTCCCACTCCAAAAACCCGAGGTGGGAAAAAAACAAACTAACAATCAGGTACCTATACCATGAAAACATTTCGTAGAATTTGACAGCCTGAACCTTTACGAGGCGGTTCTAACGTGTACTTACAATCTATGTTTTGAAACAATATATTAAAAATATCAACGTTTTTCTCATGCAATTTTAAATTTTCACTGCTAAAAATTCTCTGTATATTGCGTGGACACGCTTTCGTAAGGTGCCTGACACTATATGGACAGTGTACAATTGTATTTTAGACAATATTATTCTATTGGAAGAAGTTGTGACACATTTCATGTGAGGTCAAGCCTGAAAGTTTACTTATGGCACGTATTTGTTAGTGTTCAAAATTGACAATCGTTTTGGGGCATGTTGGCCAAATATTCATGCTGCTGACCATTTCAGCCCAAGTTAGTCTGAGTGACTCACCAACTCATTTCTGATTCACCATTACGTAAACTTGCCCATGCAATATACAGAGATTTTTAAAATTGTAAAAAATGAAAATTTTCAGTAGAAAAAATTTGATACTTTTCTTATTTTTGCTCTAAACATAGATTGTAACGAGTACCCACAATCTATGTTTTAGAGCAAAAATAAGAAAAATAGGTATACCCCTGCGTAGCCCAGTTTTGCTATATAAAAGTGTGGTATAAGGGGGTATACATTGCACGGACATGTTTTCTTGATGCGAGAAGCGATAAGAAAAAGGATAAGATACCGTTATAAGAAAACAAAGTGAGCATATAAATAATTAATAATAAAAAATAAAATATAAAGGTTTGATCCTATGGAGGCAGTAAAAATTTTCAAAGGGAGATAGTATGGACTACATTGCAAAATTTCGGGTAATGAACCCTCAACAGTAGCCCTTTTAAAACCGGCATATACAGTTTGTTTAAAGGAATAAAAACGAACTTTTACCACCACATACTCTTGCGACTTTTTCTTTAAGGGTCCTCATGATTGACACAGATGAATATAATGTTTACGGGTTTGGAAAGTTGTGTATTTCAGTCTGCGTGAAGGAGACATGTAACTATTTGATTCCTGAAAAGTTGAACTGGTTATCGTCAAAATTGTTCATGTTTTTGCCAAAAATGTACGTTTTGCGTTTCTTTATGTACTGAGGATTGAACCACTTTTACTTGGGAGGCTCATACAAGAACGGTCAACCAGTAATCAGATGGCCAGTCAGTGACGTACAGTCAATAGACATAATTAGTCGTCACCAGGACGTCAGCTGACGTTAGCCATAAATATTTCATCATTAAATCATTGCAACATCTCAACAAAAGTAACAAGCATCTTACCTTAATATTTTCTGAGATTCCCCTTCATTCTTAGAACTTCAACATTACGAAAACTTGCCCATGCAATATATAGAAACATTTTTGGTTGTAAAAATGAAAATTTTCACAGTGACTGGATTTTTTTTTATATTTTTCTTATTTTTGCTCAAAACATAGATTGTGGGTACACGTTAGAGTGCCCACAATCTATGTTTGAGAGCAAAAAATAGAAAAATAGGTATACCCCTGCAAACCCCAGTTTTGCTATATAAAGGTGGGGTTTGAGGAGGTAAACGTTTCACGGACATGTTTTCCTGATGAAGGATTCTGGTAGGAAAAGTGGAATTAAGTGTTCTTATGTATTCTACAGTGATGTTTTCCCAGATACGTCAAATTTCTGCCTGGATGTCTTGGCGCGTATGTATGAAGGTTGTGCGGCGCTGTAGGCTTCTCTTAATTTTCAGCCATAAGTTTTCAATTATATTCAAATCATGGGACTGTGCTGGCCAAGTTGTTGTATTTTTTTCGTTATTTTTCATGAACACTTTCACAGCATTGGTCCTTTTAACAGAAGCATTGCCGCCTATATATACGTGCGGTTTGTCAGGAAAGTGTCAACTATATCAATGTATTTTGCAGCATTTATGTTACCTTCTACACAAGTTAGAATTCCCACACAATCGTAACAGCACATCCCCAGATCATTAAACTAAGTCGCCGTCTTGGAGCTGGGCACACAAGATGGGATTGGTCCTTCTCATTGTCTTTTCTCCATTCATGATTTCTGTTGTTTTCACCAATTTACCACCTGACTTTCATCGCTTAATATCCATTTCTTCCACTGAAGAAATATCACATATTCATCGCTAAATATCCATTTCTTCAACTGTTCAATTCTTCCTTTTCTTACACCAGTTTACTCTGTTTTTCTTATTGACCTCCAACACCATAACCTTCTTTACTGCCCTCCGTTTTATAGCCCAGTGATCAACAGTTTTCTGGCAGAAAGCACGGTCCTTGCCCTCATTCACAGTATTGGTAATGTCCGACAACGTTTGACGGCGACGCTGTTTTAGCACCCGCGAAAGTTTGTTTTCGTCTCTGACAGTAAACAATCTCCGCCTACCCCTCCCACTTCGATTCTCTATACTACCGCATTCCTAAAATTTCTTAATCAGACTGCTTATTGTAGTTCTGGCTAGTCCCAATACTTAAGATAATTCTGACTTGTTCCTGTAACTTTCCACAATTAATTCCTGCACCTCACTACTCCCCAGCGGGCACATGACATCAAAATGACGTCATACCAACGTCGATGCGACGTCATGACGTCGCATCGACGTCGATCTGACGTCATTATGACGTCATGTGCCTGCTGGGTCAATATTCAGATCTTATTTTTGCTTGGCGCGACAGCGTCAAGCAATTGAAACGGAACGAGGATTTCTCCTCAATCTGTGGGGTTTTTCCTTCAATATGTGGGGTTTCCATTTGACATCCAGGGGCCTGGTTCCAGTCGCAATGTTTTGCTACACTTCTTGTATACTAAAGCAATTGAAAACGGAAACCCGACTTGCTCTCCGCCGTTTTTATTAGGACTTGTGGGAAGAATGACGTACTTGGATCTAACGTTAAACATTTAGCTGGCGTTTTGGACGGATTATGCTAAAACCCGGAACTTTGTCCTAGGTCCGACCAAGTACGAAAGCTTGAAATCTAACGTACATGTATCGAGGAAGTGTTCATGACCGATGCAATCCATTGAGTTACCGAAAAACTCCACAAACCTACGAAAAACCACAACACACGGACAAATAATGGTTTATACAGACTAGCCAAGCGTTCCTTTTAACAAGGAAAATTGATACCCATTGGCTTTGAAAGCTACTTATATACATTTATGAAGCAGACGACGTGCACTTTGACCTCAGTCTATGACGTAAAAGTCAATTTTTGGAATTCTGAATTATTTATTTATAACGCGCAAGCCAAACAAAAACAACAAACACACTACGAAATATCAGATGATTGCCGAGTGACGAACAATCTATTGACTGTACATGGATTAGCTTTGTCTGGAGGAACAAGCAGCTTATCTATTTCTGTAGGTTCCAATGGGCGGGGGCACTAGAGAGAATGTTTAAAACATAACTTGAGGGGAAGTTACTCTTTTTTTTATAATTTATTTTTCACTTTTCTAACATACATACATGAAGACATAACATGGCATACATACATCAAGACATAGCATGACATTCTGACAAAAAGAGCTTAATATTGTAATCTGAATAGCAAAGTGCTGTAAAGGTGTTTTGTTTCAGTTGTTTATAAATTATGTAAACACATGTAGACTGACAGGACAAGTCTCATAACATTTCTGTTTTAAAACTTGACATGTCAGTCTATCCAACTTTGTAATATGTTTTTGATATTCCTAGTATAAACTACAAAGACTTAGCTTCATCGTGCAGAAGTTGATACATGCTGGAAAAATTGGGTTCCGCATCAAACTTTTAAATATTCATCCTTGGGCCCATATCTAATAACTCAAATTTTCCTTTATACAGCGAATTTTCAAATCTTTAAGGATACAAAGCTTACTAAATAATAGCCTTAATAATTAAGATAAATTTTTTCAAAGTTCGAGATCACTTAAAACTTCCAGAATAAAGGTTTGATACCCGACCCCCTTTGTTCAGCATGTATGTACTAAGCAAAGTACAGATTTAAGGAAATAATTTTTCAAACTTTATGTATCCAAATTTTGTAATACCGGTGCCATATTAAGAAATCTGACCAGAGAGAAGTCAGAGGTTCATCAGGAAAAACATGTCCATGCAAAGTGTACCCACTCCAACCCCACCTTTATATAGCAAAACTGGGGTATGCAGGGGCATACCTATTAGTGGGCATACCTATTCCGCCCCAAAACACAGACCGCGGGTACCCGTTAGAACCGCCTCGGCCAGGCGGCTCCAACGAGCACCCACAATCCATGTTTCGAGTAAAAAAAAGAAAAAAAAAAATAGCAAAAAATTTTTTACTGAAAATTTTCATTCTTTCCACAGCTTTAAAAATCTCCGTATATTGCACGGGCAAGCCTTCATAATGTGTAATTTGTTGCATTTTGATCACACCGTAAATCTTTTTATAACATGCTGGAAGTGTATAAATGTACAGTGTCACAGAAATAATTTTCATAAAAGCAGAAAATAAAGATTTATACACTGTATGTGTGTTAATTGTTTTTGTCAGGCCTTATATTATCATGAGATCGATGCTATTACGATTTCCATATGTGAATTTTCTTCCTTAAAAGCCGTTTTAGGTACATAACCTTACAAACTAAACCAACCATGACTACAACATACAACTCCATTTCATGAAGATTTCCTTAGGAAAGTTTTACATATTCTGATGAAAAAGCTTAGTCAGTGAAAATGTATATAAAATCCACTAGAGGTAATTGAATCATTGTGGCTTGTATACTTCTCGATTGACTGAGTAAATAGACCCTTTGCACAATGAAATATACACATGGAAATAAGTTAAGGAACACCTGCAGTAATGTGACTACCAGCTTTGGACCGTATATATCCTTCTTTGTAAGAATTATGAAGACTGTTTTGACAACTTGACAGACTCTGTAGTATCGAAGGTTGTTTCTATGTGAAATTGGTAAGCATCAAACATAAACTGCGGCGGGCTGCGGCCATCTTTGATCCAGAAATTTTTTGCTAGATTTACGAAATACCCTGATATTTTTTGCGATGACTTCATTATGTGAACTCGCATTGTCTTCATTTTTCTTAAGCATCAAGCTGAGAAATTGCTTGTGGATTGGTTTTCATTAATTCTTTATTTTCTGACCGACTGTCGGCGGTAGATCCATACTTTTACGGGGGTAGGTTTTATGATCACGTTTTGTTCTTTGGCTATACATTTTGCAGGTTGTAAACGTTGGGCCAGATACTCGATATGGCCCTTTAGGAATTTAAACATGCACGTTCTGGTCACAGTGCCATAGCGTAATTATTCTTTTACGGCTTTATTTGCAAAAATTCCAACAATTTTGCTTTCCATAGAAATCAATGCAAACTGCAGATTTTGTATGCGTAGTTGGTTTGGAGATGAAACATGAATTTTTAGATTCGAAGTCGTTTATTCATTGAGAACGATCAGATGCAACATTCTCCTGTTTTGCATTCAAAAGTTGAATTTTGCGGAGTGCAGAAGCAAAAAGGCAAACTCGTATTCAGCAAAAGTGGAGCTTTTCATACATGGCACATTGTTTCCTCCCTAGTACAAGGACAAAATGTTGTGAATGTCCATACATTGGCCTGTAGCTAGGCCAAGGTATGAAATACATGTGATAAAAATTTCAGTATCGCCAGAAAATAGGAAAATGGTTTTTTTTAAACTTTTCCCCAGAGCTAAAAGTGTTCCCTAACTTATTTCCATGTGTATATATAAGAAGATAAAGTAATAAGACGGACCATAGTCATAGAGCTTGTCAGAGTTACTGACTAAACTTTTTCATAAGGGTATGTATACTGGATTGAAACTTAAAGCCGTTAATCAACATGTATGAGATGTTAGTTTTTCTCTTTTTTTAGACAGAAATACAAACATATAACAAAACAAACAAAAAACATAGACACACAAAGAAGGGCTAAAGTTCGTGGAACATAGACAACGTGTTTAATATGCATATGCCAAAGTTACAAGGGAGTTTCTAATATGAAAAGCATTCCTCGTGATAAGGTATACTACAAACAATACATGTATATAAAAGGTGGAGACTGTGGGACAAAGTTTATCAATATGACAAAAATAGCTTATTAACTCATTGCAAAACTAAGCTCAGGGGAAAAAGGTTGGCTACAAATAAGTTGTGTAAAGACTGACCCTTTGATATGTTTGAGCAAACAATTAAGCATTAAAACAAATCTTATAAGCATTCCAGTCTTTGTCAAACCTAATCAAGTTTCCTTTTTTAACTGCATTATATTTTTCTAGCTGGTAATATGATTTCATTACCTGCATAAAGGAGTCTAAAACGGGATTTAAATCTTCTAGTCTTTTAACAAAGATAAAGTGTTTTGCCTTTAGTAGCATAAGGTTAAAAACTCTATCGGTCTTTAATGAGCCAAATAATACACTTTTAATATCCCATTCTCTTGGAAACACAATATTTTTTGAAATAAGAAAATTTTGGAACTCAATCCAAAAAGCCTGGATGCATCCACAATCCCAAAACAGATGTTTCAAACTTTCTGTTTCTGTTTTGCAGAAGGTGCATTTATCGTTGTTCTTTATATTCATTTTAGTTAAAAGACAGTTTGTTGGTAGTATTCTATGCAGGATTCTAAGTTGGAGCCAAATTAAAGATGTGTCCTTTGTGGTTCTGAATGATAGCATGAAGTATCTGCTCCAATCCGGCGCCCCATCGAAAATGACATTTGTTTCCCATTTTGCTACTGATGTAGGTTGAATATCTTTGTTCACAAGAATATCATATATAGATCTGTAACCTTTAACATCTTTACAGATAGTTTGAATTAGATTAGAACGTAGAGGCTGTGTCTCTTTCAAAGGTAAATGCTGAAAGGCAAGATGTTGTAAATAACTTTCACAGGCTGCAATTATACCTTGGTATGTAAGAAAATTTGTATTAATTGAAAAAATATGTTGAAATGACTCCAATGTATAAAAGTTTCCATTTCTGTCTATTATGTCATTAATCGATACGACACCAGAGTGGAACCAGGTTCTTATAAAACAAGATTTTCTTCCGACCTTGATGTTATGGTTGTACCAGAGGGGTGTACGCAAGAAATCTTTCCAAGTTCTTGGTTTGTAAGCCAATGCAAGGTTATACAAAGCATTATAAGTGTCATGCCAAAATGGGTTATTTATTCTGTCTAAATTTGATTTTATAAAATCACTACCATAGATGAGGCACTTGCCATAGAATGGGTATAAAGTATTATGAATAATAAAACAATCTTTATTTTCAATGATAGATCTTCTAATCCAGCTAATTTTAAGTGCATTTATAAACTCTTGTATATCAATCATACGCAAACCCCCCTTTTCATATCCCTGCGTTGTAATTGCCCTCTTGATCTTATCAGGGCCATTTTTCCATAAAAAGTTAAAACACATATTTTGCAAAGTTTTTATAAAATCCTCAGAAGGGTTTGGTAACCCTATAAACAAATGATTTAATTTGGGTATAACAAGTGTTTTAATAACTACTAATTTGCCTAATGGTGTCAGGATTCGTTTTGACCAAGAGGTCAGTATAGAGCGCAGCATTGATAATTTTTCATCAAAATTCATCCTAACAACATTTTCAAGATTTGTAGACAAAGTTACATAGTTGAGGGTGAGGTTATGGCCATGTAAAACCGGTTTAAGCCCGCCAGTAACTTTGTGTTACTGATCGTCCCAAGTCGATACTTCTGTGGTGGTTCTTTTCGTTTTATGTCTTGGTGTTTGAAAAAAAATTTTGTGCTGTTGGCGCCTTATGTATGTTTTCATATTTTTAGTTAAGTTAAGGTAACTGAGTGGCCACCTATTGGGAAAATAGCTGCTCATTCGGCTTACGATATGTTTCATGGTATAAGTACCTGATTGTTGGTTTGGTTTTTTCCCACCTCGGTTTTTGGAGTGGGAATCTTTTTCTGATTGCGCCTTTTCCTGATCTTTGCCTACTTGTATCTTCCTAGTAGAGAGAATTTATCCTTCACCCAATTTAGTTCATATTCACTACATAGGATTCTATTAGAATTTCGCATGGACCCTATCCGTATAACAGATGTCTTATCTATTTTAACACCAAGGCCGGAAATTTTTGCATAGAACTTTAAAGTTAGAAGAGCATATTTCAGGGAAACTTCGGAACCATCCAGAATCAAGGAAGTATCATCTGCATACTGTGATATTACAAATTCTTTATCTCCAACCCTAATCCCCTTAATATTTTCATTGTTCTTAATCAATATGGCCAATATTTCGACACAGAATAAAAAAATGTATGGAGAAATTGGGTCTCCCTGTCGGCATCCGCGTTGCAGAAAAAAACACTCAGAAAGGTGACCGTTTATATGTACACATGAGTTAACATTTCTATTAAATATGTTTATCCATTTTTTAAAAGACACACCAAAGTTAAAGAAATCTAGTACATTGTTAATAAAGGTCCAGGACACTGAGTCAAAAGCTTTTTCAAAATCAATTAAAAGTAAAAGTCGAGGTTTATTTTCTTCCTCTGTAAAATAAAGTAAGTCATAAATAATGCGAATATTTTCGCCAATGTATCTCCCTGCCATGAAACCAGTTTGATCTTTGGATATTAGATCTGATAGTACTGTCTTTAATCTGTTAGCTAGGCAGGCTGAAGCAAATTTATAAGAACAGTTAAGCAGTGAAATGGGTCTCCATTTTTTTAAAAATTTTCTATCTTTATTAGATTTTGGTATACACGTTATAATGCCTCCTTTTTGTGTGGTGGATAATTCATTGTAATCAAAGCCATAATTAAGGGACCGTAAAAGAAAAATACCAATATCCTGCCAAAAAAATTTAAAGAATTCCACAGTAAAACCATCAGATCCTGGACTTTTATTATTTTTTGCCCTTTTTAATGCAAATAGGAGCTCATCATAAGTTATTTTCCCTTCTAAAGAGTTCTGCTTTTCATTACTTAAAATTGGTACATTATAATTTTCTAAAAGTAGTTTCAAATTTATCGTTGCAGTTGGCCTTTCGGTGAATAAATTTTGGTAAAAGTTCTTTGTTTCTTGTAAAATGCTCTTCTGTTCTTTTATGATATCTCCAGTATTTGATATAAGAGTTGGCATACATTTTGAGGTGAAATTTCTGTTCTCCAAGTTACAAAAATATTGAGTCACTTTCTCCCCTTCGTCAACCCACTTTGCCTTACTGCGCAACTTAACCCCCTCCATTTTCTTTTTCATTAATGCTTCAAGTGCTTGTGTTTTTGTCCTTAGTAAATCATGGTTAAGAATGGATTCTGACTGCAATCGTTCAATGTCTCTAAGTAAATTTTCTTCCTCTTTATTTTCTTTTTTCTTCAGAAAGGATGAGTAAGATATAGTCTTGCCTCGAATTTCCATGAGAAGTGTTTCAAAAAACAGTTGATCATTAATGTTAAAAGAAATTTCAGTGTTAGGTATATCCTTTATAGATATATTTTGTATAGGTAAAGCATACTGCTCTTTTACCCTATCAATGGTATTTTTAATCTCAGTTACATATGCTATGTCCCTAAGTAAAGAGTTATTAAATTTCCAGTATGAACGTCCTCTAGTTATTTATCTGCCTAAAGGAGAGAAGGATCATTGAATGATCCGTTCTATATCCTGGAAGTATAGTTACATCCTCTACATCACTATAAAAAGATTCTGAAATAAGGAAAAAGTCGAGTCTTGCTCTTTTATTCGTGTTTGGTCGAGTCCAAGTAAAAGACTTTTTTTCAGCATTCAATTCCCGCCAAACATCTATAAGATTACAGTTAGATATAAGCTCATGTACTTTATTTCTTGCCAGGGGATTATTTATGTTTCTATAATTCAACAAGTCCATATTTGGATCTTATACTAAATTAAAATCTCCTGCTAGAATTACTGGATTACCAAATCGCTCAATATCTGATTTAATAATATTATAAAATTCAGGGCTGTCTCTGTTTGGACCATATATATTTATCAGAGTTGTCCTCTTACCATTTATAGTTATGTCTAAGATTAACTTATTACCTTCAAGATCAATCTCTTTAGAGTGTAATTTATATTCAAAGTTATTGTTGAACATAATAGCACAACCCCGTGCCTCTGAGCCGAAGCTTGAAAAGAAACATTCAAAGCCCCATTGGCTTCTTATATAATTTTCTTCTTGCTTTGTAAAACGTGTATCTTGTAGAAAGTAGATTGAATAACGTTTTTGTTTCAGGAAATTTAATGCATCTTTTCTTTTTTCTGCAAGTTGTGCACCGCGCAGGTTGACAGACACAAATATTACTAAATCGGTCATTGTACTCATATGTAACGAAAATCACACATGTTAAATTTTGCTTAAACCCAGTCCCAACAGTCTCCCCTTCAGAATTCACTCCCGTGTAACCCTTAAGCATAATTTTAACCTGGAGAACTTTACAGAACATGTACAATATGAAAAAGACAATACAATAAATGTACATAACATTGAATAATAGGGGTTTTCAATACTTATAGCGGACTAAAATGTAATAAGAGAGTAGAAGACAAAAACAAAAACAAAAAAGTCAACAACAGGGGGACAGAAACAATGTACCCGTAACAACTGCAAGATGGGCAAGACACACGACAATTGAAATATTCACTTTGAATAAAGTATTTTGCCGTACAGTATGCTTTGTTACAGACTTGACTAGAAGACAAATTCTCAATTTTTACAGCTGAAAAATTGCGATTTACAAATAAAGGCTTGCTTTCGTAATGAGGAGGCTTTCATAAAAAAGTTCCTATGCATATATAAGTACCATACACTAGTAGAGTGTATCCTTTTTAAAGACACAGAAAAGATCTATCCTTTCTAAAGACAGGGAAAAAAAATAAAATCTGAAGAATGACATGCACATAGCAAACTAAAACTCTATATAAGATCCAACATCATTTTGCTGTCAAATATCAGAACCATCAGGAAAACATGCCCATGAAGGGTATACCTACTTAAACCCCACCTTTATTAAGTAAAATTCTTAATTTCTAACTTTTGATACATACATTGTGGATACCTACTAGAACTGCCTCGCCGAAGCGGCTCTTACATGTACCCACACTGTATGATTTGACCAAAGACATATACAGGTTTATACTTCTTAATCTCAGATTTGACATTACAGATATTTAAATAAGAAAAAAAAATAGAAAAAAAAAAATCCAATAAAATTTTCAATTTTTGCTTCTCTGTATATTACAAGGGCATGTCTTCGTAGTGATCTGATTTCAAACACCAGTGTTTACGAAAGACTTCCTATTTTGCCCCAAACCAAGCAAAACTAAAACAAAAAACACAAAGAGATGTGAAACTGACCATTTTTAAAGCTGGAAAACTCCCAAAACATGTACGTGTATGCAGCTAGACTTTGTTTGCAAATAAATTGCTTACTTTAATACATACTACGCATGTTTTAATAGTATTTGACATTACATTTGTGACTCATTTGTATGTAAGTAATACAATAGTCTTTCATATTTTACATAACATAAGAAAGTCAAAATCATAAAAAAAATCATAATAAAAACTTAGCATGAGAAAGCTTACATCATGATCAGTCAAAAAACAACAGATCTGTACAGCTAGGCTTGGTATAAGGCCTAAAAAAAATAGCTGTGTTTCCGCTAACGGTCTGAAAAAAAAATAGGGTAGGTAGGTAGGAAAATCTTTTTATTTTTATTTTATTTTTTACGCGAAAAAATCCAGGGTAGGTAGGTAAATGTAATTTTTTTATACGCAGTTTTTATCGAAAAAGGTCAAAATTGTCAATGCCGTGCAAAGGTATGAGGTCTATGTTCTTCAGCCTAATCAGCCATGTGAACCCATTAATAAAAAAGACTGGCCACATATTTTATAAGATTCAGTCTCCTTGCCTCAAATGAAGTTGATAAACTTTCAGTCTTGTCTTGTTCATAGACCACTATCTGGAAGCATGGTGGCCTAGTGGTAGAGCCCCAGACGCTGAACTGTAAAGTACTATGTTTGAATCCCACCAGCACTGGGTCTTGTCCTTCAGAAAGAAACCTCTCCCATATGCATCCCAACATGATCTAAATAAAGTTGACTATGATGTAAAACCCCAATACAAACAATTAAGGGGATGATAACCTAGCATATTTCACACAACAATACTCTTATTACATGCAACTTAGCAGGAACGGCCATTAATGACAAACTAATAAGAAATAAACAATTTTATTTTCAAAACGAAATCTGAAGAACACAACCCATCAACATATAAATTTCGATAGAAAGACTACTCGCGAATTAAAAACTATAACTGTAACTGCATATCTGTTCCGGGTCACCTCGACCCATTGTACAACTGCAACTGCAACTGAACCAACGAAAATGCCAAATGCAGGGACTCCCTTTATAAGGGACTACTGAATCTGAATAGTTTACTGGTGACACTGGTGACACACCAAATGACATAATTTCACCAGGGGTTTGGATGGGGGAGTATTTAGTCCCTAGAAGGCACAGCTGAATTAGTAGAGAGGTTGAGAAAATGAACTTGTAACTTGTACGTGTACGTGTAGAACAGTTTTATCCCCAAACTTGGTCATTTATTACAAGTTCAAAATACACGCTACACGTTGAGAATCAGTTAGGCTGTGAATGAAATAAATTTGCGACTTGTAAGTTTTCTTTATATGTTTCCATCGATAGGTCAGGTAGGTACAAGCAGAAACGAAGTTGATGAAGCGTTGCCAAATCGTTTTGCACGTGCAGCCGAAGTATATCTGACCAAAGGCGAATCGACGTACATGTGACCATATATGTATGTAGGTATGTACTTTCTAAAAAACCTAAAACTTGCTTTGGATTGCTCTTCCGTGTAGGTGTCTAGGTCGAAACCCTTTTCAAAAGAGGGCACATCGGAGCCGGAACAAACTTGTGACAATAAAATTAACTCATCATCGTTGTCTAAAAGTCCGGCTAACAATAAATCATCCATATTTACTTTCATATATCAACACATGTATAAACAATAAAAAATTCAGCTGTATATACACGTACACGTTCCATTTTCTCAAACGATTTTACACTCAAAACGATCGTGTACGGGTAAATAAAGCTACAAGTACACGTACACGTTACAAGTTTATTTTCTCAACCTCTCTAGTAATTCATAAAACTATCTGAAAGCAACACCTGTTTATTCTGAATGTATTATCCTCCAACCGCTAGGAGCGCCTCGGCTATCCCCGAGTTACGGTATGATTACCATCACAAGTCTCCGGTGATAGAACTACACTACCCGCCACTAACCATCATCTTAACATATTTACACTACTCTATCATTGAAGTCATTTTATTTATTTTTTATATTTTATCATGCGGGGGAGGTGGGGAGGGGGTCGGAGAGAAGCCAGTGTTCGCCTTATAAATGAGTGAGAGCAAATCAAGGTAGCTACTGGTACCATTTTTAACGTCTTTGGTATGACGCGGCCTGGTATCGAAGCGGACCCTCTAACCATTACGCTATCGGGACCGGTATATCATATTGCAGAAAGACAGGTAAGACCCAGATGAGAAAAGTTTGTTTAATTAAGAACAGTTTGAAGTGTTGTGACATGCCTTCGGTATATTCACTTTTAGAACAAAACTTTTCTAATTCACAGTGGAATAAACTCCTGAATAGCTCAGTTAACTCGTATGCCAGTTGAAGACGCATGAAGTCAGTGTGTGTGCGTGTGTGTACAGTTTTTATCCGTAAGTCACTATTTACAGCACAGTTTCCAGCCTCGTCACGGTATGTCCTTGTGAGCAGTTTGTCCTGGAAAATTGTCATGGGGCCTCGGTTTATAGTCTCAATACGAATGACTGGAGAAACCCGTGGTCGTATATGCGACCCCTGGTTTACAAGGCAAATTGCTTAACCACAGCACCTCGGAGGCTTTTAAATGACACCAAATTCTACGTCATTTCGATGGAGCTTCGCTAAATAATCGGGGGAACTCTACGATACAACAGAATAGACGCTGAAACTATCAGAGACGTGTCAGAAAAACCAACAAAACCCGCGACACGAAATGCTTGGGTCGGGCTACAGAAAATACTGGGTCGGATGTCGTAATTTTTATTTTTTTATTTTAACCATAAAAATAGCAGAGTCGGTGGGTTGAGACAGGGTCGGTCGGGTTAGCGGAAACACAGCTATTTTTTTTTTACGCCTAATTTAAGATTTTCAACCAGAAAGGTTTAGAGAGAGGGAGACTTTCATCAGCACAATTGCCATCGATTTGATCATTGATCTGTTTCTGTGCCTTGGCATATACCACCAAAACTCTATGAGAATATATACATAAGACTAATTCTCATGTCTTGGCTTTAGAATCAATGCAATGCGGTCATCACACAGATCGACTATATTTAGACAAACTCGTCATACACTACAAATAGCGGTCGGAATCCCCCTGGTTTATAAACGTCTACCAATCGTAGCCTGCATAGCAAACTCCGCGCATCTACATAGCCAATCAGGTTATCCAAATTCTGTCCAGTTTTTAAATATAGATTTGCGGAGAAACGGGAGTTCTACGACCGCTATAAATAGATAACCGAGTAATCAATTCGTGACTGGATACCACGCTACTACATCGTCAGTTTTATCCGGTGTATTACGAGCCGGAAACCAATACTACAAAAAATCGATGAGTGTTTCCTCAGTTATGTGTCAACGTGAATCAGTTACTACAACTTTCGAATTTATTGAGACTTTATAGACTTGCTGCAATGTAGTGAACAAAGGAAAAAAAAAAAAAAAAAAAAAAGAAAAAAAAAAAAAAATAAGCAAAAAACATGATTTTAGAGGCCTGTCTTCCCTCATCTCATATTACAATAAATGAGTCACCTTGTGGGAAAACCAACAATGTGACATCCAACCAGGTCTGACATAAACCTACCTATACAGTCACAGAAAAGAGCCAGAATCTTGAAATTTTGAATTTAAGTAGAAGAGGAACTGTACTATCTGAGTAGCGAAAAACAAAGGCGCCGATCATCTTCGCGGTTACTGCGAAGCTGATCCGCGCCCCTGTTTTCGCCTAGGCAGATTGTTGGTCCTCCCACGGGGCGGCTCAAATCAAGCATGTGCATAAACATATTTCAACTCCATGTGTATGTCCCCTGCAGTATGAGCCCAGGCTAGGCCACTCAAACAGTGATCTATACTACAAAATGTAAATCTACTGTCCCTGACTCAAACAATCATTATAGTAAAGTATACCGCGAACCTGAGCTTCCTATTTGTTCAGGCCCGGAGGATAACATAAAGCCCCTCTCACCCATAAATCAGCTTAGCATGATATTTTACATAATACATGTACTTTAAAAAAAAGAAAAGAAAAAGAAAATGCCTGAACCATACATAACATTTTCATGTTTCAGTATAACATAAGCATGGTGAGCTTACCAATTATTAGCATTTTGACATAAAGATTATGAGCAAGATAAGTTTTAGTCTTTACTGGAATTGAGCAAGAGAAAGGCTCCACAGCCTCGTGGCCCGGACAAATACCAAATAGGACTATTATAATTGACCCTTTTCTGCAATATTATATTGCCATAAATCTGTGCTTTCAGTTTTGATATTTCTTCTAATGTCACAGGCAAAAATGAGATAAATGTGTGACTCCCATTTCATCAGAAAAACATATCCGTGAAATGTATATCCCCTTAAACCCCACTTTTATATATAGCAGTACCGTGGTATGCAGGGGTTTACCTATTCTTCCTATTTCCACCCCAAAACACAGACTGCAGGCACCCACTATAACCGCCTCGCCGAGGCGGCCATAACGCGTACCCACAACCCATGCTCTGAGCAAAAGCAGGAAACATATATATATATATAACAAAAAAAATCCAATGAAATTTTCAATTTTAAGAGCTGAAAAAAATATCTGTATATTACATGGGCAAGTTTTCGTAATGCATGTCGCAGAAATCTGTGGTAAATAGGTAGGGCCCAAGGGGAACAATATTCTAGGATATTTTACACAGAAACTGTATTCAAATTTTCTCAAACAACCATTTTCATACTATACCATCTTCAAAAACTTAAAATGTGCCTCTGTTTGGTTGTTATAACTTTATTACTTTATCCAAAGACAATTTTCGTATTGTATTATACGGGGTATGATAAAAGTATTTGGATATAGATAGAAATGGGAAACGCACAGATATCTCATTCAGGCATATAGGCATTAGTTAACAAAAAAAAAAGGTCACAAAAAAGCCAGGCCGGAATGGCCACAGACATGTTTCCTTCGGAACGGATATGCTCAGTCTTGTATAATTTCCCCTGTTTCGTCACCACTGCCCATTTCGTCACCACTGCCTGCATCCACCACTGCTTCGGTCACTTCAATTGTCCCGGTCGTTGTCCCTGAAGCGGTCTCAGAGATTTTCAATTGTTTTTTTTTTCTTTGGCGGTTTAATAGGTTTTGTTAGATCAGTTTTGTATGTTATAAGTACCTTGTCTGTACTATCTAATAGCGCGATTATTTAACCATCATCTGACCACGCTTTTGTCACATTTTCAACATCTTGGACCTCTTGTAGCCGTTGCATATTTCTTAACGTTAGATCTTCTTTAATAACGATTGGAGTTCCTTTCAGCAGCCGTCTAGACTTTATCACTTCTACCTTTTTGAATCGGGAAACAAATTTGCAGATAATTGGTCTGTTCCCCTCCTTCAGGAATCTACCCATCCTATGTGCAATATCGATGTCACGAACCTCGATGCTTAATTTCAGCTTCGCCGACAGTTTTTCAGCAACAATAACAGCGGTTTCAAATGGGGTTTCTGATGGATTGCTGTCATTGATCCCATAAATTCGTATGCTATTCCGGCGCGAGTACTGTTCAAGGTCGTTGATACGATTTGCATGGCTCTCCTGACACATAAGTCTCTCATTTAGAGCTTCACGAAGCTTTTGGTTTGATTTTTTCAGATTACCGTTCTGTTTTTCTAAGTTGTCTACTTTTATAGACAGGTCTGAGATCAAAATTTTATCTTTGGATTGCTCACTGTGCACAGAGTCTACTTTAGCTTGGAGATCACGCACCTCTTTACGTACCTCTGTAATGTCCTTCTGAATCTGTTCCTGTATTTCACCTTTTACCTTTTCCAGTTGCTTTAGGAGAACAGTTTCTGAGTCCTTGAATTTTTTATCAAAGTAATCTTGGGATGCCATTGTCGACAGTTTATTCTCAAAAGACTTTAGCATGGCTTGCAGGTTCGGAGTTTCAGTTGACTGTTTCGTGAGCATTTTTTTTCCAAGGTTGTAGTACCTGAACTCGAAGCAATACTACTCGAAGATTTATCTGAAGCCTGCCTTGTCCTTCCCTCTTGTATCGACAGGCATTTTGTCCAGAATTTGACCGAATTATATTTATTACACAAAATATGTTGAACCAATATGGCGGCCTCCTTGTTGGCAAAGTGGATTGTTTACACAGTTCGTATCGGAAAACCCCCTCAAAAATCCAATGTCTACATCAGCGACTTTTACTGCGCTGATACGTACAACCACTTAGAGTTTATAGTATCTTCTTCAATTGTCCAAAACTCCACAAAAATCCAGTTTTAAATTTTTTTTTCGGTTAAATTTCTCGGAGCTCTCGAAAACACGTCTTGTATCTATGGACGACCTTCTTGCTCAAGGAGGAACGTGACCTAGAAGATCAGAAAAAGTGGCCAAAATCATTACGAAAACTTGCCCATGCAATAAGCAGAGATTTTTTTAGCTTTAAAAATTGAAAATTTTCTTTTGAAAAAATCGATATTTTTCTTATTTTTGCTCAAAACATAGATTGTGGGTACATGTTAGAACCGCCTCGCCAATAGGCATACCCCTGCATACCCCAGTTTTACTATATGAAAGTGGGGTATAAGGGGGTATCCATTACACGGACATGTTTTCCTGATGTCAAAGTACTCATACCTATAGTACACAAGTCATTAAAATTAATTACTTTTATGGTATTTATGTAATTTGCAAATGTATCTTACATTTACATGCAGATATATAAAACACCTCTCAGCTGCATTTCCTCATTATCATCAGTCTTCGGGGCGGCGCTTTATCAAAGTTTTTACCCCCAACACTACACATATAATTTTACAGCGTCAACAAATCTTCTATTATATTTCATGAGTACATACTTGATATATCTGTCTATCAGTCTGGTCGATTTAACTTTTTGTGACACGCCGTGTGTACCAGATCATTGATCGGGCGGGTGTCATACAATACCAGACTCGATAAAAGCGACTTAAGATAGATGTGTACATTACTTCTACTCTTTTGTCGCGGATAAGAATGAAAATGGATTATTACCCATCATAAACTTAAATTTTAATTGTTTGTTAGACAAGACATGTTGAATTGCAACTGAAAGAAGGCATTTGCGAAACGAAAACTTTTGTTAAACTAGCTCTAGGACTGAACTATCTGTGTAGCGAAAACAAAGGCGCTGATAAGCTGTGCAGTTACTGCACAGCTGATCTAAGCCTTGGTTTTCGCATGGCAACAATCCGGGTTTCTCATGACACGGCTCAATTATTACGCATACAAACACTAGAAAACTTCCTGACGCATGAACAGTGGAGGAGAGATGCCCAATTGAGTATCACTGACCTAGATTACTTTGACAGGTAAATGTTACTATTAATAGCAATTTGATACTCAATTGGGCATCTTTTTGTCATTTTTATAGTACTCTCAGAAAATCGAAAAAATGTATCACAGTTTTTGACCGATTTCCACCAATTTTGGAGAGCTTAAAGATGAATGAATTTCCAAACTTTTGACCGTTCAGATTTTTTTTTAATTGTCTAGAAAAAAAGTTATTAAGGTTTAAAATCAGGATTTTTTTCTGATTTTCTGTGATTCCTATTTGGGAGCTAGAAAAAAAAGTGATGCCCATTTAGGAAACGGTGATTCCTATTCAGGAACATATAATAAGATCTATGATTCCTGAATGGGATACAAATAGTCTGTTATGCTTCCTGTTGAAGAACTTTGTTTACCAGAGCCTCACTGACTTAACTGTCATGTTATTTCTGAATACCTTTCTATATCTCATATCAATCATAGAGATGTTCCACATTCAACCTTTTTTTCATTTTAATGGTCAGAGTGTATTCTAAGTTCAGTTTCACAATCATTTATACAAGTGCGTTCAGTTATTGATATGCCCCTGCCATATTCAGAAATAAATTGACAACTCTTCTTGCTTTTGAACAATATATAGAGGCATCTGGATGAATTTGTTTATATAATGTGTTAAGTGTGTCTATAAATATTTACTCTGTATATAGAACTTCCAGAGTTATGATGCTGTATGCCTAAATTGATTACATAACATATGGAGCCAATTTTTTTAACAAAAAATTCGCTGATATTTGAATTTCAAAGAATCCACAAGGAATCATGGTTAATGGTTTGTAATTTTGTTTGTAAATTATGAAAGAATAACCATGTTTGTCAGTACTACAGCTGAAAATTTGGTGTCTTTATCAGCACTATTTACAAAGTTACTCGGATTTTCATTCATTGTACATTTTAGAATTTCATGGTAAAGCGGTTGTTACAATATAAAACTAAGCATGTCAGTGTTATTTTGCAAGAAAACTAATATTCTACCAGAGCGGTTTTACGAACAAAGCTTGCTTGTGGGTTCCTTCATGAGGTAAGCATGCCTTAAGAGTTTATCAATATTGACATGAGTGGGTGGGGTATGTTAAACAGACATCTACTGTTTTTTTAATCTGTCAATCAAATGATGATGTGCATTTATTGCTAATAGATGTCACAGATACAAGGAATGACTAAATATAGTTATTCTTTTAAAATTTTAAATAGCTTGTAGAATTGGAAATGTAACTGGTTTTCGTGGGACCCATTTCCTGGAAAATGGAATGCATGTGAATAAAAATTGAAGATTATTTTGGGGTCATGGAAAAATTAAAGATTATTTTGGGGTCATGGAAATGTATTTCTCTGGAAAAAGTTAGTGTAAACATGCTTTTCTGGAAAATTCTCGAAGTGAGTATTTTTGGGCGGCTCGTGTGCACTTATTGTTTGCTGAAAGATGACATGTCTTTTGCTTCAGGTTCTTATGTGACTGAAGTCAATGACTACGGGGTGTCCCAAAAATACGTAGCCGCTACAAAAAGTGCATAGCTTTTTAAATAATATAGATATAAGCAAGATATTTTACACAGTGGTAGTGCTATTATAATTGATTCTGAATCTGACATCCATTTTGCTAGGTGGTGCTTCATTAGCAAGTGACATCATATCAAATCGATGATGTCATTTCCTGCTTTCTGCTGCAACTTGCATTGCTGGAAATTGAAAAAAGTAACAAAATACAATATCAAAGCATTTTCAAGCCTTTATTCTCCCTTGAAAATGTTATAAAGAGGAGGAAGTAACAATTATTATTAGGGTTTGTTAAACATGGGGAAAATGTGGTGAAACGTAGAAATTTTATTCCAAAATGGGGAGTGAACGACCATAAAACGTGTCATGTAAAATTTTCATTGCTCCAAAAGGGGTCATTTAAACTAATGGTGGTCATTTCGGATATTAGGCGAAGTACATAATTGCAATTACTAAATATTTAAAGACATTGTTTTTAAGCATACTGCTACCAAGTTTGATTGAGTTTTCTGTAAAAATGAAATAAATAGTAAACATATATTGTAGCGGACAAGTTTTTTTTTGGACACGCTGTACATCGAAAAATCTGGCTTATTTTTTTCAAAAAGCTAAGAAAGATGGGTCCAACGATTTCGATCTGGAAGTAACTGAAAAATGACTCACTTGCTCTGAGCTGACCACTCATTTCACAATCATGTATACACAAATACATGTATTTGCAACATATTCAACAGCCCCATGATAAAGCATGCTAAAGAATATAATATTGTTGACAAAAATAAACAATGCTTTTTTATACAAGTAAATCTTCAAACATGTATATACAGTGACCACACATACGTCCTTAAAGTACTATGGAGTCACCTATATCTTTGTATTCTGCCAAAACGTGGGTTGGCATTTCATCATAAAATTCATGGTTTGTTTTCTTGGCACAGAATACCTAAGGGGACTGGGACTTTCACAGAGAAACATTTATACTTAGGCTATGTCTCACTGCTCATATTCATGATATTTTAAATCCTCTTGTATAGGCTTTAAGTCAAGGGAATCACCAGGACATTCACAGACAGACATTCTTCTTATACATGTATCAATTATGTATTTTGCGGATTAAGGATGAATACAAAGAATATTGCCTTGTACAGCTGTATTAATACTACTAGTTTTTGACATCCTTTACTGGCATGTTAATTTCCATGACTTAAACCCTATAGAAGAGGTTTTGAATATCACGAAGAGGAGATATGAGTCATTGCTTAACAATAAATTTAGCCCACTTAGCCCCTTGGTGAAACAATCATGAAACTGTATGATGAAATGCCAACCCACGTTTTGACAGAATACAAAGTCATGGGGGACTTTAGAGTACTTTAAGACATGCTTACCTCATGAAGGAACCCATAAGCAAGCTTTGGTCATAAAACCGTCCTAGTAGAATATTAGTTTTCTTGCAAAAACACTGACATGCTTAGTTTTATATTGTAACAACCGCTTTACCATGAAATTCTAAAATGTACAATGAATGAAAATCAGCGGTGTTACATTGTAAATAGAGCTCATAAAGACACCAAATTTTCGGCCGTAGTTCAAAAATGGCTATTCTTTCGTAATTTAAAAACAAAATTACAAACCATTAACCATGGTTCCTTGTGGTATCTTTGAAACTCAAATATCAGCGAATTTTTTGTTAAAAATTTGGCTCCATATGTTGTGTGATCAAAGAAGGCATATAGCATCACAAACTCTGGAAGTTGTATATACAGAGTAAATATTTATAGACACACTTAACACATTATATAAACAAATTCATCCAGATGTCTATTTCTTGCCAGTGAAGATTGTTCAAAAGCAAGAAGAGTTGTCAATTTATTTCTGAATATGGCAGGGGCATATCAATAACTGAACGCACTTGTATAAATGATTGTGAAACTGAACTTAAAATATACTCTGGCCATTAAAATGAAAAAAGGTTGAATGTAGAACATCTCTATGATTGATATGAGATACAGAAAGGTATTCAGAAAATAACATGGCAGATAAGTCAGTGAGGCTCTGGTAAACAAAGTTCTTCAACAGGAAGCATAACAAACTATTTGTATCCCATTCAGGAATCATAGATCTTATTATATGTTCCTAAATAGGAATCACCGTTTCCTAAATGGGCATCACTTTTTTTTCTAGCTCCCAAATAGGAATCACAGAAAATCAGAAAAAAATCCTGATTTTAAACCTTAATAACTTTTTTTCTAGGCAATTAAAAAAAAATCTGAACGGTCAAAAGTTTGGAAATTTATTCATCTTTAAGCTCTCCAAAATTGGTGGAAATCGGTCAAAAACTGTGATACATTTTTTTGATTTTCTGAGAGTACTATGATGCCCAAATGAGTATCAAATTGCTATTAATAGTAACATTTACCTGTCAAAGCTATCTAGGTCAGTGATACTCAATTGGGCATCTCTCCTCCACTGATGAAGTAGTGTGAGAAAATTTAATAGAAATCTTGGAAATGCGGAAATTATCATATCGTTTTCGTTGATATATGTTATAACATATGCATATAAAGTAAGCTACAGAGAACCATTCGATCTGGTGTTGGCGGTTTGTGAAAGGCGGGACTAATAACATATCATAGTCTTTGCATTTCATATTGTTCATGAAAAGTTCAAATCTTACACGGTAAGAAACTTAACCCCTACTTACTTATTTACTTACATGTACTTACTTACTTTATTTACTTTATTTATTTACCTAATTACTTATTTACTTACTTACTTATTACTTACCTAATTATTTACTTACTTGCTTACTTACTTATTTACTTAATCACTTACTTACTTACTACTTACCTACTTACTTACTTACTTACTTATTTACTTACTTATTTACTTACTTACTTACTTTACTTACCTACTTACTTACTTACTTACTTACTTTACTTACTTAGTACTTACTTACTAATCCTCCTTAGCTAAGCAATTCTGCTTCTTAGACGCCGACTGTTTAGTGGTGGGGGATTCCCAGGGCAGTTCTTTACGTTCGGTCGGGAAATTCCCTTTGAAATCGCCGCGCCCGGAATGTGTCCGTCAAACCAGTGATACATACCGATGCAGGAACACTTTGGTAGGTTTTTCAATATAAATATATTTTACTGGCGTCACAAGTGGGATTCGAACCTGCACGGCAGAGGTGTACAGCTAGTCAGAAGCCAACGGCACTACGCCTGAGCTACCCGTTTATGACCAACGGATTCGCTCATTTGGCTGAGTCCACTGTCATTATTATATGGGCAGCAGGAGTGATCTTGAATTTTCATTTCATTTTTCGATGAAATGCCTCTATACTTGGATTTTTTTCAATGTGCAGGGAAGGGCTAAGCTAAGGCCAGCCTTGGATGATTTCATTGTTGAGAAAGGGTCCCAGAGCTGACAATGTATAATTGAGGTAAACAGTCCTACCCACAGCCTCAGATTTCCCTTGAAAACAAGAAAACATGCAGTTCATAAAAGATAATTAAGTGGCTACTTATCACAGCATGTTGTTCTGCTCCGGGGATATAATAATTAAAGCATATCTACTACATGTGGGCAATACCATATGGCACAGATAAAACTTACCCTGCATAAGATAACCATTCAGGATGCTCTATACCTCAAAGTGATTGGTTTTGGTGTTTTGAAGTTATTTAGCAAAATATCAGTTTTTATATAAAGACAATGCATTATACCCTGCATTAAAGAGTACACTTTTGAAAAGAAGAAAGCAAAAATTTCACAAATAGAGCCAAAAACAAAATGTTCCTAAAAATCAGCATAATTATGATGATCTTAGAGTATCTGTGACATTGTCACGCACTCGCAGTCACGTGAACATGGGGGCCATGTTCACCCTTAACATGGAGGTTCATAAAATTTCACTTTCATAGGCCCAGTGATTTTTGAGAAAACCATAATGTTAATTTTGATATTTAAATGACCTTGGGTCAAGGTCAATAAATGACATTAACCTTAATTACATGTAATTACATACCTTGATTGTCTGCATCTAGCAACTTTCGTCTCAGGCTGCAATAGTTTCCAAAAATCCATTGTTTTCACCTTTTCACATGTAAAAGCCTATGTTTCCAAAATTGACCTTGCCGTAAAATAGGTAAAGGTCATCCCAGGGTCTTCAATTAAGCAAACTATGATGAGCTGGAGTCCCCAATGCTACATACCAAGGTTCATGGAAATTAGCCCACCTGTTCTGGAGATGACGATTTTTGAAGGGTTTTTACCATGCACTGGCATGGCAGCCATTTTGGTCATGTGACCAAGATATTGCGAACAAAATTTCAATGACACTACCCAAGGAGGCTCCAAATAAAATTTCAAATTGATTAGCCAAGCGGTTTCAGAGAAGAAGAAATTGTGGACAACAACGAATGACGGACGTCTTAAAAATGCAAAACATGTATGTATAGATAAAGGGGCTATTTTTTCTTTTCAAAACAATGCCCGGATTTTATAATTATTATTGATTTATTATTGTCATTATTTATTTAACCTGTTTGTATGTTTACATGTATCCCACATGTATTCTAATATGTCAAATTTTACGCATGAAGTGTACACTAACGTGCCCTAACACGTTCAGACTTTTAGAGCGTATTCGACGTGCCTGTAACGTGTGCGTGTGTTGCACTTATTCATACATGTAATACACACGCCAGAGATGCGCCAAGCTTCAAGAAAATTTTTAAGCATGCTTAAAAATCTTTTGAGCCCAAACACACTCTGAACCTGCATCGACGTCAGTATAGCGACTTACATCAAAGTATACCATTCAAGGCGCACATGTAACACGTTTCTAACATGTCTTCGACGTGCTTCTGATGTTTGTTCAATTTTGCATCATTTTTTCAACTTGCCCAGTGTGTGTTTGCCGTTTATGCAAATGTGTGACTAAATTGATTTCAAAAGATACTTTTTTGTCAAATAATTCTACTGGACAATTTATCAATCATCACCTTTTAAGCATAAACAGTTAAAAAATAAGGAATTACAAAATTTTAATGCGTAATTATGATCTTAAAATACTACAAAAATAAGCAGATTGTTTCAGTTCAGTACCTAATTCTAAATAGTATATCATGTTTATGATCACAGATAGTGTGGCTCAATAACTCCATCCCAAGTGGTCCTAATTAGTGACCACATTGCAAGGCAATAATATGTATATTCCTGCTGAGATTATTAACTTCTACCAATTATCTCATGAGGCTCAAAAATGAGCCAGATATTGAGTCTGTGGTTAGGACTGTAAAGGTGACTATGCTTGTTGTCTTTGTGCTATACCTGCGTTTCACATGATTTCAAAATATGTGAAGTGTATGGTAGACACACAAAAACAAACATTTTGTTTCTAAAATTTAACCATACAGCTACACTCAAATATTTCTATCAAGTTAGCCAATGCCTCTATTTTTGTCAACAACTCTTTGCTTTACTGATGGTACTGATGACCTCAGTAGAAGGTCAATAAAGTACCATTCGAAAAAATAAAGCGATTCGGAGAACCAGCTGATTTTACTTATTTTTCCTACAAGGTCAGCTCGGTCATTCTTGCCTAACCCGAGATAGAGTTGTACACCATACACTGAGATACAAACGTCGTTTTCATGGGGATGTCTCAAAATAAAATATCAACCTTCCATACATGTGCATGGGCGGATCCAGAGGAGGGGACAGGGGGTCCGGACACCCCCTCCCCCCCCTGGAATTGACAGATTATTAATTTTTGCCATTTGAAAATTTTCCGTCAGACCCCTTCTGGGAATTTGGACCCTTCCCCCCCCCCCCGAGAAAATTTTCTGGATCCGCGCGTGCATGTGTATTCGTTTTGAGTTGTCAAGTAGGCTATGTGTATTCGATTTGAGTTGTCGATTAAGCTGACGCTAACCAGGAACTGCACAGTCACAAGCATTTTTTATTAAGAAATGCCTCTCTAATACAATGTACATGTGCAAAGCGGTCGCACTGATGCACTGATGGAAAGAGCGGGTTTTCTGGGTGTTTTCTGACGGCATTTCTTGTCTACGTACACAGTTTTGTATATCGTATCCTTACAAGTGGCCGCGGTGCTAGAAAACTTGCAGAAATATTTTAAACAAGTTCACGGTCAACAGCTGAGGCTATGTAAGATAACCTCACTATTGCCGAGCAAGTCTCCCAGCAAGTCTGTGCACATTTCTGTCTCCATAGGTTTAATACCCAGGAAACGGCGGTTCGGTCCCGACATGATTAAAATTGTTGACAGGGATGCTTAACCACAAGACAACCCGCTGACTGAAAGAAATATACTTAAACGCAAAAGTTTCGCAACACTTCGAAAATGCAAATTTCTTCCTATCGATAACGATATTAAGTTCTTTGCCTTGCATAACATGAAAATCAGAACGCTGCAGCTTCTTGTTTCCAAGAAAACGTCAACACTTGAAGGTAACCATTTTTTAAATGTAGCAGATGTACGATATCTTACATTATAAGCGAAAATTAAACTTCAAACCATCGTTTCAAAAGCAAAACGGACAACAAACGCAAATATGGACAACAAACGCAAAAAGGACAAAAAAACGCAAAACTCCCGTTTTGGTGTGGGAATTTCTTTCTGATTGTGCCATTTCCTGATGATTACCTTTTTTACCGTAAAACCGGGGCACACCGGCCTGCACCGTGACGACACCGTAGTAGAACCGGGAACAAGACTGTGGCTACACCGGGGTAACACCATGACTGTGAGAACACGATCGATTCTGGTAGGAGCAGTTCCATGGTTTATCATGGTAGTACGGCTTGTATTCACCGGGCGGAAATGGGATAGAACCGATACAGTGAGAATGGGGCTTTAGGGAGTTGTAGGCGAGGGTACGAAACACCAACGCTCTACCACTGACCAACAGAGTGCCCTTCATATGCAATATCACCTTCTATCTTCTTAAGTTGTTATTTTTTTTTTCATTGATAAGTCTGAGTCTAAAACAAACAGCTGTAAGAGACACAAATACTGGCAGGTGTATCAAGTAGTCAATAACTAACGAAAGAATGAACACTTACTACTGGTAAACTGGCTCCAATTGACACAAGCTAGTTACAAATGATGCACCGGGGCGTGGCGTACGGCAGCAAACTTTTCTGTTAGCGTAACACGTTGTTTCAGACAAGCTGTTGTAAATGATTCGTTGTCAACTAGCACATGAATCAGAGCACATAAATCCGTCTAGTGATGTGTAGATTTGTGTATGGGATGCACAAGGCTTTTGGTAATGAGGCATTGATTTGATTTGATTTTCAATGTACTGTATGTAAAAATATTCTTTATTTTTTGTGTGCTTTAGCTGTCTACCGAACGGAATGTTTTGTTGAAGCGTTGAATAATTTCGTCATTGCATAGACATCTTTCCCCTTTCTCTGGTTCTAAAAACCTTATTTATTAGAGTCAGGTTAACTGACAGTCCCGATATGACATTGGTTGTAGGCCGTGGTCGTAAAGCAAGAAAACAAACAAATGAACAAACGAACACACGAACAAACATTTTATTTACAATGTAATAGTTGGATAAATGAACTTGTTCTGAAAGTGCGTCGATAAAATGAAACATCTTGAGATAATCCCTGACTTTTTGTCAATGTATGGTGTATTTATATCTCAAAGTACATCTCAGATTAGGCAAGAAATGTCTATTAGCAGCAAATTTGCTGCAACAAAAATGGTCAAGTTAGCAGCAATTTTACTGCAGCAAAATCGGTCATGTTACATGTAGCAGCAATTTTGCTACAGCAAAAGCAGTCAAGTTAACGGCAACTTTGCATGCAGCGTTAGAATTAAATTTGCTGCAGCAAAATACAGTCAAGTTAGCGGCAATTTTGCTGCAGCGAAATTGGTCAAGTTAGCAGCTATTTTGCTACAGCGAAAAACAGTCAAGTTAGTAGCAATTTCGCTTGCAGCGAACATTTTTGTCGCAGATTGGTTTGGCTTAAATCTAGGTGATAGCCCATAAGAAAATGGCGATTAATGCCACAATCACATCTTTTCAACGTACGTCACCTACGACCAACGTTCAACAAAAAAGTTCCATGTAAGTGGAAATGTTTGTCGCCATTTTATTATTATTATTACTACTACATGTATTATCATTATTATAATTAAACAGCATCCGATTTCAATTGAGGTTTTCCAGTACCTCAATTTCAAGCGGGCTAAGGATAAGAATGAATTCCTCTGATAGCAATATAACATATTATGTATGAATCTTTGATTACTTTTAACTGCCTTGTAGGTTATTATGTTTAAAGTCTTTACTCTTAAAAAATTTATAATATTACTTTATCAAAATTGTGATAAACACATTTAATAATGTATTGCTGTCCTCTCAAGACATTGTAAAACCTTATCAAAATTTTGATAGTCAGTTCTGTTTTAGGGAAACGAAAAGTCACATTCAACGTCTTATCAACATTATGATAACAACATGAACTAATATAAGCTCTAGAACACACCGTTATCAAAATTTTGATAAGACTGTAATTGATACAGGATTCGAGAGCTTGCACGGCAAACGATGATTGGTGTTTGGTTTGTCAACTATGTGTAAACCTTATCAGAATTTCGATAGCCTATCCTGTTTTAGGGAAACGCAGTCACATTCAACGCCCTATCAAAATTCTGATAACAGCATGAAATCATATTAGCTGTGGAACACACCGTTATCAAAAGTTTGATAAGTCTGTAATTGGTACAGGAACCGACAGCGTGCACGGCAAACGATAATTGATGTTTGGTAAGTCACCTGTATGTTGGTTTATTAAGGATTTCACGTCCAATCAAATAGCTCTGGTCGTACGAGATGGAACCTAGGTCTGAATTCACACGACAAAGGCTGGGATGTCCGGAGTCCAACCTGCGATTCCTGGTTGACAAGGCGAGTGGCTTTGGTTAAGTTTACCCCTGTCAAAACAAAAGGCGTTTCCATGGCGTTGGCAAGGCGTTCTTAAATTTTCCTGACCGCCGCGAAACTCCGAGGAAAAATTATTTTATTTGTGACAATGCAAACCATGGCGTTCTCATCGAATCCAATGCGTTACTACGGAGTTCATAGTGTGTTCTATCAGGTTCCATTGCGCTGGCATGACGCCTTCATGGGCTTGCGCGGCACTCTTGGTGCACGTATGCACTCTTGGCGTTCCCACGGCGTTCGTACCGCGCTTCCATGGCGTTCTGGTACTGAGCTGACGTCTTGTAGGCGAGTCAGAAACAAAGTCTCCGTCATTTGAACGTTTGCTTTCAAAAATGTAACATAGCTGGCAACAGGGGATGGAGAGGGTAGCAGCAGCAGCAATTTGTATACGTAAACTAGCTTGTTGTTCGATAGACTTAGTGAAATAAATTTATGTGCATCTCATTTAAATAGTGTTTTGTTTGCTTTTGACATATTTAAAATTGCATATCTTTTTCATCTATTGTACTACAAGAAACGCCATTGGACGCGGTAAATGCTCCATGTTAGCGCAATTAACGCCGTGACAACGCCTTACAAACGCCACGGGATCGCGGTAAAAGCTTCATGTGAACGCAACAAACGCCGTGACAGTGCCTTACAGCTGCCACAGAGGCGTAGTAAGATTAATGACACGCCGTAAAAGCGCCATAGACGCGTCGTATGAGCGCGGTGAAAACGCAGTGAGATCGCGATGGACGCCATACCATCGTCGTGCAAACACCATTGCCTACCATGGCGTTTGCACATCGATTTCACCGCGCACCAGCGGCGTTGATGAAGCTCTCACTACGTTGCCACGATGTCCGCACGACGTCCACATTGCTATCTAATTAGAACGCAGAACGACGGCGTTTGTTTTTAGCATGTCCAAAAGAAACACCGATCGACCTGTGCGTTGCAATGTCGTTGGTGGCGTTTGTACCGTACCGCTCTTATCTCGGCGTTCTACATTTTTAGGGCGCCATGAGAACAACACCCTGGTATGACAGGGGTTTAAGTAATAAAATCGGAAACATGCTTTGTTTAAAAATAAATTTATGATGAATGCCATTGGAACCACCATACCACCATTTTTTTTTATTTTGGATACCGAATTGACAATTTCATAGAACATGACTGTAGAATATGCGATGCGAAATATTAAAATCGCATTTGTAACAAAGTCGGCACCAGACATGATATCCCGATATGATATATATTGTTCGTGTTCTTGCATGTTTTGCATTTACGAAGACAATACCGTTTTGATAGGCAGACATTTATAATTGAGCACCCTTCCAACCCTTCAAAATAAACAACGATCTTAAGTATCCTGTTTCCTGGTGGTTCTGGTTAGTCTGGAAATAAGCAAAATAATAAAACGATTATTCTAGTAACACATGTAAAACACAGCATAGAGACCATTTAGAATTTATTATGAAAGCAAAAAGGCATAATATAGAACAAGTAACGAAAAATCAAATAATGAATGCACAATGGAATAATACCTAAGCAACAGATTAGAAAGTTGTACGGGAAAATAGCCAGACAAATGTTGTTTTGTTTTTTTTTAAATTCCCCCCGAGCAACCGTATCATGCAGAAATGCGGACCTGGAAACAGTACACACTCTGAATAGTCAGCCACTACTTGACCAATTAAAGTTTTGATACATGAAATATACATACAATTAATACGAATACGTTTCATATCAGTTCGTCCGTAAAATACAACCACTACATGTAAGAACAAAAATATACCGTGTTACTTACTCCATGTTAGAATCAAACAAATGGCATTAATATTCGAACCAAAGCCAAGGCATTGCAAAATTGAAACACCCCAACAGTACTTAACTGATATAGTTTGCAAATCCATTAAGCTCCGAATGCAGTTCCTGAACAAATGAATATAACAATAAATGTAATTGTAACTTGAAGCATGACGAAATCATCGATGTTTCAGAAACACGTAATATTCGCCAGCCTCTAGATTTTATTTGGGAGTGGCCGCTTTGATTTATCGATGATTGCCCTGTACAGCTGATTTTATGGTATCAACATCCTTTGACACGTGTAATTAATGACCAAATTCCCTGATAAAACGATTAAACACACCATGCAAACACGAGATCTCAGACCTCAGAAATAAATCATTCATATACTGTAACAAAAGTTTAGCGCAGGCTTCTCCAAAAGCAACAACAAAAATCAACCTCCCTGTTGAGCCTTCGGGTGCTCCTTGGACAATAACCCTCACCCCCCCCCCCCCACACACACACACACACATAAAAAAAAATCCTGTTGTTCGGGTCTTAAAAAAGCGCACATATACTCGTATATTTGACCACGGAACTGTTGACCAGTTCCCTGATTTGACTAACCCACTACTTGATTTTTAGAATGTAATATATAATGTAATACAGTATAAAGTCCAATTCGCATGCGCAAAAAATACATGCGTGTAAATATACTCTGGTGTGTAAATATACTCCGGTGTGCAAATCAACCTGTGAGTAAATTTAAATTGCGTTCGCATGGGTTTTATCACCAGGAGTATTTTGTATGTAAATTTATCATTTCTGGATTAAAACCTGATCATTTAAGTTTTCTGTAAAACAAAAAGAGGCTGCTTCAATGTGTTCTTGTAAACTTTGGCAGCAGGGGAGAATCATGTAATGGCCAGGTATAACCTTAGCAGTTATACAGTTCCCTTTTATCATCCTTTCACAAGGAATTACTGTTAAAATGCCCCAAGAATCTCACCAAGAATGATAAAGAAATAGTGTGGCTGTTTGCACTCCATATGAGATACAATGTGATGAATGGCAATAAAATGTTATTTAGCAACAATGTCCACAGTTTCAGCAAGTGTCATTATAATCAGTTATGAACAAAAAATGTGAAAATTTGTTATCTAAAAGCAGCATATTGACTTGAAATAAAAATACTCATGGGTAATTTTTACTTTGCGTTCACATGGGACAAACTAGTGTGTATTTGTAAAGATAAAATTTGCATCTGGTCAGACGCAGGAGTAAATTTACCCATATGTAAATATACTCCGGTGTGTATTTGCGTTCGCATGCGCAATTTGCTTACCCCGAGTAAAATTTGCACACCGGAGTATACACTGTATTTACTCGCGTGTATTTATGGCGCATGCGAATTGGACTTAAGTCGGCTTTTCCTGCCGCCAAGTGAGGTCGGGTCACGATTTTTGCCATTCATAATTTCTAAAGCGTAATGGTACTTTTGCGCAGTCAATATCTCCCTGTCTCAGATAAAGTGTAAGATACGGTTGTACGTATCCCTAGCATAAGGACATAAAGCGCGATTGACGGGCCTATTAGGCGTTTTTTTTTCAGCACATATGATAATTACAATGTACCATGTTTTACTCAAGAAGAAATAATGTCTGAGTGGACAAACTTTCATAGATTGTAGTCAGGCTTATGGAGGTAGCATTTGGTAAAATTTATCCAGCATGCCAGACAGATGAAAACGTAATCTAATCTGGAAGTAACTTGAACAATGCTGATAAGCGTGTTGCTGAGCCCTCTAGAGCTGAGTTGGTAGGCATAAAATAATCTGTATTCGATGTTAGAAGGACTCATACAAGAATGTTTCAAGAATACCCAGTCTTCTTGATTAGCAATGTGAGATTCAATGCGATTCTACCTAATGTGTAGCGCTGACAACGGCCATTCAGAAACTTCAAACTCTCATACATGTAAAACACATTCAGCATGAAACGTCATTGAATTTCTATGATTAACGTTACGTTGAAAGCCACCAGAATGCACGTAGTTGCAATTGTTTATCGATTCAGAATTGCAATGACTAGAAAAGACTATAAAATATAAATAAGTTTTGTGCCTTTACATGTACGAGCGTAAGTACATGTACCTAATTGTCAATTTAGTTTTTTCCACCTTGGTTTTCTTTCTGATTGCGCCATTTCCTGATCGTTGCCTACTTTCATATTTGTTTAAATGTCATTCAAACAAACGTTTCTGCGGATTGGTTTGCGAGCCCTGTATGCGATAGGGTTTTCGCTTGGAACCTATGAAAAAGCCCGAACAGTCCACATGACAAAATGGCTGGTTTCTGATTCTTACTAATCCGGTAAGCCGTAGACGTTTGATCTTTAAAAGATTGGCAGTGATTGGGTAAATGAAATCTAGCCAATCAACATCTTGCTTTAAGCACAGGTCGGGTATAGACCATTCTCCGCACTCTGATCAAAGTGGCGTCATTTTCACCAACAGCATTCACACCTAGTAAACCATGTAAATGAATGCCATATTACTGGGACCGAGTCTGTTTGCACCCGAAACGGCCCTACTTTTCTAAAGTCGCTTCATTGTAAGAAGTACTACGGCTTACTGAATAACCAATTAGTGTAGGTCGGAAACCTAACCCTAACCCTAACCTATCTGACCCTTCTTGTCCGTTATACAGCCGAGCCTTTTGTAGCATTGTAAAAGCTGTTTGCTGTATCATCCAAACAAAAGTTATTTGCTTACACTACGAGTAAATTGTGCGCTTATCTTTAATTTCATAGTATCAAAAAAGTTATATTTTAATCAAAAATGGTAGATTTGCCTTGGAACGTTCGGCATTCACATGCCACTCATATACCGGTCGGAGGATCGAACTCACAATCTGGCTTGGTTGCACATCGAATAAGATATCCCATAGACTGGACATTGACTGATTAGCCTTATGAGTGCCACGACACCCAACCGTCCACTGCATCTTTAATTTTCGTCAACGTCACAGATGTACAGCATCAACGTCGCAATTTTGTCGCTAACATTGAGAGAAGTACTAACAATTTACATATTAACCGATTATGAATTTAAATAATTGAGAAACGTGCAAGATGTAAGAATTGCTACATGTATAGTACTGTCCAATGAAAACGCAGCAATTTTAAAAAGTTCAATATTTTATTTTGGCTAAATATTTCTGTTTTGTTATGTTTTATTTCAGTATTATGAACTTGTTAAAATTATGACAAGGTATGTTTTCTGATAAGTAATGCCGTGAGCCGAAAGCTTACACGTTAACTGTCAAAAAGCTCGCAAAACCAGAATTCGATGTGCAAGACGTGCAAAAAATTTCAGTTACACATTAAACTGCGCCTACATGACACATGATGAAGGGAACTTTAGAATTCAGAAAAGTAAGAATAGAGGGACCTGGTGCAGGAATCGATGGAATTAAATTCAAAGTCCCGCCATAGACAACAAGTGGGAACGGTAATGTATCACACTACATAACAATTTTTCCGACACCACACTCGAAGAGCTGTGTGACTAGCAATTTCCCAACAAGGTAGCCATCCGGCTAGTCTCAACCAAAACCAAAGGCAACGAGCACAACAGAGAGGCAGACAGAATAAAGATACATCATTTTTACCGGGACGCCAATTACCTTTTGTGACTCGTGTCATTATGGATTATAAAGAAAGTAATTTAATATAACACGCATTGCGTTCAACTGAGTGGCATATGCTATACCGACCAAAAGCTTTTGGTGCAATTAAGTTTAAATCCCAACCTACGACACCAGAATCATAGAGGTTATTATTATTATTATTATTATTATTATTATTATTATTACCATTTTTACATGGACAGCGAAATTGTATACATGATTTACTAAAAACGGATTTTAATAAAAATACACAATGTGCTCAGCTGGCTACCACGTGTATCATTGGCTTCGAAAACGTAAAATATGCATTCTTGACGTCATAAGTAACATTTTGACCAACGCAAAACCACACGGACATGCAAAGCGCGTCTAAATTTCAAGCGCTAAGTCACGATAAATCACGGATTCAAGACGCTTTGTCCTAAAGTCGAACCGATGAAAATCAGATTACTAAAAGTCTGGTGCATATCGGGATAGAAATGTCCAGAAAACTGACTCCACTACGGCCTTCTTTCAACCACGTCACAACACGCCCAATCCGACTAATATGTTTTAAAGTTACCAAGCAACCAAGGCACATGGGGGCTACTCTCAGTAAGACGGATGGGATAAGTTTAGTCAACGCATAGCACCAGGCAATATGGCACTGTAGCCAGTTGAGCGGTTTAAACGCGGTATTTCAGAAGTAAAATTTTCATTTAAAACTTATATTTATAGTTGCGTTTACACTATGTTCTCGGCGGTTACGGCGGCCACGTTTCAGACAGCCGTGATCAAAACGGGATAAACGTGAGGCAGCACAGGGGAACGGGATAGCCAAACGTAGCAGGCCGTGATAACCATGGACACCGCGGCAAATGTTTTGACAGTTTAAAAATCTGCCACGGCAGTCACGGCGGAAACGAGAAACGTAATGGGCCGTGATAAAACGGACTGAACGTAACACACCGTGACAGAACGTACATGTTACAGTACGTAGCGAAACTTGGAGGCGGTCCGTAGTGCATCGGGAAGCCATGTTGATGCAAGTGTCGAACATTATACTCTTCTTTACCATTATTTAATTTGTTTCTATTGTTACGTGCCAGGCGTAACTAGAAGATTAAGGAAACCAACAAGTTGGTTAGCCAGCAACAAGCTTTGTTTAAAATTTAACAAATCTATTTAGAAGTGATTTAATCAGTAATTACATGTGAAACAATCAAAAGCATATATACAATCAAACAAAAATGAATGTACAATACCTTTCAAGATGTTAATTCCCTTAAAGAATGTCTGAATGTCCCTCAGAATTTTTTAACACAAGTCTGTATCAGTTTCTGATCCCAAGAATTAAAGTTTGTTTCAAAATAGCACTATGTCCCAATCCAGAATCGAATATCACAAAGTAATCCAAGAATAAGTTTAAATTTTAAGAGGTCACTCTTTTTGGCCTTATCTAACAGCTCCTGAGAAGGCGCAGCAATAAAGTCACTTAGTTTGAATGACATGGTTGCTTTTTGCTGGCTTTAGCTATTTAAACAGCAAACAGTGAAGATACTTTAGAATTTTAAATAAATTTGGTGCACAAGAAATTTCAATCCCGGACTCGAGCCCCCAATTCTGTTACGTGCCAGGCGTAACTAGAAGATTAAGGAAACCAACAAGTTGGTTAGCCAGCAACAAGCTTTGTTTAAAATTTAACAAATCTATTTAGAAGTGATTTAATCAGTAATTACATGTGAAACAATCAAAAGCATATATACAATCAAACAAAAATGAATGTACAATACCTTTCAAGATGTTAATTCCCTTAAAGAATGTCTGAATGTCCCTCAGAATTTTTTAACACAAGTCTGTATCAGTTTCTGATCCCAAGAATTAAAGTTTGTTTCAAAATAGCACTATGTCCCAATCCAGAATCGAATATCACAAAGTAATCCAAGAATAAGTTTAAATTCCAGTAAGATAGATTTTGACTTCTTAATAGTAACAGTACCCAAAGATTGTCCTTATGAAAATTTGTAGCCCTTATATAGCACTGAGGAACATTCAGGATTCTTCCAGCAAATTCTATGATATCATATACTAAAAATAACAAGTTGTTTACCAAAATTTAATGTTTTGGAATATTCTAGAGAGGCCATTATCCCTCCAGAAAATTCCACAATATTCTTTTGACATAAAAAAAGATTTTTCTAGAAGATTCTACATCTTTGGTTCTTCCAGATTTTTCCGGACTTTTCCGTCAAAGAACAATTTGAAATTTCTAGAAAATTCTGAAGTAAACAACCTGTTTATGTCCAATATCTGGGACACTAAAAGTAAATAATTGCTAAGGACAACAAGTAAACATCATATGTATAACATCATACTTTCCTGGGCATACTCCCTTGGGAAGTTTACCAGTACTGAATGCACATCTTTCAACAAGTAACTGTCATACATAACACTATTATATACATTACACTCCAGTTCATGTTTTTAATAATTTTACTTCTATTTTATCTAATTTGTAATATGTTTCATTTACTCTGACGGGTGTATTTTTGCATCCTGGTGCATATACTGCATATGAGCACGGTTTAAGAAATACTTAAGTTGGTCGTATGTTGATCTTAAAGTTGAGATGACTTTGAGTTAACAAACATAATCTTCTTTTTCAAACGCAAAAGTTTGACACCAGAAGTTTCTTCATTATATTTATGTATATTTACATTTTTGATGCAGTCGTAATGAATCTTTAGAACTGAAATGCGGTTCATACAATGTAGCTCCATGAACAACAACAGTGTGTCAGGCGACAAGACATGATCCAAATGACGTCATCAAACCCACGGCTCTTCCCGGTGTAATTGGACGTTGTAAACGTCATGACGTCATCGATGTCGTTCCTCTGTTTGAACACACACCGTGCATGATTTCTCTGTTTGCTTGTTAATGTGATCAATTTGATAATTTTTCAATACGCAATAGAGAGAAATGAATGTTAATATAAGCAATGAGTTTGGTTTTGAAGCGTAAATAGCTATGAACTATGAACCACAGTGGGTCGCTTGCAAATCGTACACGAGCCCCTTCGGCGTTCAGTTACTTTACAGTCGACCCACTGTGGCTCATAGCTCCATGAACATCAGGGAATGGAATTTAATTCTTAAATAAAGACGACGAGAAGCATCTTTTGCAACTCGAAGTTAAAAGTGTTCAATTTGGAAATGAAAGTTTGACGTCTCGGGTGAAGAAGAGGGCGATGTTATATCTTAAAAAGGCTGAGCCGTTAGGCTCACGGAAAGCTTTTACTAGTATCGGCTTTCATCGGTACCCGTCCGTCGTCCGTTGCTGTCCACCGTTTTCAAAATTCTTTCCAGAACCGCTTGTTCACGGTCACGGGGGCAGCCTAGTAGAGATTTTCGAATTAAGAGAGCCCGGACATCGGGTAAAATATAGCGATGTCAACCGGAGTCCGAACGTTCGGACTTCGGATCTTGTTCCGAAGTTCGGATCCAATCACATCGAAGGTTCGCTAAAAATCAAAGTGTCCAATATATAATACGTTATGATAACATGTCAAGGTCTTTGCCTGACAGATCTTTAATGAGCGAATTCTTAAGCTGGTGTGTGTATACATGCAGGAAAGAAATAGAATTCCATTAATAATTATGATTATCTATGAAGTGTCTACTTAAATGTTCGCTGAAAGTTTGACAAAATGGGAACTTGAGTAAATGTTCAGGAATGTTTTGATGACGGCATAATTTTGCAAATTAACTGAGATGTAGAAAGGAGTAAATATATGACATATGCGTCACAGTCAGTAAATGTGGCTTGCTTCCGGTGGCTGTAAAAGTGACACTTTTAACAATGAAATATGTTTATAATTTTTAACATATGTGTATTGCTATTTTCAACTTTAAGTATGATGTTATATGACGTTTTTCTCTGCGTCACATCAACGGCAACACAAGCTAAGTTCAGCAACTCTTGCTTATGAATGCTCATCATAGGAACACTGGATTTACATAAATGTACATGTAGATCTATGATCTAGTTCGATATATGGACCGCGTCATGAGAAAATCGGATTTTTGCATATGCGAAAACAAAGGCAGTTATCAGCTGTGCAGTAACCTTAGCGCCTTAGTTTTCGCTACATGGATAGCACATTTTCACCTCTACTTATAACCAAACGTTCAAGATTCTAGCTTTATTCTGTGACTGTACAGACTGGTTTGTGTTGAACCGGGTCGGAACCCCCGAAGACCGATTTTTCTCGCGTCACGGCTCTTATGATCCGAAGGTTCGAACCATCCGGATGTTTGTTTCCAAACCTCCGAACCTTTAATCTTACACCGCAACCCCTTATTTTCGTCCATGTTGGTTTTTCAATCGTTTATAGACTAATATTTACATTTTTATTGCAATCGTCCTACATGAAAGTATCTTTCTTGATGTTCTTCATTTCCCAATGAAAAACATTAAGTCACGTGATCTAGAGGCCACGCCTATTGGCGGGGCGACGTCAAAAACCAACCAGTGACGTTGTTTGTTTATTCTTGTTGGCGTGACGTCGGTCGCGTACCGCCATGACGTTAAGTGCGAAAATTTGACGTTTTGGCTGTTCCAAAATTACGTTAAGTCGAATTTAATGTCAAATAACATGAAAATGAGCGATGATATGTGCAACTGAAAATCTGATACATGATTGATAATATAAAATGTAAATATAAGTATTGAAATTCAGATTTTAGCTTTCACTGGATGATGAAAAACATTAGCTGTTTTAATGTCTCCGAGAAGCCCTTCGGGCTTCACAGACATTTAAGTAGCCTAATATTGTTCATCATCCAGTGAAAGCTAAAATCTGAATTCCAATCCTTAAGTAATTGCTGCAGCGACACAAATGGTCAAGTTAGCAACAAATTTGCTGCAGTGAAAAATATCAAATTATCAGCAATTTCATGAACCAACACTTTTTGTCGATGAGTTTTTTTTTAGTTTAAACTGTATTTATTTCTTAAACTCATTATACAACATCATACATATAACATTACAAAGCATGATAATTTCGAACAGGATTTGAAAACAAACAGTTATGCTTTTTTGAATCATTTCCTGCAATAAAAGTACATTTTGTGAATGGAGGTAGTGGAATTACATACATTATCATATTGATCTGTACTTAGAGTGTATAATAGGTACTGTGTCACACTAAGAATAATGAGAGAGAGAGAGAGAGAGAGAGAGAGAGAGAGAGAGAGAGAGAGAGAGAGAGAGAGAGAGAGAGAGTTTTTTTCGTTTTAGCCTGGCTGTGAGCACTATAGAAAACGATTATGAATGTTGCAAACAATACGTTTCTATCAAACCTATGACACGAGTTATGGACTAAATGCCCTGCTAGTAGTAAAAGTGAAAAAAGTCATGTTAGCAGTAAATTTGCTTCAGCGGTAAACGGTCAAGGTGGCAGCAATTTTGCTGCAGCGAAAAACAGTCATGCTAGCTGCAATTTTGATGCAGCCAAAAATGTTAGGTTAGCAGCAATTTTGCTGCAGCGAAAAACGATCATGTAAGCAGCAATGTTGATGCAGCAAACATAGTCATGTTAGAAGCAAACCTGCTGCAGCGAAAATTGGTCAAGTTAGCAGCTGCAATGTTGCCTCGGCATATTTTTTTTTTGATTGTTTTCGTTTCAGTATAGCTGTGCAATTTTGATGCAGTGAAAAGCGGTCATGTTAGCGGAAATTTTACTGCAGCGATACATGATCAAGTTAGCAGCAATTTTGCTGCAGCGAAAAATGGTACTTTAACATGTAGCAGCAGTTTTGCTGAAGAAAATTTTGTTTACGGTTATTTTATGTCTGGCTGTGAGCGCTATAGAAAATGATGATGTATGTTGCAAACAGAACTTTTCATCCCGCCTATGACCCAAGTAATAGACCAAAGTTCCCAAACCAGCAGTAAAAGTGAAAAATACTAAAAGATTGTTTAGTTATAGTGTGGCTGTGAGTGTGGCTATAGAAAACATTGACGAACGCCTCAAACAATGTTTTCTGGTGGAACGCAAAACTTCCGTGTTACATGTAACAGCAATTTTCCAGCAGCGGAAACCGGTCATGTAAGCTGCAGGTTTGATGGCAAAAATGGTTATTTATATGTTAGCAGCAATTTTGATGCAGAAAAACGGTACAAAAATTAGCAGCAAACCTGCTGCAGCGAAAAAATGGTCATGTCAGCTGCAATGTTGCCTCAGCATTTTTTTGTCTCCGATTGTTTTCGTTTCAGTCTGGCTGTGAACAACAATTTTGCTGCGATGAAAAGCGGTCATGTTAGCAGTAATTTTGCTGAAGCGAAACACGGTCATGTTAGCAAACAAATAAATGCAGCAAAAATGGCCAAGTTAGCTGCAAATCTGCTGCAGCGAAAAACTGTCGAGTAAGCAGCGATGTTGCCCCAGCAAATATTTGTTTCCGATTGTTTTTTATTTCACTCTGAATGTGAACAGCAATTTTGCTGCAGCGAAAAGCGGTCATGTTAGCAGTAATTTTGCCGCAGCGAAAAAGTGTCATGTTAGCAGCAATTTTGCTGCAGTGAAAAACGGTCTTGTTTTAGTGTGGCTAAATTTTGATGCATCGAAAAAGGGTTAATTAAGCAGCAAACCTGCTCCAGGGAAAAGCTGTAAAGTCAGTATCAATTTTGCCGCAGCGAATTTGTCTCCGGTTGTTTTCGTTTAAGTCAGGCTGTGAACAGCGATTTTGGTGCTGCGAAAAACTGCTATGTTAGCAGTAATTTTGCTGCATCGAAGAAAAACGGTCAAGTTAGCAGCAAGTTTGCTGCAGCTGTGAGCACATTAAAAAATAAAAAAAAAATGTTTGCGGCATTCATCAACGTTTTTCTAGCGCTCACAGTCAGATTAAAACGAAAACAAAAATTTCACTCTTACTACCGGCAGAAAATGTTTGTCAATAACTAGGGCCATAGATTCGAAAAGTAATGTTGGCGGCATTCATAATTGATTTCTATAACGCACACAGCCAGAATAAAACGTAAACAAAATGTCGTCAGTTTTATTTTCACTCTTAATGCTGGCAAGGAACTTCGGTCCATAACTCGGCTCACAGGTTAAAAATTATGTTTACAACATTCATCATCGTTTATATATGGCTTACAGCCAGATCAAACTGCGAAAGAACACTAAGTTGACGTTGGGTCCTGGGTTGGATAGCAAAATTCTGCTTGCGGAATTCATCATCGTTTTCTATGGCGCTTACAGCCAGGCTAAAACGAAACAAAATCTTCGACAAAAATTTTCGCTGCAGCAACTGCTACATGTAATTTAACGTTTTTCGCTGCAGTAAATTTGCTGCTTACTTGACCGTTTTTCGCTGCAGCAAAATTGCTGCCAACTTGCAAAATTGATGCTACAAAATTGCTGCTACAAAACTGTTGCTTGACCGTTTTTTCGCTGCAGCGAAATTTTCTGCCAACCTGGCCGCTTTTCACTGCTGATACTTTGCTGCTAATGCACCACTCATTCGTATCCACGGCTTCTTTAGGGCGGGCAGCGGGGCTAATGTACCGGGGTTTAACCTTTGAGTCCCGGCATTGCTGGGGATGTGCCGAGGTTTTAATTTCCATATATTTTAAGATCACATTAATTCAAATTAGATTCTAGTTGTATTTTCTAACGTTTTATTAAATGTTTGGTCCTTATTTAATTTGCAAATGTACCTGTACATTTACATGTAGAAATTCAAGCCTGTTTCTCATGTACATTTATGTTTTATTAGAACAAAACCAGCTGTTGTTCCATATTATTGTCAGCCTCCGGAGAGCCGCAGCTTTTAGCAGGGATTGTGCCACAAATCTGACCCCGCAGTGCCGGGCTTTTAGCGGGGCTTTAAAACTAAAAAGTTAAACGCCCCAATATTCCCCGGCCCCAAGTGACTTGTGCATAACTTGACCGTTTTTCGCTGCAGCAAAATTGCTGCTAGCTAGACCGTTTATCGCTGCAGCAGAAAATGCTGCTAACGACCGTTTTTCGCTGCAGCAAATTTAACGCTAACTTGCCTGTTGTAGCAGACTTGTTGTTAACATGCACGTTTGCTGCTACCATGACCGTTTTTGCTGCAGCAAAATTGCTGCAAACTTGACCGTTTTTCACTGCAGAAAATTTACTGCTAGCTTCACCGTTTTTTCGCTGCAGCAAAATTGCTGCTATCTTGGACCGTTTATCGCTGCAGCAAATTTGATACTACGTTGACCGTTTTTCACTGAGGAGAAATTGCTGCTTAGAGTAATTCAGTAATTCACTTTGGCTCCATGTTGCCATATCTAAAGGGTCACTGAAGAGGCTTAAGTAGCCGAAACCATGTTATGTCCCATTCCCATTCTCATTAATATGTTCACTGCTCTTAAAGGATCTCAGTTTCATTTTATTTGCTATTACTGCTGCTGGTGTTGTGCCGTGTGGCGGCCCTAAAAAGTCTCCCCGTACATCATCCGTAGTGCAGATTATATTTTCTGTTCGGTCCTTTGAGATCAGCGAGGATATTCTGAGAAATCAGAAAATTATTATCGGTTTAGATACATTTTCTAACCAATATTTAAAATTTTTGGTCCAATTTGGATAGTATTAGTCTTTGTATTGAATACTCAATATAGTCCATACTATCTCCCTTTGAATGTTTTTGCTGCTTCAAAAGGATCAAACCTTTATATTTTATTTGCTATTACTGCACCTGGTGTTGTGTCGTGTGGCGGTCCTAAAAAGTCTCCCCGTACATCATCCATAGTGCAGATTATATTTTTATTTGGGTTCTTTGAGATCATTAAAGATATTCAGAATGTTCAAAACACTCCCTTTGAGAAATATACTTGTAAGCAATGTTTGAATTATTTGACCCCGTTTAGGAATCCCGTTTAGGATTTAGACTTCTCATGTAAATTTTCCAATTTCCAAATTGCAGTACAATAGACTGGCTTTCGTTGCCGGTTTATAAAGGGTTACTGATGAGGGTCCATTACCCGAAATTGTGCAATATAGTCCATACTATCTCCCTTTGAATGTTTTTGCTGCTTCCAAAGAATCAAACCGTTATATTTTATCTGTTGAAAGTTGCAAAATTACAGTAATTCACTTTGGCTCCATGTTGCCATATCTAAAGGGTCACTGAAGAGGCTTTGGTAGCCGAAACCATGGTATGGCCCATCCACATTCTCATTAATATACTACTCAAACTTTGATAAGCATCAAAACTTTATTTTGATTACAGGACATATTGGTAATCTAACACCCGAAATTTTGCTATAGATATATAGCAGCACCATCACCGTGCTTTTTTTTCGCGTTGCCTGCGAGCCCTTCTCACAGACTTGCAGAAACGAAGGAAACCCCCTGCATTTATAGTTGTCACTGTTGCCTACCCAATCCAATTCTGTCATTCATCCTCTCTTGCTGGTTCATTCAACTGTAAAACTGTTTTGATAATCGAATGTCGATACTTTTGTGTCTAAAATGCACGTTTGAAATTTTTTACAGAAATCTGTGATTTTTGGTTTAAAACACCAAAAACTTTTTTTTCGCTTAAAAATGTTGTCCTTTGCATGGCGAGCATGAAAACCGTTTTTGAATACGCACTTTGGTTAGCTCAAACCAGCGTTTTAAAATTTGTTGTCAGATGTTTAATCACATAATACAAATTACGTTCAGTCAAATGACAAATGTTTTAAAACGGTGTAAAATCGAAACCAATGCCCGTAGCTCAAATCGGTTTTCTGTTCCATACTCGAAGCCCAAAGGGCAACGTTTTGAGCGAAAATAAATCTTTTGGTAAAAAATCGTGATTAACCAAAAATCACAGATTTTTGAAATTTTCCAAAAGTGCATTTTAGACACAAAACTATCGACATTTCGATATCAAAACAGTTTTGCAGTTGATTGAACCAGTAAGAGCAGATGAATGACAGAATTGGCTAGGGTACGCAACAGTGGCAACTTCAGTTTCAGGGAGTTTCCATCGTTTCTGCAAGTCTGCGAAAAGCGCTGGCAGGCAACGCGAAAAAAGATGGAATGTTTGCACAGTGTTGGTATTGCATCATATCTATAGCAAAATTTCGGGTGTTTGATTACAAGTTTGTTCTTTGAACAAAAATAAAAATTTTGATGTTTATCAAACTTTAAGTAGTATACGTTCACTGCTCTTAAAGGCTCTCAGTTTTCATTTTTATTTACTTGCAAAATTGCTGCTTACTGGCAAAATTGCTGCTACAAAATTGCAGGTAACTTGACAGTTTTGGCAACAGAGAAATTGCTGCTAACAGAACCGTTTTTTCCTAATTTGGACGGTATGGAGACACCGTCAAGTGCATTGCCCTGCCTTTTGACAATCTTCAGGAAGAAACAGATTTATTTGATTTGTTTTACAATGTCGTGTACACATAAAATGTCATTTCTCTATTTACTTAGTTTGTTTTGAGACGATCCTGATTTTTAGCTTGATTTCAACTGAAGTTCAATGTCCGTATCCGTCACCGTCTTAATGCGTAAATGTCTATTATTACTTTGATTACGGAGAAACATGTACAGGTCCATCCATGGCATGCATCGAGATGTAATAGCTCTGTCACATATTCACGTATCAGCGGCGTATCGCTCGCGTATCTATGAGAGTTTTGATACACCAAGGTCTGAGCTGTATTTCGTTCGAGCGACGTATATGTACCACGTACGTGTGACGTTCCTGTTACGTTCCCGCGTATGAAATGTATGCGTGACGTATCTACGGCGTATGTACTACGTTCCAGAATTATCTGCTGCATATCTGACCTGTACCAATTGCTTTTTAATACCTATCAAAACAAACGCTTGTGTTCCATTTGATCATGCAATTCGCACATTACAGTTATCAATTATCAGCGGTTGAAGCTGCCACCCGAGAAATTTAGATACTATTAATCTAGATTTACACCTAAGAAAAAAACCGAGGTGGTGGTGGGGGTAGAAACATCTCCAAGCTCCCCATCCTGGTCGTAAGACGACATGAACAAAGACTAAGGCTACACCAAGCGTAGTCCTGAATGAACCCTGCATGACACCCAGAACCGTGAGAAACATCGGAAAACGAAAACATTAATATAGAAGCATTAAGATTCTCTTGGAACGCCACAAAGTATTCCTAATACGTCACTCATACTCCACAGCAGCGAAACGTACGTGGCACATACGCAACGCATACGCCATTGACACGCGAGATACGTCACACGTACGTCGCTGATATGCCGTAGATACGAAAAGAGAGTCGAGGGTAAGCCACACATACACCGCACATACGTATGTAGCAGATACAATAGATACGCTGTACGTACGTCACGGTAACGTGGCATGTTAACCGTGACGTACGTGTGGCGTACCAGGAGTATGAGCTACGTATTTATCGGCGTTCCTGCCACGTTACTTTCGTATGTCTGACATATGTGTGACGTATGTACGGCGTATCGGACCTGCCACGTACGTGCTACGAATTTTTAAGTGCGCAAATAAAAACGTAGCACCTCTGCATGTACAGTGTATCGTACAATGATCTGCTAAATGCTTCTGTTTAATGCATCGTAGATTTCGGTAAAATTGGGTTGATGTTTGTACTTTATTCGTCTGGCCGAGCCTATTCTAATATGCATGTCTAACAATTATGTACTCATAGTCAACCGTATGTACGTATTAAAAGTTTAATCTAAATGCCAACAATAGACCTCGCTCATATTCTTATTTGCGCGATTCTTTTAAAATGCGCATGTTGTTTGTACAAAAACATTGTGTTAAAACTGTAAGCATGTCTGTCTCTTTGCCTGTATCAATGAAACTTTACTCCGTAACCTCTATTTGCAGTCGCTTTATCGTATGGCAGCGGTCAATTTATTGCATTAAATTGTCCGTTAATAATCTGCCAAACACATTTTGGCATCTAAAACAACTGGTTTAATTGGATGGATGTCAGTCATACATGCATATTGTAAACAAGTCTGAATGCAATAATGTGAATCTGCGTTTTTCACGAAAACTCAAGTTCGCGAGAAACTAGAAAACATATAAAACATAATTTGTTTGAGTTAAAGGGCGGGTTTGATACCATTTTCTTCCTCTAAAAGATACCTGAAGAAACTAGCTATAGACCTGACATTGATTGAATTTTATTGGTCTCAAGACACAGTCAATTACTGATAACATCTGCAGTTACATGCTCATCAGTCCAATTTAGAAGTTGCTTGAGCCAACTGACATTCAAATTTTATGCATGACTTTGGAGATACTTTTATTGTGTTTGCCCCAAAACATAGATTGCGAATAATGTGTAGCCACAATCTGTTTACAGCAAAAATATAAAAACAAATGAAAAGTTTCATTTTTTACAGCTGAACTAGCGTGTTTTCGTAATGGAATCTATTCAATGACAACAGGTTCACTGGCCAAAACCTGCATTCTTTCATTTTCTCAAACCTCAAATGGTTTGTACCATTCTGTATTGCCAAATGTGTCCATTTAGTGATGAATGAAATCCCTTTGTTGGATCATGAGAATGTAGTAACAAAATATGGTCTCCTATACTTTCTACTTTAAGCAGTGCTTGAAAGCAGTCTATTTGTGTAGAATGACTCACTTTGAAAATGGTTCAAAGGCTATTTAATTATTTTAATTACTCGTTTACGCTCACAGTAAACTACTACTGTACTAAGGCTATGAAGGGACGGTCAGGTATCCTTGCCACACTATTACTGGACAAATTCAGAAGTGGCAGATTACCAGTACTGAATGCACATATTTCTTTCACCACTGTCTGACAAATGTTCTTCTTTGAACAGCCAAAGAGAAAGATTATAATCAAATACCCCCACCCCCCCCCCCCCACACACACACACTTGTGACCCTATATGTAATTATAAACTGATGTTTCCAAAAGCATAACCTGACATGTTTTGGATAACTCTAATTCTTCTGTTCTACAAGACTGATCTTGAAGCAATTAGATTTGACCTGATGACCAACTATGCTGAAACCATTACGAAATCATACTGTGAGCAAATGCCATTAACCTTGATTAACATCATGGATTCTGTCAGTCATTTTCAGTTCCCCTGGACTACAATCAGCAATTGTCCCTCCGTCCGTACGTGTTTATACTCGTATCTCAGATAAACGAAGGGGAATTCAGAAAAATTATTATGATGGGCTCAAGTTCATTTTATTTTCTATTACTGCAGCTGGTGATGTGCCGTGTGGTGGCCCTAAAAAGTATCCCCGTACAACCACGGTTTTCGCATTTCGCAAATTTTACATCCGCTGTGTGAATAATTCGTACCAATATATTACATGTGCATGTACAATTGTGATATTTGCGTATGTTTAATTTTGGTATGATGTTTTTGGATGAACTTTAAACTCAATAATCAAACAATTTTTGGCTTGGTGTCTGAAAAGGTAAAAGTAAGAAATTATCACGAAAACTTGCCCATGCAAAATACAGAAAAAAATCAGCAGAAAAACTGAAACTTTCTTTGAAAAAAAAATCGATATTTTAATAAAGAAATTTTGCCCGAGGGTACACGTAAGAACCGCGATGAAACACATAATCTACATGTTTCCAATAAAAAGTGGGGTTTAAGGTTTAAGTGGGTATAGTTTTCATGGACATGTTTTCCTGATGATGATCAGGAAATAGCGCAATCCCCACTCCAAAATCCAAGGTGGGAAAAACAAATAGAAAATTAGGTACTAATGCAAAGAGAACATGTCGTTAGCCGAGTGAGCGGGTATTTCCAAAGAGGTGGCCACTCAGTTACACGATCGTTACTAAACTTGTGAAAACGAAACAAATTACATACAGCACAAAAAATCACTACCAAAACACAAACTAACTAGAACCACAACAGAAGCATCACATTGGAACGATCAGTAATCTAAAGTACTGAGGAATTTATCCTATCTTTGATACTAAATTTTCACATATGCGAACATTTGGTATTATGACGTGTGAATAATTGGTACGTATCCATCCCACCCTTGAAGAACGGGGATGGCTTTTTCAACGATGTGAAATTGGTTCTGAATTATCAAATAATTACCATGCTCAGTCTGACGAATTGGAATCGATGCTTCTGATTGCTTTATTGAAGTGTGACTGTGATCGGCCTGTTTGTCTACGAGATATACGTACTACATGTTTGAAAGTCCGAACGGACACACAAACGGAGGAACACACGGGCAACGGCTCGAGTTCCATCCTATAACCTTATATTATAGGAATTTGCCCCGATCGCCGTACGATTTTTTTGCCAGCACATTTCCCTACGATTTTTTGGACATCGCAGATGACCATGGACTACGATGTACATGTATGTGTTTACAATTCATACGTCCGATTTCTTGGTCTGGCTTTAGTCGACATTCTGAGACAAAAACATACGGAGATCGTAAGGAAATCGTACGGTCTCCGCAGTATTTAAAACCTTACAGAGCCCATGAGATGTTCCTACGACCGCATGATTTTAATGGTATCGTACGAACATCTTGCGACAATCGTGCAATAGCCGTACGGAGGCCGTACGATCACCTTAAGATTACATGTACCTTACGATTTTTGTCCCAAAATTATCATGAAAATCGTGCGATGACCGCAGGGTCTCCGTAGAGCGCCCATACGATGCAACTATGACATGTCTACGGCCTACGGTCTTACGATTTTTTAACATTTGTCAACGTGCAGACTACTGTAAATTCGGAAATTTTCGCGAGACTTTTATTTCGCGAATTTTCGATTACCGAATTATTAGCGAGTTCTTGAATTCGCGAGCGAGTACTCGTGCAGTCTATAAAGCTTATAGTAATTCTTTATTAGCGAGAACTTTATTTTCGCGAGTCAACGAATTCGCGAATATTAGCGAAAATTAAGTTCTCGCGAACATTTCCGAATCTACAGTATTACAAAATCGTAGAGGCTACAGCTATCGAAGGAAGCCGTAGAATCGTAGCCTGGACATCGTAGGGTCGCCCTGCGGAGACCGCAAAAAATGCAAAACATTGGCATCGCACGGTCATCGTAGTGCAATCATATGCCGAATGTAACCTAGGCATTAATAGCCATATACTTTTTACACTGGCGTTTGTGCCTAAACTTAGGCTGACAGACGACGTAGGCTGACTAAACTGAAACTATGCCAAATGTGACCTAGACATTATTAAACATTATATAGTTTCACTGGCGTTTGCGCGCAAACACTTTATTACAGACGATGTATGGTATTTAGGCAATGCAAACTAAATTGAAACTACATTTTGAAAAAAAAAATGTCAGGATGGCATTAGCTTGATATATGTACTAGGTAGTTTTTCAACATGCTGGAACTATCAATCATGCAAAAAGAGTGGCATTTTGAATGTTTTTTTTTTTTTTTTTCAACTTTTTAGATCGAGAAAGAGTCACTGCATGAGTATCTCAATATTCATTTTTCAGCTGTTAAATAAGATTTTCAGGGTAAATTATCTTTGTAAGCAGTTCCGCAATTTCTTAGTTGTAAACAGCATAAATTATGCAACGCTTTCTTTACATCACTGTAGCGACAATTCATAACCAAATGAAATAAAATGACAAAAAACGAGCTTGGCACATTGCAGATTTCGCCATGTGCATCGTCCGGGTCCATCTGAGACAAACAATTAATGCGGGAAACTGATCCGCGATCTGAAACGTTGCTCTTGAGAATTGATGTATTATGACAAGCAGATGGTTGTAACCCCGGATTGGACAAGGCTAATGATTCGACTGATGTCTGCCAAATTTCACGCGTACATTTTCTTTCACATGAATAATTACATCCTTACATTTCTAAAACATTCGAAAACGGCGTCCAAATTGTAAGTATATGAGTATGTTTTGTGTTACCAATATTAAGGAATTAATATATACATGTAATTATTATTATTATTTGTTTTAATACGTACACACAAAGCGCTCGGACTTTTTGTATTGCATTACTACACAGCGTGAATCGGCTAGTCCACGGAAAAATCTGCTTGTACGCTGGCATCTTGACATATTTACCTGCATAATCACGCAACCTCTTAGAACTTATTGCACTCAAGTGCGAGATTTGTTTTCTATCAATATTGAATAGTCCACATGAAATGGCAGACGGTTTGCGATGTTCCTTATAATTCAATTTGATGTGTTTTTCTGGGCGTTGGCTTGCGTTAGCGCGGGTTTCATTTTTATCGAGCCATAAAATCATTGGAACGGCGCGTTGAAGGTAGGAGTATTTATATGCTTCATTTAGTTTCTTAGTTCATCGTCACGTTGTGAAAGTGATTTTCAAACAATGCTTTTGATCATTATATGTTAGAGGTGTTGGGGAAACTTCTGACCCTAATTCTGTCTAATTTCATAGTGCAGCCTGTTCAAGTTAGGATCGGTCTGTTTTCTTGGTTGCACTGTAAAGCACAAAAGCGCTAGATATCATCCAACTCTGTCCATTTTAGTCTGATCATCAGTATGTGCATACGTTACAAACGTTGTGTTCTTTGGGAGCGATTGGTTGATTGTATTGGAGTAGGGAATGAATGTGACCACCCTATTGTATGCATTGCATTACTTAGAAAGCACAGGATCTTATCACCGCTGAATAAACACGCAGACTCGAAACATCTTTACACCCCCCATGCACAAACACACATAATATCAATGTTTGGACTTCTTAATTGTAAGTTGTGATTTTATATGCACACAAGCACTTCTTTTTGTATCACATAATAATGTGCAGCGACATCATAATTTGTATATCTTTTTCAGACTTTGTACCTGACTCAAAGCGATCAAGACTGCTGAAGACACCGAAAACATTGAAAATTAATTTTAAAAAGTGAAAGTTGTTATTCATTTTCACGCCCTTTTCAAAATTGTTTGAGGTCATCAGTAGGTAGGACGAAAACGGGAGAAACCACATGTCACGCCCTCAAGCAGAACTTGGTTTGTTTCACAATTGCACCGCGTGGGGATCGAACGCACAACAAACACAGCGATGCGATGATCGAATGAGTAAGCGCGTTAATGAAATCAGTGCTCTTATCCACTCGGCCAAGAGGTAAAGGGGGTGGGGGGCGCCCTATGAAAGTTTGCTTCTTTTGTCGTAATGGTTCTCAACATCACAAAATATCATGATACAATTGATCGTTCCAAGTCGATACTTCTGTGGTGGTTCTTTTTGTTTTATGTCTTGGTGTTTAAAATATTTTGTGCTGTTGGCGCCTTATGTATGTTTTCATATTTTTAGTTAAGTTAAGGTAACTGAGTGGCCACCTATTGCGAAAATAGCTGCTCATTCGGCTTACGAAATGTTTTCATGGTATAAGTACCTGATTGTTAGTTTGGTTTTTTCCCCACCTCGGTTTTTGGAGTGGGAATCTTTTTCTGATTGCGCCTTTTCCTGATCTTTGCCTACATGTAGCTTTCCATATAAAGTCTAAGGACCACAACTCGATCTTGGAATTACAGACGCCATATTTCTGAAATTATGCTGGCTGAGTGCCCAAGTACACAGCCAAAACTAAAACTAACTTATCAATGGTCGGACACATCCACTGCATGCATTCCCGGAACAGCTAAGACGCTGATCATTTGGTTCGCAGCACAGTGGTAAGACATCTTGCAGCACACCTAACTCTGAAAGCTCTCAGCGACTGAATTTATAAACTAAGTTTATTGATCTACCATTCGTGTCCTACGTAATAAACGAGCAATTCGATTTTACAGCTAATACAAAAATTACCTACTGACATGTTTCAAAACCACAAATGTATTTCATTGATTTTCAAGGCTTATCAAAATTCTGATACTTTCTATTCACGATTCAAACGTTCCTTGAAATAATTATTTTATTAAACACTTATCAAAATTATGATAACTCCCAAGTCTCAAGAAATCATGTTATCAGAATTTTGATAAGGCGAAGCTTGATTCGTTACAAAACGTGCTATCGAAATTATGATAAGGGCTTCCAGCTTCAAAACAGCAAAGTGGTGGTACATAACAAAAGTAGTTTGATAAGGGTGCCTATCCTTAGCCCGCTTGAAATTGAGGAACTGGAAAATCTCAATTGAAATCGGATGCTGTTATTAATGTTTTTTTTTTTTTTTTGTTTTTTTTGTTTTTTCTTTTTCGTTTGGCTGTGATCGCTATGTAGAAAATGATGATGAATGCTGCAACAGAACTTTTCTAGACCACATATTACCAACGTTATGGAAAATATTGCCGATTTTTTTTACAGTTTCATCGGCTGTGAAAACTATAGGAAACAAATACTTAGGCCGCAAACAAGACTTTTCTATCCCACCCATAACAAAGCTTAAGAGAAAAGTTACCTGCCAGCAGTAAAAGTGTCCATAGACTGGGTAATAGATGGGATATAAAACGTCTGATTTTGATGACATGCATTATCCTTTCTTATAGCGCTCATAGACAGACATAAACGAAAACAAGAGGCCAAACCTTGGTGATTTGCTCATCAGTGTAAGCTTCAAGATAGACGATGATACTCTGGAGCCTTGTCTGTATGGACCCCATTGGCAAAATTGACAGTATTTATAAAGAGGAGTACTATACACTGATTTGCACTAAATATGACAGATATGGGCCTTGTGGTTTAGAAAACTTTTTTTTTCAATCTGATGCAATAATTCCCCCACCTCAATGATGCTTTGATAAAATTTGATGGCATTTGCCATGGTCGTAGAGATAGTCATATTTGAAAGTGTAAACGGATGAACGCACAAACGGATGCATGGACGCCGGCTCAAGTACCCTGATCCTATAAGCTCACCTTGTGAGGGCATAGGTGAGCTAAAATATTAGCCAAAAAACAAAAAATCCACTTTTAATGTTAGTGACAGGGAACTCGGGTCACAGGCGGCAAAGCCTGGCATAGAAAACATGTTTGTGACATTCATCATTGTTTTCTAATGCACTCACAGTCATTCAAAAACGAAAAACGTTGTCGACAAAAATTTTACTAGGGAACTTTTGTCTGTATCTCGGGTAATAGGAGAGATAGAAAAGGTGTGTTTGTGGAATTCATCTTTCTTGCTATTGCGCTAATAGCTATATTTGAACGAAAACAATAGGTGACAAAAAGTTTCGCTGAAGCTAACTTGACTTTTTTTTTTGCTGCTGCAACAAATTTGCTGCTAACTTGGCTGAGCTGTTAGGCAAATTCAACAAATGTGTAGTATGACAGAACAACACTTTACAGATCCGTACTGTGGCTTCCAGTAAGAAGTTATTGCACTTTTTTTCTGACGCCTTCATTATTAAATTAGTAATATAAAGTAAGCCTGCGTCAATTTGATATTTACTTGTATCAGAATTAAAGTTTTAAACTTGAAAGGAAAAACAGATAGCCATACAACAAGAATGTTTACCAGGCATTTACTAAGGGAATTTTCAATATAGTCAAACATAAATACAGTCATGTAGTACAGAATATTTTTCTGTGACAGTATTTGTTTACCCATCATTTTGACACTGATTGGTTCAACAATAACAAGTGGGTCAAAGTAACAATCCAAGTGAGAACTACCTATTTTTAAATGTAATGGTCAATTTTGTCATTGTCAATCAAAAATTGACAGGCTCCGCCCTGCACATTGAAAAAAATCAGACAATACACGGGTCGGAAACCTAGGAACTACGAAAATGTGCTAACATAATTTCGTTCCTATGCCACATCCGGGGCCTGTCGCGGTAGTTGCTAGGCCAAGAAACGACAAAAACAAAGGTTGGTGACATTGTTATTTTGATTTTGTTTTTCAACCAAATACGAATTTTCGGCAAGTTCCTAGATTTCCCACCCATGCCTACTGCGCAAACAGAATAGCCCAAGATGGGACGCAGCATTCCTTGGCAACACGTCTTGGGCTATACTGTTTGCCTATGTCATACGCGAAGGACGGGGTTAAGTTCCAGGTATAAGAATACTTCGTAGTACCCAATTGTAATTTTTTGTTCATTTCAAGGTTTCTTTTGTTTTATTTTCTATAACTGCATGTTATCATGGTTATTAACTTTTTTTTTTTTATTTTATTTCTCTTTTTTGTCATTTTTGTTTCGAAAACATGAAGGCGATACATGAACATGTTAGCCATATAATAACAGTATGTTAACTTATTTAGTAATCAGTGTACTTCAATCGGATGTGGATCGTGTGTAAACAATGATTACACATATTCGTGTATATCTAGTTGTCGTATATTACACGTTTGGCAAAGCGGTTCGTTGCTGGAAAGAAGAATTTAGACTTGATTGGCGTCTGGATAATCAGCCTAGGTAAGCCTGACGTCTCTTTAGTTTAAACATATTTATTTCATCTGATAACATATAATACAAACATGAATATACACAGTCAAACAGGATCAGAGCGGAAGCAAACTGCTTATTAAGCTCCTCTCCTGCATCAAAGATATTAATTATGCACTAATAATGACGGATAAAAGTTGTGATATTAATTTTAAGTTAACATTTTATAGTCTGCTGAATTGTATTGTGCATTACGTTACAAAAAGTAATAGTTGTTCTACTACACAGACATAAAAAGGTACAAGTAGGCAAAGATCAGGAAAAGGCGCAATCAGAAAAAGATTCCCACTCCAAAAACCGAGGTGGGAAAAAACCAAACTAACAATCAGGTACTTATACCATGAAACATATCGTAAGCCGAATGAGCAGCTATTTTCCCAATAGGTGGCCACTCAGTTACCTTAACTTAACTAAAAATATGAAAACATACATAAGGCGCCAACAGCACAAAAAATTTTAAACACCAAGACATAAAACAAAAAGAACCACTACAGAAGTATCGACTTGGAACGATCAGTAACACAAAGTTACTGGCGGGCTTAAACCGCTTAAAGTCTCTTTCACATTTGTGAATCTTAAAACAGCATAAAATTGTAAAACTCGTTCCAAAGACATTATTTAACACACAGAACTTGCGCTAAAACAGACCCGCTTTGTGAGATCAGTGTGTTTATCCAAAGATGTAAGGTTTAAATGTAATCCATAAATACCCTATTTCATCAATGTTTAATTGATATGGTTGTGGTAGCTTACATAATGGGGAAAACTTCCGACAAATAGACGGCCTGCTGTATTTTCGACTGTCCAATTTTCCGTTATTCCTAATGGAAAAATTTACCATTACCTGATGATTCAATGTACCATTATCAGTGATGAAAAATTCTTTTAGCGGCAGTAGATGAGTTTAAATCAAAGTATATTACAATAAATAAACTTTTCTTTGGTCTCTACTGTGCTGTTTTCAAAACTTGTTACGGCATAAAACTTTATGCTGACCACAAATATCAGTTTATTATACATGCACAATATGATTTCAATATACAATTCTCACTTACAATTATATATAAAGATTATTTGTTTGAGGCGAATACTAAATATATTTCATCGAGTGTGTTGAAAACATCAGAATTTTCACGATTGCGCAGCACAATTGAAAAACAATCGAGGTTGCCAACACACAAGATGAAATAGATTTGCTATTTATAAAAGTACTTTTTATATTTGAAACAATAATGGCATGTACCATTAAAATAAGATTCTCATTTTATGTTAAACCAAACTGTACATGTAACACGGATAGACGGTGAAAATGCAAAATCAAAAATCAATTATATTTTGTAACCAAATAATGACAATGTAACGTTTTCACGCAGGCAACCCACCATCCTAATCATGTTTTATATAAATGTTTATTGCCTTTGGCTACCATGTCTCAAGAATATTCATTTGTGAAAATGTTGACAGCCGCGCGGATTCCCTGGCGCACCGTTAGTCTAATCCTATAAGCTCACCTTGTGAACCTTTGATTCACTTGATAAACCGGGTTTTAACCGTGACAGAACCGTAGCGCTACCTTGGCAAACCGGGGTAAATCGGGGAGCATTCACGATCGTTTTAAATGTTTAATGCAACCGGGGCTAACCGGGGGGATGTAAAAAACCAGACAACAGCGGGGATACACCGGAACAAACCGTGACACCACCGGGGCTCGGCCGTCATAATCCGGCATAAACCTTGAGTAATCGGAACAACTACTGGTTATTCCGGCAAATCCTCCGGGTTCTCACCGGAACACCATCGGGGTGAACCGGGTCGGAACTGGTGCAAACCGTCTTTAATAGCTCTGTCACACATTCACGTATCAGCGGCGTATCGCTCGCATATCTATGAGAATTTCGATACGCCGAGGTCTGAGCTGTAGTTTGTTCGAGCGACGTATCTAGCACGTACGTGTGACGTTCCTGCTACGTTCCAGCGCCGTATCAAACAAAATCAAACAACAAACATTCGCTTTATTGAAAGCTCAGATAACATATCAGTTACATATGAGCGAATATGGCAATGCAGAAAACACATTCATGGTGGCAATACAGAATAAATAAATAAATAAATAAATAAATAAATAAATAAATATTGTGTGGTGAAAATGTTTGGTTTTTCAAGCAGGGGAAACTGTCTAAAAGGAAAAAAAGAACACCCCTTTACAATTAACCTGATTAATATACATATTTTTTGTTATCCTTTTACACGATATGGATCAAATTGACTATGAAATCACCTCTTATCAAAAAAAACAAAAACATCATTTATACAATTATCCAATAAAATAATTGATTATCTAAAAGGTTGTTATATCGGTCCCATTTATCGCTATGGGGGTCCGCTTAGGTAGATTTAGAAACACGTGTTTTTTCCTCAAAGTGTGTTTTCGTGAAATAAATGTAGTTGGAATACAAAATGAGTTTCATAGTGTTTTTGAATTTTCAAGTTTGATCCACAGTATAAATTCTGTTACATAGTAAGTGGTTTGAGTCTCTCGCAGTAAAAAGATATATTCTGAAACAAACAATAGTGCACAGTACTACACACGCAACAAAACCGTTGTGTTAGAGATATAAACAGAATCATCCTATCACGTCAACACGTCCATGCTGTCTAGACCAATGTTTGTTTGTTTGTGTGGTGCTTAAAATCTTAGTCAACATTTATTCAGTCATTTCGAGACCAAATGCAAATATGCGTTTCTAAAAAGTATAGATAGTTTACATTCCAAATTATTATTATTATTATCTTTCTAAATAAAGTCATCTAGGTCGCCCCAGCATTGCACAGACGTGTAGACGTATTTTTCGAGTACAAATCGTTCTAACCATTTTGGAAATTATTGTACAGTTAAAGGAATTTCCAATAGCAGAAGGAAACCTTTCTTACTGGGTCCGTTTGTACAACTGCTCGTATCGAAAGCGAAAAAGTTGTTGTCTGAGTAGAACCAGCTTCGACAGCAATATGTTGAACATAGAGATGATTAAGAAGCGTGCATTTGGTAATGTCTGATCCAGACAATAGCTTGCATTTTAATTCGTTTCTTGCACGTGGTTACTTGCCCCTACAAAATACGGAGATTTTTTCAACTGTAAGAAATAGGAAAATTTCTTTGGGAAAATATTTGATATCCTTCACATTTCGCCCAGAACACACACTGCGGGTAGACGTTAGAACCGCCTCGGCGAGGCGGTTCTTACGAGCACCCACAGTGCAAGTATCAGTGACGTATCAGTATTCCTATGAAATTTCTCTTTCGTTTGTAAGGCGTATCAAGGCGAATGTTCTACGTACGTATGTCGTATGTATGGCGTATGAAATGTACGACATGATCAAAGACAGACGCTACACCTAGCGTAGATTTGAACAAACCCTGCACGGCACCCAGAACCGTGAGACACATCAGATCCATGACTTCGGATGAACGAAAACAATTATATAGAAGCATTAAGATTCTCTTGGAACGCCACAAAATATTCCTTATGCTCCATATACGTCACACATACTCTACAGAAGCGATGCGTACGTAGCACATACGTAGCACATACGCCATTGATACGCGAGATACGACACACGTGCGTCGCTAACACGCCGTAGATACGAAAAGAGAGTCGAGGATACGCCACACATACGTAGCTGATACGAAAGGTACGCCGTACATACGTCGCGGTTACGTGGTATGTTAACCGCGACGTACGTGTGGCGTATCAAGAGTATGAGCTACGTATCTGCCACATTGCTTTCGTATGTACGACGTATTTGTGACGTATGTACGGCGTATCGGACCTGCTACGTACGTGCTACGAATTTTTAAGTGCACACATAAAAAACGTAGCACCTCGGCATATGAGGAGTATGAGCTACGTGTCGAGGAGTATGAGCTACGTATGCTCACGTATGTACGACGTACGCGTCGATACGCAATAGTGTGACAGTGATTATAGGATTTGGCTACGGAGAACCACGTTTTATCAAAAATGAGGATGTGATGACATCCACTCCGTGCTTGAAATATAACCATCCAACTAAGCCACAAAGGCTTATAATGTCTGGATGGTTTGACTTTAACCACTTTTCCTAGGCAGTCTCAAACCAGTAATAGTAATCAGATGGTCTTCCTAGAAAGAGTTCATAAATAGGTCATATGTAATATCTTCCAAATCATGCCTTTACCCAGGTTTGGTTTAACATAAAATGAGAATCTTATTTTAATGGTCAACGAAACTCGTGTATGTATGAAGAAAAGTAACGTCAGAGTGCGTAAAGTAGTAGTGGCTACAAAAGTTATTATTACTTATTCAGTAATGTAGTATCAGACATAGTGACCGAAATAACGGGTACATAAACTGCAATAAACGGATGCGTTTACTGCAAGAACGCATGCATTAATTGCACGAAATGGTACATTACTGCAACATATAAAATCAATAAGTCGTACACCTTGCAGTCAATAAATGGGACAACTTTAGATTTGGCGTGGGTGTCTTTTAGAATCAATTTAGAACCTTTTTCGGAGGAATCTGATAGAATCCTTTGGACAACATCTAGATAATTAAAATGCCTATTTCATTCACTACTATAAAGATAGATATAATGGCCTTTTACGTTTAAAAACTCGCCATGTAAGGGATCAGTCGGCCACGAGACGCTTGCCTGGGCAGTGAGTTTATCATTGAACAAAAGAATCAAAATGCAAAAAACATACGAAAATACTTCTTACTTACCCTATTCAGGCGATCATAGCTAAACCATATTATGTCACACAGTTTTTCCGAGATAAAACCTCAAATTATAAAGATTTCCATAAACATGTAACAAACGAATATGTGTAATCATTGTTTATACACGATCCACATCCGATTGAAGAACACTGATTACGTAATAAGTTAACATACTGTGATAATGCACCATGTTAAGCGATAAAATGCTCAGACGAATAAAAATGAGCCACGGCACGAGAAATCAAGCATTGTGGTATCCGACCAGCTCTGACACAAACCGGGCTGTACTGCCACAGACAACTAGAGGCTTGAAGTTTTAGTTAGAAAGAAGCAGAATTACATCAATTTGTACTATCACTGTAGCGAAAACAAAGGCGCTGATTAGCTTTGCAGTTACTGCGAAGCTGATCTGCGCCTTTGTTTTCGCCTATGCATGTTATTGGTTTTCTCATGCAGCGGCTTACATGTAGCCCAACAGACATTTATTACCCTTAGGGTTTATGGCTGTAGGGTCTAGTATGACACTGTTTTCATGTTATAAAATGATCGCAAAGGCCTCGTCACACACAAGCGGAAATCTCTTGACACAGGCCCGCGTTTAATTGCGATAAGCCGAACATCAAATACAAATTAACGAGACTTATTCACCCTCGGTAGCCGAATAAGAATATACATCTTGGGGTTCGTTCTCGGAGTTGGACACGATTTGGATTCAAGCGGACTACCATTATGAAAACGCACCCATGCAATATAAAGAGATTTTTTCAATTGCAATAAATAAAAAATTCATCAGAAAAATCTTGATATTTTTTCTTATTTGTGCTCAAAACATAGAATATGGGAACACATTAGAATCGCCTCGCCGAGGCGGTTCTAACGAGTACCTGCAATCTATGATTTGGAGCAAAAATAAGAAAGATAGGTATGCCCGTGCAAGCCCATTTTTTCTATATATAAGTAGGGTTTAAGGGGGTATACTTTTTATGGACATGTTTTCCTTATGTCTTTAACGTAACGTGCGGTAAAGCGCTTATCTGACAACACGCTAACGCCGGTAAATGCCGTTCTTTCCACTGAGCGCGTCAGCGATATCTTCGTACTCTCTGCTTTGTCTTTCCTGACGTATTCAAAAATACATGATACACGACATCCCTTGCATCGTCCAGATTCAAAACCAGAGGACAAATGGTCCTGTAAACGCTCACCTGAGATACGTTACATATACCAATACTATGGTATTTTGCCCCAGTGGAAGGGTAGATGCAGCCCTTGGGTCATTTGTTTTCAGAATAATCAATATTCTGTCCATTTGCCAATTTCCCTTCAAATAGCATGTTAACAGTTTCCCCCATTCAAATGCATAGGGACCCATGTTGACCTTACTTTAAAAAAGGTCAAGGTCATCACAGGGTCATGCTTTATATACACATTGTAGTATTTGAGTCATCCATACTTCATGCCAAACGTCGTTGAAATCAGTTCACCGGTTCTGGAGAAGATGATTTTTAAAGGTTTTTTACCATATATGGACGTGGCGGCCATCTTGGTCATTTGACCTGGATTATATATATACACACTGATTCCCCCTTCCTATAGATGCCTCATATAAAATTTGAATTTGATTGGCCAAGCGGTTTCAGATGAGAAGATCTTTGAAATTGTGGTCGGACGGACATTGGATGACGGTCGACGGACGGACGCCGGACGGACGCCGGATCATGGCCATCATATAAGCTCACCTTGTGAGCATAACGGCTCAGGTGAGCTAATGATATCACCACCTTAGCCTTAAAGGTTGTACGTCTTACTCCTTTGAAAAAAGAAATATTGAAAAAGTATTATGGTCGTTTTTTTTTTTTTTTTTTTTTTTTTTTTTTTTTTTTTTTTTTTGTTTTTCAAATAATCATATACATAGAGGATTTGCTTTTTTGAGGTGAATACCAAATATATTTCTTCGAGTGAGTTGAAAACATCAGAATTTTCACGAGTGCGCAGCACGAGATGAAATATATTTTGTATTCACCGAAAACAAAAAGCATTTTTTCTTTTTATTTTATCCCGGATCCAATAAATTTTGGATCCGATATTTTATACAATACACGGGCATTTTCCAATTCACAAGGCAGGCGGTGAAAAGGCGAAAAAAAAAAAAAAAAGAAAAAAAAAAGAAAACACAAATAATTTTGGTACCACATTGTTCCTTACGTTCTAACTAAGAAAATGAATACCTATACTTTGTGTTTTCGTTCATAAATAACGGAATTATAGGCGTTTGAATTTCTGAAGTTAGTCACATTTAATGCGTCAAGTTAATGAAAACGTCAGAAGTAATCCAAAATCTACAGTAAAGATATTGGCTGATATCAGTCACTAGTGACTTTTGATATCAGTGAGTTTTGATAACAGTGAAATTTCATATCAATGAAAATACCAATTTTATCAAGTTTTGATATACATTGGTTTTCACATACATTTAAAATAATGATTTATATTTTGCAAAGTTCATTGCATTTTCTTCTGTTAGTTATTCAAAGAAACCAAAGTTTTACGCTTTTTATCAAATTAATGTTTCGCCAATCTTTTTCTTAATTGGCAGACTGATGTCACGATCCGGTATTTGTGCAAGTGCAACAAATTCTGCGTTTCTCCAATGACGTTTTTGTACACTTTTCGTAGACGGGATGACCGATATGTGTCTCTAGATTATTTATTTCTTATCGATCTCATATTTTGGAAAACTGTAATAGTCATGGTACATACTTTAGATTAGCGCACTGTAGATATCGGGCTATTGGAGATATTAACGTCACAATGGAACTGTGTCATACTTCATTTCGTGTCCTACGTTCATCGCTGATGAATGAAGTTTAATGTAATCAAAGACTAACACAGTCACGGTAGCAATGATATCCATTTCCAACTGGTGGTCAGTGAGTGCGAGCAGAATATGTTGCATACATAACGCTGCAACGACAAACGTATATAACGTCATTAACGTTATAAATTCACTACCCACGTCGCGTGGGGTAGGGTAAGTTAATGACGTCAGAAAGGCTTTATAATTACGTCACACGTTTCAAAAATGCATTTTCGATCCCAGGACACCTACATCTATCGCGTATCCAAATTTCATTAATTTCTGATACAGGGCCGATTTTTGCCATTCGTGAACCTTGTCCTTTGTTTGTGTTGAGGTTTAACGTCCCAGTCAACAATTTTTCAGGCATGTCGGGACGGAGCTAACGCTTCCTGGGTTTAACTAGTACTGTTGGGATCTAATGTGTCTTGCCAGAGGACACAAAACGGCGACGCTTGTGGGGATCGAACCCAGGACCTCTCGATTCGGAGTCCGATGCTCTACCACTACGCCATCGCACTCCCTCAATCAAAAAATGGAGATCAATAATTATAATTAGCTCTTTCACGTGATGATTTGATATCGAGACTTCGTCAGTTGTGAAAGCTGTGACCATGGCGAGTTCTCCGCAGCCGGTTTGCCGGGTCAGTATTATTGTTTCATATACATTTTTAAAGTTTGAATAACAATATACGTAGCTTAATCGATGCGTAGAAAAAAATGATGTTCTCATTTGTTGATACACATAAAACATTGTCAAAATGCTCTATTTTACGAAACATGCATGTATAACAAAATGTAGAACACGGCTATGCCTACGGATCACTACCGTACGGCTATGACATTTTCCACAATAAAATGACCCAGTTAGGGTGAAATGTATTGAGTTCGAATGCATAATTTCGTTTCGTAGTTATGCTTTCAAATATCTTACGATTAGTATTTTTACAAATTTGCTGAGGTGGAAGGCTAGTTTTTGTCCACGACAGGCACGGCCCGGTCAAAGCTTTCATGACTGACCAACACGGAGTCACGCGAATACAAAAAATAGAACAAACATCGCCAAAAATAGAGGAAGATAGAGGAAGTTATGCTTAATATAGAATAACTAGTGCTTCGTAGCAAAACCTGAAATGTCCTTCTTAAAAATGCCAAACCAATCTAAAAACGATATTCACACTGAACATAACTTTTGGGAACTTCATTGTTTTTATCAAGTTTAGTAAATAACTGCAATTATCGTTGATTTTTCTGGAAATCAGAAAAATCCTAACAGTAAGCAGTTCAGCCTTTAAAGGCACGGTAGTGATGGATCCCCATCTTTTTAATGTAAGACTAGATACGTGAATCACTCATCACTCCCAATGCCGCCTAGCAAATATTATGTCTCAAGGGCTTATTTTTGTCTCATAGGCAGCCATCCAGAGGAAGTGAAAAAAGCCTTTCTGTCATCACATGCCAAATAAAGTGAACCATAGTTTTTTAATGCCCTTTTGAAGGTCCACTCTATCAAATCCAGAAGTTTTTCTTCAATTAGATTATGTGGTAAAGTTGTATACAGAGTAGAAAAATCATATGTGGACAAGCTCGTCGCACGGAACCCTCTACACTTCAATTTATTGAGCACCTCACCAGAATTTTTTATTGACCAAAACCAATTTTTATTTGAAGTTTCATACACTGTCTCAGAGTATCTTATAACATGAGATTTGATAGCAGTAAGACAGGAAGTTAATAATTTAGAAAGTTCAGTAGTAGTACAAGAGCTAGAATTTGCAATAAATCTTGCTTTGTATGGTCTTTTGTGAAGCTTAGGTAACCAATACATCGTAGGAAGTTTGTCTTGGCCTTCATTGACACAAACAGAAAACATAACAGGTAAATCGTTTAAGTGGGCATTTACTACAGACACCTCATCAGTATCTGTCTCCAGATAAGCCCTGGTACCATCGTTGACGATGTAGAGATTCGTTGAAAGTAGAGATTCGTTGACGGATCTGAAATGGGAGCGGAATATATTGTGCAGTGGTCTCAGGCAAGATGCACATTTGTACTGGTTTGCTGTACAAGTTGGCTTTACAGCCATGTAGTAGAGTTTTGGCTTATTTTGGTTCGATACTCGCTCGAGGCAAATGGTAAAAACAGTAACTTTTTCACATGTTACAATATACCAACCTACGGTTCCTTAACCTACCATACACCAGGGGAGTGTGGTAGCCTGGTAGTAGAGTACCAGAGAAATCAAGTTGCGTGCACAAGGTACCCACTGTCCATTCACTTTCATTATCAAGATGTCCAAAAAATGACAAATTTCAAATTGCAAAAAAAATGTCAAAAATTAACCTGAGGATTATATCCAAATCACATGCACATTATCAAAGCATGGTCAAGACATCTGCAAAGTTTCAAAAGAATCGAAATAAAACTGAAGGAGGAGTTGCGCGCACAATGTACATACTCCTAGGGGGACGGAAGGACGGACGGACGGAAAGCCAAAAACTATGTACCTTCGCTTTTCTGCCAAAAGGCGAGGGACAAAAATAAGGTTAGGAGACATGTTAACAGTTGTATGAATTTTTAAACCAAACTTGCTTGGAAACATAACAACATTGAATGGACACAGATGTAAGTTTTCACGGAATGCTTTTAGTTTGTATCTGCTGATATAAGGGGGTCTTATGATTATTTTGTTAAAAAAAGATCCAATACTATATATCCGTTCAAAAGATGTGGTGATTTAATAAACAGCATTTATTCTTTTTTTGTTTTTAATGTGAGATAAAATATAAAAGGTTTGATCCTTTGGAAGCAGTTAAAATATTCAAAGGGAGACAGTATGGACTATATTGCGCAACTTCGGGTAATGAACCCTCATCAGCAGCCCTGTTTAAACCGGCAACGAAAGCCAGACTATTGTACTGTAATTTCGAAAATTTATACGAGGAGTCTAAATCAAAGACACATTCCTAAACAGTGTCAAATAATTTAAACATTGCTTAGAAGTATGTTTATAAACGTGAAAATTTTGAACACTCTAAATATCTTAACTGATATCAAAGGACATAAATAAAAATATAATCTGCAGTATGGATAATGTACGGGGAGACTTTTTACGGCCGACACACGGCACACCACTAGCTGCAGTAATAGCAAATAAAATATAAAAGTTTGATCCTTTGGAAGCAGTTAAAATATTCAAAGGGAGATAGTATGGACTATATTGCGCAATTTCAGGTAATGAACCCTCATCAGTAGCCCTGTTTAAACCGGCAACGAAATCCAGATTATTGTACTGTAATTTCGAAAATTTATACGAGGAGTCTAAATCAAAGATAAATTCCTAAACAGGGTCAAATAATTTAAGCATTGCTTAGAAGTATGTTTCTAAACGTCGAAGTTTTGAACACTCTGAATATCTTTACTGATATCAAAGGACATAAATAAAAATATAATCTGCACTATGGAATAGGCTCCCATGAATAAAAAATACAATTGGATATAAATCACTTATATATGTACATCTCTATTTCAGCTGATGAAAATTTTACGAAAATCCTTTTTAGTAAAGTATAACGATTGGTAAGACCAAAAAGCAAAATAATCAGTAGGTCACTGTAGTTTGTTTAGCGCTTGCGGTGCACCTGAAAATGTACCCTAAACCACTGATTTCACATTCATTTGGCTTCCTTGGGAAATTGTCTAATTTCACCATATTTTTGTTCAAAATTTGAATATGATGTTATGATGAAAATTTCTAACTATTTAAGACTATCTATTATGACATCTTCAAAAATATGAATATTATGTCATCGTGATTTTTGACCCACAGCATAATAAAAAGTGTCTTTTTTGCCATTTTGGATATTTTAAGGATAAAATTGAAAGAAAAACTTGCGATTTTGGACATTGTTTCACATTTACTATCAAATTTTAGTAATGGCTTCAAATTAATGTCAAATACTCGTAAATGTTCGGGCCACGGCACCACAAAAATAATCAGTATACCCTTTGTTTTGCATTTTTCCTGCACAATTGCTTGTTGTTCATTATTAAGGAGACAACTAAACACTTACCCATTTTACTAATTGGGTAAAACAATACAATAATGACGGTTTCCGAATACAATTATCGGCCAGAGCATATATAACGTGTATTGTACGGCTTGTGTCTGAGTCTGGTTGGAACTAACATCGTTGGTTGTCTCATACACATCGAGCTTTGTTTTCTGTTGTAAATCTCAGTTTTATAATTTATAAAAAACGATATTGTGAAAACAAAAAAATAAAAAAGTGACATATAGTGAGAATCAAATCCGCAAGGCCGGTGCTTTACAGTCACGGTCAGAGAGACCCATAGCGTTAACATGATAAGATATTAATGCGTTACAAACTGTATATCAGTAATCTAATTTTACCTGACATTGGGAATGGTCTCAACTTTATAATTATAGTACATGTACATGTGAAATCGCACCATAGCTACAAACGTTTTGTCAAGCGCGTAAACTTGAAAGCCTGTTTGAAAAAAAATCGAAAAGGCATTTCATCACTAGCAATAAAGTTGTTGGATACACCGACCTGTGTTCATGCACAATAGTAAGGTGTCACGATGAATCAAATAGTTGTATCAAGATCACACAATGTTTATGTAATATATACCCCTTATAACCCACTTTAAGTAAGTTTCATATAGAGGAATTGGGAAAATTATATTTTCCTTTTGGTGCTTTGAGATCAGCGAGGGTATTCTAAGAAATCAGAAAATTATTACCGATTGAGATTCATTTTCTAACCAACGTTTAAACATATTTGACCCCATTTGGATTTTACTAGTCTTTGTATCGACTACCCTGTTGAAAGATACAAAATTACCATAATTCGCTTTGGCTCCATGTTGCCAAATCTAAAGGGTCACTGAAGAGGCTTAAGTAGCCGAAACCGCGGTATGGCCCATCCCCTTTCTCATTAATATGCTCGTTGCTCTTAAAGGAACTCAGTTTTATTTTATTACGGCTGGGTCGACATTTTTTGCTTATTTTTTTTCCAAAACATAAATTGTGGGTACACGTTACAACCGTCTAGGCGAGGTAACCACAATGTATGTTTTGAGCAAAACCAGAAGTCCTGCCCAAAGGTGGAGTGTTTCTGGCGCTTGCGGCTTCATTGTTATTTGTATAGAATATATGTTGCATTCTCCGTAAAATAAAACATCTGATAAATGTAACAACATGGTGGAAACACCTGCAGCTTAAATATGTGTCAAAGGGGGGGGGGGGGTCATATTGCATGGGTAAGTTTTCTAAATGGATTTCATGTTCATCACCACGCTATCTTATCGCATAAAACAGCTAGTGGTATTTCCTGTTATGAGTGCTGAATTCCTTTGTTTAAAATCAAACAATCAGAAAACGGATGTCTGTCATTTATATGACTAAAGATTAGGTCTGTTTAATTTACAATTAAAAAGACTGCTTAACATCACATCCTCTTTACGACAGGAAGCATATGGATCTTAAGCTGCGGATGGAATAATAAAGCGAGGCGTCTGAGCATATTAGACAAAACAGTACCTATTTAGTAACAGTTTGTAGCTTTAAAAGACCTCATCGCACATAAGGTCTCGGCTACAGAAACAATTACGTATTATTAAGGATAAAGATTGTTTTATTTTTCTGGGGGGCGGGACTTAAATAATCTAAGCAACACTAATATGAAATAAGCAACACTAATATGAAATCTTTATCCAATTGCGCAGATAATTAGCTCACCTGAGCCAAAGGCTCACAAGGTGAGCTTATAGTATACCAATCAGTCCGTCGTCCGTCCGTCGTTCGTCCACAATTTCAAAGATCTTCTTCTCTGAAACCGCTCGGCCAATCAAAGTGAAATTTTCTGTGGAGTCTCCATGGGAAAGGGCAACGAAAGTTTGATCGCTAAATCTGGGTCACATGACCAAGATGGCCGCCATGCCCATATATGGTATAAAACACTCAAACATCTTCTTCTCCAGAACCGGCAGGCCGATTTTCACGGAACTAAGTATGTAGCAAGCAGAACTACAGCCTATCATATTTTGATAAAATGATGACGCTAGGATGACCTTGACCTGTTTTACGGCAAGGCCAATTTTGGAAACATAGGCTTTTGTCATGGTAAAAAGTGAAAATTATGGATTTTTTGAAAACTATTGCAGCCTGAGTCCTGAAAAGTAGCAGATGCAAAAAAACAATGGAGTAGATGAAGGTATGTGATTAATTTAGGTCAAGGTCGTCTCTTGACCTTGGCCTGTCTGTCGTCCATACACACTTTTCAAAGATCTTCTTTTCTGAAACCGCTTGACCAATCAAAGTGAAATTTTATGTGCAGCACCCATAGACAGAGGTAACAAAAGTTTGATCGCGAAATCCAGGTCACATTATCAAGATGGCCGCCACGCCTATATATGGTAAAAACACTCATACATTTTCTACTTTCGAACCGGCAGGCCGATTATCACGAAACTCGGTATGTAGCATTTGACACTCCAGCCCATCATAGTTTGATAAAATGATGACCCTAGGTTGACCTTGACCTGTTTTACGGCAAGGTCAATTTTGGAAACATAGGCTTTACATGGGAAAAAGTGAAAATTATGATTTTTTTGAAAACTAGTGCAGCCTGAGACCTGAAAAGTGGTAGAAGCAAAACAACTAATGAAAGTATGTGATTAATTTAGGTCAGGGTCTTGTCTTGACCTTGGCCGGTCTGTCGTCTATACACACTTTTCAGAGATCTTCTTCTCTGAAACGCTTGGCCAATCAAACTGAAATTTTATGTGCAGCAGCCATGGGTAGTGGGAACGAAAGTTTTATTGCCAAATCCAGGTCACATGGCCAAGATGGCCGCCACGCCCATATATGGTAAAAAACACTCAAAATCTTCTTCTCCTGAACCGGCAGGCCGATTTTCACGAACATTGCTACTTGGTATGTAGCATTTGGGACTCCAGCCCATCATAGTTTGATCAAATTATGACCCTAGGATGACCTTGACCTGTTTTACGGCAAGGTCAATTTCAGAAACATAGGCTTTTACATGGGAAAAAGTGAAAACAATGGATATTTTGAAAGCGATTGTAGCCTAAGACCTGAAAAGTGGTAGATGCAAACAAATAATAGAGTAGATGAAGGTATGTGATTAATTTAGGTTAAGGTCCATTTTGGAAACATAGGCAAACATGGAAACATATGAGAAAGTGACAACTAGGTCTCAGGTAAGCGTTTACAGGACCAATGATCCTATGGTAACTATTGCAGCCATAGGCCTGAAACATGACCAAGATGGCCGTTATACCCATTTATGGTAAAAAACATTAATCGAAATAAATCACGTTGTTCAGTGACTATACTTGTTGACTCTCATGTGATCGATCGTTGCCCTTGGGCTACTTGTTTTAACATAAGCTCCCTCACCCTGATGACCATTTCGGACCCTTTCTATTATGGAAAGTTAATTGATCAATTAGTATAATGCAGCGCGTTTTGAAACGTCACGATTATGTCAAACTATTTGTAGAGTTTATTGATTAATAAGTTAAATGCAGCGCGAGTTGAAACGTCACGATGACGTAAAAAATAACAATTTCGGTTCCGCTTGACGAAAGATATTTTTTTCTATCCATGTACAGAAGAACAGAACACTTTTTACCACGTTCTACCACAAGAGCGTCAAGAGCGACGCAGGTGCATTGCTATTACCCATGAATGCGGTTAGATACGGGTATTTACCGATGGTAACGGATAAACTTGATATATAATATTATTTGCATGATAGGGATAGTTCTGGATATATACGCATATGATTCGGATATTGCCGGTTATCTGCGTATAGCGACTTCCTATAGCAAAGTACACTTGCTTTTCGTCCGTATATTCCGTTACTGTTACCGTTTATACCGTTACACAGTAAAAAGTCTGGATGTACAGAAATATACTTAAGGATGTTCGCTGCCAATGAAAAAGTATTCAAACTTTTTTTCTAACCACCTTTTTTATTCCAAAATACAACACAAGACATTTGAAAACAAAATAAATATAGGGTAGTGTGCATTTTTTCAAGCTACAGGTCTCTTAATGAGACCTCTGAGCGCCATGTTTTAAATTTAGTAAAACTAATTTAATTTTTAATTCTTTGAAATATACCTGTCTTGAACAAAAATACACATAGAATTCTTTCAAAAGTCACAATAGTTACGTAATTCAGACAATTTCGGACCAAAAGCATAGAAGAGTTTGCGACTTGAAGTGGATGACATAATTTTACGATTCATTTTCCAACCCTACCCCCATACTTGAAAAGTCGGAAAAACTCAATATTTTGAAATGTGCCAAACCCATATTTGTTCATTCAAACTTTTTCTTGTATTTTCACACAACATAGAACGTGGTAATATTGTTCGAATAAAAGAAAGAAATATATAGGGTAGTGTGCATATAAGAGAGAACCAACAACTTGAAAATCGCCATTTTCAGCCTTTTTTCGGCCGTTTTGTTTCGTAAAGCCCATTTCATAAAACCATCTAAAATTTTAAAACCATCACACCAAAGACACAAAGACTGACTTAGAAGACCATGTACACATATATTGCAGCTAAAATAAACATCGAACTAGTGCAATTAATTTGAAGATGTATAATATTCAAGTTTAATCTACCCTACCCCCTAAATTTTACTGACAACTGAAATTTTCTGAAAAGTTGCAGAAAACGGGGCGAAAAAATGAAGTTTCTTAGATTGACAATTTTCATGGCTCATTCAATGCATATCATCAATATGTATCCAAATGTGAAATATTATGAGAATATCTGCAACCGTTTACGAGATATTCAACAAAAGAAAAACCGGAAGTTCCAAAATGTCAAATGTTAGCAGCGAACATCATTAAAAAAGATGGGCTGCCTTGATGTTTTGACGTTTTATCGGCAACCATAAACCGCAGAGTTCTGATTTTGCAAGGCAAAGAACTGTAATTGTCAATCGTAATGTAAACGAAAAAATCGTTGAGTTGATAAGAAGAAATTTGCATTTTATAGGTGTTGCGAAACTTTTGCGTTTAAGTATATATCTATTTTTCTTATTTTTGTTCAACAGCATATATTATAGGCACCTCAATCAATGTCAACATGTACTTGTATTGATTCGGGAAAAATTCGTAGGAGAGACTCTTGTAATAACAAGTACAATTTGTACATTTCAGTGACCAGTCTTGTACTTAGAAGTGTCAGTTGAGTCGCACCAACCGTCATTTTCATTATTGCTACATGTATATAACATTTAGGCCGAAAATATAATTAGTCGCATTTCTTTATAGGGATGAAACATGACTCGGTGTTCAACACTCCTTTCGGAAACAAGCGAATGTTAATGAATGACAAAATCTTTTTTGATCGTTATTATTGCATACATTCTGCACAAACTAAAGAAATGATGATGTACTATATTTAACAGCCTCGTCAAATTTTCATACGCGTGAAAGCATTCATTCTTATGCTCATTCCGTGCGGAGTTCAATTACTCATTATTAACACGTGCTATGCGTGGCGCCCGGTAACGATAAATAATAAATAAATGCGGTGTATTAACAGCGCATTCGCACGCGAACTGCCACATTAATACATATCGCTTTTTTCTTCATTTATATATGTAATCGGTCGATCAGTGGTAGAGTGCTCGCACGGTAAGCGAGAGACCCTGGGTTCGAGTTCCGGTTGGGTCCTGATCTTTTTCCGCCCCTGTGACATATACGCCTAAAATATCGTGTGACACGGATATTTATACACTAATTTTGCCTTTTCTAGTTGCGTTGCCAAAATAAGAATGCAAAGGTCTTGTCATATGTAAGCGAAAATCCTTTGGGACTTGCGAGAGTTCGTCCCCCTAGCGCAAAAAGTCAGTAAGTAAAAAAAAAAAAAAAAAAAAAAAAAAAAAAAAAAAAAAAAAAAAAAAAAAAAATTCCTACTTTGTCCGCCGATTCTAGAATTGTACCGGACAATTCTAGAATTGTACAAGGGAAATAGACATTTTTCACTTTTGAACGTAAATGCTGCTGGTGCTTGCGGTTATGACTTTCCGTGTGATGGGCTGACGACTCGTGAGGGCATATTTGAGACGAAGACGAGGGACGATATGAAGAATAACTTAGTCAAAACTACCAACAGCCCACCGGAGGTGTATTAAATGAGACACGCAAAAAAAATTGTCCAGGACGCCTAGCTGAATAGTTCAGTAGGTAGAGTGTAAGACATAGAATCGAAAGGTCCTGGGTTCGTGTCCGGGTAGGACAAAAATTATTTTTCCTTTTCTTTGTATCTTCCGTTTTTCGTACCTGTGACAATAAAGCTTAGAAAATTAAAAAGAAATGAAAAAAAGGAAAAAAGAAAATAATATTTTATCTATTGGCAAATGCAAGAATCACAAAATTCACTGCTGCATTTAATACTAAAATCGTAAGTTTCTGGATTAAACTGTCTAGTGAGAAGGCAGACCGCATGTATAGGTTTTTTATAGGTCTTGTTGATTTTTCACCCATTGAAGCCGAGAACTCGATCGTCATTTTCGGCAGAAGAACGGATCAGCGACCGATCCTAACGTCAACATTTATTTCCTGACTGGCTGGTACAGATAATGTGGATAGGATAAGCTGACCGCCTCTAATGACTAAAAAAATACGCAAGCGTCCCCCGTGGCCAAGCAGTTTAAGAGCGCTGTTTCATAAGCACTTAATCATCTCACCGTTGTGTCTGGTGTGAGTTCGAGACCCACAATGGCCACATGTGAGACAGGCCAAGTTCTGCTTGCGGGTGTGCCAGGCGGGTTATTTCGGGGTACTCCCGTTTTCGCCCCACCTAATGTTTGGTGCTTTTCATATGAGCTGAAATAATCTTGAAAGGGACGTAAAACTGAATTTTAACAAATACACAAGACACCAAATCAAAAAGTATTGTGTACATGTTCAGATATATGTACTCTACAGTTTCACGTGCTATCTCGTGAGCGAACGATGTTTATTTTGTCGATGTCTCGTTTTGAGTCCATTCGACAGTAGGAAGAGCGATGGGGACAATACCCTACATGTAGCTGCAATATGCCTAGCCACACAACTGTTTTTGTTTATTGTAGACTTTCAACAGTATTTCTTTCATATCGAGTGCGATGGTTACGATGTAGAAAATTAATTTGGCAAGACATAAGCTTTCGTTCTGATCCTCATTTATTCTGTGTGATAGTATGCGTGCTGTTTCACCTGGTTGAATTCAAATAAATAAATTAAAATTAAACTAACACAATTATATTATTTTCATGAGTTTCTAAAGTGTTTCCGTAGAGGACGCATAGTGTTTCAGTCGCCCCGTAAAGCGGGTCGCGCGTCACTTCGCCGCAGTTTACTTTTTATGTTCGCCATTTTCACATGTATACATGGACACTACATATTCTGTCAAAGTGCACAAATTATTCATTTGTTTCACAAATAATGGTGTATACAGTCTTCACATTGACACATGTGTTTTCTTAAGATTATTGCCTCGTTTATTGTCCCTTTTAACAGACTGGACGCTGGTCTTGTTTGGAAAGAGCTAGTAATTTTGTTTTTTGTTTTTGTTGTTAAATTGCTTGTGATGTGTTGCACCGACATGTCTCTTCCGCCTGGTGTCTATGTTAGGATGGTAAATTTAATTGTATAGTTTCTTAGTCATTCTATTGTTATTTGATTACAGATAAGGGTCTGATTGTGCTCATTTCTGATCATAATGATGCGTTTTTATACAATTTTCGGCCCGTTCAAGATTATTTAGTTCATATGAGACGGGTAAATCAGTAACAGGGGGAAAAGGGGAGAACCCTGAGAAAACGAACTTGCACACCCACAAGCAGAACTTGGTTTGTGTCACCCGTGATTGTAAGACTGATCAATTGGGCAGCAACCTACGGCAAAGAATTCATTGTCTTGGTGTTGGTAGTTGCCAAAGCGATATTGCTGCGCTGAAGGTTGTTTTAATCCATTTTATGATTTTTATCACATGTTGTGTGATGTTGCATCAATCTTTGTTGTAAGGACTTTGATTGTATCGCAAGCATATACGATGGTGCTGACACTGATAGACAATACCTGAATACACATAATCATGTACAGTATACCACGCAGACATTTTTCACGTGTCCATTTACCGACCTTTTATATGTAAACAAACGAACCGCCATTCATGATTCTAATATATATACATGTAACAGGGGAAATTTAATTGTGTTGTGTTTGGCTATTGCAATTTTGTCCTAGGGCCCATCGACAAAACAAAGATCATATCAAGCCGGATCAGTTATCAAGCCACATTGCTGCTTGGCAAGCCGAACGCAGTTGGTGTAAAGGGCATGCGTTCTTTCGTCCTTTTTTTAACATTTAAAAGTACGATTTCTATCATGATAAAGTTTATACTGAACCTATTAAGCAAGCCTCCATGGTGCAGTGGTTATTTCACGTGCCTTATAAACCAGAGATCGCAGGTTTGATCCGGGTCTTCTTGAGTCTGTCGGATGAGACTATAAACTGAGGTCTCGTTTCCATATGACCGTTACTGTTGGATTAAAATCAACGAACCGATTCAATTTATTATTTATTTAAATTCAGATTGAGTAAGAAGCTTATGTGCTTATATGCTTGCCCGATTCCGGACGCAAAGATGGGCTCTAATGAGTAAGGTTAAGAATGGTCAAATGTTTAATACATGTGCACTAAAACGGTACCCTGTATCATGGCGATATCATTACAAAACCTAACAAGCAAAATACATTGTGTTTTTTTAAGTTGAAAAAAAAAAAATGAAAATTTTCAGTTCAACAGTTTTGATATTGTCTTATTTAAAAACATAGATTGTGGACACATGATATAAAGAATACTCACACTCTATGTTTTCAGAAGCATAGGCAACCTAAGTTGACCTTGTCCTATAATAGGTTAATGTCATCCCTGTGTCATATATAGACTTTGTAGATGCTTCATGCCAAGTTTCAAAATCATAGGCCTACTGTTTCTGAAGAAGAACACTTTTAAAGGTTTTTCTATTTATAGCCATGGCGGCCATTTTGGTCAAGTTACCTTGACCATTAATACAACTTTCGTTCCCCTTCCACGAAGTTTGGCTTTGATCGGCCATGCGGTTGCAGAGAAGATGTTTAAATAGTATAGTCATATACATGTATATATCCCCCAGACAGGAGCAGACAACCACCTGGGTCTTAATGTTTTCATAAAAATAAATCTGCCCATTTGTATTATCATAGCAAGTTTCCACCCATTTAATTACATTTAACTAATTTCCCCATTTAAATGAATGGGCGACCTACATGTAAGTTGATCTTACCGTAAAATAGGTCAAGGTCATCCCAGCGAAATGATTTATACAAACATTGTAGTGCTTTTAATATTGTTTGATGCTTCATGTCAAATTACAAAATCACAGGCCTTCTGGTTCTGGAGAAGAAAAAAATGGTTTTTGATATTTATAGCCAAGGCGGCCATCTTGGTCATGTGACCTGGTCAATTTATGCAAATTTCGTTCCCCTTTCCTGAGAATGCTCCGCAAACAGTTTTAACTTTGATTGGCCAAGCTGTTTCAGAGAAGAAGATCCTGGAAATTGTTGACAGACGACGACGAACGGACGACTGGGCATGGCCATCCTATAAGCTCACCTTTTGAGCCGAAGGGCTCATGTGAGCTAAAACTAGGTATACCCCTGCATACTCAAGTTTTGCTTAATAAAAACGTTGTTCAATGGGGTTAACATGTCACGGACATGTTATCCTGATGAGGATAACAGACCAAGCTCGATATTACTTGAAATGTGTCAAAACGTTGTAAGGCGTAGAATAAAAAATAAACTGCACATAAAATTAAAGATCAACTAAATGTTTCAAATCGTAAATCTTGCCGTGTTTACATGTAAAAAAATTATGTGTGTTCACGAAAAACACGTGAAATGTAGCTTAACAGAACCAATGTACGTATATACATGCACCAGTATGTTAAAAGTCACATGGCGATAACAAATGAGCCGCCTCGTGGGAAAACCAACAATGTGGCTTCCGAACAGGTCCGACACAAACCGGCCTGTACAAGCACAGAAAAGAGCTAGAAGCGTGAAATTTCGGATTTAAGTAGAAGAGGAATTGTACTATTCGAGTGGCGAAAACAAAGGCGCTGATCAGCTTCGCAGTTACTGTATTTGTAAGGCCGACTCGCTTTGAACACGTAATGTACATGTATCTTTAATGTTGATGATGCGATTTTGTAAACATGTCGTGTCAAAGGCCACTTCTGGTTCATTGTTCCATTCGAATCAGACAGCTAAACGGGAAGACAACAAGAATCATTGTTACCATTGCATATGATAACATTGTTTACGATTTATATGTTTAATTGCTGTCTGGATTTCTGTTTTGCATTTTACCGATGCATATAGGTTTTAAGTTTATTTTTTTTATGTTTTTTTTTCTACGTAGGAATATTGTCAAAGATGCGAAAAAAAAAATAATTCCAATAAAATATGCGTTTCCTACTCGCGCTCAACCTCCTGAGCTAACGAGTCAGATGCTCTTATCAAAATCATTTTTATTAAGGCTTTATGTCCCAGTCAACATTTTTTTCATTCATGTAGGGACGGAGCCAACGCTTCCTGGGTTTAACCAGTTAGTAAGGAGTTAATGTGTCTTGCTCAAGGACACAACACGGTGGCGCCTGTGGGGATCGAACCCAGGACCTCTCGATTCGGAGTCAGACGCCCTACCACTACGCCTCCGCGCTCCCTAAAATAATTTTGTACCAGTCTTATATCAACTACATGTACGTATTTATTCTCGACATGTGATTTTACGAAGCGAATGACTGAACCACTGCGACATGAAGTGCGCGCGAGCGTGCATGCGTGTGTGCGTGTGTGTGTGTGTGTGTGTGTGTGTGTGTGTGTGTGTGCTCGCGTAAAGAATATTGTCATCCTGTTTTAGGGTTAAGCAAGGTACGCGGCACGTTATGAAAAAACGAACTGTATGTTTCCCAGTCTATAAACATTCATTTTGAAAATTCTTGAAAATAATATTGTTTTAGTTTGAAGTTTAATTATATTTATTTGAATTCAACCAGATAAACATCACGCATAATTTAAGAGAATAAATGAGGATCAGAAAGAAAGCCTTTGACTTGAAAAAAAAAAAAACATCCAAAAAATCGTAATTATCGCATTCAAAATGCTGAAATACTGTGGAAGGTCTACAATGTATGGCTTTGCAAAATGTAGCTAGGATATCGCACTTATGACTTGCAGATGATTGTCTAATGGACTCAAAACGAAACATCAAACACATAAATAACATCAAGATTTCGAGTATCTGTTTGGAATACATGTATAAACATGCCAAAATAAATTATGTTCTGTCACGAGACAGCACGTGGAACTGTAGGTCTTACACCTAATAAATATACATATATCTTTACATGTACACTATACAGTGTACTATGTGAGTTAGTGCCTACATCAGCGGAAAACATTTTTAAGTCGTTCAGGATGGCTAACTTATCCTAGCCACATTATGCCTGTACAAGCCTTCAGTATATTCATATTTTCATGTCTCCCAGAAAGAAATATTGACATGAAGATAGATCAGCTCTTATACCAAAATACGCTCCCAATACAAGAGAAAACATGCATGTGGGCTGCCGTCTCAAACTTCAATTCCTTTACGATTTAAGAATTTAATGTAGTAGGGCATTTCATGATTCTTGTATTTGCCAAAAAATATAATCAGATGATAATATATGTTTTATTTCCAAAGTTTTTTGTCACAAGAGAGACAAATAAAGAAAAGAAAAAAAGTGATCCGTCCGGGACTCGAACCCAGGACCTTTCGTTTTCAATTCCAAGCAAGATACCTACTGAGCTACACAGCTACACGTCCTTGACTATTTCATTTTTTGACTGTCTTATTTAATTCGTCTTCGTCGGGCTATTGGTAGTTTTGACTAAGTAATTCTTCATATCGTCCCTCGTCTTCGTCTCAAATATGCCCTCACGAGTCGTCCCCCATCACACGGAAAGTCATAACCGCAAGCGCCAGCAGCATTTACGTTCAAAAGTGAAAAATGTCTAATAGTGAGCTGATAAACTCTATGCGCAAAGTAGGAATCGATTTGGACAAAGTAGGAATTCCTACTTCATGCGCGGATCCAGAAATTTTCATGAGAGGGGGTCCAACGAAAATGGTTATTTTTGGTCGCAGACGAGGGGGGGGGGTGGGGTAAAACCTCCAAAAGATCCCGAAATTACTTTTTTAAGGTAAATTTTTCAAATTTCAGGGGGTGGGGGGTGTCCGGTCCCCCCTCTGGATCCGCGCATGTACTTTGCGCAAGAAGTGAGCGGGGCAATTTCGGAATTTCATAGATCCTTGCTTAGGAATGGACAAAAAAGGACTTCAATAGACATATAAAGATGGGGATATAGTCTGAAAGTGGCAAAACAGTTCTCGCAAACGTATACGTACGCATACAATAGTTGCGCAAAAACTTTCGCGCAAACGTATTTGTCACGCTGCGCCAATAATGGTAATCTGTCGAGTAACTATTACTTTACTATTATTTTACGGTCTGACACAAAAAATTGTTTTAATTGCAGGTCAATGGAGGAGAAAATAGATACAGCGCATTCAAAACGATAAAGAAATGAAACAAAAAGTATTGATTAATTAACGAATACAGACGAATGAAAACAAACGTTTGTAAATTTGTTTTTGCATAAAATACTGGTCAGCGTGTTCATATTTTAATTTACTGATACCAAGCATGAACATCTACATATATTTAGAACAACATGAATTGCTTCTTTTCTATAACCAGAGTCCGAAGCGCTTTGAAAAAAACCTGGCACTGGTTTACGAGTACATACATGTACATACAAAGTTTCAAGTAATATACTTCAGGAACTATTTATTCCACACAGCTGAGAACGTCAAAGTAATACATTGAACTATAAACCTCGAACTTATACACATGTCATACCAAGTTACAATTGAGATACTTTTGGAACTATTACCTCCATATAGCTGAGAACGTCAAAGTAATACATTGAACTATAAACCTCGAACTGTGGTAAACAATACGTCACTTTGGGAACTATTTCTTTCCATCATCTGTGGGAATTACTGACATAAAGACATTAGCTTCATTCGGTGTTAAAACAACTAGTATATTGAAGAAGAAGACAAAAATAGACAACGGCGTCTCAAGTAGTAAGAAAATATCGGTCCGTTAGAAACTGTCGAGACATATTCCAGATTACGAACATGTGTACAGATATACAGCACAAATAGACGATACAACCATGAAGTAACATTTCCATGCACAACAATGTCATCAATGCGTATAACAATAAGATAAAATAGGGGCCGAAGCTCACAAAACAAGGATTTCAAGGATAGTAACGTTTGATACCTTCCAAAATGAGTTCCCTCCAGACTCACCTCCAAGATCCGAACCACATTAACTGGTTAAAGGCTAGACATTGTCTGAATTACACAAAAACAGGTCTAGAGGACTTCGCTGAAGCAGCTAGCCAGTCATTACACCAGAGTATACTCAACAGTATAATACCGACGTTTGCCAGTACTGCCCAACCTGTATGTGGAGTCAGAATTATGAGACAAGGGCTGCTGGTAGCAATCTGCGATCATCCATACTGCCAGAGCTTCATCAAAGAGATTGTAAAAATAGGGTTGGATCCTAACCATCCTTTTACACCTCGTCATGGCAACCTAGCAAACTGCAATACCGCACAATTGCACAGTCATCATTGGCAGGTTGCAAAGCTGTTTATGAATAGTGGTCAACGCCCCACAGACGTACACCCTCGTCAAACGGAACTAAGTGGGATCCTTAACTTTTTGGCCCATTGTAAAATTCCAAGAAACGCAGTAAAAAACATTCGTTTGATTGATGAGGTAAGTTGCCGATTATATTGCGTTTTTTTAATTACGTTTGATTTTGTTTGCATTGAAACTTAACGTCAACAATGTTTCAGTCATCTCGGGATGGAGCCAGCGCTTCCTGGGTTTAACCAGTACTGTAGGGAGTTAATGTGCCTGGCTCAAGGACACAACACGGTGCCGCATGTGGGGATCGAACCCAGGACCTCTCGATTCTGAGTTCCATGCTCTACCACTACGCCACCGCGCTCTCTAATACAACGTTTGAACATAGCTATTTTTTTAATGATTCAGATAAATTTAGAAACCTTTTTGGTTGTCCCGAGCATTTGAATGTCGTGTCTATATCGAAAGAAAACATCAAATGTCATGAGTGAAAAGTATACTGTTGTATAGGTCATTTTTGAATCTTGTGGGAAAATTTGAATGAAAAGAATCATTCAATGGGATATTCTCGTCACAACGGCAACCTACGAAGCGCTCCACTTTGACCTTGCAAAACACGAAAAGCGATAAAAATCTATTTAGTTGATAAGGTTAACAGAGGAAGTTAGTCTAATTATCACAATTCCTAAATCATTGTCGTTGACAGATGAAATTTATCGCCAACTCAATTACCCATTCTGATACTATTGGGTACTGAAACGTTGCTTCCAAATGACACGGCCATATCTGCATCAACTTACCATCCATCAATCAATAATAACGAAACCACGTATCCAGCTGTAAACTGTTATTTTTGTTTTTGGTCAGTTTTGACCATGCAAATTCAGATTGATATGTTCTAGTCTGTATATCATTTGGCAAACAATTTCAGGTTCGTGTAGCTCGCAATAGTATCACGCACGCGGATGATATGAAGTTATCTGCTGGTGACCTGCAGCTCTATGCCCGGTCAATGATTGAACTTCTAACTGACACCGGGATATATTCAACACCAACAGCCCAACTGGCAGTGAAGAACATTCAGTCAGTATGTATGATTATTTACCTAGTAGACATTTATATTGATGATATCAGTCAGTGTTATAAAGGTCCCAACTTAAGGCTATTAATTATAGTTGGCAGAGGCTGGAGCTTCGTGTCTGTTTGTTTTGCACACTGATGTAAAACCGATGTTTGTTTTCTTCTGCGCAGGGTTTTCAGTAATGGTGTTTGGCTTTCCAACGATCTCAAGCTGCCGGGCAGTAAATGTGATCTGAGAGTCCTCGTTTTTAGCTCGACTACACGAAGTGCATAGAGCTATTGCAGTCACCCCGGTCGTCCACGTTCCCGTTCCCGTGTGCGTTCCTGTTCCCGTGCGCGTTCCCGTGCGCGTCACACTTGCGTTAAAGTTTTCTAGAAGTCCATATCTTGACAACCACTCATCAGAAAGCATTCATACTTGGACCATAGATACCCTGTAGGGTTAGCTTTTATTCCATGGCATCGGGCAACTGGGTCCAGGCCAGGGGGTGGGGCTGGAGGTTAAAATCTAGAACACCTTCAAAAATGGCAATTCTTGTGTTAAAGTTTTCTAGAAGTCCATATCTTGACAACCACTCATCAGAAAGCATTGATACTTGGGCCATTGACACCCTGATGGGTCGGCTTTCATTCCATGGCATCAGATCCCTGGGTCCATGCCAGGGGGTGGGGCTAGAGATTAAAATCTAGAACACCATTAATAATAATGGCTTTTCTGTGATATAGTATTCTAGAAGTCTATATCTTGAAAACCTTTTATCAGAGGGCTTTCATACTCGGACCATAGGTACCCTGTAGGGTTGAGTTTCATTTCATGACATCGGCTCTCTGGGTCCATGCCTGGGGGGTGGGGCTGGAAGTTAAAAACTAGAACACTGTAAAAATAGATGTACTGCTGTGTAACTTTTACAAGGAGTCCATATCTTGACAACAACTTATCATAAAGCATTCATACTTCATACACTTTAGGTTCCATGACATCGGACCTCTGAATCGGAGTCAGGGGGGCGGGGCTAGAGGTCAAAATCTAGAGCTCCCCGATTTTTTTTTCTTTTTATTTCTTAATAGAAACAACTTAGGAAGATGGTTGGTCATTCATTTTTTGACTTTGTGACACTGACTTGTATGTCATGACGGTTAGGGTCGTTTGACCTACTTTCAATGGTTCAGTGATTTTGCCTTATATCTTGACACTCAACTAGTATATTTTCTTACTTCTTTCAGATTATGAGTGAGTACGACCAGGCCTTTGACCCCAATATACTTATAAGTCACTGTGACCTAATTTCACGGTTCAGTGATTTTGCCTTATATCTTGACACTCAATTAGTATATTTTCATACTTTTTCAGATTATGAGTGAGTATGACCAGACCCTTGACCCCAATATACTTATAGGTCACTGTGACTTAATTTCACGGTTCAGTGATTTTGCCTTATATTTCGGTACTCAAATGGTTTATGAACAAACTTCTTTCAAAGTATGTTTGCGTATGACAAGACCATTGACCCTGAAGTAGTCCTAGGTCACTGTGACCTAATTTCACAGTTCAGTGATTTGGCCTTATATCTTGACACTCAATTGGTATAGTTTCATACTTTTTTCAGATTATGAGTGAGTATGACCAGACCTTTGACCCCAATATACTTATAGGTCACTGTGACCTAATTTCACGGTTCAGTGACTTTGCCTTATATCTCAGCACTCAAGTGGTTTATGAACAAACTCCTTTCACACTCTGCTTGCGTATGACAAGACCTTTGACCCTGAAGTAGTCCTAGGTCAATATGACCTAATTTCACAGTTCAGTGATTTTCCTTTATATCTCGGCACTCAATTGGTATATGGACATACTTCTTTCACGATATGTATGGGTATGACAAGACCTTTGACCGTAAAGTATTCCTGGGTCACTGTGACCTAATTTCATGGTTCAGTGATTTTGCCTTATATCTCGACACTCAGTTGGTATTTTTTCATACTTTTTTCTGATTATGTATGAGTATGACCAGACCTTTAATCCAAACATACTTATGGGTCACTATGACCTAATTTCATGGTTCAGTGATTTTGCTTTATATCTCAACACTGAATGGGTATATGATCATATTTCTTTCACAATATGAGTAAGTATCACTAGACCTTCGACCCTGAAATACTTATAGGTCAGTGTGACCTTATTTCACGGTTCAGTGATTTTGCATTGTGTCTTGGCACTAAGTTGGTATATGAACACACTTCTTTCACAATATGAGTGAGACCTCTAAATCTTAGATAGTTATAGTTAACTTTCATAGTTTAGTGATTTTGCCTTATTGCATCAAGGTAAAAAGATGTATGAGCATAATGCTTTGGGTTACTGGTCGGGTTTGACCTTATGCTTGACAAAGGTCAGAAGCAGTCGAGCACGCTGTCCTGCGACAGCTCTTATTGATTGATCGTGTTGTTTATCTTGATTTATGTGTCTGTCCGTGATGATTCACTGAAACGTTAGAGATCACCACAAGGACCAAACAACTAACCTCAGCAGAAGCGTTACGCATCCTCCCCATGTAAATTTAAGTAACTGACCGTACAAAGGCGATACCACTACTGTTGTTATGTTTGTTTTTTAATTTGGTGTTGAATGTTTGTGGTGTTGTTTAATCATATATATGTTTTTTAGCTCACCTGAGCCGAAGGCTCACAAGGTGAGCTTATAGTTTACAAATCAGTCCGGCGTCCGTCCGTCCGTCGTCTGTCGTCCGTCCGTCGTCCACAATTTCAAAAATCTTCACCTCTGAAACTGCTTGGCCAATCAAACTGAAATTTTATGTGGAGCATCCATGGGTAGGGGGAACAGAAGTTTGATAGCGAAATCGAGGTAGGGGGAACGAAAGTTTGATCGCGAAATCCAGTTCACATGACCAAGATGGCCGCCACGCCTATATATAGTAAACAAAAATCAAAAATCTTCTTCTCCAAAACAAGCAGGACGATTTCCATGAAACTTGGTATGTAGCAATTTGGACTCCAGCCCATCATTGGTTGCGCAAATGATGAACCTGGGATGACATTGACCTATTGTACGGCAAGGCCAATTTTGGAAACATAAGCTTTTACATGGGAAAATGTGAAAACTATGGATTTTTTGAAAACTATTGCAGCCTGAGACCTGAAAAGTGGTAGATGCAAATTTTTGAAAACTTTTGCAGCCTGAGACCTGAAAAGTGGTAGATGCAAACAACTGGTGGAGTAGATGAAGGTATGTGATTAATATAGGTCAAGGTCATCTCTTGACCTTGGCCGGTCTGTCGACCATACACACTTTTTAAACATCTTCTTCTCTGAAACCGCTCGGCCAATCAAACTGATATTTTATGTGGAGCATCCATGGGTAGGTGATTGCAAAATCGAGGTCACAGGACCAAGATGGCTGCCCCGCCCATATATGGCAAAAACCACTAAACTCTTCTTCTCCAGAACCGGCAGGCCGATATTCAAGAAACTTAGTATGTAGACATTGGGACTCCAGCTCATCATAGTTTGATCAAATGATGACCCTACAATGACCTTGACCTTTTTTTACGGCAAGGTGAATGTTGGAAACATAGGCTTTTACATGGGTAAAACTGAAAATTATGGCCGCCACGCCCATATATGGTAAAAACACTAAAACATGGGTAGGGGGAACAAAAGTTTGATTGCGAAATCGAGGTCACATGACCAAGATGGCCGCTACGCCCATATATGGTAAAAACCAATAAAAAAATCTTCTCCAGAACCGGCAGGCCGATTTTCACGAAACTTGGTTTATAGCAATCATCATAGCTTGATCAAATGATGACCCTACAATGACATTGACTTATTTTACGGCAAGGTCAATGTTAGAAACTTAGGCTTTTACATGGGTAAAATTGAAAATTATGGCCGCCACGCCCATATATGTTAAAAACCACTAAAACATATTCTTCTCCAGAACCGGCAGGCCGATTTTCACGAAACTTGGTATGTAGCATTTGGGACTCCAGCCCATCATAGTTTGATAAAATGATGATCCTATGATGACCTTGTTCTATTTTATAGCAAGTTCAGTTATGGAAACATAGGTTTTTATATTGGAAAAAGTGAAAACTATGGATTTTTTGAAAACTATTGCAGCCTGAGACTTGAAAAGTGGTAGATGCAAAAAAAACTAATGGAGTCAATAAAGGTATGTGACTAATTTAGGTCTAGGTCATCTTTTGACCTTGGCCTGTCTGTCACCAATACATATTTTTCCAAGATCTTCTTCTCTGAAACCGATTGGCCAATCAAAGTGAAATTTCATGTGGAGCATTTATGGGTAGGGCGCAAGAAAGTTTGATCGCGAAATCCGGGTCACATGACCAAGCTTGTCGACGTTTAGTTTGCCAGTTTGTTATCAGTGTTAATTTAAAACGGCAGAATGTATATATACGCCGCGTAATCAAAACGTTATTGAAATAAATTGTAATTCTAACAATTTTCTGCTTTAATCTGAAAGAATAGAAAATCAAAACATTTTCTGAGTTATTTCTACAGCGACTTATTTATCGCTGATGTCGACAAAAGAAATAGTCAGATGTACATGTAAATGATGAGAATTTGACAATTACTGATATTTTATATATAATTATAAAAGATGGCACCCATGCGTATATTCTTAATGAATATGTCTCATTGTGGTCTATCGTTTGTAGTTTATCATCACTGCTTACTAATAACATTCTTACACTTACAAGCTATTAAATGCGACGGATTTCACTATTTCACTTGGTGACGAGAAACAAGAAATGGATAAACCAGCTTCCGCGAATCGTGCACAGACCAAAGAGACAAGACATGAGATAGAAGCCGTTACGACAGAAGACGACAAAGAGAGACAGCCTACCAGAGAGGAACTCAATGAAGATACTAGAAATGTAGGTTTATATATCTAGTTTTATAACGTATGATTATGTACATACTGTACCAAGTTTGGAAGTGATTCACATGACTATTCTCTCTAGCAAACCGGACCACTTGGGAAACATACACTCAACACATTGATTGACCGTGAATATGAATAATATATTTCATAGACACTTATCCATTTGCTATTGATCTAACACGTGCATAACAAAACACATCCCATTGAAATCAAAATTGTAAATTATAACAAAAGCAGATAAGATACAATCGGACCCGACATAAAACGGTAAGCGAAGGAGCTAAGATTTCCCAGAAAGGCTGCTAACACCTAAAACCGAACGAAAATAATGAAAATGCACAAAAGATCGTCACTGAAACTGACATTAAAATGCATAATACAACGAAAGATAACATGATTTCCGCCTTGAAATAGTCAGTTATAAAGTCATGTTCTTCAACTGGTTTTCATGGTAACCAACATCACCCTCAATTCCACAGTGTCACATAATAAGATAGCATAATGTGACGGGATAGCCTCCCTTGATAAAATACGTTGGTGCAACGTATTAGCGGCATATTGAGTGCTAGCAATAAGCAAATTGCAACCTCTAAACTTGGTGAATTGAGTAAGTGTAGAGTATACAGCGCAGTAAACCACCCTTGATGGATGAGCAAGCTTTTCCACCGACGGGGTTTCTGTGGCTTGGTACGGCTGTTCGTTACATTTGGTGGCAACGGTTGCCAGACCGGGGTTGCTTTACCCATGAAGTACCCAGGCCAAGACTTGGGGCGAGTCTTTTCGCAGGGGGAGGTAATGTGACGGGATACCCTCCATTGATAGAATACGTTCGTACAACGTATTATCGGCATATTGAGTGCTTATAATATGCAAATTTTTAAATCGAAACTGTGTAAATCGAGTAAGTGTAGAGTATACAGCGCAGTAACCTACCCTTGATGCATGAGCATTCTTTTCCACCTAGGGGTTTCTGTGGTTTGGCTCGGCTGTTCGTTACAATAATAAATAAAGATATTTTTTTTCAAATGAATAATTTCGTCGGACTACTGGTCGATTCATTATGTAGCAGATATATTATATATATTATCGAACTTTATATTCTATTAATATTTTCGTTTAAAAAGCTTATAATGTAAATGTATTGAAATTTAAGCACTGTTAATGATTAAATATAAAGGGTTGATCCTTTTGAAGCAGTAAAAACATTCAAAGGGAGATATTATGGACTATTGCACAATTTCGGGTAATGAACCCTCATCAGTAGCCCTTTTTAAACCATCTATTTTGAAAATCCACATTATTTTACATATACATTAACGCTGTTTTCCTTTTTTAGCCCAGTGGCCTGAAAGACGGTGCATACAAGAATGCTGCTACTCATAGACAAATGCAAGGTAACGTTACTACATTGATAGACAAACTCAACAACATTGAACAACAACAACAAATTTTTGCATAACAACAATAAGCGTACCAACAGTAAAAGCTCACGTTAATACTCAATTAAGTATGACCACCCAAGTAAAAAAAAAATAAAAATAAAAAAATAAACTGCTGGATTTGACCGATTATCATTTTCTTAAGGAACATTCTGCCGCATGCAGAATAATTATGGCCGCCAAAGTTCTCGGAAAACGTCATTTGTTTTATCTACCAAATTCATGCGTTGTCATCAAAACTGTTTGAATGATTGTCGTTCACTCATCGATTTACGACAGTTACCCCAAATCATAAAAAACACAGAAATAGCAAACCTGCCTGTCCTTACTTTTTATACCCCGCCACTTCAAAAAGTGCGGGGTATTATGTTATACCCTCCGCAAAAAATTTACGTTCGAGTGTCCGTCCGTCCGTCTGTCCGTCTGTCCGTCCGTCTGTCCGTCCGTCTGTCCGTCCGTCCGTCAGCGCTTCGTTTCCGTGCTCTAACTTGAGCATTTATCGACCAATTTTCTTCAAACTTTGTATAGGAGTTTATATTAGGAAGGAGTGGTTTGGGATTGAAGATGGGCAAATTTCGTCAAATAAGTACAGAGTTATGGCCCTTGATTTACTTTAAAATTCCATTTCCGTGCTCTATCTTGAGCATTTATTGACCAATTTTCTTCAAACTTTGTATAGGAGTTCATATTAAGAAGGAGTGGTTTGGGATTGTAGATGGGTAAATTTCGTCAAATAAGTACAGAGTTATGGCCCTTGATTTACGTTAAAATTTCGTTTCCGGGCTCTATCTTGAGCATTTATTGACCAATTTTCTTCAAACTTTGTATAGGCGTTCATATCAAGAAGGAGTGGTTTGGGATTGTAGATGGGTAATTTTCGTCAAATAAGTACAGAGTTATGGCCCTTGATTTACGTTAAAATTTCGTTTCCGGGCTCTATCTTGAGCATTTATTGACCAATTTTCTTCAAACTTTGTATAGGAGTTCATATTAAGGAGGAGTGGTTTGGGATTGTAGATGGGTAATTTTCGTCAAATAAGTACAGAGTTATGGCCCTTGATTTACGTTAAAATTTCGTTTCCGGGCTCTATCTTGAGCATTTATTGACCAATTTTCTTCAAACTTTGTATAGGAGCTAATATTAGGAAGCAGTGGTTTGCGATTGAAGATGGGTGAATTTTGTTAAATAAGTACAGAGTTATGGCCCTTGACTTATATTAAAATTTCGTTTCCGGCCTATATCTTGGGCATTTATAGACCAATTTTCTTCAAACTTTGTATAGGAGTTCATATTAGGAGGGAGTGGTTTGGGATTGAAGATGGGAAAATTTCGTCAAATAAGTACAGAGTTATGGCCCTTGATTTACGTTAAAATTTCATTTTCAGGCTCTATCCGGAGCATTTATTGACCGTTTTTCTTCAAATTTTGTATAGGAGTTCATATCAGGAAGGAGTGGTTTGGTATTGAAGTTGGGTAATTTTCGTCAAATAAGTACAGAGTTATGGCCCTTGATTTATGTTACAATATTGTTTCTAGGCGCTATCTTGAGCATCTGTAGACCAACTTGCTTCAAACTTTGTTAAGGAGTTAATATCTAGAAGATGTGGTTTGGTATTGTAGATTAATGTTGTGCATTTGTACTAAATTAAATTTGTGTGGCGGGGTATCATGCATGCCTGCAGCGCTTTTATTGGTAATTAATTGCTGTAGAATACCTTTGTTCATCTTCCCGTCAAATGAGCGAACGGGAGAATTTCTACATAATCAATAAAGTCAAATATGAACCAAAACCAATTTTAATGCTAAAAGTAATTACAGATGTAAACATTGATCCGTTGGTAGCATTTGGTGATGATTTTGGGACGTTAACGTCAATAATGTCAGTGCCAAACAAACGTGATGTACCCTATTTCTACGGTACCTGTGACGTCATTGTTGATTGAAAAGCATGTCGTTTCGTCTCCCGGTTCGATAACTACCGTTTAAGCACAAAAACCCACATCGAATAATCTCAGTGACGTTAATTGTTCATTATTCATTATTTTGCACTTTTGTGTTCGTCTATCCAGTTTTACCTACGCTACATGTCAAATTTCAAATTGATTGGATTTGGGCTCCGTGAGAAGTGAGGGGAATGTCAATTTACCTCCCATATTTTTGTGCGTATTTTTTGCATTTGCTTCTTGTTTTTTGCATAGATTACATGTAACAATGTTCAATAATGTCGACACTGCGCCACCCAAACCTATGCACTCAAGCCGTTATTGTTGATCTTAAGAGGTGTTGCTTAAGGACGCAGCAGGTGGTAGTAGATTTCGAGCCCTGGACCTCTCCAACGCTCGACTACTGACTGTAGATACTCGACAGTTAATGTGTTTGGTTTTCATGCTTCAGAATTACCTCCTGAAATTCTTCGAATGGATAAGCAATCCGTAGCCCTTTACAAGAAAGCCCTTGAAGAAGGAAACGAAAAAGATTACAGCATCAGAATAATGGTAATTGGGCCGTACGGAGTTGGAAAATCAGCACTCACAAAGAGACTTCTGTGTCAAGATGTTGATATAAATGAACGCAACAGTACTGACGGTATAGACGTACATGTGAAAAAATGCAAGGTTTCATTGGAAACCTCAGAGTGGATTATAGATAATACAGGTACTGTTCGATTTGATTGTAACATGAAATTGACATTTATTCTACGGGGGATGATCCAAAATAGCGTAGACTTTTGTTGTGGTTTCTATACATATCAATGTAATGCATATAAAATAACATAAACGTAAATCGGAATATGTCTAGTATATCCCGGCAAAATATCAGGAAACAAGAAATACCCGTTAAAAATCTAGCTCAAAACAAATAGGTCACTATGATGTACCCGGCGCACGTCACCGTTGATTTCGTAACGTCGTTGACGTTTTTTTATTCATTTTGAAGTAAACACCAGCGCTGCGCTTACGGCCAATTATTCAACATGTATCATAGATAAAAGAAGTTAACTTATTTGTACTTCGGCATTCTAACATTTCCCTTCAGTATCAACAACTCGAAACAAATCAACATTCAATGTCGTTACACAAATCGCCTGATCGTAAGCCGTTTGCATGTGGTCAGCGCATTATGCATTGCGTCCCCAGTATCGCGCGTTATTTAAGTATATTTTTTCATCTTTGTTATGCTGTTTTATCGTCAGAATCAAAACGGGAATATTTTACACTACTGATTTATTCATTGATCGTTCCCGTTTTGTCTACTTTAATAAGTTTTGGTTTACGTGTTCAACTTGGCGTTTTCAAAAATCGCGGAAAGTTTAGTGATTACATAGATTCAAGCCGTATTAGGCGACGACGTCTTTAACGTTAAATGCAATGAAATGGCGTACTTTTGATATTCATATTTCCAAAATGCATTACTCAAATTAGTTAAAACTTAGTCACAACATTAGTTCAACACCAGGCTTCTACTGGACTTAGTTTGGTGTGATTAGCCTGTATATTTTACATTTTATCGAGACATGTACATGTGTATGACAAAGTTCACGACCGAAAATTCGCGTGCGTCGCCTATGCGTCACCATGGTTTAAAATGGCGCGGCGCGTTTGCGGTACCTATGAAATGTGCAATTGTTTAAACTTATTTTGTTAAACGATCGTTACCATTTATCGCAATATATATTTTCCAAAATTTATCTATGTATGTTGAGGTAACAACAAACTACACGTTATTTTGGATTTTCCCTCGTATAAAGTAGTACAATTGAAGTAATATTGATACATCTATCAGCCATAAGTCTATGGATACTTAGTCTTTTTTGTCCATATAAATGTAGATCATTTGGCATCTCCATTTTGCAAAAAGTTATAAGTAGGCAAAGATTAGGAAAAGGCGCAATCAGAAAAAGATTCCCACTCCAAAAACCGAGTTGGAAAAAACAAACAAACTAACAATCAGGTACTTATACCATGAAAGCATTTCGTAAGACGAATGAGCAGCTATTTTCCCAATAAGTGACCTCTCAGTTACAATAACTAAACTAAAAATATGAAAACATACATAAAGAGTACAAGTAGGCAAAGACCAGGAAAAGGCGCAGTCAGAAAAAGATTCCCACTCCAAAAACCGAGGTGGGAAAAACTAAATTAACAATCAGGTACTTATAGCATGAAAACATATCGTAAGCCGAATGAGCAGCTATTTCCCCAATAGGTGGCCACTCAGTTGCCTCAACTTAATTAAAACATACATAAGGCGCCAACAGCACAAAAAAATTAAACACCAAGACAAAACACAAAAATCAGAAAAAGATTCCCACACCAAAAACCGAGGTGGGAAAAACCTAAATTTAAAATCTGGTAGGCAAAGATGAGGAAAAGACGCAATCAGAAAAAGAATTCCACTCCAAAAACCGAGGTGGGAAAAACTAAATTAACAATCAGGCGCCAACAGCACAAAAAATTTAAACACCTAGACATAACACCAAAAGAACCATCACATAAGCATCGACTTGGAACGATCAGTAACACAAAGTTACTGGCGGGCTTAAATAGATTTTACTTGGCCATAACCTCACCCTCAGCTTCTACAGTGGCTCTTATATACACACATATAAACAAGCCATAAGGAAATCATGTTAAGAGATATAAAATATAGGCACCAACGTATAACATGTGTAACATGTATTACGGAAAGCAGGGTGAGCAGCTGTTGAAGTAAGTTTGTAACGGTGCTAGCTTGGACAGAACAAATAAAATGCAGAGGGCTAAGTGAACAGCCAAATAATACTCGGGTTGAAACAACATTACAATCATCAAAACAAATATTTGTATCCAAAAGCAATAAAATGGTTGAAAGATAAGTATTGGGTATGTTTCTTAAATGTACACTACTAGGTGTACATATTATAGTAACCAAAACATATGCGTGTAAAATTTTGCAGTGTAGATGAATTATCACTTGTTTATATATTATGTTGTTTAATTTGGTCATATTTCCATTGATTTAAACTTGTAATTTTATTAAGCAAAACAGATGTAAATGTTTTACAAGACTTGCCTATACGTACAAGTTTCCGTGCACTTTCGGTTTTTCTTAACCTCTTTATTATCTTCCTTATTGGCTGTTATAGTATGGATAATCACGCCTAAGTTTTTCATTTTAAACTTAGATTCGAAAGAGAAAAGCGCAGTCGAGAGACGTCTGGCTCAGGTTCTCAAAAGTACTCGAGAGAATTCTTCAGCTGATAAAATTACAGAAGATGCGACTGGGCTAGCGAAATCTACTGAAACGAAGGGCATAGAAAATAAAGTTGAGTTAGCTAGGGAGCAGCTGCAAGATCTTGATTACGTTCAAAATGAAGCCCGTGGTTTGCCTATTCAGAGTGTTGTTGATGATACAGACGTGTCGACTGATGGTGATAGGTTAAAACATGAGGAGCTATTATTGAAAGAACTAAAGGTTCGTTAAATGTTGTTCCATTTTTTATCATTTAAGTTTTGTTTCGACCGCTTGATTGAAGGAGCAATGCAAAAGGAGAGTCTGTATGGAGTTACGTCCATACGTGAATACGAACAAATCACATAAAACGATTGTTTTTCTAGTCTACTTCATACATGCACCCATTTTGATTTCAAATAAGTCCGAAAACCATTATACAACTTTTGAATTAGATTATTTAACAACATGCATGCTACGTAGAACTTTCACGGGTGATTTGTCAGGGATTACCATCCATTATTTTACCAAATTCATGAAATGTGGGCTCCGAAGGCTCATTGTACATAGTTATACATACAAGCACACTGACAACTCAGTCCATACTTTAAGGACGTACTTCAAGTTGCTGATGAAGCAGATGACGATGTGAAAGCTGATGTTTCAATTTGGGATTTCGGAGGACAGTTTGCGTTTTATTCAACTCATCAGATGTTCCTGTCCCACAGAGCCGTGTATATCCTGGTCAACAATATGAGTCAACATATTGACGAAATTGTTACTGAAGATAAATCTTACTTTGATTGTAGAGGATCCAAAAACCTAAGGATAGGAGGTAAAAATCATTATTCAACATAACCTCTAGCTCTAGGTCTAATATTTCTTGTTTTGAGTAAAGCTTTTACCAAGTAAACGTTTTCTTGTACTCAGTTTGTGCAGTCATATCACACCAAATACAAAGCATTTTATAGAACGATTTCTAGAAATAAAACTCCCATTGATTTTTATACGATTGCTAACCTAGTCCGCAAAGCTATGATCTTTGATCAATATTCAACTTCTCACTTCCCCATATAAATTTTCCACATCTTATCTTCCATGGAATGTTAACTTAACTTAAATTTCATTTATTTATTAATTCGGCACGTGGAGGGAATCGCGGGTGCTCTTCTAAGTTACGCTTTTTTCAGTCGCTTATTGTCCAACATATCGTCAACCAAAAACCATTAAAACTTGAAAAAGTACAAGTAGGCAAAGATCAGGAAAAGGCGCAATCAGAAAAGGACTCCCACTCCAAAAACCAAGGTGGGAAAAAACCAAACTAACAATCAGGTACTTATACCATGAAGACATTTCGTAAGCCGAATGAGCAGCTATTTCCCCAATAGGTGGCCACTCAGTTACCTTAAATTAACTAAAAATATGCAAACATACATTAGGCGCCAACTGTTTTGCAACACTTCATCTAATTTTGGTATTTATGTATTTTTGAATAAAACAAAACCGTATGCGTTATCGTTGTTGTAAAATTTGACAACAGTTTGCTTGCTACTAGTGTCTCGTAGGTTTATTCTAATTTTTATTTTATTCATTCACTGTTTGCTGTGGGCAGAACGTCATTAACAAAATGATATGGTATTTTTATACATTGTCACCTTTTGTAGATTTCCTAGATATTTGGTTAAATTCTATCCATGGTAATTCCGACAGGGAGAGGCAAGGAGCACCACCAGTTATCCTGGTTGGCACACATGCAGACAAATTCAACTCTGTAAGCTATTTTTATCTTGATGTATTAGGATAAGACATTTCATGAAAACCACCAGTTATTAGATACGATACATTTTAGCTCACCTTTGCCTTAGGCTCATTAGATGAGCTTTCTGTATTACAGTAGTATTGCTCCAGTGTCGGCATCTGTCGTCCGCCCACAATTTAAAAGAAAATATTTTTGAACCTTGTTAGTTAATCTTGCTTTAATTGTAAGTATCAGTGTTGTTCTAAATTGCATTAGGAAAACTTATCCATGAACAATATAACCCCTTGAACTCCACTATTACATAGAAAAAGTGGGGTTTACAGGGGTATACCTATTTTTCTTATTTTTGCTCAAACACATAGATTGTGGGCACTTGTTAGAACTGCCTGAGGGAGTGTTAACGTGTACTTACAATCTAACATTTTTTTACCTCTAAAATTGTCTGTATATTTGAATGGACAAGTTTTCGAAATGGATTGACATTATAGGGGTTTGGAGAAAATTGCCTCTACACTATGATTTACAATGAGAAGAACGTACTTCTGTGGCTACGGGCCCCATAGGTTTCATATTTTGTGCAGATGTTTTGTAATCCTCTTTATAAATCCTGACAAACATGCCCCTATGATCCAAATTGGTCATGTCTTGGGGCGGGATCATTAGTTACCGTCATGGTCAATTGAGCGTTTATAGGCCCATTGGTGCTCTATAGGCCCATTGGTGCTATACAGTGTACTTAATTACATTTTACCATGTGTTTTCATTCATTTTTGAGTGGTCCCAGTGTAACAAAGATGACCACGGCTGACATGTTTTTGCCTTAACCCCTGTTAATACAAGCACTATACTGCAAAAGGAATTTTTGTGCGATCAAAAATCAGGAATTCATGGTAAACTGGTTGTTAGGGTTCTAAACTTAACATGTCAATGATATTCGAAGAAAAATTATATTCAACCAGGATGTTTGTATGAAAAAAAAAATCTGGTGGGTTCCTTCATGAGGCTAGCACTCTTTAATTATCGAAACTTTGTTTCTCATATACTTTTACCGATTGATTTTGAATTGTAAGTAACAGTGTGTTCAAATGATTAATACCAATTCATAGTGTGATATATGGAGTCCAGCCCATTCGACCTATTTTAAACCTCCATGAATGGGCTTTTTTTTTTTTTTTAATTATTGTTTTTACTAGTACTAGACCATAGAAATCTGCGAGTTATTTATAGCTTAGTTGTTCACATTTCGTAAACTATTAAGTCACAACACCACTTTTTTGTTTGTTTGGGTTTTCGGTAGTCTAATAATTGAATATGATAACAACAACGGAAGTTGAAGTTATTTGTTTGTGTTGGTATGTTACGTCCAACTCAAACGCTATGGATGAAGCCTATGATTGAACTAACGCCCCCAGGTTAACACGGCGGGTGGAATAGTCACTTAGCAAAGGAGGGTTCTAGAGAAGTAAAAAGGACTTGAAATTTACAATAATTTTATTGTTTGCTTTGTTTTGTTTTCTTCTTTGAAGGATAAAAGAGATGAAAAAACTGAAGCTGTATTTAATGCAATCAGAGATAGATTTGTCGGCAACGACGTCAGTTTGCACTTCATTGACAAAGATTTTGGTCTCAGAAATGATGTAATAGATCCGAAACTGAACGACTTAAGACAGACCATCTTAGATATGGTAAAACAGCAGCCGTATTGGGGAGAACTGAAGCCAGCGAAATGGATTCACCTTGAGAGGCTACTGGAGAACTTACGAAGGGACGGCGTTGAGGTATATTGCTGAACCATACAAATGTACTTACTCGCACTCTTGAGGTATACTTGTTCATGCAAATGACACGTAATGCTAACCAATTAAGAAAAAGGCACAAGCAGGCAACGATCAGGAAAAAACTTCCACTCCAAAAACTGAGGTGGGAAGAATCTTAATTAACAATCAGGTAATTCTACCATGAAAACATATCGTAAGCCCAATGGGCAGCTATTTTCCCAAAAGGTGGCCACTCAGTTACCTAAACCCAATCAAACATATGACAACACACACTTTGCGCTTACAGCATACAAATTTTAAACATCAAGGCATAAGAACCACAACAGAAGTATCGCCTTGGAACAATCAGTAATATAAAACCACTGGCGGGCTCAAATAGATTTTACAGGTACCTAACATTACCCTCAGCTTCCGCAGTGGTTCACAACATTTAGTTAGTTGTTCGGTCCCCGTGGTGAATCTCTAAGTTTATGGTGTACATCAAACTGCTCCAGTAGGCTATCGGTATCATAAACTTAGAAAAACATTTTCTAAATTTTATAGGGCTAGAACAGGTCAAACTTAGCGCATTTGGCTTTCGCCAATTTGTATTTACAGGTAAAACTGGAAAAAAATGAAAGAAAGAAAAAATAAAACAAAATAGGTTAAAAATTAAAATGAAACAAAACAATGCAAAAATGCGCAAAAATTAAAGAAAATGTATCAAAATTTGACATCACCATATGCTCTACTGTGGGTGTACGACTTAAAATTAATCAATAAGCGCCATTTGAAAGGGCCCAGCAATTCATTCGGCCATTTTCTAATTGCAATCCCACTTTTGTCCACAAAAATGTAGATACAAATTTGATTTTAAATAGCACTTGATGACCTGTAAAAGTGGGTGAGCATTAAACAGGAATAACAATAGTTTAAGTGGTGAAACATGCACATTCAGCGATAGTGGTTTTACTGCGCTTGTAATACACTCATTCTAAAATAAGTATCAAAACCTGGAGAAAAAATGAGGAAAAATATTTTTAAAAATATACTTTTTCGACATACCATCACCATTCATGATCATGCAGGCTTCACATTGAGAAATTCCATCACCTTTCAGATATTTTCGCAATTTCTATAGCATTTTGAAGCGTGGTGGGTATAGTCCAATCCAGTAATCAACGTGACACACTACATATAAACGAAATATAACCAAAACACAAACTCAGTGTATATTTCTAACAAACAAACTTTATTTGCTCAAATAAAGCTATTTAGTAGATTAAATCAAACAATGAACGTCCTTTCATATCTACTATCGATAAAACTTAGATGAGAATGATGCAGGCTTCAGAATTTTCAGTGTTGCTAACTTGCAACTATAAAAATAGCTGGCCTACACATTAGATTTATATAAAACATGTTGTGATAATTACATTTATCCCACATAACTGGCGGGGCTTATCATTACTTGTCTAAATACATCTTCTTTTATGTCAATTCTTGTTTTATTTAGCGTCACGTAAATTACTTGCAAACGGTAACATGTATTATTTTTAAAATACACACAAACAATGACATTAGATATTATCTTTAATACTTTATCCGGAAACGTTTACCCCTTATAGATAATCTAGTGTGATCCTATTTCATTTTTCAACATTTTTCACATCATTCTATCACAAGGAATTATACGTGGCGGAATACTGTAATTTACTTGACGGTTGTATTTAAGTCACCTACATTAGTTTCAAACTAAGACAGGTTTGCGTTTTTGCTAACTTATAATGAAGCATTGACTGCACAGCATTATTTAGTAGAAGATAACTGTTTTAAATTGATGACCAGTCCATGATTGTCAGCTGATATAGTTTGATCAACAAACACAGTCTAATGAGGAGCAAACATGAATATTGAAACTATCATTTAACCATGTTACTTTAAAACGCACATGATGACCTTTGACCTTGATTGTGAACTTAGGGTATTTCCATTTAGGCAACCCTGCAGTATCAAATCAGATATGTTTGCTGATGTCTATAAGCCTAGTGTCACACTTTGCCGCTAAGATAACCACACTCTCAAAAATGCATCACTAAAACCACCTTTCAAGTAAACAAACTTTACTTTCAGATTATGTTTTACTTTCAGATAATGAGCCGATCTGAGGTCGAGAGTTTGAATGATAACAGCCTCCCAGTGAAACTAGCCGACGATGAACTTGATTTGTTTTTAGATCTCCAGCATAAAAAAGGCATTATTATGTTTTTCAAGTAGGTTTTCTTATTTATCATACTTACTTTCAGTGAAGTATAAAAAATCTATACCTAATAAATCCACTGTTTCGTTTCATGAAGATATGGTTTAATGTCGTTGACAAAAGACATTTATCCAGGTAATATTTAACAAAATGATGCATGCATGGATAAACAATAGCAAACAACAATCATATTTGAAGAAACAAACTAGAAATACAAATTACTTGTACAATAATTTTCTTTGGCTCCATGTTGTCAAATTTGAAGGGTTACTGACGAGGCCTTAAGTAGCTGAACAATGTTATGTTCACATTAGTATGTTCACTGATCTTAACGGATTTCAGCTTATTTTTTAAAAGATGACAAACTAAGATCTAAGATTTTGACAAACCTCTCCTAGAGGTTTAACTATCAGTAGTGCAATACAATCCACCCATTTACAAATTCAAGTAAATACGTTTGTCAATTTATCGTAAAATCTAATGATTTTGACGGCCATCTTGAAAATTGCGTAAGCCACCTTGAGCATGAAAAAAATTTGAGATGGCTAACGAGAAAATATATATAAAAATGTTTGAATAAAATTAAAACTGAGATCCTTTAAGAGCTGTGAATACATAAATGAAAAAAGAATCGTACTTTTGTTAAATTTTCCAAATTTCTTAGTCATTTTCACAGACGTTACTTGTATCTAGTTTGTAGCTGTGCATTTGTTATACCCCGGCATTTATGCCGACGGGTATATAGTTTTCGCTTTTCCGTTCGTCCGTTCGTATGTTCGTTGGTTCGTTCGTTCGTTATTACGGAACGTTCGTGAAATTTATGTCAAAGTTTTGTTAAAGTTTCTCTGGTGGTGTATATCTCATGAACTAATAATCAGAAACCATTCATATTCTAACCATAGGTACCCTTGAGGATTTGCTTTGGTTCTGTGAGTTTGGATTCTGGGTCCATGCCTGGGGGTGGGGCTATAGGTCAAAATCTAGGTCACCTTTACTTTGGGTCAAAGTTTTGGTTTAAGTTTCACTGGTGGTGTATATCTCATGAACCAATGATCAGAAACCATTAATATTTTAACCATAGGTACCCTATAGGGTTTTTGTCAGTTCGGACCTTGGGTCCATGCCCGGGGGTGGGGCTAGAGACAAAATCTAGGTCACCTTGAAAATGTGCTATTTACATAGTGTTTTTTTTCATCTCCAAGTTCATATCTTAACAAATACTTATAGGAATGTATTCATGTTTTGATCACAGATACCCTTTAGGGTTGAATATAAAATTCCATGGCACCAAACTGTAGGGGTGGGGCTCGAGGTCAAAATCTAGGACACATAAAATACAGTAGTTACCAAGATTAATATTCTGTGTGTCTTGACAACCATGTATTAGAAAGCGTTCATGCTTACAACACAAGATAGGTACCACATAAGGGCTAGGCCCACTGGTCCATGCATGGGGTGAAGGTGGGACCTGAGGTCTAGATCTAGGACTTTTTTTCTCTTTTTTATTTTTATTTTATTTATTTTTTATTTTATTTTTTTTTAAGAATGAAATTCTACTTTCATTTCAATCTAGGACTGAGGACCTGACCCAAAATGTCCGCGCTTATGTCCTAGATTTGGTATACACGTCAGCTCTGTATACCACTCTAAAATAGACATGTCATTAGCTCGCCTGCACGAAGTGCACAGAGCTATTGTTGTCACCTCGGTCGTCCCCGTTTACGTTTACGTGTACGTCCGCGTCACACTTTGGGTTAAAGTTTTTAGAAGTCTATATCTCTTTAACATGTAGATGTATCAAGTTACTACTTTTCATATTGGTAGCTATTGGTCTGAAGTTTTATGCAGTACCATCATGACCCATCCTGGGTTACCTTGAGGTCAAGGTCACAGACTTAGAAATTTTATGTTAAAGTTTTTCATTAAAGTTTTTAGAAGTCTATATAAGTCTATATCTCTTGAACATGTCGATGGATCAAGTTGATACTTTGCATGTTGGTAGATATTGGTCTGAAGTTTTATGCAGTACCATCGTGGTTTACCCTGGGTTACGGACTTAGAAATTTTATCTTAAAGTTTTTCATTAAAGATTTAAGAAGTCTATATCTCTTGCACATGTTGATGGATCAAGTTGATACTTTGCATGTTTCAAGATATTGGTCTGAAGGTTTATGGAGTACCATCATGACCCTCCCTGGGTGACCGTGAGGTCAAGGTCACAGATTTAGAAAGTTTTTGTTGAAGTTTTTCGTTAAAAAGGTACAAGTAGGCAAAGATCAGGAAAAGGTGCAATCAGAAAAAGATTCCCACTCCAAAAACCGAGGTGGGGAAAAAAGTTGATAGAAGACTATATCTCTTGAACATGTTGATGGATCAAGTTAATACTTTGCATGTTTGTAGATATTGGTCTGAAATTATATGCTTTTACGACCCACCTGAGAGACCTTGAGGTCAAGGTCATGGGTCATAGATTTTGATAAATTTAGTGGCAAAGCACAAGTCAGGCGAGCTACGCTGTCCTGCGACAGCTCTTATTCTAAAACTACACCTCCCCATGTTTGTATGTAAAGTACTTTACACTGCTTATTTCTAAAATGTACTTGATAAGGGTACTGTCTTTCATTGGTGATGTGAGGTTCAATGTGAGGGGTGAGCATGTGCCGGGTTGTTTAGGTAGGGGTGGGGAGGGGGCTTGGTGGTTTCTAAAATGTACTTGATAAGGGTACTGATTTTCGTTGGTGATGTGATGTTCAATGTCAGGGGTGAGCATGTGCCGGGTTGTTTAGGTAGGGGGAAGGGAAGGTGGCTTGGTGGCTACCAGCCGGGGGTATACGTGCTTCTCAAGTCACTTTTTCTAGTTCTTTTTTCTGCAGTTATACAGTGTATAAGGTTTTACCATATTATGAGTATTATGTTGAATTTTTAGATTGCTCTTTTTTCCTTCTAGTCTTTTACTGCATATGGCAATTGTAGTTATAACTCTCTTAATATGTAGTATTTAGTTCGCCTCTAAAGAAGCCGAAAGGCAACAGCGCGCTCAGGCACGAACATAATTTTGCACTGTTGATGATAAAATCTCTATTTTTGTGCGTATTCTTTGTGTGTGTGTGTGTTTCGGTGTTTGTATTTAATTTCATAAATACATTTTGCACGAATATTTACCTATTGCTCCGTATTACAGGCCCCTAAGGCCAAGGGACATTAATTCAAGTTCATTTTGAGTAAAGATTAGATTGAATATAGCTGTATATATAAATATCCTTTCTAGTGTTCCAGGGTTACAGAACAATATTGTGTTGAGTCCCCAATTTCTTGTCAATGCTTTGAAGTCATTGATAACAGCTGAAATGTTTTGCAAGAAGAAAGCTGTAATATTGGAGAATTGGATGGAATTCGATGAAAAGGGTGTCCTCAGACCATGTCTTATAGGTAATCTATATTGTCAAAAGGCCTACATTCCTATTGATGGTTATTAACTGATCACTGTTAAGGGACACGACACTTCAAAACCTGATAGCCTGACGACTCTGAATCAAGAGATGAAGATATTTTTACAAGCACGCTTGTTCGTAACTAATTAAAGTTTGATAGGGGTCAAAATGTATTTTTGTTCGCAAGACACACTAGTAATCAAACACCCAAATTTTGCTTTAAAATTGTAGCAGAACCACCACCGTTTTGTCTTATTGTTTGAGAGTGCTACTCGCAGACTCAAAGAAACAAATCATCCATAGTGCAGATTATATTTTCATTTTGGTCCTTTGAGATTAGAGAGGATGTTTTTAAGAAATCAGAAACTTATTATCGGTTTAGATTCATTTTCTAACCAACGTTTAATATTTTGGCCCCATTTTGATTACACTAGTCATTGTATCGACTACCCTGTTGAAAGTTGCAAAATCACAGCATATCTCTTTGGCTCCATGTTGCCAAATCTAAAGGGTCACTTAAGAGGCTTGAATAGCCGAAACCGCGGTATGGTCAATCGCCTTTCTCATAAATATGTTCACTGCTCTCAAAGGATATCAGTTTTATTTTTATTAATTATTAATAGAACCACCCCTAAACTAACCTTCTCACTACTGTCTACCCTATCCATTATGACAACTTTCCCATGCAATAAACAGAGATTTTAAGAAGCAATAAATGAAAATTTCATTAACCAATGTTTGATTTTTTTTTTCTAGTTTTGCGATTGCGGGTACACGTTAGAACCGCATCGGCGAGGTGGTTCAACGGGTATCCACAATCTATGTTTTGGTTCAAAGAAATATAGCTATACCCTGCAAACCCCAGTTTTTCTATATAACAGTGAGGATGAAGGGGGTATTCATTGCTTGGATGTTGACCTGATGCAACTCTTTCATTCGACCCTTCCTACTGGTTCGTTCAACAACAAAACTGTTTTGATAATTGAAATGGTAAACTTTAGCTTGGCCCACCGGGGTCCAACTGGTGTTTTTCTATTGCTTCGGGTTTCAGTAAGTTATTCGGCGCCCAGGGAACTCCATCGTCGGGCAGCTTTCTGAATCTGTTGAGTCCTCGTCTTTGATTCATTAGGACGTTTATCATGATTTTCTGTTTGTTCTTGATGATTAATTGACTAGTTATGCGACTTTCACACTAGAGCACGATCTGTTATGAATGCTACAATTGTTAAATCGCAGCTAATCGTCATATTTTGCCAAAATTTGACGTTCTGGTACATGTCGTTGCGTTTTGATAGGATCTGTTGCGATCAAATATGATAGGGTGGCGATCGGTCAAAATCTGATGACACGATAGTTGTCCCGGATAGATACGATTAGTTGAGATCCGGTAATATTATTACGATTAAACCCCGATTCTAATGCGATCTGACACGATTATCACGACACTTGCTCGCGATTTGATACGAACTGATACGCTTTGATGCGTTCTGGTACGAGTTTTAAGAACTGATACGATATGTTGCGATAGTTACGATTGTTGGCTTGATTTTTGGTGATTGTGGCCACGATTGTGTCACGATGAGACAGCGATTGGTATATTTACTTCGAAAACAAACATACACTTCATTACGTATTTAATCTCTGAAGACGAAACAACATTGATGATGGAGGAGCAGAGAATGACGAGAATGCGACATTTGCATTATTAATGCCTTATCCTTCCCCTTTCCATTTCTGTCTCTGCTGCCATTTCCTGGCATCCTTCAGATTTCGAATTAATACTGAAAAGGACCGTATTGATATTTACTTCTCTGTTGTTGATCAAAGAATAAAACTTATCTTGCCCGATGTATTTAATGTATTGATAATTCGTAACAGATCGTAAGCATCCGTGGCAAAAGCGTGGCTTTTCGTGCCTCATCGCATTTACTCGTATCAGATCGTATCCTATCGGGAGTCATTCGCATCGCCTCGTAGTTAATCGCGCCAGGTATTTTTTCTCGAATCGTAACAGACAGTAACAATTCGTAGGAGATCGCAACTCATCTCAACAGATCGCGGTGTTTTGGTCGATCCGGATCACTTCGATTTAGGAACAAGATGAGATACGATTTGTTGTGATTTGTTACGATGTCATACGATCTGATGCCATGGTCACGATAGTCCCGCAAATCCTGGTAATCGTTGCAAAATGTTTGGCAGCAAAATATTTTTCCACGATTAGCCCGATTATCACGATTGATATCAAGATGTGATGCGATCTGATAAGATTGGATACGATAGTCCCGATTGGTCCAAGATGAAGACCACGATACCAATCGTGGTCGATTCGTGATAAGTGTGAAAGCTGCATTTAGAGATTTACAACGAAGACTGAAGAACTAACTAAATGTCTTGAACCACTGCGGAAGCTGACGATGAGGTCATGGCAATGTAATATCGATTTAAGCCCGCCAGTAATTTTATATTACTAATCGTTCCAAGGCGATACTTCTGTGGTGGTTATTTTTGTTTTATGTCTTGGTGTTTAAAATTTTTGTGCTGTTGGCGCCAAATGTATGTTTACTTATTTTAGTTAAGTTTTGGTGACTGAGTGGCCAACCGTTGGGAAAATAGCTGCTCATTCGATTTATGATATGTTTTCATGGTATAAGTACCTGGGGTTGGTAACTCAAACCATCTTAAGCTTAAGATCAACTTACGAACAACTTAAGTATATCTTAGGGATATGGTGAAAAACTGAAAAGGACCTTAAGTAACGGTGACAACTTACCAGCATAGTAACTTTGGCGACGTCTTATCTTACAAAGTGGCACCTTTCATTTGAAAAACGTTCCGACAGCTCAGTGTAACTGGAATAGCAATGGCGTAAATTTTAAGGTGGTCATCTTAAGTTTGACGTAAGTTGGGGAACTTACGATGCCTTCGAGTTACTGGGCCCTGATTATTAATTTAGTTTTTATTTCCAACCTCGGTTTTGGGAATGGGAGTCTTTTTCAGATTGCGCCTTTTCCTGATCTTTGTCTACCAGAAGTTTGGAAAATACCAGAAATCTTCGATATTTTGCTTAAAACTCATTGTAGACAAACTTTTGTTTCGCTTAAAATGTTGTCCTTACTGTTGCGAAGTTGAAACAGAAAAACGATTTTACATTCGCGCTTTGATTTAGAATTAACGCTTGTTTAAATATTTGTTATTGGTATGTGCATTTTCTTACTGAAAATTTGCATTGTGTGATTAAACTTATGATAACATGATGTACATTATACTGCTATTTAGTAATATATATCCAATAGGAAAAGCCCGGGGCATAAAATATCACAATACATTTAATGACGTGAAACAGTTTTTACCAATAAAATTGTGTATTATATATATCCGCGCTCATATATATATATGCATATGTCAAACTGTTTTAATATTGTAACACAATCCAAGACACACTTACATGTACATGTTTTTCTTATGAAACAAAGTAATTTGTAGCACGTATTTTGCCATGGCAACCGATGCGCCACTGAGATTAGTCTCATTTTGAAAACCAGGAACATCCTTTGTTATGCATGTTATATCAAACAGTGTGTGAATTTATGCCTATTGATTATTCTGTAAAGTGGCATGGATTTTCAACTTCAAATCACACACAGAATTTTACTCGTAGCTTCTTTGCATTACAGTGATATAATGACATTAACACTATGGACGTCAAAACGTCGTCCACACTTTTCATGACGTCATGTTTAGATTGCATCAACAACACGGCTTTCAACACTAATATCTTAGCTATTTGTGAAGCTAATCTCTTCAAACGTTTAGGAAATACATAGAATAACTTGGTCTTTGATGAATTATTAATTTCTTAATTTTGACTTCTTTTTTTCGGCCATAAGACCCCTTTTGTCAGATCTTGGCCCATATATAAGTTATCTAATCAGTCATGTTGTATAATGGTGGCTCTAGATATCCCATCATGAAAACATGTCCGTGTATACCTAGTGAATCCCACTTTATATAGCAAAACTGGTGTATGCAGGGGTAAACCTAATTTTCTTATTTTTGATCCAAAACAAAGATTGTTGGTTCTTGTTAGAACTGCCTTAGCCAGACAGTTCTAACGATTACCCACAATCTATGTTTTGAGCGAAAATAAGAAAACACAATCAAAATTTTTGTGATGAAAATTTCTTTTTTTTTACAGCTGAAATTGATAATTGTTGCTGTAAAATACAAAGGATAGCTTTACAAATGAGAGGTATTGTGACGTACCAATTGTAGCTTTACAGTATATACCAGTGTATCGGTTGATACAAATGTTATATACCGGACGTTCACTGAATATGCTTTAATCAATTTGTATGATTAAATTTGTTTATTTCCTATTTTATGATAGATGCTTTGTGGGATACAGATGAAAATCGCAAGTTCAAAGATAATAGGGATCATATTCTAGCACTGATGGAACATCTCAATATCATAGCTAACCCAAAGCATTACGTTGATGACAAAGAGGAAACCATTGATCATGTATGACTAATTCTTTTAACTATTTTGTTCTCGGTTTAAACGCGTCTCTCTCGAGAAACATTGCACGAGGCACGATATAGATTTGAAGCAAGGGCGTTTGAATTTATGAACATTTTAGAAACAATTGATCAAATCCACATTAATCTGCTTGTTCCCGTTTTCCAATAATCAATGTTGGTAAACCAGAAAACCGGTTAGTCCGCCTGAATTTGAGACTGATCACTACTAGAAATAAGTCAACAATATTGCTCAATTACGAATTCAAGCAGTTAAACTGGTTACCTGCTTTTCCAATGTTGATTTTTGTAAGGTTGAAACCAGGAATTAATGTAGATATAGTCAATAATTTCCTGATTAGTCTTGTATAAGCAAATACTTATTGAAAATTAGACAGTACACTGTCACTCACTATAGGGACCAACAATGGTTTTCCGTTTTCAAACCTTCTCTGGAATACGAGGAAGGTGTGTGAATACAAGTCCTAAGGTCGCTTTTTCAAACCACTTATGATATATCCATCGAATGTTTGAACACTAAAACAGGACTCTCACTTAAATCATTTCGCACTATTTGTTATCAAGAGATTAATTATGGTAGCTAATGGTATACTGAAGCAATCAGCGAAGCTTAGTTAGAGTGATGATTGTCTTAATCATGAATAATTAAGAATTCATTTATTACTTTATCACTGCAGAATGTACATGTATGTACAAACATTAGAATCAGTTAACTGTGCTTCGCTGAAGTTTAATTGATAAAATCATTAAATTTTAAAATCACATTCAAAATATGCAACGATCCTTTATTTTTAAATAATAAAAAAAATCTGGTACTCATGTGATAATTAAGTTAACTTTAATTTTATGTCTGTAATATGTATGATTACACGTTTAATTAGAAAGTGCAAACATAAAATGAAATACATCATACCAAAACCTAGTTTTCACATCTATATTCATAAAATAAACTACTCGCAGTTTGACAGGAATCAAAACTTCATGTTTGTTCAGAATGTTCTAGGCCTGACACACTTCAAAGCATTACATAAGAAAAAAACCTTGTTCCGTCAGTTATTCTATTTAATTGAAAGTCATCTGGAGAGTAAAAATCATTTAGTCACGCTTGATTGCTTTTGTATGGCAGTATTAAGAGAAGACAGTGTGTAAAACATGCAAAATGGAGAAAGTTGAAGTGAGAGCGGTGATAAAATATATTTGTAAGAAGGGAATGACTCCCAAGGAAATTAACGAAGACTTCATGAAAACCCTTGGGAATGAGTCTCCTTCTTATAGCACGGTGAAAAAGTGGGCTGCAGAATTTAAGCGGGGCAGAGAGAGCATTGATGGTGATAACGTCGAGATCATGCACAACCTGATTATGTGTGAAAGGAGGCGAAACTTGCTAAGTATAGCTAGCGAAGTGGGCATGATTTTTGGGGCAGTGCAAACAATTCTAACGGATATCTTAGGTATGTCTAAGGTCTCTACAATATGGGTACCGAGAATGTTGACAAATGACCAAAATTAATCTCGGCTCCATATTTCTAGGTATCTACTGTCTCGAATGATCCAGTTGTTTTATCGACCGAGTTGTAACCCAGGATGAGACATGGTTTCATCAATTTGAAACAGAGTCAAAAATGCAAAGTATGCAATGGAAGCACCCTGGCTCAACCCCTCCCAAGAAGTTTAAGAGAGTTTCTTCGGCAGGGAAGGTGATAGCCTCAGTCTTTTGGGATAGTCAAGGGGTAATCATGATTGATTATCTTCAGCACGATAAATTGAGGCGCTTGCGCCAGGAAATTGCAAGAAAGAGGAGAGGAAAATTGACTTGAGGTGTTCTGCTCTTGCAGGACAATGCGCCTGCTCTCACGTCGCATCTTGCCATGACTGCTGCGACTGAATGCGGATTCTTCCTCTCCCCCATATTCTCTTGATTAGGCCCCTGCTGACTTCTATCTGTTTCCAAAACTGAAATCTCTCCTTCGTGGAACACAGTTTGGAAGCAATGAAGGTGTCATAGAAGCAGTGAACGAGTATTTGGAGGACTAGAAAAAGACTTCTATTTGGAAGGGATAAGCAAGCTCGAACAGAGCTGGATTAAGTGCATTGCCTTGAGGGGGAATTATATTGAAAAGTAATCACCTGATTTTCCTTCCCTGGTAATCATAAACACTTGAGGCTTAGACCTTGTTGATCACACCTCGTACCCCATAAAACCCCACTTTTATATAGTAAAATGGGGTATACAGGGGTTCCAATGCGTATCCACGATCAATATTTTGAGCAAAAATATTGAAAATATAATTTTTTCATATGGAATTTTCAATTTGTATTGCATAAAAAATACGCCTGGTGGTATTATTCCATTATAAGCAGATTTGTTCAATTTGACAATCAGTCTTAAATTCTGACGCCACTCCGCTTCGCCAAAACGTTTGATTATTTCGTACGTCGCCACTTATGACATATAACAACAATAAACTTTTAGTGCAGAAACTTTAGATGTAACGAAAATTGTTTAAATGGTTCTTAGTCTAGATATCTGTAATATGTCGTATATAAATTTTGTATGCACGCAATATTATTTAACTGAATGTCAACATGTAAATGTACAAATTTTCGAATGGGTAATCTGTAAAAACTGAATTGGAGTGCCATTTATAGATCTGGGCCCAGTTGTTCAAAATTTTGTTAGCTGAACGCTGTCATCAAGCCCTCAATTTGTTAACTTTATATTGATTTCCAAAGCAAATACACTGTTATTTTTATTGACAAAAAATGTTAAAAGATACAAATTCACTGTTATTTTTGTTGAAAAAAAAATGTGAAAAGGTACAAGTAGGCAATGATCAAGAAATGGCGCAACCAGAAAGATATTCCCACTCCATAAACCGAGGGGTGGGAAAAAACTATAATGACACTTATGTACGTATACCGAAAAAACATATGGTAAGCCGAGTGAGCAGCTATTCTCAAATAGGTGGCCACTCAGTTACCCGAACTAAACTAAAATGTGAAAACGTATATAAGGCTCAAACAGCACATCAATTCGACTCAAAAACACAATACAATTAGAACCACAACAGAAGTATCGCCTTGAAACGATCAGTAATATAAAAGGCCTAGGGAATTTAAGGTCTGATTTCGGCCTCATCTGTCGGTAGAAAATTGAATTTTGGAGTTTTGAGCGGAGTGGTATTGCAAATAGCAGGTAAAGGCTCCTGCTTATGAATTCTAGCACAACTATCACATTCAAATTACACATGTTACCATGGCAACACTCCGAAAAGCATAGAAATACCACTTTTTGCAATTTTGTGTCTACTTTTCGCTTTTCAACATCATTTTCAACTACCGGCCCACGCGACGAACAATTTCTTATTATGAAAGAATTATGAAGTATCATCCAGAGATATTGTATGCGAAGTATCATTTTGTTCGACGTGTGGGCTGGCACTTAAAAATTAAAAAATGTGTTCAGAAATGGTAAAAAATAGACCAATAATTGCAAATTGTGCTCTATCTATGGTTCTTCTGGGCGTTGCCATGGCAACGCTTGTAGAATAAATGAAGTACTTGTACTTGTTTTTAATAGAGGAGGCATATGACTGTTTTGAGGAATAGTTTTCTCACCTAAATTCCAAAATTTATTTTTTAGCAAAATCTGAGGCCAAAATCAGCTGTTTAATGCCCTAGTCCTTTCTAGGGAACTTAACCGGTTTTACAGGCGCCTAACCTCACCCTCATCTTCTGCAGTGGTTCACAACATTTTAATTAATTAATTGTTCGGTCCTCGTGGTGAATCTGTAACTAGTCAATGAATCATCACGGACAAACGAATAAATCATGATAATCATCCTGATGAATCAAAAACGAGGACTCAACAGACTCAGTAAGTATGCATGAAAACACAAATAATTTTGGTACCACATTGTTCCTAACGTTCTAACTAAGAAAACGAATACCCACAGTTTATGTTTTCGTTCGTAAATAACGGAGTTATAGGCATTTGAATTTATGAAGTGAGGCACATTTAATGACGTCAAGTGAATGGAAACGTCAGAAGTAATCCAAACTATACAGTGAAAATATCGGCTGATATCAATCACTTGTGAAAATATCAATATCAATATAATTCTGCAGTGAAAATATCACTTTTATTCATTTTTGATATACATTAATTTCACTGCTAAGTATAAAATCAAAAGGATTCCCACATTCTTTTCAACAAAAAATAACAGTGTACGTTTAATATTGCCATTTGAAATTTTAACGAATCGTTAACTAACGACATCGTTAAGCAGCAGTCACACAGTAGCGTAGAACCCAAACGCGCGCCGGGCGTATGAAAATTCTCAACACGCTGAAGACTTTGGATGTATAAAAATTAATTTAGCAGTCACACATTAGCGCGTGACTGAGGCGAGTGCCGGACGTAAAAAAAAAATATCAAAGTTTTGGAGTACGGTTGTAATACGTCCGAGATACGCTAACCACGTGCTACAGGTGCGCATCGAACGTTCAACGCGCGTTTCACACACGCTTGGGGCACGCTACTGAAGCAAAATCTGATAAAATCGGAACGCGCATGTAACGTACACTGGCGAGCCTGAAACGAGCATCAAACGCGTTCAGAGCATATTCATCGCGCTTGAAACGCGCTTTGAACTAAGCGGACGTATAAAACACACGCCCGAGAAACGCCGAGCTTCTAGAAAATTTTAAGGATGTTTATAAATGTTTGAGCCCTAACGCGCGCGAAACGCAAAGAGATGTTCAGCGACGTACAGAGACGCGCACCGGACGTACAGCAAGTGTACCCAACGCGCTTGTAGCGAGTTTTGAACGTGTTTCCGACGTGCGTCTGGCGTATGTGGAATTTTGCTATTTTTTTTTCAACACCCCCGGCGATCGTTTCACTATTGTGTGACTGCTGTTTTAATTTTGAACAACTGGTCCCTGCTTTTTTAAAACATCAATAATCATGTAAACATCCATTTTGTTTTTCAGGACAAAAACTATTACCTCGTGCCGTGCATGCTGAAAAAGTATCCCCCAGAAGATGTGTTAAATCCTGACAAAGCATATATCTCCACATCATGCCTTTGCCTTGGCCTTGAAAATAATGCTTTTCCAAGTGCAATATTCAACAGACTAATAGTTGGATGCATGGACAAATGGCCTTTGGCCAGAAATAAGGGGAAAGATAGCATATATTGTGGATGTGGACAATTTGACGTTCGTCAACTGCATAGATTGACAATAGCATTCCACCAACACTCGATAGAATCCGGTTATCGGAGGGAATATCCAAACCGAAAGAAGAGCAAGAGTTTTGAAGTTATTTCTCTCAGAATTACTAGGTTTAGCGCGAAAAACAGGGATCCTGATCCAAATGTTTGTGCTGATGTCCATAGGACTGTCAAACAAATTTTGAAGAGAATAAGCAGCTACCTGTCGCTAACATATGAGGAACCTGAGGAATTCATTCAATGCCCATCCAGTGCTACAGCGTCTAAGATGTGTTTGCTTCCCGTAGAATCCCTAAACAAATCTGATGAGTTTGTGTGTAACGAGCACGAAGCACCTACCATTGTAGATTCTAGTGAAATGCTCAAGTATTGGTTTGATGTAAGTAAAACATATTGTAAATGCTGTACTGTATTTGCGGACATTTTTTAATCATACCGGATTTTTGTCGATGGAATTCATAAAATATATTAAGGGCACCATCGAAAAGGTTAATATCCAACAGGTGGCCACTCTCCTGAATATAACTATATATAGAATACGAACATTAAGGCGCGAACAACACAAAATCAGACCTAAAACATGAAACACATAAAACCACAGCAGCAGTACTGCCTTGGAATGGTCAGCTATATAAATAACGGGGCGATGGGCTTAAACAAGATTGACTGGCGTTAAGCTTCTGCAGTGGTTTACGGCATTAAGAAAGTTGTAAGGTCCTTATGTTTGAAGTTTATATTTAGTTTTAAGATTCTAATGATTCAATATTTCAGTTTACCTCAGTGCAAGGTTTAAACATATGTATTGGTCTACTGTTCGCGCTGTACAAAAATAATTTCGGAAACTTATTTGTATGAAATGCCTAAGCAATTGGCCAGGTGCTTCGAGCAAGCGTAACAAGAAAAAATGGACATAACAGAAAAAAATAAAGATTTAAACATGTTCGGAGAAATACAACAAATAGTCTTTCAAATTTATTGAATAGACAAGCAAATTAAAGCAAAACGAATAACTTAATAAATAGATAAGAAATAACTTAATAAATAGAACTGTAAGTAAGTAGATAAATTAATATCCGATAGTACAAATGTCCAAACTTGTCCCTAGGAATTATAATTTACCAAATTCCTTAATCAGGTTTCCAGAATTTAGTCTCTATGAGCACAATATGTACGTTAACAGTACTAAATAGATAATCTACAATACATAATTCTAATCCAATATTCAGAGCTGATGAAAGAACCGAAGGGTATAATCATTAACTAACTCCTGTTTTCCAAATGACTCAAGTGGTAGTTTTTGCTTATGTTAGTTACAAATATTCTAATATTTTACTTATAAATGTAATGTAATTCAATTGTTTTTTTTTTTCTTGGCAGTGAACTTACCGTCACATACAAATATTGAGCTGCGACGTGATAAAACCGGTCTTCGGGGGTTCCGACCAGGTCTGACACAAACCGGCCTGTACGTGTAGCGAAAACAAAGTCGCTGATCAGCTTTGCAGTTACTGCGAAGCTGATCTGCGCCCTTAATTTCGCATAGACAAAAATCCGGTTTTCTCACGATGCGGCCCAAATATTTTTCAGAAGCAACATGAGGGTGTTAGCAACGCCCCATTAGAACAGAAGCAAGACGATGAAGAATCCCCAATCACACAGGATCATATAAACCATGCTAGAGTATGTAATGCTCTGGTGACCGTATGTGCTGATGCCTTGCGGGAAATCTTGCTGTCTAAAGTACCTACTAGGTACACGTCCATATATGCAGCAATTAAGGCCAATTCTGGGAAGTTGAGTCATCTCAGGAAAGAACAAAAGTCGTTGGTATATCCAGATCCTAAAAAAAGATTTACCGGAACTGTCGATCAGTTTGACATTACAATCCTGTATACGCTAATAAGAAACATCAGTTCTGTTCAGAAACCACGAAATGATTGGGGTCACTCTCCTGATGACAATCCCCGGGACACGAGTCTAGGTGCCAATGTTGAGAGGATTCGGGAGTGTCGAAACAAGGTCAGTGGACATTCAGTAGACGGGAAGCTTGACAATCAGAGCCTCCAGAACTACTGGAGAGAAATTGAAGACATTATTGATGATATTGAAAACGCGATTGGAGATAGGGGTTTCAAAAATGCTTTGGAGCGTCGGAAGAATCAGATTATCACACCAGAAGAGGCACATTTACTGAAAATCAAGATCAATTCATATCAGGAACAAATTCAGGGTTTGTATATAAATAAGCAAAAGGTTATTATGTTAATTAGCAAGTCTGTTTTATAGATCGTTTAAAATATGGACATCAAAATGATACAAGAAGGCAATGATCAGTAAAAGGCGCAACCAGACAGAAATTCCCACTCCAAAAACCGAGGTGGGATAACTTAATTGACAATAAGGTACATGTACTTTTACTTAGAAAACATATCGTAAGCCGAGTGAACAGCTTTTTCCCAATAGTCGGCCACTCAGTTACCCGAAGAATCAAATATAAAAACGTACAAAAGGTTCAAACTGTAGAAAAATTCGCCTCCAAAACATAAAACAAATGGAACCACAACAGAAGTATTGCCTTGGAACGATCAGTAATATAAATAACTTGGGGTCTTAAACCGGTTTAAAAGGCGCCTAACCTCACCTCCATCTTCTGCAGTGATTCACAACATTTAGTTAGTTGTTCGGTCCTCGTGGTGGACAGCTTTTTTACTCACATGAACCCTGAGGCTCACGTCGTGAGCTTATAATGTACTAGTAGGTATCATCAGTCATCCGTCGTCGTCTCCCGCCACTTCGCAAAGCCGCTTTGTCAATCAAATGTGGAAATGAAAGTCAAATGACCAAGTTAGCCGCATGCCTATATGGTCAAATCCTTTCGTCTCCAAAACCCAAAGTTTTATTTATCGGAACGACCACTTGTCAATCGGACATCTTTAGTGTTTAATGCGGATCTCAAAACAAAAATCAAAATTATGGTCAGTGCGGATTATAAAAACTATTTTATGGTGAAATCTTGATGAAAATGAACAAATGGACAGCAAAAAGCAGTGATCAGGCAATGGTGCATTCAGAAAGCAATTCAAGGTGGGGAAAAATAAAATTGAAAATCAGGGTACTAACTCAAAGAGAGCATATCGTAAGTCAAAGAATAGTTTGCAACGATTCAACCTTTTGTGTTGAACTGATTTGTTTTCAACTGTCAAAAAGCTGGTCCATAAACATTTTTGCCACGAGGTCATTTGTGTAACATAATTGCGACCTCCATGGCCAATACACCCGCAGTTTGATCGCAAACATCGTTAAATGCGGCGGTTCTATTTGTTTTTGTACCATCTTTATTTAAACAAAGGAATAGTGTAAAATTTAAACTGAATTTGTGTTTTCTCAGCTGTTCGAATCGTTATTTACGATTAATTACATAGTTCTGATAATCTAATCAACGGTGTAATTCTTTTTTCAGAGAAAATGCCGCCTATAGTCGGAGCTATGGGAAATGTTATGGAAATGTTTAAGGAGTTGCAGACTGCCGTGGATGCCAAATTATCTCCATGATTTACACAGGCTGTTACGCTATCTCCCTAACTTACGCAAGCTGTCATGGACTGAAAATCGTGGTGTAAAAGCGATAGTTACAACAAACGACAAAACAGCGTGAGATACGTGGGCCGGGACAATCTTGATCAGTTATTGTAATTTACTGTATATACAATGTTCAAAATAACCATAAGAAATTGTATTAATGGTCTTGCTCATATATACTGAACAAAAAAGAAACGCAACGATAGGCCACCGAAAATTTTTGAGTTGAATGGTAAAACGTTGATAATTTTAGGTCTTTTGCTGTATGATTCCCATTCATGGGATATTAGGGTTTACCATGCAAAAAAATGATTTTTATTTCGATAAAAAATAAATGAGATTTTTTGTCGTCTTAAATAATGCAAATTGGAAAAGATTTGCACTGCGCATGCGCACAGGTTTGAACCTTCAAATCATCAAGAAACAATCTTAGCTGCTCCCTTATTAAAATTCATGAAAAGGGAGTAAAGTTCCACGACAAACAAACCCGTAATTAAAACCATCAATATCCCTATATGTTTAATTGAAAGGGGGATAATTTCAATTTTATTTGTTTTATTTCTTTAACACGTGAGTAATCTGCTGAGTGGTGCAATGTGATTTTGAATGGGGGTTTATAGCGGATTTAAATCGTACCATTATTTTAATGCTTGCGCTTGTGCACTGTGTGGTTTTCTACTTTTAGCATGCTTATGATCGGCATGGAATAACTCCGTAAATATTCATCAAAAATTCAAATCTGTTTCTGGCATTCGGAAATCTGATAGAAAATGCAATTATTTCTGATTGTATCATAGTTTTCTCAAAATTCAGTGGAATATGACTGTTGCGTTTCTTTTTTTTTTCAGTACACAAGTAATGTAATGTAATGTAATGGTACCAAATATTGTTGCTATTATTTGAACCACTTTCTAATTATATTTGGCTGTATCCATGCAAAAATTTGGCCATCACTAGAAACTTAAAGGTACATTTAAGAAAAAATAAAAATAAAAAATCTGTTCTTTTTTTGTTCACAGTGAAAATCAATGAAAGCAAATGTAAATTTTCTATTTGCGGGGTAGGGCTTAGATAAATTTAGCCTTGGTTGATTTCATTGTTGAGAAAGGGTCCCAGACCTGACAATATATAATTGAGGTAAAGGTGTATGTGCTTGTTGTCTTTGTGCTACACCTGTGTTTCACCTGAATGATTTCAAAACAGGTAAAGTGTATGGTAGACACACAAAAACATAAACATAAACATTTTTAAATACAACCATACAACTACTGCTACATTAAAATCTTACTATGAAGTCAAGCCAATTTAAATAATGTTTTGTTTGCTTTACTGCATGGTACATGACCTCAGTATGAGGTCAATATGTTAGAGATAATTAATTAACAGTAGGAAAAATAAGAGTGAGTCGGGTGACGAGCTGATTTTACTTATTTTTTCCTACGAGGTCTAACAGATCGGCCAAGTTAACAGCAAAGCTGTAGCAACGACAAATTCAAGTTAGCAGCAAATTTGCTGCATCGGAAAACGGTCAGGTTAGCGACAATTTTGCTTAAGCGAAAAGCACTTAAGTTGGAAGCAATTTTGTTTGCAGCGAAATTTTTGTTGCAGATCATTTTATTTTTATCTTGCTATATGCTAATTAGGAAATGATGATGAATGCCATTAATATTTTTACTACACTACCTACGACCTGTGTTATAGACAAAAGTTACATATAAATGGAAATTTTTGTCGCATTTTTTATATTTTAATATGGCTGTGAGCGCTATATAGGAGACGATGACGAATGTCGCAAACAGAACTTTTATATCCCACCTGTTAGCCGAGTTATGGAGGAAACCTCCCTGTCAGTAGCAAGGAAAAGTGGTGTTTGTCTAAGATTTTTAAAGATTTTGTCTGGATGTAAGCGCTACAGAAAAAGACGACTTATAACGTTGTGAATGGCTGAAAGAAGAAGCTAATTTATTAAACACTATGCATTTGAGGACGTTATAGACAAGACGCCACTTCTTAAAGTGTGCTACGCAAATGTTAATAAGAATCTGTAACCCATTTTTTGTCAATGACTGTAGTAGCATATCGTCTGCAACACTTAGGCAAGTAAAGTTAATTCCATTTTTTGATATAAAAATAAGCAAAATGCGAAACAAATAAAGAACAGTTTCTATATCGTCACAAAACATGTCATTTCCTATTAGCAAAAGGAGTACTGAAAATTGCATCACTGGATTATAAGGCACGATTATCCTGTTTTTGGATACACAAAACATATGAGTTTAAGCATCATGAATATTAAGGATCGTTTTGGAAAATGCAGAAAAAATGCAAATTGCTAGGTGTACCGTCAAAGTTGCTTGTAACGTTGATCTCGACACACGTTTTGTATACATAACCAAATGGTTGTAGGACACTATCGTGATACTATCAATACTATCACTATCAATGATTTTAAAGCTATTTTCACCTTTTTAGGATGATTGGCAGTCAAGTGTACAATTGACTTTGTAGATAAACACCCTTAAATGTTTGGATATTTTCACCAAATTTTAAGTTTTCATTAATATTCATGAAACTCAAAATTAACGGAATGGTACATTTGACTTATTAATTGCAATGGGCCATTCTTGACGCAAGCCTTTGATACATCATTTTTCGTTCTTATTTTAAATGAAAGGGAGGTAATCTAAATATAATGAATATTTGACTGTTATTACTGGAGACCGTTGCTGAGTTTTGTCGCTGGCAACAAGCTCCACCAGAAAGTGCTATTTATCTAAGCGCCGATTTGATCATTTATCGGGTAATTACAAAAATGATGTTTTACGCAAAAAAAAGGTCAATAAATCAGTCGAATTTTACGATTTGTGGAGTTTCTTTCCAGAATTAGAAAAAAACGACTTTGCAAATTCGTAAAAGGGAAGCATCTAAGACAAGCAGCTGTACATTATAATGATCGGGCTAGGCAAAGTTACTGACTAATTTTTTTTCCTCTGAGTGTATTTTGAGCATTCTGCGTATGAAAAAATCAAGATACATGTGATTGTGTATGCATATCCCCTTACGTTTTAAATGTTTTCCCTTGATTTCTTACGGTTTTATTGATTTTTATGAATATGCAAATGTGTTAAATGTTGTATAAGTCCATGACATGAGTTAATTTGTCAAATGGTATAAATGTAACAAAAGCCACGTGTCACATTTATGTCTTTTACTTCACTTATAGGTGTTTTCTGCAAGTTTTTAATGTTTTGTGATTATTAATAATTATGCAAACAAGATTTATTGCATAACTGAGCAATGATTTGAAGGGCTATGTCTAAGTTCTAAGCAATATATTGTTCAAAATTTCATCAAGAATTTATTTCTGTAAATATTTTATTGCTTATAATTGAATTTACTTACATATTTTAAAACAAGAGGATCAATGACCATATAAACGCTCACCTGAGACCTGAGATATATACTAATATATTTGGTTGACTACAATGGTAATATGCATGTATATAACCCCAGGACAGGGTCAGAATAACCCCTGGAGTCAATGTCTTTCAGATCATGAAAATTCAGTCCATTTACCAATTTACTGCACATTTTGCTCTTCAAATGACATTTTAACAATTTTCCCCATTCAAATGCATGGGCGACCTAAGTTGATCTTGCCGTAAAATAGGTCAAGGTCATCCCATGGTCATGATTTATACAAATATTGTAGACCTCCATTCCTTGATGATTCATGCCAAGTTTCAAATTCATAGGCCTTCTGGTTCTGAAGAAGAAGATTTTATTTTAATTTTGTTATTTATAGTCATGATGGCCATCTCGGTCATGTGACCATGACTATTTATGCAAACTTTCATTCACTCTTCCTGAGGATTCGCCACATTAAGTTTGGCTTTGATTGGCCAAGCGGTTTTAGAGAAGTTGTTCGAATATTTTGGTCATATACTTGTATATAGCCCCGGGGCAGGGTTAGACAACCCCCGGGGCCTAAAATTTTATCAAAAGCATAAATCGTATATCCACTTGCTCATTCCTAGCAAGTTCTCTGCCATTGAATGACATTTTCCTATTTTCCTCTATTCAAATGCATTGGAACTAAGTTGACCGTTAGGTCAAGTTCATCCGAGGGTCATGAATTATATAAATTTTGTAGAGATCCATTCCCAGATTTTCAAAATCAAAGGCCTTTCTGGTTCTGAAGAAGAAGATTTTTAAAGGTTTTTGCTATTTATAGCCGTGGTGGCCGTCTTTATGATGTGACCTGGACCATTTATATAACCTTTCATTCCCTCTTCCTAAGGATGTTCCACATTAAAGTTTAGCTTTGATTGGCCAAGCGGTTTAAGAGAAGAATATGTTTGAATATTTTGGTCCTATACATGTATATAGCCCCGGGGCTGGGGCAGACAACCCCCTGGGCCCAAAATATTTTCATTAACATAAATCTTCTGTCCATTTGCTCATTCATAGCGAGGTTTCTACCATTAAATGACATTTTCCTATTTTCCTATTTTTTCCCATTCAAATACATGGGCGACCTAAGTTGACCTTGCTGTTAAAAATGTCATTGTCATCCCAGGGTCATGATTTATACAAACTGTGTAGAGCTCCATTGCATGATGTTTCATGCCAAGTTTCAAAATCATAGGCTTTCTGGTTCTGGGGAAGAAGATTTTTAAAGGTTTTTGTAATTTATAGCCCTGGCGGCGATGTCAGTCATGTGTCATGGACCATTTATATAAATTTTCGTTCCTCCTTTCTAAGGATGCTTCACATGAAATTTGAATGGCCAATCGGTTTAAGAGAAGACGATGATTGAAAAGTGTGAACAAAGGACGACGGAGCATGGGTATACTGTAAGCTCACCTTGTGAGCCTAACGGCTCTGGTGAGCTTATAAAAAGGCATTGTTTACATTTTCTCCAACGAAATTTTGTGTTGGAAACTCTTGTGGGATGATGTTGGATGGTTCCGTGGGGGCATTCTTGTGAGAAATTTGGTACAATTAGGGTGCGGGTTATTACGAAAACACGTCCATATAATATACAGATTTTTCTTAAGTTGTAAGAATTAAAATTTTTCAGTAGAACGTGTTTGATATTTTTTTATTTTTGCTAAAAAAACGTAGATTCAGGGTACATGTTGGAGTGGCCTCAGCGACTCGGTTCTAATGAGTTCCCGCAATCTATGTGTTGGAGGAGAAATAAGAAAAATCGGTATACCCCCGCATACCCAAGTTTTGCGATATGAAAATGGGGTATATATTACACGCTCATGCTTTTCCGGTGATTTGTGGTATATATAAAGCTGCCGACGGAGTGCTGCAGGGGCTTCTTTTCTGAGCACTGTAGAGTGCTGACGTGTTTTTGTTTGGCTCTTTAAAATTTTGTTTCTTTCCTGAAATTAGTATTATATTTCGAAACTTGCCTCTTGAAAGTAATATTTAGTAGAATCTAAGGAATTTGTTTCGTGGAAATATATTTTTTTGTCTTTGAACAAGAGTTTTTATTTTTTATTTCATTCAATAATATCTTAGAAAGTAAACAGGCAATTTTCTAATTTCAATTTCAAGAGATTCTCGAAGAAATTCTTCCAAATGATCATTCCAACAACCATCCATATTTATGTAAAAATATTTGTTTAAGATAATAATTCAATCATACTTTAATTAATTTCAAATTGTATTCATTAAACTTCATCCAATATCATAGTCACTGACATCCCAACCATATGAAATCATATTAATTTTGCATTTTTATATTATATCCAGAATCACTATTCTCCAAAAGAATTAAAACCATGTAATTCATATGTTGTTATCATTACACCGCCTTAGTTTTTGAAGCCCCAATTATCCAGCTTTGTCAAAGGTAGACCAATGTTTCCTTAAGTCTGGCGTCCGTCGTCCGTCATACTACCAAATAGTCGAAATAAAACAGTGTAGCCTCTGGTACCATAACCCCCTACCGCGTGACAGTATCTCATCTCCTAACACAGAAGATGGCACGATACGTCAATCTCGATCCACGCAAGTGTCAGACAACAGCCAACGTACTTCCGACGAACAGCCGATTTGATTCAGTTTCTTGACAAGCTATAAGATATGCACAAAACTGACAGAACAGAAGGCTAAACAGGAACACTATGGTGATGGTGCTAACTAGGCGAAATTCAGGGTACATGTTGGAGTGGCCTCAGCGACTCGGTTCTAATGAGTTCCCGCAATCTATGTGTTGGAGGAGAAATAAGAAAAATCGGTATACCCCCGCATACCCAAGTTTTGCGATATGAAAATGGGGTATATATTACACGCTCATGCTTTTCCGGTGATTTGTGGTATATATAAAGCTGCCGACGGAGTGCTGCAGGGGCTTCTTTTCTGAGCACTGTAGAGTGCTGACGTGTTTTTGTTTGGCTCTTTAAAATTTTGTTTCTTTCCTGAAATTAGTATTATATTTCGAAACTTGCCTCTTGAAAGTAATATTTAGTAGAATCTAAGGAATTTGTTTCGTGGAAATATATTTTTTTGTCTTTGAACAAGAGTTTTTATTTTTTATTTCATTCAATAATATCTTAGAAAGTAAAGAGGCAATTTTCTAATTTCAATTTCAAGAGATTCTCGAAGAAATTCTTCCAAATGATCATTCCAACAACCATCCATATTTATGTAAAAATATTTGTTTAAGATAATAATTCAATCATACTTTAATTAATTTCAAATTGTATTCATTAAACTTCATCCAATATCATAGTCACTGACATCCCAACCATATGAAATCATATTAATTTTGCATTTTTATATTATATCCAGAATCACTATTCTCCAAAAGAATTAAAACCATGTAATTCATATGTTGTTATCATTACACCGCCTTAGTTTTTGAAGCCCCAATTATCCAGCTTTGTCAAAGGTAGACCAATGTTTCCTTAAGTCTGGCGTCCGTCGTCCGTCATACTACCAAATAGTCGAAATAAAACAGTGTAGCCTCTGGTACCATAACCCCCTACCGCGTGACAGTATCTCATCTCCTAACACAGAAGATGGCACGATACGTCAATCTCGATCCACGCAAGTGTCAGACAACAGCCAACGTACTTCCGACGAACAGCCGATTTGATTCAGTTTCTTGACAAGCTATAAGATATGCACAAAACTGACAGAACAGAAGGCTAAACAGGAACACTATGGTGATGGTGCTAACTAGGCGAAATAAAACAGTGTAGCCTCTGGTACCATAACCCCCTACCGCGTGACAGTATCTCATCTCCTAACACAGAAGATGGCACGATACGTCAATCTCGATCCACGCAAGTGTCAGACAACAGCCAACGTACTTCCGACGAACAACCGATGTCATTCGGTTTCGTGACAAGCTATGAAGACATGCACAAATTTGACAGAACAGAAAGCTTAACAGGAACGCTATGGTTGAGGTGCAACACACCAAGAATAGCAGGCATCTCAAAACAACGATTCAGGCATCATGAAAACATGTCCGTGAAATGTGTACCCCCTTAAACACCAATTTTATATAGCAAAATTGGGGTTTGTAGGGGTATATCTATTTTTTCTTATTTTTGCTCCAAAAATAGATTGTGGGTACTCGTTAGAACCGCCTCGGCAAGGCGGTTCTAACGAGTACCCACAATCTATGTTTGGAGCAAAAATAAGAAAAATATCAATTTTTTTCTCGTGAAAATTTTCATTCTTACAACCGAAAATTGTTCTATATGTTGCATGGGCGTGTTTTCGTAATTCAGTGAGGCCACAAGGTCACCAAGGCACATGTGAACAAGATACTGGAAGTAATAGATGGGCAGAGTAGCAGTGAAATGGAAAATTTCCAGCTTGTATTAAATATTATATCATTTGATTATTGACATCTGAATCTTGTCTCAATCTACAGCGTAGAGCCATTTACTAGTAACCAATGGTAACGTATGACAGTGACCTTATTTGTATTTTCATTAGTATTGATAGAAGTATCTAAAATAGGGAGAAACAATAATAGCTGATAAGGCTAAGCTCCAAACCATCATTGTGGCAAATTGCTAAAACATCGGTGAAACAAAATATATAGTTCTACCCCAGATGTATATTTTTAAAATTATCGCATTTAAATAGCCATGTTCATGTATGTTAAAAACTGAAAAAAGAGTTCAAAAAATGTACAAGTAGGCAATGACCAGGAGAAGGCGCAGTCAAAAAAAAAAGATTCATACTCCAAATACCGAAGTGGGAAAAAACTAAATTGACAATTAGGTACGAGTACTTAAAACATATCGTAAGCCGAGTGAGCAGCTATTTCCCAATAGGCGGCCACTCAGTTAACCGAAATCAACTAAAACTATCAAAACGTACATATGGTTCAACCACCACAAACATTCGACTCTTGTCTAAACTTATCTGACGTCATTGAAGTTGAAAGAAACTTTGAGAATCAACCCCCCTCCACCGAAACAAGGAAAGAAAACATTAAAAGAGAAAAATCATAATAACAGTAACTGAAGTCTCTTGAAAGCTAAAAAGTGTAATGATTGCTTAAAATATTCAAATGTACAACTGTCAACTGCTGGCTAGAATCATTTTATCTTGCTTCTTTCTTCTAAAACATGATAGAACACCATCTAAATTGGAGAAAAATTACAAAAAGATACTTACAAAATCTATGGTCCTGGTGAGTTTAAAATGTCATATGATCGCTAAATAAAACATACAAGTCACCTGTTGTCTATTTTAGCTTAATCCTATACTTCTACATATATTCTAAAATATGAATAAACACCTTAGAATTTGGAGCAAATGCACAAAACAGGTAAGGGGATACAAAATATCTTGTAACTCAGATGGAGATGCACAAGGCAGCTTATATTTGTGTCAAGTGGTTGCTAAGACATGACATGTTGACCATTGATCTGATTTTTGTCTGACTCTCAATAGATAAATTGACATTAATGAAAGCGTAAACAAGTGTATCAGCTGCACCCTACCAATTAGGATTATAACATTTGGAAATGTAAACTACAGTACATAAGGAAAAAGGTACAAGTAGGCAACGATCAGGAAAAAGCGCAATCAGAAAAAAGATTCCCACTCCAAAAACCGAGGTGGGAAAAAACCAAACTAACAATCAGGAACTTATACCATGAAACATATCGTAAGCCGAATGAGCAGCTATTTTCCCAATAGGTGGCCACTCAGTTACCTTAACTTAACTAAAAATATGAAAACATACATAAGGCGCCAACAGCACAAACATTTTTTATACACCAAGACATAAAACAAAACGAACCACCACAGAAGTATCGACTTGGAACGATCAGTAACACAAAGTTACTGGCGGGCTTAAACCGGTTTTACATGGCCATAACCTCACCCTCAGCTTCTGCAGTGGTTCATAACATTTAGTTAGTTATTCGGTCCTCGTGGTGAATCTCTAACTAGTCAATGAATCATCAAGAACAAACAAAAAAATCATGATAAACATCCTGATGAATCAAAAACCAGGACTCACAGACTGAGTAAGCTGCCCGACGATGGAGATCCCTGGGCGCCGAATAACCTACTAACTCCGGAGCAAAAGAAAAACACCAGTTGGACCCCGGTGGGCCAAGCAACAGACAAGAAGCTCCGGCCCCAACCAACTAAAATGAATAGCTGTATGTCGGGGCCATCATAGAGTCTGACGCCCGACCCACCGGCATAAGGAACACGTTTATCATCTCAAATTACAAACATTACCCTCCTCGTTCTCCTTGAAGCGCATTAAGAAGACCTGTAAATCTATATAATTGAAACTAAATCTAGATAATTAAAAATGCATTAGTGGGTGGGGTAAATCAATGCTTAGTGTAGTTTATAATTTCCGGGAACTGACCCATTTTCAAGGGTTTTGACAACAAAATTGTAACAAACATATCAGATTATGCCTGGGGAGTGTTTCTGTATTTCAAAATCAACCAAAATTATTTATAGAACCATCTTCAGTACCAGCCTTTGCAGTGATAAAAATTCTTCTTTAAAAAAGATGGTAAAAAATATATATTTTCACATTTTCCGATTCCGTGATATTTACATTGTGTTTATAACACAGGTCTAATGTTACTATAAATAAAAAAAAAGGATTTGTTTTGAATTTTGTTTTAGGTCCCCCAACCATCTGACTTGGCTATTAAGGTAGATTTCTGTGTCACAAATATTCATTAAATCTAAGATCAGATTATACCCTCCATTTTAGCTCACCCGATCCGACTGCTCACCAGGTAAGCTATAGTATTCTGTGATCCGCTGTTCGTTCGTCCCCAATGCTTCTTCGTAAGCGCAAATCCATCAACGCAGACTTGTGTAGATTTGTGTTTTATTGCAAAACGTCATTTTTCCTTTTTCATTTATTGCTCTACGTACCTTGAAACGGACAACGCCCCGACACGAACATAGTTGTTGACTTGGACGTAAAGCAATGAATCAAATAAATAAATATACAAAATTTATTATACTTTTTAAACGCAAGTCTATGTCGAGAAATTTTCGCTTATGTCGAGAAAGTTTCGCTTATGACTATAGATTTTATCTTATGTCCACCGATTTTCGCTTATGCCCGACGAGGTATCTCGGAGGTACAAGTAGGCAAAGATCAGGAAAAGGCGCATTCAGAAAAAGATTCCCACTCCAAAAGCCGAGGTGGGAAAAAACTAAATTAACAATCAGGTACTTGTACCATTAAAACATATCGTAAGCCAAATGAGCAGCTATTTTCCCAATAGGTGGCCACTCATTTACTTAACTAAAAATATGAAAACATACATTAGGCGCCAACAGCAAAAAAAAAAAAAAATAAAATAAAATAAAATAAACACTTAAACAGCAGTCACACTGTAGCGTATAACTCAAACGCGCGCCGGGCGTATGAAAAATCTCAACACGCAGAAGACTTTGGGCGTATAAAAATTAATTTGTTCCTTTAACACGCTTTAGCAGTCACACATTAGCGCGCAACTGGGGCGTGTGCCGGACGTATAAAAAATTTCAAAGTTTTGGAGAACGGTTGTGATACGTCCCAGACACGCTAAGCACGCGCTACATGCGCGCATCGAACGTTCAACGCGCGTTTCACACACGCTTGGGGCACGCTACTGAAGCAACATCTAATAAAATCGGAACGCGCATGGAACGTACACTGGCGTGCTTCAAACGCGCGCCAAACGCGTTCAGGGCGTATTCAACGCGCCCGTAGCGCGCGTGGAACTTATTCGGGACGTATAAGTCACACGCCCGGGACACGCCGAGCTTTTAGAAAATTTTTAAGCATGTTTAAAAATTTTTTTAGCCCAAACGCGCGCGAAACGCGCAGAGACTTTTAGCGACGTACAGCGACGCGCGCCGGACGTACACCAAGCGTACCCAACGCGCTTGTAGCGAGTTTTGAACGTGTTTCCGACGTGCGTCTGGCGTGTGAGGAATTTTGCTATTTTTTCAACACGCCCTGCGCGCGTTTCACTTATACGCTGATGTGTGACTGCTCTTTTAGACATAAAACAAAAAGAACCACGACAGAAGTATCGCATTTGAACGATCAGCAACATAAAATTACTGGCGGGCTTAAATTGGTTTTACATGGCAATAACCTCACCCACAGCTTCTGCAGTGGTTCATAATATTTAGTTAGTTCTTCGATCCTCATGGTGAATCTCTATCTAGTCAATAAATCTTCAAGGACAAACAGATAAATCATGATAAACATCCTGATGAATCAAAAACGAGGACTCAACAGATTCAGTAAGCTGCACGACGATGGAGATCCCTGGCCGCAAATAACTTACTGAAACCCGGGACAAAAGAAAAACACCAGTTGGGCCCCGGTGGGCCAAGCAACCGACAAGAAGCTCCGGCCCCAACCAACTTAAATAAATAGCTTTAAGTCGGGGCCATCATAGAGTCTGACGCCCGACCCTACGGCGTGCAGTTAAAGAAGGCATGATAATTATCAACCATGATTGGGTTAACAACAAAGCATGCAGACTGTCGCATAAGTTTCCAGTTATAACCTATAAGTCTGTAACGTGTAATGATTTTTCTGAACTGAAAATAAAAATCATTCCTTCCAATACGTTTCTTAAATTTGTAAACCAAGTCACCATAAAATTCTGGTTCCGAAAGTCCCTCACCTAAAAGCGTCTTTAACCCAACATTATATTTGGAAATCAATACATAGTGTCTACGATAAAATTTAGAAAATGTTTTTCGAAGTTGATGATACCGAAGTTGGAGAAGTTTGGCCGTTAAACTTTTATTTCGAGCGTTGAAGCCCGTAACACGATTGCAGACTCTAGCAAAACTAATAAGTTGCTAAATGTATACACCATAAGAAGCACGACGAGGAACGTCACCATCCAAAATCGGAAAATTTACTATATCAAAATTTATCATAAATTTTAGATTTGCAACAGAAAGAGGGGACTTCGGTATCTGAGATATTGGCTTTGTTCAACTGTACTTCAGGTGGATAAATTTGATTTACCACACCATCAAAATAAGGGTTGTCAATGTTCAAAAGGTCATCGAGGTACTTCATCTGATGAAAGCTAAACTTTATATACATTACGAAAACACGCCCATGCAGTATACAGAGATTTTTTTCACCTGTAAAAATTGAAATTTTCATCAGCAAAATTTTGATATTTTTTCTTACTTTTGCTCAAAACATCGATTGTGGGTACACGTTAGAACCGCCTCGCAGCGGCAAACCCCATAGGGGGTATATATTGCACGGAAACGTTTTCCTGAAGGATCCTTCGTTAGTTAGCTGACATGTCCATATTGCTCAAACATTCTTTTGTTCCCAGTGCGCCGCTCTTTGGAGGTCCAGTCTATCATAATTTGCAAATTTGATGCTCCTAGGATGACCAGATCTCAGGTGGGCGTTAACATGAATTGTGGAACTCTTGTTTGCACATGTACCTCATATTGTACTTTGTTACACGTTTTAGTATAGTTGGTTTTGTACAGTATTGGACCTATATCAATTATATTTGAAGCATTTTAAATCAATTTTGCTCTCTCTCTCTCTCTCTCCCTCTCTCTCTCTCTCTCTCTCTCTCTCTCTCTCTCTCTTATCAATATGCTTTGCAACTGGGACAGCCGTAAAATCAAGGATACTGTAAAAGAAAACAAATTCAACATTTTCTATTGCACGTCAATCTCATATTATCTCATATTATTCACATCATAATTGAGCCACCTCGTGGGAAAACCAACAATGTGGTTTCCGAACAGGTCCGACACAAACCGACCTGTACAAGCACAGAAAAGAGCTAGAAGCTTGAAATTTCGGATTTAAGTAGGAGAGGAATTGTACTATCCGAGTAGCGAAAACAAAGGCGCTGATCAGCTTCGCAGTTACTGCGAAGCTGATCTACTGCGAAGCTGATCTGTGCCTTTGTTTTCGCATATGCAGATAATTGGTTTTGTCATGAGGCGGATCAATTATGTTATTTCGACCATCTATGACCATATCTTTGCATAGCAAAAACGTGTTTGGCACGGATATACAAATCTGTACATAAGCTTAAATGACATTATTCTTAAAAATATCATATCATATCTATATCGAAGTCGTTAGATTTATATCACACACATAACATTCAGATCACCCGCCGCTTTCGAAAACCGACTTTCACGGGTTTCCGACCAGATCCGACCTAAACCAGTCCATATAGTGACAGCAGAAAGCACTACTCTTGAAAGTGTGGGTACAAGTAGAGGAGAACGTGTACTATCTGGGCCCAGTTGTTCAAAACTAACGACGTCGTTAGTTAACGTTTCGTTAAAATTTCAAACATTAATATTACAAATACACTGTTATTTTTTGTTGAAAAAATGTGAGAATCCTTTGCATTGCAAAGGATTCTCACATTTTTTCAACAAAAAATAACAGTGTATTTGTTACTTTAGCTGATATTTGCTTAACAAATTTATGTCTCAACGATATCATTAAGCTAACGATGCTTTGAACAACTGGGTCCTGGTGTGTACCGGAAACAAAGGCACAGCTACTGCACAGCTGATCTGCACCGTTGTTTTTGCATTAGCAAAAATCCGGTTTTCTCATGACGCTGATCAAATAATGTATGATTCGGTCTTCTATTTCCACTTGGTTTTGAAACCCAAGGGGGAAATCTGGACCCAGTTGTTCAAAGCATCGTTAGCTTAACGATATATATATATCGTTAAGACATAAATTTGTTAAGCAAATATCAGCTAAAGTAACAAATACACTGTTATTTTTTGTTGAAAAAATGTAAGAATCCTTTGCAGTGCAAAGGATTCTCACATTTTTTCAACAAAAAATAACAGTGACATTTTTTCAACAAAAAATAACAGTGTATTTATAATATTAATGTTTGAAATTTTAACGAATCGTTAACTAACGACATCGTTAATTTTGAACAACTGGCCCCTGGTCTCCAACATTGAAGAGAATGATGATAGTATATGCATTGCATGTGTTTGCATATTCAACATACATGTAGTTTATTTATCATAGAGTCACATTCAATATGGTAGACGAATCTTATAGACACAAATGAGCCTGTGCGTAAGAAAACCAACAATTTGGGTTTCCGACCAGGTCTGACACAATCCAGGCTGTACAGTCACAGAAGCCGGCTAGAAGCTTGAAATTTTGGTTTTAAGAAGAAAAGTGATCGTACTATCTTTGAAGCCAAAACAAAGGCGCTGATCAGCTGTGCAGTTACTGCACAGCTGATCTGCGGCTTTGTTTTTGTCTATAAAAATTATTGGTTTTCTCACACACAGGCTGGAATACTTTCGCTCCAATTTCTACGTTTAATACAACCATAATTGGTAAACTAATATTGCATGATAAAACAAACCCTAAAAGGGAATGTTTTAATTTACAATTTGCACATGCAAGTAAATTGAATATGAATTTTTACACCTACATCACCAGAGCCGAGAAAAACAGTGTTACTTAAATGTTTAAATACCAGGATTATTCAATCAGCATTCAAATCTTTCACTACAAAATGATATATGTATGACTTAAGACCTAAAAAGTTTATAAAGTGATGAAAATATAATGTAGCTTCGTATCACAGTTAAGAAAAGTCTTGTGTAATATCTTCCTTGTCCTTTTCATTCTGGAACTTCACTGTCGGTACATCGCCTCCACGGTTCCTCTTAAAGAGAAACATTCCTACGACACCTAACACAAAGAACACCACGGCCAATGCAACTCCCATCCCGGCCATTACGCCTGAAAATATATACAGATTAACCTGGATTTAACACGATTCACTCCCAGCAGGCACCTGACGTCTGTTTGACGTCAGATATTGGTTATATTTTGGTCGCGACGTCATATAACCAATTTCCAACGTCTATCAGACGTCATTTCCTGAAGTCTTTTGGACGTCTGGATTGGACGTTGTTTTGACGTCAAACTAGTTCGTCAGTTAGACGTCGTAATCAAGACGTGATTTAGACCTTGTGTTTTTCATACTTCACTTTTTTCAAACTTCACTTTGGGTAAAAATCAGATCATTCGTTTCGTGTGTTTCTTTTGCTTTCTTCCTTTCTTTTTTTCTATGTTACTTCCAGCAGACATTTGACGTCCGTTGGACGTCAGATTGACGTCAGACTCCAACGTCATAATAACGTTGGAGTAGGTTGATTTTGAAAGTTTGTTTGTTGTCAAAACAAGACGTCAATCTGACGTGCTAAAGCCAACGTCGGTTTAACGTCTGAAAGCTGACGTCAATCTGACGTCCTAAAAACGACGTTTGAATTCATGTCATATAAATAGTTTAAGGTGTATATTTTTTCGCATTTTTGAATAACAGTGGATTCAGAAGAGCAGTGATGCACTTTTGATAGTCCCTTTCACTCCTTTGATAGAGTTTTTCGTTTTTTTTTTCTTCCTGGGAACCAACCAGTACTAGGGTTTGCTTTTAGTTACCTTTCCTGGGTAGAACCAGTACTTGGAGGTTGCTTTTCCCGGCGAGCACCCGAAGGCTCAAACCGGGGTTTGCTTTTTTTTTTGTTGTTTTTCGTTTGACACCGTTCCTGGGTCCACCTTAACCAGTACTTGGATAAACATTTCGGGATATACAAAATGTTTAAGATATTAATTCAGCCTGATGTTGGTACATCTTATTTAAGCAAAATTTTATTGCTTTATGGTGCTAAAACCAATAAGACATTAGTGTGAGAAATAAGATTATTCTGAACAATGGTGAAATAAATATTAAAATATACAAATTTTATTTTCATTTTAATTGAAAGTTTGATAATTTAGTGAAAGACTTTATTTTGATTAATAGATAATCATTTGTTTCTACATTAATTAAGCATGAGTGCGAAATATTGGATTTCCCATACGAGACTCAGATATGACTTTTAAGTGGCAAGGTTGAAATTATTATTTGAATTTGATATTATATAGAGGATCTTACACGAGTGGTCATTTCATGTGAAATTTATTAAACGAGCCTTCAGCGAGTGTAAGATTCGTTTTATCATATGACTTCTAAAATAGGATTTTATCGCCTTCAAAGTGGACATATTTTCAATGAAAATTTACATTGTTGTTACGGACGTCGTCAATGACGTTACGTATTCCCGCAAAAGTGTTATTACACGTGTGGTCATACGATTTTTATGACATGACGTTATCCACTGGAAAACAGCGACGTCATATGATAATACATAATATGTGTAATAAATTATGTCAGTTTAAGGGCAGCTAACTCTGTCGACATATATGAAAAACACGTCCCCAGCAGGCATCTGACGTCAACTTGACGTCGGATATTGGTTGTATTTTGGTCACGACGTCATACAACCAATAACCAATGTCCACCTGACGTCCAGTCCTGACGTCAGTGGACGTATTGATATGACGTCGAAATGACGCCGGATTCAAACGTAAGTCTAACGTCATATGTCGACAGAGTTAGCTGCCCTTGAACTGACCTAATTTCTTGCGCAAAAGTAACAACATCAAATTCAAATAATAATTTCAACATTGCCACTTTTAAAAAAGCCATATCACGATGCTTAATTAATTTAGAAAAAAAATAATTATTTGTTAATCAAAATAAAGTCTTTCACTAAATTATTAAAAACCTTCTATTAAGACGAAAATGAAATTTGTATATTTTAATACATATTTCACCATTTTAAATTATTGATTGTTCACAATAGTCTTATTATTTACACTAATGTCTTATTTGTTTTAGCACCATATAACAATAAAATTTGACATGAATAAGATATACCAACATCAGAGTGATTTAATACTTAAACATTTTTTTATATCCCGAAATGTTTATCCAAGTACTGGTTAAGGTGGACCCAGGAACGGTGTCAAACGAAAAACAAAAACAAAAAAAAATCAACCTAGTACTGGTTTTTACCCAGGAACGGTATTACAAAAAGCAAACCCCGGTTTGAGCCTTCGGGTGCTCGCCGGGAAAAGCAACCTCCAAGTACTGGTTCTACCCAGGAAAGGTAACTAAAAGCAAACCCTAGTACTGGTTGGTTCCCAGGAAGAAAAAAACCGAATAACTCTATCAAAGGAGTGAAAGGGGAATAACAATAGTGCATCACCGCACTACTGCATCCACTTCAGGATTTCAGAATGTTAACTAAACTGCGAACAAACATTCACGATATCGGTTTAAGCACGTCAGATTGACGTCTGTTTTTGACGTCAAACAAACTTTCAAAATCAACCTAACCCCAACGTCATTATGACGTCACATTTGAGACATCAAAACAACGTTGTTTTTCTGACGTCAGAATGACGTCTGTTTTTGACGTCAGAATGACGTCTGTTTTTGACGTCAAACAAACTTTCAAAATCAACCTAAATCCAACGTCATTATGACGTCGGAGTCTGACGTCTATCTGACGTCCAACTGGCGTCAAATGTCTGCTGGGCTATAGCACGCCTCAGTAAAACACGGTTTGGATTTAACACGGTAATCAATGTAAGCTCCAACACAAAGAACACCAGGGCTAATGCAACTCCCATCCCGGCCATTACGCCTGAAAATATATACAGATTAACCTCGATTTAACACGATTTACTATCATATTCCTCAGTAAAACACGGTTTGGATTTAACACGGGTATTTCTGTGAACCCCAACACAAAGAACACCACGACTAATGCAACTCCCATCCCGGCCATTACGCCTGAAATGTTATACAGATTAACCTCGATTTAACACGATTCACTATAACACGCCTCAGTAAAACACGGTTTGGATTTAACACGGTAATTTCTGTGAACCACAATACAAAGACCACCACGGCTAATGCAACTCCCATCCCAGCCATTACACCTGAAATGATATGACCCGCTGCAAGAGAAAACCAACAATCTGCATACGCGCAAACAAAGACCCAAAATGTCAAGCTTCTAGACTTTTTCTGTGACTGTATAGCCCGATTTGTGTTAGAACAACCAATTGTTGTTTTTGTTCATGCATAGGGCTGATATAAGATTAATCTCGATTCACAACCTAACGTCTCACTAAATCACATGACTGTTATCATTTATATGTATGTGAACGGCTTACGTCATGTAACGAACAGCCGAGCCGAGCCACAGCAAACCCCGTCGGTGGAAAAGCATGCTCATCCACTAAGGGTGGCTTACTGCGCTATATACCCAACACTTACTCGATTCACAAAGTCTCGAGTTTCAAATTTGCATATTTCCAAGGGAAGCTATCCCGTTACAGTCATGCCGATTTCTGGCAGTACAACTGCAATAATATTCAAAATAAATTGACAGACAAATCTTACTAGAACCATTGTATTTTTCAAATGTGAGGTTTTTTACATTACTGCTCCTGTTAGAATTGTACTACTTAATTGTGAATAACTGTTGACATCCGCGTGACCTTGTCTGAATAATTATAACATCGCAATCTGCGCTCCTAATCGCGTTAATCTCGATAGTTCACAAATAAGAGAAGTTTACTATGATCATCAATACCGCGTTACAACGAACCGCGTTAAAACGAAATGTTTTATGAACTGTCTTACCTCCTGAATATCCTGTGTTGATCGTTGGAGCTGGTTTGCGGTAGTGTGTGTATTGGTAAGACTTGGATGCTGGCATCAGTGTATTCTGTTTTGCTGTCATAACCACAGGCTAAAATATATGAAGCCATAAAAGTTAAGCAATGACATAAAAAGCGATAAGACTCATTAGAACATAACCTGATTAAGGCAACAAGATGGGAAACCAGTAAAATCACAAACACATGGATACAAAGAGAACGTAACACCCTATTTTAACTACCGTATTCGTTCTAATTAGCGCACAGTGCGCTTAACTTTTCAAAATAACTTAAAGTTAAGGTAGCAAAATATCGTTCTAATAAGCGCACACTAGGAAAGAAAACAACACATACACTGCTGAAAATCTCATGTCAAAAATACCGAAGATGATGTCATATAAACGTTCTAATTGTTGCAAAAAAGTGTTTTATCAGCTAATGTTAAGTTTAAATGCAGTTAATAAGGAATTAATGTGTAAAATTTGTATAAAATACGAATATGTTAGTCGAGCAGTGTGCGCTTATGCACATGATTTTCAGAAATGATCAGGGTGTGCGTTTATTGGAGCATGTGCGCTAATTAGAACGAATACGGTATATCATGTTTTTTCGACAAAATGAATTTTTTTTTTTCAAATACATTTTTCTTTTCAACATAAAAAAAACTCATTAACATTTTTTTCTTATAAATGCGAATTGGTGTAAAAATAAACCTTATTGTTTAATTTTAAGTAGAAATTTTTAAACTAGAACTTTAGCTTTACACTATGGAATGTTGTAAAGGCAAAAATCAGAACTTTATGTCTTACATCATTTATTTTATAAGAAGAAAATAGTCCATTTAAGAGGTATAATTAGACATAAATGTTCTTATTATATATGATAAATGCTTAACCCATTTTACCCTGGCGTCCGTTTTGTGAGACATAGGCAAACAGACAAGCCCCAGTTGTGACGCCGCAGAACGCGGGGTTCTATCTGGGTTTTTACAGTTTGCTTTGAGAATTTTCTTCGAAAAATTGAATAAAACTTAAAAGAATCAATCCTGACGCCGGTAAAAATGACAGTGGACTCCCTCAAATGACAATGAAGGGTAAATGAATACGTCATAATAAATAATATGGGTAAAGTTTAAAGAGATATGAGCCGCCGCAACCAACATTTTGCATATTAAGCGAAAACAACGGCGCATATCAGCTTCGCAGTAACTACGAAACTGATCAGCGCCTATGTTTTCGCTTCACGGTTAGTAAAATTCCTCTTCTTTCTAAATCCAACATTTCAAGCTTCTAACCATCTTCTGTGACTGTACAGTCCGGTTGGTGTCGGATCTAGTCGGAAACCCAAATTATTGGTTTTCTCACGCACAGGCTCATCATTACGAAAACTTGTCCATTAACATGCAGAGATTTTTTAAAATTGTAAAAAAAAAAAAAAAAAAATGAAAATTTTCAGTGGAAATATTTAGATTTTTTTATTTTTTTTTGCTCAAAACATAGATTGTGGGTACACGTTAGAATCGCCTCGGTGAAGAGTACCCACAATCCATGTTTTGGAGCAAAAATAAGAAAAATAGGTTTACCCCTGCAAACCCCAATTTTTCTACATAAAAGTGGGGTTTAAGGTGGTAAATATTACACGGACATGTTTTCCTGATGTATACCTGTCCATTGGGAACATTGAGAGTTATTTGCAGGTTGCCATTGTTGATGGCATTGGTGAGAGCCGTATTCACGGTCTGAAGATCAGGCTCAGTTGCTGGATTCTGTACGTCGCCTATGGCAGGTGGTCGGTCAAATAGGGTGAAATAGACAATTATGTCATTGTTGTCAGCATAATCGATCTGAAATGTTAAATAAACCAAAAATATGAAGTCTTGCTTTGGGCTCGGTAAATCGCGTATCGAAGGATTCTGTACGTCGCCTATGGCAGGTGGTCGGTCAAACAGGGTGAAGTACACAATTATGTCGTTGTTGTCAGCATAATCAACCTGAAATAACAAACAAGAGACTACAATAGTAGCAAAATTGATTTTTTTTTGCCCTCAAACGTTAGGCAAATCAGCAGTGTGACATGTTCAGATTCTATGTGCTCTATTTGGGTCGAGTTTGATACGTTGCCTATGGCAGGTGGTCGGTCAAATAGGGTGAAATATACAATTATGTCATTGTTGTCAGCATAATCAACCTGAAATAAAAAAAGGAGACAACAATAGTACATGTAGCAAAATTTATTTATTTTGCCTTCAAACGTCCGTGGCATTTTCAGCTTCTATGTGTTCTATTTGGGTCGGGCTATTGGAGGTGGTCTGTCAAATAGGGTGAAATACACAATTATGTATTTTTTGTCAGCATAGTCGACCTGTAACGAAAAAAAATGCCAGACGTGAACCAAGTATTCTTGCTTCTTTCTGCAGTATGTGATCGAAACTCATTACGAAAACTTGCCCATGTAATATAACAGAGATATTTTTCAGCTGTAAAAATTGAAAAGTTTGTAGGAAAATGTTTGACATTTTTTCTTATTTTTGCTTAAAACATAGATTGTGGGTACACGTTAGAACCGCCTCGGCGAGGCGGTTCAAACGAGTACCAACAATCTACGTTTTGGAGCAAAAATAAGAAAAAAATGGTATACCCCTGCATACCCTAGTTTTTTTCTATATGAAAATGGGCTATTGGGGTATACATTTCATGGACATGTTTTCCTGATGTTTTCGACTCACTCCTTGTGCTCGCTACGTCGCCTATCGGAGGTGATCGATTGGACAAATGTTTTAATACAATAATACTGTATACATGTATGTCATTGTTGTAGGCATTGTTTATATCATTCTCAAATCAGATTCAGTAATAATGAGACAAACATATCATGTCAAACGTGATGTGTGGTATGTTCTCTTATTTCTAAACTGGTAATTTGGGTAACGTAGTCACGCTCACACATGGCTCCTTCAGCTTACTCGCTGCTTTGAATTTCTTAAATGATCGGTATAGGAGTATAAATCAGCACGACTCAGATTTTCTAGCATTCACATATCGCGCTATAGCGAGTCGCGTAATAAGGGGGCCCAAGTACAATACCTGTATGTTGTTGATTCTAAGCACAGAAACTAAGTTTCCAGCATTTTTCAAAGCATTCATCACAGCAAGTTTAAAGGCTTGCATATTACCATTCACAGTGGCACGGTAGCTGGCTGCAATTAGAGAAAAAATACCAAGCAAATACAGTAAAATTGTAATGTAATAGCTGCTACAGCAAAAAAGATAAAACTTTCCCATCTAAAGAATTCTTATTTTTCTGAAGTTCACTAATCCCGCGGACTGTACATTTAAATGATTAACCTAAAGTAAAGCAAACTACTGTACACCCATCATAAATGTAAGTCATTTTCTTAATGTGTAATGTACACTGATGAAGGTTCATTACCCGAAATTGTATAATATGGCCCATCTTCTCGCTTTGAATGTTTACTGCTTCCAAAAGATCTAACAATTATTTTTATTAATGATTTGCTTGTCTCATAACACCGAGACGTAATGGAAAGTACTCTGATAAATTTTAATTTGCTTGTGCTGTTCGAAGAGAACATGAGCCGCATCGTGAGAAAACCGGATTTTGCCTATGCGAAAACAAAGACGCAGATCAGCTTCGCAGTAACTGCGAAGCTGATCAGCGCCTTTGTTTTCGCCACACGGATAGTACAATTTCTCTTCTTCTTAAATCCGAAATTTCAAGCTGCTAGCCCTTGTCTGTAACTGTACAGGCCGGTTTGTGTCGGACCTGGTCGGAAACCCGAAGACCGATTTTCTCGCGTCGCGGCTCACATGTGTTGCCTAGCGAGTAACATAATTTCGCCATAAACTGACAATTTATTTCGTAACTAACGTTACATTATTAAATCTGCAGTGCCAATTGTGTGACTTTTAAACCTTATGTTCGTAAATAGATAAAAAAAAAATGTTTGTTTAAATTGATGCTTAACGTCCCAATAAACAGTTGAGGTCATGTGAAGATGTTGCCTCCATTTCATGGGACTTTTACCCAAAATAAGGATGTCATGACATTCAAATATAACCACTCAAGTAAGTCATTAGGGCTTATATGGTGGTTTGAAGAGCCACATTTACCCGGGCAGACTCAGACCTGAGCGGTTAACCTGTAATCAGATGGCCAGTCAGAAGCGTATAAGTTTTGCCTTGAGGCACTAGCCTCCCATCTATTTCTTAGGGTCCCGATAGGCGGGGACCAACACAAATAGACTGGTTCTTATGCTGTCGTGCAAACCCACCTGGTATGATGAAATTATAGTCCACTCTCCCAGACGTGTTGAAACATTGACCAATATTGTTGTCAAATACCGCAGGGGGCTTTTCATCGTAGTTGTAAATGTTGTAAATATAGTGAAGTTGCTGAAAATATAGGTCAACCCATTACTGACGAAATTGGTTCACCATCATTATCATTTGGTTGAGCCCAGAGTACACTTTCATTTTTAGGGGCATCAGGAGTGAATTTCAATTTCCATATGATTTTTTTATGAAATTCGTCTTAGCAAACAGCATAGCCCCAGATGGGACGCCGCGTTTTGCGGCTTTTTGTATTATCACAAATTTGCAAAATTGGTATAATTAATGATGTTAAAATAAAAGTTGCAATTGAGAAAAAGTTATCACATATAATGTTGTTTACACAGGAAAGAATGCTAAAAATGAAAAGGCAAATTTGCATGTGTAATCCATTTTCCATGCGAGTTGAAATAATGACCAATATATATACAATATAGCCGCAAGTATTGCTGCAAACCGTTGTACAGTTATGTGTTTTTATGATCTATAATTGGCCATTAATTGAAATCATTCTGTTTCCTAGAAAAGTTTATATTTTTGAAAAAAAATAAAAATAAAAAAAATTGGCTGGTTTACTATTATTTTCCAGCAGTTCTAGATAAGTTATGCATCGAACCAATTCAATAGACACGAACCGCAGAACATGCAATGCTGAGACAAGCCAAGTTCTGCCAGGTGTTTTTTCTCGTGGTTCTCCCGTTTTCGTCCCACCTACTGATTGGACCATCTCATATGAGCCGAAATAATCTTGAAAGAGACGTTTAACTGAATAAAACAACAACAACAACAACAACAACAAAAAAAAAAAAACAAAAAAAAAAAAAAAAAAAAAAAAAAAAAAACATGCAATGCATATGCACTAGCACCAAAAACTTTAAACAGAATTTTAGACAGGACCCCACTTTTCGTATCATCTATCTGCACTAAAGATTGCCCTAACACCATGAAAAACATGTCCATGTAATGTTTACCCCCTTGAACCCCACTTTTATATAGCAAAACTGGGGTATGCAGGGGTATACCTATTTTTCTTATTTTTGATCCAAAACATACATTGTGGGTACTCGTTAGAACCGCCCCGCCGAGGCGGTTCTAACGTGTACCCACACTCTATGTTTTGAGCAAAAATAAGAAAAATATCAATTTTTTTCAGATGAAAATTTTTAATTTTTAAAGTTAAAAAAATCCCTATATATATTGCATGGGCAAGTTTTCGTTATGAAAACTTACATAGTTGTTCGGTGGAAGATAAACTACTGCTTCCATCCTTACAGGCATACCAAAGGTCGGCCTATCCGGCAAATCGGCAGTATAATTATTCTGAAATTGACAATATCATACGTATTCATCAATTGTTTGGAAAATATTCTAAATAATTACGTTCCAAAACAAAAGCACATAATAAGAGGATAAAACATTCTTTTCCGTGCATTAACGTTTGCCAAGCCCAAGGGCAATAATGTGTTGCAGCCCGAACCGCGTAGCGGTGAGGGCTGCAACACATTATTGCCCGAGGGCTTGGCAAACGTTAATGCACTTGGAAAAGAATGTTATATCGTCATTGTTATATACCTTTCCTCCAGTACATGTACATTTTATTTATTTATTTATTTATTTATTTATTTATTTATTTATTTATTTATTTATTTATTCATTTATTTATTGTGAATGCTATGTCTTGAAATCGCGCATGATGACAAGCACACAGCCGTTGATTGGTAAGTGATTAGACTCAAAATGACACGTTAAATTAAGATGAAATATACGTCTGAAATGTACACTCACCTGCCATGTTAAATTTAGATGAAATGAACACCTGCCAGTGTCCATAACATGTAAACAGGTGTATGTCATAGTCTCAGGGCAATAACACCTAGGGCAATAACACCATTATTGCCCTGCCACGGTGTCATCTCAGGGCATTAACACCATTATTGCCCTGATATGACGTCATCTCAGGGCATTAATGGTATTAATGCCCTACGACGCCTAAAACAGCAGAAAGTGCTGTCCGTTACAACACAAATTGTTTCTATTGTAGAGATACATTAGGTATATAACAATGTCAATTAAGCAGAAGCCTTACACCTCATGATCTGAAAAGTGCCTTTGTCACGTGTTTCGCTACAACGGTAAGCCCCCATAGTAGCAGGCTCTATCTGTTAAAGCTGCATTCAAATCACACTAAGAAAATAAGAAAATGGTATCACAACGTGTTTTAACAAGTCCAATTGCTTTTAAAACACTAAATGACCATAGTGCTTTTAATATCGACGAAGATATTTTTGGCTGAAAAAATGTTGATTGTAACATGTAACCACGTTAAAAAGCTTGTAAAATACTAAATACTAAGTCACAAACCGTTGCAAAGTACCATTCCCAAGTTGACAGACCAGGGTTACTGGGAGGCCAGTCCTTTCTCTGTGTAATCCAAACGTCACACATCATTCCTCTCACCATTTTCTTAAACAAAGTTGTGCCTTCGCATGAGAAAACCAACGATTTGCATATGCGAAAACAAAGACGCAGATCAGCTGTGCAGTAACTGCACAGCTGATCAGCGCCTTTGTTTTCGCCACACTGATAGTACTATTCCTCTTCTACTTGTATCCAAAGTTTAAAACTTCTAACTTTATGCTGTCACTGTGCAGCCTGGTTTGTGTCGGACCTGGTCGGAAACCAAAATTGCTTGTTTTCTCGTGCACAGGCTCAGTTATCAGTCAGCTTGAATTTGAATATAAAGGTTGAAATATTGTTGGTCGAATGTTCTTCGAGAAACAGTGCCACATGTTGGGTCTATGATCTTGAAAAGATTTTTCCAACATTTATGAGCTAATCAAATCTCGATCTACATTGATTATACCACTTCATAGTCTTCCCACAGCAATCTTTGGCTGGCAACATAATTTACTTACCATAGCGGCCTTAAAGTAACTCTTGTAAAAATCTTATGTTAAATTGCATTGCTTATATTGTACCAATGTATCACAGGGGCAGAAAAAATGTGACCAGTCTTGGACTCCAGTCTCGGGCCTCTCACATACTGTGCGAATAGTCTGCTTGTTAGGCTACTGATCCACATGTCAACAAGAACATCTTATAAGGTAAACAAAACCATGCGGGTCTTACTTGTCCCTCGTAATTATAATTCGAGTTGTCGAAATAGAAGAACTGTTGGGCGGTCCGCATCTGGACAATAGAGGGGCTCACAACATGGACGTCGAACCCGGACTTGGAGATGTTGGTGATTGAACAATTGCCTCGGTAGTTGTCCATGATATAAGCTATACCTGTATAGAAAGAGGTAATGTCTTTATTTGTCTGTTTCTCTTGAGGATTAACGCCACAGTAGACATTTTTCACTCATGTCATCAGGAAAACATGTCCGTGAAATGAATACCCCCGTAAACCCCACTTTTATGTAAAAAATGTGGGGTATGCAGGGGTATACCTATTTCTCTTATTTTTGCTCCAAAACATAGAATGTGGGTACTCGTTAGAACCGCCTTATTTCTTGTTCGTTGAATCGCCACATACGGTTATACACATTACACATTTTATGTTATCACAAACGATCCATGACAGCTGTAACTGGGGTCACCCCATAGACTTATATGAACCATGGGATTGTTTTTGACACAATGGACTTTAATATATTAACAAATGTAACGAATGGGGGCGTGTCTAACGTTACCTGTCGCGGATCTTTCATCAGGAAAAAAGTGTGTAATTGATTCCCCCTTTAACTCCACTCAAGTTGTATATTGCATGGGCAAGTTTCCATAATGATCAGTAGATGTATGTTAGCTTCATACAAGGTACTTAGATTGCGGTCTAATGGGACCATATCACCCTTGTGGTATTTGTCTGTCCGGCGAAAATACTTTGCTCCCTTGACAAATGTTTACGCAAGAGTCATCTCAAAACTTACCTGTATTAAAGTCGTGGACTTGTGTCAGTGGATTCGCTCCGTATACTGAAGGTCCCATAGGGGTCATTTCAAATCTAACAAGTTTATTGGTCGAATCATAAAATTCCTGAAGATTAAAGAATCCATCACGGTCATTGAATTTTAAATGAAACAAATTTTATAGAATTTACATTTATAAGTGAATATTCTTGACGTGTACATGAAAGTGTCTTAATTTGATAATTAATTAGTTTTTATACAGAGTTCTACATTGTTCATTTGGAATGAGTTATTTCTAAGTTCACGGACTAAGTGTAAACATCCCACTATACTTTACTCTTAATCTGTAATTTAATTTACAGTTTTTGGAATGAAGATTCAAGACTTAGTATGGAATTGTCATCTTCATACCAGAGGACCAATGGTCCTGATGGTCCTGATTTCGCTCACCTGAGATTTTGTCTTTGATGAATGACCTTTGGCTAAGGCTATGTTGGCCAACGTAAAATGTAAACTTGACCTCAAATACTCACATAATTATTAACACTATAAACTGTCTGTATCTACTAACTTTCAGATCTTTCTGGCAATATTTGACCTTTCTGTTTAAATTAACAGTGTAATAGGTCAAGGTCAACCCAAGGTCATGATTTATATAAACTACGAAAAGTGTGAATGCTACATACCAATTTTCATTGAAATCGGTCCACCGATTCAAGAGAAGTTAATTTTTAAAGGATTTTACCACATATATGGGCATATCGGCCATTCTGAGAAAATTAAGTTTTAAATTTAATGACTTTGGCCAATGTCAAAAGATGACCTTAACCTTGAATACTCATAGGACTTCATTAACTCAACAAGTTGTATGTATGTACCAACTTTGAGGTCACAGGCCACAAAACTTCCTGAAAAATCCAATGTTTTCCGTTTTTTTTTTATTGAGAAGCCTATGAGACCAATGTTGACCTTGCCATAAAATAGGTCAAGGTCAACCCAAGGTCATGATTTATATAAACTATGATGGGCCAGAGTCCCTGATGCTACATCCCAAGTTTTATTGAAATCTGTCCAGCAGTTCCAGAGAAGAAGATTTTTTAAGGTTTTTACCATATATGGTCATGTCAGCCATCTTGGTCACGTGACCTGAACCATTTATACAAACTTTGATTCCTCATTCCTAAGTACACTACATATAAAATTTGGCTTCGATTGGTCATGCGAATTCTGAGAAAATTAAGTTTTACATATAATATGTAAATGACCTTTAATCAGGGTCAAGAAATGACTTTGACCTTAAATACTCACACCACTTTATTGAATCAATAAGTTATCTGTATCTACCAACTTTCAGGTCACAGGCTTCAAAACTTCCTGAAAAATTCAATGTTTTCATTTCTTTCCTTTGAAAAGCCTATGTGACCAAAATTGACCTTGCGATAAAATAGGTCAAGGTCAACCAAAGGTCACAATTTATACAAATTAAGATGGGCAGGCATTCCCGATGCTACATTCCAAGTTTCATTGAAATCGGTTCACCGGTTCCAGAGAAGAAGATTTTTTAAGGTTTTTGCTATTTATAGCCCTGGCGGCCATCTTGGTCATGTGACCAGGACCATTTATACAAACTTTCGTTCCCACTTCCTAAGGATGCTCCACCTATTGGGAAATAGCTGAGTGGCCACCTATTGGGAAATAGCTACTCATTCGGCTTACTAAATGTATTCATGGTCTTAGTACCTCATTGTTAATTTGGTTTTTTCCCGCCTCGGTTTTTGGAGTGGGAATCTTTTTCTGATTGCGCCTTTTCCTGATCGTTGCCTACTTGTACCTTTCCGCATGAAATTTGAATTTGATTGGCCAAGCGGTTTCAGGGAAGAAGATGATTGAAAAGTGTGGACGACGACAACGACGACGACAACGACGACGGACGACGGAGCATGGGTATACTATAAGCTCACCTTGTGAGCCTAAATCTTGTTGGACATATCTTGCAAATTATTCAACTGAAATAGGCTTATGAAATGTCAATCTTCATTGCAACAGAATAGTTTAAGGAATACACTGAAATATGAATTTAAAAATGGATTCATTGTTCTTTACATCAAATAAGATTAAGTCAGTTTATACTCAATAGAAAATTAGCAATATTTCCGCCGTGAAGTGAAAACAAGCCGATGGTGTAGCACAACATACCACATTAAATCTAAAGTGCGCGTTCTAGCGGGGCGCGTTGTAAAGAGACGAAGAATAATAATAATAAAAAAAAAACCTTATGAAGCCAATATTGTATCTATTCAAATCCAGAATCTTCGCCATGAAGTGGAAATTAATAGCCGGCGTAGAACTACAGACCGCGTTATAAAGAGAAGTATGATAGAAATACCCTTACGAAGCCAATTTTATATATATTCATATCCAAAATCTCAGCCTGGAAGAGAAAATAAGTAGCCGGCGTAGAACAAAATTATGATACCGCATAAAACCTAAAGTGCGCGTTCTAGCGGGGCGCACTTTAAAGAGAAAATATATAATACAAATACCCTTATGAAGCCAAATTAAATGTTATATCTATTCATATCCAGAATCTCCGCCGCGAAGTGGAAATTATCAGCCGGCGTAGATCAGCATACCGCATAAAATCTAAAGTACGCGTTCTAGCGGAGCGCGATATAAAGATGCAAATTATAATAGAAATACCCTTATGAAGCCATTTTGATATTTATTGATATCCAAGATCTCCCAGCTCTGAAGTGGTTATTATTTTCCGTTGAAAAAAAAAAAAAAAAAAAAAAAAAAAATAGCGGAGCGCGTTATAAAGAGATGAAATATAATAGAAATACCCTTATGAAGCCAATTTGATATTTATTCATATCCAATATCTCCGCTGTGAAGTGGAAATTATTTGCCGGTGTAGGAAGCGGCTTCGTCTGTTTCCTTCCAGGACAATATACGGCTTCTGGAGTCTGCAAAATGAGCCTTCGCATAATAAAACCAACAATTTGCATATGCGAAAACAAAGACGCAGATCAGCTGTGCAGTAACTGCACAGCCCATCAGCGCCTTTGTTTTCACCACTCGGATTGTACAAGTTCTTCTTCTCCTTATAACCAAAGTTTCAAGCTTCTAGCTTCATTCTGTGACTGTACAGTCTGATTTGTGTCGGACCTGGTTGGAAACCCAAATTATTAGTTTTCTCACGCACAGTCTCAAATAACCATAACAAATGGAAACAATTTCCCAGTGCATTGTTTTCTTTTCTCTGTTAGGACACTATACGCTTTCGAATGTAGACATAGACATAAAAGATTTATTTCGTGTCAAATATTACAACATATACATATAGCATATACATTTTTCGACAAACATGTGTAAAATAACAAACTTATCAAACTGCATGCACAAATTAGAACGAAAAATATGTATATCACAGGGGTATACCGTAACTATTTTTTCTTATTTTTGGTCCAAAACATAGATTGTGGGTACTCGTTAGAACCGCCTCGGTTGTACCCACAATCTATGTTTTGAGCCAAATTAAGAAAAATATCAAATTTTTTCTGATGCAATTTTCTATTTTTACAGCTGAAAATATCTCTGCATACGGAGAAATATTGAGCCGACACCTTACCTGTAATTCAGTTTATTGCCGATAAAAAATGTACATAAATGAATAGGACATTGACTTTCAATGTTTAATTAAAACTTAATTACGGCAGATATCAAATTTGTTCTTTCGGAATATTGTAATTTAATGTATTCCTGATATAATGGATATTGTTTCGTTAAATTATCTTGATTTTTTGAATGGACAAAATCAAAATTTAAAAAGGTCCTGTTTGGTCGCATCATTTCTTATATCTGATATATATCTGATATACAAAAAGTGTAAAATCTACCAAAGTGCTTTGGTTAAATGCCAAATATATCGTTTCCAAAACCTCTTTTCTAAATTTGTTCTTTCGGATTATTCATCAGAAGAAAATGGTCTTTATAAAGACATGCTTAACTTAAAAATCAAGCGACATTTGGCGTGGACAAATTGCGTGTGTTTTATAGCTACTTTGAGTTTTTTTTCTGATTTCCGTAAATCAATAGTTTTATCGGCAAATCCCGTAAACCGGGCGGAGAATTAAGAAATACCTGTGCATAAGCGTCTGCTATTTCGCATAAAGGTGTAATACTTCTTTTCCTTGTTATTTATTTATTTATTTATTTATTTATTTATTTTCTTTAACATGGAGATTACTTATTTACACAAAAGAAAAAAATAAAAAGTCTTTTTTTCTCACCTCGAATGATAATCGATTTAAAATTTATGAAAGATGCTACACAATGATCGCGATTAACTTTTGAGTATAATTTTATAAACATTACATATCCTCACAGAATGTGACACCTCTGAACAACAAACGCATTGTGCATTGTAAGAATGCACATCAACATTATTGTCGTAATTGCAGTTGGTCCAATTAAAGTTTGCATTTCACAAAGTATATTGCATGGGCAAGTTTTCCTAATGAACCAAACAATTCACATGAAAGAGGATTCACATGATATTTGCTAATATGGACATTGTTGAGTTATTTTTTTTACCAAACAAATGTTAAGTAATTGCTCAGCGTTTCAAACCAAAGGCATACCTCGGTGTAGAGATACTGTGAGCATTATTACGAAAACATGCCCATAAATTATAATTAATACAGATTTTTTCTTAAGTTGTGAAAATTGGAAGAAAAAAGCATCAGAAAATATGATATTTTTCTTAGTTTTGCTCAAAACAAAGGCGGTTCTAACGAGTACCCACAATCTATATTTTGGAGCAAACATAAGAGAAATAGGTAAACCCCTGCATATCCCAGTTTTACTATTGAAAAGTGGGGTTTATGGGGTATTCAATAAACGGACAAGTTATCTTGGTGTTTGGTTTTACCGAAAACAAAGACCAGTAAAAGCTGATATTTACCCAGCCTAAAAGTATCATAAGAAGTCTCATGATGAAACTATGTTCTTGTAGAGTTAAAACATTCTATTTCTTACCAAGAAAACACCTGCAGGTACTTGTGTAGTGAAATCCACAAAGTCGTACGTGTGCTCAAACGTGTGATTAAGTCCACTTGCTTGAAATATAGCCGCCCCCTTGATGTGCGCTCGTATTGGGACCTGAAAAAGCCCCGTGGTTGACCAGCGTCCATTAACTGTGAGGGAAGAAAAATAAATTTGTGATTATAACTTTGACAAAAATAAGTTAAGGGCCAATGTTTTATTCTCAGTATATCGCTGTGCAAGGCAACTCAAGATAAGTTTATCACAATACTTTCATTAAATGAGCCGCCTCATGGGAAAACCAACAATCTGCATAGGCGAAAACAAAGACGCAGATCAGCTTCGCGGTCACCGCGAAGCTGATCAGCGCCTTTGTTTTCGCTTCTCGGATAGGACAATTCCTCTTCTACTTAAATCTGAATTTTCAAGCTTCCAGCTTTTTTCTGTGCTTGTACAGGCCGGTTTGTGTCGGACCTGGTCGGAAACCATATTGTTTGTTTTCCCACGAGGCGGCTCAAATAATGCCCACCATTTATACTTTAACATCGTTTAAATAGTGCATTGGAACCACTGATTACAGGAAATACAATACCATGAACAACCAACTTTCTTTCCACTTAGACGCCACTTTAGTACTTAAAGAGCAAAACAATATTCCAAGCTAAGTATGTGCACAATCACCCTAAACCATTCACAAAACGTGCTTTTGTAAGTCACATGATTGGGTATTTAAGTCACGTGACAACCATGGACCAATCAACTTACCGCTGAAATACCAATCTAGTACCATAGTAGCATTTTTCGCAGGCCAGTATGCGCATGACCGCCACAAATTACACGGAATTCCTCGAACTGTAGTTTTGTTTATCCATTTAGCCGGGATGTCCTTTGAGAACCGCAGAGCGTTGCCGGCAGAGAAGATTTGCGCCTTATCTTGACCGGCAACTTGTTGTCCAAACAATGTTAACGCCGAGGATTTGGCAAGGTCTGACACTGTACACTGATCTGCAAACATCACGAAAACATCGATGAGGCGGTTCTAACGTGTACCCACAATCTATGTTTTGAGCAAAAATAAAAAAAAAAATCAAAATTTTTCAAACGAATTTTCAATGTTTACAGCGGAAACAAAAATCTGTATATAGCATGGGCGCGTTTTCGTAATGAAGTACGAAACAAACACAACTCATGAACATGTAGACAATAATTATTGGTTTCTGATAAAATAACATCAATGCGATCGGACATGTCAGAAGTTAAAGCTAAATTTTGAACTCTGGCGCGTCAAAAGTCAAGCAAGTCCATAAAGTAGAGCGTGATAGGGGATTCAGAATGTATTAATACACATGCTTACCCTCTCACTGTGCGTGCAACCAAATGGTAACGGAATACTTGTATAAGTAGAGCGAGAAAATGGACTCAGATTGTATTAGTACAAACGCTTAGCCGCTCATTGTGAGTGCAACCAAATGGTAACGGAAAACTTGTGGCATTTCTCTTGATTTTTCTTTCAAAACCTACTTAATGGACTTGATAATTTTTGACGCACCGCAACTACTAAATGGACTTAATAACTTTTGACGCACCGCCACTACTTAATGGACTTGATAACTTTTGACATACCGACACTAAAAGGACTTGATAACTTTTGACGCACAAGAGGTCTAAATCGAGTTTTTCTGAATTACATGATTCATCCTAAACTTATTGAAACTAGTTATACCTTTCGATTTGAAGATAAATATGCCACCTACATGTATGTCGAGCATTTCGACATCATGACAAAACTGTGCACCCGCAGATAATGCTTATACAACTTGAATGCAAGATTCACATGACACAATTGTATATTTAGCAAGGACTTGTTTATGAATTTATTTAAATTTCTTTGATACAACATTTTATCATACCTCATTTGCTTAGTGTATAAATATGATAATAGTATTCTCAGATTTGGCACATTGCGGCCTCTGCGAACAAATTGTAATGTATGGCAAGCCAAATGCACACTATTTCGAGAAACCTAGGATATGTCCGTTAAACCTGGTTTATCTATTACATAAACATTAACGGACAGATACTAGGTTTCTCGATCGTTATCCTAAGTTTCATTACATAAACCTGGTTTAACGGACATGTACTAGGTTTAACTACAAAATCTATTATAACAGTTGTTAAACCTGGTTTAAGTGATGAATCCAAGGATAAAGATTGAGAAACCTGGTTTATGACTATGTGCGATAATGTCACCCTCGCTTATGAATATTATTGTATAGTAATATGGCAAAAAATATAGCTAAACTCATTTAAGCCGGGTGGCCTGTTCATGGGACATAAACAGTATAGCCCCAGATTCGACGCCGCAGAACGCGGGTTCCCGTCTCAGCTATTTTGTTTGCTAGAAGGAGTTTCATCAAAATTTAAATGAAACTTTAAAATCAGTCCTGATGCCCCTTAAAATAAAACTGGACAAATCCAAATGATAATGATAGGAAAATCCATTCGTCAAAATGTGTTAATGATTTTGTTTGTTTGTTTGAATTGATGTTTTGCGTCCGAGTCAACAGCAATGGTCATGTCGGGATTTTGCCTCCATTTTGTGAGACTTTTATAAATATGGACGTCATGACGTCATGAAATGTGCTTCATAGATATAACCAGACAACTAAGCAAATACGGCTTATATGTATGGATGGTTTGACTAAACCACTTTTCCTGTGCAGGCTCAGCCATGAGCGGTTAACCAGTAATTAGATGGTCGGTCAGTAGATTAGAAGCTTTGCCAGGAGGCACAAGCAGCCCATCTGTTTCTCCTAGCCCCCAATGGGCGGGGGCCCATGGGTTAATGAAGCTGAATTTTGCATGTCATCATCATGAAAACATGTCCGTGTAATATATACCCCCTTGAACCCCACTTTGATATAGCAAAACTGGGGTATGGTGGGGTATACAGGGGTATACCTATTTTTCTTATTTTTGCTCCAAAACATAAATTGTGGGTGCTCGTTAGAACCGCCTCGGCGAGGCGGTTTTAACGAGTACCCACAATCTATGTTTTGGAGCAAAAATAAGAAACACATAAAAAAAATTCTACTGAAAATTTTCATTTTTTACAACTTTAAAAATATCTGTTTATTGCATGGGCAGGTTTTGTAATGGGTTAATGTAGATGAATTTTGCATGTCATGTGGATTTTAAACACTTACTCACTGTGTCTGGTGTGGGTTTGAGCCCCGCTCTGGCCACATGTGAGACAAGCCAAGTTCTGCGTGCGCGGGTGTCAGGTGGTTTTTCTCGGGGTTCTCCCGTTTTCACACACCAACTGATTGGCTGGTCTCATATGAGCTGAAATAATCTTGAAAGGGACGTAAAACTGAATAAAAAAAAAAAAAAAAAAAAAAAAAAAAAAAAAAAAAAAAAAAAAAAAAAAGATACTTACTGCTGTCGTCAATCGTGTACAACTCATTGGTGGCAAAATTGTAAATCACTTGATTTCTTCGGCCTGAAATACACGTGGTTACAGAGAATAATATACTCAACAATAAAGTTAAGAAAAATATGTTCAAGTGCTTAGTACGAAAAAAATAGAAATTTAAACTTAAGTATCTTTTAAAGTGTATTTTTATCTTTCTAATGAGGCCTCATTTGAACTTGTAGCATCGGCAGTTGCTGGGAAAAACAATGCCAAAGTTGACTCGTCGTCAATCCAGTTTTCACAAAATTCCAATATTGTTTGGTTTGAGTCAAAAGTGTTAATGAAGACTCTTGTCTTAAAAGCACAGACTTTGAAGACAAGTTCAGTGCACAAGACAAGATGTTGAGGCATGCCATATTGCTTTTCCTGCATTAGCATCATTTCCTAGATGGCCATATCAGGCTGCGAAGCACCACAGTAAACCGAAAATTCTTTAATTTGACCAACAATATGCCGATTTGGTGCCCCCTTTCCTCCTGAAGCACCACAGCAAGGGGTTGGAGAGCTTTCGGGGCAAGCATTCCACACCAGACCATTTCATGCTGTGTCATCAGGAAAACATGTCCGTGAAGCGTCTACCCCCTTAAACCCCAGTTTTATATAGAAAAACTGGGGTATGCAGGGGTATACCTATTTTTCTTATTTTTGCTCCAAAACATAGAGGCGGTTCTAACGTGTACCCACAATCTATGTTTTGAGCAAAAATAAGAAAAATATCAAAAATTTCCTACTGAAAATTTTCATTTTTTACAACTTTAAAAACCTCCGAATATTGCATGGGCAAGTTTTCGTAATGTGTAACAGGCATGTCTGGTGGGACTGCCTAGTCCTTGACCTCAACGTTGTTCCAACGTAGGTAATCTTGGGTGATTTCATCAGACATTGTCTCCTGGTACCAACAATGGTATTGGTGCTGAAAATGCTTTTCTACAGGTCTGCTCACCTCAATGTGTGCACTGTACAGCTGTTCATGAGAAAATGTGTCTATGGAGACATGGTGTTTTTGTGAAAAAGGTCCAGTGACAATTGAGACATGTTCATGGTACACGTGTGCAATTTGCAAAATGAGAAATTTGCTGGACAAAAAAGTACGTGTGGAATTTAAGAAAATTCATCAGGAACACATGCCCGTGCAATGAATACCCCTCAAACCCCACTTTTATATAGAAAAAACTGGGGTATGCAGGGGTATACCTAATTGTCTTATTATACAAAACATACACTGTGGGCACTCGTTAGAACCGCCTCGGTGAGGCGGTTCTAACGTGTACCCACAATCTATGTTTTGAAAAAAAATGAAAAATAAAAACAAATCTATTGCAAATTTTCCATTTTTTACATATTAGCAAAAATCTCTGTATATTACATGGGCGCGTCTTCGTAATGTGCTGGATAACAAAATAGAGACATTTGCGAAAAATGAATGTGAAAAAAGCGGTTCAACTAACCTCCGACAGTCGACTTAAACGCAGCCATGTTGTTGATGGAATCATACCATTCGATGTAATTCTCCGTGTAATTCTTCTGTAGAATATTTGCCTCTATCCGTACCATGTACTGTGCGTAAGTCACGTTGGGGCGGGGCGGATCTAAAAATAAACTATGTATCTCTTAATTCCGAGAATGAATTGTTTTGAGAGTATTTAGCTGATTGCATTATCCGACTTTTTGAGGTCTGGGTTTTAAGGGTGAATTTCTCCGTCTAATTCTTCTGTAGATTTTTCGCCTCTATCCGTACCATGTTCTGTGCATAAGTCACGTTGGGACGGGGCGGATCTAAAAATAAACTATGTATCAGTTAAGTCCGAGAATGACTTGCTTTGAGATTATTTTGGTGCTGAGGCTACTAGATGATTGCATTTTCCGACTTTTTGAGGTCTGGGTTTTAAGGATGAATTTCTCCGTGTAATTTTTTCTGTAGAAGGTCTGCCTCTATCCGTACCATGTACTGTGTCTAAGTCACGTTGGGACGGGGCGGATCTACAAATAAACTATGTATTAGTTGCGTCCGAGAATCATGGTGATGGGGCTACAGTACTAGGCGATTGCATTTTCAAACTTTTTGAAGTCTGGGTTTCATGGGTGAAACTCTCTTCTGTAGAATGTTCGCCTCTATCCGTACAATGTAGAGTGCGTTAGTCACGTTGGGACGGAACGGATCTACAAAAGATATTATGTTATTGTCATATCACGTAACCTAGTTCGCCGTGTAATTCTTCTGCAGAATGGTTGCCTCTATCGGCGTAAGTCACATTGAGACGGGACGGATCTACAAAAATATTCCACTTAATTTGGTTCTCCGTGTAATTCTTATATAGAATGGTTGCCTCTATCCGTACCCATGCATATACTGTGAGTAAGTCACGTTGGGACGGGATGGATGTATAAAAAAATAAGAATTAATTACTTTGTCAAAGATCAGACAGATTGGTTTGGTCAGAAAATATTTTAGGTAAGTAAGTAAGTATAGTAAGTAAATACTTTAAAGAGGGTAACCCAATTGGCGATCATCTTAATGTTACCTCATAAAAGTGGGGTTTAAGGAGGTATACATTTCACGAACATGTTTTCCTGATAATTAATACAGAGAGACAGACGAGCCTCATAGCCCGAAATGTTTGAATCACGGACGCTGCAAGCTCTTATAACGCTGAACTTAAAGCAAATCCACACATTCTAGAACCAGATGGTCCGCCAACCACGCGAATATGTACAAACTAAACCTTGCATCCGTGAAAAGTATGTCCCCTTAAACTCCACTTTTATATAGTGAAACTGAGGTATGCAGGGGTATACCTTTTTTTCTTATTCAGTTTGATCCAAAACATGGATAGTGGGTACTCATTAGAATCGCCTCGGCGATGTGGTTCTAATGTGTACCCACAATCAATATCAAAGATATTAATTTTCTTATGATCAAATTTTTAATGTTTACAGCTGGAAAAAAAAAACATCTCTGTATATTGCATAAGCATGATTTTGTAATGTCTTGGACCACGTTGATTCCATGCCAGCGTCAGTTGTCAGCATGTAGACCCTGTATGCTTGGTCATAAGGTACCTTCAGCTTATAACCGTAAAGCACAAATCAATCAATCAACCGTAAAGCACAAATCAATCAATCAATCAATCAATCAATTAATAAATGCATCGACTTACCACTGGGCCCGGGTGTGAATGGCGTACATACGGACGGATTACCCTGGAATGGCGTGGCTGTGATGACGCCGATAAACCCGAGTGCTAACGAGATTCTGAAATCAAGACAACATTTACAAGTAGTTTTTCACAAATTAAAAGCATTTGCCGCTACTTTAGAATTAGGAATTTGGAATTTCGAATTATGCGGAAAACTGTAAAATTGAGGTAATACTTTTTGCAGCTTTGAACAGTTGATGAATAAATTAAAAATGAATAGAATATAGGCGGTGTGTAATTATCAATTCTGCTTGAACACAAACACCAACATGAACATGCATGTACCGATCGCATACATTACGATAACTTGCCCATGCAATATACACTGATTTTTAAAGTTGTAAAAATTGAAAAATTTTAGTAGAATTTTTTTTATATATATATTTCTTATTTTTGCACAAAACATGGATTGTGGGTACACTCTAGAACCGCCTCGCCGAGGCGGTTCTAACGAGTACCCACAATCTATGGTTTGTAGCAAAAATTAGAAAAAATAGGTATAGCCCTGCAAACCCCAGTTTTACTATATAGAAGTGGGGGTTAAGTGGGTATTCCTTGCACGGACATGTTTTCCTGATGTATCTGAACAATTCTTGTTCTATCCGGAAACTATTTTGGTTCCAAGGCATATCAACTGCACTACACATTTGAGCCTCCACATGGGAAAACCAACAATCTGCCTAGGCGAAAACAAAGGCGCAGATCAGCTTCGCAGTAACTGCGAAGCTGATCAGCGCCTTTGTTTTCGCTACTCGGATGGTACAATTCCTCTTCTACTTAAATCCGAAGTTTCAAGATTCTAGCTCTTTTCTGTGACTGTACAGGCCATATTGTGTCGGACCTGGTCGGAAACCACATTGTTGGTTTTCCCACAAGGCGGCTCATTTAATACTGCGGAAGAGTTTGCTATAGCGGTGATATTGCTGAAGTAGAGGTAGTTTTCTTGTTAAGGTAACTGAGTGGCCACCTTTTGGGAAAATACCTGCTCATTCGGCTTACGCGTACGATATGTTTTCATGGTATATGTACATGTACCTGATTGTTAATTTAGTTTTTCCCCACCTCGGTTTTTGGAGTGGGAAGCTTGTTCTGATTTTGCCTTTTCCTGATCTTTGCCTACTGTTACATTTTTTAAGGTAAATAGCATTAAGGCGTGCAAGAAAAAGAATCCATCATGCGTGTAAGGTATGGATAGACAAATCTGTCTCATCGGGTCACACAGTGGCATCACACGGCGAGCCACGTGATGCCAAAATGTGACCCTCGGGGCAGATTTGTCTATCCATACCTGGCACTCATGCAAGATTCTTATAATCTATAGAATTATAATAAGATTTTGTATTACCTCAGAAAATACATGATGCGTCTAATTAGTCGTCTTATAATATCCTGTCATAAATTTGAAAATCGGGCACCCATCTATAAAGCAACACGTTGATTTTAGGGTGTAGCAAAATTGAACTATGATACCAGTAGTCACTTAAAGTATAAAATGAGCCGCGACGCGAGAAAACCGGGCTTCGGGATTTCCGACCAGGTCCGACACAAACCGACCTGTACAAGCTCAGAAGCAGGCTAGAAGCTTGAAATTTCGGATTTAAGTAGAAGAGGAATTGTACTATCCGAGTAGCGAACACAAAGGCGCTGATCAGCTTCGCAGTTACCGCGAAGCTGATCTGCGCCTTTGTTTTCGCCTAGGCAAAAATCCGGTTTTCTCACGATGCGGCTCAAATATGACTGACTGAAAGAAAATCTTTCTTGGTATTTCCGAAAATGCTTGAAACGAATAGGGTTGTGCTTTTACAGAAAATGGAAAACGTCTATTAGAAACTTCGGGTTAGATTAAGAATTACCACACAATGCATTTCGCGGAACCAAATGTACTGATCAGTCAGCTAGCTACCGCATGGTTATCTGCACATTTGCTATTCGTTAATGCAGGCAGTAGGTTTTTCAAAACGAGCCTGAAATGATAACATTGTGATAACAAATCACCAGCCTCTTTATCAAAATACATGTAGATACGAAAATATATTTGAATTAATCACTGAAGTCTATGAATTGACAATCTTTACCCACGTCATTGAAGATGGGTAAAATACGCGACGTATATGTACACGCTTGTGTATATTACATGTACCATGGAAATCAGTTTCATTTAGTGTACGTCTATGTAAATCTTGAGAAGAAACGACTGGCCTCGAAATGTTATGCCTTTTATTTGCATTAAAATAAAAAAAAAAAAAAGAGAAAACTTCGATAATTTAACACAAACCCTAGATAAAAATGCACTAAGATTATCGAGGTCATTCACACTTTCAAGATAGGCTACCATCCAAAAGTAGGTGACAAAATTAAGTAGTACTGCGTGTGGTTCATTTGAGCCAGTTACACATCGAGGATTGATATACTTGTACAGGTGACCATTTACCTCCGTTGTTGCTCCATTTGCTTCTGTTGTTGCAGAGTTGTCCCCTGACATCAGGAAAACATGTCCGTAATAATATATACCTCATTAAACCCCACTTTTATATAGTAAAATTGGTGTATGCAGGGTATGTCTTATTTTTGCTCTTAAACATAGATTGTGGGTTAATGTTCGAACCGCCTAGACGAGTTGGTTCAAACGAGTACATGAAAAAAAAAAAAAAAAAAAAAAAAAAAAAAAAAAAAAAAAAAAAAAATTTTTACAACTTAAGAAAAACCTGTATAATTACATGTAAATACATGGGCATGTTTTCGTAATGTGAGGCAGAGACACATTGAATATTGACATATGGACGACCATTTACCTCAGTTGATGTGTCATTTGCTTCTATTGCTTTCCATCAGGAAAACATGTCCGTGTAATGTATACCCCCTTAAAGGATCAGTCAGACCAGAGAACGGGTTCCAACGGATGCCGAACGGATGCCGAACGGACAGAAAATATGAAAAAAATACTTGTCCGTTGATATCCGTTCCCAAAAGTCGTCTCGAGGGCGGTGAAGACCATCGCAGAAGATTTCAGGAACGTGTAAACCGGACGAGAACCGCATTTGTAACGGACAAGGAACGGTTAACCAACGGACAGAACGGACAAGGAGCGTTTAACTAACGGATATTACCGGATGAGGAACGGATGTATACCGGACAGAACGAACATGAACCGCACGAGAAACGGGCAAAACGGTCGTCTAACGGTTAACGAACGTGTTTAAACGGTCACGTGACGGATGAAACGGGTAAAATACTCAGGCAAGAAAAATTGTGCTCAGAACGTCACGATGCCACCAAAAGGCAAGTCGAAAAGAACACCTACAAAGGGAAAGGGACGAGGGCGAAAGAAGGCCGTAGTGCCCTCACCTCAGCCGCGTCGTCTAATCCCTATTGACGAAAGCGAAAAGGAAGATCTCGAGGAGAGAGAAAAGACAGCTGAGCCTTCCCCCGAGGAACTTGTCGAGGAGAAACGTCAGTCAGAGGCAGCCAAAAAAATCACAAAAAGAACGAAAAAGTCTTGTTGACGAAGGCTTTCTGGTCCTCCCGCCGAAGTTCTGTCATTAGTTGGTCATAGAGACCAAAGTGTCTTCTCCTTTCTGGGCTTAACCAGGCTCTACACCACCATCGCCGCCTTCGTCTCTTCTTACCCTGACTGGCCAGTTCATGCTCATCAATACTGACCCCAAGCAGGTCTATCTCAGCCTGGATCAGCGCTGCTTGGCACTCAAGGCCGGCTCTTACACGACAGTCCATTGCACTAATATTTTATTCAACTAATATTCTATATTCCTGAATGTCCTAACACACAAAGTGATAGAAATAAAATGAGTGTAGGATTGGGCAAGTCGCATCTTTTAAGATTGAGGTAATTGGTTCGATCACATGAAACAGAGCTTATATTCGTTACTTGAACGTTCCCTGTCCGTTGTTGTCCGTTTAGCAAACGGTCCCCGTCCGTTCCAGACCGTTTTAACCGTTACATGTCCGTTAGTCGTCCGTTGGCCACCACTTTCGACCTGACGCGAACGGGTATCTACCGGATGACTACCGAATGTAGAACGGATAAGTACCGGGCAAACCGGATACCAACGCACAGCTAACGGACAACCAACGGACGCCCAACGGATCCATTTATCCGGTCTAACCCGTTGGAACCCGTTCCAAGTTTTGAACATGCACAAAACTTGTCAACGGACACCAACGGGTAAAACGGACATCAACGGACACGGAACGGGTTCACCGGATAAGGAACGGATGCCAACGGACACCAACGGACTTAACCCGTTTGACGTCCGTTCGCCTGGTGTGACTGATACTTAAACCCCACTTTTATATAGAAAAAAAAATGGGGAATACAGGGGTATACCTATTTTTCTTTTTTTTTTTTTGCTCCAAAACATAGATTGTGGGTGCACGTTAGAATAGAACCGCCTCGCCATAGATTGTGGGTACAAGTTAGAACCGCCTCGCCGATGCGGTTCTATTCTAACGTGTACCCACAATCTATGTTTTGAGCAAAAATAAGAAAAATATCAAAATTTTTCTACTGAATTTTTTTCATGTTTTACAACTTTAAAAATCTCTGTATACTGCATGGGCGTGTTTTCGTAATGTTTCTTCTCTTTCTTCAGATACTGAGTCGATCAACCGCAGGTGTGGAGTGGGTGGCTAAATTTTGCTCCAAACACCAATTGCTGCTGAGTATTGGCGTTTGGAGCGTCCCCTGACATCAGAGAAAACTTGTCCGTGTAATAAATACCATCTTATACCCCACTTTTATATATAGCAAAACTGGGGTATGCAGAGTTTACCTATTTTTCTTATTTGTGCTACAAAACATACATTGTGGGTACTCGTTTGAACCGCCGCTTCGATGGGGTTCTAACGTGTACCCACAATGTATGTTTTGAGCGAAAATATAAAAACACTCATTAATTGTTTTCCAAATAAATTTTCATTTTTTTTCCTTATAAAAATCTCTGTATATTGCATGGTTTTCATAATGGAAAGTGGTATCGCCCTTGCCGCGACACTAAAGCGTCATTGACAGCACTAGGTTCACAAACAACATTCCGAAAACTTGCCCATGCAATAACATAGATTTTTGTAGCTTAAGAACTTGAAAAATTACAGCTGAAATTATTTGATACTTTTCTTATGTTTGCTCAAAACATTGATTGTGGGTATATGTACACGTCAGAATTGCCTCAACGAGCTCAAAAACATAGATTATGAGTACCCACAATCTTTGTTTTGGGGGCAAAAATAAGAAAAAATATGTAAATCCATTAAAGTGGGGTTCAAGGGTGTATACGTTACACGGACATGTTTTCGTGATGAAGACTCCAAGGCTCCGACAAGGAATAAACATTCATTGATTTGTTTGTCTGTTTGAATTGAGGCTGAATGTCCCGGATCGAACCCAGAACCTATCGTTTCGGAGGCCACCGCGCTCCCCAAACATTTATTGCAACTGGCTTCATATTTTTTTGTATCATTCCAAATCGTTTGGGGAGAGCATCGTTGTGACGTCGTAGTAGAGCACACATATCTAGAGCGAGAGGTCCTGGGTTCGACACATATCTTCGCCTTGTCGTGCTGTAGTGCTATGAGTAAAAACTTTTTATTATATGACAAGTGATGAAATATAGAGAAATATGTATTAAATATAACCAATATTTGAAAAAGTTATATTTTCACATGTGAAAATATAAAAAAGTTATATTTTCACATGTGAAAATATAAGATTTGGGAATACGCAAATTACAATTCCACCGTTTCATTTCTAATTTATACATAACTAAATTTTATAATCTATGCTATTGTTGACGCAATGAACGTTCACACACAATAGCGACGTAATGACGTGGCGTAATGACGTCATTTAAGATTTTGACGTCATATGCTTTAGCGCGCAACGTTACAATGACTACTTGCAATATATAGTCGAACGGCAACGACGTCAAAAGTTGTGAAAGTATTTACAAAACGTCACTAAGCGCGTCACAAAATAATCCCTTAAAAATGGCGTCATAAAAATGGCGCGAAATTCGTCATAATTTCAGCAGAGTTCATGTTATTATCGTGTGCGTCGCATGCACTGACAGCATTTTCTTGATATTTGATAACGTTTTGGCATCCTTTTTACAGCTTTATGTCACTTTCATACAAGTTTTAGGTCATGTGTTGCTTTTTAAATGCACGGAAAACTGAAGCATCAGAATCTCATAAAAATCTTCTTGTGAAACACCTGCCTCAGAAAATAATGGAACATAAAAATCCCCCAGAGGGAAAGTCGATGTTGGTATCAAAATTCTCTCAAAGAAACCCTTGGCCATCTTTCTGCTAAACCCCTTCGTGGGAGAAGTTTCCTGTGCTGAGCAAGTCGCTTTCAAAGTTGAAGCTTTGTATCTCGTTAAATACGATCAAATCATGCATACGAACATAAGTTTCTGGGGTTATTTTTCATAAAATGAACACACAAAGACATACCTTACAAGAATTATTTCATAAGGAAGCTACTGTCAGTGTCATGTCTGTTTGTTATGATTTTACAAATTCAATGTGACGTAATCATTGAAACGTCATCAGTTGCGTTCGATTTTCAACCACTAGTCTACAAGTACTTGAACAGAATGGAATGCAAATGTACTTCTGCAGCACACTTTGAGAAATCAATATTACTAAAAAGATGTTGCGTAGACAACAGTACAGGTTGAAATAAAATCCCGACAAAGTTACTTACCCGTATCTGCAGCTAATATAATGTAAAACCTCTACATAACGGGAGTAGCATACTTACGTACCGTGGGATGACTGTGTGAATTTTTTTATTTAGCTGTACACATTGATTTATTTTCGTTAATTCTGTCGTGATTGCTATACTGAGGTTCGACACTTCCAAAAATGCAATCCAGTTGATTTAAGAAGGCGATTTGGTGGTCAGAGGTACAGTTCAAGTTTCGCCTTATTTGTCAGCCAACAAAATGACTCTGGCAACACATTCAGCAGATCTGATTTTAAAAGGCATGACTGACAATTTCAGTTATATTGGAGGTCAAAATGTAAAAGCGTGCAATAGTGACCAATCTTTATAGAAAGGTACAAGTAGGCAAAGATCAGGAAAAGGCGCAACCTGAGCATGAACATGAGCGTTAATTAAATCAAGTGTTAGTTCACCAGTCTTTTTATACCTAGTCTGTCGGCTTATGACAGTTCTTATGATACCAGGAATCGTGAGGTGTTGAGATTTAAAGTAACAAAAAAGTACATCAGTGTCATTCGCAACAACTGAAACTCCTTTTCGACTTCCATGAAGTACAGAAGTGACTATGGTATACAAGGATATTATCTGTCTGCTTTTAAGTGCGTTTATGTCAATACTTTCAATTGAAATACATTTTTACACATTTTGTTCGTTTTTTCCCTGTATCAACTAGTTTGTGGATATCATTGCTCCTTTTAAAAAGATGTTGCGTAGACAACAGTACAGGTTGAAATAAAATCCCGACAAAGTTACTTACCCGTATCTGCAGCTAATATAATGTAAAACCTCTACATAACGGGAGTAGCATACTTACGTACCGTGGGATGACTGTGTGAATTTTTTTATTTAGCTGTACACATTGATTTATTTTCGTTAATTCTGTCGTGATTGCTATACTGAGGTTCGACACTTGCTATCTGCCAGGCTTAATTGACCCCGACATCATTCGTGGTTTCGGTCGGTACCCCCCCCCCCCCCCCCAACCCATCCACGCACCCCCCCCCACACACACAAAAAAAAAGCCCATTAAAATAGATTTAAACAATGATAATGTGATAATGTCAATGGTGATTTGGTTATGAAACTGTTTCTGTGGTCATTTTCATCTCTCTGACTGTTAAATATCGTCACCTGCTTGGAAGCCTGAGCCTGCAATGGTTGCAAGAATGTGGAATGAGTGCTATAGTTACATCAAGGTGGCTTGCCAATCAGCCCACCATGGACGAAACGGTAATCAATCAATCAATCAATCAATCCATTAATCAATCATTCAATCAATCAATTAATCACTATATCAAATCAATGATCAATCAATTGATCGATGCGTGGTTCTGTATTAACAGTTTGCGTGCTAGTCGAACTCGCCCCATGACGTTTAATTTGTTTATATCTCAATTTCTCGGAATTTCACGGGGACTAACTGTGTATGATTTATTGAGCGTTGTACGCAGAGATCTATAAACAACTGTAGCCCGGGACTCGAATTATTTTAAATATGTCATCGTTTATTCAGTTCTGTGTTTTTGCAAATAGTCAATAAGTTTAGTCATGCAGGGACAAATTCACGAAAATTCCCGAACGATTTGAAATTAAAACAACGGTCACACATTGGCGTATAAATCAAACGCACGCCGGGCGTGTTGACAAAATGTAAAATTCAACATACGCCAGAAACACGTCGGAGACACGTTAGAAGCGCGGTACAGGCTTGGTGCACGTTGATATACGTCGCTGAAGGTCGCTGCGCCTCCCTGGTTTGGGCTCAAAAAATTTTCAAACATGCTTAAATTTTTTCTAGAAGCTCGGCGTGTCCCAGGCGTATTTCTGATACGTTTCGAATAAGCTCCACGCGCGTTACAGGCGCGCTGAATACGCTTCGAATGCATTCGGCGCACGTTTGAGGCACGCCAGTGTACGCTAAGTTCCGATTTTATGAGATATTGCTCAGTCAGTAGCGTGCTCCAAGCGTGTGTGAGACGCGCGCTTCAACGTTTTCTGCGCGCCTGTAGCGCGTGCATAGCGTGTTTGGTACGTAACACAAACGTACTCCAAAACTTTGAGATATTTTACCTCCGGCACACGCCCCAGTCACGCGCTACTGTGTGACTCGGCTAAAGCGAGTTAAAGGAACAAATTAAGTTTTATACGTCCAAAATCTTCAGCGTGTTGAGAGTTTTCATACGCCCGGCGCGCGTTTGGGTTATACGCTACAGTGTGTGACTGCTGTTTTAGCAATTTCGATAGATTTAAAAAAAAAAGACTGTCCAGTCGTCCTAACACACACACACACACACACACACACACACACACACACACACACACACACACACACACACACACACACACGTGTACACATATTGTTTTGATTGTTTTGGATGCGGATCCTGTCGGCGTCCGCATATAGCTTTTTCTGGTGCGATATCCTTTGAACCAGTTACTGGATTTTGACCAAACTTTCACAGATACATGGTTGGGACTTGGGAGGAGGAAAGCGTTGATTAGACTTTGGTGACCATGGCCTAATTTTCAAGGCCAACGTTCATTAAAAACTGGGGGAAAATCCGCCGCAGTATCTTCTTGACAAATGGATGGATTTTGACCAAATTAATGATAGAAGATTTAGAGTTCACTACATGTTGTTGCTGTAACTGATTTCAACTAAATTGAAAAAAAAAATAAATGTTGAGAGAACTCAATGTCAGATCATCAGGAATACATATTCGTGTAATATATACCCCCTTAAACCCACTTTTATATAGTAAAACTGGGGTTTACAAGGGTATACCTATTTTTCTTATTTTTGCTCCAAAAATAGATTGTGGGTACTCGTGGGTAACGTGTACCCACAATCTACATGTATGTTTTGAGCAAAATTAAGAAAAATATCAAACATTTCCTGCTGAAAAATTTCCTTTTTTTTCACAACCTAAAAATCTCTGTACATTACACGGGCAAGTTTTCGTAATGTTTGGGTCGGTTGTGGTGATATATATAGTTTTCTTCACACTTGTCCGTTTTCTTTTCTTTTCTTCTTCTTCTTCTTCTTCTTCTTCATTTCTACCCGTTTGAAGACCCTAGCAAAACGTACATGCCATTAGTTTTTATTACAATCACATTTATCAACACCCACCCTCGGGTTAGGGGTAATAATATATATGGGATTGTAATCAAAATGTTTCGCCAGGGTCTTCAAATGGGTGAATATGCAAAAACCTATCCAGTCGTCGAGCGCATGTGGTCGGTCAAGATTATAAAGTACATGTATCCTCATACCATAATTCGTATCGGTTGTTTCCCCTGAATTGCAATCTTAACTTGACATACAACAGACTGCACAAGAGCGATCAATTAAGTGGCGGGGTCTTGTCAACAAAGGAGCAGCTTTCTATGAAAAGAAGAGAATCTGTGAAGCTGAAAGAAAGCGCAGACAACGCAAAGCCAATACCAATGGGCCACCAGCTGACTACTTGCAACCGACAGTTTAGAGCTAGAATTGGCCTAGTCAGCCATCAAAGAACTCACCAACACATATGAACCTATTCAAGAAATAATGATAGTCTTTCACATTAGTGAGAGACAAACGGCCAATCTTAACTTACTGTGTAGATAACAGTCTATTTAGATTGTATACATCTATTTATTCAATTAAAGCACATAAAATGAATATCGCAAAGTTGTGTAATAAAATGACAACGTTAAGCTGGCTTCTGAAACTTGTCCCGTTTGAATAAGATTTAATCGCGGTGGTGGCATAATGTAATTAGCAAATCACTGCAGAAGCTGAGGGTGAGTTTAGGTGCCTACAAAACCGGTTTAAGCCAGCCCCCTCCCCCCCCCCCTAGAAATTTTGTATTTCTGACCGTTCAAATGCGGTACTTTTGTTGCAGTACTGTGGTTCTAACTTTCAGACTTTGAAGTCGATTTTTATGTTCACGTTTACGCCTTTTATGAATCCAAAGTTCAGTGTAACAGAGTAGCTACCTTAGGAAAACAGATTGCGACATGTTCTTTGCTTATATTACATAATTGCCGTTTTGGTCCCCACCTATGTTTTAGGAGGATGTAACTTGAATTGCTTCTGATTGCACCAGTTCCTGATCATTTATTTTACCTTATGCTGCCGAAATATTGTCACAGTCTTATATGTCTGTTGGTAGCAGGGCGTTCCATCTCAGTTTGATTAGCTCAAAAGAATAGAGATCGCTTGCATAAATGTGCTGTGAATCAGTCTGATGATTTCGTAGATAATGCACTGGTCATTTGTAACCACGCCCACGCGGTGACTTTGATTTTTCATTCAGCAAACGAAACGTATGTACCCCGGGTATGTACAAATGGCGATTTCCTTCTTGTCAGTGATTTAGGTGTTGGAAATCCGGGGTGGTGGGTGTGGTTAGGGGGGTAATTCCTTGAAATGTTCTGGAAAAATCCAAAATTTCTTCTTGTGTCATTTGCATTTCTAAATACCCTTCAAGAGCTACTTATGACCACTTATGTCATACCCCTTTCTGTTTAGATAAATTGACAAACGTACATATTTTTTTTCTCTGTATCCCCAACATATTTTTCAACATTATTGCCCTCATGCACACACCCACTTGTCAATTAGCAGGTGCCCGTGCACGTGAGGGACATAGCTACATGTAATTGACTACAGTAGTTGAGTTATTGTTCATGCGTATTTTGAGCGGACATTCGCCTTTACAATCTGACACAGGTATGGTCCGAATTCATATTTCGCAGATAGAGTCCGGTATGGTTATGCACCGTGAAATCGATACCCGCTGAACCTGTGACGCAAAATAAATTGATTACGTCACCAAATGTTGTGACTTCCAAGAAATGAAATCAGAACAAAACATGAAACTGTGTCATAGTGTGTGAATTTTATGTTGTTTTAAACATCAACCGTGTTGTACATTTGGATTAAAGTAAAACAAATAAGGTATCACATCATTTTAAAATGGTTAACAAGTGTTTTGATTCATTGCCGGTTAGTAGGGAGGGAAATAGCTGTATTCAAGCGGGAGGCTTGTTGAGCTCGTTCAGTCGTTGCCATTTTGAAAAGAGTTCCATTTTTAGAGGGGTCCTTTCGTAAATACTGGAACATAAAAATCCCCCAGAGCCTGGCCCAGAACCCTTGGTATCGTTTGAAGGCAGATACCCTGAACTTTTTAATGACCTGGGTGAGCCAATAGGAGCAATTTCACACGCTGAGATATTTACAATCAAAGATGAGCTTTGTTTCGACAGCCATTTCCAGTTTTTTGAATGGTGCATTTCGATGCATTTAGGGGCTTGAATCGATGTTTTATTATGATAAATAGATGCGATGATATGTTGTAAAGTCACTTTGAATATTTTTAGTTTTGCAAAGCTATCACAACATGACTTTGAATTGTGGAAAGAAAGGTGATGGTCTGTCGATTCAAGAAAGACCACAAAAATTTCGAACGTTTCTCTTGGTTACAAATGTTTGATAATATTCTTGCGCGGCTCCGTTGCTTTCCGACTGATAATAAAAAGAAAATTTAAGTTTTTGTCGTGAATATGACTTTTATTTCATCTCGTGAAGTGAAAAATTATATATTTCATTCGTGCCTTCGGCACTTATGAAATATAAAAAATTTTCACTTCACTCAATGAAATAAAACTCATATTCACTCCAAAAACTTGAATATCCTATATTGGTAAAATACCCAGGAAACGGTGACGTCGTCTCACTTAGCCGGTACATTGGTGACTGTGACGCTAAGCCATATTCACAGCAAACCTATCTCTGGAAGCATGAAGACACGTATCTCGATCGTAACATATGAGCCGCGTCATTTCGTCTTTGCGAAAACAAAGGCGCAGATCAGCTGTGCAGTAACTGCACAGCTGATCAGCGCCTTTGTTTTCGCTACATGGATAGTACATTTCCTCTCCTACTTATATTTAAAATTCAAAGCGTCTAGTTTTCTTCTGTAACTGTTATGGCCGATTTGTGTCAGACGAGGTCGGAAACCCCAAACACCGGTGTTCTGGCGTCGTGTGTCATATGCGGGAAATGTACATGTATGTGATATTTGTTTCATTAGCTGGTTTAATGCCCACTAAGCCATGGTGGGATAAAGACATTGCTAAAAAGTATTTACCTATGGGAATTAAATGTGTCTTGCAAAGGCCCATTCTGGCGCCGCCGTGATTCAACGCCATGTTCTCTCGATTCGGAACCTGGCGCTCAATTACGAGGTCATTTTGGTCCCTAATTCACGTTACTATCAAAATTAAACTTATTTAGGCGGCCCCTATGGCAGTGTGGTTAAGAGCGCTGATATTTCATTACCGCACTTAACCATTCGATCATCTCCCCGCTGTGACTGGTGTGGGTTCGAGCCCCGCTCTGGCCACATGTGACAAGCCAAGTTCTGATTGCGGGTGTGTCTGGTGGTTTTTTTCGGGGTTCTCCCGTTTTCGGGACGCCCTACCTACTGATTGGCCCGTCTCATATGAGCTGAAAAAATCTTGAAAGGAAAGGGACGTTAAACTGAAAAAAAAAAAAAAAAAAAAAAAGAAAAAAAAAAAAAAAAAAAAAAAAACTTATTTAGCAAACCAGATGGCCAGAAACCAAAAGCAGTCCTACTGGGAAGTGGCGTATCCTGTGACAAATCAAACATCAAAGACGCTAAGTTAGATGACTTACATGCTCTTAAAACCTAACAGTAAATGTAGTCACAATTTGATCTTACCATAAATGCTGACAAAGAAAGTACTGATTTGTACAAGAGGAATCTTTATAAAATATGTAAAAAATAATGTAATCTGTTGTGAAAAGTATGATGTTGTTGATGACGCTGGTGAGGGTGGTTGCAACCATAATGATCTAGTTCAGCTGCATAAACTGTTCTTTTCTAAAATGTCAATTGTCTCATTGAAAGTATTTACGGTAACAGTGTAGGCAAGCTCAACTCAAATACTACCTTTACTGTTATGTTCAAAGGACCTGTCAAGCTCAGTAGCTCTGGCTCTCTTTCTTGTCCGAGTGTTTAACTAGCTATTTGTGCCCTGGGTAGTAATGTGATTCCGCTGATATGATTTCGATACGGCTCGTTATCTTCACTGAAATCTATACTAAGGGGTTTCGATAGTAATAAATATGACAACTGTAATGAGTTAAAAAAGCAAGAGTTATCGTTATTTGGTTATTGTGAAATTCGGATGATCTAATATATAGACAACATAGGTTGTGATGAAATCATATGGTAGACTAAATTTGCATTATGTTATCGTTATTTGGTTCTTGTGAAATTTGGATGTGCCATCAATAGAAGAAGCAAGAAGAATGGAAAAATGAAAATAAACCGAAATTGCTTGCTTTGATCTTTTTTTATTTAAAAAACAGATGATTTAAAATTTTCTACATAGAAGGCCTGTGAATAGAATCTGTGTCCTGGTATTTGATTCATCAGGATGTTTATCATGATTTATTTGTTCTTGATGATTCATTGACTAGTTAGAGATTCACCACGAGGACCGAAGAACTAACTAAATGTTATGAACCACTGCAGAAGCTGAGGGTGAGGTTATGGCCATGTAAAATCGATTTAAACCCGCCAGTAACTTTGTGTTACTGATCGTTCCAAGTCGATACTTCTGTGGTGGTTCTTTTTGTTTCATGTTTTGGTGTTTAAAATATTTGTGCTGTTGGCGCCTTATGTATGTTTTCATATTTTTAGTTAAGTTTAGGTAACTGAGTGGCCACCTATTGGGAAAATAGCTGCTCATTCGGCTAACGAAATGTTTTTATGGTATAAGTACCTGATTGTAAGTTTGTTTTTTCCGACCTCGGTTTTTGGAGTGGGAATCTTTCTCTGATTGCGCCTTTTTAGCTCACCTGAGCCGAAGGCTCACAGGTGAGGTTATAGGATAGGGAGGCACCCGGCGTCCGTCCGTCGGCGTCGTCGTCCGTCGTCCGTCGTCCGTCGTCCACCATTTTCAAAGATCTTCTTCTCTGAAACCGCTTGGCCAATCAAAGCCAAATTTTATGTGAAGCATCAATAGGAAGGGGGAACCAATGTGTATATAAGAAATCCAGGTCACATGACCAAGATGGCCGCCATGCTCATATATGGTAAAAACCCTTCAAAAATCTTCTTCTCCAGAACCAGTGGACCGATTTCAACGAAACTTGGCATGAAGCATCGATGGCTTAAGCACTACAATGTGTATATAAATCGTGACCCTGTGATGACCTTGACCTATTTTATGGCAAGGTCAACATAGGTCGCCAATGCATTTGAATGGGGAAAAATTTTAAAATGTCATTTCAAGTGAACATCTTGCAGGAAATGGGCAGTAGGACTGAATATTGATGATTCTGAAAAAAAATTGACCCCAGGGGCTCATGTGCCCCCACCCCGGGGCAATATACCTGTACATTACCATAATATTCAAACATCATCTCCTCTGAAACCGCTTGGCCAATCAAAGCCAAATTTTATGTGAAGCATCAATAGGAAGGGGGAACCAATGTGTATATAAGAAATCCAGATCACATGACCAAGATGGCCGCCATGCCCATATATGGTAAAAACCCTTCAAAAATCTTCTCCAGAACCGATGGACCGATTTCAACGAAATTTGGCATGAAGCATCGATGGATCAAGCACTACAATGTGTATATAAATCGTGACCCTGTGATTTAGGGCAAGGTCAACATAGGTCACCAATGCATTTGAATGGGGAAAAATTTTAAAATGTCATTTTAAGTGAAAATCTTGCAGGAAATGGGCAGTAGGACTGGATATTGATGAGTCTGAAAAATTTTGACCCCAGGGACTCATCTGCCCCCACCCCGGGGCAATATACCTGTACATTACCATCATATTCAAACATCATCTCCTCTTAAACCGCTTGGCCAATCAAAGCCAAATTTTATATGAAGCGTCTATAGGAAGGGGGAACCAATGTATATATAAATAATCCAGGTCACATGACCAAGATGGCCGCCATGCCCATATATGGTAAAACCTTATAAAAATCTTCTTCTCCAGAACCCAAAGGCCTTGGATCTTGAAACTTGGCATGTAGCATAAGTGACTCAAGGTCCACAATGTGTATATAAATAATGACCTTAGGATGACCTTGACCTATTTTACGGCAAGGTCAACATAGGTCGCCAATGCATTTGAATGGGGAAAACTTTTGAAATGTCATTTAAAGTGAAAGTCCTGCAGGAAATGCACAGTAGGACTGAATATTAATGATTCTGAAAAAGATTGGTCCGCAGGAGCTCATATGCCCCCACCCTGGGGCAGTATGCATGTATATTTCCAAAATATTCAAACATCTTCTCCTCTGAAACCACTTGGCCAATCAAAGCCAAATTTTATGTGAAGCATCTATAGGAAGGGGGAACCAATGTGTATATAAATAATCCAGGTCACATGACCAAGATTGCCGCCATGCCCATATATAGTAAAAACCCTTCAAAAATCTTCTTCTCCGGAACCGGACCGATTTCAAAGAAACTTGTCATGAAGCATGGATGGCTAAAGTACTACAATGTGTATATAAATCATGACCCTGTGGAGACCTTGACCTATTTGACGACAAGGTCAACATAGGTGCCAATGCATTAACATTGGGAAAACTGTTAACATGTCGTTTGAAGGGAATAAATAAAATAGAAATTGGCAAATGGACAGAATATTGATTATTCTGAAAACAAATGGCCCAAGGGCTTCATCTGCCCCTGCACTGGCGCTAAATACCATGATATTCAACTATGTTTATTTGCATATGTAGCAGATCTCAGGTGAGCGTTTACAGGACCATTGGTCCTCTGGTTTCTGATCTTTGCCTAATTGTACCTCTTCTGACTCAGATCCAGCCGGTATTGAAAACGAAATAATATTTCTTTAGATTGAAGTTAAAGCGTTTAAACATTTTACTATAGCGTACTAATTGTCGGGACTATATCACCACGATGTTCAGCAAGTGATGGTATGGGACTTGTATCTCATCCAACATTTATCAGAATTAATAATTTTGGTATCATCAGATTGGCTAATCTAAACTTCCAACAGCAAATGTCATATGGAGATGGGACCTCAGTTTATAGTCCCATCCGACGGACTGGAGAAGCCCGGGATCGACAAACATAAAGTAAATGGTATATACTAAAAGTAAAAATCACACGCAACTAAATTCTTTTAACTTAAAGGCGTCAGGTAGTCATCCGGTAGTTGGCTGCCTTTGTCCATCGTTGACTCGTGTAAGTCATCGTACCTCAGTCCACTTGATCTGTCACCTCTGAAACAAAATTACATTACCCACGCCTTTGAGACTGCCATAAATATTACCAGTTACATTACCTACGCCTTTGGACTTGCCTATGATCTCCGAAAATCAAGTTGTACAACCCATGCGCTTTAGTTTCTTCTTATGAACTTAATGGCAACAAAACGGTCGAATTCTGAAGAAAACAATTTTTTCAATTTTTTCCTTGTTAAGCAATCTTTATGTTTACATTACATGTATTGATCCAAATGCCTCGTGCGTATGTGCATGTGTGTCATTTCGAAGTTTCTTGAATAAGAATCCTGTATCTCACGAAAATTGTTGTAAGACGGCATGATGCGAAGGAAATTTCTCACATTTCATCCCACAGATGCTTGAAACTAAATATGTTCTGTACAGTAAATTGTTAACCGATTTTATGCAGGATACATAACAGTTACATGTATCATCATAATTTGCGTTCTTGATTTGAACATTCACCGAAGGAAACATAAGGTGTCAACTATAATTTGTATTCATGGTGCTGATAACACAGACCTTTGCATATTATTTTTCACTCGTAATCTGCACACACAACAGACATTGCAACGCATGTGGGAGATGATGTTCATACGCTTTTGCTTTTTATCAAATCCTGTACCATAAGATGTAATGTTTTGTATGTGCGACTTGATTTCGGTTAAATATTGTTTAAACCAAATATAATAAGGAGCTTATCAGTCGGACTGACAAATATCCAACTGAGAACATAACTTACACAACATCATACGTGTTGTCGGTGCTCGTTCTGTTACACTCCTCCTCTTTCTCTGGTTCTATAGAATGTATGTAAAAAGTAACGATCAGGAAAACATGTCCGTGCAATATATACCCCCCATAAACCCTACTTTTGTCTAGAAAAACTGGGGTATGCAGGGGTTACCTATTTTTCTTATTTATGCGCCAAAACATAGATAGTGGGTACGCGTTAGAACCGCCTCTGCGAGGCGGTTCTAACGCGTACCCACAACCTATGTTTTGAGCAAAAAATATCAAAACAACTCTTCTGAAAATTTTATAATTTAAATTCTTTATGTATATTGCATAGGCAAGTTTTCGTAATGAAAGTAAGCAATACTGTGGAAATGGCTCGATCAAAAAGAAATTCCCACTCCAAAAACCAAGGTGGGAAAAACCAAACTAACAATTAGGCACTTATGCAGTGAATATATCGTAAGCCGAGTGAACAGCCTTTTCCTTATAGGTGGTCACTCAGTTACCCGAATTCAACTTAAGATATGAAAACGTACAAAAATTCAACATCAAACATAAAACAATCAAAACCAAAACAGATGTATCGCCTCGCCTTGTAAACTGTATTGCAGTATAAGCTTCTGGTTTCGATCCCTTGAAGTGTTTAAAGTATTAAATCAAACTTATATAAAGTGAATATAAAAGAAGTATGACTTGTTGGTAAATAATAAGTGATACTGTACGAATTTATCGACTGATGCTGTCTTGTGCTTATCAATAAGTATGCTAAGACTACTTACCATCCAGTTCTACATACGGTGGGTGTGTCGCCCCATTTATCGGGTGTGGCTGTGGCGGGATGCTTGCTCCACTCCAGGTTGACTGCTGGGGTGGAGTTGACTGCCTCACCCCGTCAGAAACCAATATCTGAGATAGCTGAACGGCACCTGGTGTATGCTGTGCCGACTGACCGGCCGAGTGGTAAGCGTCAGAGGATGTCTGCTGTGGACTGAAAAACATGATTGAAAATAAGCGAGCGCCGAGGCGGTTCTAACGTGTTCTCACAATCTAGGTATACCCCTGCATACTCCAGTTTTGCTATATAAAAGTGGGGTATATAGAGGATATTTGCTTTTTTTGAGGTGAATACCAAATATATTTTATCGAGTGAGTTGAAAACATCAGAATTTTCACGAGTGCGCAGCACGAGTGAAAATTTTTATGTTTTCAACTCACGAGATGAAATATATTTGGTATTCACTGAAAAAAAGCAAATTTTCTTTTTATTTTATACAATACACAGGCATTTTCCAATTCACAAGGCATGCAATGAAAATGCAAAAACCAAAAATTTTTGAAAACACAACTAATTTTGGTACCACAATGTTTCTTACGTTCTAACTAAGAAAATGAATACCCACACTGTATGTTTTCGTTCATAAATAACTGAGTTATAGGCGTTTGAATTTCTAAGTGAGACACATTTAATGACGTCAAGTAAATGGAAACGTCAGCAGTAATCCAAAATCTACAGTGACGATATAGGCTGATATCAGTCACTAGTGACTTTTGATATCAGTGAGATTTGATATCAGTGAAATTTCATATCAATGAAAATACCAATTTTATCAAGTTTTGATATACATTGGTTTTCACTGTAAAGTATAAAATATAAGGGGGTATATATTACACGGACATGTTTTCCTGATGCTGTAGACTCATATATTTCTAGTAAAATAGAAAATTCTGTACAAAACATTTTTACCGCCTCATGGGAAAACCAACAATCTGCATAGCCGAAAACAAAGGCGCAGATCAGCTACGCAGTTACTGCGAAGCTGATCAGCGCCTTTGTTTTCGCTACACGGATGGTAAAATTCCTCTACTTTCTAAATCCAAAATTTCCAGCCTCATACCATCTTCTGTGACTGTACAGTCCGGTTTGTGTCGGACCTGGTCGGTATCCAAATTGTTGGTGTTCTCACGCACAGGCTCATTTTTGTTCTTACTTAGCATTTTGAAGGAGTGGTCTAGAACTTTCCTTCTTCTTGTATCCTGTAAATAATATATACCGTATTCGTTCTTATAAGCGCACATGCTCCAATAAGCGCACACTATGGCCGTTTCCGAAAAGCATGTGTATAAGCGCACACTGTTCGACTAGCATATTGGTAATTTACACAATTTTTATATAAAAATACAGTATAAACCACATTATAACATAACCTTAAATGGTCAAATACTATTTTGGAACAGTTTGAACAGTAGTGTGCGCTTATAAGAACGACATTGTGTTACCTTCATTTTAAATTATTTTGAAAGGTTAAGCGCACTGTGAGCTAATTAGAACGAATGTGGTACGCCAAAACGGTCTTTAAATGTTCAGAGATCACTCCATTAATACGATTCATATAGGGGAAAGATAAATTTAAACAGGCAATGTGTAGTTTTCGTGTGCATGAATGAAGAGTGTTTTGGAGATAATTTTGCAAATTTTAAACCTAGTCGCATTTTGTGTTAGATAGAAACTGAGTTTTACTTCAGATGTCAGTTATGCCGAATAATGGATTGTAACGATAACAAATATAATTCAGCCTGTGCATGAGAAAACCAACAATTTGCATATGCGAAAACAAAGACGCAGATCAGCTGTGCAGTAACTGCACAGCTGATCAGCGCCTTTGTTTTCACCACACGGATAGTATAATTCCTCTTCTACTTTTATCCAAAGTTTCAAGAGTCTAGCTTTATTCTGTGACTGTACAGCCTGGTTTGTGTCGGACCTGGTCGGAAACCCAAATTGTTGGTTTTCTCATGCACAGGCTCAATTATATGATTTATACGCACGTTCAAGCTCGGTTTGCAGCCTAGTTAAAACATCTCTTTCTCTCACGTATTTGACAACAGCAAGAATTGATACAACCACAGCAATAACCCAACCCAGAATTGCCGCTGCTATAATGCCTCCATTTCCTGGAATTTTTAATAATTGTTTACCATGTTAAAACGGCTGTGCATGTTCACGTCCGTTAGAATCTTTATTATACAGTTAATATTACTATTAACACTATTCTCATTTATATATACATGTTTTTCTAAATAGCGCAAATGCTCCAAAAACACGCCAATACATCTATTTAAATCATTTCATCTGCTACACACGGCATGCCTTAATGAAGCTTATCTGTGCTTAGGAGTAGAAGGCGCCAGTCATACAGTGCATAACACAGAAACACTAAACACCGTTTAGCTAAAAGATAATATTGTAAGCAAATAATTAAAAGAGTTTGAAGCCGTATAATTCTTGTTTATTGTCACCTCCCAGTGACTGACTGAATCCCGTTTTACATGTACATGTAACACCGCTGTCACACTATCGCGTATCGACTCACGTATCTACGGCGTATCAAGATACGAAAGGTACGTCACGCGTACGTCGTACATACGTTAGCATACGTAGCTGATACTCCTCGATACGTAGCTCATACTCCTCATACGCCGAGGTGCTACGTTTTTTTATGTGTGCACTTAAAAATTCGTAGCACGTACGTGGCAGGTCTGATACGCCGTACATACGTCACACTTACGTGGTACATACGAAAGCAACGTGGCAGGTACGCCGTTGATACATGTACGTAGCTCATACTCCTCATACGCTACACGTACGTCGCGGTTAACATGCCACGTAACCGTGACGTCTGTACAGTGTATCTTTCGTATCTGTTACGTATGTGTGACGTATGTGTGGCGTATCCTTTACTTTCTTTTCGTATCTACGGCGTATCAGCGACGTACGTGTGGCGTATCTCGCGTATCAATGGCATATGTGCTACGTACGTTTTGCTGCTGTGGAGTATGTGTGACGTATTAGAAGTATTAGGAATATTTGTGGCGTTCCAAGAAAATCTTAATGCTTCTATATACATGTTTTCGTTTTTCCGAAGATGTTTCTCACGGTTCGGGGTGCCTAAGGGCTACACTTGGTGTAGCCTCTGTCTTTGTTCATGTCTTCTTACGACCAGGATGGGGAGCTTGGAGGTGTTTCCACCCCCTACTACCACCACCACCACCACCACCTCGGCTTTTTTTCTTCGGTGTTAATCTAGATTTCTCCGGTGGCATCTTCGACCTCTGATAATTGATAACTGTTATGTGCGAATTGCATGAATAAAGTGAAGACAACCGTTTTGTTTTCATAGGAACAAAAAAGCAATTGGGGGACGTAAAACTGAATTAAAAAAAAGCAATTGGTACCGAACAGGTACGTCGCAGATATAAAAGGAACGTAGTACATACGCCGTAGATACGTCACGCGTACACTTCATACGCCATACATACGTCACGCGTACACTGTACGTGGCATATACATGTACGCCTTGATACGCCGTACATACTAAAATGCAATTCCATACGAATACAGATACGTCACGGATACGCCATGGGAACGTAGCAAGAATGCCACACGTACGTGGTACATACGTCGCTCGAGCAAAATACGGCTCAAGCCTCGGCGTATCGAAATTTTCATAGATACGTGAGCGATACGCCGCTGATACGTGAATGTGTGACAGAGCTATAACTGTTTAGTTAACGGAGCACCGAACCAATATGACCTTTGCCACGACATGTTTACAAAATGGTAGTATACCTTGTTCGTTGTACTCTTGGGGTAGCTGTTTTCTCACACCTGGAATTAAAATAATATTATTTTTCAAATTGACATATAGATATACATGTAGATAGCAAATGAATGATACTGAAAAACCACGATCATGGAACGAGGTTAAATCATTACGAAAACTTGCCCATGCAATATACTGAGATTTTTTTAGCTTTAAAAATTGAAAATTTTCAGCTGAAAATTTTTGATATTTTTCTTATTTTTGCTCAAAACATAGATTGTGGGTACACGTTAGAACCGCCTCGCCGAGGCGGTTTTAACGAGTACCCACAATCTATGTTTTGGAGCAAAAATAAGAAAAATAGGTTTACCCCTGCATACCCCAGTTTTGTTATATAAAAGTGGGGTTCAAGGGGGTATACATTACACGGACATGTTTTCGTGATGTCATCGCCAATAGACCGAAGTGCTCGTCGTTGCCTTTTATTCATTCTGAAACCATTTTATACCATTATTCATTTCTCATTGTATGTCTTTTAGTGCATTTAAACAAAAAAAAGATAGTTATGTATAATTAAATTACCATTATTACATTACCAGTATCATCAGCAAAAATGTTATCACACACAAACTTAGAAACAAAACATCATTGGTGAAAACATTAAAAAAGAAAAGGACACAATAGGGAACCCTGCTGAATTCCTCTAGATACATTTTTAACATCTAGGATGTTCGCTGCCAATGAAAAAGTATTCAAACTTTTTTCTAACCACTCTTTTTTGATTCCAAAATACAACACAAGACATTTGAAAACAAAGTAAATATAGGGTAGTGTGCATTTTTTCAAGCTACAGGCCTCTGAATGAGACCTCTGAGCACCATGTTTTAAATTTGGTAAAATTAATTTAATTTATAATTCTTTGAAACATACCTGTCTTGAACAAAAATACGCTTAGAATGCTTTCAAAAATCACAATATTTACGTAGCGCAGACAATTTAGGACCAAACGCATAGAAAAATTTGCAACTTGGAGTGGATGACAAAATTTTACGATTCCTTTTCTAACCCTACCTCCATACTTGAAAAGTCGGAAAAAAAATCAATATTTTAACTACCTGATTCAAACTTTTGTATTTTCACACAATATAGAACTTGGTAATATTGTTCGAATAAAAGAAAAAAAAATATACTGGGTAGTGAGCATATATGAGAGAACCAACAACTTGCAAATCGCCATATTCGGCCTTTTTTCGGCTGTTTTGTTTATAAAAGCCCATTTCATAAAAACACCTTAAATTTTAAAACCAGCACACCAAAGACACAAAGAATGGCTTAGAAGACCATGTACACATATACTGCTGCTAAAATAAACGTCGAACTAGTGCAATTAATTTGAAGATGAGTAATATTCAAGTTTAATCTACCCTACCCCCTAAATTTTACTGACAACTAAAATTTTTTGAAAGGTTGCAGTAAATGGGGTGAAAAAATGAAGTTTCTTAGATTGACAATTTTCATGGCTAATTCGATGCATATTATCAATATGTATCCAAATATAAAATATGAGGAAAATATCTGCAACCGTTTACGAGATATTCAAGAAAAATAAACCCGGAAGTTTCGAAATGTCAAATGTTAGCAGCGAACATCCTTAAGGCTAAATTTTGATGCCTTACCTTCGAACTGAACATATTTTCTCACAGTAGTAATGTTAGACAGAACAACATCTCCAAAAGTAGGCTGCATTTCATTTTGTGCTTTGCATACGAAAGACACATTGCCTTCTCGATTGAATGACATTGTGGAACCTGAAAAGACAATTGCTATGAGTTTGGTTCTTTTTCCAGTGTCAAGTAAACTATTTCTTTACATAATATCTCAATTTAATTTAGTTGTGAATAACAAAACCTACGAGCGATGCTGTTTCCTACAGTTATTTTCGCTATATATAGGTTGTGTTTGTATAGTGCGATTTTTGTCCCTGCCGGATTACCTTTGACATAGATACTCCGTGTTGATCGGACTTATTTGAAGGGGTATGTTTTCAGTAAATCGGTTCTGTTTTGGTTGTCAAGACATACCCACGTGCTTATGGCACTCGTATTTTTTAAGCACGGAGGAATCTTTTTTCTGGTTTTCGTGTATGTTGTCGGAAAAATGTTTTGTAGTGTTTTATGTATTTTCTTTCCCACCTGGTGTCTATGTTGGACTTACAATTTAATTGCCTCGATTCCTGGTCCCTCTATTCTTACTTAAACAAAACTTTGTCACGTAAGGTAAGCCGACATGGCAAAAGTGTTTTACTATACGGTTCGTTTGTTCAGTTATTTGTTTATTTATATAGTTTGCGCTTTTGTTATGTGGTTATGACAAGAAACAAAGCTGATTTGAAATGACAAGAATAACAATGATTACAACTTCCCACAATATACCATTTCCAATGGTTCGTCCATCTTCAGCCCATGTATAGAAGGGATTCGGGTTTGCATCTGCAGAACATGTCAATTCCAAGTTCTCACCGATCGCCACGACATCCGGCCCCTCTATCGTTGCATTCTCTGGAGGATCTAATTTATAAAAATATATAAATTGAGAAGTGTCACTCAATATTTACATTTTCATTGCAATCGCCATAGATGTATTTCTTGATTTTCTTCATCCCCTCCCCCACCCCCACCCCCCACCCCCCACCCCTAAAAAAAAAAAAAAAAAAAAAAAAAAAAAAAAAAAAAAAAAAAAAAAAAAAAAAAAGCGTCACATGATCTAGAAACCACGCCTATGGGCGGAGCGACGTCAAAACCAACCCATGACTTTTTTTTTTGTATTTTTTTTTGTTTTTACTTGTTAGCGTAACGTCGGGCTGCACAGACATTGAAACAGCCTCATGTTTACCATCATCCAATGAAAGCAAGCATCTGAATAAAATGTTTTTTTCCTTGTGTAGGCTCACTAATTTGCCTTATCACGATACCACTAAAACGACCAATTATTTGGCTGTGGCTTATCCGAAAATCGTAGTTGACTAAATGTTTTAAATTCACAGCCTTGCACTTTACATTAAACGAAAATATGTTTTTAAGAGAAAATGCATTTTCAAAGCTTAAGAAAGATCATAATCAGGATTGTTGCCTGTTTGTTCAATGTGTTATTTTAAATGTGTTTATTTGAACAGGTTTAATGAAATCTTTTTAGGATCGGTGGTTTCAAGCGGATACCGACCAACTTAGCATACAAACAAACGATCGTATAATCAAAAGTTCCAATGCATTACGAAAACATGCCCAAGCAATATACAGAGATTTTTTTCAGCTGTTAAATCTTAAAATTGTATTAGAAAAATGTGTGTGTGTGTGTGTGCTTTTTTTTAAATATCTTTACTTATAACTTTGATTGTGGGTACACGTTAGAACCGCCTCGACGAGGCGGTTCTAACGAGTACCCACAATCTATATTTTGGAGCAAAAATAAGAAAAATGGGTTAACCCCTGCATACCCAAGGGTTTCAATAAAAGTGGGGTTTAAGTGGGTATTCATTGAAAGGACATGTTTTCCTGATGGGAAAACATTGATACTTTCATATGAATCAAATAGACGCACTGTGTCGATTTAAAGCATTTTAAATAAATCAATGTGATCTTACACAGAACCTCAACTGTTATGGTACGTTTGTGCCCCTCAGATATACATGAGTATAGACCCGCGTTATTTTTCTGCACGTTCGTTGAATGTAACGGGTCTTGATAATACACCTGGAAATCCATGATTTTCCAACGTCCGTGCGTGCTATTTCTATATATACAACTGAGATTCCCTTCGGATCCATATACTAGTTTCAATTTGTCCTCGAGAAGTTCTTGATCATAGAAGAATATCTGAAATAACTCTGAAAAATAAAGAAACACATGCAATAATTCAGTTGTTTTCCATGATGTGTTGTATATGGCTTTCTTCATAAATTGTTGTTTTATGTTGTACATAGTATCAAGCACTCTCACGTTTGCAGACGAAAGCAAGGTAAGTTTGATTTTAGTCCGGTAGAATCTGATCTGGACCTGGATTTGGGGATTTACATAAAATGTTTTAATGGATTTTGATAGTTATCACCTTCCAACACAAGATTCTGGTGAGTGCCACCTTGGCACCCTTGGGCATCTCTCAGAATTCAAAATGCCATCCAAGGTGGTTGACAATTGTAAAAACATACCTACAAGATCTAAACTATAACAAAGTAAAATCATTTTGGTCTAAAAGGGTAATAAAATCATTAAAATGAATTAAAATAAATAAAATTCAATCAAAATACAATTACTTTGTTGCTGGATATAGGGCGAGAAAGATGGCATCCAAGATGGCGGTCAAAACCCTAAAAAATATTATCTGTGTCATTTTTATTGCTATTTTGGCAATATTATTTGTCTAAGGTGATATAAAAATGACACACACCTGTAAAACAAATCTCTTTGATGGGTGTCGCCATTGGACAACTCGTAGAATTCAATAAGACATCCGAGAAGGTATTTCTATATTAAGGTTTTGCGATAACAAAATGAACTTATATTTGAGTATAAAAAGGGCCATTTAAGTACGCTGACCCATCAAAGCGAAATAAAACAAATTTATGTGTTGTTTTACAAAAGCACATAAAAATGAAAAGAAAAGAGGACATCCAAGATGTTGGACAAACTCTAAATATGGTATATGTGTCTTTTTTGCAGCTAACTTGACATTATTATTGGTCTGAAGTGGAATAAATTTTGAATGACCTATATCCAAATGTACTTATCCAGTAAGAAGGCAATAGGAAAATGAAAAACAGACATGAACAATTATTGGTACTGCTTTATTATTATAAAATACATACATGGTACAAATATTTTAAGCAGAAGCAGACACGTTTATATATGGAAGTCTGAAAGAGTATAAGGGTTTTATAAGTCATGCAGAAGTACAGATGTATTTCTGAGACTTTGGGATTGACTTTGTAGTGTCTCCTCTGGCTACCTTGAGAGCACTTCCCCGATTGAATTTTCTATAATGGAAGGACCTTCATTCGTTCTTACAGCAATTATCAGACCAGCTTAGCCATGATTTCTTAGACAACATATGAATGGTTTGCATTCCTGATATTTTCTTCTGGAATCACATCTGGGTTGTCATCTTTTACATACTTACTTGTGATGTAATATCTAATGATTTTTGAGATTACACAACCATCATTAGGATATCTATATAAGACTGTACCTAACAAATCATTATTTTGATAGATATTAAGCATAACAATCATTAATAGCAAAAATTTGTAATTTGAAAAGGTACAAGTAGGCAAAGATCAGAAAAAAAGGCGCAATCAGAAAAAGCCATTTTGGATGTTATTTTGGATGCCATTTTGAAAGCCATTTTGGATGCCATTTTGAATATTTTCACTTATAGCTTAAATTTAACTTATAGCTCTGTCACATATTCACGTATCAGCGGCGTATCGCTCGAGTATCTATGTGAATTTCGATACGCCCAGATCTCAGGCGTATTTTGTTCGAGCGACGGTTATACCACGTACGTGTGACGTTCCTTCTACGTTCCCGTGGCGTATCAGTGACGTATCTATATTCGTATATAGAATTTCACTTTCGTATATACGCGTATCAAAGCGTATGTGCTACGTACGTGTGACGTATGTATGGCGTATGAAGTGTACGCGTGACGTACATGTATCTACGACGTATTTACTACGTTCCATTCTTATCTCCGGCGTATCTGTTCTGTACCTTTTGCTTTATAATACCTATGAGAACAAACGGCTGTGTTCACTTTGTTCATGCAATTCGCACATTGCAGTTATCAATTATCAGAGGTTGAAGATGCCACCAGAGAAATCTAGATAATCGAGATTAACACCAAAGAAAAAATCCCGGACTTTGGGGGGGGTGTCATCTGCAAGATCCCCATTCTGGTCGTAAGACGACATGAACAAAGACAGAGGCTTCACCAAGTGTAGCCTTGAAGAATCCTGCACGGCATACCGAACCTAGAGAAACATCTGATACATGACTTCGGAAAAACGAAAACATTCATATAGAAGCATTAAGGTTCTCTTGGAACGCCACAAAATAGTCCTAATACTCCTAATACGTCACACATACTCCACAGCAGCGAAACGTACATAGCACATACGTAGCACATACGCCATTGATACGTGAGACACGCCAGACGTACGTCGCTGATATGCCGTAGATCAAAAAGAGAGTCGAGGATACGCCACACATACGTAACAGATAAGAAAGGTACGCTGTACATACGTCACGGTTACATGGCATGTTTACCGCGACGTACGTGTGGCGTATCAAGAGTATGAGCTACGTATCTACGGCGTACCTGTCACGTTGCTTTCGTATGTACATGTACCACGTATGTGTGACGTTTGTACGGCGTATCGGACCTGCCACGTACTTGCTACGAATTTTAAGTGCACACATAAAAAAAACGTAGCACCTCTGCGTATGAGGAATGAGCTGCGTATAGAGGAGTATGAGCTACGTATGCTCACGTATGTACGACGTACGCGTGACGTACCTTTCGTATTTTGATACGCCCTAGATACGTGAGTCGATACGCAATTATAGTGTGACAGCGGTTTAAGTAAACCATTTTTATAATCTAATTTCTGACTGCACCTCATAAAGTGATTGATTTCAGTCGATTTTAAACATGAAACGACAATAATTGCCTAACTCCTTATTTGGAGACCATCTTTGACGCCATCTTGAATACTTTGAGTTGCAAAAAAAAAAAAACAGCAATAATTGTAAAACCCATTATTTGGTAACCATCTTTGCTGCCATTTTGAATATTTTGAGTTACCCAAGGTGGCTAACCCACTTATGTGTTAGTATAGGTCATTAATTAGCTATCAAAATCAGTCAAAACAGTTTCTGTTTACCCCAAATCAAGGTTGACAAAAAATCCCCTATATTCTACAGGACTATTTACTGCGCTTAATGTCACATCACATCACAAATATATATCAAGAAGTATAGGGTTTCTTATGTTATGTACTCATACACCCAAACATGTATGCATATAATATGTAGATGGGCTTTACTACATGCATAACGTATAGACGTTCAAGCAAGTGTATACTTACCTGGGGCGTTTTCAGGAATACAGCATCTCCGAGTAGTAGGACCACCACACAGTCCTCTCTGATAGTGACCAAGGCAGGGTTGGTTATCTTCTTGACAAACACCGTGGCGGTATAGACAGTCCGAGTCATGTAAATCGGTCGCTAAAAGTCAGGAATAATAATAATAATAATAATAATAATAATAATAATAATAATAACATTAGAAGAAGAAGAAGAAGAAGAAGAAGAAGAAGAAACAGATATAGAAGTGAAGTAGAGAAAGAAGAAAGGTAACTAAAAAAACAGTACAATATATAGAAGTACATGTAAGGACGAAGAAGAAGAAGAAGAAGAAGAAGAAGAAGAAGAAGTAACAGAAGAAGAAGAAGAGAACGAGTAACAAATAATTTTGATTTGTCGTACATTAATATAATCAAAAAGTGACAAGACTTAATTCAAGGCAACATTTGTTATGTATGTCGGGGCCGAATATTTTCCAGCAACCATACTTTTCCCGGGCATGCCTACCATGGGCTAGTACTTACAGCGCATTTTTCACCATAAAGATTTTTTTTTAATTCAGTTTTACGTCCCTTTTAAGATTATTTCAGATCATATGAGACGGACAAATCAGTAGGTGGGCGAAAACGCGAGAACCCCGAAGAAAAACCAGCTAGCACATCCGCAAGCAGAACTTGGCTTGTCTCACATGTGGCCAGTACGGGGCTAGAGCCCACACCAAAGAGGTGAGATGATCGATTGATTAAGAAACAGCGCACTTAAACGCTAGGTCACGGGAGCCGCCACAGGAAGAGATGCTCTTAACATATTGTGAGTAGTAGATTATGCGTAGATTTAGTTTCATGAGCATATTCGAGCGGCGGCTTTGTTATTCATTATTCATTGTGAATTGCACGCTACATCACGAAAACATGTCCGTGTAATGTATACCCCCTTGAACCCCACTTTTATATAGAAAAACTAGGGTATGCAGGGGTAAACATATTTTTCTTATTTTTGCTCCAAAACATAGATTGTGGGTCCTAGTTGACGGTTAGGTCATCTACCCTATACTTACCCGGAAAGCTATTAGGAATACAACATCTCCTGTTAACCGGTCCATCACAGAGGCCCGACTTATAGAACCCCGAACAGCCCAGGTTATCTTGTTGACAAACACCGTGTTGGGACAGACATTCAGAGTCCAGGAATGAGAATCCTGCATTTAAAAAAAAAAAAGAAAAGAAAAAAAAAAGTTTTCTCTTCGTTGCGATAGGTGGGACAAAATTGGACAATCCGGAGAAAAACCACAGGGCATATCCGATTTTCTCTTATACGAGAGTATAAATTTAATTGTACATAACTATACATAATCATGATAATAGACATTGTATTTTTATCACCCGAATTTTCAAGGGTAAGGCGTTTGGTCTGACTGAACGAGGCGTCCGGTCTTTGGCTTTTTTTTTTGCTGGAATTCCATCGGAAAAAACGGTAAATAAAAGGTACAGTGTATTAAATCATTCTTGATATCCCTAAAATGAAGGTAGACTCACTATTAGGCGCCCCCCGTGGCCGAGCGGTTAAGAGCGCTGTTTCTTAATCACTCGATCATCTCACCGCTGTGTCTGGTGTGGGTTCGAGCCCCGCTCTGGCCACATGTGAGACAAGCCAAGTTCTGCTTGCGGGTGTGCCAGGTGGTTTTTCTCGGGGTTCTCCCGTTTTCGCCCCACCTACTGTTTGGCCCGTCTCATATGAGCTGAAATAATCTTTAAAGGGACGTACAACTAAATTAAAAGGAAATGATAATGATGGGAAAGTCCAGTCGCTACAAATGGATAATGTGAATGTAACTCACCGTGAACGTCACATAAAACCACGGCAACAAAAATGAACACCGTGACAAACGTCATCATAGAAACAATCATCTCGACTCAGTCCGTATTCTATCCCGTAAATGGATGGTATTGTCGGCGTATTTTACGTACATGTACACAAGGGCTGTTTAGAAAGTTCGTAGCATATTCTTTATCAACAAATGTAGTCCACCAGGACATCATGTCCGTGTAATGTAAACCCCCTTAAACCAGACTTTTATAATGTAAAACTGGGGTATATGTATACATTCTTCTTATTTTTTTATCCAAACATAGATTATGTGTACTCGTTAGAATCGCTTCACTCGGGCAGTTCTAACGTGTTCCTAAAATCACTGTTTTGAGGAAAAAAAAAAAAAAAAAAAAAAAAAAAAAAAAAATCAAACATTTTTGAATGAAATTTTCAATCTTTACAGCTATAAAATATCATGTGCATAATTTCGAAATGCAGTGATTGGGTCGCAAGCGATTTACGCTTATGTTAACTTTATGTAGGAAGCTTCCAATATTTATATTTTATTGCAGTCGCCCTATAAATGGAACTATCTTTCTTTATGTTCTTCATTTCACAATTAAAACATTAAGTCACGTGATCTAGAGGCCACGCCTATGGGCGCGGCCACGTCAAAACCAACAGTGACGTTGTATGTTTACTCTTGTTGGGATGACGTCGGTCGAGTATCGTCATGACGTTAAGCGCAAAAAATTGACGTTTTTGCTGTTCCAAAAATTACGTTAAGTCGGATTTAATGTCAAAGAACATGAAAATAATCAATGATATGCGAAATTTAAAATCTGATGCTTGATTGATAATATAAAATGTAAATATAAGTTTTGAAATTGAGATTTAAGCTTTCACTGGATGATGAAAAACATAAGGTTGTTTAATGTATGCGAAGCCCGAAGTTTAATGTCTCCGAGAAGCCATTCGGGCTTCACAGACATTAAAACAGCCTTATGTTTTTCATCATCCAGTGAAAGCTAAAATCTGTATTTCAATCCTTAATTAAAACCGAACCGGAATTCGCGTTTACAAATCACAGCAGACAAAGAGCGTTGATATTGATTTTAGTTATCCAGTAATTTCTTAACTGAACGTTCCAAGATATTTATGCTTCGACATCAGGGAAAGATGTCTGTGTAATATTTGCTCCCCACCCCCCTTGAACCACACTTTTATATAGCAAAACTGGGGTATGCAGCGGTATACCTATTTTTTCTTATTTTTGGTCCAAAAGATAGATTGTGTACTCGTTAGAACCGCCTCGGTGACGCGGTTCTAACCTGTAACCACAACAAACATATTAAAATTATCAATATTTTTCTGGTGAAATTTTCAATTTTTACAGCTGAACAAGTTTTCATAATTTCTCTACTGACCGTTCCATGACATTTATGCTGTATTTAATCTTTATGTTATCTATCTGCTTTTTGTCTACCTCCCTGAAGTGCTCGCCATTAGCAGGACCACTACCTCGTTAGAAAAAAACTACTCTTGCTTTTTAGAGTAGCTGATTTTTTATGAAGTTGTCTTGTATTTTCTGTTGTCTAAATTGAGATATTAACAATACACAAATACGCCTATGTAATATACATTATTTTTCTTTTCAGCTGAAACTGAAAAAAAAAAAATCCTTTGAAAAATTCTGGTATGAGTCGCCCCATGGGAAAACCAAAAATCTACTACGGTATAGGCGAAAACAAAGGCGCAGGTCAGCTTCGCGCGCCTTTGTTTTCGCTACTCGGATTGTACAATTCTTCCTCTACTTAACTCCAAAATTTCAAGCTTCTAGCTATTTTCTGTGTTTGTAGAGGCCGGTTTGTGTCGGACCTGTTCGGAAACCACATTGTTGGTTTTCCCACGAGGTGGCTCAATTATGTTTAGTAGTTTTGCTCGAAACACTGGTTGTTGGTGACTCTTCTAAAGTACCCACTACCGAGCCGACGTTTACTGTTATAAAAACTTTCACTTCTCCCATGCAATAAACAGAATTTTACAGCTGAAAAATACAATGAAAATTTTCAGTAGACAAAAATGATATTTTTTGTTATTGTTTCTTAAAACATAGATTGTGGCGAGGCGGTTCTTAGGAGTACCCACAATCTATGTTTTGAAGAAGAAAAATAGGAATACCCCTGGCTACCCCAGTTTTGCTATATAACAGTGGGGTACAAGTGGGTTTATAATTATTACATGGATATGTTATTTTGATGAAAGGAAACACAGAAAATTGTATTATAATGCAATTTACATAACGGCTTTAGGGACTTTTCAGTTTCTGGCAATTTTATTTGATTCGCACAGAATATCCAAATGTCCGTGATTTCAACGAGCCAGAAACATTTTTAATAGCCCTCGTATCTGTAACAAAAAATGTGTTTTATTTAAAAAAAAAACTGTGTCATATTTCTAGACTGAAACTTGAAACATTTTAGCCCCTGAAACCTATACATGTACATGTACATGTACATGCACGAAAACATATCCGTGAAAACCCCCTAAAACCTTATTTATCTATTGTAAAATTGCGGTGTTCAAGGGTATACATATTTTGCTCTAAAACATAGATTGTTGGTACTGCCTCTGCGGTTCTAACGTGTAGCGATTATTTATGTTTCGAGCAAAAGTGAGGACAACACTCGAGGGGGGGGGGGGGGGTAACTCGAGGTAATTTTGGTACGGACGTGCCGCCCGATACTTTAAAACATACCCCATTCATATACCTGGTAATCGAAAAAAGGGACCCATTCATATATCATGCCTTCGATAAAAGTGACCCATTCATATATTTGATTGTACAAAATTTTGACCTATACACAATTATATACAAATATTTCGACTTTCTGAGCAGTGTATGTCAGCAAAAAAGTGCTCTTAAACATGGATGTCCGAAAAATTTTGTCATTCATAGACTAAATATGGAAAAATTCATATATTTTGACTTGAAAAAGGTAACCCATTCATATATCTGGCGAGGCTGAAAAAGGGGGCTATTCGGGCGGCACATCCCCACTACGTCGTATATAGGTAGTTACCCCCCCCCCCCCCCGCCGAAGGACAACATACAAAGTTCAATCAAAATTTTGTGTATAATGCATGGGCGAGTTTTCTTTATGAGAGTCTACTACATCATAGTCCGATTTTATTTCACTTCCGTAAATAAAGCGCGGTAGCTCAGTGGTAGCACACTGGCCTCTGGTGCTAGATGTCCCGGGTTCGATCCCCGTCGGCTGCGAGGAAAATTTGGTGTCATTTGCAGGGATAACATGAACACAGTGCGCCGTCCTTCGGATCCCGTGCGGGGTCTGTCATCTCCCGTACAGGTTAAAGATGCCTATACAGGTTAAATACTCATGATTAACGGTTAAGATGGCGGGTTAGGTCGATGTTTTGATACAGGGACAAAATATGTGCTTTATGTGACTCTGACGCTTTCATTCCTGGAGGAACTATATATACAGAAAAGTTAAAATGTGCTCCAAAATGTGATATATTTAAATTTTGTAGAATTCGGAATATACTGGAGTAATTAGCCTCTAAAGTATGTAACATTATCATCGTTTCTATTCTCTATTACGTAACTATAACGCCATTGCGAGACTATATTGATAATATTATATAGCAAAGTATTAACGGTATCAGCATTCCAGTGAACAGGCTTAAGGCGTTACTTCGCCAAAATTCATAGGTACAGTTGATGCCCAAAGGTGATGAGTGTGGCGCACACCCCTGTTACGCCCGCCTCTCAAGGAAAGAAGAGAGAACTCACGTCTCCTGAGTTTGATATTGACGCAAAGAAAAACAAACTAGTACCCGTTCCAAGTACATCTGAGGCTATTACTGACCTTGAACTTAATACTGAACTTGAACCTGAAACAATGTCAGCTGAGAAAGCTACTTCGCACATTATCATACCTGAGTCTGAAATGCTGAAGTTATCGGAAATGTTAAAAGATACTTTCCAAAATCAAATTGTTGGACTGGTGAATGGCATTGTCCAGGGAGTAGTCGACGGTCTTCAAAATCAAGTGAAGGATCTCGAGACAACCAACACAAAGTTGACGGAGGAGAACGAGAAGCTCCGTGAACGCGTTACTATGCTAGAACGCAAGGCTGATCAAAGCGAGCAGTACAGCCGTAGAAATTGTTTAAGGATTTCTGGTGTGGGGGAAACGCCGTTCGAGAATACGGACAACATCGTCATTGGCCTGGCAGCTGATATTGACGCCGATATTGGGCTGCCTCAGATCGACCGCAGCCATAGACTTGGGGATCCCGCCAAGGCACGACCAAATAGACCGCGGGATATCATTGTAAAGTTTGCTACCTATCGATATCGCCAGGAGTTCTACAAGCGGCGGACACTACTGAAAGAAAGAAACCATTCTGGTGTGTTCGTTAACGAAGACCTCACAAAACACAGAAGTAGTCTTTTGTATAACGCTAGATCCCTAGCGAAAGTGGAACTCGTTAAAGGGGCTTGGTCTTCGGACGGCAACATCCTTGTGAAGGACTCAAAGGACAAAATACATCGGGTAAATGTCGTTAGCGATTTGTTCCAGTTCGGCTTGCTAGTAATGGGACCTGGTCAACCGAAGAAACCGACTCGTCATCGTCCGGCGGGCTTTCACCCGGGGGCTGGAAGCTATGCTGGAGTATCCGGGCTCGCAGCCACTGGAGAAGTTGTCATGGAACACACATGATTGCTCGAAGTGACTTGGTGGCACCTATTCTGAACATGTACTGTACCTGTTATCTATAGTCACGTGATACTTTTCATTCATTCATTCAGTCAGTTGAATAATTACTACACGTATTATAAACCCAGTTTTACGATGCAGACGTTTATATATGAGCCGCCGCGTGGCAAATCCAACAATCTGCATATGCAAAAACAAGGACGCAGATCAGCTTCGTGGTAACCATGAAGCTGATCAGCGCTTTTGTTTTCGCTACATGGATAGTGCAATTCCTCTCCTACTTGTATCCAATATTTCAAGCTTCCAGTCTTCTCCTGTGACTGTACAGGCTGGTTTATATCAGACCTGGTCGGAAACTCTAATTGTTGTTTTTTTCATGCACATGCTCATATACGAGTACTTGTATCTTATTATACGTGCAATTGATAGAATGTAGAATTAACTGCAAATAAGGCCTCACATGGTTATGTTTTATACCTATAAATAGTATTTAGTCATTTTTGACAGTAATTAATTTACGTATTATTGCCTCGTGAGAGTTGCACTCGTCTGACATCTTAGTACTGATCAGGCTCTACATTGTTAAGATTTACTATGCAAAAATGCGTGTCGGTACTTCACTTAAGAAATTTCACCTTGCCTTTATGCATGACACAACTCTAATCTGTATTGTTCGTAGATCTATTGAGCGTTGTTATTTGTTGAGCAATGACCAGAGTGCAGGCTATGCTTGATGACTGATTATAGTTGTCTTTTTGTTTCAATATTGAACAGTAAAAATGTGACAATATTGAAGTAAATTGTTCGCCATGTTTATACCTTATATCTTTATTTCCGACACAAAGCGGCCTATCCAGGAATGATAAATGATAGTGTATTGGTGCGCATGAACTTACGCATTGTGCTATCAGAAATGTGCCTTGTGTTAGATGCTTTCTTGTATATAGTGTTTGTATTAGGAAGCAGATGTGTTCTTGTTTAATATTGTTTGTATTTCACGCATCTTATAAGCAAACCTACTGTCGTAACTTAAGACAAAATCCCCAAAGTTGATTGTATGTTGCTAACCGATTACCTTTAACTGGTGAAATCTGTTTATGTTTCCTCTCTATGATAATCTACGAATGTTTGAAAACAGAAATAAAAAATTTTGGCCAGATTTTGATCTGTGACGGACCAGGGATCGGGTGTGTCCATAGGGCAGCACATGAAAGGTAAATATGGATGAAATACCGCTGAAATACCACACCTTTACCGCTAGACTAAGGTTGCTCAAACAGTAAATACTTGCACCGTTACAGTCTTATCCTTTCATGTGAGGCAAAGTGGACGCATTAAGTCTTTGATCCGCCATAGGTCAAAACCGACACATGTATGGAGTTCTACACTAATCAACCTTGTTCAGGTTTTCTCCCTTGGATCTAAAAATTATTCCAAACAAGTAAACATGCATTATTTAATTGAATAGTATTCCGAGATTAATGAAACCAGTATTGTTATGCTTCCTCCAGGAAATTCTATTATCTGTGATCTTGTTTTTCATGCTGATCTTTTGTATTTTTTCTGTTATTCTAACCATGTCTTCCTTAATTGCATCTTGTCTTGATTATGTTATTTTTGTTTTTGGAGAACAGTTCTGGAGCAGATCGTGGGGTACCGGTACAGCAGCATCCTTGGATTGGCTAGTGGGTATATATGCATCACACCGTCTGAGAAAGTTACATTTCTTTCATGAAAAAGTCTCATAGTACCAGCGCACAGCCTTTTGGCGGTGTGATGCCTAGATACTCGCTTGCCTACAAATTTCCACTTTTTTGTCAGCTAGTTTTTCTTCTCCCAATCTTATTAAATGTATTTCAGTTATTTTCACTTAATATGCATATAAAGTCAGCTTCTGCATTCAAAAAATACAGTCAGGGTATGGTATTCACAAGAAAACTGCCAATTGGTACAGCTCGTTATAAGACCATAAGGGGTAATATTATTTTTGTTTACAGCTGCGTAGTAGTAGGTGCATTTACGACTCTTCTAACCTGGTTGGGGATTCTCCTCCTGATATCAGGAGATGTGCATCCGAACCCCGGACAACCTTCTACGTCATCCCACTCTAGTTCCTAAAGCACAACAAACGAGTCCTTCTCTTTTCTTAATACTCTAAATCTGTCGAACCATATATCTTTTGTTCATTGTAATGTGATGAGTATTGCACATAAACTTGACATTCTCTCTGCTGAATTATCTGACTTTGACATTTTAGCCTTCACAGAAACATGGCTTCGCCCAAACATAACGACAGACCTGACAATACCAAATTTCAAACCTCCAGAACGTAACGACAGGACAGAGGACCGCCAAGGTGGTGGTGTTATGATATATGTTAAAGATTGCTTGTATTACAAACGACGTCAAGATTTGGAACCGCGCAACGTAGAATGCATATGGATTGAGATCCAGTTAAATCACACCCGTGTTTTATTTGGCCTTTTTTATCGCCCGCCGGAATCTGACGCAGCATGCCTCTCTAGCATTGAAGATTCTATATCACTAGCAATGGACACACAAATTAACAACATCATCATCACAGGTGACTTTAATCTAGATGTGTTCAGTAGACAAACATCTCGTAAGGTATCTGAACTTTGTGAACAATTTTCTTTATATCAAACTGTTACAGAACCAACTCATTTTACTGAAAACTCTTCTTCTCTTATTGATATAATTCTTACAAACGACAAGAGTAATCTCATTTACAGCGGTGTAGCAGAACCATTTCTAAATCAGAACGTTCGTTACCACTGTCCTATTTATGGTGTCTTTAAATATACAAAAGCTTCAAGAAAATCCTATTCCCGTCGAATCTGGAGTTACGATAGAGGAGACTATGACTCTTTTAGAACCAAAGTAGCCAATACAGACTGGGACTCACTATACGACGATGACGTTAACACCCATGCTTGTAACATTACTAACAAATTAAATGATCTAACAGAAGAATGTATTCCAAATAAAACTGTCAGGATAAGGCCCTCAGACCCACCATGGATAACTACAGCTATTCGCAAACTTATTCGTAAACGAAAACAGGCATACCAAAAGGTTAAGCATAATGATACTCCTAGGTTGTGGAATAAATTTAAAAAATTAAGAAATAAGGTTATAACACAAATACGGTTGTCAAAACAACAATATCTCGATCAAGTCTCAAATAAGCTAAAGACGAAGCCGTTATCTTCTAAGGACTGGTGGTCTACACTCAAGACCTTCATATCACCATCGTCCAAAACATCTGTTCCGACTCTTGAAAAAGATGGGCGAGTTTACAATGACGACACTGATAAAGCAAATCTGCTGAACAATTTCTTTCGAGACCAAACTCTTTTAGACGACACAAATGCTCAAGTACCCCATATTGACTGTAATGTTGATAATTTGCTCTCAAATCTAGTCATTACACCCACTGAAGTAGAATCCGTTTTAAAGAACCTTCCACTTGGCAAAGCCGTCGGTTCGGACGATATCAATAATCGTACTCTCAAAGAATTAGCACATGAATTGTCCTTCCCAGTATGTTCTCTTCTTAATCACTCTTTAAGTGTTGGTATTTTTCCAGACATTTGGAAAGATGCGCTAGTCTGTCCTATCCCCAAAGGTGGCAGTGCAGCCTCTGTTTCTAACTATCGTCCTATCTCTCTTCTCAGCTGTTTAGAAAAGGTCCCGGAACGCGTAGTCTTCAAACATCTTTACAATCATTTTCGAGATAACGATATACTTTCTCCTCTTCAGTCCGGCTTCATACCTGGAGATTCAACTACTAACCAGCTCACTTTCCTCTATAACACTTTCTGTAAAGCTTTAGATGCTCGAAAAGAAGTACGTGTCGTCTTCTGTGATGTCAGCAAGGCATTTGACCGCGTCTGGCACAAAGGTCTTCTTTGTAAGTTAAAGGCTGCGGGGGTATCTGGCAATATTCTGTCTTGGTTCAGTAGCTATCTTTCTGAAAGGAGACAAAAAGTTATTCTCCCAGGTACAGAATCTGACTGGAACTATATACATGCAGGAGTCCCACAAGGCTCTATTCTTGGTCCGCTCTTATTCTTACTGTATATAAATGACATTGTAAATGATATTGGATCAAACATAAGACTTTTTGCCGATGACACTAGTTTATTTCTTGTTGTAGATAACCCTGATACTGCTGCCCAAACTTTAAACTCTGACCTAGAAAAAATTTCAAAATGGGCTAAAACTTGGCTTGTTAAGTTCAATCCTGCAAAAACAGAATCTCTTCTAATAAGTAGAAAAGTAATACAACCATTACATCCTCCGCTCTACATGCTAAATCAGCAAATTCAAGAAGTTGAAAATCATAAACACCTTGGTATCTACCTTAGCAATGACGGAACCTGGCACACACATATTAATTACATTAAGGAAAAAGCCTGGAATAGAATTAAGGTAATGCGTAAACTAAAGTTTCAATTAGATAGAAAATCTCTAGAAATAATTTATACTTCTTTCATTCGGCCTATTTTAGAATATTGTAACGAAATTTGGGATAACTGTGCAGATTATGAAAAAGAAGACCTCGAAAATATCCAGAAAGAAGCAGCGCGAATCGCAACAGGAACTACTAAATTGGTGTCAATTGAAAATCTAAACAGTGAAATTGGTTGGGAAACTTTGGAAGTTAGAAGAAATAAACAAAAGCTTACTCTTTTTTACAAAATGGTACATAACTTAACCCCATCTTACTTAACGTCGCTCATACCTCCAACTGTCAATGAAACATCTAACTATAATCTCAGAAACTCCAATGATAGTAGGACAACAAATGCTAGTTCAGTTCAGTACTATTCGTCTTTTCTACCGTCAGCTATCAGAGGATGGAACTCTCTCCCTGAAGAACTTAGAAACTCGGCAACTCTCACCTCTTTCAAAAATCGGCTTAATCAACACACCTCTATTACACCGAAGTACTATTACACCGGAGATCGACACACACAAATTTTGCATACTCGTTTAAGAACAAAGTGTAGTTCTCTAAATTATGACATTTTTATTAGGAATTTAAATGACTCGCCCTTCTGCAGATGCGGCAATATTGAAAACGCGGAACATTTTCTCTTACAGTGTCGTTTTTACCGCCTTCAACGACTTGAAATGCTTAATTCCGTCTCACAGCTGTGTCATGTTACTCTCGATGTACTCCTTTTTGGTGATAGTTCGCTCTCCCTCGAAACAAACAGCCAAATTTTCTTACTTGTGCATAAATTCATCAAAGATTCCAAACGTTTTTGATCTTAAAACAAGTGTTTTAACTCCTAATTTTAAGTCTAATCATCAATAAACCTTTATTTTAATATATCTACAAAACACAATTGTAAAACACAATCGCGTGTACTTGTACATGTCTTCAGTGTAAAGTATGTTGTATCAGAACTATGACCCGTTTGTTAAACTAATGTTGGATGGGAAGAATCTCGCTGAACAAAAGCTACAGCCCCCCTAAACGCCCACGATCTGTTCCTCCACGACACTCAATACTTTCTTTTTTTCTCTCCATTTACGTTTTCTTTTATAAGAATATGTTGATGTCTTTTTTCTGCTTTGTATTTTCCTTTTAAGTAATTTGTAATAATATCTATTATTTATACTATTACTATTAGCTCATACATATCCAGTAAGTTACGACCTGCCAATTCTATGCACTAAATATTTAAATTTATCATGGGAAAGGGACTTTATAAGCTGAAAGCTTTCGTTCTAATCCTATACTTTGTTATTGTATGTACATATGTTTCGCATGTCAAACTTATATTGAGAATAAATATGTTTAAACTAAATACTCATGCATGTAGGCTGATCCTACAAACACATCGGTGTGTACAATGTACACCTCCCAAGAATAATCAGAAATTGATTGATGGGAGTAACAAAAAAAAAAAAAATATGTAAAAAAGAAACGTTGTGTCTGGTGCGGGTTCTTACCCCACACGGGGCATATTTGAGACAATCCAAGTTCTGCTTGTGGGTATGACAGGTTTTCTCGGGGTTCTCCCGTTTTAGAGGGTTTTTTCAGGGTTCTCCCAGTTGTACCCAATGCACTTTGGTTGTCTACTCGCACACTGAACACGCTTGGTGAGTGCTGCCGAATAGTAGAAACGAGCCGGAAGTGCCTTTGAAAAATTACTGCGCAGACTGGTCAAGGTTAGATAGCAGCTTCATCGCCTTGCCTGTGTCTTATTATGTGTTATCAGTGGATTATATTACACTTGTGTATGCATATTAAGTGTAACTGATGTTTTCACACTGGATACTAGTCGTTTAGGCAACATCACACAATACAAAATAGAGTAAGGTGTTTTGAAGTCGGATCCATCAGACAAAAGTAGACGCCGAAAGGTTTGGCCTCGCAACAGGTTTCAGCCAAATCGACCCGACATCCAAAGGCCGCATTTCATTTTGCCACATGCTGCCAAATTCGTACATGTATGCCCCAGCAGGCACATGACGTCAAAATGACGTAAGATCGACGTCGCTGGGTGTCAACCATATTGACATTAACAATAGCGCCATTGGTAAAACCTCCAACGCTACTTGATTGCTATTGGTGTTAATTGTAAAAGTCCAGATGCACGCTATATAACCGATAATGTAACTTAACTGATTCACGAACATTATACATAGATTTGTCTGATGAGACATTGCTCATTGTTTATGATCACCACTTCTCTTAGATTCTAAATTTCTTAAAAGATAAATGTAGATATTTTAAATTAAATAAAAAGGAAAATTTGATTTAGAAGTATTTTAATCAAGACTGAGAGTATTGATATAATATATAATGTGGAGTATTTAAATCGATAAGAACAATCAATGATTGTGATTGTTATGACGTATCTTTTGTAATGTCAGTATTTTCAAATTTCTTCGGTAAAAAAGCTCCGCCCTGGCGTCTGTAGAACAAATACATTCCTAACACACCAATCACAAAGAAGACAACCAATAAAGCCACGCCCATCCCCGCCATTACTCCTGAAATGAGATATGAAATTTTACGTCATTTTTACGTCATCGATAACATCTATTTATAGATACAAAATACTGAGATGTCATTGGCTGTAAAACAATTAAGCCCCGCCCTGGCATCTGTAGAATAAATGCATTCCTAACACACCAATCACAAAGAAGACAACCAGTAACGCCACGCCCATTCCCGCCATGACACCTCATTGTTACGTCATAACATCTGTTTTTATAGATTAAAAACCAAGATATCAAACATTGTTCTGACAAATTAATATAACGTTTAAAGTAAATATACTATGCAAAATAAATTTAGCAATTTTTGATGTTACATATATTTTTGATCACCTAAGAGCAATTTTGGACATTTCTTTAATTTGAATGACAAGATCAGTGTCTTAGGCACATGATACTATGAATTGAAAAACGCCATCCTTAAAAAAGGCTTCTGGAACAACCAACAAATACAGAAAGGGTGTGGATGCAAAATTCTCAACCACTGAACACAATGCAAACAGCTGACTTTTGTTTAGTCCATTAGGCCAATCCTTTTCAACCCCTCTTTATGAACGTTTTTGAAGTTACGTGACAAGTGAGATTTAGCTTTTTCGGTACAAACTTTACCTGCCAAAAAACGACGTCAACGCGTCGTCAATAGGTCGAAATTGCCTTAATTTTGGGTAAGTTGGTTTCCATTGATTTTTATAAAAATAAAACAAGACAAACACAACACAATGCAGCCAATACCGTGGTCAGTAACACTAGCCATAACGCGTCATGCTAGTGAGATAACGCTGACGTTAAACTCTTTATTTAAGCTCACGTAATAAAGCCAAGATAGGGAATTTGGCAAACGTTCTTTATATTGACATATTGGTATGCATTAGACATTTAAACTCATTGCCGATTTTCGGGAAATTCCAGTTAGAAATGTAACTGTAAGGCGAAAACGTAGGAGCAAAAGAAAAAACGTCGAATTCAAAAACTTACGATCTTAATTTCTCGGCGATAAAATTTTGTTTCCAAACGTTTTAAATGTTTCCCTTTGTTTTGATGACTAAAGAGTTACTTAAGTATGACCGTGGTTTCCCACTTTAAGCAGACCTGCTAGTTTTGATCATGTGTCTTAAATTGTAACGTCACGTCAGTATCGCCGTAAGGTTTGATTTTTTCGAAATGTTTCACTTGGAAGCGCAAGCCGAAAGGTTACGACTTACGTCCATATCCCAAAATATAACTTTTATTCATTATGTGCAGAGACTGACGAATGTTACGAAAATTGCTAAATTTAATTTGCCTAGTATATATCTAGTCATGTTTGATTCATGTATCTGTGATGAAACCATTTTTTCTTCTTTTTTTTGTATTGATGTTGAACGTCCCAGTCAACAATTTTTCAGTCATGTCGGGACGAAGCCAACGCTTCAACAATTTTTCAGTCATGCCGGGACGGAACCGACGCTTCCTGGGTTTAACCAGTACTGTAGGGAGTTAATGTGTCTTGCTCAAGGGCACAACACGATGCCGCCTGTGGGGATCGAACCCAGGACATCACGATTCAGAGTCCGAGGCTCTACCACGACGCCACCGCGCTCCCTCTCCTGTTTCTTGTCTGAATTTAGCTGAACATTGTGTTGGGATACACTACGGCTAAGGACGGCTTATTTTAACACCTATGTGACCAAGCAAAATGTCATAACGATTTAAATTTAACAATTAAATTGTGCCGTTTTAAAATTTCACGTTGTGACACAGCTTTGAATACAAGTACATATACTGTCAGATAAATAGCTAAAATTGTTTTAAAATGACAACTTGAACCGATATTCCTATGACGTCATCCTACCTCCAGAAACCCCGGATGTACTTGTAGTTCCCGGTTTGGTCTGTGTGATGTATTGTCTCTTGATTATTCTCTGTGTGGTTTGAAATGTGTTCTTTTTAGCCTTCATTGATGTCGTCTACAATACAATACAATACAATACAATACAATACAATACAATACAATACAATACAATACAATACAATACAATACAATACAATACAATGCAATGCAATGCAATGCAATGCAATGCAATGCAATGCAATGCAATGCAACGCAACGCAACACAATACAATGTCAAAACCGTATTGTCTCTTGATGAACCGCTGTACTGTAGCTTGAACTGTGTTCTTTTTAGCCTTCATTGTTGTTGTGGAGTATACAAAAGGAAATGCATAAAATATGATTTAGCATAGGCCTACGTCACATTCATTACTATGACGGGAAGCCGGTGACGGGAGTCTACTCTAGAAGAAATTAGTTGACAATACAGCACATCACGTGACAAACAAAACAACGTCGTGAGATGAAATAAACAGGCATTAGACTGAATATAATATGATTGTGTCAATAAAAAAGCAAAACAGAATATAACATGGATGTCTATTTCAAACTGTGTGTCTATAAAGCAAAACCACAAAATAAGATTCGCCAAAATAATTATTAGCCGTAAACATTTATTTGCGCCATTTGTTGAAATACTTGTAAATAGTACATGCCTTTGTCGACCCATCGGGTTTGAAATTTACGACGAAAGTTCCTTTATTAATGGCGTCTGTCAATCGGCTTGCCACGGTCTTTAGATCCGGTTCCGGTTTGGGATGAAGAACGTCTCCGATTGGTGGGGGTCTGTCGAGTAGTGTAAACGTCACAATGATGTCATTGTTGTCTGCGTAATCAACCTGGAAATACACAAGGAACAAACAAAATGAAGTACAGTCCCAGATAAGGCACCGCGTTCTGTGGAATCGCATCTCGGTCATTTTGTATTTATTTAGAAGCATCTCATCTAAAATCAAATCAAACTAGAATTTGTTTTCTATGTGAAAACTGATGTCTCCCCCCTTTCTAAGTGCATGTAACCAAGTTTAGTCTTCAATAATATTACCACAGATGGTTGCTTAGATTGGTTACAAAGATTCATAACAACTGAGAAGTGTAATAGAATGTAAATTCTGCTATTTTCCATCAAAGGGCAATAACTCAAAAATATACAATCCAGAGTTACGGTTCTTGTGTTCTGCATGTCGTCTCATGTTGGTTAACAATCCTATGAGGTTTCATCAAGATATATTACACGGATTTTGAGTTACAGAGCGGACACGACTAGAACGCAAATTCTGCTATTTTCCATCAAAGGCCAATAACTCGAAAAATATACAATCCAGAGTTACGGTTCTTGTGTTCTGCACGTCGTCTGATGTTGGTTAATAATCCTATGAAGTTTCATCATGATATCTTAAACGATTTTTGAGTTACAGAGCGGACACGACTAGAGTGCAAAGTCTGCTTTTTTCCATTTCAAAGGGCCATAACTCGAAAAATATGCAATCCAGAGTTACGGTTCTTGTGTTCTGCACGTCGTCTTATGTTGGTTAATATTCCTGTGAAGTTTCATCGTGATATCTTAAACGGTTTTCGAGTTACTGAGCGGACACGATTTGTGACAGACAGACGGACAGACGGACAGACGACCAGGGCAAAAACAATATGTCTCCGACCCCTTCGGGGGGGGGGGGGGGGAGACATAATAAAAGTAATTCTAAAAAGAAACTCAGATCATGTAGGTGAGCTAATCCAAATGGGTCAATCACGTCACTAATCGATTAAAATAAACTAACTTACTTGTATATTATTTACTCTGAGTCTGGAAATACCATTTGCTGCAGTAACTATGGCGCTGAGACAGGCATATTTAAAGTTGTCCTGGTTAGAGCTTGCTATTGAGCGGAAACTGCCTGTAGGGACAAAGGAACAAAGCCTGTGCATGAGAAAAACAACAGTTTGGGTTAATGACCAGGTCCTACACAAACCAAAATGTACAGTCACGGAATAAAGCTAGAAGCTTGAAAGTTTGGATATAAGTAAAAGAGGAATTGTACTTTTTAGTGGCGAAAACAAAGGCAATGCAGTTACTGCATAGCCGATCTTCGTCTCTGTTTTCGCATATGCAAATTGTTGGTTTTCTCGTGCGAAGGCTTATATAAGACACCCATTTTAAATAAGACTAGAGGGACAAGAAATCGATAGAATTCAATTTAAAGTCCCAAAATAGACACCAGGTGGTAAAACAATACATCACAAAACATAACAAAACGTTTATTCTGACAACGCACTTGAAGAACCAGATAAAAAGCCATAATAAATGCTTATATTTCATTTCTTTGCAAATTTCAATCAGGCCTTCTAACGTTTCTATTTTTTTTATTATATTTCTATTTATTTTTTTATTGATATGTTGGTTGGTTGATTGGGGTTAAACGTCCCACCAACAGCTAAGGTCATATGGAGACGGGGCCTCGGTTTATAGTCCCATCCGACGGACTGGAGAAGCCAGGATTCGAACTTGCGACCCCATAACCACTGCACCACGGAGGCTTCTTTTATTGATACGAGGATGATCCAAAAATGATTGAGACTTTTCTCTTGTTTCATAAACCTTATTGACTGGCTCAGGTTAACTACTTTCGTTCACTAGATACACATCTTACCTCTCTACGGGGCGTATTTTATCAAATTTGCTCATCAACTTTGGTTGCTATGGTTATTTAAGAACCACTCTTGCAGTGCCTATGGCCACCAGTTGTCCTTTCGAACAAACTTAGTCTTTATAAATGTAGCTATGTCACAAATTTAAAAAATGGCATCTTATAATAATTGAGTATTGCCTATGTTAACATTCATCTCTGAAATAGTTTGCTTTGGTCATTTCGAGTCTTGCTCTAGTGACTGAGATGTGGTTGCCTAGCAACCATTTTCCTCTATAAATTCTGGATTATAGCATTTTTCAAATTCTATCGTTGCTAGGCAACATACGAAAGGGTCAGGTGTCCCTTTTGCCATTCAAATGTAATATTTATCCCATAATTGTTCAGTTCAAGGTTAAAAACAATTTATTGTGTCATGTATACACAGGTTATAAGATATTTCTCACCCCTAACCCCCAAATCCTCGATTATTTTCGCAACTAAAACCCAACTTTTCTCGCAAAAATGCTCAGCCTATTTGAATTATCAGCTGTATGTAAGTGATATTTGCAGAGCATAAAGCTAGTTATGAACACTATAAAAACAGTGTGCCATGATTGGAATTTTTCTCAACAGTTGCCATGGCAACCCATTTTATGCACATAAGTACCACGTGGCCAAGGACATTTGACTCACATTCTCTCGTTGCTAGGCAACAGAAGGTAGCTGTCTTCATGTGAATTTTAACGGGTGTATCGAATGCACATTATATTGAGCAATTTTAACAAGATATTTACAATAAGCCAAGTTTATTTACACAGAGATAATTCAAAAAGTCTCAATCATTATTGGATCATCCACGTATGTGGATAAACGCATCGAAGCAATGTGATTGGCTAGAAATTAGAATAATGTGTTTCAGTAGGAAATGACCACTTCTTTCCGAAAGTTCTATTTGTAATTGACAATTCATTGGCGTTATACGAAGAATAATCATGTTAAACTTCGCATCTTTAAACATTTCAACGCAGGCAAAAATGAACTGTCGATGTCCTAGTCTTTAAAATGACGACAAAGAATAGTAAAGCATGAAACATTTATTTCAAATTAAATAATCTTACCCGGAAGTACAAAACTGAAATCGTTTCTTTCGGTATAATTAAAACATTTTCCAATGTCAAGGTCATAGTCGAACACTTTCGGCATCCGCTCATCGTAATCATAGATATTATAGATGTAGTGTCCATTCTGTAACAAGTAACATATTATTGGTGCCGTTAAAAGGATGCCAGAATTAAATAAGATAAAAATAAAATAGATCTTTTATGTTGTATATCTATTCTAATCAAGAGCTTCATCGTAATACTACTATAACTACATGTACTACTTAGTATCATTCTCAAGCATCGCTAACTCGGTATTATAGATCTTGTGAAATTTAACATTCTGAAACAAATACGATTTGGTGCCGTTATAAGGGTACAAAACCATGCAATATGTTTCCCTTTTTCCCCATAATTAGCAGGTGTATCATCGAACATTCTAGGTTTTTGCTTATCATAATCATAGATGGAATGTTCATTTTCAAATAAATCTTAACTGTTAGTGTGAGAAGGATGCCAGCATCGTTATCATGAATGAAGAAAATGTTTTCATTTATTTATCATGGTCTCAGACTTTTTATCATTGTAGCCAAACTTAAAAAAGCCAAGCGGTTGACGAGGTAAATGCAGTTTTCTTAGTGTAGCTGATAATATTAATTCTTGCATAGATATCTATGCACATAGCTGTTTGAGGCCGTTTTCGATTGGTCGAAAGCCGTGTTCAAACTGCAAAACCCATGTTCAAATAATGAAATTCACGTGCCGTTTGAACATGGGTTTTGGCCGACGTCATTGGTCAATGCGACGTGACGTCATGTGTTTTGTAGAAACAAAATGGCCGACGTTGAAGAAGCTCCGCGGTTTTCGGTGAATTTTTACGTTGTTAATGTTATTTTCATGAGATTTTAAGTGGATCAGAGTGAAAATGCAAGAATAGCGATCAACCATGGTTTGTTTCAGTGTTCAAACATTCGCTGGATCACTCGGAAGGTGTTTGAACACGCGGCCTGCGGCCTTGTGTTCAAACACCTTCCTCGTGATCCATCGAATGTTTGAACACTGAAAACCATGGTTGATCCCTATATTTTAGTACTGACGATTAAATACTTATAACCCTTGCAGATGAAACGGTTGAATAATGTTCAACAAGTTCTAAGAAACAAAAATTATCAAAATCATATGACATGAATTTTTCAACTTACAAAACCAGCATTTATCTCCAACATAACAGGCATTCCGAACGATGGTATATCGGGTAGGAGCGCTGTATAATCTGGCTGCAAAAGGAAGTTTGTCGTTGAAATAATATCTTAACAAGAGGGCCAGTGGTCCTGATATCGCTCACCTGAGATTGATCTTTGATAAATGACCTTTGGTTGAGGTCATGTTGGTCAAGTTGAATAGTAAACTTGACCTCTTATACTCACATAGTTATTAATACTGTAAACTGTCTGTGTCTACCAATTTTCAGATCACAGGCTAAAAAATCTTCTGGAAAATCTAATGAATGTTTCTACTTTTTCCCATTGAAAAACCTATAACAATATTTGGTCTTGCTGTTAAATAGGCCAAGGTCATCCCAATGTCAGGATTAATATAAAATATGATAGACCAGAGTCTCTCATGCTGCATACCCAGTTTCATTGAAATCGGTCAATCGATTCCAAAGAAATATTTTAACAGTTTAGAAACTATTGGCATGGCGGCCATCTTGGTCATGTGACCTAGACAATTTATACAAACATTTGTCTTCCCCCCCACCTTCCTAAGAATGCTCCACAAGTTTGGCTTTGATTGGCCTAGCGGTTTTAGAGGAGAAGACGTTTGAACATTGTAAACGACAATAACAACGTCAACAAAAACTACAACGACTGACGACGGAGCATGGATCTTCAATAAGCTCATCTTGTGACCCTAACGGCTCGGATGAGCTAAAATGAGTAAAGTTTAATTTTATCATTATATATTTTTTATTTTCTATGTATATATTGTTTAGCAAGTGTGGTAAAATAGTCAAACTGCTTTTAATAAAGTGCCGTTTTTGATAAATAACACCATATATCGAATAAATTAAAAACTCGGGATAAATTATAACGTATTTGGCGTAAATTATAACAAATTAGCCGCCGTATGGGAAAACCAACAATCTGCATATTAGGCGAAAACAAAGACGCAGACCAGCTTCGCGGTAAGCGCAAAGCTGATCAGCGCCTTTGTTTTTGCTACACGGATAGGAAAATCCCTCTTCTACTTAAATCCAAAATTTCAAGATTCTAGCCTTTTTCTGTGATTGCATAGGCTGGTTTGTATCGGACCTGGCCGGAAAATCAAATTGTTGGTTTTCTCATGCAAAGGCTCAAATCATGACCACCTACCGTCGCAAAATACCATTCCCATGTAGACCTGGGGTTTCCTAGAGCGTGCGGTGGCCAGTCGTTCCTCTGGGTGATCCATACGTCGCATAGGACATCTCTTACAACTTTCTGAAATGTGAAGACGGTGCATCGTAAGGTAAAGAAAGGTAGGCAATGATCAGGAAATGGCGCCCCGAAAATCGAGGTGGCAAAAACTAAATTAAAAATCAAGCACATACTATGAAAACGTATCGTAAGTCGGGTTAGCAGTAGTTTTCTCAATAGGCAGCCACTCCGTTTCAAAAACTTAACTAAAATATGAAAACATACATAAGGTGTAAACAGCACGAAACTAGTTTTACGGACGCCTAACCTCAGCTTCATCTTCTGCAATGGTTCCAAACATTTAGTTATATTAGTTGTTCTGTCCTCGTGGTGAATCTCAAACTGATCAATGATCCATCATAATCAGTTTGGAAGGGAGGACCATAGTTTATTCTAACACACCTCGCCTATATAGCCAATGGAAAAAAAACGTGTTATATTGTGCAACAATTTCACTGGGCGAATAAGCGTGACGTTACTTTGCGGCATTTGTGACGTCAGCTATCCCACAAAGCAGCGTTAGACGGTGAAACGTCGTTTTAGCGCACAACAAACGTAATAAGTGTGTGTAAATACCAGCATTACAGTCAAATATTTGGCGGGATATCTGCAATGCAATGGCGGAAAGCTGAACAATTTCGACGGTTTCAGCAACATTTATTCCGTTTATTGTGTGTTAGAATCGAAATAGATCAGCCCAAGTGCGTGAATTGTTGAGTAATAATTCACTGTTTGTCGGTCAGTTGTAAGAAGATAAATCACTCGCGCTACGCGCTCGTGATTTGATCTTCTTTACAACTGACCTCCAAACAGTGAATAATTACTCAACAATTCACTGCTAGAGCTGATCTATTTCTTAAGTTTAAGCTGTTTATCATGATTGTTAACAGCGTTTAATACAACGAGTATTGTACTGTACAATTGGAAAGAAAATAAAATTGTGTTATGAGGCTTGGTTAGGGGATTAGGCAATATCCCATATCCCAAAATAAACCGTCCAAAATATTCCATATCCCCAAATTAATTTAACTCGTCCCCCCCCCCCCCCCCAAAAAAAAAAAAAAAAAAAAAAAAAAAATCCAATATCCCATATCCCCAAATTCCTGAATATCCCATATTCCAAAATAAATAGGGCCAATAGCCCATATCCCAAAATAAAAATGGATATCCCATATCCCAAAATACTCTAAACAAGCCTCTGTTATGGTATGTTATGAACTGGGAATATTGTTTGAAAACTGAAAGACGGTCGCAAGCAAAATTGATGAAAATGTCCTACCGTTCCTTCATAGTTATACTTTGTCTTATCAAAGTAGAAGAATTCCTTAGATGACCGTATCCGGACGTGTGTAGGATCAGCGTTCCTGACGTCAAAACCTACGTCACTTATATTAGCAACGGAACAGTTACCACGCAGCTGGTCAACAATATAGGCAACACCTGATAAAAGATAGTCGTCCTTAGTAAGTACATCTGAGAGAGATATTTTTAACACAAAGATGACCGTATCCGGACGTGTGTAGGATCAGCGTTTTTGACGTAAAAACAACGTCACTGATATTAGCAACGGAGCAGTTGCCGCGGATCTGGTCTACTATATATGCAACGCCTGAAATGATAGGAGTTATATATATGTGGAAAAACTAATTCTTGATATATATAAAAATGACCGAATGCGGACGTGTGTAGGGTCAGCATTTCTTACGTCAAAACCAACGTACGTCACTGATATTGGCAACGGAACAGTTGCCGCGGATCTGAGCCCGAGGTTATCAAACTTTTTTCATGCTCAGCTCAGCTGAGCTGGAAATTTAAAGTGCTCAAAAATACTGAAATAGCCAAAATAAATCAACATTTCAGGTTTAGATCACCAAATCCTGTAATTTATCCTGCTAATAAATGTTAAAATGCCAACAATTGTTGGCATTTTAACATTTATGAGCAGGATAAATTTAAGTCTCAGCTGAGCTGAGCATAAAAAAGTTTTATAACCTCGGGGCCTGGTCTACTATAGATAAAGAAGCTATCTTGGAAAGGTGGGCAGAACACTTCAATAGTGTGCTTAATCGACCATCAAGCATCAATTAGGATGCAATCGACAGACTTCCACAGATAGAGTGCAATGTTCTGTTAGATGAATGTCCTACCGTTACGGAAACAAGAAAAGCAGTTCTACAACTATCATCTGGCAAAGCCCCAGGTGCAGATGCAATTCCTGCCGAAGTTTACAAGGCTGGGGGGCTACCCATGGCAGAGAAACTGACAGAGTTGTTTCACTGTATGTGGAGGAAGGAGGCTATCCCACAAGAATTTAAGGATGCATCCATAATCCACCTATACAAGCGGAAAGGAAATCCTCAAGTCTGTGACAATCACAGAGGCATCTCCCTCCTATTAATTGCTGGGAAGATACTTGCAAAAATTCTGTTGAATCGTCTGAATGCTCATCTTGATCAGACGGGACTTATCCCAGAAAGTCAATGTGGATTCAGAAAAGACAGAGGGACAATAGACATGATCTTCACAGCAAGACAGCTTCAGGAGAAATGCCAAGAACAGAATGTAGATCTATACATGACGTTTGTTGACCTCACCAAAGCTTTTGACACTGTTAGTCGTGATGGACTCTGGGAAATCATGGCCAAGTTTGGCTGTCCACCCAGATTCATAGCTATGGTGCGGCAGTTTCATGATGGCATGCAGGCACGTGTGCAGAATGATGGAGAGTTCTCTGAACCATTTGAAGTAACAAATGGGGTCAAACAAGGCTGTGTTCTGGCACCAACACTGTTCAGCATGATGTTTTCTGCCATGCTTATGGATGCTTTTCAGGACAGTGACACTGGTTTTCCAATCAGGTACCGTTTTGATGGCAACATATTCAACCTCAGAAGGGTGCAAGCCAAAACTAAGGTCCAGACTGATGTGCTAGATGAGCTCCTCTATGCAGATGATATGGATAAGAATGCCAACACAGAGGCAAAAATGCAAAGAGCCATGGATCAAGTCTCACAGTCATGTGATAACTATGATCTCACAATCAGCACAAAAAAGACAGAGGTTGTACACCAACCAGCCCCCGGAAAACCATATAATGAACCAACCGTCACTGTGAATAGGCAAAAACTGAAAGTTGTTGACAAGTTCACCTACCTGGGAAGCACTCTCTCCAGAGCAGTGCATATTGATGATGAGATCACTGCCAGAATTGCAAAAGCTAGTGTGGCATTCGGAAGACTCCGTGCAAATGTCTGGGAGCGAAATGGAATCAAGCTTGACACCAAGCTGAAAGTCTACAAGGCTGTGGTACTGCCAACCCTCTTGTATGCATGTGAGACCTGGACAGTATACCAACGCCATGCAAAGAGACTTAACCATTTCCACTTAAGCCGTTTGAGAAAGTTGTTAAAAATCAAGTGGCAGGACAAGATTCCAGACACAGAGATCCTGAGGAAAGCAGGGATGCAAAGCATGCATACAGTCTTAAAGCTAGCACAGCTAAGATGGACTGGCCATGTTATAAGAATGCCTGATGCGCGACTTCCAAAGAACGTTTTCTATGGAGAACTACAGGAGGGAAAGCGCTCTCAAGGTGGCCAGAAGAAACGCTACAAAGACACCCTCAAAGCCTCTCTGAAGGATTTCGAAATACCAATGGGGTCCTGGGAACAGACTGCACAGGAGCGATCAAAGTGGCGAGGTCTCATCAACAAAGGAGCAGCTTCTATGAAAAGAAGAGAATCTGTGAAGCTGAAAGAAAGCGAAGAGAGCGCAAAGCCAAAACAAATGTGCCACCAGCAGACTCTATGACATTGACTTGCTCTACTTGCAACCGACAGTTTAGAGCAAGAATTGGCCTAGTCAGCCATCAAAGAACTCACCAACACACATCAGCACTATTCAAGAAATAATGATGGTCTTTCTCATTAGTGAGAGACGAACTATCAGACTATATAAGCAACACCTGAAATGATAGGAGTTATATATATGTACTGACCCAGTATAGTTATGTGGGATCATAAGAATCTTACATGAGTGTCACGTATGGATAGACAAATCTGTCCCGAGGGTCACATTTTGGCATCACGAGGCTCGCCAAATTAAGAACATGTCCGTGATGACTGTTTTTCCCTTAAACCCCAGTTTTATATAGAAAAAATGGGGTTTGCAGAGGTATACAACAACAAAAGCGATTCATATGAGAAATACTTGTGGTAAAGTCATGCATCTGGGTATGTGGGTTTGGCCCATAGAAACAAAATACACAAATATACACAATTACAAAATCTGACCCTATATCTGGGTTCCAATGCGATTGACCCTGTATTCGTGGCCTGGTGGCTCCATCTATTCAGATCCCGTTAACAATATGATATTTCTATGATGCAAATAAATTTATCTTTAGATAATCATCAGGATTACATTTCGGTGTAATATAAACCCCATATACACTTTTATGTAGTAAAAATGGGGTATGCAGGGGTATACCTATTTTTCTCATTTTTGCTCCAAAACATAGATTGTGGGTACTCTTTAGAACCGCTTCGGCGAGGCGGTTCTAACGTGTACCCACAATCAATGTTTTGAACTAACATTATAAAAATATGGTTTTTTTCTGCTAAAAAAAAAAAAAAAAAAAAAAGAAAAAAAAAAACACACACTCAAAAAAAAAAAAAAAATGTTAGAAATGTTAAATGTCTGTATATTACATGTGTATGTTTTCGTAATGTTTTCGTAATGTCTAAATGATTACCTGTGGTAAAATCGTGTATTTGTGTCTGAGGGTTTGGCCCATAGGGAGAGTAGCCCATCGGAGTTAAGTCAAATCGTACCAGGTTCATAGAATAATCGTAATATTCCTGGAAAATAACAATACTTGTAGTGCAAAAATGTAATTATTTATAAAATGTGAAATTCCTGTTTTAACGAGTATCCTCAATGTGTGTATAAGAGAATTAAGTAAACCACTACAACCCCCAGTTTTTCTACATAAAAGTGGGGTTTACGAGGCTTTACATTTCACGTACATGTTTTCCTGATGGATGTGCTTGTAAGCCCCGTCAAAAACCGTGAAAAGTATGTTTTGTAAATTTTGCAATAATTACCCCCTTAAACCCCTCTTTTACATAGTGAAAATGGGGTTTGCAGGGATATACCTTTTTTGTTAATTTTGATCCAAAACATAGATTGTGGGTACTCTTACGATCTGCCTCGCCTAGGCGGTTCTAACGTGTACTCACAACCTATGTTTTTAGCAAATATTTTGAACATATCAAAAAAATTTCCAGTGAATTTTATTTTAAAAAACAAAACAAAACACAAAAACAAAAAACAAATAAATAAATAAATAAATAAATAAATAAATAAATAAATAAATAAATAAATAAAAAAGTTCTCTGTATATTACATGGACATGTTTTCGTAATGCAACAAAACTTTCTTTAACCACTCAATGTATGTGAGTGTAACTATTTCCATATCAATAAATGTGTATATTTGCAGAATAAACGCACATAACCAATACAAGCCCATGTAATGTATACCCCTTATACCCCACGATTATTTAGTAAAACTAAGATATGCAGTGGTATGCATGTTTTCTTTATGATCCAAAGCATACTAGTTTGTGGGTACTCGTTAGAACCGACTCGGCGAGGCGATTCTAACGTGTACCCATATTCAACGTTTTGAGTAAAAATGTCAAAACTATCGTAACTGTTTTCTTTCCGAATAAAATTTTTATTTTCTCAGTATAAAAAAATCTCTTTATATTACATAGGTAATTTTTCAACATACCTTGATACCACCAATTGCATGGTTATCCAAGTCTAAGATTTCGGCTGTAAAATGGAACTGGTTAACAGGGGTAGGTAGTGGTTTTGTCTGCTGTCTACCAGGACAATAGGCTCCTTCTGGCGTCTGCAAAAACGAAAACGTTTCATTTTGATTAATTATATTAAAAACACGTTAAGTCTGTCTTAATTCCACTGCGAGCCGGTTCTAACGTGTACCCACAGTGTATGTTTTGGATCAAAATGAAAAATAGGTATACCCCTGTCAACCCCAGTTTTGCAAGATAAAATTGGGGTTCAAGGGGGTATACTTTTCAAGGGCAAGTTTTCGTAATGATATGTAAATACATACATACAAAGATACCCATATACCACTTGCCTCAAATACCGTTACCAATACTGATAAAGATGGTTCGAAGTCAATGAAGTCATCATAGTGTTCGAGGTTACGTGCTCGGATCTGCCTCCCTCCGAATCTGACACCATTTAACACATTTACATGTAAAACTGTATGCTCCCAAAGATACCCAAATACTACTTACCTCAAATACCGTTAAATCTATCAGAGATGTTTTGAAGTCCATGAAGTCGTAATAGTGTTCGAAGTATTGTGCTCGGATCCTGACACCCTTAAACACATTTATATGTAAAAAGTTTATGCTCCCAAAGATACCCATATACTACTTACCTCAAATACCGTTAAATCTGACAGAGCTGTTTTGAAGTCCATAAAGTCGTAATAGTGTTCGAAGTATTGTGCTCGGATCCTGACACCCTTAAACACATTTATATATAAAAAGTGTATGCACCCAAAGATACCCATATACTACTTACCTCAAATACCGTTAAATCTGATAAAGATGTTTTGAAGTCCATAAAGTCGTAAAAGTGTTCGAAGTTATGTTGTGGTATCTGACCCCCTCCGTTCCCACTGACACCTTTGATATGGGCTCGAACAGGAACCTGCTGTTCTGGGTACTCAGTCGTTGTCCATCCGGGCACTGCGAAAAATGAGCCGCCGCATCAGAAAACCAACAATTTGCACATGCGAAAACAAAGGCGCAGACCAACAACGCAGTGTCCGCGAAGCTGATCGGCGCCTTTGTTTTCGCTACACGGATAGTACAATCATTGTTCTTCTTAAATCCGATATTGCAAGCGTCTATTCTGCTTCTGTGACTGTACAGCCCGGTTTGTGTCAGACCTGGTCGGAACCCAAATTGTTGGTTTTCTCACGCACAGGCACAAATAGTATTTACATGAGACGGTACAAAACCATTCGCTATTTTCGACCGTGCTCATCAGCAAAATAATAGTCTCCTTTCAGAGTCTTCGATAGAATGGCTAAGGATGAGTTTTTTTGATGTAGAACGTCCACTGCCAACAGCTAAGTTCAAGTTGGGACGTTTCATCACGAAAACATGTCCGTGTAATGTATACCCCCTTGAACCCCACTTTTATATAGCAAAACTGGGGTATGCAGGGGTTTACCTATTTTTCTTATTTTTGCTCCAAAACATAGATTGTGGGTACTCGTTAGAACCGCCTCGGCGAGGCGGTTTTAACGTGTACCCACAATCTCTGTTTTAAGCAAAAATAAGAAAAATATCAAAATATTCCTGATGAAAATTTTCAACTTTTACAGCTGAAAAATTCTCTGTATATTGCATGGGCAAGTTTTCGTAATGAATATCAAACTGTTATAGACATGCCTGACGGAGACAGATTACAAGTACTATGTGCTGAGACAATATAATCTTATTTTGCTTTCTGCAAGTTCAAAAATGCATCTGTACATTTACCCCAAAGGCATGTTCAAAGGTACAAGTAGGCAAAGATCAGGAAAAGGCGCAATCAGAGAAAGATTCCCACTCCAAAAACCGAGGTGGGAAAAAACCAAAGTAACAATCAGGTACTTATACCATTAAAACATTTCGTAAGCCGAATAAGCAGCTATTTTCCCAATAGGTGGCCACTCAGTTACCTTAACTTAACTAAAAATATGAAAACACACATAAGGCGCCAACAGCACAAAATAATTTGGTATTTTTAGACCGAGCCCTTTCCAGGAATATGCAAGCTGGTCAAACGCTTGTAAAATCATTATCAATTGATTAGGGCTTATTTATCGCAAATTTATCAGCTTGTTAACGCTTTTCCTGAATCTGCGGAAAGGGAATATGATATGGATTGAATGTAATCAAATTTTGATGACCGTTCGAAAATGTTCACAGTAGAATGTGCAATATCATAGCCATATTATCCCTACAAGGAGGCTAAAGATCTAAAGATCTTTAGATACATACCACTAAAATACCAGTCTACCAGCATAATAGACCCGCCAGGGAATTGAACACACGATCTCCATAGATTACACTGTATACCTCGAATCGACACCGTGTTTATCCACTGTTCGCTGTTGTTGCTGGAGAACCGTAACGAACCTCCGGGGCTGAACATAACCGCTTGGTTGCCCACCGTGTGACCGAAGAGGAACAGGCGGGAAGAATTGGTGAGAGTTTCCACCGTGCAAGATACTGAAATTTACAGTATATTTTACTATGAACGGTTTCGAATACTATTAGACATGGACATTTTGACCGGAAGTAATACGTTATGTTGTCTACGGTGCAAGGCAATGAAATGAAAATCTAATGGGCATGTTACAAAAACAGAAAGTGACAAAGCAAAATCGTGAAGAATAACATCAGAATAACTTATCCGTGTGATATATACATAGAGATTCGGCCCTCGGGCTGATACGAGATTCTCGGGCTGATACGGGATTCGAGGGTTGATACGTGGGTACGATATGAAAATTGTCATATCGTAATCTTTTTATCATATATTTTAATTCATGACCATGTTTTCCCTTTCTTTGTTTTATTTATTTATTTATTTTATTTTATTTTATTTTATTTTATTTTATTTCATTTTATTTTATTTTATTTTGACATACCGCCAAAGCGTGCAGTAGAGCGCATATTATTTCCATATTAGCACAAATTAAAAAATCGTCTCGACATGACAAAATACTGTTGCCTGTGACATAAAACCACAATCCAAACAAATCTAAACTGCCTGCGGTACACTACCAAATATTTATTTTTTTTTTTTACCTAATGAACTCAATACAATAGGAGCCGAGTGCTCCGAATATAATTTTATTAGCCAATCATTTGGTGATACGGCTTTTTCACACTAGGGATGATATGGGTCACGTGGGTATGTGACTCTTGTCTGTATCGCATATGCAAAAAGAACATATTTTGTAGTAAATATATAATAAACCCTTATATCCCACTTTTATATAGCAAAACTGGTGTATGCATGGGTGTGCCTATTTTTCTTATTTTTGATTCAAAACATAAATTGTGGGTACCCACAATTTATGTTTCGAACAAAAATAAGAAGAAAAAAAATAAAGAAAATTCTGCTGAAAATTTTAATTTTTATCACTGAAAGAAATCTCTGCATATTGCATGGGAAAGTTTTCATCATGGCAAGGTTCTCAGGTGAGCATGATAATCATTAAAATGGGGACGTTGCATTTAGAAAAAAAAATATCGAGCTCTCCATTAACATCTATTTCAGCCGAACCATGAGAAAACCAACATTGTGGTTTTTGGTTTTTGAACAGGCATGGCACTATCCCATCAAAGCTGTACTACCAACAGTTGTTGGCATTTTAACATTCATTAGCAGGATAAATTTATTCTCAGCTTATCTGAGCATGAAAAATATTGATAGCCTCGGGCCCAGGTTGATTTCATGTACATGTACCTACCTCCAGCTATATCGTCTCTGTCAATGTGGTACAGCTCATTGGTGTTGAAGTTGTATATGTTCTCGGATCTAGCACCTACAGGAAGAGAATACAATCACAACTACAATATATAGTATGATTTTTGTTTGTTTGTTTTGAGGCTTAACGTCCCAGTCAACACATTTTCAGTAATGTCAGGACGGAACCACCGCTTGCTGGGTTCAACAAGTACTGTAGGGTGTTAATGTGTCTTGCCCAAGGACACAACACGGTGACGTCTGTGGGGATCGAACCAAGGACCTCTCAATTCGGAGTTCGACAATCTACCACTATGCCACCGCGCTCCCTATATCTAGTAAGAATAATTTGCTGAAAAAAGTGTGTGACAGTTTGTTTGTCTGACAATTCGGAGTTCGACGATCTACCACTATGCCACCGCGCTCCCTATATCTAGTAAGAATAATTTGCTGAAAAAAGTGTGTGACAGTTTGTTTGTCTGACAATTCGGAGTTCGACGATCTACCACTATGCCACCGCGCTCCCTATATCTAGTAAGAATAATTTGCTGAAAAAAGTGTGTGACAGTTTGTTTGTCAGACATTTCGGAGTTCGACGATCTACCACTATGCCACCGCGCTCCCTATATCTAGTAAGAATAATTTGCTGAAAAAAGTGTGTGACAGTTTGTTTGTCTGACAATTCGGAGTTCGACGATCTACCACTATGCCACCGCGCTCCCTATATCTAGTAAGAATAATTTGCTGAAAAAAGTGTGTGACAGTTTGTTTGTCTGACAATTCGGAGTTCGACGATCTACCACTATGCCACCGCACTCCCTATATCTAGTAAGACTAATTTGCTGAAAAAAGTGTGTGACAGTTTGTTTGTCTGACAATTCGGAGTTCGACGATCTACCACTATGCCACCGCGCTCCCTATATCTAGTAAGAATAATTTGCTGAAATAAGTGTGTGACAGTTTGTTTGTCTGACAATTCGGAGTTCGACGATCTACCACTATGCCACCGCGCTCCCTATATCTAGTAAGAATAATTTGCTGAAAAAAGTGTGTGACAGTTTGTTTGTCTGACAATTCGGAGTTCGACGATCTACCACTATGCCACCGCGCTCCCTATATCTAGTAAGAATAATTTGCTGAAAAAAGTGTGTGACAGTTTGTTTGTCTGACAATTCGGAGTTCGACGATCTACCACTATGCCACCGCGCTCCCTATATCTAGTAAGAATAATTTGCTGAAAAAAGTGTGTGACAGTTTGTTTGTCAGACATTTCGGAGTTCGACGATCTACCACTATGCCACCGCGCTCCCTATATCTAGTAAGAATAATTTGCTGAAAAACGTGTGTGACAGTTTGTTTGTCTGACAATTCGGAGTTCGACGATCTACCACTATGCCACCGCGCTCCCTATATCTAGTAAGAATAATTTGCTGAAAAAAGTGTGTGACAGTTTGTTTGTCTGACAATTCGGAGTTCGACGATCTACCACTATGCCACCGCACTCCCTATATCTAGTAAGAATAATTTGCTGAAAAAAGTGTGTGACAGTTTGTTTGTCTGACAATTCGGAGTTCGACGATCTACCACTATGCCACCGCGCTCCCTATATATAGTAAGAATAATTTGCTGAAAAAGTGTGTGACAGTTTGTTTGTCTGACAATTCGGAGTTCGACGATCTACCACTATGCCACCGCGCTCCCTATATCTAGTAAGAATAATTTGCTGAAAAAAGTGTGTGACAGTTTGTTTGTCTGACAATTCGGAGTTCGACGATCTACCACTATGCCACCGCGCTCCCTATATCTAGTAAGAATAATTTGCTGAAATAAGTGTGTGACAGTTTGTTTGTCTGACAATTCGGAGTTCGACGATCTACCACTATGCCACCGCGCTCCCTATATCTAGTAAGAATAATTTGCTGAAAAAAGTGTGTGACAGTTTGTTTGTCTGACAATTCGGAGTTCGACGATCTACCACTATGCCACCGCGCTCCCTATATCTAGTAAGAATAATTTGCTGAAAAAAGTGTGTGACAGTTTGTTTGTCTGACAATTCGGAGTTCGACGATCTACCACTATGCCACCGCGCTCCCTATATATAGTAAGAATAATTTGCTGAAAAAGTGTGTGACAGTTTGTTTATCACGATGTTTTCTCTCTTTTTATAGCTTTATAGAGAAGGAAGAGGAGAAGAAGAAAAAGAAGAAGGAGGAGAAGAAGAAGAAGAAGAAGAAGAAGAAGAAGAAGAAGAAGAAGAAGAAGAAGAAGAAGAGTGTGATTGTTCATATACTGGTAGCTGAAATGAATATTAAGAAATCGAATTTTATTCTATAGAAAAACATGGGTGGATTGCTGAACAAATATCTTCCTTTCGAGATTTCTTTCGAAGTTTTTGCTGCATTAAAAGATGAATTATTTTCATTCTATGGACTTAATTTGAAACGTTTTAACTATAGTTGACATACATGGTTAAAAAAAGAATTACCGCTTTTGGTTATATGTGTCGCCGCCCTTTTATTTGTATAGTCATACCATTCTGTATAGTCTATGGTATAATTTCTGTTGACGATGTTGGCTTCCAAATGCACCTCATACACCGAATATTGGGATAAATCTGGTCTCTTTGGATCTAACATTAAGGACAAAGACAGTCATATTTGTGACATTTTAAAATTCAATATCCGGAAAATACGTCCGTGACATGTATACCCCCTTGTACCCCACCTTTACATAGAAAGGTGGGGTTATATAGGGATTTTGTCCGTAAGTTTAAATCATTAACTCAGAGAATCTTAATATATTCTGTGAGAATAAATATTCAGTATAATTTCTGCTGACAGTATTGGCCTCAACATGAACTTGGCCTCAACACATGATCTTGAACAAAATCTGGCATATTTGGGTAGAAACCTAGCACATTCAACATTGATCACAAAATAGATGTATATATTGAAATGTCATTGTATTTGGAAGTAAGATTTAAAAGTTGATACATGTTAAAATGCGAATTTAAGTTCCATTGCAAACGGCATTGCAACTTCTCTTACAGTTATTGCAAATCTCAAACATCACTTTCTGCTTTCCTCGTTTTATATGCGTTTAAATAAACCATAAACACAACAACACTATTCTTTAAGCATAGACCATTCGTATTACGAATATTTTCTCTTGTCAAAGCTATATCAAGATGCTGGCATCAACTTACCATTGTTTCCTGGTTTAAACTGTCCCAGAGTACAGGGTGAAGTCTCTGATACCGACAGCCCGATTAGACAAGACGCCAAGATTAATCTGAGTAAAAAATTAACTTCTGTTATATAGTAAACATATATGACGCACAAAGACATCATGACAACCTAAAAGGCATCCTAAATCCAATTTCATTAGGTCCGTGCAATACTCGTAAATATACAGGTTTTTCTTAAGTTGTATAAATACTGGAAAATTTTCGGTAGACTATTTTGGATATTTTTCTTTTTTTTGCTCAAAACATAGATTATGGGTACAAGTTAGAACCGCCTTGGCGAGGCGGTTCTAACGAGTACCCACACTCTATATTTTGGAGAAAAAAAACAGAAAAATGGGCATGCCCCTACAGACCCCAGTTTTGCTAAATAAAAGTGGGGTACCGAAGGGGAAATACTTTTCCTGGGCATGTTTTCCTGATGAATGAACAATGTTAACGTCACACATATAGGACAAAGAATTGATTTGCGTGCGGCAGAACTTTAGCGGAAGTTCGCCAACCGATATGTTTTGAAGGCGTAATAGCTTCTGGTAGCTGGAACCAGCTGGTTATGCCGTGGCAGATTCAAAACCTTTAAAAACATGATATGACAGAATCCTACCTCACAAAAGCATCCATGTTAATTATACCCTGGGTATCACCATATTGTTTCATTATCAACAGCTGAGATTAGCTTAGGACGGGATATGAATAAAAATGTGTTGCGGTATGCGATAAAGCAAAAATAGAGAGAAAATCAATGTCAAAGAATCGAGAGTAGGATCAACCTAATTTAGTGTGGCTCATGACTTAATGCCACGCGGGGATGTACACGTATATGGAAGTTCAAACAAATGTTAAGTTTACTGCTAACAGTTCATATAAGTTAGAAATTCCGCCGTTATTTCTAAATATGCACCCTGGACTTGGGTTTTACACAAGGCGGGATGCCTCTTCACATCAGCATCTGATTGTCCTTGACATAGTTATATACAAGAACATGCTGCTTAGACTGTGTGGGAACGTTGAAACATACATGTCATGTCTTTCTTGTTCAAATATATCAAATGACGTACAGATACAGGTTTTGCCGGACCCTAGATAAGCATACAAGTACATGAACGTGATGTTATCAAATCATGATACATTTGTGTAATCATTTTGATAAACTTGGTTTGATAAATTACGTCTTGTTATTCGTACCAATTTAGTCGAGATCAGGTTTCGATTTACGCTGAAATACATGTATATTTCGTCAAAATTCTTTGACTTCGAATGCGACTGACATGAGAATGAACATCACGAAGACTGCCCCCTGCAGTATACAGCCAGCAATTTTACACCTTCAAAATTAATGGAAATTTCAATGGAAAACTGATGATCAATATATTTGCTAAAAACAAAATGTACCTTTAGTTACTAATGTTTACCTGTAATAGATGTTTTGTTAAAAATAAGAACAGAAAAATCATCAAAATTACTGATTTTTATTTTTTAATTTTGCATCACTAAACATCTCTGTATATTGCATAGGCTTGTTTCCGTTAAGGAGAAGTCAGCAACAACATCAAACTTCTGCCTAGTAAAGAGGAACTCAATACAACATAAGTACATTTGTACAGACAAGCGAGAAACTTCATTGTTGGTGAAATGTGAAATAAATGTCAGCGTGTTCACAACCATGCAAATTAAAACAAATTGCATTCATCAGGAAAACATGTCAGTGAAAAGCATGTCGCCTTAAACCCCACTTTTATATAGAAAAAATGGGGTTTTCAGGGGTACACCTATTTTACTTTTTTTGCTCCAAAACATAGATTGTGGGTGCTCGTTAGAACCGCCTCAGTGAGGTGGTTCTAACGTGTACCCACAATCTATGTTTTGAGCAAAAATAAGAAAATATCCAAAACTTTCCACTGAAAATTTTCATTGTTTACAACTTTAAAAATCTCAGTATATTGCATGGGTAAGCTTTCGTAATGGTTACAAATCTACATGTGGTTACAAATCTACATGTGGTTACAAATCTACATGTGGTTACAAATCTACATGTGGTTACAAATCTACATGTGGTTACAAATCTACATGTGGTTACAAATCTACATGTGGTTACAAATCTACATGTGGTTACAAATCTTCATGTGGTTACAAATCTACATGTGGTTACAAATCTACATGTGGTTACAAATCTACATGTGGTTACAAATCTACATGTGGTTGCAAATCTTCATGTGGTTACAAATCTACATGTGGTTACAAATCTACATGTGGTTACAAATCTACATGTGGTTACAAATCTACATGTGGTTACAAATCTACATGTGGTTACAAATCTACATGTATGTAATATCTACAGCAGCCGTCCGGCTTGCAAATTTCACATATCGAGCTTTTCAAAATACCGCGGGACGCATAACCCAAGTTGCAAACTCAAAGGGCTACACACAAAAACTGACCACAGCTTATGTACTGATTTAAAAGAATTACGTGCGTACTTTTATACTTTTTTGCAATTTCGACCCTTTTAACGCATATATAAAATAAATTCTCTCAAAACATACAAGCAAAAAATTTATTAGCTCACCTGAGCCGAAAGCTCACAGGTGAGCTTATAGTATACCCATGCTCCGGCGTCCGTCCGTCGTCCGTCCGTCGTCCGTCCGTCCGTCGTTCACAATTTCAAAGATCTTCTCCTCTGAAACCGCTTGGCCAATCAAAGCCAAACTTCATGTGGAGCATCCTTAGGAAGGGGAATCGAAACTTTATATAAATGGTCTAGGTCACATGACAAATATGGCCGCCATGGCTATAAATAGCAAAAACCTTTAAAAATCTTCTACTCCAGAACCAGTGGGCAGATTTCCACGAAACTTGGTATGTAGCATCGGGGACGCGGGCCCATCATAGTTTATATACATCATTACCCTGGGATGACCTTGACCTATTTTACGGCAAGGTCAACTTAGGTCGCCAATGCATTTGAATGGTAAAAAATGGTAAAATGCTATTTAATGGGTAAAACTTACTTGGAATAGGCAAATGGACAGAAGATTAATGTTAATGGAAAATTTTAGCCCCTGGGGGTTGTCTGCCCCTGCCCCGGGGCTATATACATGTATATGACCATCATATTCAAACATCATCTTCTCTGAAACCGCTAGGCCAATCAAAGTCAAACTTCATGTGGAGAATCCTTTGGAAGGGGGAATGAAAGTTTATATAAATGGTCAAGGTCACATGACTAAAATGGCCGCCATGGCTATAAATAGCAAAAACGTTTAAAAATCTTCTTCTTCAGAACCAGAAAGCCTATGATTTTGAAACTTGGTGTGAAGCATCTGGAAATGGAGCTCTACAAAGTTTATATAAATCATGACCCTGGGATGACCTTGACCTATTTTACGGCAAGGTCAACTTAGGTCAACCATGCATTGGAATGGGAAAAAAATAGGAAAATGTAATTGAATGGCAGAAAACTTGCTAGAAATGAGCAAATGGACAGAAAATTTATGCTTACGAAAATATTTTATGCACAGGGGTTGTCTGCCCCTGCCCCGGAGCTATATACATGTAGATGACCATAATATTCAAACAGCTTTTTCTCAGAAACTGCTTAGCTAATCAAAGCCAAACTTTATGTGGAGCATCCTTAGGAAGAGGAAAAGAAAGTTTATATAAATGGTCAAGGTCACATGACCAAGATGGCCGCCATGTCTATAAATAGCAAATTTTTTTAAAAATCTTCTTCACCAGAACCAGAAGGCCTATGATTTTGAAACTTGTCATGAAGCATTAAGGAACGGAGGTCTACAAAATTTGTATAAATCATGACACTGGGATGACCTTGACCTATTTCACGGCAAGGCCAACTTAGATCGCCCATGCATTTGAATGGAGAAAATTGTTAAAATGTCATTTGAAGGACAAAACTTGCAGTTAATTGGCAAATGGACTGAATTTTAATGATTTGAAAAAGACATTGACTCCAAGAGTTATTCTGACCCTGCCCTAGGGTTATATACATGCATTGTACCATTCTAGTCTAACAAGTTTATTGGTTCATGTATATATCTCAGGTCTCAGGTGAGCGTTTACAGGACCATTGGTCCTCTGGTTCATTCTACTACATTCTTTTTTATTTCAAGAGGCTGATATCGTTGTTATGTTGACAACAACAGCACAGTACTTGATTATTATTATATTATATTGAAAAAAAAAATCGGTTTGTCAATTTAATGTACTATGATGACTATGGCTACCTACTGTTATGATTATTATTGCTTTATGTTACATGTATCTACTTATCTAGCCAAATCAGATCATGTATTAATATTGTAGTGACAATTAACCAAATAATTTAAAAGATTACTGGCTGTACGTCTGTCAGCCTTTATTAGACCATTGATGGATTTCGAGTGTACTTATCACACTAACATTTCCGTGTTATGTAAAGCCACATATACCCCAATTTTATATAGTAAAGCTGAAATGTTCAGGGGTAGCATACTTTTCTTATTTTTCATCTAAAACATAGATTGAGTGAACGTACAGAGTTTACTATCGCCCATTCAGTCGTATGCTCTTATGTTCTTTTATTATGCTCCACGCTAGTCCGGCCTGATTAGGAAGCAAAATCTAATAAATGATTCAATATCGTTTTATTTACTATGCCTTTGAATGGTGTTTATTTCTCTGCCTCTCGTTAAAATTGAGTCACAACTTGGTGGGGGGATATCAGGTGCATTTATTATCCTGCTGGTATGTATACACGTACGGATCATGGCCTGTTAATAGTTTTGCAGTTACTTCTTTTCAGAGTTTTTATCGATTCTTATCTTAGTAACCCTTAGTCTGTAGTCTGGTCACTGTCTCTGACTTGAAAGAACATTTACATCAAGAAAACATGTCCGTGGCATGTATACCCCCTTAAACCCCACTTTTATATAGCAAAACTGGGGTATGCAGGGGTATACCTATTTTTCTTATTTTTGCTCCAAAACATAGATTGTGGGTACTCGTTAGAACCGCCTCGGCGAGGCGGTTCTAACGTGTACCCACAATCTATGTTTTGAGCAGAAATAAGTAAAAAAAAATCAAAAATTTTCTGATGAAATTGTCTATTTTTACAGCTGAAAAAATCTCTGTATATTGCATAGGCGAATTTTCGTAATACAAGACATATATTTTTGAGACGGTCCCGTGTTTATTCCTATTCTTCTCATTAGCCCTAGGTCAATAGAATGTCCTGTTAATTCCATGACTAATGAAGAGTAACTTATGTCATTTCCTCTCATAGGAGAATGAACTGCAATAAAAATGTATATAGCATTATGACATGGATAAAATTGTATGTGCCATGAACGGCGTTGAAAGCAGGTTGATTTATGAGACTTTTATCAAACAATGAAATACCCATTAGGATAAGATGTCCTGGTAACACATGTATACTCAGCGCCAATGAAAAGTTGCCACCCCTAAAATTTCAAATTTTCAATAGCAATGGCTGATCACTATCTACGAGGGTGATCCAATAATGAATGGGACTTTTCTCCTATTTCATGAACCCTATTGACTCACTCAAGTTTTCTACTTTCATTTACTAGATACACATCTGATCTCTCTATAGAGCACATTTTATCTGATTTGCCCAACAACTTTGGTTGCTATGGTTATTTGAGAACTACTCGTGCAGTATCCATGGCCACGATTTGTCCTTTGAACTAATATAGTATATTAAAATAGAGCTATGCCACACAGTTTAAAAGAGATAACTGATCATAGTTGAGTATTGTCTGTATAAAACATTATCTCTGAAAGATTTTCCTACAGTTAATTTGGATCTAGTGTTAAGGATCAAGATGTGGTTGCCTAGCAACCGTTCTACTCTATGAATTCTGACTTTAAGCATTTTCTGTGTTCTGTTGTTGCTAAGCAACATAAATCTAAATGGTCAATTGTCTCTTTTGTAATTCATTTGCAATATTTGCATTATAACTTATAATTCCAAGGTAAAGAACCATTAATAATGTCATTTATACTCAGGCTATGATAAATTTCCCACCCCTACCCCCAATTTCGATGTATTTTTTTCGCAAACAAAACCCAGCTTTTCTCATAAAAATGCTCACCCTGTGTAAAGTTTCAGCTGTATACATGTGATATTTGCAGCGCATAAAGCCAACAATGCACTTTATAAACTACAATGTGTCTTTTGTGGATCCTTTGCCACCAGTTACCATGGCAACCAAATTTATGTACATATTACCTACGTGGCCATGGGCTGTTGACTAGCATTCTCTCGTTGCTAGGCAACGGTAGGTTGTTTTCTAGATGTCAAATTTTAGCATTGATTTGAGGTTGCATTATATTGAGCAACAATAATTATTTACTCTCAACAAGCAAATTTTATTTACATAGAAATGATTCAAAAAGTCCCATTCTTTATTGGATCACCCCCGTATGCAATGCAAATGAATGCTAACGTATCTGAAGTTGTGTATTCAGAATGAATCAAATATCGCCATGTAATAATCAACTCTGATTTACTAGTAATTTTTCATTGACAATAAGTATATATCCCCTCCACCCTATCATGTTTCAGTTCGGACATGTTAAACAAGTTCAATGACAAATTGCGATTGACTAGCGTATGGAATCGTGATGTTTTGCGTGTGAATCAGGAAAACATGTCTGTGCAATGTATGTCGACGTAAACCCCACTTTATATAGTAACACTGGAGTATGCAGGGGTATGCCTATATTTCGTATTTTTGGTCCAAAACATAAATTGTGGGTTCTCGTTAGAACCGCCTCGGCGAGGCAATGCTAACGTGTATTCACGATCCATGTTTTGAGCAAAACTATTTAAAATATCTATTTGTTTTCAATGAAAATTTCACTTTTTAAGAGCTGAAAAATAACCCTCTGTATATTGCATGGGAAAGTTTTCGTAATGGGAAGGTGAGGGGGGGGGGTACTTTAATCTGTATACACTGTGTCTGAATTAACTATCAGACAAGAAAAACACAAGTCGCTGATCTTCGTTTTTATTGATGGCTGGAAAACGTTTAAATACTCCTCATGTAATTTTGTATCCATCCAATACTGTCACTGTGATGGAACACAGGGCGCCCCAAGCTTGTCAGCTAAGACGAATTATCCATTTAATCGCAAATGTCTCAAATTAATTTGCCAACTTGTACTTCCGTTTATTGCATGCTAAAGGCAAGTATGGGCAATTAGTTGGGAGTGTTAATTCAACTGAATTACTAGGACGACGTATGGTGGTGAATATTGATGGTAATACATAGGAGGCTTTGTTGGGAGAAACCCGATCATGAAGAGTTTATAAAGCATATTGGAAATACAATAAGAAACCATTTTGCTTACACGAGAATGTAAAGGGAGCGCGGTGGCGTAGTGTTAGAGCGTCGGACTCCGAATCGAGAGGTCCTGGGTTCGATCCCTACAGGCGTCACCGTGTTGTGTCCTTGAGCAAGACACATAAACTCCCTACAGTACTGGTTAAACCCAGGAAGCGTTGGCTCCGTCCCGACATGACTGAAAAATTGTTGATTGGGACGTTAAGCCTCAATACAAACAAAAGAGAATGTAAGGAAAGCGCTTAATACGAAACTCAATAATAATCTTAATTATGTGACTCTTTGCTTTTCAGATACAACTAGTTTTCAGATACTATGCATGTATATTCGTAAAATTCAGTCTGCTTCGTTCGATTCGAAATGTATAATAATTATGAGGAGACTCATGCAAATCCAGTATAAACCAAAAAACCAGCATACCCTGTCAAAGACGAAGTTTGTTAACGAGTTCCTTTGAGTCGACAAATATAGTTTGATTTTTTTTTACCTTGCCGATTTAAGTCAGACCTTGCCGTAGCAAATACACTATATGGCAGAGGTCAAACTGCGCGGTCAAAAAGCCGCGCTGTACAATGTACAAGGAATGATGAGGCACATGTTGGTAGCGTGACACTTTGAACATTACTGATAGGTACACGTGTAATGTCATCACCAAAATGCCTATGTAATGTATACCCACTTTCATATACTAAAATTGGAGTTTACAGAGGTATACAATGTTTCATATTTGAGATCCAAAACAAAGATTGTTTCGTTTCTTTGTATTGACACTTAACGTTCCAGGCTACGCCCTCGGTTTTCAACAATCTTCCGGGACCTAACGAATGTTAATGAATGGAATTCATGTTTGATCCTTATACTATAGGAAGTTGATGTGTTTTGCTCCGCCTGTAGTGATCGAACCAAGGACCTCTATGCCCTCGGTTTTCAACAATCCTCTTGGGACCTAGCGAATGTTAATGAATAGAAAATCAGGTTTTATCCTGATACTATAGGGAGTTAATGTGTTTTGCGCAAGGACACAACACGGTGCCCCTGTGGGGATCGATACAAGGACCTTTCGATTCGGATGCTTTACCACCACGCCGTCGTACTTCTCTTCAAATTGGATTGTGGACACTCGTTAGAACCGACTCACAAATAATGTTTAAAGCAAAAATATTAAAACTATTAAAATATTTATTCAGATATAAAAATCTGTATATTGCATAGGCGGGTTTTCGTAATGTGTCGTGTAATACTCCCATACCATTAGTAGTTTTACATGCGCCACGTTATTACGCCAGACGTCTTTTCTCTGTCTCTTTGCTCTGTCATTGTCACCATTAGTAGTTTAACTTGCGGCACGTTATTACGTTATTACACAAGTGCGTGTTTTCTCTGTCTTTGCTCTGTCATTGTAATTATCTCTGAATCACAGCTGCGTAAAGTATTAGCATCTTGAGTCGCCATCAGCATGCTATTACTGGTTTACGCACATCTTGACAACATAATTAAGCTCATTTAAGACCGGCGTCCCTTTCATGGGACACAGGCAACTAAATAGTCCCAGGAGTGAAGCCACAGAACGCGGCGTCCCATCAGCGGCTATTCTGTTTGTTTGGAGAAATTTCATCGAAAAATTATATAAAAAAATAAAAATCACTTCTAACACCCCTAAAATGAAAGTGGACTAACCCAACTGGTAATGATGGGAGAATCTTTACGTCAAATATGGGTTAAGCTCATATTGGTAGCGTGACATATCAAAATTTTACGCCAAACGAATCTTTGTATATTGCATAGGTGAGTTTTCGCAATGTGTTGTGAAATAATCCCACACCATCAGAAGTTTTACTTGCGCCACGTTATTACGCCAGACGTCTTTTCTCTGTCTCTTTGCTCTGTCATTGTCACCATTAGTAGTTTAACTTGCGCCACGTTATTACGTTATTACACAAGTGCGTGTTTTCTCTCTCTCTGTTCTGTCATTGTAATTATCTCTGAATCACAGCTGCGTAAAGTATTACATTACGGAAACATGTCCATGCAATATACATAGAATTTTTGAGCTTTAAAAATTGAAAATTTTTAGCTGAAAAATTTTGATATTTTTCTTATTTTTGCTCAAAACATAGATTGTGGGTACACGTTAGAACCGCCTCGTCGAGGCGGTTCTAACGAGTACACACAATCTATGTTTTGGAGCAAAAATAAGAAAAATAGGTATACCCCTGCATACCCCAGTTTTGCTATATAAAAGTGGGGTTCAAGGGGGTATACATTACACGGACATGTTATCGTGATGAGCATCTTGAGTCGCCATCAGCATGCCATTACTGGTTTACGCAAATCTTGACAACATAATTAAGCTTATACTGGTAGTGTGACATTTGGAACATGTCAGGTTTTCAGGTTCATTACGAAAACTTGCCGATGCAATATGAGTTGTTTTTTCTACTGTTAAAAATTGAAAATTTCTTTAGAAAAAAATGATGCTTTTTAATATATTTGCTCAAAACAATGATTGTGGGTACTCGTTAGAACCGCCTAGGCGAGGCGATTCTAACGTGTACACACAATGATCCATGTTTTGAACAAAAATAAGAAAATATCATGTTTTTTTTTCAGCTTAAAATTTTCAATTTTTAAAGCTAAGAAATCTCTGTTTATTGCATGGGCAAGTTTTCGTAATGCTAAATCATCATGTCGTTACTGGTTTACGCTTATCTTGACAGTATTATTAAGCTAATACTGGTAGTGTGACAATTTTGCAGATCTTAGAATGTTTGGTATTAGGGCATGCAAGCGTGTATTTTATATGATGAGATCTTTGAGACATAAGGACAGAAACCACATTACAGCGATAGGTTTGTTAGTTGTTTTGTCATAGAAAGTGAATATTGCGTCAACATGATCCGGATCAAGAGGCCGAGGTTCGAATCCCGAGTGAAGCTTGTTGTTTCCTTGGGCAAGACACATTTTGTACTCAAAATACTGTACAATACCGAGAAAGCTGTGGCTTCGTTATGTCATGGATAAAATAGTTGCCTCTGACGTTTAATTACAGTTATAAATGATTAGATTTCAATTCCTGTAACTTCAATACAACACGAAGCGATAGACTTTATACATCATATATTATAGCGACGCTCCTGCGTCGCTCTTATGGTAGAACGTGGAAAAATGTTCTGTCCTATTCTGTTCTTCTGTACATTGATAGGAAAAAAAATCTTTCGTCAACCGGAACCGGAATTCGCCCGGTTAATTTGCATAAATCGTCAGGAAATGTTATTTATTGGTCAGTACTCTCACAAATGACGTCAATGTCAGCCGTTTTGAATTGTTTGACGTCATCGTAACGTTTCAACACACTTATTGATCAATTAACTATATAGTTTGACGTCATCTTGACGTTTTACAACACGCGCTGCATTATACTAATCGGTCAATTAAGTTTCCATGTGTACGAAAGCAACGAAGAGGTATGGAACATATGTGAGCATAGTGAGTGTTCGCAAGATCTCTGAAGACAAATGGTCCTTTTCCACAGATCCCAAAAACTCCTGAACGGACCCCAGGATGAGGAAGCTACCATATATGTAACTCATTTTAAAACCAACTGCGCAATGGGAGTAGAGCGTCGCGACAAAGATAGTGCCTTATTTCATATTATAGATCCACGTTTCGTTGTAACGGTAGACGCGTTCAATTTGTCTTGTATCACAATATTATGTCCATTTCATTGTATTCCATATTCTACTGTGAGAGGAAATGACATATGTTGCTCTTCATTAGACTCAGAATTAGCGGGACATTCTATTGACCTAAGGCTAATGAGAAAAAATAGGAATAAACATTGGGGCTCGTCTCAAAAGTATCTATCTTAAGTCGACCACTGACAATGATTAGACTTAATTAACTCGCTGTCGGGCTCATGGATACTCTGGAAAATATGAAATTTATTAAACTATATAAAGTTAACGCAGTGACTATGTAACGTTGAAAAGGAAATACTCGCAGGATATGTTTTGCCTTTTTGTTTGGTCTGTATTCTCGAGACGCGTATTTTCCTGCGAAACTGCTGAAAAAAGAAAGAAACAGGGAAATAAATATACTACAAAGGCATGGTGAATAAAACGGTATTGAATCATTTATTAGATTTCGCTTCTTAATTAGGTCGGAAAAGTGAGGTTCCTCCTAATATGTGTCCTCTTGTCAGACAGGAAGTCAAATGGAAAATACCCAGATCGCCTAATTAGCATGACGAAAGTGATATTATACTTGATCGAGATTCAAATCCGTGGGTTTATCGAACGGTTTTCACGAAATCGAGCTATAAAAAGGGTATAAAATCGTGAACTAGTCAAAGGGCCGGAGTCGCGGTACTTCTATTTCTCATGGGAAACCGGGATATTAAACCCGTGGCGGAGCCGAGGGACCGAGCTCCGATTGCGAGCCAGGTTCAGCCAATTTAGTGTGGGTGAGGGTGCACAAAATTACCAGTACCAGGCTAATGTCAAATTTTGAAAGTTAAATGAGTTCACGAACCCATCTTAAGTAATACATATCTTTGTTCTTACGCCACGTGACGAGCAAACACATGTGGTCATACAGTTAAAATAGTGCTGAGAAAGAGCATGTTTTTTTTTTCTCAAAAAGCTTTAACCTGGATCCGCCTTACTATTAGAGGTTTGAGGCAGATTGCTCTTATAACAAATTAAATTATCATGTCTTTTTTTCACATGGCTCGAACTTTTCAACGAAGATTTCCAAAATTAAAGAGCACATAGTGCCGATAGAATATTCAATGCTATGTAATTGGTGCTAATGACTAGTTAGGAGTTTTTTTTATCAAGTCTTCTGCCCGCCGTGGCGTTTATCCGCAACCAATGCTATTAGCAAAAGGGGTAAAAAATCGAAATGTTTCAAATGAAACATTCATTATTTTTTGCAGCTGAAAGATTGTTGAGCAAGCCTTTTTAGTGATTCAGAGTTGTTGTATTTTGTTTATGTTATATCTTCGATTTTTGTTTTTAACTATTTGTTTTTCAGCTGTTGTTTATTTTCGTCATATTCGTTTTATAAATCGAAAAACAAAATTATGATAAAACGTAACAGAATTAAACGTGTCCCGGTTTTAACAAAGCTGTTAAGAAGTAGTAAGCTTTTATACATAATCCATTAACCATTGAGAAAAACAGACTACTAGACCAAAACATACAAGTATGGTCACACGACTTACAGAAGTCTTCTAAGGGACTGCATTATGCGTTGTTCAAAGATAATATTGGGTTAGAAAGCTACCTAACCAAACTAGACGGTGCAAACCTTTTGAACATGTTTAAATTTAGAACCTGCAACCATAGATTCCCAGTAGAAGTAGGCCGCTGGGATGACACTGATTTAGACAGTAGGAAATGCGAGCTTTGCTTGAAAAACGATATCGGCGACAATTTTCACTATTTGTTGATATGCCCGGCATTTGAAAACCACAGGAAAAGATTTATTAGCCCATATTTCTATATTAGGCCAAATGTAATTAAATACAAGGAGCTCCTTAATATCACTAGCGAGCCAAAACTAAAGAAACTAAGTATGTTCATGAAAATTCTAATAAATCATTTTAATAATAATAATTGAAGTACAAAGGTTCTTCATCTTTACCGTCTTGCGTCAAATCGTGCATAAATGTTATTTATTTGACGTTATAATGTTACATACTCGTACGTACACGTATATGTATCTGAACAACCTGCGAGAAAGAAACGAATATGTTCTCTACACATCATTCACCACTTTTGAATTGTCCGCTGGTTCCCGGCTTTCAGGAGTCGGTGTTGGGGATGCGGGTGACCAGAACCCCACTGACCTCAAATGGTCAGGGGGTTCTGGTTACATGGGTTTCCGATACTGATTTTTGTTAGCCGGAAGCCGGCCGACTATGTACAAAGTGATGATTGAACAACACTGAAAATTGAAGCTTTTGGTTCTGTTACTGCAACACCATCCCATCATTAAATTATAGCCCGATGCTACCTACATGACTGATTTGCGACACAAACCCGAAAAATATGTCATCCTTACGACTGATTATATTTCTGCTATACTGTAAATTCTCAGCCTGCATGGTGTCGTCGTAGCTTTACCGTCGGCTTTGGACCGGCAATGGATGGGCGACGGATGACAGAGCAAAGCTTTACCTTTTAAAAATGTCTAAACTACTTACCTAATACAAGTAGATATCAACTTATGTATAAATCCATTTGAAACAATGGCATGAAAGAATGATCATATTCATGTCTGAGCATGTCTGACACTAACCTACAAATAATATCTCACGGACCTCACGTGCAAGACTTTCACGAGTGATTACAAATCAATGCACAGTGGCGCGAGAAAATGCGCATGCAGCACGACATAACATTTCATGATCGGTTTGCACATGACATGCACATTCTGTACATCATGTTAGTGTGCATGTTCCTGACATAACTATCTGGTCGTGTAAATGGAGCCAATATTCATAATTATATCAAAGTGGTTTTGTTTTGTTTTCTAGTGACATGCCTAAAGTTATTTACCGTCAATGAAATTGTATTGTGACCGTATTAAATAGAGCTGTGTTGTGAGAAATCATGTTAAATGACATGTTGAATATTTGTGCTTAATACATGTTTATATAGGCAAGATCGACAGAGACAACAAACCGTTTATACTGCTAATTTCACAGGAAAAGGTTACCCGTGTCCTCACCCCGGATGAGTCTAGGACTCCACTGAATTACAACTATCTATATTCACTTCTTATACGTTCCATCCTTGTTACCATTCTTGAACTTATTCTGTTGTTAATCCTTGTATGCCCAATTTGGGCTTAAGTGAATAAAGTTATGTCTGTCTGTCTATCTGTCATAATCCATTAACCTAAGATGTGTCCGTAAATGCTGCATTTAGTCTTTGTTAGCTGAGACAATCATAATGAAGGAAAATCTGTAGAGACAGGACCTTCAGTTAACATGCTTAACAGTAGGAAAGTTCTAGAGTCTTGACTTTATTTCATTGACTTATATTACATGTATCTAACTATTTGCCATAATAAAATGCCCACAATATTTAACACACAATATACCACTACTGAGAATCACGTGGTTTTGTATGCATACACACCGATCAATGATCGGTGCCTCACAATGCAATACTGCCCGAAGCGGGGGCGATAAATTCGAGTTTTCTCCTCTAGCGTTTACTCTACTGAAGGATAAATAGGTGCAGTACATGCATTAATTAATGAAAGTAACGTAAGGAATTCTAAATGCTGAATAAAGTATCAACAAAATTTAAGGGCTATATTGAACGCATTTCGTCATAAATACTTAATGCTTGTCCTTTTAAGGACTAAACAGTACAGAAAATTGTAACTGGTAGACTTACTGTAATTATAAAGTGAATCAAAAAGATTAGAATGAGATACAAACATAACTTGTTATTTGCCAGGAATGCTTACAATAGATTATCGATCGACTTAAATCCTTAATTGGTCTAGATATTTTGTTTGAAATGTTGTTGTGCAATGTGGTGATCAGTGCCTATATTTTCCAGGATATACTTGGTACGGCCAGAACAGGACAAAACATACAAAAGCTAAGAAAGGATCTGGGGGCATTGGCTTTTTCATAAAACACGATGTGTCAGAGAACTATATAGTGGAAACTCTTGATAGCGAGCATGAGGGTATTTTATGGATTCAATGTAGGTCGAAACGTGGAAATCATATTTTTAATTGTTGTGTTTGTTATGTTCCCCCATCTGAATCAACCAGATCCATAGACCTTACCGAATTTTATGACACGTTGATGCATCAAGTACATATATATTGTCAAGATAAGCAGTTTTTTATATGCGGAGATTTTAATGGACGAGTGGGAGACCTTGAAGATTACATCCCAGGGGTTGACATATTACCTGAACGCAATGTGGTTGACTTTCATGTGAATAAAGAAGGGGAGCGATTATGCGACTTTCTGATTGACACGGACTGCTGTATTTTAAACGGAAGAAATTGCGCCAAGAATGATTATACGTTTATAGGCTCTCAGGGAAGTTCAGTTGTTGACTACTGTTTTGTGCCGTATGAAAGTTTGGATAACTTCAGTAACTTTAGGGTCACGTCGGAGAGCGACCTTTTTAACAGCAGTAAACTCCTAGGAACGATAGAACCAGAAACCTCTCACCCGGATCATTCTCTCCTAATGTGGGATTTTTTGTTGGACAATGTCCAGAAAATACCAAATGCTCATAACGATCAGGATGTGCGGGTGCATTTCACTAAATTTGATAGGCATGTCCCGGATGACTTCCTAAATACTAGACACGATGAAATGACTGAATATATTAGCAGGCTTGAAGGGGACTTAACATTGCAGGATCATTTAGATAAAGTTTATAGGGAAAATAGGAGTTGGTAAAGAAAGACAAAATCAGATACCCATGGAAGTTATTTTACCCAGTGGCGAAGTCAGTTGTAACACTAAAGTAATCCTTGAAGTATGGAGAAAGCATTTTCAGGACTTACTAAACCCTAATATAGATATAATTGATACAAACAGGGAGGGTTACACACCGTACGAGGATGGACATAACGTTAATGTATGGAATAGTTCGATATCCACGTCTGAAATTATAGCTGCATTACGACAGTTGAATGATAGAAAAGCGGAAGGAATCGATGAAATCCCTGCTGAAATTTGGAAAACACCAAATTTACTAGCTATCATAGAGGCATTGTTCAATCAATGTTTCAGATTAGGAAAAATTCCAGAGAATAACGATAACTCCTGCGATTTATAAGTTATATTGCAACGTAATTAATAACAGACTCTTGGAATGGGAAAAAGAAAACAATGTGATTTGTGAACCCCAGAATGGATTCAGAAAAGGACGAAGTACGATAGATCATGTTCAATCCATAACGTCAATAATTGAGCCTCGGAAGCTGAAACGTCAATCTACGTTCGCCGCATTTATTGACTTTACAAAGGCATATGATTCAATTAACAGGAAGTTACTATTCTCTAAGCTTGAAAATCTAGGACTGACAGGGCATATATATAATGCAATAAAATCGCTCTACGACAATGTGAAGTGTTCCGTTCGAATAAATGGTTTAAAAACAGATTTTGTGGACGCTGGCTGTGGCCTTAAGCAAGGTTGTACATTGTCAACTCTGCTGTTCAACCTGTATGTCAACGACCTAGTCATAAAAATTAATAGTTTAGGCATTGAAATTGAAATAGATGGAGAAATAGTGTCCGTTTTGCTCTACGCAGACGATTTAGTCCTTCTTGCGACAAAGGAAGAAGACCTGCAGATTCTGCTGAATCAGCTCGGCGAGTGGTGTCAATTCAATAAAATAAATATTAACGAACAGAAGTCAAATATTGTGCATTTTCGCCCTGTGGGTGTTTTACAAACGGATTTCAGTTTTAAATGTGGTAAAAAAGCGTTAAATCTTGTTGATTATTATATCTATCTAGGAATACGTCTTACGGAACATTTGGATTACTCAGAAATGGCAAATCACGTAGCCAAGGCTGCTAATAGAGCCCTAGGACTTGTCATCGCCAAAAGCAAATCATTCGGAGGTCTACCTTTCCGGTCATTCCAGAAACTGTTCGACAGCATGGTATGGAGTGTCATAAGCTATGGAGCAGCTGTTTGGGGAACCAGGCAGTTCTCCTCCATTAATTCAGTACAGCTTAGAGCAGAAAGATACTATATGGGAGTGGGGAGGTATACACCGAATTCTGCCGTACATGGTGATACAGGGTGGAAGCCTACGTCGGTTCGGCTGTGGTCTAGTGTTATTAACCAGTGGTTACGACTTAAAAGTATGGACTCTTGTAGATTAAATCGTAAAATCTTCGATTGGACGGAAAGAAATAGTAATGGTCGTTGCCAAAATTGGAATTACAGAGTAAGCAAAACGTTAAGGGAGGCTGGTATTTTATACGAACCGGAAGTTACGAATCCAAGAGTGATGAAAGCAAATTTAGCGGATTATCTGTTTCACAAATTCGTGGACTCATGGAGGGAGGACATAACCAGAATAAATGCACGTCAGGGAACTGTAAGAAATAAGCTAAGAACATATAGATTGTTTAAAAGTGTATATCAAACAGAAAATTATCTAAATTGTCTAATGCCGCATGGTTATAGAAGTGCTAGTTCCGATGTGGAGTTGCGCCAATTCGTCTTGAAACGGGGCGCTATGAGCGCCTATCCGAGGATTCAAGAACTTGTTTCAACTGTGTCAATTTAATAGAAAATGAGGAACATGTACTACTTAGATGTCCGGTGTATAAAGACTTAAGAGAAGTAATGTTTAGGGTACTGTCTGAGGAATTCCCAGATTTGATGAATATGAATGACCAAGAGCTGCTATCCTCAATATTGAACTGTAAAATTAATAAGAGTATAAGAACATGTGCCAAAACCTGCTTTGACATTTTAAGAACCAGACGCGGAATTTTATATAATTGACTTTTAAATTGATCTATGATACTGAGATGCAAGTTTTATTTCCTTTAAATGTGTAAATATGTAATAATGTACAAACGTCGGTTTTATAGTCTCTCATAGCTCTAAACTAGAGCCTCTCACGTATTAAGTTTTAAATGTTTGTATTTTTAACTTTTTATGAGGTGAGACTTTAATAAATTATTTGTATTTGTATTTGTATTTGTATTTGCAATTATAGACAGGTAGTTCTTCATTAGAAGACAAATATCCTGCTGATTTGTTCACGATGAGGAGTGTATAATTGTGTTCTGTCAACATCAAAGCAAATAGTAATCCTAACGCTTTATAAATTCGATGAATTGCACTTTTCAGTCTTATTTTCGTTTCTCTGGGGCTTAAAGTGCACAAAGGTTACGATAAGGAAGATAAAGTACATATACATGTACTGTAGCACAAGCTAGAATGATTTTCTGACAATAATATTAAGTATACAGAAACGCTAATGCCACAGCAATGTAGTTAATATTCGATTAAGTATACATGTAGTGTCAAAGGTCATTTTTTGTTTCGCTATCTGGTAAAATTACAGGTATAGAGCCATTAAAGATTGAAGAAACCCGTTATATAGAAATAATTTCGACTCATCCGCGTTTTAGGGTTTACATGGTTCTCAAAGTTTTGAATAGTCTGCTTATTGCATCGACATGTTATCTTGATAATGTCACACCTTAACATCATAATTCAAGGGCGGTAGCATTTAATAAGCTTCGTGAATTCCCTGATTATTGCTCACATGCAATCAGGAAAGTTCACCGTTGGCATGGTTGGTTATTAGATAATTTAGAGCCTTAATTGTGCGGAAAAGCTTTGTAAGACATTTTGTTTGTGCAATTATTTTCAGATAAAACCTCATTAAAGTTCGGAGATGACAACATCAAAACAAATATTTATTCGGTAGAAAATAGATACAGGATGTATTAAACGTAGTTTTGTTTTATTTTCACTCTCGATTCCATAGAAAAAAAATATGAAACGGTTACGAAAATGACAGACAAAGCGAGAAGGAACCACAGGTCAATCAGGTAGTCTTTTAAGGTAGCCGTTCTTAACAGGAAAAAGAAGTACACATCAAAAACGAATACCCAAATTTATTAACGAATATCGGTAACGCAGCCACGTTACATCTGCAACATTAATGGTTGTCATTGGTTTCTTTATTTTGATTCTTCACTCCCATTGCGAAAGCACACCCATGTTGGTAGCAGCACATTTGCGCACATTTTTGAAAGTATGTGGTTCATTTGCGCACACGATTTTCCCAGGTAAATGTTTTCATTTGCGCACAAAATTTCCCCAGGTAAATGTTACATTTGCGCACATCAAAATTTTTCCGGTAAATGGTATGTTTGCGCTCGCGGGTCTGTATAGACAAGCCAAATGGAACATTTTAAAATAAATCCTGGAAAACAAGGAATTTTATATGAAGGTTTTAGATTCAGAAAATAAATAGAAAGTAAGACGGTACACTTGTGGTGATGCATAAAGAAAACTTGCAAACCCAGCTAAATGATTCGAACATGACCACGTGGAAGAAGAGTCCAGGGCTGCGAATCCTGAAACTCTTCACACCCAGGCCGATGAACAGGAGTAACAGTGATGATACTTTATTTGTCGTACCTTGATTTAATAAAATACCAGCAGCTGGCCAAGGAAGAGGCGTAAAAACATGTGCGCACATGTAACAGTAAAACTGTGCGCAAATGATATACATTTCTGTGCGCAAATGAAAACTGTGCGCAAACGAAATTTTTGAATAATGTGCGCAAATGTAATAGCACAATACAGTTATATCGTTATTTGTGCTCGCTCTGTAATCTTATCTTAAAGTTCGTAGAGATATCCTAATAAAGGATCAAACCACAAGGATGAATACAATACCGATAATTTAACGATAATTATAAAGCGAGTGCCGAAGCTCAGAATAGGATACTTTCACAAACAATAATGAGGTTCACACTTGCTGATTTATTGACCTTAATCCCTTAATTAGGCTACTTATTTCGTTAGAAATGTTTTTGTGCAATTAAAGACAGGTAGTTTTTCTTTAAATTAGAGGACAAAAATCGTATTGATTTGTTCACGACGAAGAATGTATAATCGTGTTCTGTCAACATCAAAGCAAATAGTAATTCTGATAGTTTGCAAATTAGATGCACTTTCGTTTCTCTAGAACTTAAAGTTCAAAAAGGTTATCAAGAGGACGAATAAAGTGCATACGGGTATACTCCTGGTGTGGAAATCATAGCAAAAAGAAAGACAAACAGCAAGTCCAAAGAAAAATATTGATTAATGCATGCCGCGCAAAATAGTTATTTTTTGTTTCGTTATCGGATAACTTAACAGGTATAGATCTTTTAAAGATTGAAGAAACCCGTGATAAGATAGAAATAATTTCGACCCATCAGCGTTTTATGGTTAACATGTAGTCTGCGTATTGCACGGTCATGTTATCCTGACACATTAACACCATAATTCAAGGACTGTAGCATTTAATCAGCTGCGCAAATGAGACGCAAATTCCTTGATTACTGAACGCAAATACCGGCATCAGGAAAATAGGTCCGTGCAATGTATACCCCCTTGAACCCCACATATATATATATACCTATTTGTCTTACTTTTGCTCCAAAACATAGATTGTGGGTACTCGTTAGAACCGCCTCGCCGAGGCGGTTCTAACGTGTATCCACAATCAATGTTTTGAGCAAAAATATTAAAATCATCATTTTTTAAATAACATTTCCAATTTTTATAGCTGAAAAGATTCCCTGTTTATTGCATGGACAAGTTTTTATAATGCAATCAGGAAAGTACACCATTGATTATCAGACAACTTAGAGCCTTAATTGTGCGGAAAAAGCTTCGTTAGATACTTTGTGTGTGCAATTATTTTGAGATAAACCTTAAATGCTCGAAGATGAAGAAGATGTTCTGATCTTTCAACATCAAAACAAACAGTTATTTATTATAAAACAGAGTGGTTGTACTGTATTAAACGTTATTTTTTAAATTTTACTCTCGATTCTTTAAAAGTAAAGTAAGAAAAGATTACGAAAATGACAGACAAACCGAGCATTGTAGCGCCGCTTATTGTCAGTCAACGCGCCGCTTAGTGAAAACGTTGACAATAAGCGGTGCAGTCGCAACGCTTAGTGTCAACAAGGCATGCGTTTACGGTATCCGGACAAAATCCCCCCGGACAGAATCCCCCCACTCTTTTTTGTTGACGAGGACAGAATCCCCCCCCCCCCATATGTTTACACTTAGCGGCGATGGTGTCGATCGAAAAACAGTAACAACTGTTACTGCCAACATTTTTGATAAAATGTATGAACGAAGATTTCTTTACTTCATTTGCGCCCTCACTTGGGTTCAGATCAGACAAGATATTACTTTATTCCCGGCTGTCATTTAATTTTTGAATTACAAGTACTTTCTGACCAGGTCGGAAAAATTCGTCCTGACTCTGGCATACACAATATAATTTCCGCCAGGTGGCAAATGTTTTATTACCTGGGATAAGCTGTTGAGACTTAAGTGAGCATGACTTGACTACTGAAGGTAACTTTAAGCCAATTGGAATACCTATAATACTGTACTTAATCTGCTATAAAGAGCAGTCAAAAATTCCACACTGGGTATCTTTCCTCCTAGAGGCATTTTATCCAATCAGAATTGACTATTGTTGGGGATGTTTATCGGAGAGCTCAAAGAGATTTTGACAAGTTGGTGTCTAAGCAAAAAGTGAGATAAATCTAAAACGGGAAGTAGAGCATAAACGCTATCGCCAAATAGACGAAGTGCAATTAAAAATGAGCCTGTATGTGAGAAAACAATCAATTTGGGTTTTCGACGATGTCTGACACAAACCGGCCTGTGCAGCCACAGAAGATGGCTGGAAGATTGAAATTTAGGATTTAAGTAGATGAGGCATTATACTATCCATCTAATGAAAACAAAGGCGCTGATCAGCTTCGCATGTACTGCGAAGCTGATCTGCGCCTTTGTTTTCGCCTCCGCAGATTGTAGGTTTCCCCATGCAGCGGCTCAAATAATAATAACTTTTGATGGCTTCTTAAAAGTATGAATATCATTGATTCTAAATAATGACGAAACACAATTCTTATAATTTGCTCAGATGATGTTTTTCTCAGGCTTATTACTGAATTATTTGTCATCAAAAGTGTCAATTTGTAGCATTACGAAAACGTCCCCATGCAATTAACAGAGATTTTTTTTTAGCTTTAAAAATCTCAACTTTTCGGTTCTAAAAGTTTGATTTTTTTTTTCTCATTTTTTTTGCTAAAATAATAGATCGTGGGTACACGTTAAAACCGGCTCGCTGAGGCGGTTCTAACGAGTACCCACAATCGATGTTTAGGAGCAAAAATGATAAAAATAGGTTTACCTCTGCAAACCCCAGTTTTGCTATATATAAAAGTGGGGTATAAGGGAGCATATATTACACGGACACGTTTTCTTGATGGTAGCGTTGAATTAGCTTGCTGTTTCATCAATATATTTCAGCATGACGGTCTTGATATTGCGCTTATTCCATATAACAAGAGCCGACGGAACGCCATCAGGAAAACAAGTCCGTGCAATATATACGCCCTTAAACCCCACTTTTATATAGTAAAACTGAGGTTTGCAGGGGTACACCTATTTTTCTTATTTTTGCTCCAAAACATAGATTGTGTACCCACAATCTATGTTTTGAGCAAAAATAAGAAAAAAAATTTCAGCTGATTTTTTTCAGTTTTTAAAGCTAAAAAAATCTCTGTATATTGCATGGGCAGTTTTCGTAATGCTGAATTATATCATGCAAAAGTAGCTCTGTCATGTCACAATGCTAACACGAGAATCCATTATTTATCTTAGACGGTGTATGTATAACGAAAATAATCGTTTCGCTTTGCAAAAATTGTTTTAATTATATTTTTGAGAACAAACCCCCAGCTCATTCTGCTCCCTATTCAAAATGTCAAGTCACTATCACCATATCACGAACTTGCTGACATGGTAAGAAATAAACAAAAAATAGTTATTCGTTTAATACGAAACCGGTGGCGCGGAAAATACCATTTTCGATTTTGTCTTATATGAACTGGGTGACCTAAGAAAATCACGGAATTTTTTTTTTTTTTTTTTTTTTTTTTTTTTTTTTTTTTTTTATAAATCACGGAAGGGGGGACGAGTTGACCAGGATTCCAATGTGGTTGTAAACAAAGATGAATTAAAAGTTTTTCGATCTTAGAAAAGGTTCTACTGACAGAAGCGTGATTTTAGAGATGTCATAAACTTGAACATAATGTGATTATCGATCGAATGAGGCAAATAGACGATATTATACACTGTTACGGCATAAAACATTGATAAACATTGTCTCAGTCTAGAGGTACCAGTATTCGACAGACATTTAAATTTCGGAACGAGCAATCTGCCCTTATATATGAAGATACGTGAATGAGTCTTGATACAGTAAGACGTTCCAGCCGCCTCACCAGTAACTCTTCAGGTGTAAAGAATCAAAATATGTCGGACAAGTCCAAAAAAGACGCTAAAGGTGACCCAAAAGGTGATGCTAGAGATAGAAGGGAGTCACTATCCCATAGTAAGAGTGCTCCTGGTCCAGATGCTGATAGCTTTAAAAAAGACATCAGCGTTATGATTGCCCAGTTAGAAACCAGACTCTCAATGAAATTTAATGAACTGGAGAATAAAGTCACGAAAACCATGAATGATTTTAGAGTTGAAATGCGTGAGGAGATGAAGAAGGTTCATAAAGAAATTGACGACGCAAAAAAATCTGTATCCGCTGTTTCTGAAAAAGTTTCAGATCTAGAGAAGAGTGTTCAGTTCCAGTCGGAACAAGTCGCTGAAATCGAGACAAAATGCAAAGAAAGATGCAGTGCTGTGCAAGCTGAATTAAGCAATAAATTGGAAGAGTTAGATAAAAAATTAATTCTTCTTGAAAAACATGATAGAAAATACAACCTATTATTCTATGGTTTTGAGGAAGAAGCTAGTGAGAATATACATGAGACCATGAGACACAGTTTCATAAATGAGCTCCACATTGACGAAGAGAGAGTGCGAAACATGTATTTCGCACACGGCCACCGACTGATGTCAAAGAGCCCGGGACCAAAACCAATAATACTCAGATTCACATCCTTTGCAGATAGGGAACTAGTGCTGTCGCAGGCATATAGATATGCGGGTCGTAAAAAGAGAGTCTTAGTGGACTTACCTGAAGCAATGAAAAGGGAAAGAAACAGATTGGCGAAGATAGCGTATGATATAAGACAATCAGAGGAGATGAAAACACGTATCAGAGACAAGGGCTTAGACATGATCTTAGAAGTGAAAGAGAAAGGTACAAATAACCCATGGAAAAAACGAGTGGTGTGAGTGACAAACGTATAGACACCATTTGATGGTAAACATTTCCACAGACTTGCCCATGTTATATACATGTATAAAGATTTTTCAGTTGTAAAATTTGAAAATTTTTTGTCGAGTTTCAGGTAATATAATATGCGGAGATTTGTCAGCTGTAAGATTTGAAAATTTTGGTGGCAAGAGTGATCAATAAATTAAACAAAATAAAAGACACGGGACAATCCAATACAGCATAATATATGAATAAATATGTACTTAGGCCTTTCATCAATATTACTCTATTAAAGTCTTGCCCATATTTATATAAAGAATTTTCAGTTGTAAAATTTGAAAATTTTCGAAGTAGCAGGTAATATAATATGCGGGGATTTATAAGCTGTAAGATTTGAAAACTTTGGTGGCACGAGTTGTACATGTAAATAATCCTCCGGCCAGATGAATCTCAGGTCAATTACTTAATTATCTTATGCCTTTAATTGGCTCACTTATTCTGTGAAACTTTTATGCCTTTCGATTGGTTCAATCCCTGTACTAGAGATTTACTGGTAAAATTATAAATGAACCTATCAGGAATTTTTAACACATGGTTAAGATGGTGCACAATCAGACCTAGTGGTAATAAAAAAAAAAAAAGTTCTGTGGGCAACGGCAAAGAATTACTCTTGTTAGATAATTTAATGTACGTTTCCTTAGTTTTACATCTTAGCTGTTTGCTATTTGTATACGGTACACTGTATTTACTTTGTGTATATAGGTTTTTGTCTTGATTTATAAAGTAAATCCAGGAAATCAGGAGAGCATTCCTATGAAGTGAACAGAGATTTTATTGGGATTAAAAATGATCTTTTTCAGTTGGGGAATTTTGGGCTTTTTCATAGCCTTGCTCGGAACATTGTTTGTGGGTGCCTGATATAGCCGCCTCTCCGAGGCGGCTTTAGCTGGCGCCCATGATCTGTGTACTGGGATTAAAAATGATCTTTTTCAGTTGGAAGAGCTTAGAGTTTTGCATAGCCCTGCTCTGAACATTGTTTGTGGGTGCCTGATGTGGCCGCCTCACCGAGGCGGCTGTAGTTGGCGCCCATGATCTGTGTTTTGGAGTGGGTTTTAATTGTTACATAGCCTTGCTCTCGATCTTTTTTCATTTGGAAAGGTTTTAATTTTTTCATAGCCTTGCTCGGAACATTGTTGGTGCCTGATATGGACGCCTCACCGAGGCGGCTCTGACGGGCGCCCATGATCTGTGTTTTAGAGTGGGAAAACAGTCGGAAGGGTTTAAATTTTTGTATAGCCTTGCTCCTGATCTTTTCAGTTGGAGAGGTTTTAATTTTTGCATAGCCTTGCTCGGAACATTGTTTGTTGGTGCCTGATATAGACGCCTCACCGAGGCGGCTCTGACAGGCGCCCATGATCTGTGTTTTAGAGTGGGAAAACAGTCGGAAGGGTTTAAATTTTTGTATAGCCTTGCTCCTGATCTAGGTTTTAATTTTTGCATAGCCTTGCTCGGAACATTGTTTCTGGGTGCCTGATATAGACGCCTCACCGAGGCGGCTCTGGCAGGCGCCCATGATCTGTGTTTTAGAGTGGGAAAATAGTCAGAAAGGTTTAAAAAATTTTTTGTATAGCCTTGCTCCTGATCTTTTTTTAGTTGGACAGGTTTTAATTTTTGCATAGCCTTGCTTGGAACATTGTTTGTGAGTGCCTGATATAGACGCCTCACCGAGGCGGCTTTAGCTGGCACACATGATCTGTTTGTTGGGATTAAAAATGATCTTTTTCAGTTGGTTTAAATTTTTGCATAGCCTTGCTCTGAACATTGTTTGTGGGTGCCTGATATAGCTGCCTCACCGAGGCGGCTATAGCTGGCGCCCATGATCTGTGTTATGGAGCGGGAAAACCATGAACTGAAATGGTTAGGGCTGATCTTTTTCAGTTGAGGGGTTTGAATTTTTGCATAGCCTTGCTTGGAACATTGTTTGTGAGTGCCTGATATAGACGCCTCACCGAGGCGGCTCTAGCTGGCACCCATGATCTGTGTATTAGGATTAAAAATGATCTTTTTCAGATGGTTTAAATTTTTACATAGCCTTGCTCTTGATCTTTTTTCAGTTGGAAAGGTTTTAATTTTTGCATAACCTTGCTCGGAACATTGTTTGTCGGTGCTTGATATAGACGCCTCACCGAGGCGGCTCTGACAGGCGCCCATGATCTGTGTTTTAGAGTGAGAAAACAGTCGGAAGGGTTTAAATTTTTGTATAGCCTTGCTGTTGATCTTTTACAGTTAATAAAATTTAAATTTTTGCATAGCCTTGCTTGGAGAATTGTTTGTTAGTGCCCAATATGGCCGCCTCACCGAGGCCGTTCTAGCGGGCACTCAAGATCTATGTGGTTTAGAGTGTGAAAACTATGTTCCTGTAAACCCTGGTTGGCTGTAGAGGGTATATAGTACATGAATAGGATATCCTGATGAAACATAAATTCAACATTTACTGTTTTGAACATGCACATTATATGATGTAGAATTGTTTTGCTATTGTTGTTGTCTTTTTCTGTTGGTTTGGTGGCGGTATGAGAAATGTACACATTCACAAGTTTAGGTTATTCACAGTGTATCGGAAATTATTAAAAGATTTCACTGACGTGTTTATATGTTAAATATCTTTGAATGAATAAGAAATTTCAAAAAGCTAATCATAAATAGTCTTGGTTTGGGAGCCAGTTTTGAATCTAGGTGTTGTAATGACAAAACTCAATTTATGTCATGTGCTGTATTTGATGTTCAATTGTTAGTTCATGTAATGACAAGTTCCTCATTTATAAATATCTGCGCAAAAACTACATACATATAGTGTTTTTATTGCTCATTGTATATGAAACAAGAATTACTTGTTTGTTTTGTTGAAAAATCAGAAGATATTTTTAATAGCTATTTCAAAACACTATACTGACAAAGTTATGGGTCAGTTGTAGCTGAATTATAGCACTTTGGCTAGTGGTATTTACTAAAAGAGTCTTATATTGTTTTAACCTTCTAAATCTGAAGATTTAGCCATTGGGTCATTACAGGTTAAAACCCTGTGCTTGTTTATCCAAATTGGAACATAGACAGGTTTTCTTGTTGAACATACACACTGGAATTCCAATATTTATGGATAATAAATATAGTAGTCTATAATTAGAAAATCAATGCATATAAATATAGTGAGATTGGTTTCCAGCTTTACTTTTTGTTTCTTGTCTGAGCATACACACACTGGTAATCAGGAAAGAATGTAGTTTCCAAAAGAAAAATATCTGTTTATAGTAACTGCAGTCAATTATGCTTATTATGTGCCTTTTAATTCAAATGAATATATTACATAGTCAGTGGAACCTAAGCGCCGTGCTTTGTGAATCCTGGAAACGATTGCTTTTCTATATGTTATGTTTATGTTTACACTTTTTTTCAACATTATAGATACTGTATTGCTTAATAGTCGATCACCAGTGCTCTCATGGTTGGGTTGCCAAATAAATAGACCAGAAGATGCAAACCTAGAAAATGGCTGATATCATAACTATTTACAGCCAGAATACAAGAGGTTTAAATTGTTCCCAGAAAAGGAGGGATGTTTTCCAATATCTGAGGAAGAAAAAATATAATATTTTATGCTTACAGGATGTGCATCTGGAGAATAAAATGGAAAACTTTGTTAAAAATGAATGGGGGTATTCAATCTATATGAGTGGTCTGACAAGTACTAAAAGGGGCGTAATGACTTTGATTAATAATAATTTTGACCAGGCTGTAACTAAAGTAGTACAAGATCCTAATGGCAATTTTCTTATTTTGGAAATGTCCATACAAAAACAAAAAATTATTTTAGTTAATATCTATGGGCCAAATGAGGACAAACCACAATTTTATAAAAATTTAAAACAAAAGATACATGAGTTTGAGTGTGATAACGTAGTAATATGTGGAGACTGGAATTTAGTTATTGACCCAAGTATTGATACAGAAAATTATAAAAATATAAATAACCCTAATGCTAGATCTGAGGTATTACACTTTATAAAAGATATGGATTATATGGATGCCTGGAGATTTTTAAATGAGGAAAAAAGAGGTTTTACTTGGAAAAGATTAAACCCAGAAAAGAAACAAGCTCGCTTAGATTATTTTTTGATCAGCTCAGATATGTTTTTCTTTCTTCACGAATGTGAAATAGTTCCTGGCTATCGAACCGATCATTCAGGTGTTCTTTTAAGGCTGCAAATAAATTTTGATAACGAAAAAGGCCATGGTTACTGGAAATTTAATAATTCATTACTGAAAGATCAGGACTATGTTAAAAAAGTACACAACATTATTAAAGAAAATATTGATAGATATAGCCTAAATGAACATACTGTTAACACTCCAAGTAATAATGACACATATGATAATAACAACTTTGAAACAAATAGCGATAAAATTGAAAATGATAAAAAAAGGAAATTTGCAATAAATGATCAATTGCTTTTAGAGACAATCCTTTTAGTAATACGTGGCGAAACGATTAAATATAGCTCATATAAAAAGAAAGTAAGTGAAGAAAAAGAAGTAAAACTAGAAAAAGATATTAAACATTTAGAAGAAAAGGTCCAAACAAATATAAATGAAATCTCAAATGAGGAAATATTATTATTACAAGAAAAACATGAAGCATTAAGAGAAATTAGACAAAAGAAAATGGAAGGAGTAATGCTTAGGTCAAGATGTAGATACGAAGAACTTGGAGAGAAACCTACAAAATATTTCTTAAATCTAGAAAATAGAAACTACCAAGAAAAAGTTATTCAATATTTAATAGATGAAAATGGGGAAGAGGTGTATGGAACAAAAGATATATTAGAAGTACAAAAAAACTATTACAAAAACTTATATAAAGAAGCTATTGAAATTGATGATACCCCCATTGAAGCAATAATTGGAACTAACCCAAAACAATTAAGTCAAAAGGAAGCAGATGATTTAGAAGGTGAACTAACATATAAAGAATTGGCCGAAGCATTGAAATCAATGAAAAATTCAAAAAGTCCTGGCAATGATGGTTTTACGGTTGAGTTTTTTAAATTTTTCTGGCAGGATTTGGGGGTATATATTTTAAGATCTATAAATTACGCATATGAAAATGGACTACTATCAGTAACACAAAAACAAGGAATTATAACTTGTCTACCTAAGCCAAATAAACCAAGACACCTTTTAAAAAATTGGAGACCAATTTCTCTTTTAAATGTTATATATAAAATAATGTCGTCAGCTATTGCAAACAGATTGAAAAAAGTCCTTAATAATATAATCTATCAAGATCAAAAAGGCTTTATTTCCGGTAGATACATTGGTGAAAACATAAGATTAATATATGATATTTTATTTGAAACAAAACAACAAAATATGCCAGGTCTATTATTATCTATAGACTTTAAACAGGCATTCGATTCTATTTCCTGGAAATTTATACATAAAGTATTAGACTATTATAATTTTGGACCATCTTTTAAAAAATGGATTAAACTTTTTCAAACAAATGTAGAATCATGTATCATTCAAAATGGTTTCATATCTGAATGTTTTTATTTAGAAAGAGGTTGCAGGCAGGGTGATCCAATTTCTCCATATATTTTTATCCTGTGTGTAGAGATATTGGGTTTAATGATTAGGAATGATGAAAATGTGAAAGGTATTAAAATAAATGGTAAAGAATACAAATTAAGTCAATATGCTGATGACACTCAGTTGTTTTAGACGGGTCAGAACTTTCACTATATAGCGCTGTATCTATATTAAATAAATTTTATAATATGTCAGGCCTGAATATTAACTTAGAAAAAACAAGAGCTGTATGGATAGGATCTATGTGTAAATCAACAAAAATAATGTGTAAAAATTTTAAGTTAGATTGGGAACAAAATCCTATAAAGATTTTAGGGGTGGTTTTTACCGCAGAAGTATTTGATATATGGGACCAGAACTCGGACATTATTTTAGAAAAAATCAAAAGTATGATTAAGACTTGGTCCAGAAGAAAATTAACTTTAATTGGAAGAGTAACCATTATTAAGTCATTAATGTTGTCTAAATTTGCCTATTTGTTTTTAGCATTACCGAACCCACCAGGTTCCTTAGTTAAATCTTTAGAAAAAATGTTATTTGAATTCTTATGGAATAAAGGTCCTGATCGAATAAGTAGAATGCAAATTGTAAAAAATATTGAAGCCGGAGGTTTGAGAATGACAAATGTTAAAGCTTTTATAACATCTTTAAAGGTTACATGGTTAAGACGTATAATTACAAATTCTAATAACAATAATTGGAGTACTCTATCAAATATAAATTTTAATAGTCTTTGTAGCCTAGGGGATACATACTTTAGATTTCTCAGTAAGGACCTACATAACCCTTTCTGGAAAGATGTTTTAGAAAGTCTGCATAAATATTACTCTTCCTTCAAAATTCAAGATCTAGATGATATCCTTAGTTCTCCCATATGGTGCAATTCTTACTTATCAAATACGGACAATTTTCTCTATAAACATTGGTTTGATAAAGGTATAAGAACTGTTAATGACCTTATTGATAGTAATGGCAACGTATATACATTTGAAGGATTAAAAGAAATATACAAAATAAGGGGAACTTTTTTGGATTACGAGGCAGTTATAAGGAAAATACCTAGAGCATGGCAAGAAAAGATTAATGCCAATACTGATATTTGTATAAATTTGAAGTATAATGTTCAAATAAACCCTTATATTAAATTTATTTTGAAGGGCGAGAAAGGTTGTAGGTCAATTTACGATAAAATAGTTTCAGTAAACCAATTACTATTAACAAATAAATGGACTAAGGAACTAGGCGACATTACAAGCGAAGAAATGAAAGTCTATAATAGGAATCTTAAATATGTCAAGGAAATAAAATTGAGAGACTTTCAATTCAAAATCAATCATAGAATATTGGTAACAAATTCATTCCTATTAAAAATAAAAAAGAAAGAAACTGATCTTTGCTCATATTGTCATAAGGAAAGTGAAAGTATCATGCACTTATTTGCAAGATGCGATTTAGTTAAAGAATTTTGGGAAAATTTCAAAAGATGGTTAACGGATAAAATAAACACAACTCTGGAAATAAATGATAAAAACATATTGTTTTCAAGTTTTTCAAAGAGTTCATTAATAAACTACTTAACTATTCTTGCAAAATATTATATATATAAGAATAAGTTTTATACACAAACCTTAAATATTTTGGGTTTTGAATTGTATGTTAAATCAAAATTTGTGAACGAAATGTATATTTCAAAATTGAATAATACATTTGATAAATTTTTAGGCAAATGGTCATCTCTATTTAATTACTTTATGGCTAAAAATTAAGACAACAGGATATAGACGATAATTAGTTTATTTCTGGCAAATATAGACATATAATATTTAGTTTATTTCAAACATATATTGTATTTTATCTATCTCAGACATGAAATTGTAGCAACCTAACTGTTGAGAGTGCTGATGAACAAAACAATTTGTTGATGTACCATACTATATGTTGATATCAAGTATTTGTGCTTTGTATATTATGTTGAAATTGAGTGTAACAAGAAAAGGAAAAATAAAAAAAAAAAAAAAAAAAGAAAATCACGGAAGGAAATTGCTTCGAAAGCATTATAATGTTGTCTTTAATCTTATAACTCGGCTCTGTTTAGCTTTATTCACTACGCTGTCGAAGTACAATTGCAAGTTTAAATCCATTGAATCGGACGTTAATTTCTGGACATAAAAAAGCGCTAATTGATTTCGTACATTATTAATCGGATGTATCCTGCTAAACGCATACAAGCCTGACGTCCTTTTCTTATTTTTTTTTCTTTTCTTTTCTTTCTTTCTTTCTTTTTTCTTTCTTTCGTTTTTTGTGGGGGGAGGGGGGGGTAGGCGAACAGTATAGCCCCAGATTGGACGCCGCAAAATGCTATTCTGTTCGGCGAGCCTCGTGATGTCAAAAAGTGACCCTGAGGACAGATTTGTCTATCCATACCTGACAATCATGTAAGATTCTTATAATACAAATATAATTGATTCTCCACCATATTAAAGAGCTGAAATTCCTATAATTTGTGCAGATGATTCTTTCTCAGGCTTATTACAGGTCGTATTATTTGAGCCACCTTGTGAGAAAACCAACAATCTGCATATGCGAAAACAAAGACGCAGATCAGCTTCGCGGTAACCGCGAAGCTGATCAGCGCCTTTGTTCTCGCTTCACGGATAGTACTATTTCTCTTCTACTTAAATCCAACATTTCAAGCTTCTAGCTCTTTTCTGTGCTTGTACAGGTCGGTTTGTGTTGTATCTGTTCGGAAACCACATTGTTGGTTTTCCCACGAGGTGGCTCAGTTGTCATCAAGTTAGCCAATTTGAAGCATTGTATGTATGTACCGCGATGCGGGAAAATCGGTCTTCGAAGTTCCGACCTCGTCCGACACAAACAGTCTGAACAGTCCTAGAAGAAGTCTAAAGGCCTGAAAATTTTGGATATAGGTAGGGGAGGACTTGTTTTCTATCCGTGTAGCGAAAACAAGAGCACAACCGCACAACTGATCTGCGTCTTTGCTTTCGCATACGCAAAAAGCCGGATTCTCATGAAGCATTGTATTATCGATCCTTTTCATCAAGCCGCCGCATGCGAAAACCAACAATATGCATAGGTGAAAACAAAGGAGCAGGTCAGCTTCGCAGTTTCTGCGCCTTTATTTTCGCTACACATGTAGTACGATTCATCTACATTCTAAATCCAAAATTTCCAGCCTCTTACCATCTTCTGTGACTGTACAACACGGTTTGTGTCAGACCTGGGCAGAACCAAAATTGTTGGTTTTCTCACGCACAGGCTCCACCATGTTTCAGCATGGTCATGTTATTGCTTCGATTCCATATTAACGAAAGCCGACATATCTCTAAATTATGGCGTGCAAAACTTGCCCTTTTCATCAATGCGAAAACGAGAATTTAATGATATATCGAAAACAAAGTCATCAAATGAATAAAGGATTTTAGCATCAGGAAAACTTGTCAGTGAAATGTATACCCTATTGAACCTCACTTTTATAGAGGGAAACTGGGTTTGCTGGGTTATACATTGTATCTAATAGTCTTATTTTTGATGCAAAACATGCATTATGAGTATTCAAACGTGTACCCACAATGTATGTTTTGAGCAAAAATATTAAAAAAATGAAACGTTTTCAATGAAACTTTTTTTTTTTTGCTTCTGAAACATATCTCTGTATGTTGCATTGGTAAGTTTTCGTAATGGTATAAGTTGTGTCGGAATATTTGGCATCCATAGTACCCTGTATATTGCAACGATGTCATTATATTCTCTAAAAGAAGAAACATAATATTCAAGTGTTGCCATTGAGTGAGGGTGACATGATGACTTGTTCACCAGAGGCAGGTGATATTGCCCGAATCCCTTTTGAAACAAATTAGCGGCATACCACAGGACAAACACATGTTTTATATTTTAATGAAAGATATTTACAAAGTGAATTACAAATTATGTTTAGTGAGTTAAATTCAGAAATTACAATGCAAGAAATTCAGAAAGCAGTACGTCAGCTTAAACTAGGCCGTAGTGGTGGTACGGATATGTTTATTAATGAATTTTTGTATTACGGTAACGAAAGTTTGTTGAATACTTTGCATGTCATGTTTAATAATATTTTTAAAATTGGATATTTTCCTGCACATTGGTCAGAAGGCCTGGTTGTGCCACTCCATAAAAAAGGTAGTATTAATGATGTAAATAATTACAGAGGCATTACTTTATTAAGTTGTGTAGGTAAACTTTTTACACGAGTTTTGAATAATAGACTTTATGAGTGGGGAGATACATATAATGTTTTTATAGAAGCTCAGGCTGGATTTAGGCAAGGTATGTGTACTGCTGATAATATTTTTATCTTACATGGCTTAATTTCACATATGTTGAATCAAGATAAGAAGTTATATTGCGCTTTTATTGATTTTACCAAGGCCTTTGACTATGTTGTAAGGGATAATCTATGGTTTAAACTCATTAAATTAGGCATCCGTGGAAATATGTTAGATATTATAAAGTCTATGTATGAATCTGTTAAATCTAGAGTTAGGTTTGAAAATCAACTTAGTGGAGAATTTTCTTGTATGTTAGGTGTCAGGCAGGGTGAATGTCTGTCTCCTTTTTTATTTTCTATGTTTTTAAATGATTTAGAGGAAGAATTTTTGATACATGGCATTGAAGGCATCGATATCGGTTTAATTAAATTATTCATCTTACTTTACGCAGACGATATAGTTATTTTTTCAAGCTCTTCAGAAGCATTGCAAGACGGTCTTAATCAGTTGGAAGCTTATTGTAAACGATGGAAATTGAAAGTAAATACAAGTAAAACTAAAGTTATGGTATTTAGGAATGGTGGTATTCTACCAAGAAATCTGAGCTTTACTTTTGACAATACTGTTTTAGAAATTGTTAGTAAATTCACATATTTAGGCGTTGTGTTTACACCTGGCGGTTCCTTTGCGGAAGCTCAAAACACGTTATCTGGGCAAGCTCGTAAAGCATTATTTTTATTAGAAAAATATGTCTATAAATTTACAACAATAACGGTTAGTCATATGATTGATCTGTTTGATAAACTCATTTTTCCCATCTTGAATTATTGCTCAGAAGTATGGGGGTTTATTAAAGCAAATAAGGTCGAACGGGTTCATCTTCATTTCCTTAAAAAGTTATTAGGTGTAAAAAAGAATACACAGAATGATTTCGTTTACGGCGAATGTAATCGTAAATCTCTATTAGTTAAACGACAATAATGCATCATTAAGTACTGGTTTAAAATTTTGCAATGTAATGAACGAAAATATGTATCACATATCTACAAAATGATGTTGGCAGATTTAGAAGTTTATCCAAATAAGGTTAATTGGGCATATTTAGTAAAAGACTTATTGTCTAGATTGGGGTTTTACCATGTGTGGTTAAATCAGGGTGTTGGAAACGTAAACGCATTTCTTAATCTATTTAAACAAAGGCTAAATGATAATTTTACTCAGAACTGGCACGAACGATTAAGCATCTCCAGCCGAGCAATCTTTTACATTAATATTGCTGATTTCAAACCAAAATCATATTTAAACTCAATAAAAGTACTTAAATTTCGAAATTCATTAGCAAGGCTTCGTGTTTCATCACATCGACTAGAAATAGAGGCTGGTAGATGGACTAGACCGCGTACGCCGGTCAATGAAAGGTTGTGTAATACTTGTAATTGTCTTGAGGACGAGTATCATTTTGTTATCGAATGTTGTTTGTATAATTCTCTTAGACGAAAATATATAGATCAAATATACTGGGTTAGGCCAAATATGTATAAATTTGTAAACCTTATAACGTCAGATAATACAAGAACTATCAATAATTTAGCAATTTATGTGCACAAAGCTTTCAAAGTAAGAAATACTGCCTTTTTTTCTGGTAATAATACTCAATGAATCACCATTATGTATAGAATATAGTGGTTACTGTTTTTTATTCTGTAATTTTATATCCTGTTAAAATACAATTTTCATATCATAATAGATATCACAAAGCTACATTTTCTTGCAAATGATCACATCGCTTTCTCCGTCTTCTTTGTTCTATACTCTTCTTCTTTCTCTCCTTTCTCTGTATTACACTAAATATTGTGTATTTAATTATCGTTTCAGAGATTAATTTACATGTTTTGTCTAAATTTCTTAAAAGTATATGTTATCATGATATTAGCTATTTTCATATGTATTGCTCTGTATAACCATGTACTGTCTGTCATGTTTTATGTATAATTGTTGTATCCTCAAAGTCCTGTCGGGCTATTGGAATTGAATAAACTTACTACCTTGTTTTTTTTACTACCATGTGACTACAACAACAACTGCATATTTAGGCGAATGTGACGTCAGAGGAAAATATGATCATGCGACATGACATAATAGCACCCTCCACGTGACCGGCTCTGGACCAATCAAAATCCACTCTCAGCCAATAGATATTAATGAGGTATAATAACCCAACTGTTTCGAGGTGTTATCTCACAATAGTTGCTTCCGATATGATCATGGCATTTTTACAACAGTTACTTTGCAATTTTATCAATATGAACAATTTGAATGTCAAAAGGTACAATTATGCAACGATCATGAAAAGGCGCAATCAGTCTTCAGCCTTATAATTGTTACATTGTGAAAATAATACTTTTTTCAGGTATTTAGCAGACCCTACCGCCCGCCATCGTTTGATACGAGCCGCTAATATATTTTCTGTAATATCTTGATGGAATACAGCATTTTAAACCCAGCAATGAATCATCATTTTCAGTTTAATAATATATCCTTCCTATTTGAGCGCACTTTGACAGGAAAAAAAGCGACTGCACTCAGTGCACTAAAGTCTGACATGCATTTACAGCTAAGATGCGATTTTTAAGACTTAAAGCTAATGAACCGCCGCATCAGAAAACCAACAATTTGCATATGCGAAAACAAGACAGAGATCAGCTGTGCAGTAGCTGCCCCTTCAGTTTTCAGTACATGGATAGTACCATTCCCCTGCTACTTATGTCAATAGTTTCTAGTTTCTTGCGTTTTTGCTGTGACTGTACAGACCGATCTGTGTCTGACCTGGTCGGAAGTCCTTATTGTAAGTTTTCTCACGCATAGGTTCAGCCATATCATTCAGTCTAAAGAAATGGATTGATATAAACGAGAATCTAAGCCGCTTACGTTCAGAGTTTGCGGCATTTTGTTGTTTTCCAGATCAGCGATTACACACAAAAAAATATTTCCAGCCATCTTAAGGTTTCTAAAACTGTTACATAGATCCTTACAGCTCCTGCTTATTATTTTGCGGTATCTAACTTTAATTTATTTTGCTTTGAAATAAAAGATAAAATACCTTTCATCTAGTGCAAAACCCGAAGACTCACTGTCACCTGACCTTCGGTGACAATGAGTCTTCGGGTTTTGTACTATAATCCAATTATGTAAGCATGTCGTGGCAAAGGTCACTTTGGTTCCGTGTTCCGTTAACAGGTAAACGGGACAAAGTTGGTCACGGGTAGGTGACAATCAACAATGCACAGATTATATATGAAAGGTTCACATTTTTACGCTAATCCCCCGTCGATTCACAGCAGATACATTTTGATATTTGAAATAGATTGTTTCTTTTGGAACATGCCGTGCATCCTGAAAACATACCCGTGTAATGTATTACCCCTTAAACCCCACTTTTACATAGCAAAACTGGGGTATGTAGGGGTATATCTATTTTTCTTATTTTTGTTCCAAAACATAGAGTGTGGGTATTCGTTAGAAACGCCTCGGCGAGGCGGTTCTAACGTGCACCCACAATGTATGTTTTGAGCAACAATATTAAAAATATATTTTTTTTTCTGATTAAATTTTCAATTTGTACCCCCTAAAAATCTCTGTAAATTGCATGGGCATGTTTTCGTAAACGTTACAAAAGAGAACTTAAGACGCTTATGTCACGAGTTTGCGGCATTTTGTTGTTTTCCGGCAAACATGTATATTTTAATATTTAAACTAGATGTTTGCCTTTGGAACATGCCTTAATAAGACACATATGTTTATTTTGAGATATCTAAATCATTCTTCAAGTCTCACGGGGCGAGTTGTGTTCCCTCAATTATCAGTAAATATTCAGCAACAGTTACTTGTCAAATTATATTTGTAGTATGCCAATAAATGTGTCACATGATTTAATGCATTAGGAACACATGTCCGTAAAATTTATACTCTCTTTTACCCCTTTTTTATATTATAAAAGTGGGGTTTGCAAGGGGGTACTTATTTTTCTTATTTTTGATCCAAAACATAGATTGTGGGTACTCGCAATCAATGTTTTGAGGAACCATATTAAAACATATCAAATTTTATTTGTTGATTTTTTAATTGTTTCAGCTGATAAAGATGCTTTATATTGTATGGCCAATTTCGTAATGGAAACATCTAAATCATTCTTCAAGTCTCACGGGACGTGTTGTGTTCTCAATTTGACTCCTCCGTCAGCAAGGTATAGCCACGCCCACCCCTATTTCCTTAGACAAACATTGTGTTTTTGCACCTACATTTACCTGTAAAAAGCACGTGTTGGTTTGTTTGTCTAACCCACGTGTTGTCTAACCGTCATTGACCGTCATTGACCATTAGCTAATGTGCTGATTTGAATGGTCAATATAAAAATGAATATTAATGATGGGTGGTTTGACGGAGGTCTCACGGTTACTTGTCAAATTATACATGTAATAAACCAATAAATGTGTCAAATGATTTAATATGACCCTCGTATTAAAACGTTACAAGGCAGCATAAGGAAAGATTAGGGGATTAATATGAAAAGTAAGAATAACGGGGCCAGAAATCGATGCAATTAAATTTAAAGTCCCAACATAAACACCAGGTGGGAAAGAAAATACATAAAACATAACACAACATTTTTCCGACAACAGAATGATTAGCTCTTTCCCAACAAGGTGTTGCTAAGTTTCAACATTAACGAAATGCAACGAGCACGACAGAGAGGCAGGCGCATAAAAAGTCGTACAATGAAGATGCATGTAAACCACTTTTCCTGGGGCACCGATTACCGTTTTTACTGAAGAGACAACGCCGAAAACCGTTTTTTCTGTAGACATCTACAGACTTCCGTGAAGACCAAAAACACGTCAACATAAAGCCACACCCCAGCTGGTCCCGTAGTCCATTAAGTTTACAAAAAATAGATAACACGTGGCATAACCTCGAACGTACTACTGAAGTATCTTTTTGGGAAATCCAATTAAATTCATTTCGTTTTGGCAACAAAAGGGGCCCGCAAGACCAAAATGTTAGAATATCAGAATAGGAAAAGGGAAAAGGTTTTGTATTTAATCCGGATTCCACCTTCTCTCTTTGAATGTTTTACTGCTTCCAAAGGATCTAACAATTATATTTTATTTGTTATAACTGCAGCTGGTGTCGTTCCGTGTGGCGGCCCTAAAAAGTCTCCCCGTACATCATCCATAGTGCAGATTATATTTTCCTTTTCATCCTTTGAGACCTTTAAAATGTTTAGAGTACGTATTTAAAAAGATATGTTAAGAAACATTTTCATAATGTTTTTATCATTTTGGCCCCTTTAAAAATTCGAGTCTTTGATTTGGACAACCCTGATGTAAATTCTTGAAATTGCAGCACCATTGTCTGACTTTCTTTATCTACTCAGTTTCTAACGGGTCATTGACGAGGGTTTATTACCCGAAATTGTACAATATGGCCCACCTTCTCTCTTTGAATGGTTTTACTGCTTTCAAAGGATCTAACAATTATATTTTATCCATTTGAAAGAGGTTTGGGTACTGTTTTACGGTTCCTGTACAACGCCATTTTCAGAGGCTGCCTGTTATCATATAGTATGACGCTAGAGACGCTAAGTTTGAAGGAATTGTTTCATCAAAATGATTTTGAACTGCCATTTTAGCCGCGACGCGAGAAAACCAGTATTCGGGATTTCTGACTTGGTCCGACATAAACTGGACTGCACTGTATCAGAAGATGGCTGACTGTTTGAAATTTAGCCTTGTCAAAGAAGAATTGTGCTATGTAATGAAAACATGCGATAATCAGCTGTGCAGTTAGTGCACAGCTGATATGCTTCTTTACTTTCGCATGTCTCATGACCCGGCTCGATTGATTTTCAGGTCTACCTGCTTTTCAATCTCGGCTTAATACAAGATTTTATAAAGCCAAGTCGATAGCAAGTCCTTGTGATGGTGCAATGTTCAATCCGTCTTCAATCCTTAGGATTTGCATGGAAAATGAAATGTTTCCCAGAGCAGGATTTAATTTAGTTGAAATTTGATTTAAAATGACATCATCATACAAAATGCACCAGTATTGGGAATGTGCATGCACATCAGGAATACATTTCTGTGAAATGTATACCCCATTTTATATAGGAAAACTTGGGTTTGTAGGGGTATACCTAATTTCCTTATTTTTGATCCAAAACATAAATTGTGGGAAGTCGTTAGAACCGCTTCGCCGAGTTTTCCATTTTTTTTTCTCCCTGTTTGGCATGGACAAGCTTTCGTAATGAACTGATGACATGATAACACAGTGTCAAACATGTTTTGGAAGTGTGAACAATTTTATAAATGTGCCGCAATATTAAAGTTAAGGTCCAATATATCATGTATTATTATTATATAGTTCGGCAAATGGGTCACTGTATGGGCTGCAACTTTAATATTCATATCTGGGCGTGGTCAGCTAGTCCATCTGTTCAAGTAGGGAGATAATAGAAAAGTCGAATTCAGTCAGCCTAGAGCGCTGTCACGTATTTTACCGTTAAAGATCAGCTACCTATTTTGTCCAATCCAGTAAACTAGACAAACTCGGATTTTCATTCTAACGGACAACATGTGAGTTGAGTCTTTCAACTGTGTACCTTTAGCTTTTACCTAGGTCAAAAGTAGACCATACCCAATAACGTATTCATAAGGTAACGCCCATACAGTGACCTATTTGCCCAGCTATACCGTTACTGATGAGGGTCCATTGGTTTTAAATGCATGATTAATTTTCATTTAGTAAAATACGACTCATGAGGAGACATTCTTTTTACAATAAACGGTTTAGGAAACGTATTTTTACACTCATTTTCGGCCAAATGTATATTGGGAATGATCAGAATCGATGTTAATTCATTGTTCTTCGAGAAACAAACTCATCTGTACATTATCATGCTGACAGGACTGAGCCGCGACGAGAAAAATCAGTCTTCGGGGTTTCCGACCTGCACAGTCACAGAAGCAGGCTAGAAGCTTGAAATTTCGGATTTAGGAAAACGAGGAACTGTACTATCCGTTTAGTGATAACAAAGGCGCTGATCAGCTTCGCAGTTACTGCGAAGTTGATCTGCGCCTTTGTTTCCGCATATAAAACAAGAAATATCTTTAAAAAAGATAATCGGCGTGCTTTAAATGGATGTGGGTTATAATATGTTCTGCGTTTTGACTCGAACATAATAAATTGTGTGGTCACAGCCTTATATGCTAACTTCATACAGGCTGAACTAAAACATTTTAAAACACTACATGTAATAGGCAACCTTACTGGAAAATAATTTAGTTTGTTTTGGTTTAACGTCCTGTTCAACAATTTTCAGTCCTCTTTCTGAGAGTGCTTCACATGAAGTTTGATTTTGATTAGTTCCGTGGGCTATTAGTACGAGAACTTTAAAATTGTGAATGAAGACAATAGATGCCAGAGCATGGTTTACTAAAAACTCACCTGGTGAACTTTCGGCTCTGGTGAGCTTAAAATGTCGAAACATTGCTAGACTACTATAAGCTTAGCTTGGCAGCTTAGTTACATTTTGTTAACTATTTTGAACAGCCGACCCCTGGGCTTTTCTACCTTTGCCATGGCATAAAGTCAACATATAATACAGATTGAATCATTCTGAAGTACAGTTAAATTGTCGGTTCCGTACGATGGGATGGCCTAGGTCAGGGACTCACATAGATATGCTCTATGCTTATAGGTCACTGTCACAGTGCCAGCAAATTTTACTCATTTCTACTTCTATTCACCCGTTTTTGCTGCAGAACATCCACTGGTGATTTCTATATATTCTAATCATAGAAACCTCTGAACAGGGGCCCCTTCGCGGACCCCATCATTAAGCTATCCTTACCACCATGGGAAGTCAATTTTGCTATACTAAGATGAAATTTATCAGTTACAAACTATAAATTTGTCTCCAGAAGTACATTTAATGCAGATAAAATATACAATTATTCTACCCATTCCGCATCAAGTTCATGAAACTTGCTGCGCATACGCATATGAACTATTTGAGTATTATAAACTTAATATTATCTTGAAGCCAATTTAGTTCCTCAACTGTAATGGTTTTCATTTTTGATCAAGCACGCGACTGTGACCACAGGAGCGTGAAAGTCTATGCATAATTGAAGGCAAAGCGAATCAGTTGGAGGTAATCCGAATCATGGACTATATATCACCACCGATGGTTTATCCTTCAAATTATGTGCATGCAGTCATATAGTGAACCTGATGCAATATTCCGAAAACCAAAACATATGCCCTTTTCGGCGGCATTTTACCATAGCCCTGTTTGCTCAACCCCACCCCCACCAAACACACGACGTTCCATGGGTGATCTGAATACCGTCGGAATATTATATGATGCTTGTTAAAAAAACACAGATTATTTCATTTTTACACTTAATTTTATAACATTAACACCCAGAATGTAAAAATATACCTTAAGATCGAAACATCAAACAGCCCAAGTCCTTTGAGAGCATAAAATGACAGTATGCGGTTAATCGTGATTCGGAGTAACTACAATGACACCGTTTCAAAGGTTTTAATTAAATATGTCGTAATATTCGATTTTGGGACGGAAACTACGTCAAAATGACAGAAAATAATTGGGAAAAATATAAGCAATCAAAATCGAAATATATCTTACATGGTACATTTCATTTTCGGGAAATCCGGCGAACCGCCTTTGAAAAAGAAAGTTTTTTTCCATCGTGTTTCTGTATATGAGCCGGGAACCATTGACGTTAACAAGATGTTGACGTCATTATCCACAATCATTGAGTGATAGAATGAAACAGGTTTGAATCAAGAGTCAAGTGGCCAAGTTCGTTTGAAAATTTCTTGTTTTATATCTTTGTGAAATTCTTTTGAAAATTATTTTGATCCGGATCATCTACAGATCCGCAATGGCTACACCAAGTGTAGGTAAAGCACTCTAAGCTACACTATAATATCCATTCCGGTAATTATGTCCATTCCTGTCCATTCTGGTAAAGGAACGCACCCGGAAATCCTCATGACCTAAAAAAAAATGTCGATCTCGTCTAAATCTCGCGGCTCGTCTAAATCACGCGGCTAATTTACATATGACCCATAATTTGTCCAATGAAATAGTGACAATGAAATTAGGTCAATACTTAGCTTAGACGGCTCACGCCGAAAAACTCAGTTTCTCACGATGCGGCTAAGTTCATGCTTAATATGATAACAAGCCTAAAAGTAACATACAATTAACGATAAAGGTGTCTTTAAGTGCTAGCTCCTGGTGTTATTGACAGTACCAAGGCATTTTACTGAGTAATCTAAAGCATGTCAATAAAACAAATTTGTGCATTAAAACAGAACAGTTTACTATCTTTCAATACAAAATTCGGGAATTGTATGCAGATTTTTTTTTTTTTGTACGATACATGTATTTCCACTGATGTTAGAAAACCCATTGCCCGTCATCTGTCGGCGTTGCAAAATCTTTTAACCCAGTCAGGGTCGTCATGTTTGAGCCGCCTCGTGGGAAAACCAACAATGTGGTTTAAGAACAGGTCCGACACAAACCGACCTGTACAAGAACAGAAAAGAGCTAGAAGCTTGAAATTTCGGATTTAAGTAAAAGAGGAATTGCACTATCCGAGTAGCGAAAACAAAGGCGCTGATCAGCTTCGCGGTTACCGCGAAGCTGATCTGCGTCTTTGTTTTCGCCTATGCAGATTGTTGGTTTTCCCATGAGGCGGCTCATTTTTACTTTTAGAAATGATTTGACATTCAGGAAGATAATCCTATTTATTCCGAGAAACTTAAAAAGGTACAAGTAGGCAAAGATCAGGAAAAGGCGCAATCAGAAAAAGATTCCCACTCCAAAAACCGAGGTGGGAAAAAACCAAACTAACAATCAGGTACTTATACCATGAAACATATCGTAAGCCGAATCATTCCTCTAGTACTAGTCGCTCAGGACGAGCTGCCAATTATTTCGAAATGCTCTACAGCAGTTACTTGTCAAATCATATTTTCTATAAACCAATAAGGACGTCAATGGGTTCTAGTTGACACGCGAAATAAAATCATAACCAGGCTTCGTAGGAGAGAAGTAAAGACCAAATTATAATTCCAAGAGAATATTTAATTGAGCTTGCGTATATAAGACCTTTCTGAGTGGACTTGTTATTTGATTTTGCAATTTGCAATCATGGCTTCTAACAGACATGATTAAGTATTACCAGCCTTTTAAGGATGTTCTTGAGACAAACAGATGCAATGTATATATCCATATAGGACATTTAAAACTAAAAACGCTTCTTTTTTCCCGCGTTTTCAGTATCAGTTTACATGAGAAAATCGGGATACTTTCCGTTGGGAAAACGCGCCCATGTTTTATACCAATTTTTCTTAAAGTTGTAAAAAATTAAAATTTTCATTAGAAACATTTGGATATTTTTAATATTTTAGCTCAAAACATACATTGTGGGTACACGTTAGAACCGTCTCGCCGAGTACCTACATTGTATGTTTGGACCAAAAAATAAGAAAACTAGGTATACCCCTGCAAACCCCAGTTTTCTATATAAAAGTGGGGTTTGAGGGGTTTTATTACACGGACGTGGTTTCCTGATGTTGTGTATCTATTCTATTTTGTTTATATTTTTGCTCTGATTGCATGAAACGGGTCCCGATGTTATAAACTTTTTCATGCTCAACTCAGCTGAGCATGAAATTTTAAGTGCTCATACATACCCACATAGCCCAAATATATTAAAATATTAAGATTGGATGTTTAGAAAGCAAAAACCTGTAGATTAACTTGCTTATAAACGTTAAATTGTCAACAATTAATGGCATTTTAACATTTATTAGCAGGATCAATTTTACTCTCAGCTGAGCTGAGCTAGAAAAAGATTCTATATTCTCGGGGCCTGATGTCAATATCCAAGGCAATAACCCGCATCCATTTCAATTTCTGTTGATTGCAAGATTCAAGAAAGCCCAGTCGATAAAGTCTCTTGTTATAGAACAATGTGCAATCCGTGTTTAATCCGAGGGATTTGCATAGAAAATGAAATATTCCCTAGAACAGGTTTTAATTAAGTTAGAATTAAATTAAAAAAAGTGCCATCATCGAATAAAATGCACTGCAATTGAAACTTTATATGCACAAGAATGGCATGAAATGCTGAACGTAATAAAAAATGCAATAAAATGATTTTGCATTGCCGTTGAGACACCTCAGTCAACTGAGCGACGCCATCTTGATTCATAGCATGAAGCCACTTCCCCATGGACCTTAAACATGTTTAAGTGTCTTGCTCAAAGACCAGTTTAGACGTATAGCCTGTTTGCTTGGAAATCCGACATTATACAACTGAAAAGGTTGCACCTCAGTTTTTTTTGAAGAGGGATTCTTTTTCTGATTGCGCCTTTTCCTGATCGTTGCCTACTTGTACCTTTTCATTTGCTCAAAGCTTATGCATTGTACTCTGTAGCACTTAATCGTATTTCAAAGAATACCGTAAAGTATCTTTATAATGCACTAGTCATTTGTATCCCCGGCTCCCCCGGGGCCGGGGAATAGCGGGGCTTTTAACTTTTTAATTTTTAAAGCCCGGCTAAAAGCCCGACACTGCCGGGCAAGAATTTTGGTAAAACCCCTGCTAAAAGCCCCGGCTCCCAAGGGGCTGACAATAACGTGGAACAACAGCTGGGAGTTGTTCCGATGAAACTGAAACATGGGAGAAGGACCTCAATTGATGCATTTGAATCTTTAGGTGCATTTGGAAATTAAAAAAGTACCATAAAGATAATTAAATGTTAAAATATCATTAAAATCTAATTTGAATTTTTGTGACAGTGTATTGGCGGGAAATCATAACCCCGGCAAATCCCCGGCACTGCCGGGACACATCAGAGGTTAAAGCCTGGCACTTTAGCCCCGCCATGTCCCCGCTATCCCCGGCCCCGGGGGATCCGGGGATACAAATGACTGGTGCATAAATAGTTTGGTCTTGCCTACTCAGGCGCAAGCCCAATTGCGTCAGTTTAAACGACGCATGAATGGTTCTTGTGCAATGACTGCCAAAATAATCGCCTTATTATTTGTCTGAATTTGCAATACATACTTGATACATTTAATGGGAAATCAATTGGTCGGAGGTGATTTCCTTAATACGGCGCAATCAACTGTCTCTCTGCCTTTCAGACAAATCATAGATAAATGTCCGCTTTGTGAACGTTAAGAATTATCTAGGTATTTCGGTGCCGTTTCCCGAATTATTTTCCTGATTTATGACGTGCATTTATAAACACATGCACTGTTATAACGTCAGAATATACTGATCGCCTCGAAACGGCCAAACTATTTGGTATCGCATAATAAACTGTGTAGTATCACATATTAATAATGTAGCATTATGCATCATCTTTAATTCTTTTTATTCCTTAAAACAGAACATATTTGCGCTGAGAAAGTATGTTAACATTTAGCAATTAATCTTTACAAACGGCAACATTTTAGTATTCGCAGTTACAAAAAAGTTCTTACCCTCAAATTTACGAAGAGAGATGCACCTTTTATACATCATCTCCGGGAATTGAAATTATCTAAGTATACAATAAGATAAGATGATATATTCCGTGCAGGGATCCAATGAAAACAAATGAAGACAGGGCTGATGGAGGCCACGCAAATCCATTTGTTTCTGACAGTCATTTCCGTCGCTAAAACACAAAAACTTGATTGATCATAATAAGTATCATGATTCGTTCACATTTCGAATTTATTTCTCCAATCGAATACGTAATGACAAATCAATTATTAATATTTAACGCTACTTTATTAATGTTGAAAAGTTAACTTAGTTTCAACATATGTAGTTTGGGTTTTGGGCTTTCGTTGCGTGAAAAAATTGTTTTGACCACAAATGTAGTGAACCCTTCGCGAGAGTTGGTAACGCCATGCAGACGCTTATGACAGTAATGCTTTATTTCCAGGCAAGTTATTTTCAGTTATTCGAGCATGAGCGTTAAACTGAACGAATACGGTAATTGCTAATAATTGAACTATCACTCTAAATGACATTTATTCTCTGTGAAAAATAGCTAGCGCACAATTTTATTTCTGGTGTTGGAAATCAAATCTGAAGTTTTATTCAATTAAAATCACATTATCTCTTGATCTAATTCTGTTTCTGCGAAAATTCGATTTATTATGCAAAGCCTTGCAGAAATACAACGACCCCCAATATCAAACAAAATCCACATGTGAAATATGGCATAAAATATGATATTTTGCCACTACAATTAACATTCGTTGTGTCTTTGGATATTGCGTGTAACATTTTGCAAGTAAAATAAGATTAATGACATGTGTTTCATTACTGATCGCTCTTACATGTTGTAAATGATGCCAATTCGAGGCATTGAAATTAACACTCCATACTCGCGTCCTTGATATGTGCACAAACATGTAACATTGTAAAGTTCCCTAATCCTGCGTCAATGTGGTTAAAACAGACAGAACTACATCGATATCAAGATGGAAGCATTATCTAATGGTCTACGATAATCTATATAGGAGCGGAGAGGCCCCTATAGCCGAAACCGTGGTATGGCACTCTTGCTGAATTATTCCATCAAAGTCAGAAATGTCCAACCCGAAGTGGCAAAGAAGGGACTATGCACTGAATGATGCTGATAACGGTTATAACTCTTCAGAAATACAAGTAGCCCAAGGACAACGATCACTCATCTGAGAGTCAAAACAAGCGGTTAAAGACAACATTGGTTCCCACTTCCTATAGATGCTTCACATAAAATTTGGCTTTGATTGGCCAAGCGGTTTCAGAGAAGAATATCTTTGAAAATGTGAACGCACGGACGCACGGACGCCGGCTCGAGTACCGTATTATAAGCTCCCCATGAGCCTTCGGCTCAGGTGAGCTAACAAGTCTTAAAAATGCAACAATACCGTTGACACTTCAAGATAAGATGGTCATTGACATCGTCTTGAAATAAATGTCTTCCTGTAACGAAGTAGAATCCAATTTTCTCAACCAAACATGATCAGAATCTGATAGAGAATAATACATTCTGTCAATATTGTCAAACCAAGTGTTATACAAGACTAAATTAAGCTTAGAGGCACGACCGGTGTGGTTTGAATGTTGAACTACTAATACAAAGTTAACGAAAGTGTCAGAATGGTACGAGAAATTGACTGTTTTACTGAACGAAATGACAATTCTTTTCAAGATTGTCCTGGACAAAAGACACGAGCATTCCAAACGTTCTTTGACGCTGACTAAATCATCGCAGAGAAGTTTGTTGGTCTTTTTTTTAAGTGATTTCGATCCATTATTCAAAAAAAAAAAAAAAAAAAAAAAAAAAAAAAAAAAAAAAAAAAAATCAATTTAGCCTTATCCTCGGGAATCCAAAACGTTGAGGTGTTTCACTATCGGTATTCAGCATCGCATAAAACAGCGGTGTTATGTTGGTCAGCGGTTTGTTGATCAAGACATAATCCCAACACACGGAAAACATGACCATTTGATATATACCCACTTATATATCTGACATACTGAAGAAACGCGGGATCGAACCTGCCATCCCTTGTTTACAAACTGAGTGACATAACCACTATTCTATAAATGTTCTTTTTACTATGAAATTTTTATTTTTCATGGATGTAAGATATGTCGGTATATTGTATGGACAAGTTTTCGTAATGAATCTGTGTATCTTGCTTTTTATAATTTCTCAAAAACATTATATTATTAAATCGTTATATTAATGACATCTGTGTTTACATACATTCATTTCATTCAAATTTGTAACGGTAAAGCTGTGATGTGGGTCTACTACGATCGTTCAGAATTTATAACAGAACCCAAACATGGTGTTCAAAACAAACTTTCGAAAAAGTGTCGGCACGGTCTTTAGCTGAACAAATAGTGTCACGTAAGAATACCCTCCAATCGAAAAATGATGACAAACATTAGATGTGCGACGATTATTATATTATTTTATAGTTCGGTCTGGCGTGTGCCGATGCGGAAGTGCAATTGTACTGCTTCAAAATGTATATTCGATGAAGAATTAAGTCGAAGATATCCTGTTAACTATCGGGCGTGTCAAATTTTCTAGGTCAAGTGCCTTTAATATCAGTTTCATCGATCTTCTTGTGCTTACAGAAGCTCAGTTATTTCTTTATTTTAACCATTTCTGATTGTATATTACATTCTAAGAAAATTATTTCGTCTTAAACGCAAACAAACATGACTGCACCGTCACACGAACTATCACGCGATATAAGTAAATCGAAATAAATATGCTTCTGAGCATAACCATTCTATATGGTTTCTCTTTTCTTTGAAGGCTTAACTTGTCTGCTGGTTAACCGTCTTAAGAACATTTGGTTCTCTCATGATGCTTTCCAAATCCTATTATTTGCCACTGTACTTTGTCAATGTGTGACGATTTATTAGCTTTGCTTCAGATCAAAAGGCAACAAGCTGATAGATGCCATAGATGACATCATAAAGAAAGTACAAGTAGGCAAAGATCAGGAAAAGGCGCAATCAGAAAAAGAATCCCACTCCAAAAACCAAGGTGGGAAAAAACCAAACTAACAATCAGGTACTTATACCATGAAAACATTTCGTAAGCCCAATAGGTGGCCACTCAGTTACCTTAACTTAACTAAAAATATGCAAACATACATATGGTGCCAACAGCACAAAAATATTTTAAACACCAAGACATAAAACAAAAAGAACCACCACAGAAGTATCGACTTGGAACGATCAGTAACACAAAGTTACTGGCGAGTTTAAATCGATTTTACACGGCCGTAACCTCACCCTCAGCTTCTGCAGTGGTTCATAACATTTAGTTAGTTCTTCGGTCCTCGTGGTGAATCTCTAACTAGTAGATGAATCATCAAGAACAAACAAATAAATCATGATAAACATCCTGATGAATCAAAAACCAGGACTCACAGATTCAGTAAGCTGCCCGACGATGGAGATCCCTGGGCGCCAAATAACTTACTAACTCCGGAGCTAAAGAAAAACATCAGTTGGACCCCGGTTAAACAAACGAAATTTGGCCTATGCGAAAACAAAGACGCAGATTAGTTGTGCAGTAATTGTGTTACAGTGCATTTGCTTTCGCTACTTTGCATACGATATGTTGTCTAACTATAAGTACCTATTGTCAATTTAGTTTTCCCACCTCGGTTTTTGAAGTCTGATCATTTCCTACTTGTACCTTTTTAAGCGCACCAGTAATTCTATATTACTGATCGTTCCAAGGTGATACTTCTGTTGTCGTTATAATTGCTTTGTGTTTTGGAGTATAGTATTTGTGCTGTTTGAGCCGTTTCTACGTTTTCATTTTTTCTTAGTTAAGTTCGGGTGAGTGACCGCCTATTTGGAAATGGCTGCTCATTCGGCTTACGATATGTTTTCTTGGTATAAGTACATTAGTTTCAATTTAGTTTTTTCCACCACTCGGTTTTTAGACTGGGGACTTCTTGCTGATTGCGCCATTTCCTGATCATTGTCTTGTGCATTGCTAGCATCATTTTGGTAAATGCATTATGATAAAATTGAAGCTTTCTAGCTGATTGGTTCTTAGCATCGTCTTTTCAAGATAGACGCAATACCATGCCCCTAGAGACAAGATTGTTTTGTCTGCAGTATCTGCACCATCAGGAATGCATTAATCAACAATAGTCGAAAATGTCATTACAATATAGCAGCTGTGATCGGCTTAATATATTACTAAAGGGAAGAGGAGAACGAAGATCAGGTTCTAAACAAACAGAAGGATATGAGCAGTAGAAAATATTTCTGCGAGAAGTTTAAGGGCTCATGTTATATAAATAATGACCAATAATGGGCACACTTATTAATGGCCATCTTGAAGTGATTTGACAATGTGTATACAGTGTACCTGGGCAAGAATTAAAAATGCATCCTTAAAGTGAATTCACACCTCAGTGAAGGTGTCACATTTTGACACTATACATTACCGTTCAAATATGTTATTGTTTTTACGAAAATCTACACGTGTATCAAACCACTTTTATAATGAAACTAAGGGTTATTCTTTCAGTATCTTACTGATGTATGTTTTTGAATGCTGACATCACCCTGTATACCGTTGATGCAACCAAATTTGTTACGGCACAGATTGATGCAACATTTCACGAAGGTAGGGGTAAATGGAGAACGGTAAGTTGACCATTAATTCAATTTTACAGGCATTAATGTTAGGATGTCTGGGCCGTGCCTTTGTGGGAAAACAAAGTAAGGATACTTTCAGTTTTTGCCATAAGTAGATTGTAACAAAAACTTATCTTGTGACAGAAAATATAAATTCCATTGAAGAAATATGCCACCAGATACACGAAAATTGATTATATTTGCTAATTGCTCAAATCCTTCATCATCGTTTGTCATTATCAAAGTTTCAATATAAACCGGAATCATTCCTTGTTTCATGTCACCAAACAGCAAACATGTATTCGAGCCGACTTTTACACAATATGGTGTTAACGCACCTAGGTTGGATCGTTTGGGAAGCAACGTACGTCAATGAGTTCATTGCCTGGATACTACCTACGTACAAGAGGTGTTTTTGAAAAATGATGCTAACAACGGCGGATCTTTAGGCCAAAAATGATATTTCTTACGGCGGACACTTTGATGTTTATTTGTTTTAACATTTTGTGCTGTGAATTGACAGTTTTAGTATCAATTTGGATAAAAATATTTGATTTTCAAATAAATCTGCATGTGTATGCAAATATGGTGAAAAGTGATAAACCTGTACAATGTTCTCCATAATGCAGCAAGTAAAGTTCCCGATATTCTTGCCCGTTGTTATGGTCGATTTATTGCACAATGTGAATGATTTTTTTCACCTTGCTTTTGATTTGGAAATCTTTTCTGGAATATGACTGATGATAGTGGTCCTGCATACATACTCCCCTACCGTTTTAGAAAAGATGATCGTATGCTATATGTAGCAATATTGCAACTAACATATTTGAGTCCCTACCAGGCATTTTGGGAAATTGGGGAAAGGGGGGTGGGGCGGAGAAAATGGCTAGTTCATTGTGCTAGGTAGTGCATTCGTGATAATTTGTGAGGAGTTACAGAGCAAACACTTTAAAGGTGGGGGTGGGGAGTTTTGAGCATCATGCCCATGTGCAAAATACTTTTAAGGGAGACGGGAAAAGCAATGGCCGGGTGAGTCAACCCATTAATTTCAGGCAGTGCAGAGAGTCCACCTGGAGGGACCTTCTGTAGACTTTACATCATGCGCTAGTTCACTATGAGTAAGCACAAAATAAGAAACCTATTTCAGACGTACATTAACTGCGCTTTCAAAACAAAATGCGCAACAAGAAATTTTAATGAGTACCGAGTGGAAAATATTTGTGGATCTGTGCATGGGACCCTCACTGACACTTCCTCTCCTTACATCCGAGGGTCTGGATTTAGATCGTGCCTTTTCAGCAAGATTTAGCCGCTTAAACTTATAGCTATTAGACTGATTAAACACGAAACACGAATGATTCCGGTATATACCGAAACTTTGATATATACAAACGATGATGAAGGATTCGAATAATTAGCAAACGTAATCAATTTTCGTGTTTCTGGTGGCATATTCCTTCAATGAAATTTATAATTTCTGACACAAATTAAGTTTTTGTTACAAACTACTTATGGCAAAAACTGAAGGCATCCTTACTTTGTTTTCCCACAAAGTCATGACCCAGACATCCTCGCATTAAGGCCTTTAAAACTGACATGATCGTCAACATACCGCTCTCCATTTCACCCTACCTTCGTGAAATGTTGCATCAATATGTGCCGTAACATATTATTCAGTTGCATCAACGGTATACATAGTGGACATGTGTTTTCCTTTACTGTTTCAAAGGCCCGGCTAAAAGTAAATTTAACCCTTAAGGTTACTTTTCTCACTAATCTATATTGTATAACGGTGCACAAAACTGATTTAATGACATCTTATCCGTGATGATTGTTACTGCTAGACTTATATCTGTATTGTATTGTATTATTCTGTAATGTCAGATGACCAATTTACTGAATTGTAATAACTATTTACGGGATGTCTAGACGTCTAATAGAGAAAGAAATCAAGGTGTTGTTTCACACACATATACACGAACAGATATTTGGCTTTATCAATTAAAAGTATTGGATTTCGTCCACGATTAGCCAAATTATTTGTCCGGGTTCCAATTAATTCTATGAAGGTCGAAAAATCAGTCAGATTTGATATACTCTTAATGCTTGAAATATTACGCTCACTTTATTTTGTGCGACACGTAGCTGTAAAATTCAAGGGAACATATACCACTGCTGAGAATAACGTGGTATTGTGTACATACAACCCGATACATGATCGGTGACACACAATGGAATTCTGTCGGAAGTTTAGGTTAGATTTTCGGGTTTTCCCCTATAGCGTTTCTTCTTCTGACTGCTAGATAGGTAGGTGCAGTCAATCCCGGTTATTTCGTTTTCGCAAACACTTGAATGTTATTGTGATGGAAGTACTATCTGTTCATTTGACGGTAGTGTTTGCGAAAACGGAACCACCTGGATTCCTTATGTAACTTTCATTCAATAAATGTTCGATTTCTGCATTGACTGCACCTATCTGTCAGTCAATAGTATAAACGCCATAGGAGAAAACATGAATTTCTCATCTCAACTTCGGACAAGAATTTATTGTGGTCAACCATTCTGTACCACGTGTTTTGGCTGTGCATATGTATATTTCTTATCGGATACCCTAACAGTACCACTTTTGATACTCAATATAGCAGGTTGTATGGTATTCCTGTATATATTAGGGAAAACCCTATCTTGGTCACTATTATAAACGAGTAAAACAATTGTAATTATGCTATAACTTGACATTGGCGTTGGCTTTAAAAGTTGTCATGTTCTTGATTTCTTGAATTAGATGAAAGTGACATTTTAAATGTCCGTCAGTTTAGGATGAAAAAAAAAACATTGACTAATCACATGATCTAGATCCCACCTATGGACAAAGCGACTACATCACCAGCAATTGATGTTGATTGTTAACTCATGTTGGCATGACGCCATAGAAAGAACATTGGCGCATCATTGGTTTTGGAGGCACTAGTTGATGATCTGTAAATACTGATTGCTCTAAATGACATGTATTCTCTTCGACACACATGCCACAAATATCTCATTTCTGGTATTACAAATTAAATCTGAAGTTTTATTAAATTAAAATAACACGATTCCTGATTTAATTCTGATTCTAGGAAAGTCTAATTTGCTATTAAAACTAGAGAAAATGATACACAGAATCCAATAATCAATGTCAAATGTCAAGTTTAGTCAATAGTCAATCGCTAGTTTATTCTTTACTTGAACTAACTGATGCAGAATTTTCGTTTAACGTCTTTGTAAAATAACTGCTTCGATAGATGGCTGTTCATATGAATGTTCTGATAGAACGTTTCGTACTTGCTACTTTGATTATTCCTGTTTGGTCACAGGGACAGATTTGTGCAAATGAGTGTAGAATTGCCCGGATTATGCTTACTATTAGTATTCTTATCCATCTAAATACATGTATAATCCCATTATGTAAATATGTCGTGACAAAGGTCACATTGGTTCCTTGGGCCGTGATGTTAACGGGTTAACGGGATAAAGGCGGTCACGGGGTACGACATTGAACAATGCATGGATTATAACTTCTCATCAAGCCATAATTAAGACAAATAAAGTAATTTTGTTAACATGTCGTGGCAAATGTCATTCTGATTCCGTGTTCCGCTAAATAAACAGTTAAAACGGGTCAAAAATGGTCTCGGGGAGGTGACAATCAATGGGCCGAAACATGGGAAAACAAATAAACTGCACATGCGAAAACAAAGGCGCAGATCAACGCCTTTGTTTTCGCTTCACGGATAGTACAATTCCTCTACTTTCTAAATCCAAAAAATCCAGTCTCTAGCCATCTTTTGTGCTTGTACAGCCCGGTTATTGTCGAACCTGTTCGGAAACCACATTGTTGGTTTTCCCACGAGGCGGCTCAAATAATGTGGCCACTGTAATGACAATAATCAGCTGCTCATACTCAACACCAAATTCTCTCTCTCTCTCTCTCTCTCTCTCTCTCTCTCTCTGTCATTAAATGCGCAGGAGAAATACAGACACGCCAGAAAAGGCTGAAAAGTCAAATATACCAACACGGTGAAGCCTGTCATAATTTTGTTTTCAAACTTTCATTCTGACACATAAAATTGTAGCTGCTTGTGTGTAAGTAGATTTTGGAACTAAATGCCAAATAAAAAAAAAAAAAAAAAAAAAAAAAAAAAAGCTGTGGTTTTCTGATTCACATTCATTATTTTTTATAATTTATATTCCAAAATTGTTCCAAAACACAGCCGGAATTTTGAAAGTTCCTAGAAGAAAACAAAGGTGTACTGAACCATTGTTATTGTCTGAGCGTTGCTACTTTCAACATGATAAATGCTTAGTAATATAATGGAATATTTCCAGTCTATAAGTTTACAGATCAGCGTCGCTGACATTACGAATACTAGCTCATGCAATATACCGAGATTTTAATTTTTGTTATTCTTCTTGCTCAAAACATAGATTGTCGGTACATGTTAGAACCGCCTCGGCGAGGCGGTTCTAGCGAGTACACACAGCTTTTGTTTTGGGGCAAAAATAAGAAAAATAGTTATAGTTTAAACATATTTTATTCCAAATCTCACAAGTTACATCGATACAAACATATAAATAGGTAAATGACGAAAAGGATTAGAACGGAAGCATAACTTATAGAGTTCTTCTCCTTGGCAGACGTGATATGTAATATATAGGCGGAGCATTGCAAAAGAGGTAGGTTCAATTAAACTAGAAAAAAGAAAAACATGAAGAGGCATTGGTTAGAGAATAAGGATAAATGTAATTTTAGTCCATATAGATAGAAAGAAAAAATAGAGATGAAAGTAAAGTAGGAAATCAAGAGAGGGGTGGAAGAGGAGGGCTTGGTCGCAAAGGAGGCCTGTAGCACTTTAAGTATGAAATGTGAAATGTCGTCGCATGCCGTACAAACCATATTCTTAAAATCGATTTGAGTCTATTATAAAATCATGGATGTGGTTAAATATACGCTCATTTGTGACGTCAGACAAAGATGGATCACCATATAATAAAACATGAAGTGTAGGTATACAAAAGTTTGAGACCGAATTCAACAGAACGATACGTTGTCGACGAAAGATGTTGCAATGGAAGAAGAAATGCTGTGTGTTTTCTATAAAAATAGTTATACCCTGCATACCCCATTTTTGCTATATAATAGTGGGGTATGAGGGGTATTCATTGCACGGATATATTTTCTTGATTCGATCATCTCACCGCTGATCATCTCACCGCTGTGAGTTGGAGCCTTGCACGGGGCACAATTCACTTGTGGGACAAGCCAAGTTCTGCTTGCGGGTGTGTCAGGTGGTTTTTCCCCGGGTACTCCGGTTTTCGCGCCACCTTCCGATTGATCCGTCTCGATATGAGTGAAAAAGCTTGAAAGGGACGTAAAACTGAATCAAAAAATGCTTTGCTGATGATTAAATGACATTCGATCCCGCTAATGTTACAGCCAGACTAATAGTTTGTCTGCACATTGGGTATTTATCTGATTCTGTAATGTCAGTTGACCAATTTACTAAATTGTAATTACTATTTGCGGAATGTCTGGATGTCTAATAAATAGTAAATCAGGATCTCATTTCAAAGACGTATAGCAGAGAATGCTTTGTTTTACTTCGACGGTTAGTCCAAATTATTTGTCCAGATGGTCATGAAGGTCTGTAACTTAACTTTCAGAATTATTGTAAATAATTGTGTTTATACATTGTGCATGATGTGATATATTCTGTTACTTTTAATTATTTTACATATGTTTGTCGAAATAAAAGCTCTACTGGGCTTATGTTGTAATGTTCATCATATTCGACGTTAAATAAAGTTTCTATGTCTATGTCTATGTCTATGTCCAGATAACTCTATACTGACGTATGCCCAATTAACATCCTATTTGACAGTCACTGTCAAATGATAACTGGGCAAGCGAATTTGAATCTGGATATTCTAAAGTCAAAATATCACGAAAACATGTCCGTGTAATGTATACCCCCTTTAACCCCACTTTTATATAGCAAAACTTGGGTATGCATGGGTTTAGCTATTTTTTCTTATTTTTGCTCCAAAACATCGATTGTTCTAACTTGTACCCACAATCTATGTTTTGAGCAAAAATAAGAAAACTGTCGAAGTTTTTCTGATGATATTTTTAATTTTTAAAGCTAAAAAAAATCTCTGTATATTGCATGGTAAGTTTTCGTAATGATAGGTATATACCAGGAACTCTTGACTTCGCGTTCCCAATGCGTCTAGCTTCAAACTACTGCGTAATCCAAACGTTTTTATACAGATAGAAATACAGAGAACGCTTCATCGTTTTCAAAGCATTTCAGTAAGACATGCATGCTGTTGAATTTAGGTTAATTGCGAAGGACAGAAATTGTAATTTGAGCTATGTTATGTGACATGATGGCTCATTATAAAGATATTATTGGCTGAAACTTAATCTCAAACCTGCCAATGTTAATATGGCCGCCACACAACGGGAAAAGCATCTCAGAAAACTGGCGATATGTGGCTACTAGACTGTGCAAAAGGGAAAGTCGAATGTCTATTAATAAAACAGGTAAAAGTAGTTAATGATCATCAGGGAACGGTTTTTGTTTTCCAAAATGAGTAACTTATTGGTAGATGGCAAAAATAAAGGCTTGCTGATCTGCGTTCAACTTCGCAAATGCCCTTGCTCTTCCATTAGAAGGCTTGAATAGAAATCGTTATGCCACGAAATTACATGTTGGAGCACGCCTTTGTTTGACAATATCAAATAAAATGTATTTTCGATGTTAATTAAGAAGGTCTGCATCATCAGTTTTTTTCGTAGAAACTTTTGGTTTTACTACTATATGATAAGCGCGTATTCCTTAAAATACATTTTCTGGATCGTGTAACACCTTGACGACTCTTTGCAGATAGCATATATACTACTCAAACTTTGATAAGCATCAAAAGTTTATTTTTTATTACAAGACATACTGGTAATCTAACACTCGAAATTTTGCTACAGATATATAGCAGCACCATCACCGTGCAAACATTCCATCTTTTTTCGCATTGCCTGCGAGCCCTTCTCGCAGACTTGCAGGAACAATGGAAACCCCCTGAAATTGAAGTTGTCACTGTTTCCTGCCCTATCCAATTCCGTCATTCATTCCCTCGTACTGGATCATTCAACTGCAAAACTGTTTTGATACTCGAAATGTCGATACTTTTGTATCTAAAATGAACTTTTGGAAAATTCCAGAAATCTGTGATTTTTGGTTAAAAACACGATTTTTTACCAAAACAATTTTTTTCGCTTAAAATGTTGTCCTTTGCATGGTGATCATGAAACTGAAAACCGTTTTTGAATACGCACTCTGGTTTGCTCAAACCAGCGTTTTTAAAATTTGTTGTCAGATGTTTTAATCACATAATGCAAATTTCCATTAAGAAAACTTCAGTCCAATGACAAATGTTTTAAAACGCTGTAAAATCTAAACCAATGCCCGTAGCTCAAATCGGTTTTCTGTTTCATACTCGCAGCCTAAAGGGTAGCGTTTTCAGCGAAACATTTTTTTTGGGGTAAAAAATCGTGTCTTTAACCAAAAATCACAGATTTTTGAAATTTTCCAAATGTGCGTTTTAGACCCATAAGTATCGACATTTCGATTATGAAAACAGTTTTGCAGTTGAATGAGCCAGTAAGAGGGGGTAAATGACAGAATTGGATAGGGTAGACAACAATCAATGAACAATGGCAACTTTAATTTCAGGGGGTTTCCATCGTTTCTGCAAGTCTGCGAAAAGCGCTCACAGACAACGCGAAAAAAAGATGAAATGTTTGCACAGTGATGGTTCTGCTTCATATCTATAGCAAAATTTCAGGTGTTAGATTACAAGTATGTCCTGTGAACAAAAATAAAGTTTTGATGCTTATCATACTTTGAGTAGTATAATAACTCCTAGTAGAACACGATTTTCTCATAGGTGCAATTCATTGAAGGGGTTATTCAAATCCGGCGTTTTACGAATGCGCGAATCAATATATCAAATACGCAGATTTTATTTTACGAAGGCGCGGAAAAAAGACTATCAAATGCGCGTTTAAATTGCGCGGAAATTAATTGCTTTGACAGGTATTTTAAAGTATACCCATGCTATGATTGTATCTCGCTATCAAGACCAAAGTTATGATAGCGAGATTCAACCACAGTTCTTCAGTTAGCCAGTCTGTTCTCAAACGACCTTTACATTTCTTATTTGTACACCTCCAAGAAATATCTATAACTATAACCATTGTGTAACAAGCTTTTCTTTCCTCTTTTAGTGTCAGACATGTTAAAATCCAAGATGGTTAAAACAATATTCTTGGATAAAATACAAGTTAAAACACTTTAAAAACGTCTAAAAAGTACAAGTAGGCAAAGATCAGGAAAAGGCGCAATCAGAAAAAGATTCCCACTCCAAAAACCAAGGTGGGAGAAAACCAAACTAACAATCGGGTACTTATACCATGAAAACATTTCGTAAGCCGAATGAGCAGCTATTTTCCCAATAGGTGGCCACTCAGTTACCTTAACTTAACTAAAAATATGCAAACATACATAAGGCGCCAACAGCACGAAAATATTTTAAACACCAAGACATAAAACAAAAAGAACCACCACAGAAGTATCGACTTGGAACGATCAGTAACACAAAGTTACTGGCGGGTTTAAATCGATTTTACACGGCCGTAACCTCACCCTCAGCTTCTGCAGTGGTTCATAACATTTAGTTAGTTCTTCGGTCCTCGTGGTGAATCTCTAACTAGTAAATGAATCATCAAGAACAAACAAATAAATCATGATAATCATCCTGATGAATCAAAAACCAGGACTCACAGATTCAGTAAGCTGCCCGACGATGGAGATCCCTGGGCGCCAAATAACTTACAAACTCCGGAGCTAAAGAAAAACATCAGTTGGACCCCGGTGGGCCAAGCAACAGACAAGAAGCTCCGGCCCCAACCAACTAAAATGAATAGCTTTAAGTCGGGGCCATCATAGAGTCTGACGCCCGACCCACCGGCGTGCAATTAAAGAAGGCAGCATAGTTATCAACCGTGATTGGGTTAAAAACTAAGCATGCAGACTGTCGCATAACATTCAAGTTATAACCTATACGTCTGTAACGTGTTATGATTTTTCTAAACTGAAAAGAAAAATCATTACTTCCTATAAGTTTCTTAAATTTGTAAACCTATAATAGCATATTAAAATATGACTGACATAACGGTCGTATCTGTCCAAAGCCAGAGTGAACATATGTTACCCGAGTGATTATAGGCTAATACCCTAAAGGCCATCGCGCATTTGATACCTCGATTTCACGCGCAATTCAAACAGCGTCACGGTATGATGTTCGCGCAAATGATATACGGCCATTAAAAACATGATCTGTACATATAAATCATAATCCTATCCAGGTACATGTAGGACCTATTTATAGACAATCTCTAATAGCAACAACGAGAACAAATCGGATGGAAATCTTTAATAATTTTCAGAACTGGAAAACATTTTTTGCGATTATATCGTTTTTTTTCATTCAATGACAACATCAGGAAGTTTTAAGCATTTTTCTAATGACTATAATTTTCAAATTTATTCTTACAACATTAATATTTCTGTTTATGACATGGGCAAGTTTTCGTAAACACTAATTGTAAGTGGATCAGCTCAGTCTGTTGAACCACAATGGCAAAGTTTAACTTTGTGTCAATTTTCTTGTCAGCAGTATGTTGTTTCTAACCACTACGGAATACTACAAAAGACACGTTGTCTCAGTTCATACAGCTGATATTGATACATAAAACAGTCGTTGGTCATGATAAAACTCCAAAAAAGATTCCTGAAGAAATGTAAAGAAAAACAAGGTCGTTTTGGCTAATTCGAATATCATCAACAAATTAATATGTCTCCGCTTTATCCTTATATCATTACATTATTTTGTATATTAACCATATCCCAACAAACATACACCTACTGTTGTGAAACGTTAGAGTAATAAGAATGGTAATATTGCCAATAAGATTTATTCTCAATCAGGTTCCCCTCTTGTACGGCTGGCATACAAAAGACACGTTGTCTCAGTTCATACAGCATAAGGGGGTATACATTACACGGACATGTTTTCCTGATGGGATAATTGTTCTACTATTCCGTTATAGAAAGACACTCATTTCAAGAGATTGTCAGTATCAGCCTTACCGTGAAGAGTGGATGGCGAATACGTCCCTTCAGAACAAATTTCTGAGTGGCCACCTATTGGGAAAATAGCTGCTCATTCGGCTTACGATATGTTTCATGGTATAAGTGCCTGATTGTTAGTTTGGTTTTTTCCCACCTCGGTTTTTGGAGTGGGAATCTCTTTCTGATTGCGCCTTTTCCTGATCTTTGCCTACTTGTACCTTTTTCTTCTTCATCATAGCGAAGGTCATTCAAGTCGATATACTTTGTGGCGGGGTATTATGCATTTACAGTCAAACACCATGAGGGCGTCCATTCTATTTATGAGGACAGGGCGTGAGACTGTCTTTAATTAACATCTACGCAATATAAAGTGTTGTCATTCCATCACGAAAACATGTCCGTGTAATGTTTACCCCCTTGAACCCCACTTTTGTATAGTAAAACTGGGGTTTGCAGGGGTATACCTATTTTTCTTATTTTTGCTCCAAATCATAGATTGTGGGTACTCGTTAGAACCGCCTCGGCGAGGCGGTTCTAACGTGTACCCACAATCTATGTTTTGAGCGAAAATAAGAAAAATATAAAAAAATGTCAGCTAAAATATTTCAATTTTTAAAGCTCATTTTTTTTTGTATATTGCATGGGCATGTTTTCGTAATGATACTCTACTCATTCAGGAAATTATTTGATCGTTTCATCCTGCATTGAATTGTGAACGTTGCACTTCTTTTCCTCTTTGATTTTGCAGATTTTGCGTAACAAATTAAATTTTCATGCAATAAAATCAAATCAAGAGTGGTGCTATTCAAATGTAATGAAAATCGGAACTAGGTCTTTAAATGCCAGAAATGAGAGATTTTGTTGTCGCTTCATTACCGAAATGCATGTTACTTAATATTTGTGGAGGTTCGGAAATAAAATAATTGAGCCGTCGAATAAGAAAACCAACAACACGCACACGCAAAAACAAATGTGCAGATCAGTTGTACAGTACATCAGGAAAGCATGTCCGTGTAATGTATACCCCCTTAAACCCCTCTTTTATATAGTAAAACTGGGGTTTGCAGGGGTATACCTATTTTTCTTCTTTTGTTTTTGCTCCAAACCATAGATGTGGGTACTCGTTAGAACCGCCTCGGCGAGGCGGTTCTAACGGGTACCCACAATCTAAGTTTTGAGCAAAAAATAGAAAAATATCATTTTTTTTTCAGCTGATTTTTTTCAGTTTTTAAAGCTCAAAAAATCTCTGTATATTGCATGGGCAAGTTTTCATAATGAGCTGTACAGCTGTCATGCACCTTTGTTTTAGCTCTTGTGAACCACTGCAGAAGATGAGGCTGAGGTTAGGCGCCTGTAAAGCGGGTGTAAAGCCAGTAACTTTGTGTTACTGATCGTTCCAAGGCGATACTTCTGTGGTGGTTCTTTTTGTTTTATGTCTTGGTGTTTAAATATTTTTTGTGCTGTTGGCGCCTTATGTGTGTTTTCATAATTTTAATTAAGTTAAGGTAACTGAGTGGCCACCTATTGGGAAAATAGCTGCTCATTCGGCTTACGATATGTTTCATGGTATAAGTGCCTGATTGTTAGTTTGTTTTTTTCCCACCTCGGTTTTTGGAGTGGGACTCTCTTTCTGATTGCGCCTTTTCCTGATATTTGCCTACTTGTACCTTTATAAGCCCCCGCCCCTTTTGATCCTAATGTACGTTTTCATATTTTTAGTTAAGTTCGGAGTGCCCACCTATTGGGGAATAGCTGCTCACTCGGCTTACGATATGTTTTCTTGGTATAAGTACCTAATGTCATTTTGGTTTTTCCCACCCCTCGGTTTGTGGAGTGGGATTTTTTTTCTGATTGCGCCATTTCCGTTTCCTATTTCAGTTAATTTTGGGTATTTCGGGTAATTGTGGCCGCCAATTAAGTGACATTTTATATTTTGCAAAATGGAGCCAAAGAAAAATACCGTAATTTTGCAGCTTTCTACAGGATAATGGATACAAATACTATGCTAAATATATAAAACGTCGGTTAGAAAATGACCTTTAACCGACAATGAATCCCTGATTTCTCAGAATACCTTCGCTGATCTCAAAGGACCAAACATAAAATATAATTTGCAATATGGATGATTTACGGGGAGACTTTTTAGGACCGCCACATGACACAACACCAGCTGAAGTATCAGCAAATAAAGCGAAACGTAGAGTTTGAACTGGTATATGATGTCAATCGAACACTTGCGGATTATGGCTTTGCTTGTCCTTTTCCATTAACTTGCTTTACCTCTAATGGCATTTCATTTCCTCTCGAAGTTGAACACATTATTAATTTAAATTTACATTATATAGAAAATGTAATGCGAAGTATATCACGATCGCTATAACTCGCAAATGCCATAACGGAATACGATCATCTTTGAAAACATTCCCTAAACATTTTACCATCTCCTTTTCTGGAAAGATTTTAATTAAGGTGAAATTTTCGAGAAACAAGATATTCGCTAAGAGATTTCACACGACGTTTTTTATTCCTGATAAAGAGAAAACATACCATTTCCGGAAGAGCTTCATATGAAATACAGCATTTTCTGATTGCGCCTTTTTCTGATCGTTGCCTATTTGTAACTTTTGATACCATAAGTGCACCCGTCACGTTTATCTAGTGACCATATGGGACTGGGGAATAGCGGGGCGATTTATATTTAAATTTCATGTTGCAAAACGTTTGCAATAGTTATTTCTGAAAAAGAAGACCCCGTGCTTATAATGGTTAATTATCTAGACAAAAGCCTGAATCCAGAACATTATTTGGTAATAAATCTCACAACAAGTCAGCATCAAATAACTGTGTCAAAGAATATTCTCGTAGAGGCAATATCTGTTTGACTGCCAGGTAAGAGACCAATACAGACAAGACACCATCGACTCGTAAACATCAGACTTTGGTGGTGTGTTAATGGGTAGTGATAAGCTGTCTGGTTTGGGTTTGCATTGTACAAATGTCTGATTAAGGCATGACGTAGCCTCAATACAGAATTCTGTATTTTATTTTCATAACCCCACAATGCTTATTGAATGTATCAGAATATGGTCTCATGCTAAATAACAATGTATAGATACGTGTACTTACTGGAATTATACGCAGACATGTGAGTATAGTATTTATCAAAAATGTTTTCGTCTACAGTTTTGGTTTGATTCATGCCATAATTACTTCAAACTTTTTACTGTCGACGACTATAGTCGTGTTACCGTTCACCTTCACTGACGACTGTAGTCGATTGACGGGTTTATCGGTATCTCGCTTGTCATAGATGAAATGTCTACAGGAAGGTAGATGTACAGTGTACATGTACATAATATCAAAATGTTAAGCATAAAAAGTCTTTCCCGGTGATATATATTATGCTCATGTATATTTTAATATGACATTTAATATTATAATTAAATAATAAATTAATGAAAACTAAACACTTGGCAGTGAGTTATTGATTGATTTTAGAGGCGCGGAAGTGTTAATGTCTAAAGTTTTTTTTCTAAGTGTCAGATAAAAGTTTTTCGCAAATACTTAACACCTGTTTAAGTGTAAATGAAATATTATATTTTCTTGGCTTAATTGACCACTAAGTTTGTCAAAAATGTGCAGCAAAATTTATTAAATCGTTTGACAAATGTAAAAGTTCTAGCTGAAAACATTTTGGAATATTAATTTCCTGTACAAAAATATCACTGACGGGATGTAATGATTTTCCTGCAAAAATAATTTTCATGCTATATTATCAAGATTGCTCAAAACCATTCTTTACTGACACGTTAAATGATTTACCTGAGATCCGTTCTTCATGATCAAGTGAAAAGGTACAAGTATAAAACGACCAGGAAAAGGTTCAATCAGAAAGAGAATCATCCTTATCCTAAACATAACCATAGCCTTGGCCATTATCATAATATTCTAATTTTACCCGTGTCCCTTATCGTAATCCTTACCCTTTTCCTAACCGACCGAACCCACAACAAAAATTCTAACACTTCCCCTGACCTTAACCATTAGCCTTACCCATACCCTACTCTAAACCAAACACTAACTCTATTTCTAGCAACAATCATAAGCCTAACCCTAATCTTCATCCTAACAAAACCCTAATCTGAATCATAACCCTAAATCTAACACTACCTCTTTCCCTTACCCTTACCCAAATTTTACCCTAATCCTGACCGTAATCATAACCGTTATCATAACCCTAACCCAACGGCAATTATAGCTTTACCCTAACCAAACCCTAACAATAACTCATATCCAAACAATAAGCTTAAAGCCAGATGTACGTAATTGACCTCACGGTTGTTTTTTTTTATTTTTTGCATGTGAGTTTATTTTGATGTCCTACATGCGAAAATGAAAAGAAATTGATACCGTTCCGAGCTTGTTTTCGAGATATCAGCCTTCAAAATCGTCAAATTTGAGAGCAAAAATACATTGACGTCAACGTAAAATGCGATTTTTAGACCCCTTTTTGTTAATTTTCTCGATATATTTAAAAAAATCCACGGTAGGATTTTTTAAAAAACTGATATGTATTAGAGAAATTCCTGAACTACATATAGATAACGAGAAAGTCCTTAGTTACCGGATTCGTTTTCCTGCTATTGGCGTGCGAAGAGAGGTAGTCGTTGCTGAATTCAGTACGTCGATTTTGCGCCAAAATTTCCGACACCGTTTAGTATTCAATATTGCTAACTGTCGCGGAAATGTTGTTTTCTTCGGGATAGGATGTCCACAATCTATACTTTGAGCAAAAATGATAAATAAAATCAAACTTTTTACATTTCTGAAGTCCTCTGCATAATTGTATGGATATAGTTTCGTAGTCCGAACGTAAACTAACGCTAGAAATGACGTTTCGAGCGAAAACTGACGTTACGAATGCGGCGTAAAAATGACGTTTCTACCCTTAGATACGCACGTTCCTTTGAGCGCCTTCAATTACGTACATCTGTCTTTAACCTTGTCCTAACCCTGACCCTGACCAAAATCTTGTTATGTGTTTCCGTGACCCTGTCCCTCTCGACCGGTCTACCTAGTTATGTCTTACCAAGTGACATGGTTTTCACATGATGCTTCCCGAATCTTATTATTTATTATTGTACTTGTCAATATGTTGCGATTTATTAGCTTTCTTCTCCATAAAACTAGAACACGCAGCTCTTCATTTCTACTAGATGTCAGCTAATGAAGCTGGTACAACAAAGAAGCTTATACTAAACGATGAAGAAAGTGTGCACAATACTCCTCTATAACCCTTCTATTGGCTTTAAATTCTTGTCAGCAGAAGGAAATTAGCAGTCGTGACAGCAATGAAGAAAAACACCAAATGCATCATGAATAAAAAGATTCAGACCTCGGTCGTCTCTGTTGCAAACTTTGACTCCGATTAATCCGTCCCTACATGACTGAAAAATTGTTGACTGGGACGTTAAGCAGTAACTAAACTAAACCGACGATATTCGATTGGTACCTTTTTCAGCTTACTATTGGGGCGTGTCAAAGATTCCAGGTCAAGAATCATAACTGTCATTTTACATCGATCCTTCTTGTACTAACAGAAGATCAATTGGTTCTCTGAAATATTCCAGATTTTATGCGCGATTTTTGAAAAAAAAAAATAAAAAATAAAAAAAAACGTCTCCTTCCGCTCATCAAACATACATGTAAAAGGCAAACTGTCACGCGATATAAGTTTATCGAATACAATACGTGTGCTACTGACCATAACTATCGTGTTTCCTTCTCTTAACTTTCAAGTTCCTGCCTAGTGTTTGTTAGCTATACCATTGATTCATGTCTTATTGGAAGACTTGGTTTTCACATGATGCTTTCCAAATCCTATTATTTGTCACTGTACTTTGTCAATATGTGACGATTTATTAGCTTTCTTTTCTATCAAAATGCGACAAGCTCCTCATCATTTCTACGACAAGCCATAATAAAGAAAGCTCACAAAGAAAATCAGCTTATACTCAACGACAAGTAATTTGTTATAGTGATCCACTGTCACTCCCCCTTTGGCTTTGAATTCGTGTCAAAAGCAGACAAACACTGTCTCATCAATAATGCTTGAAAAGTCAAAAGTACCGACGGGATGAAGGCTCTCACCTCGGACCGTTCTGTTCGCAAACTTTGACTCTTATCAAAGCATAACAGTTACGTGTATATTCGTAAGTTTTGGAGTAAACTGCCAAAATAATTTTAAAATAATGGTTCTATACTCCTTTCTTACCACTCACTGTACCTATATGTCTCACAATAACATGGGGCAAAAAATACTGTGTACGGAACCGCTATATGTGCTACACTCGAGCGTCAGACTCTATGATGGCCCCGACATAAAGGTATTCATTTTAGTTCGTTGGGGCCGGAGCTTCTTGTCTGTTGCTTGGACAAACTGGCCCCAGGGATCTCCATCGTCGGGCAGCTTACTCAATCTGCGAGTCCTCGTTTTTGATTATCATGTTGTTTATCATGATTCATTTGTTTGTCCATGATGATTCATTGACTAGCTAGAGATACACCCCGAACAACTAAATAAATGTTGTGAACCACTGCAGACATTGAGGGTGAATTTAGGTACATGTAAAGTCGATTTAAGCCCGCCAGTAATTTTATATTACTGTCCGTTCCAAGGCGATACTTCTGTGGTGGTTCTGATTGTTTTTGTCTTGATGTTTATTTTTTTGTGCTGTTGGTGCCTTATGTATGTTATCATATGTTTAGTTAAGTTTAGATAACTGAGTGGCCACCTATTGGGAAAATGGCTGTTTATTCGGCTTATAATATGTTTTCATGGTATAACCAAATTGTTAATTTAGTTTTTGCCTACCTCGGTTTTTGGAGTGGGAATCTTTTTCTGATTGCACCTTTTCCTGATCGTTGCCTACTTACACCATCTCATCATTTTGGTTAATGTTTTTGTAAAGTGATTAGTTCATAGAATAGCGTCACACAAGGCTAATTTAACAAAATTTTCTATCTCTTCCATATTACAGTCAGACAAATAGTTTGTCTGCACCGAGGGTATTTATCTGATTTCATAATATCAGATGACCAATTTACCAAATTGTAATTACTATTTGCAGGATGTCTGGATGTCTAATATAAAGTTAAATAAGAATCTCATTTCAAAGACAGAAGGCGTTGTTTTTCTTCGACGGTTAGTCAAAATCATCTGTCCAGGTAGTCAGTAACTTAACATAGTGATGGTAGATCAATGCCTATTTTATCACACGGTCATGGTCAAATAAATATAGGCAAATAATTTTAAAACTGCTCATTCAAAATCAAAGAAGACATACCAGGGACTCGCGTTTCAACGTTTACAATGCTTCTGGCTTTAAAGTTCTGCGTAACGCAAACGTTTCATACACGGCAGATAAAAATACAGAAAATACTTCATCTTTTCAACCCAATACAGAAAGACATGCCTGCTGTTGAATTCAGATTTATTGCGAAGGCTAGGATTTGAGCTTTTATATGTGACACGATGTCTCATTAGAAAGATCGTATGGGCTGAAACTCAATCTAAAACCTGCCAATGTTAATATGGCCAAACATCAGGAAATATCTCGAAAATTGGCGATATGTTTACTAGTGAACTGTTCTTAAAAAGAAGTTCGAATATTAATTAATAAAAAAGGTAAAAGTAGGCAAAGGTTAGGGAACGATTTATTTTCACAATATGTAACTTATTTGTAGATGGTGAAAAATAAAGCTTGTTGATCTGAGCTATTTTGCGTTAGCAAATGGCATTACATTTTCATTAGATGGATCAAACAGAAATCGTAATGTCACGTAAGCGCGTGTTGAACCTCGACTTTGTTTGACGATATCAGATAAAATGTATTTTCGATGTTAATAAAGAAAGGTACAAGTAGGCAAAGATCAGGAAAAGGCGCAATCAGCAAATGATTCCCACTCCAAAACCCGAGGTGGGAAAAAACCAAACTAACAATTAGGTACCTATACCATGAAAACATTTCGTAAGCCGATTGAGCAGAGCAGCTATTTTCCCAATAGGTGGCCAATCAGTTACATTAACTTAACTAAAAATATGATAACATACATAAGGCGCCAACAGCACAAAAATATTAAACACCAAGACATAAAACAAAAAGAACCACCACAGAAGTATCGACTTGGAACGATCAGTAACAAAAAGTTACTGGCATCATCAGTTCTTTCGTAGAAACAAAGTCTGCATCATCAGTTCTTTCGTAGAAACATTGGGTTTTACTACGATATGATAAACGCTCCTTTTTCCCACCTCAGTTTTTGTAGTGGAAATCTTCTTTCTGATTGCGCCTTTTCCTGATCTTTGCCTACTTGTACTTTTTTTTATTTCTTTTCAACTAAATCCTTAAATACGCTTTTTGGATTGCATTACACACTACGACTCTCTGCAGATAATAGATAAGAACTCATAGGAGAATATGATTTTCTCATAGGTGCAATCCATAGAAGGGGTTATTAAAATCATTATATGTACGTATAATTATAACCCTTTATATGTGTAATGGGTTTATCCATGTACATGTAGACGCAGTGTCACAGGACCTATTCATAGCCTGTTTATATTTATTCTGAAATAGCAATTACGAGAACAAATCGGATGGAAATCTTTAATGACTTTCATAACTGGAAAACATTTTTTTTTGCGATTATACAGTTTTTCCATTCAATAACAACATCAGGTAAACAGTTGTAGCCTTTTTTCTTAATAGGACTATTTTTAAATTATTTTTTTACAACAGAAATATCTCTGTATATTGCATGGGCAAGTTTTCGTAAACAATAATAATTACTCTGAGTGGATAAGTTCAGTATGTTGAAACACAATGGAAAATGTTTACTTTGTGTTCATTTTCTTGTCAGCAGTCTGGTTCCCCTAACCACTACTAAATGCATACAAAAGTGTCAGTTAATACAGCTAATATTGATAGATAGAACCGTCGTTGGCCATGTCAGATGAAACACGAAAAAAGAGTCCTGAAGAAATGTAAAATGAATATGGTCGTTTGGCTATTGCGATTATCATCACTATATTGATATGTCTCCGCTTAATACAAATATTATTACATCATTTTGCATATGCACCGTAACCTAACAAAAATACACCTACTGCTACGTTAGAGTGATAAGCATGGCAATATTGACAATGCGATTTATTCTTAATCAGATTCCCGCCATGTGCGGCTAGGAAAATTGTTCTTCTGCTTCATTATAGAAAGACAGTTATTTCAAGAGAATGTCAACATCACCCTTATCTCGAAGAGTAAATGGCGAATACGTCCCTTCAAGATACAGGCATTCTTCATCATAACGAAGGTCAAACCAGTCGATATATTTTGTGGCGGGGCATAAAATATTTACAGTCAAATACCATGATCGCGTTCATTCTATCTGTGAAGGCAGGGTGTCACTAAGTTTTGTGAATAACATCGACGAACATCGACGGAGTTTTAAGTTTTGTAAACCCCTACCGTATTTATTCCGGAAGTGGTTTGATGGTGTCATTTGGAAGTGGTTCGTGCATGTTGTATTTCTTTTCTTGTTTAATTTGCAGATTTTGCGTAACAAATTCAATTTTCTTGCAATAATATCAAATCAAGAGTGGTGAAATTTTGATTAAATGAAAACCGGAAATAGGTCATGAGAGATCTTGTTGCCGTTTAGTTACCGAAAACATATTGTTAAATATTTTAGAGGTTATCAAAAGAAATTGTTCATTATATCTAACTGTTTCGTTGTCTGCACTGATACTTCGTCGTCAAGACGATGCTTCGGTTGTGGTTCTAATTGTTTTATGTTTTGGCGTTGAATGTTTAAACTGTTTGCCCTTATGTACATTTTCATATTTTAGTTGAGTTCTGATACTAACTGAGTGGCCTCATATTGGGAAATAGCTACTCACTCGGCGAACCTTTTTGTTTTCTTAGTATGAGTACCTGTGTATTTGATTTAGTTTGTTTCTTCCTCGATTTGTGAGTGGGAATTTCTTTCAATTGCGCAAGTTTCTGGTAATTGTCTACTTTTACCCTTCAACAAAACGGTCTTCTGATATGACGACGAGCTACAAATTGAAAAGTTAGTAACGTCAGTAAGGAATCATCGTGATGTGGTTACATTTGTATTAAACTTGTATTTCATGGCGCTTAAAGTGACTTGCTCAATAAAATCACAATTAAGGTAAGTTTAAAACTTAAGACCCCTAGCCTAGTTAGGTGTCAACTCAAATGGTGAAACGGTTGTGGAGCGAAAAAGTGGATGCTAATGCCTTTTTCACTTTTGTGTCTTTAGCACGGCTTATTTAAATTTTGAATGTATAACATCAATATTTTATAAATAAAAACCCAGAGGACCAATGGTCCTGTAAACGCTCACCTGAGACCTGAGATATATTCCAATAAACTTGTTTGACTAGAATGATAATATACATGTATATAACCACAGGGCAGGGTCAGAGCAACCTCTGGAGTCAATTTCTTTTTTTAAATCATAAAGATTCAGTCCATTTGCCAATTTACTGCAAGTTTTGCCCTGCCCTTCAAATGACATTGTAACACTTTTCCCCATTCAAATGCGAGGGCAACCTAAGTTGACATTGCCGTTAAAAAAGGTCAAGGGCATCCAAGGGTCATGAGTTATATAAACTTTGTAGAGCTTCATTGCCTGATGCTTCATGCCAAGTTTCAAAATCATATGGCTTCTTGTTCTGGAGAAGAAGATTTTTAAAGGTTTTTGCTATTTATAGCCATGGCGGCCATCTTTGTCATGTGACCTTGACCATTCATACAAACTTTCATTCAGTCTTCCTAAGAATGCCCCACATAAAGTTTGGCTTTGATTGGCCAAGCGGTTACAGAGAAGAAGATGTTTGAATATTATGGTCATACACATGTATATAGCCCTGGGGCAGGGGCAGACAACCCTCTGGGCCCAAAATATTTTCATAAACATAAATCTTCTGTCCATTTGCTCATTCCTAGCAAGTTTTTTGCCATTAAATGACATTTTCCTATTTTTTCCCATTCAAATGCATGGGCGGCCTAAGTTGACCTTGCTGTAAAAAAGTCAAGGCCATCCCAGGGTCATGATTTATACAAACTTTGTAGAGCTCAATTGCCTGATGCTTCATGCAAAGTTTCAAAATCACAGGCCTTCTGGTTCTGGAGAAGAAGATTTTTAAAGGTTTTTGCTATTTATAGCCATGGCGGCCATCTTGGCCATGTGACCTTGACCATTTATACAAACTTTCATTCACTCTTCCTAAGAATGCTCCACATAAAGTTTGGCTTCAATTGGCCAAGCGGTTTCAGAAAAGAAGATGTTTGAATATTATGGTCATACACATGTATATAGCCCCGGGGCGAGGCAGACAACCCTCTGGGCCCGAAATATTTTCATAAACATGAATATTCTGTCCATTTGCTCATTCCTAGCAAGTATTTTGCATTAAATGACATTTTCCTATTTTTCCCCATTCAAATGCATGGGCGGCCTAAGTTGACCTTGCCGTAAAAAAGGTCAAGGTCATCCCAGGGTCATGATTTATACAAACTTTGTAGAGCTCCATTGCCTGATGCTTCATGCCAAGTTTCACAATCATAGGCCTTCTGGTTCTGGAGAAGAAGATTTTTTAAGGTTTTTGCCATTTATAGCCATGGCGGCCATCTTGGTCATGTGACCTGGACAATTTATACAAACTTTCGTTCCCCCTTCCTAAGGATGCTCTATATGAAGTTTGGTTTTGATTGGCCTAGCGGTTTCAGAGAAGAAGATGTTTGAATATTATGGTCATACACATGTATATAGCCCTGGGGCAGGGGCAGACAACCCTCTGGGCCCAAAATATTTTCATAAACATAAATCTTCTGTCCATTTGCTCATTCCTAGCAAGTTTTTTGCCATTAAATGACATTTTCCTATTTTTTCCCATTCAAATGCATGGGCGGCCTAAGTTGACCTTTCTGTAAAAAAGTGAAGGCCATCCCAGGTTCATGATTTATACAAACTTTGTAGAGCTCAATTGCCTGATGCTTCATGCAAAGTTTCAAAATCATAGGCCTTCTGGTTCTGGAGAAGAAGATTTTTAAAGGTTTTTGCTATTTATAGCCATGGCGGCCATCTTGGTCATGTGACCTTGACCATTTATACAAACTTTCATTCACTCTTCCTAAGAATGCTCCACATAAAGTTTGGCTTTAATTTGCCAAGCGGTTTCAGAGAAGAAGATGTTTGAATATTATGGTCATACACATGTATATAGCCCCGGGGCGAGGCAGACAACCCTCTGGGCCCGAAATATTTTCATAAACATGAATATTCTGTCCATTTGCTCATTCCTAGCAAGTTTTTTGCATTAAATGACATATTCCTATTTTTTTCCCATTCAAATGCATGGGCGGCCTAAGTTGAACTTGCCGTAAAAAGGTCAAGGTCATCCCAGGGTAATGATTTATACAAACTTTGTAGAGCTCCATTGCCTGATGCTTCATGCCAAGTTTCACAATCATAGGCCTTCTGGTTCTGGAGAAGAAGATTTTTAAAGGTTTTTGCTATTTATAGCCATGGCGGCCATCTTGGTCATGTGACCTGGACAATTTATACAAACTTTCGTTCCCCCTTCCTAAGGATGCTCCATATGAAGTTTGGCTTTGATTGGCCGAGCGGTTTCAGAGAAGAAGATCTTTGAAATTGTGGACGGACGACGGACGGACGGACGGACGGACGACGGACGCCGGAGCATGGGTATACTATAAACTCACCTGTGAGCCTTCGGCTCAGGTGAGCTAATAAACTGAGATCCTTTAACAGCAGTGAGCCTATGAATGAATACAGAGATGGGTCATACCACGGTTTCGACTACTTAAGTGACCTTTTATATTTGGCAAAATGGAGCCAATGATAAATACTGTAATTTTGCAACTTTCAACAGGATAATCGATATGAATACTAGTATTATTCAAATTGAATCAGTGCCAAATATCTAAAACGTTGGTCAGAAAGTGAATTTTATCAGATAATGAATTCCTGATTTCTCAGAGTACCCTCGCTGATCTCAAAAGACCAAAAATATAATTTGCAATATGGATGATGTACAGAGAGACATTTTAGGACCGCCACATGGTACAAAACCAGCTGCAGTAATAGCAAATAAAAATAAATCCTTCATTAAGACCAGTGACGTATAAATTAGAAAAGAGATGGGCAAAACCTGTTAGACATACAGTGAAACGTAGACTTTGAACTGGTATTTGATGTAAATTGAACACTTGCGGAGCACATGGCAGTGCTTGTCCTTTTTGGCCCCAAATCAGGTAACTTACTTTACCTCTGATGGCATTTCATTTCCTCTCGAAGTTGAACACACTATTACATGTAATTTAAATTTACATTTTATATAAAATTAAATGCGAAGTATACCACGATCGCTATAACGGGTAAGTATCAGGATAAAGATTAGGCGAATGTTATAACGGAAAAAGGTACAAGTAGGCAAAGATCAGGAAAAGGCGCAATCAGAAAGAGATTCCCACTCCGAAAACCGAGGTGGGAAAAAAAACAAACTAACAATCGGGCACTTATACCATGAAACATATCGTAAGCTGAATGAGCAGCTATTTTCCCAATAGGTGGCCACTCAGTTACCTTAACTTAACTAAAAATATGAAAACATACATAAGGCGCCAACAGCACAAAAAATTTTAAACACCAAGACATAAAACAAAAAGATCCACCACAGAAGTATCGACTTGGAACGATCAGTAACACAAAGTTACTGGCGGGCTTAAACCGGTTTTACAGGTACCTAACCTCACCCTCAGCTTCTGCAGTGGTTCATAACATTAAGTTAGTTCTTCGGTCCTCGTGGTGAATCTCTAACTAGTCAATGAATCATCAAGAACAAACAAATAAATCATGATAAACATCCTGATGAATCAAAAACCAGGACTCACAGATTGAGTAAGCTGCCCGACGATGGAGATCCCTGGGTGCCGAATAACCTACTAACTCCGGAGCAAAAGAAAAACACCAGTTGGACCCCGGTGGGCCAAGCAACAGACAAGAAGCTCCGGCCCCAACCAACTAAAATGAATAGCTTTAAGTCGGGGCCATCATAGAGTATGACGCCCGACCCACCGGCGTGCAATTAAAGAAGGCAGCATAGTTATCAACCATGATTGGGTTAAAAACTAAGCATGCAGACTGTCGCATAACATTTAAGTTATAACCTATACGTCTGTAACGTGTTATGATTTTTCTGAACTGAAAAGAAAATCTTTTATTCCTTTAAGTTTATTAAATTTGTAAACCAAGTCACCATAAAATTCAGGTTCGGAAAGGCCCTCACTTAAAAGCGTCTTTAACCCAACATTATATTCGGAAAACAATTCATAGTGTCTACGATAAAATTTAGAAAAGGTTTTTCGAAGTTTATGATACCGATAGCCCTGTTGGAGAAGTTTTGCCGTTAAACATTTATTTCGAGCGTTGAAGTCTGTAACATGATTGCAGACTCTAGCAAACCTAATAAGTTGCGAAATGTATACACCATAAGAAGCACGACAAGGAACGTCACCATCCAAAAAAGGAAAATTTACTATATCAAAATCAAAGTCATCGCGCTTATCATAAATTTTAGAAGAAACAAATCCATTTGCAACAGAAAGATGCAGATCTAAAAAGGGGGCTTCGGTATCTGAGATATTAGCTTTGTTCAACTGAAGTTCAAGTGGATAAATTTGATTGACCATATCTTTAAAATAAGGGTTGTCAATGTCATCGAGGTATCTAGATGTGGAATTAAAAGCCTCGATAACATCAGCTTGATTATCAAATCTCTTTTCGTAGCAGTATAAAAATAAATCAGCTACGAGAGGTGCCCAATTTGTATCCATCGGAATTCCAACAATTTGTCTGTATAACTTGGTCCCAAATCTAATATAAATATTATCAAGGAGATAGGATAAGGCGTCGCACACATTCTGACATGACCAAAGTGTATACCGACATTGGTCAGAGGAAGTGAAAAAAGCCTTTCTGTCATTACATGCCAAATAAAGTGAACCATAGTTTGTTAATGCTCTTTTGAATGTCCACCCTATCAAATCCAGAAGTTTTTCTTTAATTAGATTATGTGGTAATGTTGTATACAGAGTAGAAAAATCATATGTGGACAAGCTAGTCGCACGGAACCCTCTACACTTCAATTTACTGAGCACCTCACCAGAATTTTTTATTGACCAATACCAGTTTTAATTGAAGTTTCATACACTGTCTCACAGTATCTTATAACATGAGATTTGATAGCAGTAAGACAGGAAGTTAATAATTTAGAAAGTTCAGTGGTAGTACAAGAGCTAGAATTTGCAATAAACCTAGCTTTGTATGGTCTTTTGTGAAGCTTAGGTAACCAATACATCGTAGGAAATTTGTCTTGGCCTTCATTGACACAAACAGAAAACTTAACAGGTAAATCATTTAAGTGGGCATTTACTACAGACACCTCATCAGTATCTGTCTCCGGATAAGCCCTGGTACCATCAAGCTCCTGTTTTAAGGTGTTAACGTAGTGAAGCCTACAAACGACAACAACATTGTTTGCGGCTTTATCTGCCGGAACCCAGACATACTTTCTATGAAATTCTTGGATATCCTGCTTCAAATGCCTAAATGACGATTTGGGTTTAGGAGGTAAAAGATTAGTATTTTGTGAATAAAACTTAATACGTTTATCCACTATTGTGAAGATACTTCTTTTCCATTCTTTAAGAGCATTATCCTCAACACCCTCTCGTTTACACCATCGATTACCAAAATCATTTAATGCAGATGCAATCTCCTCTCTACATTAGTCGAAATTAATGTAGGAAGGGAATCTATATTTCGGACCTTTAGAAACAATTTTGCGAATTCTAGAATCCGAAATTATTTTTAAATTTCCAGTAACTATATGTCCAGCTGGTTGATAAACATATTTTGAATCTTTACAATCTCAAGACTTAGGAGTATTAGAATGGATATCAAGATCAGAAACAAGTTTATTAAAATTAAAAATAGTATTTCTGATTGGTTTGTTATATTTGTAACAAATAATAGGAGGTTCTGAATTTTGGAAGTAGGTAGGTATAGACTGTATCACTGATTTATCCTGGAATATGCTTGATAAATCAATAAAGTCAATTCCTTTATTGATGAAAGGAATATTAATAAAACTTCTAATGTGATTAGATTCGGAATCGATAAATGGACGAAGAGCATGCTGAGTATAACATCTTGTTAACAGTGCAGCGTCATACATTTGATGATTTCTATCGTAAAATCTATTAGCCTCTGTGTCCAAGGAACGTAATGCAGCAATAGGTAGAGAACTAAGATAAGACAGCATTGGATACGGAATACGATCATCTTTGAAACCATTCCCTAAACATTTTATCCATCTCGTTTTCTGGAAAGATTTTAATTAAGGTGAAATTTTCGAGAAACAAGATATTCGCTAAGAGATTTAACACGACGTCTTTTATTTTAATCCTGATAAAGAAACAACATACTTTTTCCGGTTAAGATTTAATATGAAATACAGCATTTTCTGATTCCCCATTTTCCTAATCGTTGCCTAATTGTACCTTTTGATACCACTAGTGCACCCGTCACGTGTATATAGGGAGCATATGGTACCGGGGAATAACGGGGCGATTAACATTTTAATTTCATGTTGCAAAACGTTTGCCAAAGTTATTTCTGGAAAAGAAGACCCCATGCTCACATTGGTTAAATTATCTAGACAAAAGCCTGAATCCAGAACATTATTTGGTAATAAATCTCACAACAAATCAGCATCAAATAACAGTGTCCCAAAAATCTCGTCAAGGCAATATCTGTTTGACGCCGGTGTTAGAGACCAATATAGACAAGACACCATCGACTCGTAAACATCAGACTTTGGTGGTGTGTTAATGGGTAGTGATAAGCTGTCAGTTTTGGGTTTGCATTGTACGAATGTCTGATTAAGGCATGTCGTAGCCTCCATACAGGAGACTGTATTACATTTTTATAGCCGTACAATACATCTTGATTGTGTCTGCATATAGTTACTTGGTGTATAACAACGTACTGGAATTAAAGTCAGACCAGTGAGAATTTAATACTCTGTTCTTACCTACAGGCGTGGTTGGTTTTAGGCTATAATGTCTTTAATGTGTTGTTTGATGTCACCAGATCGACAGGATATTTATTCGAAACCTTGTTTTAACTGAAACATTGTGGGCGAAAATGCTAACTTGTGCATACTAAAGCAGATTGTTGGCCTAGCGCGTTAGACTTCCGAACCCAGAGGCCGGAATTTCAAACCCAACCCACACCAAGCTACATCATCATGAAAACAGGTCCGTGTCATGAATACCCCCTTAAACCCCACTTTAATACAGCAAAACTGGGGTATGCAGGGGTATTCCTATTTTTCTTATTTTTGCTCCAAAACATAGATTGTGGCTACTCGTTAGAACCGCCTCGCCGAGGCGGTTCTAACGTGTACACACAATCTATGTTTTGAGCAAAAATAAGAAAAATATCAACATTTTTCAGCTGAAAATTTTCAATTTTTAAAGTTAAAAAAATCTCTGTATATTGCATGGGCAAGTTTTCGTAATGTTGTATGTCTCTGAGAAAGATACATCCCATCTCCATATAACTGGTTAATTACCAGGAAGTGGTGACTCCGTTCCGGCAATCGTTGATCGTTGCGTTAATCTACAGAACAAAGGAAAATGAGTCACCGCATGATAAAACCAACAATTTGCATATGTGAAAACAAAGCCGCAGATCAGCTGTGCAGTCCGCAGCACGGGTAGTACAAACCTTCTTCTTCTTAAATCCGAAATTTCAAGCTTCTAGCCAGCTTCTGTGACTGTACAGGCCGGTTTGTGCCAGACCTGGTCGGAACCGACATTGTTGGTTTTCTCACGCACAGACACAAATATATTCTGCATACTCTTGAATATTCAGATCTATCTTCACGATGCAAACTTTGTTATTTTTGTTAAGCTATTGTTACTTAATAGCCATTAGGCTGAACGAATATCCCAGTGGGACATTTAAAGCTGTTTGCTGTCCCGAGCAGCCAGGCATAAAACGATCACTGTCTTACGGGCTGTTTTTATTGTGGCGTGCAACGTATTGTTGCACATATCAGGGAAAGCGATGTGATGTTATTATATAAATGTATCTAATAGAGTCGATTTCATTACAAGCTGTGTGAAACCGTGTGTTTAGTCTGCGATTTCCAAATTACTTTCAGGATGTCACTGTTATCATCGTTCCGTATCGGATGCGGTTCTAACGTGTACACACAATCTATGTTTCGAGCAAAAATAAGAAAAAATTTGGAAGTTTTTCTGAACAGATGATATTTTTAATTTTTAAAGCTCAAAAAATCTTTGTATATTGCATGGTAAGTTTGCGATTGATAGGTATATACCAGGAACACGAGACTAGCTTTAAACTACTGCGTGACTCAAACGTTTTTATACAGATAGAAAATACAGAAAACGCATCATCTGTTCAAACCAATACAGTAAGACAAGCATGCTGTTGAATTTAGGTTAATTGCGAAGGACAGAAATTGTAATTTGAGCTATGTTATGTGACATGATGGCTCATTAGAAGGATATAATTGACTGAAACTTAAACTCAAACCTGCCAATGTTAATTTGGCCATGGCACGGGAAATGTCTCTCAGAAAACTGGTGATATGTTAGCCTACTACACTTTGCTTAAAAAGAAATTGATTTTTTATAAAAAAAAACAAGGTAAAAGTAGGCAATAGACTGGAAAAGATTTTGTTTCCAAAATGTGTAACTTATTTGTTGATGACAAAAATTAAAGCTTGCTGATCTGATCTATTTTGCGTTCGCAAAGGGCATTTCTTTTTACATTTTTATGCTAAAATAGAAATCATTATGCCACGAAGTTACATGTTGGAACACGACTTTGTTTGACTACATGTATATCAGAAAAAGTATATTGTCGATGTTAAAGACTGTTCATCTGATTTTCCAATGCATAGTAACTGTTAGCTTATAAATATAAGCATACTTCATATAAATTTCCCATGTTACACTCGCATAGGCCGGAGAGTGACAATTCTTACTATCACTCTGCGATAATTTCGACTATCACATGCGCATAAAATATGCGCGTACAGTTCGTTTTTCTAAAACGTTTTTTCTCAATGACGGTACCTTAAAACACATAGTTTTAATAGTATTTTGAAAAATATTAAGTAAAACAAACACATACAAATATTTTGGTAACTAAAAATAGGCTAAATTGACGTTAAAAATCGTGAATGACGATCGATTGTTGTGATGACGTTACATTAATGCGAAATAACGTTATGCAACGTCGCGCCAAAATTGGTATTACCCATTCAAATCGAATGTCATTGTTTTCGATTTTCTCAATTTCGGTATGATAAGATAAATACAACATTGTTGAGAGGATGATAGTAAGAATTTTCACCCGTCGAAAATGATTATCGACCTAGGCTTCGCCTCGGTCAATAATCATTTCCTCAGGGTGAAAATTCTTACTATCACCCTCTCAGCAATGTTGTATTTATATTCTATGATATGATAAGCGCTTATTCCATTTCAACTAAATCTTTAAATACATTTTTGGGATTCTTTAACATCCTATTGACCCTCAGCAGATAACAGTCTAAAAACTCCTAGAAGAAATGATACTCTCAGAAGTGGAGTGCATTGAAAAGGTTATTTAATTCACAACCCAAACACAATGAGCATTCCCCTTTTACAGCTCGAGAAAAATATGTTGATTGCATGGAAATGCGTTCGTAATATGTTAATTGACGCTGCATTTTGTAGGGGTTGACGAATACACCGAAAATATACGGAAAGTCATTATATCAATAGCATAATTATTAACATGTTTTCTCAGTTAATAAATCTGATTACGTTCAACTTGGTAAATAGAGCAGCCGTTGCCTATGATAAACAATGAATAGAGATTCCTGGATCAATTTCAGAAAAAACATGGTTGTTTGGCTAATGCGAATACATGTATCATTACCATATTGATTTGTTTCCGCTATACCTTATATCATAATATTATTTTTGAACATCTTTAAAAATGCACACATACATACTATATAGATACACATTTTTGTGCAATATTTGGACTTTTCGGAAAGCCAATATTGACAATCAGATTTATTCTCAACCAAATAATTAGTCTTGTCATGAACGGCTAGGAAAAGTGTTCTTCTACTTCATTATAGAAAAACAGTTATTTCAAGAGAATGTCAACATCATCCTTATCTCGAAGAGTAAATGGCAAATACGTCCCTTCAAGACAAAGGCATTCTTCATCATAACGAAGGTCAAACCAGTCGATATATTTTGTGGCGGGGCATAAAACATTTACAGTCAAATACCATGATCGCGTTCATTCTATTTGTGAATGCAGGGTGTGACTAAGTTTTGTGAATAACATCGACGAACATCGACGGAGTATTAAGGTTTGTCAACCCCCTTCCGTATTTAATCCGGAAGTGGTTTGATGGTGTCATTTGGAAGTGGTTCGTGCATGTTGTATTTCTTTTCTTGTTTAAGGATTTATCAATATTGACATGAGTGGGTGGGGTATGTAAAACAGAAATCTACTGTTTTCTTGAATCTGTCAATCAAATGATGATGTGTATTTATTGCTAATAGACGTCACTGATTCTAGGAATGACTTAATATAGTTATTATTTTAAAATTTTAAATAGCGTGGTGTAAAATTGGAAATGTAACTGGTTTTCGTGGGACCCATTTCCTGGAAAATGGAATGCATTTGAATAAAAATTACACAAAGCCTAAATGTCTAGGATACATAATCTGACAAATAAAGGGTTATTTTGGGGTCATGGTAATGTATTTCTCTCGGAAAAGTTAGTGTAAACATATTTTTCTGGAAAATTCTGAAAGTGGGTAACTTAGGGCGGCTCGTGTGCGCTTATTGTTTGCTGAAAGATGACATGCCTTTTGTTTCAGGTTCTTATATGATTGAAGTCAATGACTACATCGAAAAATCTGTCTTATTTTTTCAAAAAGCTAAGAAAAATGGGTCCGACGATTTCAACCCGGAAGTAACTGAAAAATGACTCACTTGCTCTGAGCTGAACACTCATTCCACAATCATGTATACACAAATCCATGTATTTGCAACATATTCAATAGTCCCATGATAATGCATGCTAAAGAATGTAGCATTGTTGACAAAATAAACAATGCTTTATTATACAGGTAAATCTTCAATTATGTATACTCAGAGGAAAAAGTTTAGTCAGTAACTTTGACCAGCCCGATTACTATAATGCCCAGTCGCTTGTCTTAGATGTTCCCCATTATTAAATTTGCGAAGTCATTCTCTTTCTAATTCTGGAAATAAACTCCACCAGATGTCAATATTGACAGAGTAATTGGCCTTTTTCGTAAAATATCATTTTTGTAATTCCCCGATAAATGATCAAAGCGGCGCTTTGATTATTAGCGCTTTCTAATAGAGGTTGTTACCATTGACAAAAATCCGAAAAAAAATCTTTTCAAAATTCAGCCACAGTCTTGAGAAATAACAAGTCAAATATTCGTTATTTTTAGATTACCTCCCTTTCATGTAAAACAAGAACAAAAATTGGTGTATGCACTGTGGCAAAACCACGTGCGATACTTCAATCGTTTTTCTTGGAAATGTTAGATTTTATTCACAATTTTAAGACAGGTGATTTTAATCCCAAACTATCGAGGGGTTTTGAAGCTATATCAATTTAAACTGTCCCAATGGGATTTTGCATGCATTTTCACTGACTAAACTTTTGCCGGTGAGCATATATACAGTGACCACCCATAAGTCCTTAATTTGCAGATTTTGCGTAACAAATTCAATTTTCTTGCAATAATCAAGAGTGGTGCAATTTTGATTAAATGAAAATCGGAAATAGGTCATGAGAGATCTTGCCGAAGAACATATTGTTAAATATTTTAGAGGTTATCAAAAGAAATTGTTCAACATATCTAACTGCTTCGTTGTCTACACTGATACTTCGTCGTCAAGATGATGCTTCGGTTGTGGTTCTAATTGTTTTATGTTTTGGCGTTGAATGTTTAAACTGTTTGCCCTTTTGTACGTTTTCATATTTAAGTTGAGTTCTGGTACTAACTGAGTGTCCACCTATTGGGAAATAGCTACTCACGCGGCGAACGATTTTTTTCATACTATGAGTACCTGTGTATTTAATTTAGTTTGTTTCTTCCTCGGTTTGTGAGTGGGAATTTTTTTCTATTGTGCAAGTTTCTGATAATTGCCTACTTTGACCCTTCAACAAAACGGTCTTTTGATATAACGACGAGCTACAGTTAAAAAGTTAGTAACGTCAGTAAGGAGCCATCGTAATATAGTTACATTTGTATTAAACTAGTATTTCATGGCGCTTAAAGTGACTTGCTCAATAATATCACGATTGAGGTAAGTTTTAAACTTAAGACCCCTAGCCTAGTTAGGTGTCAACTCAAATGGTGAAACGGTTGTGGTGCGAAAAAGTGGATGCTAACACGGCTTATTTAAATTTTGAATATATAACATCAATATTTTATAAATATAAACTAAACTGCTATCCTTTAACAGCAGTGAGCATATCAATGAATACAGAGATGGGTCATACCACGGTTTCGACTACTTAAGTGACCTTTTATAGTTGACAAGATGGAGCCAATGATAATACTGTAAATTTGCAACTTTCAACAGGATAATCGATACAAATACTAGTATTATCCAAACTGAGTCAGTGCCAAATATATAAGCACGTTTGTCAGAAAATAAGTTTTAATTTATAATGAATTCCTGATTTTAGGACCGCCACATGGTACAACACCAGCTGCAGTAATAGCAAATAAAAAATAATTATTCATTAAGACCAGTGAGCATATAAATGAGAAAAGAGAAGGGCAAAACCGGTTAGACATATAGCGAAACGTAGACTTTGAACTGGTATTTGATGTAAATTGAACACTTGCGGAGCATATGACAGTGCTTGTCCTTTTGGGCCAAAGATCAGGTAACTTACTATACCTCTTATGGCATTTCATTTCTTCTCGAAGTTGAACACTTTATTAATTTAAATTTACATTTTATATAAAATTAAATGCGAAGTATACCACGATCGCTGTAACTCTGCAGATGCCATTACGAAATACGATCATCTATGAAAGCATTCCCTAAACGTTTTATCCATCTTCTTTTCTGGAAAGATTTTAATTAAGGTGGAATTTTCGAGAAACAAGATATTCGCTAAGAGAAGTTACACGACGTATTTTATTTTAGTCCTGATAAAGAGAAAACATACATTTTCCGGTAGTTTTAATATGAAATACAGCATTTTCTGATTGCGCCTATTTCCTAATCGTTGCCTAATTGTACCTTTTGATACCACTAGTGCACCGTTACGTGTATATAGGGAGCATATGGTACCGGGGAAAAGCGGGGCGATTAACATTTTAATTTCATGTTGCAAAACGTTTGCCATAATTATTTCTGGAAAAGAAGACCCCATGCTTACATGGGTTAAATTATCTAGAAAAAAGCCTGAATCCAGAACATTATTTGGTAATAAATCTCGCAACAAGTCAGCATCAAATAACAGTGTCCCAAAAAATCTCGTCAAGGAAATATCTGTTTGACTCCGGTGTTAGAGACCAATATAGACAAGACACCATCGACTCGTAAACATCAGACTTTGGTGGTGTGTAAATGGGTAGTGATAAGCTGTCTGTTTTGGGTTTGCATTGTACAAATGTCTGATTAAGGCATGCCGTAGCCTCCATCCAGGTGACATTTTACATTTTTATAGCCGTTCAATACATCTTGATTGTGTCTGGATATGGTAACTTGGTTTATAACATCGTACTGGAATTATAGTCAGAGTTTAATAAACTGTTCTTATCTAAGGTTTGGTTGGTAATAGGCTATAATATCTTCAATGTTTTTTGATGTTTCCAGATAAACCTTATTTATAACCGAAATATTGTGGACAAAAATGCTAACTTGTGCATACTAAAGCAGATTGTTGGCCTAGCGCGTTAGACTTCCCAACCAAGAGGCCGGAATTTCAAACTCAACCCACACCAAGCTACATTGTATGTCTCTGAGAAACATCAGGAAAACATGTCCGTGCAATATGTAACACCTTCAACCCCACTTGTATATAGAAAAACTGGGGTATGCAGGGGTATTCCTATTTTTCTTATTTTTGCTCCAAAACATAGATTGTGGGTACTCGTTAGAACCGCCTCGCCGAGGCGGTTCTAACGTACACCCATAATTTATGTTTTAAGCAAAAATAAGAAAAATATCAACATTTTCCAGCTGAAAATTTTCAATTTTTAAAGCTAAAAAATCTCACCGCATGAGAAAACCAACAATTTGCATAGGCGAAAACAGAGCTGCAGATCAGCTGTGCGGTAATTGCACATCTGATCAGCGCCTTTGTTTTCGCTGCACGGGTAGTACAATACTTCTTCTTCTTAAATCCGAAATTTCAAGCTTCTAGCCTGCTTCTGTGACTGTATAAGGCTGGTTTGTGCCAAACCTGGTCGGAACCCAAATTGTTGGCTTTCTCACGCACAGGGTTAAATATAATTTGCATACTCTTGAATATTCAGATCTATCTTCACGATGCGAACTTTGTTATTTTTGTTAAGCTATTGTTACTTAATAGCCATTAGGCTGAACGAATATCCCAGTGGGACATTTAAAGCTGTTTGCTGTCCCGAGCAGCCAGGCATAAAACGATCACTGTCTTACGGGCTGTTTTTATTGTGTCGTGCAACGTATTGTTGCACATATCAGGGAAAGCGATGTGATGTTATTATATAAAATGTAGCTAATAGAGTCGATTTCATTACAAGCTGTGTGAAACCGTGTGTTTAGTCTGCGATTTCCAAATTACTTTCAGCATGTCACTGTTATCATCGTTTATGGCAAGCCAAGTGCACATTAATTCTTTAAACCTAGGTTTGAACTTCAAACCAGGGTTTGAAAATTTCAAACCAGGGTTTGAAAACTTTAAATCTTTAAATACATTTTTGGGATTCTTTAACATCCTATTGACCCTCAGCAGATAACAGTCTAAAAACTCCTAGAAGAAATGATACTCTCAGAAATGGAGTCCATTGAAAAGGTTATTTAATTCACAACCCATACACAATGAGCATTCCCCTTTTACAGCCCGAGAAAAATATGTTGATTGCATGGGAATGCGTTCGTAATATGTTAATTGACGCTGCATTTTGTAGGGGTTGACGAATACACCTAAAATATACGGAAAGTCATTATATCAATAGCATAATTATTTTAAAACATGTTTTCTCAGTTAATAAATCTGATTAAGTTCAACTTGGTAAATAGAGCAGCCGTTGCCTATGATAAACAATGAATAGAGATTCCTGGAGCAATTTAAGAAAAAAACATGGTTGTTTGGCTAATGCGAATATCATTACCATATTGATTTGTTTCCACTTTACCTTATATCATAATATTATTTTTGAACAACTTTAAAAATGCACACATACATACTATATAGATACACTTTTTTGTGCAATATTTGGACTTTTCGGAATGCCAATATTGACAATCAGATTTATTCTCAACCAAATAATTAGTCTTCTCATGAACGGCTAGGAAAAGTGTTCTTCTACTTCATTATAGAAAGACAGTTATTTCAAGAGAATGTCAACATCACCCTTATCTCGAAGAGTAAATGGCGAATACGTCCCTCCAAGACAAAGGAATTCTTCATCATAACGAAGGTCAAACCAGTCGATATATTTTGTGGCATAAAACATGTACAATCAAATACCATGATCGCGTTCATTCTATTTGTGAAGGCAGGGTGAGACTAAGTTTTGTAAATAACATCGACGGAGTATTAAGGTTTGTCAACCCCTACCGTATTTAATCCGGAAGTGGTTTGATGGTGTCATTTAGAAGTGATTCGTGCATGTTGTATTTCTTTTCTGGTTTAATTTGCAGATTTTGCGTAACAAATCCAATTTTCTTGCAATAATATCAAATCAAGAGTGGTGCAATTTTGATAAAATGAAAATCGGAAATAGGTCATGAGAGATCTTGTTGCCGTTAAGTTACCGAAAAACATATTGTTAAATACTTTAGAGGTTATCAAAAGAAATTGTTCAACATATCTAACTGCTTCGTTGTCTGCACTGATACTTCGTCGTCAAGACGATGCTTCGGTTGTGGTTCTAATTGTTTTATGTTTTGGCGTTGAATGTTTAAACTGTTTACCCTTATGTACGTCTTCATATTTTAGTTGAGTTCTGGTACTAACTGAGCGGCCACATATTGGGAAATAGCTACTCACTCGGAGTACCCTCTCTGATCTCAAAAGACCAAAAAGAAATATAATTTGCAATATGGATGATGTACAGAAATATAATTTGCAATATGGATGATGTAGAGAGAGACATTTTAGGACCGCCACATGGCACAACACCAGTGCAGTAATAGCAAATAAAAATAAATCCTTCATTAAGACCATTGAGCATATCAATGAAAAAAGAGATGGGCAAAACCGGATAGACATACAGCGAAACGTAGACCTTGAACTGGTATTTGATGTAAATTGAACACTTGCAGAGCATATGGCAGTGCTTGTCATTTTGGGCCAAAAATCAGGTAATTTACTTTACTTCTAATGGCATTTCATTTCCTCTTGAAGTTGAACACACTATTAATTCAAATTTACATTTTATATAAAATTAAATGCGAAGTATATCACGATCGCTATTACTCGCAAATGTCATAAAGGAATACGATCATCTTTGAAAGCATTCCCTAAACATTTTATCCATCTCCTTTTCTGGAAAGATTTTAATGAAGGTGAAATGTTCGAGAAACAAGATATTCGCTAAGAGATTTAACACGACGTCTTTTATTTCAATCCTGTTAAAGAGAAAACATACATTTTCCGGTTAAGATTTAATATGAAATACAGCATTTTCTGATTGCGCCTTTTCCTAATCGTTGCCTACTTGTACCTTTTGATACCATTAGTGCACCCGTCACGTGTATCTAGGGACCATATGGGACCGGGAATAGCGGGGCGATTAATATTTTAATTTCATGTTGCAAAACGTTTGCCATAGTTATTTCTGGAAAAGAAAACCCCATGCTTATATGAGTAAATTATCTAGACAAAAGCCTGAATCCAGAATATTATATGGTAATAAATCTAACAACAAGTCAGCATCAAATAAGAGTGTCCCAAAAAATCTCGTCAAGGCAATATTTGTTTGACTCCGGTGTTAGAGTCCAATATAGACAAGACACCATCGACTCGAAAACATCAGACTTAAGTGGTGTGTTAGTGGGTAGTAATAAGCTGTCTGTTTTGGGTTTGCATTGTACAAATGTCTGATTAAGGCATGTCGTAGCCTCCATACAGGAGACTGTATTACATTTTTATAACCGTACAATACATCTTAATTGTGTCTACAATATAGTGTATACTTGGTGTATAACAACGTACTGGAATTAAAGTCAGACCAGTGAGTATAGTATTTAATAAACTGTTTTTATCTACAGGCTTGGTTGGTTTTAGGCTATAATGTCTTTAATGTGTTGTTTGATGTCACCAAATCGACAGGATATTTATTCGAAACCTTGTTTTTAATCGAAACAATGTGGGCGAAAATGCTAACTCGTGCATACTAAAGCAGATTGTTGGCATAACGCGTTAGACTTCCGAACCCAGAGGCCGGAATTTCAAGCCAAACTCACACCAAGCTACATTGTATGTCTCTGAGAAAGATACATCCCAGCTCCATATAACTGGTTAATTACCAGGAAGTGGTGGCTCCGTTCCGGCAATTGTTGATCGTTGCGTTAATCTAAAGAACAAAGGAAAATGAGCCACCGCATGAGAAAACCAACAATTTGCATATGTGAAAACAAAGCAGCAGATCAGCTGTGTAGTAACTGTACAGCTGATCAGCACCTGTGTTTTCGCTGCACGGGTAGTAAAATCCTTCTTCATCTTAAATCCGAAATTTCAAGCGTCTAGTGTGCTTCTGTGACTGTACAAGGCTGGTTTGTGCCAGACCTGGTCGGAACCCACATTGTTTGTTTTCTTACGCAGAGGCTCGGATATATTTTTCTTACTCTTAAATATTCAGATCTATCTTCACGAGGCGAACTTTGTTTTTTTTTAACTAGTGTTACGTTAATAGCCATCAGGCTTAGGGAATATCCCATTTGGACAATTATAGCTGTTTGCTGCTCCGAGCAGCCAGGTATATAACAATTAATGTCTTACTGGCTGTTTTAGCGTGGCGTGCAACGTATTGTTGCACATATCAGGGAAAGCGATGTGATGTTATTATATAAAATGAAGCTTATAAAGTCGATTACATTACAAGCTGCGGAAAACCGTGTGTTTAGTCTGCAATTTCCAAATAACTTTCAGCCTCACACTGTTATTACCGTTTCTTTGTGTGAATGACAGCGGCCTTTTAGTAACGATCATAAATGTCCCGGCGAAGAACGTACAATGACGCATTGTGATTAATGCTCCTCTTACAGTTGGAACTGTGAGCAACGAATGTAACGCATTCTTGATTTTATTAATGGCAGACTTAGACCGAGGATTGGGGCTCTGTATAATCGATTTGAGCCATGCCATCAGGAAAACATGTCCATGAAAATTATACCCCACATAATATCCCACTTTTATTATAGTAAAACTGTGATTTACAGGGGAATGATTTGTCTTTCTGTTGGCGGTTTATGCGTGTTGTGCTCTTCTTTGTTTTGGTACATGCTAGCCGGGCGTCTATTTCCATTGCAGGGAATTAAATATTCATCTTTTCTCTCCATGGACGTTGTAAGTATTTTGTTTGTGTCTTGTGATTCTTTTGTTCTCTTCTGGTGTTTTGGGTTTGAATTTAAACATTTTAGATTTAATCATTGCCTGGCCGAAGACCTAACCCTAATCCGAAACCAAATCCGTATCCTAACACTTACCCTAACTCTAATCCTAGATATAAGTTTAACGCTTATCTTACACATAATTCAATTCCTGATCCTAACCCTTACTCTATTCCTAACTCTAATCCTAACCATTATCCTCATCCTTACCCTTACACTAACACTAATTCTAACACGTATCCTAACCTAATCTTAACTGTAACAATAACACTAATCCTAGCCTTGCCCTAATCCTTACTTAACCCCAAACGAAAGTAGTATCCTTATCCTAACGTTAACCTAATCGCTCCACTTAATCATATCTTAACCTTAACTTTATCCTTACCTGATTCAACCCCTACCCCTAATTTAATTATTTTTCTTAATCCAACCCCTAACTTCAATCCTAACCATTACCACCATATTAACCGTAACCCTAATCCTAATCCTGATCCTAACCTGTATCCTAACTCTTGCCCTACAAGTTATAACCCTTGCCCTAAGCCTACCCCTTATCATAACCCTGACCCTATTCCCAAACTTCACCCTTACTTATTCCTTATCCTTACCCTTACAAATAATAAATAACAATAAAACTGAGATCCTTTAAGAGCAGCAAGCATATTAATGAGAAAAGTGATGGGCAAGCGGGTTTCGGCTACTCAAGCATCTTCAGTGACCCTTTAAATTTGGCAGCATGGAGCCGAAGAGAACTAAAGTAAATTTGATTTTTTTTAAAGAAATTGTAAAGCTTATTTTAATCTTAACCATAACACAAAGCCTAATCCTTTTCCTGATTCAAACCCGTATCTTAAGTGTAACCCTAAGCAAAACACTTATTCTAATCCCTAATACATAACTTAATCTGCATGTTACCCCTCCATCCAAAGCAATAAGAGAGCGAACGAGAATGACCAAAGAAAGTATGTCCGTCTTTAAAGTAAAAACTACTTTGTCTTGTTTGTTTACTATAATAAATGCCATCTAGCAGCATCTTTGAGCTTTGGCCTTTTACAGAAAAGCATGCTGATTTACCGTGACAAATTGACAAACCAGAATTACAAATAATGGGTTCAGATAGAAAAGCGCCATGTGAAGACCATGTCATCAGTTAGTCTTGAACCAAATGCTAGCACACATTCTGCATATTGCGTGAAGAAAAATGTTGGAAACAATACTTCAAAAGACCATTTCACCATAAGCCCAACATAAAATGCGTTTTATCATTGTACTGTACATTTACTTTCATGTAAATAAATAAATAAATATACAAACAAAACACTTTCTCTGTAGGAAGCTTGTATGATCTGGAAAATATCAGGGAAAGTACGAAGGACTCTTGCATTGGCGGACATAATCGATTCAAATCTTGAAGTAAGAAAAGAAGACACAGGAATTGATAACCAACATAACTCAGAATTTTAATCGACACAATAAAATACAATGGGATTTAAAGAGCCTTGAGAATATTATTGAGAAAATGGATGGGCCATACCGCGGTTTCGGCTTCTTAAGCTTCACCAGAGAACCTCTAGATTTGGCAAAATAGAGCCAAAAAGAAATACTGCAATTTTGCAATATTCAACAGGATAGTCGATACAAAGACTAGTATTATCCAAGCAGAGACAACACACTTGGTTATGAAAACGAATCTAAACCGATTATTAAACTCTGATTTCCCAGAATACACTCACAGATCTTAAAGGAACAAAAGACAAATATAATGTGCACTATAGATGATGTTATGTGCACGTTATTGCCGCCACACGACACAACACCAGCTGCAGTAATAGTAAATAAAAAAAAAAAAACTGAGATTTTTAAGAGCAGCGTCCAAGCCTGGTGTCCATTTAATTGAACATATGAGTCGCAGATTTGGTGTCGCAGCAAGCGGCGTCAAATCTTGTGTTTTTCTGTTTGCTTAGAGGATTTTCTCCGAAAAATAAAAACCATAAAGTAGAAAACAAATCTCTCGATGCCTCTCAAATGAATGTGAATTAAAACAATAATGGTGGCGAATTCCAGTTGTCACAACTGTGGTAATTCTGATTGACCTTGTTATTTCTTATTATAATTGCAATTTCGTGTCAATGTTCCAATGTCAGTGTACTGCAACTGGGTAGAATTATTAAATGTTTGAAGCGAAAGATTTAATTTCCTATGCAAATCTTGGAGATTTAACAGAGCTTAAAATCCAATATCCCTATGTTCATGTTCGCAACCGTGAAATTACAAGTTTCATCACATCATACGAGATACGACGGGGGAACAAAAACATATAGGACCGTTATTGACAGTTTAGCCGTGAACAAATAAATACATGTACATATACATCAGGAAAACATGTCCGTGTAATATATACCCCCTTAAACCCCACTTTTATATAGAAACACTGGGGAATGCAGGGGTATACCTATTTTTCTTATTTTTGCTCCAAAACATAGATTGTGGGTACTCGTTAGAACCGCCTCGGCGAGGCAGTTGTAACGTGTACCCGCGATCTATGTTTTGAGCAAAATATTAAAAATATCAAATTATTTCCAGTGGAAATTTTCATTCTTACAACCAAAATTTTTATCATGTATTGCATGGGCACGTTTTCGTAATGATTCTTGCAAAAAGTAAGTGGTAGCAGAGATATAAATCAGAAAAGTAATGCCACCAAAACGCTATAGTTATACGTGTTTCAGTAGATTTTCAATTTTCGAAGTAGGGGTGCTTATAATGCAGCATACATTAAGATGTGTGTAATTCGGATATGAACGAGCTTTGTATTTCGTTGAAGCTTTAACGTGCCAATGATTAATGCCAAATTTTAGATATCATTGAATTCGAAGTATTTGATTTACTCCGACTCGAATTCTTTGCTTTTTTCAATCAGGATGTTGAGTCCTCGTTTTTGATTCATCAGTGTGGTTATCATGATTCATTGGTTTGTCTTTGATGATTTATTGACTAGTGTGAGATTCACCACGAGGACCGAACAACTAACAACTAAATGTTGTGAACCACTACAGAAGATGAGGGTGAGGTTAGGCACCTGTAAAAAACGGTTTAAGCCACCCCCTACCAGTAATTTTATATTACTGATCGTTCCAAGGCGACACTTCTGTTGCGGTTCTTATTGTTTTATGTTCTGGAGTCGAAATTTTGTGCTGTTTGAGCCTTATGTACGTTCTCATATTTTTATTTAAGTTCAGGTAACTGAGTGACCGCCTATTGGGGAATAACTGCTCACTCGGCTTACGATTTGTTTCCTTGGTATAATCATCTAAAAGTATTTTTGTTTTTTCCCACCCCTCGGTTTGTACAGTGGGAATTTCTTTCTGATTGCGCCAGGTCCTGATCATTGTCTACTTTTACCTTTTTGTTATCCATAACTCGAAATATTTGTCGCCGTTAAAATGTAATACTCGGTTGTTTGATTATACTTGGTTGTTTGATTATATTCTCCATTACACAGACAACAGTCCTGTCTTGATTGGAAGGTATTTTCGCCCACAAGTTCTACGACAAAGTGCAAGTCACACTGATACCTTTGCCGAGCAAGTTTTAGCCATTCTTTGGTAATGACAGCATAATGTGGAACTAATCATGGTGCGTATTATAAATCAGTCGTCAGAATGACTTTCATCAAACACATTCGTTTATTATGTCTGACATTGCTGTGGCACGTTATATGTGATACTATTGACTAAACAAACATTATTACTTAGCCGAGTCTGTGCATTTTAGCTAGGGCCATTGGTTTTCCACTTTATTCATCAGAAAAACACGTCCGTGCGACGAATACCCCATTGAACCCCACTTTTTTATAGTAAAACTGGGATATACAGGGGTATATCTAATTTTCTTATTTTTGCTCCAAAACATAGATTGTGGGATCTCGTTAGAACCGCCTCGTCGATTGTGGGTACTCGTTAGAACCGCCTCGTCGATGCGGTTCTAACGTGTACCAACAATCTATGTTTTGAGCAAAAATTAGAAAAATATCAAAAATTTTCTGATGAAATTTTCAATTTTTACAGGTGAAAAAAATCTCTGTATATTGCATGGGCATGTTTTCGTAAGGTACTCGTACATAGGCATTTATTCAAAGACAATCCCGACGCTCATCTTTATCATCTAAACTTGATAATTGACAATAAGCTCAGGCAGGACAAAACATCTTATTTGAATTTTATCCAAATCAATCAAGAAATAATTATAAGCAAAGACCACCCAATACATTCTTTTGCACTATTTCCAGAAAAAAAAATCAATATTTTATCACATGCTTCTAATGCGTAAGATCATGAGTGCAACGAATAGTGCTATTCTTATGGGAACAGCAAGTTCTTTATTTGAAAAGGTCCCTCAGTGTTTTTGAATATGAAGAAAAGTGAACCCATGGCCGACTGCTCTATGCTTATTACGCGTGATGTCAAACTTAGCGTTTAAAAAACTAGTGAACCAGTCTATGCTGACTAGACATTTCACTGTAAGCAATTTAATTTATCCATTGATGACACTCTTCGTCAAACTGTGGTATATGACTATTGACATGTAGCATTGTGACTTCTTATCATACATCATATAAGCTTGGACCATAGCCTAGGGTATGGGGACTATACTATGTAGGTAATCTAGCCTAGGGTATGGGGACTATACTATGTAGGTAATCTATAGGGTTGTTTTTATTTTATCACATCAAATCCTTGGATCTGTGTAAGAGAGTGGGGCTGCATGTTAAAATTCAGAACTCTGTAACATATTCACCGTACTGCAAATTATTATAGTTTTCTACAAATCGACAGATTGATCAAAATCATGTGCCCTTTAGAAATGGCTTTGATTCCTTAACACCAGAAATCTTGACCAATGCCTTTCGGGACACTAAGGTATAAAAGATACACACACTGGTCTGTCTTTCATAAAATGCAACGAAAATCGCGTATCTGAAACGAAACTGAAACATACGAGAATCAAAATAAGTGACGAATCAGGGAAACATCAGCACTGAAAATCTAGAACAAACACACTTCACTGGTAGCTCTGGTTTCATTGGTTTCTTTTTAAAGAAGCCAACTTGTATGAAACAGTCTTAATTTCGCGACATTAGAAAATGAAAACATTCATTCAGAGTAAATAGAATAAATCTTGACACGGCATTCAAAACAGCTATTCAAAAGCTATATTTCAGAGTAAATCGTGATTTGGAAGTGGTTTGTTCTTGCCACTTAAGATTAAAGTTTTAAAAAGGTACAAATAGGCAATGATCAGGAAATGGCACAGTAAGAAAGAAAACTAAAACGACATTTAGGTACAAAAATTATCGTAAGCCGAGTGAGTAGCTATTACCCAGAAAGCGGCCTCTCAGTTACCCGAACTTAACTAAAATATGAGAACGTACACTGTCATAAAGCTCAAACAGCACAAAATTCGACTCTAAAACACAAAAAAAATAGAATCTTAACAGATATATCGCCTTGGAATGATCAGAAATATAAAATCACTGACGGTGGGGGGTTGGGGTAGGGGGCTTAAAAAATGCATTTTATTGCCAGTTGTTTTTAAGAATCTGCATAGCAAATCAAATTTTGTTGCATTAAATTTAATAAAGGGTCATGTGATTCTTATACGATAAAAGTCGGAACCAGACTAACATACAAGACATATCACGATTTACTTCTTCACAGTGATTGTTGCAAATCAAATCGGTATTTTTTATTGGTGATACTTTCCAATAATGGAATGTTTATTTTAGTGGAAAGACAAGTTGTCAGTTAGTATCTAAATATACGTGGCACTAGGATAATTGCCCTCAAAGAATAAAACAAAAAAAAAAAAAAAAAAAAAAAAAAAAAAAAAAAGAAAGAAAGAAAGAAAGAAAAAACATATTCTCTAACATAACCACTCTCTCTGTCTCTAGCCGCGGTGCCGGCTAGCATAGTGGTTGAGAATCGGCCGCCTGAAAGAGAGATTTTCGATCCTAAATACATGTGTATGACCATCCACGTGTCTTTGAGTAATATACTTGAATAAGTCTTTTAGCGCCATAAAGAATAAGTTAAGTTATTGCCCCATCTTGATATGCCTCAATAAGTGTTGACCTGGCATTGGATTGCCCCATCTTGATATGCCTCAATAAGTGTTGACCTGGCATTGGATTGCCCCATCTTGATATGCCTCAATAAGTGTTGACCTGGCATTGGATTGCCCCATCTTGATATGCCTCAATAAGTGTTGACCTGGCATTGGATTGTCCCATCTTGATATGCCTCAATAAGTGTTGACCTGGCATTGGATTGTCCCATCTTGATATGCCTCAATAAGTGTTGACCTGGCATTGGATTGCCCCATCTTGACATGCCTCAATAAGTGTTGACCTGGCATTGGATTGCCCCATCTTGATATGCCTCAATAAGTGTTGACCTGGCATTGAATTGCCCCATCTTGATATGCCTCAATAAGTGTTGACCTGGCATTGGATTGCCCCATCTTGATATGCCTCAATAAGTGTTGACCTGGCATTGGATTGCCCCATCTTGATATGCCTCAATAAGTGTTGACCTGGCATTGGATTGCCCCATCTTTATATGCCTCAATAAGTATTGACCTGGCATTGGATTGTCCCATCTTGATATGCCTCAATAAGTGTTGACCTGGCATTGGATTGCCCTATCTTGATATGCCTCAATAAGTGTTGACCTGGCATTGGATTGCCCCATCTTGATATGCCTCAATAAGTGTTGACCTGGCATTGGATTGCCCTATCTTGATATGCCTCAATAAGTGTTGACCTGGCCTTTCAACAACCGCGAATATACGGAACGGTGATAATACTCTACATCAGGAAAACGTGTCCGTAACAAGTATACCCCCTTGAACCCCACTTTTATACAGCAAGACTGGGATATGCAGGGGTATACCTATTTTTTCTTATTTTTGCTCCAAAACATACATTGTGGGTACTCGTTAGAACCGCCTTGCCGAGGCGGTTCTAACGTGTACCCACAATCTATGTTTTGAGAAAAATAAGAAAAATAACAAAGTTTTTCAGCTGATTTTTTTTTTCAATTTTTTAAGCTTAAAAATCTCTGTTTATTGCATGGGCAAGTTTTCGTAATGAAATAGTTAAAGTAACAGAATGAAGATAAAGTGAAACATCGGGAAAACGTGTCCGTGACATTTATACCCCCTTGAACCCCACTTTTATATAGTAAAACTGGGGTATGGAGGGGTATACCTATTTTTCTTATTTTTGCTCCAAAACATAGATTGTGGGTACGCGTTAGAACCGCCTCGCCGAGGCGGTTCTAACGTGTACCCACAATCTATGTTTTGAGAAAAAATAAGAAAAATATTTAACAAAATTTTCAGCTGAAATTTTTCAATGTTTGAAGCTTAAAAAATCTCTTTATATTGCATGGACAAGTTTTCTTAATGAAATAGTTAAAGTAACAGAATGAAGATAAAGTGAAACAACGGGAAAACATGTCCGTGACATTTATACCCTCTTGAACCCCACTTTTATATAGTAAAACTGGGGTATGGAGGGGTATATCTATTTTCCTTATTTTTCCTCGAAAACATAGATTTCCTATAAAACATTCAATTTTGGCGACTGAAAACAAAAATCACTGTATGTTGCATGGGCACGTTTTCGTAATGTAGAGTGAAACTGTGACCAAATCATACCAGTATGAATCAATCAAGTCATCTGTGTGATTTATGTGATGTAAGAGAAAGTCAGAGACAAATGAACTTGATTGGTTTCCATTAGACCTGTACTCATTTGTTTTCATTGGAAGTCACTTATATAGCCCGGTCAGAAAGAAACACACACTTCACTGGTTTCGATTTATTATCGACGGACAGTGTAAACGGTTACTTCTCCACGTAGTGTCTTTAGAGATTAGTTTATAATCAGTCAGGGGCAAAACTTGAATAGGTTATCAAAATAATAACGGAATCAAGTTATTAAAACATTTAAAATTATCTCCCTTACTTGATTCATGCATTTTTCTTCTTCTAACTCATTTAAGTTATTTAGTGAAATGTGCAAGTATTACAAGCATCACAAAATAACTTATAAAGGTTATGAAAAGGTACAAGTAGGCAAAGATCAGGAAAAGGCGCAATCAGAAAAAGATTCCCACTGAAGTATTTTTATAAATTTTAGACCCCCTTATAACAGATATTAAAAAAAAAAAAAAAAAAAAAAAAAAAAGTAGTATCCAACTGCCCATGAAAATTGTGCTAAGGCTAACATTGAAAGGAAGAAAATGCTAAAAAAATGGATGAATAACAAGTTATTGTAGCACAACTTTGAATAAAAATGTATAACTTGATTCAGTTATGTTGATAACTTGTTTAGGAGTTTTCTCTGACTGTTACTGAAGACCGGAAAACAAAGTAGACCGTTATATAAAGTGGCCAATATATATTCTCCCAACTCGGGCGACTTTCTTCCTCCTATCATTTCCTGATCAATGCTTACTCTTACATTTTCAGCTCGTTTTGTAAATGTCAGCTCAATAAGGCGCTTTGATTGTAAGCCTTGAATCAACTTGCTGGTTAACACTATAGGAAAATGATCCGTGATGCACTGAATTCCAATAATATAGAGCCACCTCGTGGAAAAACCAACAATGTGGTTTCCGAACAGGTCTGACACAAACCGGCCTGTACAGCTACAGAAGCAGGCTAGAAGTTTGAAATTTTTTAGTTAAGTAAAGGAGGTACTGTACTATACGAGTAGCGAAAACAAAGGCGCTGATCAGCTTCGCAGTTACTGCGAAGCTGATCTACGCCTTTGTTTTCGCATATGCAGATTGTTGGTTTTCTCATGAGGCGGCTCATATAGAAGTCTCTGACAGGCATTACTGGTAATGTCTTGTTTTAATATGTTTGTTAGGTGTCAATCTGAACAGTGAAACCATTTTGTAGCTCAATAATTGATGTGAAGTCTTTTGGTTTTGTTGTTTTGTTGTTGTTGAATCAGCAGTGTGTATATAGTAAATTGGCTGGAAATTCATAACACAAAACCGATGTTGGATAGTCAATGACATGTACATACATTGTATATGGATAACATTTTAGCCAACCCACAGGTAAATAAGTTTAGCTCTAATGTGGTTTATTTTTTGTCAAAGTTGAACAGACATGATTCACGTTAGTTGGTATTTTGTTTTCAGATGGCCCTTCAGATTGACAGTAGAAAGACGAATATGGTTTTCTAGACAAATCATCATAAAAACATGTCGGACTCCATGACATGTGTAACCCCTTGCACCCACCTATTATAGAGCAAAACTGGCGTATGCCGGGGTATACCTATTTTTTCTTAGTTTTGCTTCAAAACATAGATTATGGGTACCCGTTAGAACCGCCTCGGCAAAAAAAAATATAAATTATTTTCTACTGACAATTATTTTCTACTGAAAATTTTCAATTTTAACAACTAAAGAAAAATCTGCATATTACATGGACGTGTTTTCGTAATGAACCATTGAAACTAAATATTCATGTACATAATGCAGATGATATAAAACCGCCAAAACTAGCAAAACAACCTATTCTGACGCATACATTTAGTCATTTAATTCATCAGGTGTAAAAATAAACAAGAATACTTTTATTTCAGAGTGTATATTGTAAAAAAAAACGATCAGTTGCAAGGCTCATTGCCTGCTGTTCAAAGTATTTTCTATTTTGGATTGAAAACGATATATAGAATATATACATTGTATGCCAGTAAGGACATGGCTATTTGGCTCTGTAAACAGTGTCATACTGAAACTGTCAGACAGATAACGAAAATCGATGATATAATGAGCTTATCAATATTGAACAATATTGATTGGAATAAACTGACAACGGTTCAAAGCAACAAGACATTGAGACTACAAGTCTGTCAACCAGATTTGTGCATTTCAGTTTGCGCGTGAGTTGAACTTCCGATCGAACTAGTTAACTTTCCACTTTCCAGATTTTAAGTAATTATATAAAATAATGTGAGTCATGTGTGCTGAGTCAAGCAGTTATATATGATTTTATTGAAGGACATGCTTGCTTATTTACCAAACGAAGGTCTTCACTGTTATGACTCTTTCAAATATTCGGTTTCTTGCAATTACAGTTCTTATTCGAGTGCTTTTCCGGACGAAGTTTTGTTACCGCCAGGTCAGGCGGAAAATATCAAGCTGGCAATGTAATACAATAAAGATGAAATATAAGCTTCAGATATTTTCGATAACTGTTTTTGATGCTTAGAATAGTGTATATAATGATAATGATTTCACTTAACATCCGAGACGTCTTGTCTCAAAGTTTACCACGAGTAGAATATTCAACAATACGAATGTTGTTAATATCAATTTCGCAGACAGCGAAATGTTTTGTAGAATACAAACAGTCAATATCACGTGATATAGATGCTGCTCCGGCTTTACGGACGGATAAAATATAGCCCCACGGTGAAAAATTTGTTTCATATTTTCACGGAATAAAATTAACTCGAAATCCAATCCCATTGATCCAAACATGTTATGTAAGAACATTTGTGTAGTCTGCGATAACTTTCGGCATGATAATGTAATTGTAATTGCTTCGATTGACTGACAACGGTCTTTTAGAAACCATCACGAACACATGTCCGTGAAAAGTATACCCCTTGAACCCCAATTAATATAGCAAAACTTGAGTATGCAGGGGTATACCTATTTTATCTTATTTTGCCCCAAAACACAGATTGTGTGTACTCGTTAAAACGTGTAGCCAGAATGTATGTTTTGAGCAAAACTATTCAAAATATCAAACATTTTCTGATGAAATTTTCAATTTTTACAACTGAAAAAAGTCTCTTGTTTATTGCATGGGCATGTTTTCGTACTGGTAACGGTCACAAATTGCCAAGAGAGAATTGGTAAATAGCGCACATATGATTAATGCTTGCAAATTTGGACCATATCCATATGTTTTAGTTACATCAGCTAACATTAGGGATTTTAAAATTACTATAACTGCTACAATAATATTAAAACTCACTTATTATCTTAAAACTTCACTGCATGTCTGTTTCTAGTACTTGTTATTAATGTTAAGGTGATAGTACCTTCCATACCCATTTTCAACAAAAAAAAAAAAAAATAATAATAATAATAATAATAATCCGACCTGCCGACCCTACCCCGTCTTCGGCATGTTAGGAGAACACAATTAGAACTATAACAGGATTATCGAATGAGCTCTCAGTAATTACTTGAGGGCATAAATCGTTTTGTAAGGTACCTAAGCTCGAACTCAGCTTCTGTAGTGGTGGACAACATTAAGTTAGTTGTTCGGTCCTCGTTGTGAATCTCTTATTACAAACCCGAAATGCTACAATCTCTTGCCGAACCAGAAAGCGTAAATGCAATTATCTTGAGGTAAAAGTAAAGATAAAGGCAAATGTGTCGAAATCGTGCCAATCAATGCGACGGGAAAACTGTCAGAGACAAATAGACTGAATTGGTTGCCATTTAGCTTGTACTCATTTGTTTTCAATGGACGTCGCGCGCACAAATGGAAAAAATTCAGCGATTTTGATTGATTGCTGTACACGTTAAAGATAAGGGGTGGATATTCTCCCAAAAGTGCCACTAGGACTCTGTTTAAACTATATGGTTACACATGTACCTGTTATGTAGATCGAAATAAAAACATAAACACAATTTAACGCGTCGGCTTTTAATGCAAAGACCAACGTGATATGAATTTGATACATTTGCTGTATAAACATGTAAAAGTAATGACCAGGAAATAGAGCAATCAGAGAAAATATCCTAATCCAAAAACCAAGGTGGGAAAACACTATTTCAGAATAGGCGGTCATTCAGATACACATACGTAACTAAACATATGAAAACGTTCATAATACAAGCAGCACAAAATCAAAACCATGTCATAAAAAACAACTAGAACCACAATAGAGTTATCGCTTTGGAAAGGTCGGTAATCACTGGAGTGCTGAAACCGATTTCGAGGTTACAGGTACCTAACCTCACCCTCAGCTTCTGCAGTTCATACACAACATTAATGTGGTGGTTGTTCTGTCCTCTTGGTGAATCGCTAACGCCTGTTTAACAAGGGTTTAGCACTGATACCCCGGTATTGACCAATGAGCTCTATGTACGAGGGTGGGTCAGAAAGTTCTGTCATAGGTATTATAACTTTGTTAATAAACATGATAGGTTGCTGTATTATACCTTGACTGAAAGGGCTACATTTCTTCTTTATAATGATGTCAAAATAATACCCGTAATAAATAAATACCTAGAAATAGACTCCTTGAAAGACACCTGGTGTAAAACCAATGGCACGTTTTCTAGAATTTGTGAATATTATTGTGTGCGTTTCATGCGTCATATCGTCATAACTACCGATCAGATTTTCTCCAACTTTACAGTGATAAATAATAGTATATTTAGAAAAGCAATGTGACAAAAATTACTGGTATCGATGCTATGTTGACTTTATTATAAAGCGATATATATGACGTCATTAAAATACGTACCCCTATAGCATTTCTGGCACCGCTGAACCATTATATTAGCTCGCATTTTTACGAGTTTACAACAGGACACACTAGGATGAAACAATAAAATGGTAAAATGTATTTAAGGTCCCTGGTCAACGTGTAGATGTCAATAAATGCCCTTTGAATTTGAACTGTAATTTTAATGTCTGTACAACAAGCAAATTTCACTATTTCATTTTGCAATAACTCAATTAATTTTAATTGAATTATTTTGATTTTTGCAGGATATATTCATCTATGATTGAAAAATATAATGCAGGGGTTATATTTTTTCGAAGTCGTTTTTCTTAAAAGATATTCACAAATTCAAGAAAACGTGCTATTGGTTTTACCCCAGGTGTCTTTCAAGGCGTCTAGTTTGAAGTATTTATTTCTTTCATGCATTCTTTTGGCATCATTATAAAGTAGAAATGTAGCCCTTTTAATCAAGGTATAATACAGCAACCTATCATGTCTATTAACAAAGTTATAACACCTATGACAGAACTTTCTGACCCACCCTCGTATTGTGTCGAAATGCAACTCGAAACTACGAATCGTGATTAAAGTTTTCTAAGGTATACAATTCTGTTTGCAATGCAATATACAGATTTTTTTTCAGCTGTAAAAATGAAAATGTCTCCCGATATTTTTTTAAATATTTCTGCTCAAAACATAGATGGTGGGTACACGTTAGTACCCACAATCTATGTTTTGGCGCACACTACGAAAAATAGGTACACCTCTGCAAACCTCAGTTTCTTTTTCTATATAAAAATGGGCTCAAGGGGGTGTACATTTCACGGACATGTTTTCCTGATGTTGATCAGTTTACAATAGTTTGACTCAGAATTTCATTTGCAACTTCAAACTATTATCAAGATGACATTATGAAAAGCGACTTCTCCTCGCTTTGTAGATGTCCGCTCCACACGGCGCAGTGACTGTCAGCACTGAAACAACTAACTAGCTGGGCAACAATATAGGAAAATGATCAGTGATACACTGAATTCCAATACTGTAAAAGACTCTGACGGGCATTACTGGAAAATGCTTGTTTAATCTGTTTGTAATTAGGTGTCAGCCTTATGTTACGTCTACACCGGGCCACGTTCTCACTACGTCCTTACTACGTCCTAAAAAATTAAGGACGTAGTGAGGACGTGTAACGGTCATGTAGGACGTGGTAGGAACGTAGTAAGGACGTAGTGAGGTCTTCATGGACGCGGAGGTCTTGGTCAAATTTTGAACATGCTCAAAAGAAACGTGGCGAGGATGGGGTGGAATTAGAACGCAGTAAGGACGTAGAAAGAACGTGGCGCAAACGTAGTGCGGTCTTCGTGGATGCGATGCAAATTTGTTGAAGACCATCAAGACCTCGCTACGCTTCTACTACGTCCTCGCTACGTCCTCACTACGTGCATCAAGTTCTCGTCAAGACCATACCACGCTTCTTGTACGTCCTTACCGCGTCCTAGAAGACTGCATTGCGTTCTTATCACGTCCTAGCGGTTCCTAACACGTCCTTAGTAGGTTCTTATCACGTTCACACCAGGTTCGAACTACGTCCTCCACGTTTTATTAATTTTGTTTTAATTGTCCCGTACCCTCAAGCAATTGCTTTCGCTCTATTTAAATCATATCGAAATCGAAACATGAACTGAGAAGTACTCTTGCAACTTGCTCTCCTTCAAGGACATCATGCCTTACTTGGTGCACATGCTGCACTTGTGCTATTTCACAGAAGGAGGAATAGAGGGACAAGATCTTGTTAGGTGCGCCCTTGGCTATCAGCTGAAAGAAGGCTTCAGTATGGGCATTACGACCGACTACTAGCAGAGTTGAGGATAGAGGACCAGCAGTCATTCTTCAATTTCATGCGAATGCAACCAGAAATGTTCGATGAACTGTTAAACAGAGTTGGACCTCGAATTGCAATTTCAAGCTGTTTCGCAACTTATCTGACTCTTAATACACGACTATTAATATACTTACAATTAGAACGTGCTGGAAACGTAGTTCGCGCGTGGTATGAACCGCTTGGTCTTTGTGAGGACGTAGCAAGGACGTAGTGGAAACGGGATGAACTTGGTGAGCGCGTATTGAGGACGTAGTGGAAACGTGAAGAACGTAGTAAGGACGTGGTGCGGACGTAATAAGGACGTGGCTGGGACGTAGTAAGGACGTAGTGGGAACTTAGAAATCCGAAATTGTTTCATTTTGGCCCCGTCCTCGCCACGATCTTGAAATTTTAGAACGTGGTAAGGACGTGGTGAGAACGTGGTCCGGTGTAGACGTAACATTAACAGTGACACAATTTTGTAAACACAATTATACGTGATAAGTTGGAATATATTTCATTGTTTAATAAATGTCCGATGGACAATGAAACGCATTTTATTGATACGTCGTACGTTTCGGATCAAACCACAGGTAAATCTGTTTAGCTCTAGTGTCATCAAATTCTTCATCGCATTTGAAAGGAAGAACTGAATGTATATGTTGGTATTATTTTAAGATGTCCTTCGTCGTCAGTTAAAAAACAAGGGATGACGAAGCAGGATATATATACATATGTATTTAAAATCAACAACTATTTTTCTAAGGTTTTGCTGATTTTCGCGTAATGGAAAGATTTCAATCGAACTAAATTAACGAGAAACGAGATGTTCACTTTATATCTAACAGAACTGTTTTATCACAATCCAATTACGAAGAAAATAATAGCTCGTATAAGACAAGAAACTAAAAGCATTTACGTAAAATGACACACAAGACACAACTCTTAAAACAAAATACAATGCGCAGCATTTTGGTAACACTTCTTTTATCGTTTGTTTGAATCTTCCAAACTCTATCTGGAGGGAACGATGGATAAGTATCTAATATACAATAAATCTAGAGCATATATTCACAAAGTAATGAGATCAATTATTTCCAAGTATGTGACCACTTGGCGAACATGCGTTAGATTATCATTACAGTACATTATTTGCTTATAAATCTCACAACAGTCCAGGATCAAGTGAAAATCACAGAAAACTATGTACTCGACATGGGAAAATATATCGACGGGGTTTACGAATCCAGGGCCAAGAATTACAATCATCCCTTAAAGTTAAGGAATACCTTAGTTTAAGTGGTGAATTTCAGCATCCAAAAACATGCATCTAAAGCAGACTGAACTCATTATTACCGCTTTTATTATGTAAATGACATTTTGTTTTACACATTTGTATATTTTAAGCAACAGTTATTGATTATAACGGTAAAATATCGAGTCAAAAGTTCTCACCTTAACTAAGATGGGCCTTAACTTTAAGGAAGCATTGTAATTCTGGGCCCTGGTAATACATCCAGATACAATGGCCAAATGCTCGAAAAATCGGATTCTGAAATTAGAAAACAGTATAATCTTAAACGCGAACATCAAGCACTTTTTGGCTGCAGTTTTGTTTTCGCATCTCGCGATATTTAGGTAATTGCATGACATGGGCTATAAAAAGGATACTGAAGGTGAAGTTAGGGCCATGTGAAATAGATTTAAGCCCGCCATTATTTTTTGTATTACTGATCGTTCCAAGGTGATACTTCTATGGTGGTTCTTATTGTTGTTTTTTGTCTTGGTGTTTAAAATATTTTGTGCTGTTTGCGTCTTATGTAAGTTTTCATATTTTTAGTTAAGGTTTCGTAACTGAGTGGTCACATATTGGGAAAAAAAGCTGCTCATTCGGCTTACGATGTGGTTTTATGGTATATATAAGTACCTGATTGTAAATTTAGCTTTTTCGCACCTCGGTTTTTGGAGTGGAAATCTCTTTCTGATTGCGCCTTTTCATAATCGTTGCCTACTAATACGCTTTTATGTCAGCCTTACTTTCTCAAGTGACTTCAGGATTGTTTCTTGAAAAACATAAACCGTAAAATGTCCACATCTTTCAATTATGTATTATGACTATAATATTAACAAGGATAAGCGTCTTTAAAACGCTTGCGATCTCTCAGCACTAATTTCACTGTATGACCATGTGTAAACCAACGGCGAAAACCACAAACCGAAAAGACTCTGGACCAGAGCGAGTGTGACCAATCAAGTACGACCAGACCGGATTTCAGAACTTGCTTTTGCCTGGTCCACGATTTCTATACTTGTATACCCAAAGATAGGCAATTTTTAATGGAAACCAGTCCACAGTGGTCGATTTAACCCCACGTTCAGATTCTGTTCAATTACATATGCGATCTCTCGTGCGAGATCGCAAAAAGAGAGTGACTAAAACTATTTTAGCGGAACGATTTTGATAGTTTTTGGGAGTAGAGTGAACATGTATATAAAAATGACGATGTTCGACAATATTTAGAACTGTAATGCAATGGACTGCTTAAGTATTTTCAAGATCGCTTTAAACAATGTTACTGAAATATTTGTGTCAGTAAGAACATGGTTAACTGGTTCTGTAAACAGAGTTATACTGAAACTGTTAAATGGATAACGAAAATCGAAGATACAATAAGTTTATCAATATTGAACAATATTGATTGGAATGAACTGAAAACAAGTGAACATCGATGCTTCAAAGCATCAAGAAAATGAGGCCATTTATGTCAGTGATGTTTCTGTAGTCTTTGTGAGAGTCGCACTTCCGTTCGCATCTGCCAACACATTGTTTTTAAGTATTTATGTTTTCAGTGAAGGGCATATATGCTTACCACCTCACTTCAATAGCTGCTCACCCTGCTTTCCGTTGCACATGTTATACGTTGGTACCTATGTTTTATATTTCTTAGCACGATTTTTGTATTGCTTGTTTGTATTTTTAATTATTAGAGCCACTGCAGAAGCTGAGGATTAGGTAAGGTGCCTGTAAAATCGATTTAAACCCGGCAGTAATTTTATTTAACTGATCTAATCCCAGGCGATACTTCTGTTTTTATGTTTTAGTATTGATTTTTGTACTGTTAGCACCTTGCGTAAGTTATATTTTCATGTTTTTAGCTAAGTTTTGGTGACTTAGTGTCAAGCTATTAGGAAGAAAGCTGCTCGCTCGGCTTCCTATTTGTTTTCGTAATATTACCTGATTAATAATTTGTTTTTCCCACCTCGGTTTTTGGAGTGGAAATTTCTTTATGAATTATTTCGTGATCATCGCCTAAATTAACTTTTGTGTACCAAACGTAGGGCCCCACTGTTATTACTATTTCCTATATATGGTTACTTGCAATTCCCGTGCTTATTCGAGTGCCTTTCCAGACAATGCTTTGTTTCCAACGGGTCAGACGGAAAATATCAAGCTGACAATGTAACACAATAAAGATGAAATATAAGCTTCAGATATTTCCGATAACTGTTATTTGATGCTTAGAATATTGCATGGAATGATAACGATTTCTGTTAATATCTGAGACGTATGTCTGTCATAAGTGGAATATTCAACTGAAGTGAAGTTGTAAATATCCATATTTTTCTGACAACACAATGATTTATTGAACGTAAACGGCCGTTTAAATTGAATCTCAGCACGCTAATGCTGCTCTAGCATACATTTCTCGGCCATAGAGGTAATAGTGGTGTCAGATATATAGCGTTTGATGTCTGAATGACATGTCAATTTCGATGGGCCAAAACTGCTCTAACATACAGTTTTCGACCAGCAACATAAAACTGACGTCAGATATTTAGCGTTAGAAATCTGAATGGCATGTCTGACTTGAGTAGTCAAAATGTAGTTGTTCGTATTTCTAACGGTAAATATGTGACGTTACTCTCATGATGATGTCCGATGATTTGTAGTATGTAAACGGACGTTTAAATGGATTCTCAAGCACGCTTATGCTGCTCTAACATACAGTTATCGGCAAGTAACATAATAGTGACGTCAGATATTTAGCGTTTGATAACTGAAGGACATGTCCGTTACGATGGGTCAAAACGTATTTATTTAACTCATATTTCTTACGGCAAATCTTTGACTTCACTTTTATGTAAGTGTCCGACGACTGTAATTTTCGGTGTTAATGCGGTGTAATACACCGTCATTGTACTATTGTTTTTGTTGATTATTGCTGTTGCTGTTGCTATAGCTTCCTCGTTATCTTGTTTTATTTCAATATTACAATGGCAATCATTGTGGATTCATAAAAAAGATCATTTGAAATGAAAATTATTTCATTACATTTACTGTACGTATGATTGAGTAAATAAAGTCTACTCAAAACCTAAAAGCTCGGTTCTACTGAGCTTAAGATTGTTTAGGTTCGCTATTACAGTGACGATTGTCTTAATATAAATTCGAGGTCATTTTTTGGACCCGATATGTAAATTAAGAAACCAGAAACACTTTGGAAAACATTTACAAATCTTACATAATTACGCAAATTATGTGTTTTCTTTCCCATCTGGTGTCTATGTTGGGACTCTACATTTAATTGCATCGATTCCTGGTCCCTCTATTCTCACATGTTAATAAACGTATGATTAGACAATCGCAGTTGGACCTCCACTTAGAAAAATTTGCATTTCATTTGGTATGAATCATTGCTATCTTATAGCCCATCGGTCTCAGCAAATTCCACAGCAAGACTATTAAAATTTTCTGTTACTCACATCAGTCAGGAACAAAGACATTAATATATTATTGAATTGTATAATTATGAAAAGCAACAGTTAATGTCATTCTAGTTCAATTTGCCCCCTATTTTGACTTCAATCTACCCCTAATTTTGACGTCCAACGCAATACTTCTGCTGTTGTTCTATTTGTTTTATGTTTTGGAGTAGTAACTTTGTGCATTTTAGCCTTATGTATGTTTTCATATTTTGATTAAGTTCGGGTAACTGAGTGGCGGCCTATTGGAAAATATCTGCCCCCTCGTCTTACGGCATGTTTTTTTTCTTGACATTAGTACGTAATTGTATCTAATTTAGTTTTTTTCCGATCTCGGGTTTTGGAGTGGGGGTTTCTTTCTAATTGTGCATTTTGCTGATCATTGCCTATGTGTACCTTTTTAGAGATGAATTTTAGCTCTGCTTTTTATGCTTTTACACTATAAATTAAGAATATATCGTGTCATTATGCAGGTCGTGTATAATTACGGTCTTATTTTAGACTGCTAAACATGTCTTAACTATCCAGAAGAAGATTTGTTTCGATATTAGACATTGATTTGTTGAAGCTGCATTTCGCTTCTTGCTAAATTTGTAGGATTTGCATAACAAATTAAATTTCCTACCATAAAATTAGATCAAGAATCATCTGATTCTAATTTAATAAAATCAGAATTAAAGTTTAAACACGAGAACTTAAAAAAAAAAAAAAAAAAAAAAAAAAAAAAAAAAAAAAAAACAGCTTTGATGCAGCTTCTACACATCAAAGAAATTTCGATGGAAATTTTAGATTGGTAACATAACCGTTCCTGAGAGGCATTAGGGTTTCTTCGTCAGAATTGAAATGAAAAGATTCCCACCGAGGCTGGAAAAAAACTAAATTAACAATCAGGTACTTATACCATGAAAACATATCGTAAGCTGAATGAGCAGCTATTTTCCTATTAGGTGGCCACTCAGTTACCTAAACTAAAATGAAATATGAAAACATACATAAGGCGCCAACAGCACAAAATTTTTAAACATCAAGACATAAAACAATAAGAACGATCACAGAAGTATCGCCTTGAAACGATCAGTAATACAAAAAAAAACTGGCGGGCGTATATCGATTTTACAAGCGCCTAACCTCACCGTCAGACATCATTTAGTTAGTTGTTCGGTCCTCGTGGTGAATCTCTAGCTAGTCAATGAATCATCATGGGCAAACAAATAAATCATGATCAATACCACGATGAATCAAAAACGAGGACATACAGATTGAGTAAGCTGCCCGACGATGGAGATCCCTGGGTGCCAAATAACTTACCAACTCCGGAGCAAAAGAAAAACTTCAGTTGAACCCCGATGGTCCAAGCAACAGGCAAGTAGCTCCGGTCCCAACCAACTAAAATGAAAACTTTATGTCGGGGCCATCATAGAGTCTGACATTCGACCCTCGTGTGCAATTAAAGATGGCAGCATAGTTATCAACCATGATTAGGTTAAAAACTAAGCATGCAAACTGTCGCATAACATTTAAGTTATATCCTATACGTCTGTAGCGTGACATAATTTTTCTGAATTGAAAAGTAAAATCATTTCTTCCTATAAGTTCCCTAAATTTGTAAACCAAGTCACCATAAAATTCTGGTTCCAAAAGGCCTTCGTGTAAAAGGGTCTTTAGCCCAACATTAAATTTGTAAATCAATTCATAGTGTCTGAGATAAAATTTAGAAAATATATTTTTTAAGTTTATGATACCGATAGCCCTGCTGGAGAAGTTTACCTGTTAAACATTTATTTTGCGCATTGAAGTCCGCAACATGATTGCGGACTCTAGCAAACCTAATAAATTGCGAAATGTATACACCATGAGAAGCATGGCGAGGAACGTCACCATCCAAAAACGGAGAGTTCACTATTAATATCAAAATCAAAGTCATCGCGTTTATCATAAATTTTAGAAGAAACAAATACATTCGCAATATAGAGATGTAAGTCTAAAAAGAATACGCATGCGTTTACGATCTTAAAACAGGACATTCTTGAAAAAGGGACAGTGTCGACTACCCTGATGAAAGATGCCATTCCCTTTTGCTGCATGTTGCCAGATCTATATGGTCACTGAAAAGGCTTAAGTAGCCGAAACCGCGGTATGGCCCATCCCCTTTCTCATGAATAGGTTCACTGCTCTTAAAGGATCTCAGTTTTATGTTTAATTCTATTACTGCAGCTTGTGTTGTGCCGTGTGGCGGCCCTAAAAAGTCTCCCCGTACATCATCCATAGTGCAGATTATATTTCCTTTGGTCCTTTGAGATCAGCGTGGGTATTCTGAGAAATCAGAAAAGTATTATCGGTCTAGAATCATTTTCTAACCAACGTGTAAACATATTAGGCTCATTCGGATTTTACTAGTCTTTGTATCGACTACCCTGTTGAAAGATGCAAAATTACAGTTATTCTCTTTGGCTGAATGTTGCCAAATCTATAGGGTCACTGAAGAGGCTTAAGTATCCGAAACCGCTGTATGGCCAACCGCTTTCTCATTAGTGTTCTACTGCACTTAAAGGATCTCAGTTTTATTTCAATTTACTCTGAAACCGTCAAATAGATGAAGAAAATCGAAGGTACAATGAGCTTATCCTTATTGAACAATATTGATTCGAATCAACTGAAATTATGTGAACATCGATGCTTCAAAGCATCTTGACAATGAGACTTTGTGACTGTCAATGAGGTATAAGTAGTCTGTGCGTGAGTTGCACTTCCGTTATCACTTGTTAATATTACTTCACATTGTTATCAACTATGTATTTCTAATTTTATTGAAATACACGTTTGCTTATGTACCAAATGTAGGGTTTCACCGACTCTTTTCAATAACTGGTTTCTTGTAATTCACATGCTTATTCGAGTGCTTTTCCAAACAACGTTTTGTTACTACCAGGTCAGGCGGCAAATATCAAGCTGACAATGTAACACAATAAAGATGAAATATAAGCTTCAGATATTTCCGATAACTGTTATTTGATGCTTAGAATATTGCATGGAATGATAACGATTTCTGTTAATATCTGAGACGTCTGCCTGTCTTAAGTGGAATATACAACTTAAGGCAAGTTGTAAATATCCATATTTTTCTGACAAAGAAATGATTTGTAGAATACAAACGATCGTCGTATTGGATTCTCGGCACGTTAATGCTGCTCTAGCATACTGTTCTCGGCCATCGACATAATAAAGGTGTCAGATATAAAACGTTTGATATCTGAATGACATGTCTGTTTCGATGGGTCAAAACGCTGTTTTTGTATTGTCAATAAACGTATGATTAGACAATCGCAGTTGGACCTCCACTTAGAAAATTTTGCATTTCAATTGAATCATTGCTATCTTATAGCCCATCGGTCTTAGCAAATTCCACAGCAAGATTATTAAAATTTTCTCACATCAGTCAGGAACAAAGAGATTAATATATTATTGAATTGTATAATTATGAAAAGCCACAGTTATTGTCATTCTAGTTCAATTTACCCCCTATTTTGACTTCAATCTACCCCTTATTTTGACGTCTATTTGTTGTATGTTTTGGAGTCGTAACTTTGTGCTATTTGAGCCATATGTACGTTTTCATATCTTAGTTAAGTTTGGGTAACTGAGTGGCGGCCTATTGGAAAATATCTGCTACCTCGTCTTACGACATGTGTTTTCTTGACATTAGTACCTAATTGTACCTAATTTAGTTTTTTTTCCGATCTCGGGTTTTGGAGTGGGGATTTCTTTCTAATTGCGCATTTTGCTGATCATTGCCTATGTGTACCTTTTTAGAGATGAATTTTAGCTCTGCTTTTTATGCTCTTACACTATAAATCAGGAATATATCGTGTCATTATGCAGGTCGTGTATAATTACGGTCCTATTTTAGACTGCTAAAAATGTCTAATACTATCAAGAAGAAGATTTGTCTTGAAATTAGACATTGATTTGTTGAAGCTGCATTTCGCTTCTTGCTAAATTTGTAGGATTTGCATAACAAATTAAATTTCCTACCATTAAATTAGATCAATAATCATCTGATTCTAATTTAATAAAATCAGTATTAAATTTTAAACACGAGAACAACAAACGAACAAACCTTGGAAATGAAACAGATTTGCTTGAAATATATTTTTTTTCATTTTTCTTTCGTTGTAATTTAGTTGCTTCATGTTCGACAAAACCAGGCACCAAGAATTCTTGCCAGAGGATTTGGAATTATAGATTTATAACGTTGATAAATGATTCTGAACTGTAAACGTCCGTCAGACTGGTATCGATGTCAGGCACATGTGTGACAATTCCAACAATGTAAATCGTAATATTCTAAATCAAAGTCGCATATTCAAAAACAGGTCCAAATGATCAAATTAATAATGAGAAAATGTACATACATGACATACATTGCAGTATCTGTTTTAGATTTTCCAAATATGCTTACCGATCTCCAAGTTTAAATATAATCTGCTCTATAGATTATGAACGGACAGCATACTGTGTCTGTGAATCCTCGTTTTACATCTACCAGGGTGTTTATTTTAATTTATCTGTCTGTCCGTGATGGCTCATTGACTACATGTACTTGTACCTATCTCTTAAATGTCCTTAAAGTACATAGTTTCATTTGGACTTGCACGTCAAGCAGACAGAAAACACTCATCCGATAACTTATTAGTCCACTATAACAGAGAACGAAGTTATTTTTTTCAACAAGTTGCTTACGCTGAATTCCAATACTTTAGAAGTCTCTGACGGACGATGCTGTTTTAGTCTTGTTATAATATGTCTGTTAGTTGTCAACCTGTATAGTTAACCGATTTTGTAGCTTAGAACTGATGTTTTAGCAGTTTACATTGTGTTGTCTATAATATAAGATTTAAAAGTAGGATAGTCGAAGGAAAATAAGAAATAGAACGTGCGTTTAGGGATTCCGAATTGGAATTTGGTGTACACGCAAATGCTATAATTGTGGAATTTATGCGTGCTCATTCGGGTCAACGAATAGGTAAATTATTTCATCTCTTACAGATTTTTGTTTTTCGTCGAAGTGTTGTATTATATACTCTGCAAGAATCTGTCTAGGGTGGTCGAGTGGGAACATAGCCCCCTGCGCATTGGGGCCTAGGAAAAATAGATCGGCTACTTGTGCCTCAAGGAAAAGCATTGAAAGAGAAATGAGAATAAAGAACGAAACAACAATGACAAAATAACCATTTCCGAATTTATGAATAAAGAAGTAACGATTTACATTACACAAGCTAACATTTTTACTAAACAGTTATTGTTGTTTAATTAATCAACACTTATAATACACAATAGCCGATCCTATGCTATGTACGTGCCTTCAGTTTTATGATCCCTTTGAAGGTATTTCTAAATACGCTTGAAGATACTATAACTTTGATATTTGAACCGCTGCTTCAGAAAACAAACAATATGCATAGGCGAAACCAAAGGCACAGATCAGCTTTTCAGTACCAGCTGATCAGCGACTTTATTTTCGCAAATTGGATAGTACAATTCATCGTCAACTTCAATTAAAAATTCTTACTGATAGCGTTCGTCGATGGCTCTACAGGCTGATTTGTGTCGGAACTGGTTGGAAACCCACATTGTTGGATTTTTCTCACCAAGGCTAATTTCTCTCTGTACAGACATGGTTCACTGATTATATCAACATAGTTACGCAGGAGCTACCAAACTGAAAACAAGATAATCGAAGATACGAAGAACTTATCAATAGTTAACTACATGTATATTGATTGCAATTAGCTGAAAACATGTGTATGTACATGTATGTTGTCGATTCAAAGTACTTAGATAAAGGGAATGTTTCTTTGTGCTTCTTATGTGTCATTGTAAACCTATGTACAACATTAGATTTCTTCCTTTCATTAGGAAAACATGTTCATGTGTATAAAACACTTAAGTTTGCAGGAGTATTACTATTTTTTCTTATTATTGCTCCAAATCATAGATTGTGGATACTCGTTAGAACCACCTCCTCGAGGCGGTTCTAACGTGTACCCACAATCTATGTTTTGAGCAAAAATTAGAAAAAAAAAAATACCGAAACTTTTTCAGTACAAAATCACATTTTTACAACCAAAACACTTCTCTTTATATTGCATGGTCAAGTTTTCGTAACGCGCAACAGGCCTCTTTTTCCGCAAGAGTTGTTATGTGTAATGATACTTGAATATATGCAGTTAAGCATCAACAGGTACAACCGGAATGCGTAACTGAAAAGACTAGTATTTCTTTACTAAAACAACCATTGCAAACTCACAATTTCTGTGATTGCCGTTTCCAGACGTTTGACCAGACGCAGATTATTTCTTACAGGTCGTATGGAGACATAATGCAGACAAGTAACAGACTATCGATGAAAAACGAGCTCTTTTTATTTCCGATAACTGACATTTGATGCTACAAATATTGTATAAAATGACTACAATTTCTCTAATAGTTTTTGATACTCCATTGAGTTGAATATTCAATTGGATAAAAAGTAAATATCTCATGCTCGGACAATATTAAATTAGCTGCCGTATGTCTAAAACCTCATGTATGGCATGTTTGCATGCAAAAATTTCTCAAAGATAATTAGGGTGTTTGCCTCTTCTTTTGTGTATGTTTGTGTTATGTGCAACATTAAGAAAACATGCACATGCAATAAACAGAATTTTTTTAGCTTAAAAAACTAAATTTTCAGATCAATTTATTTTGATATTTGGATGTACTTTACTTGCTAAATTCGCAGGTGTGGGTCGGTTGGTTCACTTATTATCAGGGCCCAGACTTAAGGCTTAGAATCGACATGCAATAAACAGAAATTTTTAGCTTAAAAACTAAATTTTCAGATCAATTTATTTTGATATTTGGATGTACTTTACTTGCTAAATTCGCAGGTGTGGGTCGGTTGGTTCACTTGTTATCAGGGCCAAGACTTAAGGCTTAGAATGGACCCTTTTTGTGGCACCTACGTCTGAGCGAATGACACAGCGGGATAACTAATTTAAAAGCTTTCGACGTATTAGTTCAGACAAAAATCATTATTGTTTTACTGATGGTTATGTCTGTGGTCATTTCGAGTTTATGTATAAATACGCTGTAGGTAATGTTGATGCACAGATGCTCGGTGACTTTCATCTGTGGTAATGGTTTCTTATTGACAGGCTTGTGCTACAGCTGATTAAATAAGATATGTTTTATTCCAGTTTTAGACCATACCATGGTGTGAATGATGTGATTAATATACACGGGTGGTAAACTTTGGAACGACCTCCAAAAAGAGGTAGTGAATTTCTGTTCCAATCGCACATCCGGGAACTCACGAGTTGGTCCAAAGGCTAGAAACGGATAAACAAATGTAGGTTTCGGTGGTTATTTTGATTTTTTTTTTCTAAGTTTCTAGCGAAAAATGGATAATTATGACAATGCTGTGTCGTGTAAAGAAGACTTCTCGATGCATAAGGCCCAAAACTGCGGTAGAAACCGAAATAATTTCCGCTGGGTCGTTTTTAAAAGGTCGAACACGATGTTGCTTTTTCACAACAGTTTGTCAACAACTGACACCTGTTTTGCAAAATGTATGGTTTTCCACGAAGAATACAGCCCCGGTACGCTCGCCCTGGGGAAACGAGCACTCTGTATTACATATCCTGTTAAGAATAGCAACGGTGCGCATTATTTAAACAAATGATTGAGAAAAATTTCAGTTTAGGTCGTTCAGATAAGTTGGAGCTTGTTCCAATTTGAATGAGATCGTTCCCAGTGCTCTCCTGTTTTATACAAAGTCAATGAAATTAATGTCTGTGATATCAGACCAGCCAAACTCAGTCAAAAATGGGCGGTTTACATTTATTGAATTCAAATGAACATTGTGTCACCAACATGGCAGGCATAATCCGGATCGGGTAAAGCTGGCAAGCCGCATAGGCTGAAATTGGCGATCCAGAATTTTATAATTCTATTGTATAATTTCTCATTGAAAAACATCTGGCCTAGGTCCTCAAGTGCAGCTAATTTCAGCTCGCTGGCTCGCCAGCTGTGCCAGTCATATCCGACCATATCCCAGCCGGAGATCAAACTCGTAGCCTCTCATAGTCCACTTGGAATGATTGAATATTTGATGCAATATCGTTCCAAATTATATGAAATTGTTTGCAGTGTTTCCTTATCTACAAATAAAATTGTAGACTACACCCCTCTTTGGTACTTCTTATTCTTATTTGTTTTGTTTTATTTTACTAGACTTCTCACATAGAGAGGATGCGTTTTGAAAATGATTCATTCATGTTTCTTAAATTCCACGCTTGGATCCCTTGAATTGCATTTTTGTATATTTCAGATGGGTGTTTTCAAGGGTAGACGAAAAAGGGTATCTTCTTGGCCACCAGAAAATATTATGTTCAAAAAACTCGCTTCAGGCTATTCTCTAATCGTCAAAAGACTAAGTGTAAAGGAACGTCTAAATCACAGAAAATATGCCATTCTAAGAGTGTAAAACACTATCACCTTTAAAAAGAAGCACAGAGAGAGAGAGAGAGAGAGAGAGAGAGAGAGAGAGAGAGAGAGAGAGAGAGAGAGAGAGAGACCCAACCCAATCTCACCTTTCCCAACAAAATATCACAAATCCCCGTCTTAGCTTAGGTATTACTTTAATCTGCAGAACTCATTAATTATATACTGAACAAAAGTGAAAACGCTGTGCACATATATTATTACATGAATTTCTATCAATTCTTCCCATTGTAAAACTTTTATAGCACACAACTTTCTATTCCTTTTTGGCAACGTCTTGCACTTAGATTTGTTTCTGTTTATGTGCACAGTATCGTGCCACAAGCATTTGAAAAGGTAAGGTGTGACAAAAAATGACGGTGTCAAATCAGTACTACGTGTTTTTAACCGAAATGGCAAGCATGAGCTCATGACACGGGCAGATGGAACAATCCATGTCCCATGTTATGAGCTTATTTAGGTGAGTTTTGTTACAGGTACCACTGAATTGAAACAAACAGTTTTGTGACGTCTTTGTCATTTTTGTTGGAGTGTATGTGTATCCTTTTCACTTTTGTTTAGTATATTTAACAACAGAAAGAGCGAAACAATTTACGACACGAAAACCCGACAAAGCAAGAATCGCATGTACTGTCTTTGCAATAGTTTTCTGATACTTTTCTTTTTCAAAATCAACCTTTCCCGAAATACATCATGAAAATATGATCGTGTCACAATCTTTTTGCGTTCCAAAAGTCTTAAAAAGAGCAACAAAACATGAAAATCGGTTTACAAATAAAAATAGGAATATGAAACTATCTGAAGCTCTGCAAAGAACAATTCAAGTTTAAATCACACGCCAGAAACCGCTTACAAACGGTCATCAGCAAGCTATCAGTCGTAGGAGAATCGCTTTTAAACCCCAAAATATTACAGTATTTCAAACGCCATCATTTTTGTCTGAGTTTGGCTGGTCGGATATCACAGATATTAATTCCATTGTATAAAACAGGAGAGCACTGGGAATGATCTCATTCAAATTGGAACAAGCCCCAACTTATCTGAACGACCTAAACTGAACGACCTAAATTATTGGAACGACCTCTACTGGAATTTTCTCAATCATTTGTTTGAATAATGCGCCCCATTGCCATTTTAACAGGAAACGTAATACAGAATGCTCGTTTCCCCAGGGCGAGCGTACCGGGGCTGTATCACAAATTTTGCAAAAAGATGTCAGTTGTTGACAAACTGTTGTGAAAAAAGCAACATCGTGTTCGACCTTTTAAAAAGACCCAACGGAAATAATTTCGGTTTCAACCGCAGTTTTGGGCCGTATGCATCGAGAAGTCATCTTTACACGACACAGCTTTGCAATAATTATCCATTTTTCGCTAGAAACTTAGAAAAAAAAATCAAAATAACCAACGACACCTACCTTTGTTTATCCGTTTCTAGCCTTTGGACCAACCTCGCGAGTTTCCGGATGTGCGATTGGAACAGAAATTCACTACCTCTTTTTGGAGGTCGTACCAAAGTTTACCACCCGTGATATAGATCCCGGACAATTGTAGTAGACTTTCATGTACGTCATATGTTTACAGTTATACATATGAATGAAATGAGTGTATTTGACCAATTGGAACAGGCATGTCATCCATATTTGAAACGGTAAATCTGTGACGAAAGTCTACTGCGATCGTCCGGGATCTATAATACTGAGCATAAACGACAATAACAAAATTTCTCATTATTTTGATTAGTGAAACAAACATTAATTGACTTGTCGATATTTAAAATAACATCTGTAATTTTGCCATGAGGTTTACGACATAGTTTTCTGCGATCGCCAGATGTCCGCGTTCTTTTCACTAAAATAGTTATCGTTTCACTTAAATGACAACAACCTTTTAGCTTCGACCATAAATGTCCTGCCATAGAATGGGAAATAACGTATTTCGTTAAGGTTCTAGCGTTGGAAATTACAGCACACGGCATAATCTTTATTCTTGCTTTTTTTTTTTTTTGTTTTCTTTTACAAAGCTCGACACAATCTGAAGAATAATGCGCTGTCACAAAGTTGATGCGATGATTACCAAAAAGGCATTTAAGCCAAATATCTATTCATTCTATACTGCCAAGAAACAATTAAACATGTAGTGAACACACATAAATGAGCCTGTGCGTGACAAAATCAACAATTTGGGTTTCCGACCAGGTCCGACACAAACCGGGCTGTACAGTCACAGAAGATGGTTAGAGGCTGAAAATTTCGGATTTAAGAAGAAGAGAAATTGTACTATCCGTGTAGCGAAAACAAAGGCGCTGATCAGCTTCGCAGTTACTGCGAAGCTGATCTGCGCCTTTGTTTTCGCCTATGCAAATTGTTGGTTTTCTCATGCACAGGCTCAAATGTGATCTACGCAATATTAGTCATCGACGCTCCTTCAACATTTGCAAAGAAAATTGAAGAGTATAAATTTGACGAATACTGGTTAATCAAAAATTTTGAAATTGATTGAGCGATGTTATACACCATTCTGAAATGATTTCGACTTGCTTTTTTACGTCTATTTGTGAAAGCTTCATTACATTTCCTCTGATATTTGCAGGTTTTGCATAGCAAATTAGATTTTCTGGCAATGAAATTAAATCAAGAGTTATGTGATTCGAATCTAATAAAATGCAGATTCGGTTTTAAATATCAGAAATGAGGTGCTTTGCTGTCAGTTTTAATTTCAAAGAAAACGAATGCTGGATATTTTTGACTGCCGAAATCAGGCATTGCAAGCTAAAAGGTCCAAAATTGGGCTATTCTAAATGTCATTAAAAAAAAAACAAAAAAAAAAAAAAAAAAAAAAAAACAAAAAAAAAAAAAACATTTGACATGACCGAGTTGAATAAACTGCACAAGAATAGTGACAATGACATTTGCCTATTAAATAACTGTATGCCTACAATCTACAAATCATCTGCATCCAATATGATGATAAACAACATGTTATAATGATGTTTGCCTGTGACGTAATGGTGATTATTCATAATAAAATATTAACTGCACCCAACACAGTAGTATTAAGGGGTATTGACGCCTCAGAGAGAAAGGAGACACCAGCTGCAGGAAACAATACAGTCTACACAACATAAAGAAAGTTGCACAAAACATAAAGACAGTTCCAGCCAACATAAAGACAGTCCCACACAACATTAAGACAGTTCCAGCCAACATAAAGACAGTTCCACACAACATTAAGACAGTTCCAAACAACATAAAGACAGTCCCACACAACATTAAGACAGTTCCAAACAACATAAAGATAGTTCCACACAACATAAAGACAGTTCCAGCCAACATAAAGACAGTTCCACAAAACATAAAGACAGTCCCACACAACATTAAGACAGTTCCACACAACATAAAGATAGTTCCACACAACATAAAGACAGTTCCAGCCAACATAAAGACAGTTCCACACAACATAAAGACAGTTCCACACAACATAAAGACAATTGTACATAACATAAAGACAGGTTCATGCAAAATAAAGGTAGTTCTACACAGGATAAAGCCATGTCCACACAACATAAAGATAGTTGCACACAACATAATGACAGTTCAAGCCAACATAAATATTGTTCCACACAACATAAAGATAGTTCCGCATAACAAAGATAGTCCGACACAATTTAAAGACAGCTCCACACAACATAAAGACAGGTCTATGCAATATAAAGACAGCTCCACACAACATAATGACAGTTCCACACAACATAAAGACAAAACCTTGCAATATAAAGATGGTCCTACAGAGCATAAAGATAGGTCCACGCAGCATAAAGACAGTTGCCAACAACCTAAAGACAGTTTCACACTACATAAAGATAGTTCCAAACAACATAAAGATGGGTCCACACAACATAAAGATAGTTCCAAACAACATAAAGACAGTTCCAAACAACATAAAGATAGTTCCAAACAACATAAAGATAGGTCCAGCCAACATAAAGACAGTTCCAGCAAACATAAAGATAGTTCCACACAACATTAAGACAGTTCCACACAACATAAAGGTAGGTCCACACACATAAAGCACTCAGACACCAGGAGGCAATAAAGGCGTTCCATAACTATCCGTTCACTGGTTCTTGAGAGGAGTTCGAGTATTATACGCGTAAGCAAGTTGAACAATTAGAGATCGATTCCCCTTCCTGAATGCCGACGGGTTATACATGAAGATGCGCTTATATTAGAGCCGCCTCGTGGGAAAACCAACAATGTGGTTTCCGAACAGGTCCGACACAAACCAACCTGTAAAGTCACAGAAAAGAGCCAGAAGCTTGAAATTTCGGATTTAAGTAGAAGAGGAATTGTACTATCCGAGTAGCGAAAACAAAGGCGCTGATCAGCTTCGCGGTTACCGCGAAACTGATCTTCGTCTTTGTTTTCGCATATGCAGATTGTTGGTTTTCTCATGAGGCGGCTCATTATATATAAACTAATATTGCAAGTCTAATGACCCGATAGACCTGAACTTCGACTTTAATAACAATGCTTACTGTCAATGGCTTTGTGAGTTGCTGACCAACATATACTGTTATTCGTTTATTCCTTTGTTTCTAAAAGATATAACTTTTGAGGCTTCGATAATCATTTTTGTTCTGGACTGTCTAAGAAGCCAAAGGCTGCGACATCGATAGCTACATCATTTAGCCAAACGCTTCAGGAAAAATATACCCCCTCATAGCCAATTTTATATAGCAAAACTGGGGTTGAAAGGAATATGCATATTTTTCTTATTTTTGATCCAAAACAAAGATTGTGGGTACTGTTTTGAACCGCTCGGCGGGTCTAACGTGTACCCACAATCAATGTTTCGAGTAAACCTAACAAACATATCTATTTTTTTCCTAAGATTTTTTTTCTTATTTTTAATGCAAGAAAAATCTCTGTATATTGCATGGGCAAGTTTTCGTTATGGGTTAGGAGCAAGAACTACATGTATAAAAAGTTCGGGCTTGTAATCTAAGCAGTAAACCATTTAGTTGTGATGTTCTGTCTAAATTCAAGACAATTTCCAAAGCTTTTTAATTATTTCAATATGACAATTCAGCAACAAATTACTGCTGACAATAATTAAAAGTGATGTGTTGTAGTCCAATAATTTGTAAGTTCGCGACAGATCCTACTGTCTAATTCGTTTGTAAGGTGACAAGTTGAAAAAAGGAACCGTTTGTGACGGTATTATTACAACTGGTAAAGAATTCTAATGACTTTTTTCAATTCTCCCTTCTCCACCTTTCATCCTGTTCCTAACAGTAAAATCTGTTTTCAAAGGATGTGTAAACCCTTTGTAGTATAAAATGACCTAAGTAACCCCAGGTTTGTCATAGTAAGTGTAGCAGTACAGAGCTGTGTCACGTAAAAAGACAAAATAGCCAATAACCGTTTTTGAATGGACAGTTTATTTCATTTAATACGATGCAATGCTCCATAATAAATCTAGATGATAATCTGTCTTCTTTGAAATGAATGACTCTAAAGCTTTTGGTAATGATGTGAATAAAAATAAAACATCAAAAAATTCATTATGGCATATTCTTCCTTTTGTCAGGACATGGCCATTTAGTGTACCAAAGTAGAAAAAAAAAACATCTTTTGATGTAAAGTTTTGACCTCCTGATTTCAAGGACATTTAGTGATCAAAAGAAAAATGTCACAGCTGTTTCTTTTGAAATTCTAGTGGCTTGTCAAACTTTGACAATGTGACCATTATCTAATTGAGAATGACCACAGCAGGAAAAATCATTAGATTATGGAATCAGTTGTATTATTATTTTTTATTCAGTTTAACGTCCCTTTCAAGACTATTTCAGCTCATATGAGACGGGCCAATCTGTAGGTGGGGCGAAAACGGGAGGACCCCGAGAAAAACCACCTGACACACCCGCAAGCAGAACTTGGCTTGTCTCACATATGGCCAGAGCGGGGCTCGAACCCACACCAGACACAGCGTTGAGATGATCGAATGGTTAAGTGCGGTAAGGAAATATCAGCGCTCTTAACCACTCGGCCACGTGGGCCGCCGGTATCAATTGGTGTCAGCGCTTAGTTTACCATCTCTTAGCTCTTAAAATGCCTCATTACAAACTCGGATGTACGAGTACATGTATGAGATTGAAGAGGTATATACAACTTATGGCGGCGTTAATGGATCTGGAACATTTAAAATATTTAGGAAAGAAAAGTAATTTTCAATTAACACGCATTGAACTTTTTCAGTCATGCTTAGGCTATATGAGAGCCGTGGTAACTTGTAAGCAACATGCTTAAACTATATTGGAGCCGTTGTAACTTGTAAGCAACATGCTTAAACTATATTGGAGCCGTTGTAACTTGTAAGCAACATGCTTAAACTATATTGGAGCCTTTGTAACTTGTAAGCAACATGCTTAAACTATATTGGAGCCGTTGTAACTTGAAAGCAACATGCTTAAAATATATTGGAGCCGTTGTAGCAACATGTTCGGACTATATGAGAGCCGTTGTAACTTGTAAACAACATGCTAACACTATATGAGAGCCATTGTAACTTGTAAACAACGTGATGGAACTTTATGAGAGCCATTGTAACTTGTAGAAATACAATTTTGGATGCAAAAAAAAATTGCTCATTTCATTTAAACATTATATAATAAATGAAAGTGTTTTAATTAAATATTTGCTTGACCTTAGACAATATATGTGATCTCTGTTGAATATCATATCATATTCAATGCCTTAAGCAGCCTATGATCGTATTTCATTACGAAAACTTGCCCATGCAATAAATCGAGATTTTGTTTTCAGTTTTAGAATTGAAAATTTTCCGCTGAAAAAAAAAAATGATATGTTTCTTATTTTTGCTCAAAACATAGATTGTGTGTACATGTTAGAACCGCCTCATTGCGGCGGTCCTAACGAGTACCCACAATCTATGTTTGGGAACAAAATAAGAAAAAATATGTATACCTCTGCGAACCCCATTTTTCGCCATATAAAAGTGGTTTTACTGGGGTATTCATTTCACGGACATGTTTTGCTGATGTATAAATTCAAAGACAAGAAAGCATCGCTGTTGTCGATCTGATTGTATACTATGCGTTGATTCAAAACAACACTGACACCAGACTCTGTCCTGTGTATGTCGTTTTACCCTATTTCCCAAACACATATACACAACGGCAACGGCTCTACATGGCTATGTTTAAGGCAATAGAAGATGTTTTGTCCATTGAACAGTTCGTTACTGATAGGTCATGCGGAAAACATAAAGACGACATAAAAGCAATGGAGATGAAATACGAACTTCCAAAGGATCTAACAATTATTTTTATTTGCAATTACTGCAGCTGGTGTTGTGCCGTGTGGCGGCCCTAAAAAGTCTCCCCGTACATCATCCATAGTGCAGATTATATTTTTCTTTTGATCCTTTGGGATCAGTGAATATTTGGAGTTTTCAAAAATAATGTACGTTAAGAATCATCTTCTTAAAAGTATTTTGATTTTTTGGCCCCTTTGGGAATATGAGTCTATGATTTAGACTACTCAGATGTAAATTCTTGAAATTACAGCAAAAATGTCTGACTTTCGCTGCCAGTTTTGTAATGGGTCACTGATGAAGTTTTATTACCCGAAATTGTACAATATGGCCCATCTTCTCGCTTTGAATGTTTTACTGCTTCCAAAGGATCTAACACTTATTTTTATTCAGATATTACCAATAACTGTTATTTGATGCTACAAATATTGTATAACGTAATAACAAAACGTTTTGTCTGAGAGTTCTGTCATGAGTAGAATATTAAGTTATAAACATGTATTTCGTAGACGGTAAGCTGATTTGTGTCTTATCAAAAGCCGTCAGATATGGAATATCGACACACATAGTAGTATTATATGCTAGTTTCAGCTGCACGGCTGTGTAAATCAAAGTTAATCTGTTTCTAGTATTGTCTGTGGTTATAATTATTATTATTATTATTATTATTGGCTATGTTTATGTTTTTCTCTTCAGTAAATGTTTTTGGCATTTCACCATTAATAAGTATAAATATACACATTTTATTTTTAAGACCATTCTGGTTGGATGGAGAATCACCTTTGACCATAATATAAACAAAGACGCTAAAATAGCAACAAATACAGTGCTACTTTACATTCTAAGTTTTCTGCTACAAAGAGCAGTCAAGCACAATGCCATTAACGCCTTATTGACAGACATAAAGCAGCGTATACGATGTGCTGTTGTGTCTTTGAATAAGACGGTTCATGTCTTTTAATTCATATTTTATTTTTTTTAGTTTCTGTAGCGATGCATTTGATGGCGGGATATTGGCACAAATATATCATTATTCCGTCTCTAAGATTAACTTCACGGAAAGTTTGTCATCCAAAGGCGATTCTTAGTAACATTTGTTAGATAATAAACAAACGGCCGGTTATTACTTGTACTGAAAAGTGATAAGGCGTAATCTTAATGTACAGATAATAAAGTGTAACAAGGATTTTCAGGTACACTATGTTTGTAACATGTTTTCTTTGCGCTCTCGAATAACGTCAAAAGCGATGTTGGCAAACTCCATTATGTAGCCAGATATTCGTGCTAATAGTGCGCGTGCACCCTATGGGCGGTTTGCCTTTATGATGTCAGGAAGAACATTTGACATCAGCATAACTGGCATGTACCACTCAGGGCCCAGAATTACAATGCTCCCTTAACGTTAAGGTAGACCTTAGTTAAGGTGGCGAATTTCAGCATCCAAAAAGATGCATTTAAAACTTACTGAAATCAAACTTACAGGTTTTATTATGTAAATAACATTTTATTCTACACACCTGTATGTTTTTGTAAATACACTTATTGATTTTAACGGTACAATATCGTGTCGAAATTTGTCACCTAAACTAAGGTGGGCCTTATCGTTAAGGAAGCATTGTAATTCTGTGCCCAGGTATCCAGCCCACAAACACCAGATTGCTAAGCCATTACACTACCGCGGCCGGTCTACAGGGGTTTATAAATTCTTTTTTTTTTTTTAATTTTCTTTCAAAAATAGGTAGTGGAGACAGCGCGGAAGGGTTCAAAAACAAGTAAACATTTTAAAATTACTCAATATAAACTTTTTTTTATTTTTTTTACAGCCAAAAAATCGCTATGCATTTCATATGGCTGATTTCGTAATGATACGATACAGTAAGAACGATGAATTCAATCGTTGCATCAGTATTAATCACAATATGCCATTTTACGTTCCTCAGTGGGACATTTATAATCGTTTCTAAAAGGCTACTGTCATTCAAACGAAGCAACAATAATTACAAGTCTTCTGCAGAAAGTAATTTGGAAATCGCAGACTAAACAAATGGTTTAACATCTTGTGCATTCCTTTATAGGATTGATATTCAATGTTCAACACTGATAATAGGATAAAGTTATTGTTTGATATTATTATTATTATTATTATTATTATTATTATCGAGGGTGGTGACAATAAAAAGACTTAACTTATAACTAAGGTGTGTTCCTAATTAAACCAAAAGTGCTTGTGGACTAAAGAAGAAAGATCTGAAATAAAATTATGTCTGAAATGGCCAAACGAGTACAGTGACTGCGCTGAACGCAAATAAGTCGTTGGTTTCTTCGTGTATTTCATCAGGAAAACATGTCCGTGATATGTATACCCCCTTAAACTCCACTTTTATATAATAAAACTGGGATATGCAGGGGTAAACGTATTTTTCTTATTTTTGCTCCAAAACATAGATTGTGGATACTCATTAGAACCGCATCGCCGAGGCGGTTCTAACGTGTACCCACAATTTATGTTTTGAGCAAAACTAAGAAAAATATCACAACTTTTCTGATTTTTGCATCTGAAAAAAATCTCAGTATATTGCATGGGCAAGTTTTCGTAATTAGTTTGCTTTTCTAAGTGTTAGACACACAAAAACTTAGATTTAGAGGAGTGAAAAAGAAGAAAACTGGGAAATAAAAATAAAATTTAGATCATTTAAAAGCAGTGATGATATTCATGAGAAAGAGGATGTGCCTAACCATGGTTTAGGCTTCTTAAGACTCTTCAGTAACCCTTTAGATTTGACAACATAGGGACAAAGAGAATTGCTGTAATTTTGCACTATTCGACATGACTGTCAATACAAAGACTAGTTATATCTCAATGGGACCAAGAATGTTAATTGTTGGTTAGAAAATGTATCTAAACCGAAAATGATTTTCTGATTTCTCAGAATATCCCCGCTGACTTCAAAGGACTAAAAGGAAAATATACCGGTAATCTGCACTATGGATACTGTACAGGGAAACTTTTAGGGCCGCCAAAAATTAAAACTTAGATCCTTTAAGAGCAGAGAAGATATTAATGGCAAAGGGAATGGGAATGCTGTTTTTCAAAAGTTTGTCTTTTATCTTTATTTCAGATGATGCTGCGAAAGTCATCCAAGATGAATATAATTTAGAATAAGACCAGGCATGATAATTGTAAAAATGGAAGGGATTCCGGAAACAACACCAATGTCTCACAACAAAGAAAATGCTGCATTTAATCATGCCGGTCAGAAAATCGTGAAGTATGGATCCTTCGATTCGGCAACAAAAGTTAAACGTCTAAGGATATCAAAATCATGCCACTCTTGGCAGACTTATGGTTCGTATTTGAATACTGGCAATGCCGGGTTTTATATTTCCTCTCCCGGAAGTAGTAACACATTGACCGGAACTATGTACACGGCGTCAGAAGGAGTGCGCACGTCTGTTTCCGGTATGACGTCATTTTCAGATAGCGTTTTTGATGGAGAATATTTAACACCGATTGGAGGGTCCCGGGCAAGCCTGAATGAGACGAGAAATGTGGATTATTTTGATTCCAATTCCGAATCAGGGTCTAGTGATCATGACTTTCAAAAAGAAAATGCACTAAATGAGGAAAAGTTGAAAGATATCAAATTACAAAGAGAAAGTTCAAAAAATAGCATAAAACGAAAGTTAATCAAAGGAATAAACGGCAAATCTAGACGGAAAGGGCGACTTAAAGATTCCAAAGAATGTGTCAATGATAATAATAAGGGCGAAGTAAAGCGTAATGTATATAATGTTCCTCCTGTTACTGGGATACTTAAGAAAAGTGTTTCTAATGATTCTGCCGATAGACCACAGACTAAACTGGAAGCTAGACAAAAGAGAGATCCTATACCAAAGAGGGACAAAATTGAATCAGAACCACTAATTGGAGGGACAAAAGCATTATTGGTCAAAAAGGTAAGTAGACAAATATCATTTTTACGACGCTATAATTTATCATTTGCGTATTAAAATGATTTGTAATCAGCGTCTTGCGTTGCCGATTTGATCCGCTGGCATGTCATCCACAGTGCATTTTTTGTGTCATATGACGCCATCTGCAGCGTAAATCGTGGTATTTTAGAATCAAACTTTTAAATGCCTTCACGAATTATTGGTGACCCATGTGTGGTTGTACCTTAGCATTGCCAAGTTCTAGCGGTCACATGTAGTGCGTAAATGACATGGGCAGTATTTTGTCCCCTTACTTGCTAAATGATTTTAGTACAGCACTGTGCGCATAGCAAACTATGGCCAAAGAAGAAACTCATCATGCGATGAGGAATTTGTTCACTGTGAATAAAATGATAGATAGACATTTTTGTTTGAATTAGTTGTAGCGTTTTCATTTTTGTTCATTTTATACTCATCCACAAAGCTGACAATAAGTACCACTGAGCTGTACACGGATTTGTCACATGCATTGATAGAGGTTGCCAAAGAATGATTAGCTCATCAATTTGCTTTTACATCATGTTGTCATCTGTCATGTGATAATGTCATCATGTTATTATGCGTTTATTACCGAAAATCAATGGAAATCATTTTATATCGTGTTTAACACACATTTCAGCTCCTGTGTCTGCAAAACCTGTCATATTTGTTCTATATTTAGACATAAAAGCATCAGATGTCAGTTTTTAAATGAAAAGTTAGCATGTTGTGTCAGTATGCGAGGAAATTGATAGAAATGTTTAAATCGTTGTTCCGGAGTCTCTTAATGGTTTGAACAAATTAATGTGATGTGAATGTTTTGCCAGCAATTCTTAACTACGCGTACTTCCTTTTTGCAAAATACAGTTCTCTGCATGTTTTGTTTTGAGCATCGAAACCCCATGTTTGACCACTTTAAACCTACAAAAACACATGTGTTTACATATTGAACATGGTGGTTGAATCCTTATATGGAACAGATTTAAAGTAAAGCATCGTTTCAGGCATCTTTTCCTGTAATATTTACATATGTATTAAAGATTATTTTTTTCTGTACATGCATTTCTGTCAAGGAAAGGTACATCACGATTGCATGACTCACTTAAATTATATACTCAAGTCGTAATTAGTTAACCTAAATTTGACGAATGGATTCTCCCATCGTTATCAATTGGGTGAGTCCACTTTCATTTTTAGGGGTATTAGGAGTTATTTTTATTTTTGATCTCATTTTTCGATGGAATTTCTCTGTGCAAACAGAATAGCCCCAGATGGGACGCCGCGTTCTGCGGCGTCACATCTGGGGCTATACTGTTTGCCTATGTCCCACAAAAGGGACGCCAGGCTTATATGAGTTAAATGCTATCCGCACACAATTCACCTGAGGTATTTAGACGATGCACCAGAACTGACTCTAGTCTGTCCCTTAAATGTCTCTTTATTCAATGCTAGTAAGTGATTATGTCCCCCCTCCGAAGGGGTGGGGGACATATTGTTTTTTGTGTGGATCCCGTCAGCGTCGGCGTCAGCGTCGGCGTCGTCGGCGTCGGCGTAGCTTTTTGTCTGCACGATATCTCCTGAACCACTTGATGGATTTAGACCAAACTGGCACAGAAACTTCATTGGGACAGCCGAATGGAGTGATTAGATTTCGGTGACATTGACCTAATTTTCAAGGTCACAAAGGTCAATTAACTTTGAAAATCCAGGTGGCTCCATTCGTTTCCGCTCTCTAACTTGAGTAGTTTTTGACCGATTTTCTTCAAACTTTGCATATGAGTTGATACCGGCAAGGAGTGGTTTGGGATTGTAGATGGGTAAATTTCGTCAAACGACCTTAGAGTTATGGCCCTTGATTGATGTTAAAAATTGTATTTTGTTTGTTTCCACTCTCTAACTTGAGTAGTTTTTGACCGATTTTCTTCAAACTTTGCATATGAGTTGATACCGGCAAGGAGTGGTTTGGGATTGTAGATGGGTAAATTTCGTCAAATGACCTTAGAGTTATGGCCCTTGATTGAGGTTAAAAATTGCATTTTGTTCGTTTCCGCTCTCTAATTTGAGTAGTTTTTGAATGATTTTTTTTTCAAACTTTGCATATGAGTTGATACTGGCAAGGAGTGGTTTGGGATTGTAGATGGGTAAATTTCGCCAAATGACCTTAGAGTTATGGCCCTTGATTGAGGTTAAAAATTGCATTTTGTTCGTTTCCGCTCTCTAACTTGAGTAGTTTTTGACCGATTTTCTTCAAACTTTGCACATGAGTTGATACCGGCAAGGAGTGGTTTGGGATTGTAGATGGGTAAATTTCTTCAAATGACTTTAGAGTTATGGCCCTTGATTAAGGTTAAAAATTGCATTTGTTTCGTTTCCGCTCTCTAACTCGAGTAGTTTTTTTTACCGATTTTCTTCAAACTTTGCATATTAGTTGATACCAGCAAGGATTGGTTTGGGATTGTAGATGGGTACATTTCGTGAAACTTCAAACTTTATAAATATGTAAAGCTGAAACGTGATATTTAAAAAATGCCTGTTGGTATATATTGGTTTTAATTTAAAATGTCTGTTGGTATATATTTTTCAGGGTTATATGTAAACATTTACAAAATTAAAAGTGGGTAGGGGCAGAGAGGGGGGACATATGTTTTCCTCTGAAAACTCTTTCTAGTTTACAATGTTAAGAGTAGAACACCGATTACCTTGGTCTATATTCCTTGAGATAATTTTTGTCCTAGATTGGTTATAAATTAATATTAAACTAGTCTTTTAAATCGACTACCCTGTAGAAAATTGCAAAATTAACTGCTATCCGTGATGCTAAAATTATACATGTAGGGTCACTGAAGAGGCTTATGTATCCGAAACCGCGGTATGGCACATCCCCTTTCTTATTGATATCTTCACTGCTCTTAAAGGTTCCCTGTTTTATTTTTATTTAATATATATATTTCGCCCCATTTGAATCATAATAGTCTTAATATTGCCAGACCTGTCGGAAGGTGCAACGGTTGTTTTCTTTGGTTCCATCTTGTCTTAAGGGTCATTGACGAGGCTAAAGAAGCCAAAACCATGGTATGGCCCCTACCCTTTCACATAAATGTGTTAACTGCTGTTGAAGGATCTGTTTAATTTCCGTTTATTGTGGCACATATCCTGTAGGAGACAAAGAGTTGACCTGAATGCTCTGGCCTGAATATAACTGGATCCTGATAGAAGACATTAAAATCAACTCTTTTATTCAACAGAGCCGGCGGGCCACAACCGTGTCAAAATATGAGCCACCTCGTAGAAAAACCAACAGTGTGGTTTCCGAACAGGTCTGACACAAACCGGACTGTACAGCTACAGAAGCAGGCTAGAAGCTTGAAATTTTGGAATTAAGTAGAGGAGGAATTGTACTATCCGAGTAGCGAAAACAAAGGCGCTGATCAGCTCCGCGAAGCTGATCTGCGCCTTTGTTTTCGCCTATGCAGATTGTTTGTTTTCCCATCGGGCGGCTTATATTTTCCCACCTCAGGTTTTGAAATGGGAATTTATCTTTGATTGCACCATTTCCTGGTCATTGCTTACGTCTACCTTAACATACAATTTCCCTCAGCTGGTTTTATATATATGCCGTACTTCAACAACGCTGCACCCAATTACATCTCCCGGCAAGAAATTTCAAATGATATGCTATGGATTAAGCACAATGTATACGAAATATTAGACATTGGTTCCTGACGTTGACGTGACGCTCATAGCCTCGGCAAGGCGGTTCTAACGTGTACCCACAATCTATGTTTTGGTCAAAATAGAAAAAAATCAATTCTTTTTTCTACTGAAAACTTCAAGATCTCTGTGTATTGCATGGGCAAGTTTTTTTGTAATGGATCATGGAACCTAAGACAATAATGCATTGCACCATCAAGATGAACTTTTACGGTCATTATATTTTTATTATTATTATTATTATTTGGATTCAGTTTCACGTCCCTTTCAAGATTATTTCAGCTCATATGAGACAGGGGTCATTATCTGTCGACGACAAACTGACAAAATACAGTATAATGACCATCATACATGTACTTGTCTCTTATCAGTGACTTCCTCTCCAATGACAAATGCTGGAAATAATGGAATGGGCCAATTATTGATATTTCTCTGATTTCCCTGCAGTCATAACATTACGAAAACTTTCCCATGCAATGTACAGTGGTTTTTGAAGTTGTTAAAAATAGAAAATTTTCAGTATATTTCTTTATATATTTTTCTTATTTTTGCTCAAAACATAAATTGTGGGTACAGGTTAGAACCGCCTCGCCGAGGCGGTTCTAACGAGTACCCACAATCTATGTTTTGGAGCAAAAATAAGAAAAATAGGTATACCCCTGCAAACCCCAGTTTTACTATATTAAAGTGGGGTTTAAGGGGTATTCATTACACGGACGTGTTTTCCAGATGAAATGCCATATTGGTCTAGTGATGAGTAAGTGCGTCTCGCCAATTTGAAAGTCATTTTGGTGGCGTTAATTTTCAAAAGCTAATTACGTCTTCATATTCGATGTCGGTAGCTGCAAAACTTTTCATATGATAATAAGTAATTAAAACAAATCAATCAGTCGATCTACAATAAGATAAATTTGGTTGTACCATTCATGCATTATACATATATGTAGCAGTGAAATAGAGAGTTATTTTTATAATGCATTACGATAATTGCCCATGCAATATACAACGATTTTTTTAGTTGTACAAATCGATTTTTTTTCAGTAGAAAAATGATATATTTCTTATATATATTCTGGGCACATGTTTGAACCGCCTTGGTGAGGCTCTTCTTACGAATACCCACAATTTATTTTTTGAGCAAAAATAAGAAGAAAAAAAAGACACCCCTGCATACCCATTATTTATATAAAAGTGGGGATAAAGAGGTTAAATTACTGTATTGCGAGGAAACGATTTTCTGATGTAAGAGCTTCGTATAATACCAGTTTATACAAAACAACACAAATTTGAGATATGAAAATGTAATTATTATAAGTACATCTTATTCAACTGAATGAACAGAAAACAAATAAACATAGTCAACATAAACAAAATAACAAACTTCCTTAAACAAATATACTTGTACATGTACATATTTACAATACACTATAACATATAAAATTTGGCTCCAAATTTGGGGCATGCTCACTTTGCACCGACGAAAATGTACGGTAAATAAACCTAATAATAATCAGATCTGTGTAACTGATGGAAACTGAGTAAAACTGAACTGAAAGTTCGCATATGAAGCATGTTCGTCGATGTAGAATCTAGGGCAGTTTCATTTGGATGTGGAACTTAAGATAGTTTGTGAATGATATAAGCTTCGTATTAAAAGTTAAAATCTTTTTGGGGAAAAAGAAGGCCAGCTGGCTTATAGGAAGGAACGGTTTGTGCAGGTACTGGCCGAGGCTTTTCAGTGCAAAGAGAACATACCCAGTGAAGTATGAAAATAAATAACAAATGATAGGGAACCTTAAATTAAGGTGGTGTTGGGGTGGCAGGCTGGGTTTATCTTGAAAATACAAGATCTTCCACTCCGACAGCGAAGAAACTGATTCATGTTAATGCATTCTGAAATCTGAATATTTACCAAGGTTAAGTATTTTGCATCATAAACAGGCTAGCTGAGTACCGCCTCTAAGTTACATGTAGACCAATGGGAACAATTAATGCTAAACAGGCATTGGTTAAGCAGACATCATCTCGTTTTGTATAAACCACAATTAAAACATTAATTTTCATTTTATACAAAACAACACAAATTTGAGATATGAAAATGTAATTATTATAAGTACATCTTATTCAACTGAATGAACAGAAAACAAATAAACATAGTCAACATAAACAAAATAACAAACTTCCTTAAACAAATATACTTGTACATGTACATATTTACAATACACTATAACATATAAAATTTGGCTCCAAATTTGGGGCATGCTCACTTTGCACCGACGAAAATGTACGGTAAATAAACCTAATAATAATCAGATCTGTGTAACTGATGGAAACTGAGTAAAACTGAACTGAAAGTTCGCATATGAAGCATGTTCGTCGATGTAGAATCTAGGGCAGTTTCATTTGGATGTGGAACTTAAGATAGTTTGTGAATGATATAAGCTTCGTATTAAAAGTTAAAATCTTTTTGGGGAAAAAGAAGGCCAAACGATTTTGATGTAAAGCAAAAGAGGTCCCCAAAAAGCAATAGGGTTTTGTTGTAATGATGAATAAAATGTAGAATTTAGATGAATGAATGTACCTTGTAAAATGAGAGAGAAAACAGGGTAGTTCGTAGAGGAAAACGATAACGAGTATATGTTATCTGCAGCAAATACGTGTAGTAATTCATACTGTTGGATAAACAAAATAAACATGTTTGGTTTGTTTTGTAAGAAGATGAAATTTAAACGTTTATAGCTGAAACTTGAAAAGACATGGTATAAAATAGATTCATTATAGATATCTGAATAATTGAATGTTCACATGCAAGTAGCTGTCCAATGGTCAGGTATACATATACCTAGCACTGTAAAACACTTCACTAAATGAAGACGCAGCGAAACGAGGGGCATACAGTCTGGACTAAAAACCTACAATATATAAAAAAAACTCCCTTTGCCAAAGTGGGAGAAAAATATATATTCTAGGGGAAAACCGTGACCGATGCACCTCGGATTCGCCTCGACAGCCAATACTGAACCTTATTATCATGTCAACGTTACAATGAGTCAAAGTAGAATCACCAATCATTCTGTTAACAGTTCATTCTACCCAGTACACAAAATCAGTTCTGAATCAATTGAGTCGAAACTGAAAATTTATCATCGAACTGTAAACAGGGTGTGGCCATACCAGTGTTTAATCCCATGTAGACGACTGTTATCTGATCTCAAAGTTCCTTAAAAGTAGAAATTAGGAGAATATGGCCGTTGTTCACGAAAATAAACGTTTAATCAGTATCTTTGATAGAAAGTTTGATCCATACTATAACTGAACTACCGCCAACATATGCAACGAAACCCGATGAGCCTTGTAAATGATGTTTTCCATGTACATGAAGCTGGCTTTGTAAACGATACCGTCCAAACATTCGCCGTTGTTAAAGTAGCATATCAACTGACAAGAAGCTGATTAATTCCGCAAAATGGATTAACCCCCAAATAGAACGTCCAATGCAATTGTCCAAACTAGGTGTGTAATGCGCGACCATCTGCTCTATTGTCGACTACAGGCCAACCATCGACAATCCAGAACACCCGGTTCAGGTTCTCTGAAACAAAACACGAAGCAATAGTAGTAAGTAGTAATTATGTAGACAAGTTCGACTTGTTAATTTAATCGTCGCATGACCGAACAATTGAAAGCGTAACATGAGTAACTTGATTACAGAAACGCAACTACAACTGACCCTACAACTGACCCTGAGCAGGTGAACTCTGCTTAGTCAAAAGTGAAAAACAGTACCAAGAATTAATATGCCGATATGAAGTGACTACATGTTATGAATCGTGCATGAAGCGTTGTAAAATGCAATGTTCTGTAACCAAATATAGGAATTGTTGAAGTCATAAAATTGAATGCAATGAACATGCACTCGATGTCGACAGCATCGTAGTAAGAGATTAAGAAGGACAATGTTCAGATTTAATTGTATAGAGCTTATTTGATATTTCTCGAAACGTGGTGTAAAGTACATGTTTTATGATTATGCATAGGAAAATTGGTTCAGCAACGAAAGCTGATGATAAAAACATGTGGAAACTCAGTCGTCCCGGAAGACTCGATCACGTTAAAATCAGTCGATTTGATCATATGAAAACTCATGTGAAAACGCAGTCGATTTGACCATGTGAAAACTCATATAAATAGTCGATTGATCATGTGTAAACTCATGTGAAAACCGTTTGTCGAATTGATAATGAAAAACTCAGGTGAAAACTCAGTCGTGCGAGAAGAATGATCATGTGAAAACTCAGTCGAAGTGATCATGTAAAAACTCAGGTGAAAACTCAGTCGTGCGAGAAGAATGATCATGTGAAAACTCAGTCGAACTGATCATGTAAAAACTCATGTGAAAACTCGGTCGTGCGAGAAGAATGATCATGTGAAAACTCAGTCGAAGTGATCATGTAAAAACTCATGTGAAAACTCAGTCATGCGAGAAGAATGATCATGTGAAAACTCAGTCGAAATGATCATGTAAAAACTCTATGAAAACTCAGTCGTGCGAGGAGAATGATCATGTGAAAACTCAGTCGAAGTGATTATGTAAAATCACACGTGAAAACTCAGTCGTGCGAGAAGAATGATCATGTGAAAACTCAGTCGAAGTGATCATGTAAAAACTAATTTGAAAACGCGGTCGTGCGAGAAGAATGGTCATTCGAAAACTCAGTCTAATTGGTCAAATGAAAACTCGAGTGAAACTCGGTCATGAGAGTAGAATGATCATGCTAAAACTTAGACAATTTGAACGTGTGAAAACCCATGTGAAAAACACAGTCGCATGCGAGAAGAATGATCATGTGAAAACTTAATCAATGTGATCATGTGATAACTCTGTTTTGTAAAATCAGTTTATTTGATCATATGAAACTAATGTGAAAACTCAGTCGATTTGATCACGTGAAAACTCTTATGGAAACTTGGTCGATTGATCATGTGAAAACTCATGTGACAACCGTCTGTCGAATTGATCATAAACAATTCAAGTGAAAACTCAGTCGTGCGAGAAGAATGATCATATGAAAATTCAGTCGGAAAATTCAGTCGAATTGGACAAATAAAACTCGCGTGAAACTCGGTCGTGCGAGTAGAATGATCATTAGAAAACTTAGTCAGTTTGATCATGCGAAAACTCATGTGAAAACACAGTCGCATGCGAGAAAAATGATCATGTGAAAACTTAGCCAATTTGATCATGTGAAAACTCGGTGTTGAAAGAAGATTTGAACGTAAGATGTCTTTCAAGACATAATCGTATTGCTGATATAGAGAAGACACAGCCAGCCTGGTACAAACTGTGCATGACGAAAAACGACAAGTTCTGAAAGAACCAACGAAACGTAATGAATCATGATAAAAACATCCCCATTAGAACGATTTTAAACTGTAGGTGCTTGACATTAGGCAAACGATGTCGAGTAGGCTAGACCATAACAGCAACATTGACATTTCCAAAAGGCACAAAATAATTACTTAGTGTGAAATGAAAAGAATAACTAACGCTCAAACTTGAATCGATGACAAATACGACAATAAACAATGTCAGAATTAATTGATCATGTTTAAGGTCTTTAGTTTCAAACCAATTATATGAATGACTCCACAGCGAATAATTTGACATGGCACAACGCAAATAGAGGCACTCCTGGTATACGGCATAGCTTTGAAATGTGTCAATGCACGGCAAAAAATAACGTTACAAGTTTGCATCAGTATATGGAAAGTTAAATGAGTTAAAATGTGCTTAACAGTAATCAGCGTCGAAACAGTCACATATGACGTTTAAATGCGGACCGTCAGAAAGTTAAAAGAAAGCACCTCGCAAATCTACCCTAACATATACATGTATGAAGTTAATACAATATGTAGTGCTCCAACATAATTATGCACACGTAAACGCTTGTCGAATTACAAATGAACGTAATGCCCTAGCACAATCGTTCCGAACAAGCTGCAAATTCGTAACGACACGTGTGCCTGTTTAATAAACCAATATCAACATTGAAAACCACGCGGAATGCTAAAGGTTATCTATCATAAATTGTTCCCGCGTGCAAACAAACGTAAACAAGTATTAAATTGTAAAGTTAACATTTTGTGATGACTCGAGCAATTCGAAATCAAAAACGTGTGAACATGAGTAAAATAAAACATGATTAGATAAGAGTCAGTGCAGAGAAAGAACAAAAACTGGTGCGACACTCATACACATGTTGCATATCGACAATCGCGTATGCTGTAACTTGAGTTCTTATAAGCCAAAACCAATCGTGCATAAAACTAAAGACCAATGTCTAAAAGATATGAAACGCCCAAACGAATTGGCAAAATTACACAGGAAAAGTACCGTGTGCGATTCTACGCCACATAATAAAACATGATCCCTCAATACTTTTCTTTTTCAAATGGAATCGCATGAATCACGCCAGTGAAAACAAAGAAGATATCTGATATGAATAGCGACAGAAAAAGCTTTGAGCATATGTCAATTATGAACACATGTATATGTCTTGAGATGACGCTTTAGCAGCCTGATAATCTGAAAATATTCATGCCATGATGTACATACAGAAAGACGCTAGAGCTGCGATCGGGGAATGCATAAAGCATACAGGTACTGAATGCTGTGTTGATTGAAATGTGCGTAACAGTATACTTATCTTTTCGAAGCAAATCTTTACTCTGTTGACAAAAGAATTCTGCCTCGGTTTGTCAGAAGAGTTAGCGTCTAATACACAGCTGACACTGATGCACGGAACTGTTCGCTATAATTTAGACACATTTTCTGGGAGCAACACTCCGTTCCCATTAAAGAACGATATGGCTCATTCCTTTTTTCGCTGATGTTTTCAGCTGACGCTGATGCGCGGGACTGTTCGCTATAATTTAGACACATTATCTGGGAGCTACACTCCGTTCCCACTAAAGTACGATATGGCTCATTCCTTTTTTCGTTGATGTTTTCACTGCTATATAGTGTCTTGAAAACGTCCATTGATCTGTATTATCACTCCTTCCAAAATGTATTTCTACGATAGTCACAATGCACGAAGTAGACAGTTACGATTTCGATTGAAAGTCTGACGACAGAAAATTAGAATCTATGTATATGAAGTAAATGATCAGTAATGATCATAATTAATTCCCGTGTAAATATTTATCTTGAAAATACAAGATCTTCCACTCCGACAGCGAAGAAACTGATTCATGTTAATGCATTCTGAAATCTGAATATTTACCAAGGTTAAGTATTTTGCATCATAAACAGGCTAGCTGAGTACCGCCTCTAAGTTACATGTAGACCAATGGGAACAATTAATGCTAAACAGGCATTGGTTAAGCAGACATCATCTCGTTTTGTATAAACCACAATTAAAACATTAATTTTCATTCAATTCTAAAAAACTACAGTGCAGTCTGTGTTATTATATGAATAAAATGTAATTTCAATCGACTGGTCTGCAGTATTCCTCCCATCAATGAGATTAGACATTGTTATTTCAGCGCTTTGTTTTGATTAATTCTAGACATTTGTCACAGCTGACAAAAGATAAAATAGCAATTGTCCACTGGGAAATATTTATTTGCCGTCAAAGGAGAAAAGGCAGACAATATGAGGATTTAACTATTATTTTAAAGTTGTAGTATTCAGACAGTAAAAGGTGAAAGTAGGCAATGAACAGGAAATTTCCAATCAGATATTTCCATTGCAGCATCCATGTAGGAAAAACTAAATTGACAAGTAGTTACTTATACTAAGAAAACATATTGTATAACTGTAAATAACCAGGTCATTGGCAAAGCACAACATATGCGATAAGTTTATGTTAAAACATGAGACTGGGTCTTTTGATGTCATCCTTACCTTAAAAAACAGGGATTTCATGGCGGGGTCTGGTTCCCAGCATCAAAGAGAACAGGTAGCCAGAGAGTTGAAGTGGGCGTGGCTTACACTAGGTAGGCTGGCTACCTATACGGGACATAAAACTGATAAGGATCACAGACAATAAGTGATTGTAATAAACAGCCATAATCCATTTTCCAATAATACCAATATTAAGACAGGAAACAAATAATAATCTTGGTTCAAATATTTTTCACATTAGTATAGTTAAATCTAAATTTGTTATGTTAAACAGAATAACACGTTTGTATTAAAAAAAATAAATAAATAAATTATGACCATTTTAATGCACATGTATTTCATGAATTTCATGTAAATTTCTAAAGCATTTGTTTTATTTTTGCTTCTCATAAACTAATATATAAATGTAGGAAAAATCTAGTTTTGTGTACTCTATTCTGTATTTATTTACCATTACAATGCTAATTTTGATCAATTTTAACACCTTTCCATTTCAAGAATGTAAGTTCATATTTCAACTTTAATTTTAATGTCTGGCAGACAAAATGTTTCAAGCAATACACTTCCTATCCACTAGTAAATAAAACCGCAAGTGCCCCAATTCGTCCTTGCTTCCTTCCTTGCTTCCTTCCTTCCTTCCTTTTAGACAGTGGCTGTTTTAAAAAAATGATTTATGCATTTATTTATTTATCAGTTATTTCACAGGTAGCAGCCACAGCCAATCAAATTGATTATTGGATTTTAGGAGCTGTTGGAGATGTTAATCCTTTGGTGTCCAGACAAATACTGAGATGAGCTACCTAATTTTGCCTTGTATAGTCCACCTAGGCCTTTAAACACTATACATTTAACTAATATACAAACCGTGTGTTAGACACAGTCTAATCCAATGTATCGCAGTTTTTCAGCCAAAGCCTGATGGGACAATCTTATACACATTTTTACCATGTTATTTTGCGTCTGTTACCGAAAATCAAAGGAAATGATTTTATATCGTGATATCACATATTTTAGCCCCTGTGTATGCAATATGTGTCATATCTGTTCTGTATTGAGACAGAAAATCTTCAAATGTAACATTGTAAATGAATAGTTAGCATGCGAAGAAATCAAGGGAAGATATTGTGTGCGTTGTTCCAGATCCTTTTAATGGTTTGAATAAATAAATGTGATATAAATATTTTGCCACTATTCTTAAATGTGTGTATTTCCTCTTTGCAAAGTACAATACTCTGCTTATTTTTGTTTCGTCTATCAAAATCTCATCTGTGACCGCTTTGAACTTACAAAAAAAATGTTTACATCATGCACAGGACCTTCGAATCCTAATATGGAACGGAGATAACGTATTAATCGTTCATAGATCTAAGGAAATCGTTATAAACAAAGAATAACGACTCAACCGCGTTTTAGAGTTTACAGGTTTGACGTATTTACTGCAAACTTTTAGATATTATTGCATATTTTAATGTGCAACGCTATCCCGAGTTTGAGAGTTCGCCACTACTGATTGCATTTATTTACCGTTATTTACCTGTTCGTGCATAAAATGGTATAGCCTTATTACCATGCATCTATGAATTGGCTGTATAGCAAAAGTCCAATCAATAATCGTTACTGTTATATCTATTTTTGTACAAATTTATATTTTTCTTTCCATGCATTGCGTGCGAAAAGGCCATGTTCATCGTCTTTGCGTGATTAGCGTGAAATTTACTCTCACTTCGTGACTTGTCCTCACAAACAAGTATAATTAGGCAATGATCAGGAAATGGTGCGATCACAAAGAAATAATTCCCACTCAAAAGACCGACGTAGGAACACTAATTTTTAAAATTGACAATAAGGTGCTGACACTAAGGAGACAGTCATATCGATTTAAGAAAGGAAGTGTGAACAAATGAAATCAAAATGGAAAGACAAATTAAAATAAATGTATGAATTCCTTACGTTTTGCACTGAATTTAACCTTCAATAATTCTGTGAGAGAAAGCATATATTAATCATTTATAACATGTGCATGTTTCAACTGGAACGGAATACAACCCCTGCATTGGAGGATCAAGTTCATTAATTATACATTCATTTAAGTGCAAAACAACATTCTTTGTCTGCCACGATCATCATAAGATAGTATCAACAGAAATGCACAGTACATGCCACTGAGGGCATATTTTATCTGATATTATTTGATAAAGATCTCTACATTCCGTGCATTACACGAAACAATTTATAACACATAATGTTAATCACTAGGTTTTACACTGAACGACACAAGGCGTTTCAAAGACGTACATCAGTTTCACATGCCAAAATATTGGGAACATCCCTGCAACGGATTTAATGCTCATGTTTTTTAGTAATTTTGTTTTCGACAGTGGGTGAAATGGTTCCTTGTAATTGCACTCTGTAAGTCGCAGTAACCCATTCGTCAGTATATTAAGATATGATATTATACTTTAAAGACCTATTTCCATGTCTATTGATGGTCATTAGATAATGGACAGGGCATTAGAAAACCTAGTGCCCTGACAATGACTCAGGCTACAGGTTGGGGCCAAAGCAGGAAAAATCAATATTGATTGCAGAGGGAGACAGTTTTATTGCACAGGTTATCGGGGCCCATAAAATCAATAAACAGTGGAACTACAGGTATTATCCTTTACGGGCCCCTGCAGAGATGTGATAATCATCTTATTATGACAGTCCTTTGATCTACGGACCATATTGCACCATTAGGGGTCATTAACCGAATAAACGGTAGTGCTAATTTAAGCTCCTTTAGGACTACTTTTGATAGAACCATACTTTGGTCAACAGCAGTCATGAACTATCAACAATAAAGTGAAAAACGACAGGACTATCATATTTTTCTTCTCTTATCTCTCTTATTAAAGTATTGCTCTCCAATGACAAATGCTGGAAATAATGGAATGGGTCATTATTGTCATTTCTCTGATTTCTCTGCAGTCATAAAAATGTTATTAGCCCACTTTCGAAAAAAAAAAATATTCGACAAGATCGTTCGTTGCTGAAATTTTTAATAAATAAACTATGCATTCAGTGTCGACAGATTTAAGGCTTCCATATAATGAATAAGCATTTATTTCCATCGAGCAAACGTTTTTTGGTATAAACTACGAGATTTTGTACAAGCTTTCTTAGTGATATACATACAGGAATTGAATTTTCTTAACACTGTCACGTCTGTGCCATCAATTGTAACGCAGCTTAATTCGGGACGTCTAGACTCAAGACATTTCAAGACTTCATTATTGAGACTCATAACCAGGAATCTTTTCTGTTAGTCTTACCAACAGAGTGAACTTTTTACGAGGACTTAAAGTAATTATGAATCTTTGCTTGTGCATTGAAGCTAGAGTTTAAAGAAGAATCAAGAATGCGATTGAAAACGTTAGAGCGCTGGTCAGCTTCGGGGTGCCTTTTTGCTAACTCATAACAGGAGGATCAATAAATAAGTTCATGAATTATAAATTAATCGATTCAAGTGCACAAAGAGTGTATGTCAGGCACGATCATCATTAATTAGTATCAAAGGAAATGCACAGTGCATGTTAACGTGCAACTGAGGGCACAAGGTTATCTGACAATGATTAATGACGGTTTCTACATTCCGTGAATAACTCAAATCAAAATATGACACACTATGTTTTACATCGTAATTTGACTGACGATACACATGACGTTCCTATGATGTACATAAGTAGTACGTACTAAAATACTGGGTGCATCACATCATACTTTTTTCTGTTGAGTATACCTGTTCCTTGTAATTGCTCTCTGAAAGTCACAGTAACCCATTCGTCAGTTCATCGCGATATTATATTATACTTTTAAGATAACTTTCTGTTATACTTTTAAGATAACTGTGGGAAGAACAATATGTTTTGGTCAATACATTAATCAACAATAGAGCAAAAAAGACAGCACTATCATCATTTTGCTCTCTTGTCAAAGTATCGCTTTTATATGACAAAGGTTAGAACTTATTGAATTGGTCATTATTGTTATTTCTCTGATATAACGGTTATTAGCCCAGTTTTGAGAAAGGGTTATTCGCCAAGATCATATTCGATGCTGAAATTACTAATCCTGTAGTATGCGTGTGCATTCAATGTCGGTAGTTTGGAGGCTAATGTACAATGATTAATATACTAGTATAGAAATAAAACTGAGATCCTTTAAAAGCTGTGAATCGAGTTAACGAGAAACAGTTCAGTCCAGCTTACAACATTTGGCTGAAGCGTCTATTCAATTTGGTGCACCTGGTGTGCTCATATATGTGCATTTTTAAAGTATGTTTCTAAGTTTTCATTAGTAATATTGTTAATGCAAAAATTGAATAATTGATGCCGCTTACGTTTAAAAGTAACAATATGTATGTAGGGCTCACAAACGCGGTGAGTCCCTTAAACTTGGCCAGTTCCCACAAATATTCAGTGTTAAACATTGTTAAATTCAGAGCCGACTGCCACAAAATGTGCCAATTAAATAGCTAGAATGTACATGCAAGTGTTGAAGCTCTCCTTTATATCAGGTATGTTCCTATAGGTTATCCACGGTATCCAAAAACATTTCTAACAAGTTGATTACCAGTTCTGAGAGTGAAAATAAGGATATATGAATCGATCTGCTTCTAGTGTATGGAAATGACGTCTCGTTGTTTATTAAAACAGCCCAGTTTGTGAGGATGACGAAACAATCAACGAAGAAAAATGCGGTTTGCGGACAAACGAGATATTTTAGTCCAATTTGTGGGATTGGCCCAAATTGTACAATTCCTATGTCTTGTATATACACAAACTACAAAATATTTCAATCATCTAGCATCGTCTTAGATTTAAATTGGCAAGGAATACGCAAACTAGCCGTACATTTTGTCAGACATAAAATACATTCTGTTTTGATTTGGTGGAGTTTTTACATGTACATATACATATATACTTTCAGGCTTAGATGGAGTAATTTACTCCTTGTGCAATCGGTTACATTATTCCACCTGTCAAAAATTCCCTATAGGAAGAGCTCAGTAAAATACCAGAGAAGCCGGATAATTTAATGGGACATTTCAAGTAACTAGATTGCGAGCTGTAGCCACTGTCATTATGCAATCTAATTTCAATCGATTGGTCTGCAGTGTTTCTCCCATCAACGAGATTAGGCATTGTTATTTCAGCGCTTTGTTTTGATTAATTCCAGACATTTGTCACAGCAGACAGAGGATAACATGGCAATCGTCTATAGGGAATAATTCTTCATCTACACATATAGGCTGAAAAACAGGTGATAAATGGTTAAGGGAAATTTCCATTACACAAACTTGCCCATGCAATATTGAGCTTTGTTCCAGCAGTAAAATTGAAAACTTCCAGTAAAAAATGCATTCTTTCTTATTCTTGCTCCAAACATAGATTGTGGGAACACGTTAAAACCGCCTCGGAGCAAAAATAAGAAAAATAGGTGTACCCTTGCAAACCCCAGTTTTGCTATATAAAAGTGGTTTTTAAGGTGGTCTACGTTTCATGGACATGTTTCCTGATGGGCAATGGTGGTGTCTTGAAATAGTAAAGTGGTCATTGGAAGTCACACTCGCGCATTTGTTAATATTTGAGGATTGAAATTCAGATTTTAGCTTTTACTGGATGATGAAAAACATTAGGCTGTTTTAATGTCTTCTCGGAGACATTAAAGCAGCTAATATTTTTCATCATCCAGTGAAAGCTAAAATCTGAATTTCAATACTTATATTTACATTTTATAGTATCAATCAATTATCAGATTTTTAATTGCGCATATCACCGCTCATTTTCATGTCATTTGGCATTAAATCCGACATAACGTAATTTTGGAACAGCCAAAACGTCAATTTTTCGCGCCTAACGTCATGGCGATACGCGACCAACGTCACGACAACAAGAGTAAACAAACAACGTCACTGGATGGGTTGTGACGTCGCCCCACCTATAGGCGTGGCCTCTAGATCTCGTGACTTAATGCTTTTCATTGGGAAATGAAGAACATCAAGAAAGATACTTTCATCTAGGGCGATTGCAATAAAAATGTAAATATATGATGATATATACATTAACCTTAAGTCAAGATAATTGTGTATAGAACTCATCAGGAAAACATGTCCGTGAAATGTATACCCCCTTAAACCCCACATTATAGGAAAACTGGGGGTACGCAGGGGTATACCATGTTTTCTTATTTTTGTTCCAAAGCATAGATTGTGGGTACTCGTAAGAACCGCCTCGTTAGAACCGCCTCGCTGAGGCGGTTCTAACGTGTACCCACAATCTATGTTTTTAGCAAAAATAAGAAAAATATCAAAATTTTTCAGCTGAAAATTTTCAATTTTTATGGCTCAAAAAATCTCTGTATATTGCATGGGCAAGTTTTTGTAATGGTATAGAACCATCCATTTTGTCAATAGCAGTCATCAACTGTCACAAATAAAGTAAAACTATGACAGTAGTATCATCGTACTTATCAGAGTATTGCGCTCTCATATGACAAATGCTGGAAGTAATGGAATGTGCCAATTATTGCTATCCACTGTTTTCCCTGCAGTCATGAAAACTATTATTAGCCCTGTAACTAGAAAGGGTTGTTTGTCATTTTTGGTGCTAAATTTATTAACGTCTACAAATGTGTACATTTAATGCAGGCGTTTTATGGATTCTATAGAATGTACAGTCGACAAGTCTAGAACATAATACATAATATCATACCTAACCTGGTATGTACAGATGTGTCAAGATAAGTGTCCATGACCCTCATCTGTATATAACTGGTTTAAAAAATGTACAGGTAGGCAAATATTAGAAAAAGAATCAATTAGAAAGAAAATCCCACCCCAAATACGGAGTTGGGAAAACCTAAATTGACTATTAGGTACTTTTAGTTAGAAAACATATAGTAAGTGAGTGAGCAGCTATTTCCCAATGGCTATTTCCCACTCAGTTACCCGAACTTAAATGAAAATATGAAAACGTACATAAGGTTCAAAAATCACGAAAATGCGACTCCAAAACATTAAACAAATGGAACCACAACAGAATTATCGCCTTGGAACGATCAGTACGATAAGTTTCCAGAAACCTTATCAGAATATGGTTTAATTAACTAAAGCATTGAATGAATAATATGAGATCGCATTCATTAGAAAACTAATATACAATAAAAGATTTAAAGCATCTTACATCGTGGCTATAGATTTTTTTCTGATTACGTCGTACTTATAGAATTTCAGCCGCATGGAAAACATAAGAAGGCAATGCCACAGGTCAGATATAGAAACGAAAAACATAACATGTACTTGCATCACTTATTGTATCAGCCTTAAAAAGCGGAATGATACAAATATCACATCACACTCTCTAATTCACTACAACAAAAATCGAAACAAGAAACACGTTAGGTACGATTCTGCAATACAGGGGCCAACTCAAGTTATCAGTTTATGACCCGTAGCCTGTGTCATTATGTAATTCGATTTCATTTTATTGGTCTGGCGTATTTCTACCATCAATACGAGTATGCATTGTTATTAAAGCGCTGTGTTTTGATAAACTCCAGACATTTGTCACGGCTGACAGAAGATAAAATGACAATTGTCTATTGGGAAATAGGAATGTCAGGGATTATATCGGGATTTAAGCTAAAACAATATACTCCAAAACGATATAGGGCCGGTGACAGTTTGTACAATGTGAGTCTCAGGCATAAGCACATGTTACAAATGAGCACTCATTGTTGCTCATTAAGGCAATCCAAATTTCTTCGCCGGGCTATAAACAGGTACTTAGAAGGGTACAGTACCCGAAATTGTGCAAAATGGCTTATAATGCCTCCATTTGAACGTTTTCATTGCTTCCAAATAATATTGCATTTATGTTTTATTCTCTATTACTGTAGCTAATATTATGGTCTGTGGTAGCCCTAAAAGTCTCCCCCGTACATCATCCATAGTGCAGATTATATGTTTCATTTGGCCCTTTGAGAACAGTAAAGATATTCAAGGTATTAAATAACTGTACGTTTAAAGCCATTTTCTAATCAATGTCAAATTATTTTACTCCGTTTAGGCGTGTTACTTTGCTTAAAAAGGTAAAGTAGGCAAAGGCAAAGGTAAGACTTCTTCCAAAGGATCTTAGATTTATATTTTTATTCATTTACCTGTACTACAATTAATTTCGAATTCCTTAAACTAGTATCTGCTGCCATTCTCTGTGGGGACAATACTATGAAAACTAAACACAAATCGCTCGCAAAAGATATCAGTTTGGCGTGTTTGTTTGATTGTCAAAAGTAAATGTAAACATTGAAAATGATCTGGTGCAAACAAAACCGTAGCCCAGCCTTAAAAACCGACGTAGGAAAAAATGACAAACAAATAAAAATAATTGTTAGATCCTTTGGAAGCAGTAAAAAATTCAAAGCGAGAAGATGGGCCATATTTTACAATTTCGGGTAATGAACCTTCATCAGTGACCCTTTACAAAACTGGCATCGAAAGCCATACATTTTGCTGAAAATTCAAGAATTTACATTGTGTGGTCTAAATCAAAGACTTATATTCCCAAAGGGGCCAAATAATCAAAATACTGTTAAGAAGATATTCTTAACGTACAATATTTTTGAAATACTCCAAATATATTCACTGATCCCAAAGGATCAAAAGAAAAATATAATCTGCACTATGGATGATGTACGGGGAGACTTTTTAGGGCCGCCACACGGCACAACACCAGCTGCAGTAATACTGAAACAATGAGAGCATATAGTAAAACTAAGTGAGCGTCATTTTACCGAAAGGTTGCAATTCAGCTAAGTTAAACGTAGCCTCATTCAAAGTCGACTCAACGCATAAAACAATTAACTTATTGTATGCTCCAGGGCGCTCCTAGGGCACACAAGATTCAATTTTGCACCCAATAAAAAATCATGTACAAATCTAGTTGCCTTGCCTTATACCAAAGACGTAAATCAATGCTTATTTCGTAGCTTATTTTTGTGATTAATGTCAGTTATTTGTCACCATTGATGGAAAACAAATTAGCGTGTCGTCTGTAGGGAACTGGGACAGCAACGACATTTTTACCATACCAGTGTTCCTTAATCAGAATCTTGTTTAAGAATGCTACGTGTGTATGCAGATGGCTAGTTGGTCGATGTTTGTTTCAGCATAATATACATGTATTTGCAGTTTGTCTCGTAATTTTGTAGTGGCTGAGATGCAAACCGGTATGTTAGTCATATACAGCCATTCTGTATGAGCTTTCACAGCGACGCGTTATGTGTCTGGATAGTGTTGCAAGTTAAGCAGCATTCAGCTTGCTTAGTAGCTGGTGACCCAACTTGTAGCAGGGGTGACAGTGCAGTCGCGGGTGCTTATGGTTAGTACCAGCGGTTACTTTACTAAATACGATGTACTTGACGAGCTCACGCGAGAGTATGATCCAGTCCTTTCATGAAAAAAAAAAAAAAAAAAAAAAAAAAAAAAAAAAAAAAAAAAAAAAGAGGAGTATTTTAGTAGCTGAGATGCCACAGGTATGTCAGACACACATATAGCCTAAGACTTTCTGTATGAGCTAGCTTTTACAGTGACGCGTTTATATGTATGGTGGATACCATCAGTTACTTTAATATGAAGTCATGTCGAACCAGAAATATGCGTTTGCAATGCACTGTGCCACTAACTATATGCTTGCCCTTAAAATGACGCAGTTTATATGATAATTTTCACAGAAAAAGGAAAACATAATAATTCGAAATACCATTCTGAAATGCTAATCAGGTGATCTACTACTCAGCCCCAATTCGAATACCAAATATGAAGGCGCAAGATTAAATACATGTACTTTATGATATATCTTCCACACACGATTTTCAAACTAGTCTAATTTCATAAAGAATGTGTATATGAAGTTTCAGAACCCTACCCTTCACATCAACTAAAATCGGAAAAATTGGTCAAGAAATCAAAATTGCATAATTATGTCGACTTTTAACATACAATTTCCCAATGATAATAATTTGATCTACTTTTGAGTCAGAAGGAGTATACTAAATATAAAGGCTTTAGCTCAAATACTTTGTGAGATACTTTGTACACAAGAATTTGAAACTTTGATTTCAAAGGGGCTTAATTCTGAAAATGGGCATAACTCTGACATGAGAAAAAATACGATTATTTTTTTCACGAGGAATATGTGCAATAACATAAAGAACCCTAGCATTTATCGTTTAAATGCAATTTAATGTACACTTGGACAGACAGGCAGACACAAATCAATATGCCCTTCCGACTTTTTCAAAGTTGGGGACATAATAAAAATGTTGGGATGACATATACAGTGGTGTTATGGCTAAAAACCCACTTTTGCACAGTTCGCGCTGATCACTTGTGATTTTTCGCGGCGAAACCACCGCGAAATTTCACCGGCCAAGGGAAAATTTAAACGTTTAATCGGTTAATTTTTTCGCCGCGAAAATCGGATTTTCGCGGTGAAATTCCGCCGTGTTTCGCGGCGAAATTTGTTTTTTAACGTTTACAACAGGTAAGTTAAAATTTCCTATTTCGCCGCGAAACACGGCGAAATACCTGTAAATTTTAACATAGAATAATTAATTTTTAATTTAATGACAACACTATGATTCATCTGTTCCATGTATAGATCGTTATTTACGATTAATATGTACGATTATACATGTATAGAAATGAAAAACGTGCATAACGCGACTTTGCCAATGGTTTTTCGTACGTGGTACGATAGCGGAATCACGGATAGACGAAAATAATTATAACGTAATGCGCCAGCTCGTTGAATCTAACTTTGTTATTTGTTTGTTTGAATAGTTGCTTTTCGTCCTAATCAACAGCAATGGTCATGTCGGGACGCTGTCTCCATTTTATGGGACGTGTTTGAAATATAACGATCCCTCTAAGCCAATACTGCTTATATGTATGGACGGTTTTACTTGAAACCATTTTTCCTAGGCAGGCACAGACCTGAGCGGTAAACCAGTAATCAGATGATCAGTCAATAGCTTATAAGTTTTACCTGGAGGCACAAGCAGCCTATATGTTTGTTTAGGTCCTAAAAGGCAGGGGCCAACTAAATTTGTGCCTTGTTTTGTAGCACAAACATTGTCTGAAGGGTAATGCTAAATAAATAGTTAGATTCCTTACTTTCTATTTTGTAAATTTATCTGAACTACGATAACTTATTTTGAGCTCAACCATGTAAAAACGACAATACAAAAAGAGGCATATTGACTTTTGGGCACCCTATATGAATGCCAGCATAAGACTAATCGCAATCATATCGATTAATACATTATACTTGCCTTGTAGAAGTACAACTAGCGAAGATCAGTTTAACAGTCAACAGTCCCATGGTGACAACACTTTCAGGGTAATACATGTATACCGGTTTTGCTCAAGTACGAAACCCAACGAATATAGGAATCGAACACAGGACATTTAGATTCCGGTCAATTCCTTTAATCCACCAATAGGCTTCTGCGCTCAACTTTGTTCTAATTAATCTAATGCGGCATGCGCTCATATTGCCACGGTGCGTACACGGCCCTTACTGTATTTATGTGTTCAAAAATAAACTGAAAACTTCATATACTGACGTCAGTACTTTGTTTTAAACACAGTATCTTCCCTTTTCTAGTGTATTGCGCCTTGTATACAATGAGGTTTTGTCATTCGATATGCATGTACGTGTTCCAAGCCATCCGTACATGAGGATTTTGGAAGGAACACAACACGCTGTTTAACTCAAAACGGTTAGCAGAAATCTACAATTTCGACACAATTTTGTACATGTACGTTGCTGTATTGCTCGTATTCGACCGAATATCGTATCGACCCGGTGAAGGTCGTATGCGACCAAATGTCGATTCGACTAAATTGATTTCAACGAAACGGCATCCAGTTGACGTAATCGAAAATCATTGATGCTTTTAGCAATGTCATTAACCATAGGCGATTAAATGTCTTAAACAGAGTTGAAAGCCGATTGCTTCATCATGTTGAATCCAAAGACTTGTATTAATATGTGGGTTGGGATCGTGGTGGCATAGTTGCAGTGCATCAGACTCCGAATCGAGAGGTCCTGAGTTCGATCCGCACATGCGAAACCGTGTTGTGTCCTTGAGCAAGGCACATTGATTACCCACATTACTACTTAATACCCAGGAAACGGTAGCTCCGTCCAGACATGACTAAAAAAATGGTGACTGGGACGTCCAGCCTAAATACAAACAAACAAATCTGTGGGCAATTATCCCATGAAAATTGCTAACGCCGCTATGAGCTTTTCTCTGTTAATTAAGCTACATAATAGGATCTAATATTATCGGGTAAGTCTGATTTATCTGAAAAAGAAGCATAAAAATAAACACAAAGCCAATAATCAGGGTCTCAGAAACTTCAAGTACGAATAAAACACGATAATTATACAAAATTGAAAAGAAAACAAAGTATTTATGCGACTTGAAAAGTAATAAATGCATACAAATTAAAATGAAATTTAAACAATAAAACTGTTGTGACTGTCGGGACTTAAACGATAATTATACAAAATTGAGGCGTAAACAAAATATTGATACAACTTGAAATGAAATAAAAACATCCAAGTTAAAATATTATTTAAACAACAAAAAAAATTTGTGACTGTCGTTTTTTTTCGCCGCGAAACACCGCGAAACACCGGTCAATTGATTTTTATGCGTAATAACAGGTAAACTTTTTTCGCCGTGTTCCGCCGCGAAATTTCGCCGCGAAATCTGGAATTTCGCGGCGGAATTTCGCGGCGAAATTCCGCGCTGACTTTTATTTTACACACAATTTCGCCGCGAAATTTTACAATTAGCCGTTAACAAATTAGCCGTTAAAACGGCTAATTTGGGTTTTTAGCCATAACACCACTGTAGATGCCAAACGTGTAACTGTAAGATTAACATTTGGCCCGAGTTTGGCAAACCCCTCGCAGGTGACTACGTTCGTGACCGTTTTTCATCACATGGATGTACCGATGTGTTTATAAATATGAGCCGTTTCATGGGAAAACCAACAATGAATACCAGAAGCATATGCGAAAACAAAGGCGCAGATCAGCTTTGCTGTTACTGCGAAGCTGATCAGCGCCTTTGTTTTTCGCAACACGGATTGTACAATTCCTCTACTTTCTAAATCCAAAATTTCCAGCCTCTAGCCATCTTTTGTGACTGTACAGGTCGGTTTGTGTCGGACCTGTTCGGAAACCACATTGTTGGTTTTCCCAGGAGGCGGCTCAAATATAATCTTTTATCAGTCGAGTTACTTGAATAACACATCCAGTATAATCCACTACATTCCTATTTTCCAGTAGACAATTGCCATTTCATCCTCTGTCAGCTGTGACAAATGTCAGTAATAAATCAAAACAAAACGCTAAAATAACAATGCCTAATTTTATTGATGGGGAGAAATACTGCAAACCAGTCGACTGAAATCAGGTTACATAATGAGTTTGGCTACAGTTCGCATTCTAGTTACTAAAATGTCCCTTTAAATTATACGGCTTCTCTTTTATTTTACGGAGCTCTAGTTGTGATTATTTTGTGAACTGTGATGCATTGTTATAGATGAAATGAAATAATTGCAGTGAGGAACCCCTTATGTTCTGCCAGCCAAGGTTGAGAAAATATCAAATGTCTGTGTAATGATTGGAGAGAAGCGGTAGGAAAATACAAAATCATCGCTGCATAAAACAGATTGTTCCATAAGTGGCAATCTTATCGACTGGTTTGTGCATTAAAATCTAGCCATGACGCAAGTTTATTAAGGCATTTTATAGTACATATAGTTGCTTTTGAAATTCTCAAAATGGGACATTGTTAAACGTTCAATGGTTTACTTTAATAATGTTATATTTATGAAAACTCCAAAAAACAAACAAACAAAAAAAAAAACACTTGAAAACGCATATGTTTGTGTATACCAGGTACACGATATAATATTCAGACAGTATGAATGGACAGTACAGCAAAACATTAAATGATGGATTAGTCGACTACTTAGTATGTGGAAGCCTAAAACCTACCGACATTGAATGCACTCAATTATTAGCCTTGCTTTAGCATCGAACTGTTCTTGACGAATAATCCCTTTTCGTTTCTGAGCTAACTAACAATTTTTAAGACTGCAGGGAAATCATAGAAATAGCAATAATTGGCCCATTCCATTATTTCCAGCATTTGTCATTTGAGAGCGCAATACTCTGATAAGAGAGAATTGAAAGAAATACTGCCATAACCAACTTATTGCCAGTTGATGAGCCTGTGCATGACAAAACAAACAATTTTGGTTTCCGACCAGGTCCCACACAAACAGGCCTGAACAGTCACGGAAGCAGCCGAGAAACTTGAAATTTCGGATTAAAGAAGAAGAAGGACTGTACTATGCAGCGAAAACAAAGGCGCTGATCAGCTGTGCAGTTACTGCACAGCTGATCTGCGGCTTTGTTTTCGCCTATGCAAATTGTTGGTTTTCTCATGCGGTGGCTCAAATGTATTTCATTAAGTTGGAATATGACGAGCTAGTGACTTTCCGACAAATAAAATCTGTATAATTATTATTTGTTTTAAAGCACATGGAAATGGAACACATTTTAAATTACCAAGCACAAAATCTTCACGAATCTAAACGACACATAGACAACATTAGGAACACGATTAAGGTAGTCGCTAATAGCTTATAGCGTTTCATAACTGTCGCAGTTGGAAGCGCATATTTCATAAAGAAAATTAAATTTCAACATAAAATATATGTTTATCAGGTAAATATTGATCAAATAAGCATAAATGACATATGATATTCAACTTTTTTTTATATGTATATATATTTCTTTTACATTTACATTCACCCCCTCAAGTCCTCCATACATCTATTGTGCAGATTATATTACTTTAATTCTTTTGAGATCAGTAAGAATATTCATTGTATAAACTTGTATGGTAAGAGCAATCTTCTAAGCATTTTTTATTATTTCACCACGTTTAGGCAAGTATCTTAAATTTAGACTTCCCATGTGGTTCATTTTAAAATTTCAGTAATGTTTATCTGACTACCGTCGCCGGGTTATAAGATATAACTGATGATTGTTCATTACCCAAAATTACGGATGTCTTTCATGGTTTCATTATCAATGAATGTCTATTGAAGCTTAGTGTATAAATTCAATTCTTAGTTAATTTAGATCTACTGTCTTGTCTGTGACATTACGGTATCAGTGTACACTGTCGTATTTTTTTCATTTAACATTCGATATCTCATTGATTTACGATCAATAACATCAGCTTTAATTCTGAGTTTTCCGATTTAGAACTAACCCTGATCAACCCTATCCTATTAGCAAATGCACTGACAACTATTTCTGCGAATAATAAATTAAAACAACTTACAACAATGAGACGTACTAGTACTTGACGACTTCTTTGGTCTAGACATTGCAAATTATATTGCCTGAGAAAGGGTGGTAAAAGCGAGAATGTTTTTAGGAAAATATTAAAACATGTATCATTCTGAAAGCTAAAAAAATGTGTATGCAATGATGATTCAACAGTACGCTTCTTTCAGAAGTGTTACATTGATCCTTGGACAGGTCAAACGCCTTCCCTGCAACTGCACGTACTGAAATAACATGCAAGTTTATCATGTAACTTAAACTTTTCAAAAGTTCAATTCAAAGAATATATCTTAAAGATGATACTTCATTTCTCCTTTGCGACTAATTTCTAATAGTCAAAGAAATGTCGGTTTAAGATTTCTGAGGCCGCTCAGAAACGAGCACTAAATTATTTAAGAACCAGATTAAATTGAATGTTTTTTTTTTTTTTTTTTTTTTTTTTTTTCTTTTTTTTTTAGTTGAGATACATAAGATATTCAGGCTCCATTTTAATGAATATTGTCACGAGAATGTTTATTCTAAAGAAATTTCGATAGATAAGATTAGATCATACAATAATTGCCATATCATCCTCTGTCAGCTGTGACAAATGTCTGGAATTAATCAAAACAAAGCTCTTAAATAACAATGCCTAATCTTATTGACAGAAGAAATACTGCAGACCTATCGATTGAAATCCGATTACATAATGACACATGCCACAATTCGTTCGTAAAATCGTCACAGGAGTTGTCCCATGAATTCCTGAATTGACTGGTAATTTTCCTGTTTCTTGCCGGAGTGAGTTTGTGTTTGTGACATTTTGTACGGGTGTTGGACATAGCACTGCGTTACTATACTGTCACTGTTCCACCAGCAAGGCTGATAAGCGTAATACAAAATTGCATAGTGGCTGTGTTATGTCGGACGAGAAACAATAGGAAACGCAAGTTGATAATTGCCGCATAAAACAAGATCAAATCGTTAATGACAAAAAAACTTCTGGTTTGCGTATTCCTGACGAATTTCAAATTTAACACAATGCAAGAAATTTGAAGCATTTTATAGTCTATATAGATATGTTGCACGTTTAAACCCATGACATAATTAATCATTCACAATGTTATATTGACACAAAGCTCTACTAAAATACCCTGTAAACCCACATGTCTGTGTATACCAAGCGCACGGTATGATATTAGACCATGGCCAGTTCAGCCAAAATATAGTTTAATTATATGCTGGTTTGGCCGACTGCTTATTATATGGAAGCCACAAAACTAACCGATATTGAAAGCACAAAGTAATTATGCATTTTACGGACTTTGAAAATGATCTTGACGAATAACCCTTTCTCGTAACTGGGCTAATAACAGTTTGCATGACTACGGGAAATCAGAGAAATAGCAATAATTGGCCCATACCATTATTTCCAGCATTTGTCATTGAAGAGCCAATACTCTGATAAGGGAGAGGAATGATAATGATACTATCATAAGCTACTTTGTTATTGTCAGAAGGTGACTATAAATGTCTATCATCAACTCGGAATATGATACGCCAGTGTCTCCCAGACATATAAAATCTGTGTCGTCATTTATATAAAGCACAACAAATTGGAACACACTTCACAAAGCACACAACCTTCATCGCAATGAGGATTGGATAGCACGATTATGGTCATTACACAGTCACTTATAGCTTTCCAAACTGTCTAAAACTAACCCTAACAATATAAAATAATGAAATTGACATATACAATAAAACCCGTAACATAATGAATTCGTCTCGCACACGGAAACAATGTTAAAATATTAACAGAGAAACGAGAATAATTTGATGACAGGGGGTGCGTCTAGCATATGCAGGAGGTTGTTTGCGAACGTGGTTCCGTTAAGTATGTATCGGTATCGACAAATGCACTGCTAATAAGTAAACAAAATTAAAAAAATAATATTGTTGGTTATAGTTTGATTAGAGAATTACACACATTGTCGTACACTGTATCGAGCATATCAGACATAAAGTGTGTTCCCAGTGACATATTATACATATTTTCATCTGATACTATCAAATGATCTTCTTGTCAGAGAAAATAAGGATGGTCATGCACGGGAGTCAATGTATAATTCTTGAGCTGACATATCGATCCTCCTTCGCAAATAAAAATTAAAACTGAGATTCTTTAAGTGCAGTGAACACATTAATGAGAAAGATGATGGGCCATACCGCGATTTCGACTATTAAAGTCTCGTCAGTGACCCTTTAGATTAGGCATAATGGAGCCAAAGAGAATTACTGAAATTTTGGAACTTTCAACAGGGTAGTCGATATAACGACTAGATTATCTAAATGGGACCAAATATGTTAAACATTGGTTACACGATAATATTTTTTTTTTTTGATTTCTCTGAATGTCCTCGCTGATCTCAAAGGACCAAAAAGAAAATATAACCTGCACTATGAATGATGTACGGGGAGACCAGCTGCAGAAATAGCAAATAAGTCTATAATTGAAAAGTAAGCATAGAGGGATCAGGAATCGATGCAATTAAATTTAAATTCTCAACATAGACGCCAGGTGGGAAAAAATACATAAAACACAACAAAACATTTTTCCGACAACACACACGAAGAACAGAATGACTAGATCTTCCCCAACAAGGTAGCCATCCGGTTGAGTTTTAAACGAAACGAAAGGCAACGAGAAAGACAGGGAGGCAGGCACAATGAACAGAAGTATAATGAAGATGAACCACTTTGCCTGGGACTGATTATCGATTTTACAGGGGACAACGCCAACAACTACTTTTCCTGAGGATATCCTCGATTGCATAAAAAATAAAAACAAACATAGTGTTCAACTGGCGAACACATGTAACAAAAAACATTTGATGTAATTTCGTTACAATCCAAAGCAAAGACACCAGCAATACAGGGATTATCATTTTCAGTAATAAACCATTTTTACTAGGACAGCGAAATTACCATTTCTATCAGGACAGCGAAAATGTATTAGCGATTATTACAAACAAATTAGAATAAAATTAAACCAAAGACTTCAACTGGCTAAAACAGACAAGACGAATGCGCAATATGCAAACCTTAAACACACTTTGTCCATTTTTGTACAGCAGGCTTTATCTCGACTCAAGATATGACTATACATGTGCCACATGTAGTGGTCTTCGGTGGTTAAGATGTGTTTCAAGATTTATAACGCAGAAATATTTTCAAGTCCTACATGCTTGTCTTCATGTAAAGAATTAACGATTGTGACTCGTCTGTTCAAGCTTTGCAATAAATTCAAACATAAATCTCTGTACATTTTTTCTTCTTTTTATCGGTAAAAAAGAATAAAAAATAATAATAATAAAGGGCATTGGCTGACTTAATTGGAGTGGCGATGGTATGTTTGACATAGATATGTACCTACATATATTCAACATCAATATCGATTGCCTGTTGTGTTCGCTGTAGCGGAAAGATAAAGGCATTTTTTCACGCATTCATAATCAAAGACAGTATGTTCAAACGTATTGTATACATTTTATTCTTAGTTAATTAAGTAGTATAACTGTCGTCTCCGTGACAATTTATATACATAATATAGTATCAGTTGTTAACTTGCATATTCATGCACGTTTTAACGTTCAATATCTCATTGATTTTCAATTAATAACAGCTTTAGGTCTGAGTTTTCCGGTCTAAAAAATAAACTAATTAGCAAACATACTGACAAGAATCTCTGCGACAATAATGTTAAGCAATGAGATGACTGAGCCGCATCGTGAGAAAAACGGATTTTTGCCTATGCGAAAACAAAGGCGCAGATCAGCTTCGCGGTAACCGCGAAGCTGATCAGCGCCTTTGTTTTCGCTACACGGATAGTACAGTCCCCCTTCTTCTTAAATCCGAAATTTCAAGCTTCTAGCTCTTTTCTGAGCTTGTACAGGCCGGTTTGTGTCGGACCTGGTCGGAAACCCCGAAGACCGGTTTTCTCGCGTCGCGGCTCACTTGACAGGGTTGTTAGTCTAGACTGGACAAATTGTGTTGCTTTAGAATGGTTGGTACAAACGTGACAGTTTTTAGAAAAACAAATATTCGAACAAGTATCATTCGGAAAGCTTGGACATTGTGAACAGAAACGAAGATGATTCATCACGATAACATGTCCGTGTAATATATACCCCCGTAAAACGTTTATATAGTTAACCTTGGATGTAAAATGGTATATCTACTTTTCTTTTTTTTGTGTGTGTGTTTCAAAACATAAATTGTGGGTAATTGTTAGAACTGCCTGAGCGAGGCGGTTTTTCCGTGTACCAACGATCAGTGTTTTGAGTTAAAAATTCAAACGTTTTCTAATGAAAATATTATATTTATAGCATTGAAAGGCCAAACGTCTTCTCTGCAATAGCACGTGGCATATAGTGTGGTTGAAAAATCTGTATAGCGCGAGCTTTCATAAATGCCACAGAAATGGATCTGGCAACCGTATGTCCAAGTGTTTATACTTTATGAACTCGAAACCATATTCGTAAGAACGATTGGAATGATATCAAAATTAGGTTTATTCTGTAACGTTGGCATTTTAAATGTTCAATGTAAAAAATATAGTTCAAAGATGATATTTGTGTTACAACTTCCAGAATAATTTATAACATGTCAAAGAAATATCGGTTTAAGATTATAATAGCTGCTAAGAAACTAGCATTAAAATCGCAGAGTTACTGTATCAGATTTAATTGAATGTTAAATGGATTTGAAAAGGTACAAGTAGGCAAAGATCAGGAAAAGGCGCAATCAGAAAAAGATCCCCACTCCAAAAACCGAGGTGGGAAAAAACAAACTAACAATCAGGCACTTATACCATGAAACATATCGTAAGCCGAATGAGCAGCTATTTTCCCAATAGGTGGCCACTCAGTTACCTTAACTTAACTAAAACTATGAAAACACACATAAGGCGCCAACAGCACAAAAATGTTTTTAAACACCAAGACATAAAACAAAAAGAACCACCACAGAAGTATCGCCTTGGAACGATCAGTAACACAAAGTTACTGGCGGGCTTAAACCAGTTTTACAGGCGCCTAACCTCACCCTCAGCATCTGCAGTGAATCATAACATTTAGTTCTTCGGTCCTCGTGGTGAATCTCTAACTAGTTAATGAATCATCAAGAACAAACAAATAAATCATGATAAACATCCTGATGAATCAAAAACCAGGACTCACAGATTGAGTAAGCTGCCCGACGATGGAGATCCCTGGGCGCCTATTATTTAAACACTTTAAATATCCAAGCTTCGTTTTAATGATTCTTGTGTCGATAAACTTAACTCATTTAAGCCTGGCGTCCCTTTTATGGGACCTAGGCAAACAGAATAGCCCCAGATGTGACGCCGCAGCACGCGGCGTCCCATCTGGGGCTATTCTGTTTGATTAACGAAAATTCATCGAAAAATTGGATAAGAATCAAAATCAGATCCGATGTCCCTCAAAATGAAAGTGGGCCCACCCATATGTTAATGATGGGACAATCCATTCGTCAAATCTGGGTTAAGATGAGTTGCAGATTTTTTGACAGAACTATAGTCTTAAGCATCCCGTGTTTGGCTACATGTACAGTATTGCTAATATCATATGGTAGTCAAAGCAATGCTTACCCAACTTTATGTGATTTATTGTTTACACACTTTCAAGCAATATATCGGAAAGAAAAAAAAAAGTAAACCATGACGCTCGATCCTTTTTTTAGTCTTTCTTAGTACACCTTGTACTTCGAGAATATTTGAACGGATTCGGATGTGGAATTTTAAATTCAAATCTTTGTACGAATTTTGTACAGATAACAGAACACCGATATAAATATATACTTAAACACTTTAAAACGCACCTTAGTATGATTAAACCCTTGCGGGGGACTTCGTTTGACACCACTGTTACATAAGAGGACAATACCGATGCATTTCGCCACTAGCGTTGACACAGAAAAAAAAGAAAAAAATAAACAACACAATGATGCAATCTTTTATCAATTGTGTTCCTTGAATAAGCAATCGGATTTTTTTGAAAAGATCAAGTATAATCCCCTTTATTCCTATTTCCCAGTAGACAATTGCCATTTTATCCTCTGTCAGCTGTGACAATGTCTGGAATTAATCAAAACAAAGCGCTGAAATAACAATGCCTAATCTTGTTGATGGGAGAAAAACTGCAGACAAATCGATAAAAATCATTGTACGTTATGACACAGGCTACGATTCGTTCGTAAACTGATCACAGGATTTGTCCTCTGAATTTATGAACTGCCTGTTCATCTAGAATGAGAAGCCGGTAGATCACCAGACATATCAGAAATTCAATGACAACCCATCGCGCTCGATTTTGTTCATGACCACTTTTGCATTACACGAAAATACCAATGCGTTTCAACCCTAGCGTTGGTGCAGACACATGAACTTATTGTAATAGTTCCTGCGGATGACATTTTGCACTGATGGAGAACTTAGTAACATGACAGCGTTACTAAACCCTCAGATTTCCACCAGCTATCTACATCGTCGGGCAGCTTACTCAATCTGTGAGTCCTGGTTTTTGATCCATCAGGATGTTTATTTGATTTATTTGTTTGTTCTTGATGATTCATTGACTAGTTAGAGATTCACAACGAGGACCGCAGAACTAACTAAATGTTATGAACCACTGCAAAAGCTGAGGGCGAGGTTAGGTACCTGTAAAACCGGTTTAAGCCCGCCAGTAACTTTGTGTTACTGATCGTTCCAAGTCGATCCTTCTGTGGTGGTTCTTTTTGTTTTATGTCTTGGTGTTTAAAAGTGTTTGTGCTGTTGGCGCCTTATGTATGTTTTCATATTTAGTTAAGGTAACTGAGTGGCAACCTATTGGGAAAATAGCTGCTCATTCGGCTTGCGATGTGTTTCGTGGTGTGGCTGTCTGATTGTTGGTTTGTTTTTTTTCCCACCTCGGTTTTTGGAGTGGGAATCTTTTTCTGATTGCGCCTTTTCCTGATCTTTGCCTACTTGTACCTCTTTATACAAGAAATGCATGCCGCCTGTGTAATTATCGAAAACAAATGTACATGAATAATTGCCACATAAGCCAGACCTAAATGTGTATGATGACAACCTTACATCTGTTTTATGTATTCCTGACCACGATATAAGTTGCTTGAATGATTTGATATACTTAGTTACATTTGAACGTTCCAAACCGTGACATTGTTAAATCATTCAATGGTTTACTTCAACAATGTTATTTCTATGAAAACTTCAACGATGTTATTTACATGAAAAATAGTTTGAAATTACATGTCTGTATGATAGTCGGCCACTCTGAATGGACTGTACAGCTAAAACATTATATGCTGGGTTGCTCGAATGCCTATTAAAGTTTTAGAAACCAACGATAACGAATGCTGGTTAGATTCGGCATCGGCAATTATCTCGATTAATAATCCTTTCTCGTTACTGGCCTAATAACAGTTTTCATGACTGCGGGGAAATGAAAGAAATAGCAATAATTGGCCCATTCCATTATTTCCAGCATTTGTCATTTTAGAGCGCAATACTCTGATAAGAAGAACGATAGACGATACTACTGTCATAGTCCAATTTATTATTGTGACTAGATGACTCTAAATGTCTATCATCAAGTCGCACTATGACGATCCAGCATCGTCCAGACAAATAAAATCTGTATCATCATTTGTTTTAGCACAAAACATTTACGTAACGCAACGAGAATAAGGCAATAATAGGAATTTTTCAAAGCGATTTCGGTTGTCGCTCAACAACTTATAGCTTTCAAAAAATAAATAATAATAAAAAAAAAAATAGATGAAATTAACATAAACATTAAACCTCGTACACAACATGACATAAGCAACATAATTCATACTTCATCATCACTGAATCAAGGTACAAACCTGAAGAAAGAAATGTTTGAAGGCAGGGGTGCATCCAGTACGTCTGGGAAGTTTTGAAATGTTCTGCATGTATCTGATTTTGACATGCATCGCAAGTGAAAACTATTATGAGCTTCGTTATATAATACATAACGAAAACTTTCCAATGCGAGTTTTTCAGCATTAAAGTTAAAAAAAAAAAAAAAAAAAAAAAAAAAAAAAAAAAAAATCCACCAGGATAGCATGTCCATGAAATGCTATTGAGTTAAACTGGGGTTCACGGGGTAATACCTATTATTTTCATTTTTGATCCAAAACATAGATTGTGGGTACTAGCGTGTACCCACAATTCATGTCTTGGGCAAAAATATTAAAATATCGTCTTTTTTCTGATGAGATTCATTAAATGTTTCAACTGAAAAACTAATATTGCATGGGCAAGTTTTCGTAATGCAAGAACCAATATATTAAATAAAACGGGTCACTTAGGCTGTATGTTTTTGAGTGGCGATGGTACTATTTGACACGGTGACCCATATATTCAACATCAATATCAATTGCCTGCCTTGTTCGCTGTACTGGAAAGATTTTCAAGTATTCAATATCAAATATAGTCTATCGAAGCTTAGTGTATGTGATATTGTTATATTTATAGAATTCTAATTATAGATAACGTCGTTTCCGGACGGCGTTACTAACGTCATTATGTATTGTAGATTGCTAGAGTAATGGCTGATTAAAGTAACATTCATGAACTTTAGTTATTAATCAAGCGACACAACATTGGCGACGAGGATAAAAGCATATTATAGTTGCGCAAATACTTGGATCACGAGCCGAAGAAGCAGCATTGCATAATGGCTGAAGGAGGACGAAATTTGAAGATAAATCCGTTTACTGTGGCTGAAGACCACTTAGCAACGGGAGCTAAATGGGATGACTGGCTAGACGAATTAGAGCGGGAAATGCGATTTTTCCGTATCAGCGACGCAGCTGATAAAAAGGATGCGATGCTTATCTACGGCGGCGCCGAGATACGACGACTGGAGAAAAGTCTTACAGATCCCGAGGAAGGAGATGAATATGCGAAATTGAAAGGCAAGTTGACAAATTATTTCGCTCCGGAGAAAAATAAACACTATGCCCGATATTTATTTTTAAAAATGAGGCCACACACTGGTGAAAGTACTGTATCGTATGCAGCTCGGCTACGAGAGAAATCCAAGAGCTGTGATTTTCACGACGCCGACGAGAGAATATTAGAGCACATCATTCAAACAACTGACAATACAGAACTTGTTCGCAAAGTATTGAATAAGAAATGGACGCTCAAAGAAACGCTAGCGGAAATGCAGATTCTTGAAGACACCTCCGTACAAGTGGATGCTATGAGTGGGCATGAGTCAACCATTGTCTCAAAAATTGGAAAGCGAAAGAAAGAGAGGAACAATAGCCAAAATGACACCAGACCAAAGGAACCGGAAAAAACTTGTAGATATTGTGGTCAAACGCATCAGATGCAAAAGGAACTTTGTCCCGCTTATGGAAAATTTTGCAGCACATGTGGAAAACGGAATCATTTATCTACGGTTTGCTTGTCATCCAAGGGAAGGCGCGCAACTGTGAGACATCTGACCGTCGGGAAGATAAAGATAAACAAGGTTAGTGACTTTGAAAAAACTGTGCCTATTGTCATTAACGATGTAATTGTGCACATGGAACCCGACAGTGGAGCTGATGTAAATGTGATGGATGAATATCACTATAAAGCATTAAAACGCAAATCATATGAACCTATATCTCTTCGTGACAGCAAAACAAGACTTAGCACGCTCCAGAATGAGTTGCATGTTTCCGGTGAGTTTACGGCAACTGCACGCAATGAAACAAGAGGGACTGACACAATATTTGTGGTTGTGAAGGGCAGAATTAATTCACCTCCACTGCTTGGTAAAAAGACACTCATCGAACTCGGCATGCTGGAAATCAGGCCAGACGGAAGTCTGAAAGAATCAAATGAGCTGCGACGTACGGATAGCAAAGCTGTTAGATCTGTATTAAGCAACAAGGCAAAATCCGATATAGATACCATTCTGCAACGACACGAGGACGTGTTCAAGGGCATTGGGAAAATTTTCGACAAGAAAAACAACGAGGATTTTCTGGTTAAGTTTTCAATGAAACCAGACGCCACACCAGTGGCACAGAAACCTAGGCCTGTTCCTTACTATCTGCAAGAACCACTGCGGAAATGGCTTGAAGAGTGCGTCAATGAAGATATCTTTGAGAAAGTCGAGCCAGGCGAACCAGTTACATGGTGCTCGCCACTGGTGGTCCAGCCCAAGCCAAGATACGGTAAAGTCGGTAAAGAGGACTTAGAGCCACACATGATCAGGGCCAGTGTTGATCTACGAGTCCCAAACAAGCAGATGGAGCGTAACAGAATCACACAAGCGCCAGTCGTGGAGGACTTCACATGTAAGTTTCATGACTGCAAAGTCTTCTCCAAAATTGACTTAAAGCAAGGCTACCATCAACTGGTTCTTCACCCTGACTCTAGAGCTGTCGCTACATTTAGTACACCCTGGGGTAACATGAGACCGAAACGATTAATATTCGGCGCAAAGTCATCACAAGATTTATTTGACGAAGCGATGTATAGAATATTCGGAGATATCCCTCACTGTCTGAACCAAAGGGATGACATTTTGATCGGTGGCAAGACATTGGTTGAACACAATGCAACACTGGAAACTGTTCTGCAGCGAGCAGCTGACTTTGGCATCACGCTCAACAAAGAGAAATGCATTTTTGGGGTTCAAGAGCTTGAATTCTATGGCTATAGATTTACAAACGAGGGTTTGAAACCGACACAAGAGAAAGTCATAGCGGTGAAAGAATGCAAGCCACCAGGTTCAAGGGATGAGGTGAAGAGCTTTCTTGGCATGATCGGCTACCTAGGAAAGTTCATCCCATGTTACTCCGTCCTGACAGCACCACTGAGAAGACTAACAAGCCAAGATGTTCCATTTTCTTGGGGTCCTGAAGAAGATGTAGCTTTCCAAAAGTTAAAAGATAGCATAACCAGCGATGACACGATGGCATTCTTCGATCCAAGGAAACCAATAGTGGTACGCACAGAAGCTAGTTTCCACGAGGGATTGTCTGCGGGATTGTTCCAAAGAACGTCTAAAGGCCTACAGCCAGTTCACTACATAAGCAGGTCGATGACTGGTGCTGAAAAACGGTATAGTCAAACGGAAAAGGATGCATTGGCTGTAAAATGGGCGAAATCAAGATTCAGCATGTACCTGCTAGGAGCACCAAAGTTCACGATCATAACCTCACACAAACCGCTGATCCCAATGTTCAACAAATCGTGTACAAAGCTACCTCCTCGAATAGAAAAATGGATCATGGACATGCAAGACGTCGACTATGAGCTTGTGTATGAACCAGGCAAGGACTCAGCAGATCCGCTGGACTATTTGTCGCGACACCCACTTCCAGAAACTGAGAACGATGGCACAAATAAACTGATTAACCTGATAGTCAGCAATGAGCACGGAGTCATTATGAGAAGCATAAAAGAAGCAACGACGTCAGATCCTGTTCTTCAAGAGGTCTTGCGCATTATGAAGAAAAACGACTGGGATAGGCATAAGGACAGGTCGGAAATAAAGCCATATTTCCTAGTTCGGCATGAACTAAGCAAAGCAAAGGGGATGCTTCTACGCTGTAGACAGATAGTAATCCCGGAGAAACTGCAAAAGCACGTCATTACAGCTGCTCACAGCATGGGTCATTTCGGGATGACGAAAACAAAGCAGATGCTACGGGCCAAGTATTGGTTTCCGAGACTCAACAGTATGGTTGAGGACGCTATTTCAAAATGCTACGAGTGCCAGATATGCACTGAAGAACACAGACAGGAGCCAGTAAAACCAACAGACATACCAGAGACAGCTTGGCATACGTTATCTGTTGACTTCGGAGGTCCGTACCCGGATGGTCACTACAATCTAGTAATAATTGATAAGCGGACAAGATTTCCAGTGGTCGAGCAATTGACAACAACCTCAGCAAAGGCTACATGTGATAGACTGAGAAAAATATTCGCAATGCATGGAATACCGGTAAGGCTTGAATCAGACAATGGACCACCATTCAACTCAATAGACTTTAAAACCTTTGCCGAAGAAATGGGATTTCAACACCACAGAGTGACACCGGAACACCCAAGAGCGAACGGAGAGGCCGAGAGATTCATGAAGGTATTAAATAAAACAGAGCAGATAGCGCATAGCGAGGGGCGATCCAGTAACCCTGCACTACAAGACATGCTCATGGGCTACCGGTCAACGCCACATCCTGCAACAGGCTATTGCCCATACGAAGCCTTAATGAAAAGAAATGTTAGAACCAAACTGGACTACGACTCTTTTTCCATGAACAGAAACTATCACAAAATGGAATTGGAGATAACGCAAAGAGATAAAGAGTACAAGCGTAGTTGGGAGAATCAGCATAGACATCCAACAGTCCAGAAGCACCGGTTCAAGATTGGGGACAAAGTCCTGCTGAAGAAACGGAAGATAAATAAATGGTCTCCGGCTTTCGAGAAAGAGTTCTACAAAATAACCGGGATACGTGGATCAACTATACAGGCGAAAAGGAAATCAGATGGACGAATTATGACAAGAGATGCTTCAAAGTTTAAGCTGTTCAATGAAGCCCGGGGCAAAGACTGGCGAGAGCGCTTGTTGAGGTCATCCAGGCGCAAACCAACGATAACTACAGATGAAAGAGAACCACTAACACAGGAGCAACGAAATGTGGCTAGGGAAGAGGAAGCGAGACAAGACGGCTACAATGAGGAAGAGAATAGGAACCACCAAAATGATGTCGAAACAGAGCGACAACATAATAGGCGACAAGAACCATCGAGAAGACAACTTCCACAAAGAATACGAAGACCACCACCTAAACTTAAGGACGATATAGTGGGCTTCAAAAACAGAGAGACAGAACTGTAATCAAAATTTACCACAAACATTTGTGATTTATATAACAGTAATTTTGTAAACCAATTTTGCTAACAATATAATTTCTTTAAAAAGAACTCTACAGTTGCATCTACTTCGATTGAGGTTACTTCTTTTAAAATTAGGGAGAAATGTGATATTGTTATATTTATAGAATTCTAATTATAGATAACGTCGTTTCCGGACGGCGTTACTAACGTCATTATGTATTGTAGATTGCAAGAGTAATGGCTGATTAAAGTAACATTCATGAACTTTAGTTATTAATCAAGCGACACAACAGTGTATCACTTCGATTCATATTTGATTTGTCTCTTACTGTCGTCTTTTGTACTTTTCAATGTTCTTCACTCATTAGTTGACGATCAATAACAGCATAATTTCGAAGTTTTCCGATTTAAAAATAAGCCAATTAGCAAACGCAATGACAACATTTTTTGTGAATAATAAGTTTAACATCGGGAAAACATGTCCGTGAAATAAATACCCCCTTATACCCCTCTTTTATATAGTAAAACTGGGGTATGCAGGGGAATACCTATGCCGAGGCGGTTCTAACGTGTACCCACAATCTATGTTTTGAGCAAAAATAAGAAAAAACATCAAACTTTCTCTACTGAAAATTGTAATTTTTTACAACTTTAAAAATCTATGTATATTGCATGGGCAAGTTTTCGGAATGAACACCTTACAGCAATGAGACTTCCTAGTACTTGACTACGGTTTAGTCTAGACAGTGCAAATTAGGCTGCCTAAAATTGTTGGCACAAACGTGACAGTTATAAAAATGTATTCAAACAAGTATTATTCGTAAATAGTGGTCATGTTGTTACAGAAATAAATACAATTAAACAGCTGCTTAAGTTTTAGGTATGTATTTTGGCTCCAAATAAGAATTATTCTTATTTATCTCTGACTTGACCATTTTTGAATATGTGATCTTCCCTAAAAGTCATAAACTCTCTCTTTTTTTTGTAGTTATAAAAACGAGGAACGACGTGAAATATGTATAGTTCTATGTTAAACCTAGGCGGGTGATAATTCTTCACTTCAATAGCGCGATGGTAATGTTGGTTTTAGCTATTCTGATTTAGAAATGTAATTGTAAAACAGTACATGTGTGTTCAATTGCAAAAACTTAATAAATGTGAATCCAAAATAGCAATAATACTTAAAATGATAGCATGCACGTTTATGCTATTACTTAAACTTATGCTATTACTTAAACAGTTCAAATGTCAAATACAAAGAATATGTTTTAAGGATGATTCTTCTGTTTCCCCTTCGAGAATTTTATCTATTATGTCGAGAAATATTGGTTAAAGTTTACTATGGCTGCTGCGAAACAAGCACTAAAGTCTCAAAGAGTCAGATTTAATGATATGATTTAATGGATCTGAAGCACTTTAAATATCAAAGCTCCATTTTAATGAATATTGTCTCGAGAATGTCTATTCCACAGGAACTTCGTCGGATAAGATGGTATCAGGTTAAATCCCTGCATTCTTATTTTCCAGTAGATTATTGTATTTTTCCCCTGTCAGCTGTGACGACAATCAAAACAAAGCTCTTGATTAACAACTCCTAAATTTATTGATGGTAGAAATTCTGCAGACCAATCGTTTGAAATCAGATTGCATAATCACCATGATTAGAAAGGCTAAAGATCGCAAACTGGTTACTAGAATTGCCCAGTGGAGTTGACTCTTTAAATTGTTACCATATCATGTTACATTTTTATTTGCATCGAATGTTCAATCAAGCCTGACCCAATCTGCTCGTCTCACCTAATTATATTATATGTGCTTTCCCTTATTCAGCTTTAATCATATGAGCACTTGAGCATTATTTGCCAAAAATAGAGAACAACAACCATGACTACGTCATATTCTCCTCCAATGTATGAAAGTCGATCTAAATGGAGATTCTTTCTCGTATCGAATCAAATTAAGAGTAAGTAGTAATTACCCGCTGAGCGACAGGTGGGTATGATATTTTCCTGACCCCTCCAGCCAAAAGCATGCACCGAGAGCCCGAAGGGTTCGAGGTGCATTCTTTTGGCGGGACAGGTCAGGAAAATATCATGCCCACCTGTCGCGAAGCGGGTAATTAACTTACCTTATGACCAGACTGAGTGAAATTTTAATTTGTAATACATACAGAACGATAATAAACACAGGTAAAGTGCCTTTTCTCGCGGTGTATCTATTGACCGAAAACTGCACGTGCAAAACGAGGAAGCTCGTCAACGGTGTTGCATTGCTATCGTCAAAAATAGGACAGAATGAAGTATTTTCCCTTGTGCATTTAAAATATTTTGAAGCAAAATTTTATTTTGTAGTTTTAAGCATTTCGTTCTCAAATTTTCAAATCAGCAATACGCATTATCTTTCATTGAAACAGTTATTATAATAGACTGTGCGAGCAAATATAAATTATCTCTTCTTTTATATGCAAAAGCAGTATACAACTTCGTAATGATTTTGTATATGTATATATTGTGTGTGTATGACTGAACTGCAAGGTTTTAAACCGAAGGACCTAACTTACCCAAATCCACTCGGTCAGTTAGGGGACCAGCGTACAAAATGCCCAGCTGTATTTAAGGGATACAGTTGGTCGTTTTTAATTATGTCAGCTCTCCGTAACTACCCAGTCCGATCAATGCCCAGCGTCGATATTTAAACGATATTCTTTACGTATATTGTACTTGTTGATGCCTCCGTGACTTCTCATACAAGAAAATAAAAAATCGTTTGCTCTTATGATATTGGGACTGAAGTGTGAGCCGGCGCTTTACAAGAGGCATGATTACATTGAAGTTGATGTGCAAAGAGCTTTCACCACCTGAGACAGGAGGTGAAAGTCACTTTAACCACCTGTCTGGAGGTAAGGAATGGAGGTAAGGAAAGGCACTTTCCTCACCCCCAGACAGGTGTGAAAGAACTTTCACCACCTGGGTAATTGCCCTAACATCGCACGTGGCAAGTCAGTATCGAAAATAACTTCCCAGAAGATACATTCTCATTGATTGTAGTCATAAGGTAAGGAAAAATATATTTGCATATCCTGTCTTTCATTTAAGGCTAGAAATTCAGATTTTAGCTTTCACTGGATGATGATAACTATTGGGTTGTTTTAATGTCTGTGAACCCGAAGTATCAGATTTTTAATTGCGCATATCATACCTCATTTTCATGTTATATGACATACAACTTAACGTAATTTTAGAACAGTCAAAACGTCAAATTTTCACGCCTAACGTCATGGCGATACGGGACCAACGTCATGTCAACAAGAGTAAACAAACAACGTCACTAGCTGACATTTACGTCACTCCGCCCATAGGCGTGGCCTCTAGGTCACGTGACTTAATGTTTTTCATTGGGAAATGAAGAACATCAAGACAGATACTTTCATCTAGGGCGATTGCAATTAAATGTAAATATTTCGTTTAAGATCACATTCTGAACATTTCGAACTTATAAGTAAAAAAAGACAATCGTGAAACAAACGATGAGCTCTTTCCAGTAGATTATTGTATTTTTCCCCTGTCAGCTGTGACGACAATCAAAACAAAGCTCTTGATTAACAACTCCTAATTTTATTGATGGTAGAAATTCTGCAGACCAATCGTTTGAAATCAGATTGCATAATCACCATGATTACATAGGCTAAAGATCGCAAACTGGTTACTAGAATTGCCCAGTGGAGTTGACTCTTTAAATTGTTACCATATCATGTTACATTTTTATTTGCATCGAATGTTCAATCAAGCCTGACCCAATCTGCTCGTCTCACCTAATTATATTATATGTGCTTTCCCTTGTTCAGCTTTAATCATATGAGCATATGAGCATTATTTGCCAAAAAATAGAGAACAACAACCATGACTACGTCATATTCTCCTCCAATGGTTGAAAGTCGATCTAAATGGAGATTCTTTCCCGTATCGAATCAAATTAAAAGTAAGGAAAAATATATTTGCATATCCTGTCTTTCATTTAATGACCGAAATTCAGATTGTAGTTTTCACTGGATTAGGCTGGTTTAATGTCTGTAAAGCCCGAAGTATCAAATTTTAATTGCACATATCATCGCTCACTTTCATTTTATTTAACATTAAATACAACTTAACGTAATTTTGGAACAGTCAAAACGTCAAAATTTCTCGCCTAACGTCATGGCGATACGCGACCAACATCATGCCAACAAGGGTAAACAAACAACGTCACTGGTATACATGTTCCTATCAAAATGTTCAAATTTTACAGCTGAGCAAAATTTCAATATTACGTGTACAAGTTTTCGTAATGAATATGGATTTCCTGTTTGTTCGCTGTGTTGGGAAGATAAGGCTTCTTTTACGGATCCATTATCAAAGACTGTGTGTTGACGCTTATCGTCCAACCCGATAGTTAGTTAATTTACAATTACAATTACTGTCCTGTCGTATTATATATGTTACAGCCAATCTGTGAAATCAGCCTTTTCATGAAATGGCTATAAATTTTAGCCTTTTCGTGAAATGACTAATTCACTCAGCCATTTCATGAAACGGTTAACCATTTCAGCCTTTTCATGAAATGACTAAAAATTTGCTCTAGTCATTTCATGAAATGGCTAAACTATCAAGGGAACCTTTAAAACAAGCTCTGAACATTGGTTGAAACATAATAAAGCACATAATGTAAGCACATCAAATGATATCAATTGTATATGCGTCATGAGTAATCAAGTTAATATTGAGATTTTGAATTTCTTACTGGCACAATACTTTTGTTTCATTTTTCCTATCGTCTTGGGAATATTCAAAGTTATTGAATCACACAATATGAGATACTAAGCATTCACTTATAAAATAGTAAAATATCATCAACATGCCATTAGAAACACGTATCAGTAGTATATATTTTCAATACCACACATAATGATCAGTTTAAATCACATACATTGTGTACTTATCCTTACATGGGAGACTGTTATGGCATCTGCTATTGCACATTTTACCAGCCTTAAAACACTTACATCATAATGATTCTGTTAATTTGACATTGTTTTTTACCATTTCCACAATCACATCGAAACAAACCTTGACCGCCTTAATTTGTTGCTTTTACAGCTTGGCGAAGTGTCACTGTATAAACGGTGTGTAAACATCACGATTAGTCAGGAGCTTTTGTGGACATAGATCAAAGTGGTTCCTTGCATAATTAGACTTGACAGCAACAGTGTACATATTTTGTTCATCACAAGCCAGAATTACTCCAAGAGTGTTTTTCATGGGTCACCTCTACCTCTGTCAACCATAGGTATAGAAATAGCAACATTGTCTCTCACTTCAAGTCAAAGGGTAGTCGAGTGGCCTTTATCACACATTTTAATTAGCTTGCAAACTTTGCTTTAATTAGCCTTTATTTGACTCTGATCAAAGCAATGGTTTAAACTTCTTTATTTTTATTGTGTTTAACTTATAATCATAATCATAACAGCTATACATGTACTTATCTTTAACTTTATTATTATTATTATTATCATTATTATTATTACATGTATTATTATTTATGCCTACAATAATATTCTTTTAAAAGTGAAAATGGAAGTTAATGTACTATCATATTCATTTTTGTGGTTTAATCAAATGAATTATTCCTGTTATGATAAAGGCATAGATAAAACTCAAGGCATTATTACATAGATTGGCTGAAACTGAACCAGTCAATCTGTGTAACAATGACATGGAGATTTTAGTCATTTCATGAAAAGGCTGAAATATTTAGCCTTTTCACGAAATGGCTGAGTGAACTAGTCATTTCACGAAAAGGCTAATTTTTTTAGCCATTTCATGAAAAGGCTGATTTTACAGATTGGCTGTAACATATACATGTATATACAGTGTAATGTTCGATATCTAATAGATTTACGTATTGTCAGAGTTTAATGAGGTATTTAGCAAACATCCTGGCACGAATATCTGAAATAATAAGAACAAAAAGGTACAAGTAGGCAATGATCAGGAGAAGGCTCAATTAGAAATAAACTCTCACTCCAAAAACCGAGGTGGGAAAAACTAAACTGACATACGTAGAAAACATATCGTAAGCCGAGTGAGCAGCTGTTTCCCAATCTTAAATAAAGCTATAAAAACGTTAAATGTTCAAACATCACAAAACATAAAACAAATAAAACCACAACAGAAGTATCGCCTTGTAATGATCAGTAATAGAAACTTACTAGGGGCTTAAATTGATTTTACACGGCCCTAATCTCACCCTCATCTTCTGCAGTAGTTCAAAACGTTCGGTTCTTACAGCAATGGGACTTGTTAGAACTTGGAAACTTTTTATAGTCTAGACAGTGCAAATTAAGCTGTCGTAGACGGGTTGACATAAACGTGATGGTGTTGATAAAAATAATTATTCACACACCAAATATCAATCGGGTAGTATATGTTTATAGTTTTACCATCTTATAGGCAAATTTAAAATAAAATTGATAAAGAATTTGAGTAACATCTAGACTCCGCAACTTAAATTAATGTGCATGTGCATGTAGTATGACTTATAAAGAAATTGTGAATGTGTTAACTGTTGAATTTGAGAATATATTTACACTGACGTCTGTTGTACTTTAACTCTCACTATCCTATAGAGTTACGATCAATCATACCTTTAAGTCCGAGTTATAAACTGATTAGCAAACGCGCTGACAACAATTTCTACGAATAATAAGTTCAAACACCTTACAGCAATGAGACTTCCTAGTACTTGACTACGTATTAGTCTAGACAGTGCAAATAAGGTTGCCTTAAAATGGTTGACACAAACGTTATAATTATCTTAAGAAAAATATTCAAACAAGTAACATTCGGATACATGGACACATGGTGTGTAGAAATGAGTCAACAATTGCGTTACTTCTAGACTGTAAACGTGTATCCCGGCTCCAGGCTTTGAGGCCCTAACAAAAGTGCTCTTTTCTTACTTGACTCTTACTTGACCCTTTTTCTGATAACATAATCTCCCCTACTTGTCAGAAACTCAAAGGTACTGTTGGGCGAGTAAGAAAATTATGGCCACTCAGTATTTGCCCTTTTTTCATAGGTAGAGACTGTATTGACTGCTTCCCGCCTACCAGACATAGTTAATGAATAAACAGATTTTGAACTTGGACGCGTCATATGTCTTCTCTACATTATCCCTTGGACTTTAGCTCGGTTAAAAATCTGCATATCGCGATCTGGGATTTCATTTTTGTCAGAAACTGAATGTTTAATTTCAAATACTCGAAGCCATATTTGCATGAATAATTTAAATAAAAGGATATCCCGTTAATTAACCATTAGAAAAGTTTAATAAAAAATATTTTAAGGATAAATCTTGTCTTTCCCTTCTAGAATAATTTCTGTTATGTCAAAGAGTATTTGTTTAAGATTACTTTGGCTGTTAAGGAACGAGCATTAAAATCTCACAGTATCAGAACTGATTGAATGTTTTAATGCATTTGAAGCACTTTAGATATCCAAGCTCTATTCTCGAGAATGTTTATTCCAAAGGAATTTTGACGGATTAGATTATATAAGGTTTAATCTCCAAATCTTTTCGGCCGCTGTCCTTCAATTCGGGTAAAGATCATGTTCTAAAACTCGGGAAAGTTAAATATAGATCCAGATGATTAGCTCCATTGGACAATTTTAGAGTCCTGTGTATGTCGATGTTGACGTTTGCATGCATCATTGTTTATATCAGATATCAGAAATTTATTATCGGTTAAGATTCATTTTCTAACCAATGTTGAAAGTTGCAAAATTTCAGTAATTCTCTTTGGCTCTATGTTGCCAAATCTAAAGGGTCACTGACGAGACTTTAATAGTCGAAACCGCGGTATGGCCCATCCCCTCTCTCATTAATGTGTTCGCTGCTCTTAAAGGATCTCAGTTTTAATTCTTATTTACCGTAAATTCAACATCAGTATCAGATGCCTGTTTCGTTCTATCATGAAATTATGTTCCTGTCATATATACCCCCTTACATCCCAATCTGGGGTATGTAGAGGTATACCTATTTTACGTATTTTAATCCAAAACATAGATTGTGGGTACTCGTTAGAACCGCTTCGGCTGTACCGGAAAGATAAGGACTTCGTTGAAAGAATCATTATCAAGGACTGTCTGTTGAAACTTATTGTATAAATCGATTCTTAGTTAATTTAGAATAACTTCCTTGTCTGTGACAATATGGTAACAGTGTTTACTGCCGTATAATGATGCAACTTTAACGTTCTTCGAGCAAAAACAACAGCTGTTGGCTCGAGTTTTTTCGATTCAAAAATCAACTAGCTGTGAAACATATTGACACATATTTCTGCGACTAATAAGCCTAGCACCTTACAGCGATGAGACGCGTTAGCAATTAGAACGTTTCAAGTCTAGACAGAGCAAATTTGGTTGTCTTAGGATGGTCGACTCAAACGTGACATTTTGAATAAAAAAATCAAACAAGTATCATTTGGAAAGCTTTGTGTACAACGTAAGATTTTTCGACAGTTACGTTACGTCTACACTTGGAACATGTATAATCGGATTGTATAAATTGGCGGGTCAAACGTCTTCTCTGCAATGGCACGTGTTGAAATATCTGCGATATTTAATATTTGCTTCAAATATGGATTTGTAAGATTGTATCTCAAATGCAAAATTTGTATGAACACGAATCTATTTTCGCAAGAATGCTTAAAATAGTATCATGCAGGTTTATCCTGTAACTTTAAATTTAAAATGTACAATACAAACAATATATTTTCAGGAGATTCTTTTGTATCCCCTTCGAGAATAATTTCTATAATGTCAAGGCATATCGGTTTAAGATTACTTTGGCTGTTTAGAATCGAGCATTAAAATCTCACGGTATAAGATATGATTGAATGTTTTAATGGATTTGAAGCACGTTAAGTATTCAATCTTCATTCAAATGAATCTCGTTTCGCGAAACGCTATTCCAAGTTCTTTCGAGGTCTACATTACGAAAACTTGCCCATGCAATATACAAAGATTTTTTTTCAGCTGTAAACTGATTATAAAAAAACACACCAGAAAACGTTTAATGCTTTTAACATTTTTGCTCAAAACATTGATCGTTGGTACACGTCCAATATGAGTACCTACAATCAATGTTTAGGAACAAAAAATAGAAAAAATAGGTATCCCCCTGTTAACCCCAGTTATGCCACATAAAAGTGGGGTATGAGTAGGTATACATTTCATGGACATGTTATCCTGATGAAGTTTAAGATAGTTCCAGGTTTATGATAGAGATGTCGTCATCACTCCGACGTGTTTGACCACAACTTGATATTGCTATTTTGTCGTCTAGAAATATTTGAATAGATATCCGCCTCAAATTTATTACATATTTATCGCACGGTGTCCAACATTTTTAACTACCCATTTTGCATAACATGGCTCAATTCTTTTTGTGCTACTAGAAGGTTTTAGCGGGTTCAGATCATTTATACATCTTGATTACTTTAAATCTTTGCATGGATTATAATCCGATTGCAGAATACCGAAATACATGCATTGTATTTAAATTATTAAAACTGCACCTGATACAAATGCCATATGTATCATCCATAGCATCATGGCACGCTTAAATTCGCTTTCGCTCGTGAATATATGAATAAATCAGCAATGCATGAAGGTCGAATAGGCAAAGAAGGTTAACATTCATTTAAAAGAAAAAGAAAGCATACAGTCACAAGAACGTTTAAAAAATAAAAATAAAAAAAAAATAATAAACAAGTTGAACTAAATATACTAAACACTGTTTGGTTCGCAAGGCGATTCGTGGTATATTTGACAGTCACTTTTTTGGCTTAGTTTTTGCTTCCGTGTCATAGTAAGTTGTTTGCAAAACTCAAGTAAACATTACGAAAACATGCCTTTGTAATATAAATTGATTCTTCAAAGTTGTAAAAATTGAAAATTTTCAGTAGAATTTTTTTTTTTTTTTAAATTTTTCTTATTTTTGCTCAAAACATAGATTGTAGGTACACGTTAGAACCGCCTCGCCGAGGCGGTTCTAACGAGTTCCCACAATCTATGTGTTGGAGCAAAAATAAGAAAAATATGTATACCCCTGCGAACCCCAGTTTTTTCTATATAAAAGTGGGGTTTAAGGGGGTATTCATTGCACGGACATGTTTTCCTGATGATGACACACATTTTGTGTAGAACTAGGAGAGTACTGTATAGCTTTAATGACCGATATTGGGCTTCAGTAATAGTGTTTCATGCATCCGTAATATGATGTTCACGCCATTATGAGCAACATCTTCTCTTATAAAATGGCTCATATTTTATATGGTAATTGGCATAACTCAGTTTTCAATATCACGATATATCGTCATGCCCGTGTTTGAGGCCCGTATTTGCTTATCGTTAAACAAAACTTCCATGCGGTCTTTATGAAGTCACTTAATGTGACCATTAATAATAGTGCTGTCATACTATCGCGTATCGACTCACGTATCTACGGCGTATCAAGATAAGAAAGTACGTCCCGCGTGCGTCGTACATACGTCAGCATACGTAGCTCATACTCCTCGATACGTAGCTGATACTCCTCATACGCCGAGGTGCCACGTTTTTTATGTGTGCACTTAAAAATTCGTAGCACGTACGCAGCAGGTCCGATACGCTGTGCATACGTCACACATACGTAGTACATACGAAAGCAACGTGGCAGGTACGACGTAGATGCGTAGCTCATACTCCTGATACGCCACACGTACGTCGCGGTTAACATGCCACGTAACCGTGACGTATGTACAGCGTACCTTTCGTATCTGCTATGTACGTCGTGTGGCGTATGTGAGGCGTATCCTCGACTCTCCTTTCGTATCTACGGCGTATCAGCGACGTACGTGTGGCGTATCTTGCGTATCAATGGCGTATGTGCTACGTATGTGCTACGTACGATTCGCTGCTGCGGAGTATGTGTGACGTTTTTGGAGTATTAGGAATATTTTGTGGCATTCCAAGAGAATATCAGATGTTTCTCACGGGCCGGGGTGGCGTGCAGGGTTCTTTCAGGGCTACGCTTGGTGTAGTCTCTGTCTTTTTTTCATGACATCCTACACAACTGTTGTTCTCATAGGTATTAACGAGGTCGATATCGCTATATAAATGTGGGGTTCAAGGGGGTATACATAACACGGACATGTTTTCCTGATGATTTAGAATAACTGTCCTGTCTGTGACAATATGGTATCAGTGTTTACAATCGTATAATGTTACTTATTCATTCTACGAGCAATAACAGCAGCTTTAAGTCTAAGTTTTCCGATTTCAAAAAAAAAAAAAAAAAAAAAAAAAAAAAAAAAAAAAAAAGAAAAAAAAAAAAGAAAAAAAAAGAAAAAAAAAAAAGAAAAACTAATTAACAAACATACTGACGCGTATTTCTGCGACTAATGAGTCCAGCACCTTACAGCAATGAGACGCGTTAGCAATTACAGCGTTTCAAGTCTAGACAGAGTAAATTTGGTTTTCTCAGGATGGCAGTCACATACGTGATATTCTTTTCTTTTTAAATATTCGAACAAGTATCATTTGAAAAGCTTGGACATGGTGTACAACTTAAGATGATTGGACAGTTGCGTAACAAGCATGGCGTCCTTTTTATGGGACATAGACAAACAGCATAGCCCCAGATGTGACGCCGCAGAACGCGGCGTCCCATCTGGGGCTATTCTGTTTGCACAGAGGAATTTCATCGAAAAATAAGATAAACAAATAAAAGCACTCCTAACAACCCTAAAAATGAAAGTGGACTAATCCATTTGATAATGATGGGAGAATCCATTCGTCAAATATGGGTTAACGTGGTTCCTATATACATGTAATTAGATTTTTAATCGTGGACGCGTGTTGAAATATCTGCATGGCGCTATTTTAGATATTTGCTTCAAATATGGATCTGTAAAATTGTATTTCAAATGCAACATCTTTATGAACACAAAACTATTTTCACAAGAATGCCTAAAATATTATCGTACAGGTTTATCTCGTAATTTAAAATTTTAAATGTCCAATACAAAGAATATATTTTAAGGATGATCTTTTGTTTCCCCTTGGAGAATATTTTCTATTATGTCAAGCTATATCGGTTTAAGATTACTTTGGCTGTTAAGAATCGATCATTAAAATCTCACAGTATTGCATTTGATTGAATGTTTTAATGGATTTGAAGCACTTTAAAGTATTCAATCTTCACTTTAATGAATCTCGTTTTGCGAAACGCTATTCCAAGTACTTTCGAGGTCTACATTACGAAAACTTGCCCATGCAATATACAAAGATTTTTTCAGCTGTAAAAAATAATAATTCCAACTTCACTAATTTCCTTCATTCTGATTGGTTGTTTATAAGACTTTATACTTCGATAAAAGCAATGCGTAAGAATACTTGGTTTTCACCTTAAAATCGGCGCGACGTTACGTGATTACGTGACGTTTCCTCGAGGAAACGTTGACGTCACCAAATCTAAACGTCATAAAAACAATGGATGAACGCGTTTTGAAGGCGTCGAAATGAATATTTGGAATTTTTGATAAACATGGACGCTTTTTCTTTTAATACAACATCGTAAGGTAAGCGTTCTTATCTTCTTGTTGTGTGTTGAAATTTGACGTTTGAATTTCTAATGTTCCGAGCCCCACTTCAAAATCGACATGTCTTTCTATCGGCACAGACGGCGACATTTCCTCCCAAAAGAACAATTTTGAATGAAGGGGAGATGTTTTAAAGCTCCCGCTTTTACAGCTTGCCTTTAGGAAGCCAGTTCTAGCTTCTATTAATTGCGAGAAGTGAGTTCTGTGCCTTGGAAATTTTCAAGATGGCTGCCTCATGAAGATCCGTTTTTCTCTATTTTCCTTCCGCTTGCTATAAAAATGAAATCAACGTAAATAAATGCAGTGTAATGGGACAAAGTTGGAATTATAAGGAATTAATTATTATTTTTGTTGATTTTATCGATGTGTAAACTCAGGCGAATCACTCACAAACTTTTTCATAAAGCCCTTCGGGCTTTATTTAGTTTGTGAGTGATTTTTGCTCAAAACATTGATTGTTGGTGCACGTCCAATTTGAGAACCTACTAACTATGTTTTGGATCAAAAATAAGAAAAAAATAGGTATCCCCCCGTAAACCCCAGTTTTGCCATATAAAAGTGGGGTATGAGTAGGTATACATTTCATGGACATGTTTTCCTGATGAAGTTTAAGATAAGTTCCAGGTTTATGATACTTAAATTATTAAAATTGCACCTGATACAAATGCCATATGTATCATTATCATGACACGCTTAAAGCCAGGCCGCCTTTCGCTTTCGCTCGTAAATGAATTAATGAATCAGCAATGCATGTAGGTCGAATAGGCAATGAAGGTTAACATTCATTTAAAAGAAAAAGAAAGCATAAAGTCACAGCAACGTTTAAAAAAATAAACTGGTTCGCAAGGCGATTTGTGGTATATTTAACACGTTTTTAGATCAGTTTTTGCTTCCGTGTCATAGTAAGTTGTTTGCAAAACTCTAGTAAATGACGCACATTTTGCGTAGAACTAGGAGATTATAGCTTTAATGACCGATATTGGGCTTTAGTAATAATGTTTCATGCATCCGTAATATCATGTTCACGCCAATATGAGCAATATCTTCTCTTATAAAATGGCTCATATGGCTCATATTTTATATGGTTATTGGCATAATACAGTTTTCAATATCACGATATATCGTCATGCCCGTGTTTGAGGCCCGTATTTGGTTATCGTTAAACAAAACTTCAGTGCGGTCTTTATGTAGTCACTTAATGTGACCATTAATAAGTCAATTGCTAATAAAGTGACTACTCTTGAAAAAGTACAAGAAGGTAAAGGCGCAATCAGAAAGAAATTTCCACTCCAAAATCCGAGGTGGGAAAAATAATTGATTATTAGGTTTATTCGAGCAGCTATTTCCCAACAGGCAGCCGCTCAAATACCCGAACTTAAACGTATATAAGTTTAAAACAGCACAAAAAATAGATTCCAAATCATAAAACTAATGGAATCACAACAGAGGTATCGCCTTAAAACCTCTTTACTATGTCGATATTTAGAGAAATTACGGTTTAAAAAACATTTGAGCCGCGCCATGAGTAAACAAACATTTTACATATGCAAATACAGGCGCAGACCTGCTGCGCAGTAACTGCACGGACAGTATGCTTCCTCTTCTTTCTAAATCCACAATTGTGAGCCTCTAACCATCTTCTGTGCTTGTACAGCTCGGTTAGTGTCGGACTTGTTCGGAAACTATATTGTTGGCTTTCTTATGACGCGACTCATGTATGTTTTACAAGTTGTTGTCAAGATTGATTATATAATTCCTGATGATTATCTTATTTTTTGAAATACAATAAGTATAGTCAATCTTTCAATGTATGGGCGAAAACTCCTAAGAGACAGTCTCTACTACTCAGAAGAGTAATAACTCTTTCATGCAACAAGCGGCTACATGTATGAAAATATCCGATGTCTCGTTTTTGTCCGAAAGAATCAATCACAGCTGCCATTCTCGAAAGCTCGCTAAGAAAAACACATAATCGATGGCATTTTAGCTCAACAAAACGTCAGGGAAACTCACTCTTGAATGACACAGACGCGCGACCGCTTGCAGTTATGTGTCTTTGCTTTACTGCCAGTCATCAGGGCTGTATTAACGTAAAATCTTTGTCTTTGCCACACATAACGATTTTAAAATATCGTGCTCTTTGGTTCTACAGAATAGTTTTTCTGATATGACATACAGTGTAGTTAGCAAACGCTTTAACAACCAGGGCCCAGATGTTCAAAACTTCGTTAGCTTAACGCTGCCGTTAAGCCCTCAACTTGTTATTTATATATCGACTGCAACAACATTTTTTTTCCTTTTTCTTTTTTCAAAGAGAAAAAAAGAATGTAGGAATCATTTGCATTGCACAATTAAAATATCTGGAACTTTGCTCGTTGGTTCTACAGAATAGTTTTTCTGATATGACATACAGTGTAGTTAGCAAATGCTTTAACAACCAGGGCCCAGATGTTCAAAACTTCGTTAGCTTAACGCTGCCGTTAAGCCCTCAACTTGTTATTTATATATCGACTGCAACAACATTTTAGTTTCCTTTTTCTTTTTTCAAAGAGAAAAAAAATGTAGGAATCATTTGCATTGCACAATTAAAATAAAATAAAAAATATCTATGTATTTGTAATATTGCCATTTGAAAATTTAACGAATCGTTAACTAACGATATTGTTACTTTTGAACAACTGGCCTCTGACTGGGCATCCTTATTATCCAATGATCCGATTAATCTGTCAACCTTGTCTTGCGTTTTTAAACAATTGTACAATCTGCGCATATTCTTAACTCAAGCAATACAGGCTAAATGCTTGTGAGATGCATGTACTTAATTTTTATTTCTGCCCTGTACAAATCTATGTGTTATGATATATGTAGATGAGTGTATATCGTGATGGAAAATTCCTAACTGGTTTTCATCAGGAAAACATGTCCGTGTTATAGATACCCCCTCATACCCCACTTTTATATAGCAAAACTTGGGTTTGCAGGGGTATACCTATTTTTCTTATTTTTGCTCCAAAACATAGATTGTGGGTACACATTAGAACCGCCTAGGCAAATATCAAACTTTTTCAGCTGAATGTTTAAAGCTAAAAAATCTCTGTCTATTGCATGGACAAGTTTTCGTAATGATTGTTCAAGAGGTAACTTTGCCACCACCCGACCAGAGTCCTTTAACCTGAGATGACCTGATTAGATTTTAGTGGGTGTGACTAAGCGAATGTAGGAAAAAAAGTCACGGAAAAAAAGTCACAGATTTGGGTAGGAAAAAAAGTCACAGGAAAAAAAATCACATAAATGAAATATGCTCTTTCACAACTTTTGGTGAGGAATAAATATTTCATTACTATTATTATTATTATTATTATTATTACCATTATTAACACTTTCTGTTTTGTTTTGATTGATGCTTTTAGCAGTTTTATGTCCCACTTAACAATGTTCGGTCATGCCGGGACTGAGCTGATACTTCCTGGGTTATTGACCAGTTATTTGGTAGCTTAAAACAGGCTTGCTCAAGGACACTGCATGACAATAGTTTGTTTCAAACAAAGTTCTATGACACATTGGTCTGAAACTCTACCATAGTGCCACCATGCTCCTCGTATTGTGTGGATTCTCAACCATTCTATGTCTCCCATTCTAAGGGCATGTTTTGATTCTGATTATGACATTTCCTCATCATTGCTTTCTTTTAACATGAAAATCATGTCCAACTATATTTATGTACAGATACATGTATTTTCTTTTGGTCTTTTATTATTGTGACTTTTTTAACTGTGACTTTATTTCCTGTGACTTTTTGTTTTCCGTCCACCGACAAAACTACTGGCACAGGCAATTTCAACCAATTGGAATGCGTGTCTCACTTAATTCGCCGATATGAGTTGCCTAAAAACCTCAGGTATCTTTCTCCCTGAAGCAAGTTCAAATTTGAATTGACTACTGCTAGTGATGTTTATTGACGAGCTCATTGCGATGTTGACAGGTACGTGTCTAGTAAAGGATGAAGTAGGCAATGACCAGGAAAAACTGAGATGGGACACCTTTTTCCGGACTTTCATACCCCAATTACCCCTTTAAATGTATTAAAACGATTGGAATTAAATCACATTTAATCTGTGCAGCACCATACATGAATACTTCTACTTTATGAATACTTCTACTATACATTTTAACAATGCACATTACCAAACGTTCGGGCGATATAATTTTGTAATGCATTTTAACAAACACACGACACTATCATAGGTTTCATCACGAAAACATGTCCGTGTAATGTTTATCCCCTAGAACCCCACTTATATATAGCAAAACTGGGGTAAGCAGGGGTAAACCTATTTTTCTTATTTTTGCTCCAAAACATAGATTGCGGGTACTCGTTAGAACCGCCTCATCGAGGCGGTTCTAACGTGTACCCACAATCTATGTTTTGAGCAAAAATAAGAAAAATATCAATTTTTTTCAGCTGAAAATTTTCAAATTTTAAAGCTAAAAAACTATCTGTTTATTGCATGGGCAAGTTTTCGTAATGTATGAGTTGCCGTCGAGATGTGAAAAAATGATCCGTCACGGTGGTGATTCTGTTTAGTCTATCAAACACATTTTAGCGTCCAAGAAATGGGAGAAAACTCCTAAGCGGCAACTCCTTCGACTCGAAAGATTAGCGACTCTTGCTGCAACAGGCGACGATGAATTTATTTGCTGTCTTGGTATTTTCCAATATACTAGTAATCAATCATTCTCAAAAGATCTCACAGAAAGACAATTGAGCCTCTGCGTTAGAAAACCAACACTTTAGGGTCCGACACAAACCGGGCTGTACAGTCACATAAGATGGTTCGAGGCTGGATATTTTGGACTAAGAAAGTAGAGGAATTGTACTATCCGTGTAGCGAAAACAAAGGCGCTGATCAGCTTCGCAGTTACTGCGAAGCTGATCTGCGCTTTTCAGTCTAGAGACTAAGTGCCCCAGCCACAATTGCATAAATCAACTCAGCTGACAATTTTTATCTTGAAACAATTACAATTTTTCAAGAACAGAAAGATAATGCTATTAGATAGCCATACACCCTTGCATAGAAAAGTTCTAGGTGTGAAAACAGTTTATCAACTGAAACACTACAAGCTGCATTTGACATAAAACAAGTCCTTTGGAATATAAAAGTGTGTAAAATGAACTCCACATGCATGAACAGTCTAGTCAAAGTCTTTTTACACAGACATATTCTATAATACTTTGCAAAAGGGAAAACTTGTTGAACTGAACATACATGATGATTGTGACTTATAACCCAGTAGTGACAGGAACAGTGGCTGATCCAGAAAGCCTTCAAGATTACCCCAGAATATTTTGACAATATCTTTTCTATTGAGATTTACGGGCACAAATCTGTGCTCGGAAAAGGATCTAGTCCTAAGACTGTTTTGTTTTCGCATATGCAGATTGTTGGTTTTCCCATGCGGCGGCTCAATTAATCCGTAGCACAAATTGCCAATAAAACGTCAGGGAAGCAAACTCTAGAGTTAGGAATACGACCAAATGCCTCAGCAGTTACGCATTTAAGAACAGAACTTGTCCAACTTTCATGAGACAGTATTCTGTTATGAATTATAGCAAAGACGAGAATCGTAAGATTTAAGAATTACGGAGGTGTAGTCTTTATACAAATTTGTTCAGGCTATAATGAAAGTATTTGGTCCCTTGTTGTTGAGTTGTTTTCAGTTTCCTATAGGGCCGAGCGCAGTTCTCATATCGATAATATCGTGATGAAGGCTGCTGTATTGCCAGTATTGTTTTTTCTGAATGCAGTGTAAGGGGAGTTAACTCTATAATTACTGAGATTCTCACATCACGATAACATGTCCGTGCAACGAATACCCCTTAAACTCCACGTTTATATAATAAAACTGGGGTATGCAGGAGTATACCATTTTTTCTTAGTTTTGGTCCAAATTATAGATTCCACGTGGGTACTCGTTAGAAACACCTCGGCAAGGTGGTTCTAACATTAAGCCTCGATCTATATTTGATCAAAAACATAAATACAAATATAATTTTACCGATGAAAAAAAATCTCTGTATATTGCATGGGCAAGTTTTCGTTACGATATGAAGAAGGCTTTTCTTACACAATCACTGTTTCTCAATGCAGTGTCACGGAAAACCCTTTAATGACGGAAGTGACTGGCTGCTTAGTGGTGTCTGTCTTTGTCACTTAAGACTGTCTTCAATTCAAGAATAACCTACTAAGTCCGGAGCAAAAGAAAAACACCGGTTGGACCCCGGTGGGCCAAGCAACAGACAAGAATGCCAGCCCCAACCAACTAAAATGAATAGCTTTAAGTCGGGGCCATCATAGAGTCTGACGCCCGACCCACCGGCGTGCAATTAAAGAAGGCAGCATAGTTATCAACCATGATTGGGTGAAAAACTAAGCATGCAGAATGTCGCATAACATTCAAGTTATAACCTATACATCTGTAACGTGTTATGATTTTTCTGAATTGAAAAGAAAAATCATTAATTCCAATAAGTTTCTTAAATTTGTAAACCAAGTCACCATAAAATTCAGGTTCCGAAAGGCCCTCACTTAAAAGCGTCTTTAACCCAACATTATATTTGGAAATCAATTCATAGTGTCTACGATAAAATTTAGAAAAGGTTTTTCGAAGTTTATGAAACCGATAGCCCTGTTGGAGAAGTTTTGCCGTTAAACATTTATTTCGAGCGTTGAAGTCTGTAGCATGATTGCAGACTCTAGCAAACATAATAAGTTGCGAAATGTATACACCATAAGAAGCACGACGAGGAACGTCACCATCCCAAAAAGGAAAATTTTCTATATCAAAATCAAAGTCATCGCGCTTATCATAATTTTTAGAAGAAACAAATCCATTTGCAACAGAAAGATGTAGATCTAAAAAGGGGGCTTCGGTATTGAGATATTGGCTTTGTTCAACTGTAGTTCAGGTGGATAAATTTGATTGACCATACCTTCAAAATAAGGGTTGTCAATGTTCAAAAGGTCATCGAGGTACCTAGATGTGGAATTGAAAGCCTCGATAACATCAGCTTGATTATCATGGTTAAGAGAATTAAAGTTCAGATCTCCCTGTACACTTTTTTAATACTGTGATTTTATTTTTATTATATTTAGGACACACGGCAGGACACATGCGACCCCACAACAAAGCGGATAACAATCTAGTCATTACGAACACGTCCGTACAATGTACGGATATAATTTTACATGTGTACATTCTTGTTCAATTGCTTAAATCTTTATCTATCAAATAGATAACTTCACTAAACGTTTGCCCGCTAGTTCAGTATGAAACGTTCGGAGATTGTTTTTTTCAACGCAATATACATGTAGCGATCTTCAGAAGATAAAATTACATTTGTAGGTTTTGAATTTTCATAGCAATGCGTATTTGCAAATTTTCGTAATGTGGGAGATATGTTTTTTCATGACGTTATTCTCATGTTTTTTTTTTTTTTCGGTTTGCCGGAAATTGGATATTAATTCCATTATAATCGCACTCTTTAACTGAATAAATAAAATTAAGCCGCCGCGTAAGAAAACTAACACTTTGTATATATATGCGAAAAGAAAGACACAGACCAGATATGCAGTTACTGCACTGCTGATCATCGCCTTTGATTTCGCTACACATACAAAACCATCCATCTTCTTCTTAATTCCGAAATTCCAAGCTTCTAGCATTCTTCTTTTACTGTACAAACTGGTTGTGTCTGACCTGGTAGGAAACCCATGTTGTTGGTTTTCTCACGCAAAGGCTCAATTAATATTCTCAGTACATCAGGAAAGCATGTCTGTGAAATAAATACCCCCTCATACTCCACTTTTATATAGTTAAACTGGGGTATCCAGGGGTATACCTATTTTTCTTATTTTTGCTCCAAAACATAGATTGTGGGTACTCGTTAGAACCGCCTCGGCGAGGCGGTTCTAACGTGTACTCACAATCAATGTTTTAAGTAAAAATAAGAAAAATATCAAAACTTTTCTTGTGAATTTTTCATTTTTTTTTCAGTCGAAAAAAATATCTGTATATTTCATGGGCATGTTTTCGAAATGCATGAAGAGACTATGGAGAGTGCACGATTGTTATTTTAGCTATTGCAATCGGAAATGACGAATAACCTCATGATGTGGCTTAAGAACTCATTTAATACAAACGATTAACTAATAATCTTTGGCCCCTAGTGCTTAGGAAATTAAATTACAGATCATTTATGGGAATAAGCCACTGCTTAAGAAGACACGATGTGCATATACGGAAACAAATACGGATCAGCTGTGCGGCTATTACTACTATTGAATGTAAAAATGACTTTACCCGGGTACAAATAAAGTACGGATGCAGTATTCATTCAGTATCAAAACCGTCTTTTGCTAAGTCTGGTACAAAATAACACGCGTTATTCTCGCAAGGTGGCTCTTATGTAAATGATTAAACACAACTTTCTGCTGTTCAAATAATACACGACTAATTAATTTGTTTTAGAATCAATATTTCTCAGCTTATGATATAAATCGGCATATTATCTCGGAAGCTGATATTTAACAAACGGATAAATTCTAAGTGTCACATTAATATCGAAAAAAGTGACGCTGTCGGAAGCAAATGCTAAGAATTAAACTTTAATCAGATCCAAAGTCTCGCTCTAAAAACGAACTAACTTACTAATATATACATAACATGTCGAGATAGATAAAGGAACAGCTATTTCCATAAGGGGGGAACTCAATTGCCCGACCTTAACAAAATATATGTGTACGTGCATAACAGCTTATAGAGCCACCACAGAATAACTTGGAACGGCCGGTAATATAAAATTGCTGGCCAGGGGTGAAGACAACAAAAAGACATCGATGACGTGGTGACGTTACAAAGTCCAATCACTTTGGTGAGAGAAATGTACTTTTTGGACAAAAAGAGGATCTTTTTCTCAGGAATACATGTTCATGAAAAATATACCCCCTTGAACTCTACTTTTATACAGTACAACTGGGTCTGCATAGTTCTTATTTTAGTTCCAAAACATAGCTTGTGGGTGCTCGGCGATGCGGTTCTAACGTCTACCCACAATCACTGTGTTGAGCAAAAAAAAAAACTTTTTTTTTTCGAATGAAAATAGCATTTTAACAGCTAAAACAATCTTTGTATATTGCATGGACAAGTTTTCGTAATAATCTGGACAAGAATAGGACGTTTTTACTGATTGAATGCATTGTAACCTACAACCTTCAGTGTCAATACGGTCCTACCAATTAATTAAAGGAAACAACTTACGAGAGGATATCTAGACACCGTAAACCAAGAGACAACTATTTGAGTATTACGAAAACTTGCGGAGACTTTTTAGAATTTTAATGGAAAAAAATGATATTTTATAAATTTGTTCGAAACATTGATTTGACCTCGAGCAAGACACATTAACTCCCTACAGTACTCGTTAAACCCAGGAAGCGTTAGCTCCGTCCCGACATGACTGAAGAATTGTTGACTGGGACATTAAGCCTCAATACAAACCAACACGCAAACAAACATAACATTAATTTTGGGTACTCGTTAGATTCGCCTGGGCGAGGCGGTTCTAACAAGTACCCACAATCAATGGTTTGGACCAGATATAAGAAAAAAATATGTATATCCATGCATACCCTAGTTTTACTGTATAAAATGGTTTTAAAGGGGGTATGCATTGCATGGACATGTATTTCTTTGTTTTGTTTTTCCTGATGAATTATTTAAGTGTCATGGGCGGCAGAATGGGAAAGCCTTTAAAATGGCAGAGTTAAAGTGGTGAAAAAAAAATAAGCTAATTCCATTCAGTTACAGAAATAAAAAGTATGGTGGTGCAAGACGTTTAATTTTAAATTTATTTCAAGATAATTGAATTGCAGCAGTAAGGGCCACGTACTATAAATACAGTAGCTCACACATCGATCATGAACATACGCATGTAGATGCTTGCAGACCTCTGTTTGTCCTACTTTTCGTTTTTGGAATCCTGATCACGTTTTACTTTTAACGCTATTAGCATATCTTCAAGACATGTCGTCAATGCAAGTACAGAGATTTCTTTCAGCATTAAAAGTTGAAAATTTCAATGGAGAGTTTTTGATACTTTTCTTATTTTTGCTCAAAACATAGATTGTGGGTACACGTTAGAACCGCCTCACCGTCTCGCCGATGCCGATGCAGTTCTAACCTGTACCCATGATCAATATTTTGAACAAATATTTTAAAAATATTATATTTTTTTCTATTAAAGTTTTCAATTCTTTCAGCTAAAACAGTCTATGTATGTTACATGGGCAAGTTTTCGTAATACTTAAATAGCTGTTTCTTGGTTGTTTCAGAGCAAAAATAAGAAAAATAGATATACCCCTGCATACCAAAGTTTTGCTATATAAAATTAGAGCTCAAGAGGGTATACTATTCATGGACATGTTTTTTGGTGCGTGTTTTGAATTCTGAACACGTGTCACTCAAAACGCGATAAGCATATCTTCGAGAGGCAAATCATTACGAAAACTTGCCCATGCAGTATACAGAGAATTTTTTCAGCTTAAAAAAGTGAAAATTTCATTGGAACAATTTTGATATTTTTCTTATTTTTGTTCAAAACATAGATTGTGGGTACACGTTAGAACCGCCTCGCCGAGGCGGTACTAACGAGTACCCACAAACTATGTTTTGGAGCAAAAATAAGAAAAATAGGTATACCCCTGCATACCCCAGTTTTACCATATAAAAGTGGGGTTTGAGGGGGTATACTTTACACGGACATGTTTTCATGATGTCAAGCAAATCAGGCACTTAAATAGCTTCGCCTAGAAGGTCTTATCGTACAATTGAGTTAAGGTTTGACAGGAAATATGAAGCCACACTTCTGTTAGCTTTTATTAAATTATAATTTCAACATTGATAAACGCCTAGTAGCAAAGTCAGTTGCGCAGTTGCGGATGTGCATCGTTATAAGCGTGAAAGTTGCGGATTAATAGTGATCACGGACTGATAAAGTCAGAACCAATGTTCAACGCTAAAAAACTAAAAACCAGAACTGGAAAAAGGTACTGATACAAAGAATACATAGTATTAAAGTTAAACAAGTGAACTGTTATCCCCTCCCCCCAAATTTAGTCCAATTGCATGAACTGAACTTAATTCCCAACATGTTTTTAGAGTTTTCTGATTGTGCCATTTCTTGATAGTTGCTTACGTTTAGATTATAATAATAATACAAAGACGCACCTTCAGTCTCTGTTACAGTTGTTTGAGTAAGAAAAGAAGGTCAAGAAAACGTTACTATTTAAGGATTGAAATTCAGATTTTAGCTTTCACTGGATGATGCAAAACATTAGGCTGTTTTTATGTCTGTGAAGTCCGAACTTGTGCATTGAAATAATTCAAGGTGTTCCAGCAGTTGAAACTACCTCAAAGTTATGATTAAATATATTTTCGTATGTTTGGATCTCATTTTTTTTCTTATGTATTTGTATTTATCATAACCACATAAACGGATAATTTGCATTGAAACAGAACGGCCATTGGCAATACGTCACATTTCGGCCTTTACGTCACGATGCGCGACCGACGTCACACCAACAATAAGCATAGTCAATATCCAAGGCTGTCAAATGTTAACTAGTAGACAACAAATGTTAATAAATAAACAGCGTACAATGAAATTACGTACTATGACATACACTGTATGCACTAAACGCCTGCTAAAAACACAATAGATCTTGCTCATGCCAAAACACTGTCAAAAAGCGATGTTTGACTATATAGCGAAAGGAACGTTCCTTTCGAGAAAGGAAGATTTTTGATAGAGGTCATTTGATGTCTAGCTTAAACGACAAGAGTTTACTTCTAGTACGGCTGCTTTCAATTAGACGCTTTACTACGGCTATCACGCTTAATGGAAGTAATTCATTTTGTAAATACGACACGGACAGTTTACCAGAAAGTGGAAATTTTGCATAAACACCGGCGTTTAACGTAGCAATCGATGTGTAATTTCAGAAGAAGAAATTTTAGATGTCTTTATTACGCCTGTATAAATACGCAAATATAACATGTCAAATCCAAATTCGATATATTGAATAAAATGGTTTCTTTATAAATATCGTTATTGAATCTTCGATCAAAAGTAGGATGTCCCTTAAGAAATCATATTCCCTAGAATTCCGAGAAATCAGAAACAACCTGCGCCTTCCCCGATTGGTCATGGCAAGGGATCATTAAATTTCAGATCTTCAGGGAAGGGCGACTTTATGTGTTATATTTGTGAAGTAAAATCTAAACGTGCTCAGCTGTTTAGCGTTTGTGTTGTCGCTTATGCTAAAACATTTTTATGGCGCGGCTCAAACAAATGAGCCGTCTTATGGGAAAACCAACAGTCTGCATAGGCGAAAACAAAGACGCAGATCAGCTTCGCGGTAACCGCGAAGCTGATCAGCGCCTTTGTTTTCGCTACTCGGATAGTGCAATTCCTCTTCTACTTAAATCCGAAATTTCAAGCTTCTAGCTCTTTCCTGTGCTTGTACAGGCCGGTTTGTGTCGGACCTGTTCGGAAACCACATTGTTGGTTTTCCCACGAGGCGGCTCAAATCATTACGGCCTCACTTCTTATAACGCAAGAAATTCCGCCCTTAACGGCCAATGAATAAAATAATTCATATGTGACAGTGTTTGAATTAAAACGAATATTTTGCAAATTCCACAGTAAAAAGCAGGAATAGGACCATGGATTAATAGTAGTCATACGTAAGTTTTCTATTAATTTGTTTATCTAAAAAAAACTAAAATAAAAATATTATTATGTTTCAATTTTGTAAACTGAAAGTTTCATGTTTCTTTGAAAGTTCCTAGACTGTTTAAGGAATCATTACATACTCTCTGCTTATATAAAAAGGGCCAAGATCTGGGATAATGAGTCTTAAGGCCGAAAATACAAAATTAAGATATCTATTACATGTAAAAGAACACGCCTGAGTATTTCATGAAAATCTGAAGAGATTATTGTCGCAAATACCAATGATATGAGCGCGTAAAGGTGCAATCCAAATATGATGTCAAGAAATTATTGGAAACGTTTTTGACGTCTTTAAATCACTGTAATGAAAATAACATCAGGAAAACATGTCCGTGTAATGTATACCCCCTCAAACCCCACTTTTATATAGTAAAACTGGGGTATGCAGGGGTATACCTATTTTTCTTATTTTTGCTCCAAAACATAGATTGTGGGTACTCGTTAGAACCGCCTTGGCAAGGCGGTTCTAACGTGTACCCACAATCTATGTTTTGAGCAAAAATAAGAAAAATATCCAATTTTTTCTAATGAAATTTTCAAATTTTACAAGTGAAAAAAAAAACTGTTTATTGCATGGACAAGTTTTCGTAATGACCTTGGGCGAAACTTATTGAAATTATATGGGTTTCCTGTAGTTCAACATCTATAACGCTGTGCGGTGTTTGCTATAGGGATCAACCATGGTTTTCAGTGTTCAAACATTCGATGGATCACGAGGAAGGTGTTTGAACACAAGGCCGCAGGCCGCGTGTTCAAACACCTTCCGAGTGATCCAGCGAATGTTTGAACACTGAAACAAACCATGGTTGATCGCTATTCTTGCATTTTCACACTAATCCACTTAAAATCTCTTGAAAATAACATTAGCAACGTAAAAACTCACCGAAAACAGCGGAGTTTCTTCAACGTCGGCCATTTTGTTTCTACGAAACACATGACGTCACGTCGCATTGACCAATGAGGTCGCCCAAAACCCATGTTCATACGGCACGTGAATTTCATGATTTGAACATGGGTTTTGCTGTTTGAACACGGCTTTCGACCAATCTTAAAATAAAGAATTTACTTACTTACTTACTAATCGAAATCGGCCTCAAACAGCTATGCACATATCTATGCAAGAATATAGGTTCAAATTCACACGCCGTTTGCATGGGCAATTTGAAGCAGTTTGACATATATATAAGAGCATACCAAACATTTCAAATTTTGATATATTTTTTTTTTTTTTAATTTTAATACCATAAAATGTACTTGAATGTGCGAAGACACCTTTGTCAGCTCCGCTATTAACTTGACTGACTAAAGAAATATAGGTAAAATATGCAATGATCAATAAATGGGGCAATCAGAAAGAACTTCCCACACCAAAAAAAAAAGTTTGAAAAACAAAAAACAAACAAACAAAAACATTCAAGCACCTACATTACGAAAATATATCGAAAGCCGATTGAGCAGCTATTTCCCAATAACCGGCCACAAAGTTACCAAAACTAACTATAATATGAAAAGGTACATGTGTAAACAGCGCAAAAAATCAAGACCAAAACATAAAACAATTATAATCATTTGATTGTTGTTTTTTACATAAAAGTGCATTAGAATGAGTTAAAAGTTACTCGTTAAAATGTTTTGTTTTATATTTTGACCGAATACATGTGTAAATATTACATGGGAATATAGCATACATTTTGTAGACAAAAGTTGATCTTTGGCATCATTGTTTTTGCCAAGAATATGTAAATTGAATTTCTATGTAAAGGTAATTTTATTTGTACAGGTTGAATAAGTGCTATAAATAATAATTATGATAAGTGCTTTTTGCTTTAAATGCAGGTTAATTTATGGGATCTTTCTACACCCACATTGTACGTACATATAAAACATAATTTTAAAATATTAATATATTATAATAATATACATTCACGTTATTGTTTGCAAAACTATATTTGAAGGGGTGATTTCAAGAACGAGTCTTAGTCCACTTTTGTCTAAAATTCATGTTGTGTCACTGTATTCTATATACAAAAGTTACATTTTGATATATAGTTGGTTTTACATTTTGTCGTGTGAATTTAGTATTTTGCTAAGTTCATTTTAGTACAAGAAACAACCTTAGTCCACACATTGCACAATGTTTAATGCAAGAACCTACCTAATTCGTGCTACTATGTGACAAGTACCGGTTTGCTGCGAAATACAGCGAAATAATGATGCACGGCGAAAAAAAAAAAAAAAGATTAATGATTAGTTGATGGGTCAGAAGTTTGTAAAAATCAAATCACAAACACGTAGCGCGTATGATTTATATTCTTACAACTGAATCGGAATCTGATCCTGACCGATTATGTTTTTATGTATGAAAGCTATGTTTTTGAAACTTGGAGCATGACGGCATTTTATGAAAACTGAAATGGGCATCTCATAGATTAGCGAGCAAGCCTTCACTCCGCTACACTTCAGTACCTCGTTCAACTTTCGCGAGAAGGTCCATCTTAGGTTGCCCAACATATTATGAATTGTGTAAGTTACCTTTACTTTCATTATTTGGTGATGCTTGTGTTGGAAATATATATACAGGGGTCTGCATTAGTCATTTTAAATCCGGAAAATAAAAAAACAGCCACGCGAAATAACGTTGACAGTACCATGTGTCTCATATACGGACGCAGCTAGGCACGCTAACTAATAACTTCAAATAATCAATCTCATCATGGTCCCTTTGATATGATGCAATGAAATGAAAGTAATTTGCATTTAAGAAGAAACATTTTAGAAGAAACATTCAACTTCAGTTTGCGGTTCTATCTTAATCTCAAACCCTAATCAAAGATAAGAATTTGTGGTCCCACGTGTTAGTCCCTGATTTTATTCCTAAAGCCGGAAGCCAAACGCAGGTAGCCGTTAGGCGAGCATTTTCGGCTACCTGACATTTCAAATTCGGAAAAATATATAATCAACTGCATTGAATTACGTCCAGACACTGTGTCACTTTCATCAGACCTTTGCTTTGAATTTGATCAAATTTTACTTGATGAAAAAGCAAAACTATCTTCAATATATCGATAGAGATTTGAAATAATACCGCAAAGAAACCGAAAGGATATTTAGAGTATCGATTGCGAACAGTGACAATCTAAACTCATCACAATAAGCCCGGCGCCGATGCGCCGTGCTTATGATCTGACATAGTTTCAGGACATCCACTCATCACGATTCAGCAAATGAACAATTTCAATTCATATCAAGACATTAATGGTTAGTTCGGCGATGCGCCATGGTCGTTTGATATGCACATTTATTTCATTGCTTTGGCATTTAAACATTTTGCTCTCATTTTACTTTAAGGAGTAAACATAACAGACAGTCTACTTTATACATGTGCATCATAATATGGTTGGAGGGCTGTAGAAGGGTTTGCACATTTTTTGCAATACAACAAACATTGTGGCGTCGATCTACGTCATGAGCAAGCAAAAATGGTCATCAAAGTTCTGTCTTTCTAACTTTTCGAACCTACGTTACATGCGTTGGTTTTGTTGTCACTACCTATATAGTGTTACACCACTTAGAAGCAAATCATACTTTAAGTAACATTTTGACTAACAAATTTTAAACCTACCTTTTCTAAATTTGAGCTGTCTGAAAGAATTTGACAAGTGTGTGTGATAAAACAAAAATTGCAGAAACGATTTTAAGAAAAAATGAAAATTTCCACATCGATAAATTTCCATCCAAAATATCAAGGAGTTCAGATCACTTTTTTCAACTAAAACACATATGTGAGAGAAAAAAGAAGAGAAAAAAAATGCATTTTTGACAAAAAAAAACCCCAAAAACATTAATATTGGGGAACATGAGTAAAGTCATTATTCCTATGAAAATTGAATCAATATGAGTAGTTTTGACACGCAAAGGCGATCTCATGGCAAAGATATTTTGTCATAAGCATTTTTCTATGCAGCTTTTTAAAAAGTCGGAATTTGGATGGGTCAAAAACCAGTACCTACAGTTAAGCATTTAGGTCATTTTTCCTTTGTTTTTCATTTGCTGAAATGATTGTTGTCAGGCTTTCGAGTGAAATGTGAACTCAGATTTGATAGTCCAGAAATTAAGGTGTGGACATTTTTCGGCATGCCATTGCCAATTATTGCTTTGATATTAACGAAAGCACGCTTTTTAAGATTGTATCAATTTCATTTGTATAATTTCGGATTTAAGTAGAAGAGGAATTGTACTATCCGAGTAGCGAAAACAATGGCGCTGATCAGCTTCGCGGTTACCGCGAAGCTGATCTGCGTCTTTGTTTTCGCCTAGGCAGATTGTTGGTTTTCATATGAGGCGGCTCATATGAAAAAGGTAGCAATAACAACAATCTCTACTCCGAGATCTTTCAAGACTTCATAATTAGAGAGCAATATTTTGCTTATTTTTCAAACGCCTCATCAATCAACCACTAATCCTGGCGTCCAATAATGAGCGCGTGCAGACTGTTGATTCTAGCGATCAATAAAGAAACGAGAGGCATAGATCGAATCAATGCAATCTTTCTAATATAAGATGGAAGTCCTGATTTGTCGCTTCGAAAAAGGAAATTGAATTTTTCGGCTGTCGGACCGCATCTGAATAATCCGAAAGACACCATCAAAAGAACTGCAGCAACAAGACAAAACCCGTGTCTTATGAGCACACGAAATTGATCATGGCTTAAATTTTTTTGGACATTGGGAGTAATGGGGTTGACGAGACATTGAAAACTTGACCATGCAATATACAGAGATTTTATTTCAGCATTAAAAATTGAAAAATTATCCCCAACCCCACCCCCAACCCCCCCCCCCCCCCCCCAAAAAAAAAAAAAAAAAAAAAAAGATAATTTTAATGTATTCGAGTAAAACATTAATTGTGGGTACACCTTAGAATCAACTCAGTCTATGATTTGGATCTAAAATAAGAAACTAGGTTTACCCCAGCAAACCCCATTTTCTCTATATATAAGTGCCGTATGATGCGGTATTTGTTGCACGGACATGTTTTCTTTGAAGAATATTGATTGATACGCTTGATGGACAAGTATTATTCATTACGAAAACATGCCTGTGCAACATACAGAAAAAAATGGTTGTAAAATGGAAATTTTCACTGGAAAAATTCTGATATTTTTTCTTATTTTTGCTCAAAACATAGATTGAGGGTACACGTTAGAACCGCCTCGGCGAGGCGGTTCTAATGAGTACCCACAATCTATGTTTTGGAGCAAAAATAAGAAAAATAGGTATACCCCGGCATACCCCAGTTTTGCTATATAAAAGTGGGGTTCAAGGGGTATACATTGCACGGACATGTTTTCCTGATGTTTGGTTATTGAAAGTAGTGGGAATAATGACGACAATATTGATACTTTTCCCAATCGAGCAATTAACGAGGTTGTTACTGAGCAGCTATCGAAAAATGTTTCCTTGGTATGTGGATTGAAATGTCATAATTACACTGTTTTTGTTGGAAAATTGGAGAGTCTGGGTTATTATTATTATTATTCAACAAAAATAACAGTGTATTTGCTTTTTAAGTTGATATATAAATAACAAATTAAGAGTTAAAGGACAGCGTCAAGCTATCAAAGTTTGAGCAGCTCGTCACAGGTCATTTATACGATTTATACCTTTTATGAACGCGGTGCCAACGACAGTGGGACAAAATTGTAAAAATGCAAATATTCTCATGAAGTTCCAAGTGTAAAGACTATAAAAGCGAGATTTATTGACGAATATGTCACAAGGTAAAATTCTGACATGTTCATATCACTGTTACACAAGAAAACCAGACACTGTTCGCTAATCATTTTATTTGTTTCTACAGCAGACATGGAGAAAATTAATACTTTTCTATCAGACATACATAATCCGTAGGGAGCATCAAATTTGTTTATAAAATTTCATCCGCAACTTGATTAGATTAAGCTGTAATCAGATATTTTGAGCTTCGTCACAATAATATTGTTTGTAACTGTAGGGTTTCATGTTATTTATATCAGGATAATATTGACACTTACCCATTTGGGCCTAGGAGAAATACATGTACAGGCAAAGTTCCTTATCTACTGACTGGCCATCTGTTTACTGATGAACTGCTCATGGAGGAGCCTGCCCAGGAAAAAAATGTTTAGTCATCAGCCTTATTGGCCTGGCTGGGTGGTTATATTTATGGAGCACATTTTGAGTGGCACGGCATCCTAATGTTGGGTACAAAGCTCATGAAAAAAGTTATGACCTCTAAGGGTTTTCAAGACTCAGTAATTAGAGAGCTATTTTCCGCTCATTTTTCAAACACCTCATCAATCAACCACTAATGTCGTCGACCAATAATGAACGCGTGCAGACTGTTGATTCTAGCGATCAATAAAGGAAAGATCTGCAAAGATCAAATCAATACTAATGATAGTCTTGATTTGTCGCTTCGAAAAAGGATATTGAATTTTTGGCCATCAGACCGCATCTAAATAATCCAAAAGACGTCTTAAGGTAAACAGAAGCATCAATACAAGCCCTATGTCTAATAACAAAGGCGAGATCTACACGAACGGGGTCTTATGGTTCACATAAAATGGCACATGTTTTGAAATGATTTAGTTATTGGAAGAAGCAGGATTGTTCACGAGACTGTTAATACGTTTTGTGGAGATGAGCTTAATAAGCTGTTAAAAGTTTCCGTTCAAATCCCATTTGTATTGCATTACGAAAACATGTCCATCTCAAATGAACAGATTTGTTTCGTTTGAAAAAATGAAAATTTTCACTGGAAAAAAAAAACAAACAAAAAAAACAATATTTTTAAAACCGAGCCGGTTCTAAAGTGTACCAAAAAAGTACAAGTAGGCAAAGATCAGGAAAAGGCGCAATCAGAAAAAGACTCCCACTCCAAAAACCAAGGTGGGAAAAAAACAAACTAACAATCAGGTACTTATACCATGAAAACATTTCGTAAGCCGAATGAGCAGCTATTTTCCCATTAGGTGGCCACTCAACAATCTTTATTTTGGATCAAAAATGAGAATGGATAGACACACCCTTACTTAGGTTTCCTTTCGACATATTTGTCAATAAATCAGTTGACTGTTTATTCTAGCGATCAATAACAAACTGATTATGATCAAAAAATGACCATGTTATTGTCATCCTCATATAATTGTATTTGAAAATTATGATTTGAAACGTCGACCGGCAAGGAAATAAAATTTCTCGGCTATAGGGCGCGTTTTGATAATCAGAAAGACATGTCCAAATCAAGAGCGTGGAGAAAAATGAATTATAAAAAGTTAAATCTTTCCGCATCATTCAATGGAAGGTATGGGTCATATATTGCGCAATTTTGGCTAATGAACTCTTGTCACGCACCCTTTATGGACTGGCGAGTATAGTCAGATAAATATGAGCCGCCTCGTGGGAAAACCAATAATGGACTTTTTCAGAACAGGTCCGACACTAACCGCGCTGAACAATCACTGAAGATGGCCAGAGACTGAAAATTTTAGATTTAGAAAGAAGAGAATTAATGAATTGTACTAATAGGCGCTGATCAGCTCCTGCGTCTGCGTCTGCGTCTTTGTTTTCGCATATGCAGAATGTTGGTTTTCTCACAAGGCGGCTCATATATTGTTACTTCAAAATTTTACAGACGAGAAGTCTAAATCAAAGGAACATGCCTAAACGGGGTCACAAATGACAACAGTTTTTAGAAGTTTTGTGCATTCGAATGGTATATACGTACTAATGCCAACATAAATATAGCTGAAAGGAATCTTCAAAGTTTAGATATTCTCGGTGCTTCCCTTATCTTATATTCAAAGCTAAGTTTAACCCGGATGATCCAGTCGTTTAATTACGTCCTGTCTGTCCTCCATAGACGCTTGGATCCGTCACTTAATTTTTTCTCTTCACGAGTGACGTCATCGCTATGCATTTTGGGAAGGGTATTTTCTCGAGATCACGCGTGCATCATGGGAAAAACATTTATATACAAAATATTTTAAGGATAATTATTGATTTGAAATACAAAATATAATAAACTTAACACGTTTTCCCGCTCCCTTGTTATTTTTACCTGTATTCACCATTTTTGCAATATCGGCTGGTTTCCAGCTTATAAAAATCGATATGAGAAATACAGGTAACCATTAACCCCCTTGACCTTTAGGTCAGGCTGGTTTTGATTACCTGTATTTCCGATATTGATATTCGTAAGCTGGGAGCCAGCCGATAATGCAAAATGGTGAAGTTTTTCGATACTCGTGAATTTAAAAAATCAATAAAATGTAAACAGTGCGTTGCATTATGGGTAAAATGGGGATCCCGCTCTCTGATTGGCCCTCTAAATTTTTTAAGAACGTGAAGCGGTTTTTTATAGGTAGGTGATCACGCCCTCATGGAGGCTCTGCCGATAGAGGGCGTGATAAATCGCGTTAAGCTAAGTTATAAATATCTTATATTCCTAGCAGCTAAGACTAAACATCAGGTAAAGTATACCCCTTTGAACTTTTATATAGCAGGTATGCAGGGTTATACTTATTTTTTCTTATTTTTGCTCTAAAACATAGACTGAGTGTACACGTTAGAACTCGGCTTCAGCTTAAAGTTTCAATTTTTAGAGCTAAAAACATATGTATATTGCATTGGCAAAGTTTCGTTATGAAACATCTCACCTGACTCTGTTGAAATGCGATTTCACACTGTACATAACGCATTATAATGGACTTTTTTTATCCGCGACGTTTCCTGTTGCGGCAGTCCAAAATATTTTGAAACAAAACCAAGGTCAGTGAGCGTGTTTTCCGAAAATGAAAATGTCACTTGTCCTATTAGTAGTACAGAACTGCATCACACAAAAAAATGTTGATTTGCCAATTCCGTTTTTGACTAGGTAGTTTATCTCATTCAGTCGCATTTTTCTATAATAAATCCACCCTATAATTGATCATCATCTAATTGATTGCTTCTAAGCTTATGATAATGATTTAAATCAAAATAAAGCATTGATATATTCAATTGATATGTTTTCCTTTTCTCTGGGCATGGCTATTTGCTGCACCAGTGTGCGGAAGTTAAGAACGAACTTCAATCGATAGAATTTGTTTGATGTATAAATTTTGACCCCGCATTCAAGTACAATTAAATCTTCTGACCTAAAAATATTTCATTGACAGACCTGTTTTCTCACGTAAGCAAAGCGGCTTTCGTCGCGCCTGTCTGTAATCAATTGTAACTTACTAAAGTAGTTTTCTGCTGACCGTGTGCAAATTACATTTCCAAATGACAGAAGGAAAGAATCTTAGAAAATGCAAATGTTTTCATTAATTTCCTATGAAGAGAATAAAAATGTGATTTATTGACGACTATGTCACAGGACAAGAGATTGTCATATTCCTAACGCTGTAAAAGACAAACGTCAGGCACTGTTTTGCGACCATCTGAATCCATTATGAGGACAAATGTTTACAAAATGACATTACGCTAACGTACCCATTTAATAATCAGAGTTTACTATGTTAAAGTGGGGTTTAAAGGGATATACATTGCACGGAAATGGTTTCCTGATGAAATCAGTCTGAAGTTCAATCTTGGCACGAGAACAAGCATTATAATCTCATTCGTCATTCAAGATGAGAAGTCAAGGAAATTAAATTTGATACCAGACTTTGGTAATCCAAAGGGTGCAACAAATTGGTTTATAAAATATCACAAACAAAATGATAAGATTAAGTTGTAATCAAATTTGATGAGCAGCTACGAACGGAATTAGAAAAAAAAAAAACTTGCCCAAACAATACACAGAAATAAATTTAGTCGAAAAAATATTTCCGATGTATTTCTTACAATACCTATGTCTTATAGCAAAAGTAAGAAAAATAGGTTGACCCTTATACATCCCAGTTTTTGAATACAAAATTGTTTTTGAGTGGTCATTAATTTTACGGACATGTTATCCTGATGTTTATTTGCTTTTGTCCATTTTGTTTTTATTTGGAAAGTTTCAAAAAAAAAAACAATTGGTTTGTTCTGATTTAAACACCAGTTGAACCCCGTTTAGTCAAGCAACAGACAACAAGCTCCAACCAACTAAAATGAATAGCTTCGTCCCGTAAAATGGAGGCAACACCCCACATACCACATACAATAGCCGTTTACTGGGACGTTGAGCATAATATGAATAAATCAATCAAAATTACGATAACAAGTGAATAAAAAAAATGATAAATGATAAAAATAATAATACGTAGGCTGTCCGGAAAGTTTTGAGACTGTGTCTGTATCTCAATAACTATTCAAGAGAATCAGTTGTAATTTTACACAGGAATAACTCTTAATATCATGAGTTATTGCTGAAAATTTCAGCATATTTGCCCACCGGGAACATATTGATATAATCATTTTAATACAAAGGTACAAGTAGGCAAAGATCAGGAAAAGACGCAATCAGAAAAAGATTCCCACTCCAAAAACCGAGGTGGGAAAAAACCAAAGTAACAATCAGGTACTTTATACCATAAAACATATCGTAAGCCGAATGAGCAGCTATTTTCCCAATAGGTGGCCACTCAGTTACCTTAACTTAACTAAAAATATGAAAACATACATAAGGCGCCAACAGCACAAAAAAATTAAACACCAAGACAGAAAACAAAAAGAACCACTACAGAAGTATCGACTTGGAACGATCAGTAACACAAAGTTACTGGCGTGCTTAAACCGGTTTTACAGGTACCTAACCTCACCCTCAGCTTCTGCAGTGGTTCATAACATTTAGTTAGTTATTTGGTCCTTGTGGTAGTATGTTAGTACTCTCGGAGTACTGTTAGTATGTTAGTACTCTCGGAGCACTTTGACGTCAATAACGTCGCGCACGTTATGATTTTACAAGAAAGACCTAGCTGATCGGATGCATTTCAAAGTGGCTCTCAAGGTCATCGGGCACCAACGCTTGATAGTTTCAAGTTTACTTGATTATTCTGAGGGCAACAATACAAAATATATCAGGTAAACACATTCGTTTTCATTTGGCTACCTTCAAACTCTTTTGCGCCGATTTTAAATGGTGTTTCGCTTTTTCGCACGCATCAAACGGCCTATAGCCCTTCCTCTTATCACCGATTTCCTGACAAAAACTTTTCGAAAAAGCAAAAAATTAATGATCTTGCATCGCCTGGATTTTGTTCAACCAACAGTGAGAAAATTTGATTAGATTTGTGAACTCATTACGGCAGGAACACTGTATGATAAAAAAGCGCTGCTTCATCCGATGCGGCTACGTCGAGTTTCTTACCAACATTTTGATCGACACATACACTTGTTTTAGCTTTTGCAAATTTGATAACCGTAAAAGACCATGGAATTTTGGGAACATATTGAACAAATGATGGCGTGATACCATGCAAATTGTTGTTGTATTTAAAAGCCATATGGCCAGTTTGTGGGCAATTGTTTTCTTGTCTCCAGGTTTTAGAACACACAAAATTCAAAGTGCTCCGAGAAGCGCCACATCGGTTGCCTTGGAGACCAATATCTCCAAGTGTATGTAGGTTTTGATTCCAATTTTCCCATATATTATTCAGGAAGGCCTTTCTATAAACTTATATATCTTTATTTGTATAGCATAAAATATTTTAAGACATCGGCACAGTCATAAACCTCGTAATAATAATAATAATAATAATAATAATAATAATAATAATAATATTACATGAGCATATTCAAACGCATCGTATTAGATAAACAAACAACGAGATATATTTTACAAACAATCATACAAATGTTTTTAACATTGTAACATATATTATTGAATCTTCACTATTCACATGTTCTTCCGTTTTTCTCTGAAGCTGCCATGCATACCCTTTGGCCCTTTTGTCTTTTTCTCAAGCTGATAGAGTTTAATTGAAAATCTTTTTTTTCTGATTGCGCCTTCTCCTGACATCAAGAAAACAGGTCCGTGCAATGAATACTCCCTAAAACCCCACCTTTATATAGCAAATCTGAGGTATGCAGGGGTGTACCTATTTTCTTATTTTTGCTCCAAAACATAGATTGTGGGTACTCGTTAGAACCGCCTCGTCGAGGCGGTTCTAACGTGTACCTTCAATCTGTGTTTTGAGCAAAAATAAGACAAAAATGTCAAAATGTTTCAGCTGAAAAGTTTCACTTTTGAAAGCTTAAACAATCTCTGCTTATTGCATGGGCAAGTTTTTGTAATGATATTTGCCTACTTGTACCTTTTTTAAAGCTTTGACGCCAGTGTGACAACAAACCTTTCTATTCTAAAATTATGACATATCGACGAGAAGCAGTATTTCTTTATTTCCTTTATCAACATCCATAGCCTGCCCTCATTAAGAAAACTTTTTTTTATTTATTTTTTTGGGGGGTGGGGGGTGGGGGGCTACCTTATGATAACCCGTTTAATCACCCCGTAACATGATGTGCAGAGGGTATGGGAGGACCATCCCTCAGCACATCTTACAAATAGTTTATACAGTATATAGCAGTTTTACGAAAAATTACCCATGCAATAAATAGAGACGTTTTTAGCTTTAAAAAACGAACATTTTCAGATGAAAAAAAAATCGATATTTTTTCCTTATTTTTGCTCAGAACATAAATTGTGGGTACACGTTAGAACCGCCTCGCCGTTAAACATGTGAATACATATCATCAACAACATTAGTTGATTAACTTTAAGATTGTCATGCAAATGCCCTAACAAGAAAAGACAAGCTATGAAAACAAGCCAGACGCCATTGTAATTCTATCCAGACCTCGTCATAAAACGTTTTTAAACAAATCTTGTGAAATTCTTTGATCAAATCTTTTAAAAACAATATAAGGTTTATAAATATATACACCATTTAAAACCATACATAACTTTCATAAAACGTTTTTATACAAATGTTGTGGAATGGTTTGCTCAAATCTATTAAACATATTAGTGATTTATAAATATATAGATCATTTAATATCATACACAACTTTCATCACATACTATTAGTGGGTTGATATTATCAGGTATGCTGGGTTAACCGGTATTTTTACACATGTCACGTTTTCAAGAATGTCCTCCTGAAACTGCTGAATATACCAGATGTTCTTTCAAGTTGATAAATCTTGACCTTACATTCTGGTTTATCCTTATTGCTTTTTCCATAGTCGGTGCTTCGGTTGTATGTGTCTTTCTTTTCACTGCAGGCAACGACGAGCCTTCTGTTTCGATGATTGAAAAACATCGATGTAAATTTATACTTTTCAACGCTTTTGGACAACAAACACTGCCTACTTCCATCTTTGTTATGGATGACATATATTTTATTAGTGCCGGAGTCTAAAAGCATGATATTGTTTGCTCCGTCAAGCGACAAACCGGCCGGTGTATTGATATCACTAGTACACTTCTTCAAACCATGACCTTCCCGTGTCATTATTGATACGAATGCATCTTCTTCGCTACCACCAGAATAGCATATTTCTTTACTATCTAACGCTACACATATGTATTTGGGTATTCCAGAGCTTTGGTAAGGTATTGTGCTCTGCTTTGTACCTGTGTCTGATAAAATGCAAACACCTTCACCAAGGATACACACGTAAATGTTAGATTCATGTATATTTATTCCATAGCATTGTCCTTGCACTTTCACAGTTTTATCCAGCTTGATCCCCGGCTTCACGATAACATACTGTAGCTCGCGTTTCTCAGGCATCGTTACCACAACTTGGTTCTCGTTCAATAGTGCTACGTCAAACGGAGCAGCATTACATCCAGTATCATACTTCACTGCTGTTGAGATGTCATTAATGATCTTAAGTTTATGGTTAGCGTTATCACAGAGTATGATTTCTCCATTGTCTAACATGCACATTCCAGATATAGATGGTATCGCTTTATCATCCCTGAGATAAATATCTTTAACAGTTTTGACCGAGGACAATTTAGTGTCCCAAAATGTGATGTGTCTTCCGTTAGCATCGTCAGAACTTTTAGACACATCATCTAATTCACTACTTTCCACAGAATTATCATTTTCGCCAGCGGTCGCCATTTTGTTTTATAACTCAGTTATAAACCTCAATTAGTCAGCTATCGATCCTAAAGTTTAAACAACGTTTATATAGATAATATCCTTTTGAAAGTCAGTTTTGCATGTTTTCCCGATACACTTTTTTGTGCTAAATTTTGTTCCTGGTCGGGTATTAATGTATATAATGACCATAGCTATCAGTTTATCAAATCAATAAAACCTGAACCACTCTCCCGAAACACGGACAATAAATGACAGTTTCACTCCTTTTAAGCTTGCACCTACACACATTTTTATTTTCTGCCACCTCAGTGTATTATATATTATACATAACTTGCAAGTTAAATAGAACTTGCGATTTATATTATAAATAAACATGTTTCAACACTCAAAACACTTAATGCGTAATATATGTATTTTTAGATACTTGATGTTTTAATTTGCGACACTGAATACAAATCAAAACCACTTTCTGTTTCAAATTATTTAAAAGGTGTTGAGTCATTTGTTGAACGAAAACTGCGATCAACCGTGTCTTTGTTTCACATTATTGTGCATGTTTAAAAAAATAAATCAACATTAAACTACACATAATACTCAAGATGTCTCGATACCAATTTTGTTGCATAATAACCTATAGTTTTACACAGTTTAAAAAAGATGTGGAATGTTTCTAAAAAGGCAAATATTGGTGGGGGTGCCCATGCTTTTTAAAAAGTTATCGATTTTCAAACAAAATTAGTAAAATAGACTTTTTTGTAATATTTTCAATTACATTTTTCACTGAATAGGTCTAAATATGGCGGCCCTTTAAAGTCTCCCCGTACATCATCCATAGAGCAGCTTATATTTTTCATTTGGTCTTTTGAGATCAGCGAAGGTATTCTGAAAAATCAGAACATTATTATCGGTTTTGATTCATTTTCCAACAAAGGTTTAAATATATTTGGACCCCATTTGGTGTTCTACTAGTCTTTGTCTCGACGACGCTGTTGAAAAATGTACAATTACAGTAATTCTCTTTGACTTCATGTTGCCAAACCTATAGGGCCACTGAAGATGCATAAGCAGCCGAAACCGCGGTATGGCCCATCCCCAATCTCACTGATATTTTCACTGCTTTTAAAGGATCTCTGTTTTATTTCATTATATTATAAACCATCGACGTAAGTACCGTTGTGTTTCTTTTGTAAGAAAGCATCGCGTGTGCTCATCCTTACTATGGATTCGTGTTGTGTTGGTTTTCTTTGGTTTCGTAAATATAACTCACAATCATTATGGTAAGAAAATGTGTGCAAATGGCTATATCGTTACGCTATATGGAAATTAAGACCATTGAATCTTTCTTTTAAGTGTATAACACGTACAATTTTACAATTTATATACAAAGTTGGTACATTGTGGCGTGGCTTAGTATGGTTGAATGGCTTTTAGCACGAAATAAGGTTATATTTAAGGTTATATCTAAAAGTAGATGTCACTTTACTGCCTTAAATAGTTGCATATTAGTACATAGACGTGTTCACGTAATTGATATCTGTTATATCAACGCGCCATCTAGCGCCATGGTGACGTCGTGACTTTCATCAGCCAATCCGTTTAGAATTAACAAACCTCTGACTAAGTTCTCGAACGTAGATGGCATACTTCGAAAACCTATGAAAGTTGTTCAAACACTTATACTCCGACACAATATGTCTGCCTGATTTGGAATTCCTCAGACCTGTCGTGATAGACTAGGAAGGATAACAATGAGATCAATTTTAGCGAGAGGCGGCGATATTTACAATTATCATCAATAATTACAATTAATTGCTAGTCGTTTAGACCCACCCTGTAGCAGAATAAGAAGTGAGAAATGTGCGATTAAGTTCAGCAACATACGCGAATATGTACTAGGGTTGTCCGGAAAGTTTTAAGACTGTGCCGATATCTTAAAAATATTTAATGCAAAACAAATAAAGATACATGAGTTTATAGATAAGGCCTTTCTGAATAATATCTGGGAGAATTGGAATTAAAACCTACATACACTTGGAGATATTGGTCTCCAAGGCAACTGTTGTGGCACTTCTCGGAGCACTTTGAATTTTGTGTTTTCTAAAACCTGGAGACAAGAAAACAATTACCCACATATTGGCCATATGGCTTTTAAATAAAGCAACAACTTGCATGGTATCACGCCATCATCTGTTCAATATGTTCACTAAATTCCACGGTCTTTGGACGGTTAACAACTTTGCAAAAGCTAACAAAAGTGTATGTGTCGATCAAAATGTTGGTAAGAAACTCGACGTCGCCGCAACGGATGAAGCAGCGCTTTTTGTCATACAGTGTTCCTGCCGTAAACGAGTTCACAAATCTAATCAAAATTTCTTACTGTTGGTTGAACAAAATCGAGAATGTGCAAGATCATTAATTTTTCGCTTTTTCGAAAAGTTTTTGTCAGGAAATCGGCGATAAGAGTAAGGGCTACAGGCCGTTTGATGCGTGCGAAAAGCGAAACTCCATTTAAAATCGGCGCAAAAGAGTTAGGAGGTAGTCAAATGAAAACAAATGTGGTTTCCTGATATTTGAATAATATTGTTGCCCTCAGAATAATCAAATAAACTTGATACTATCAAGCGTTGGGGCCCGATGACCTTGAGAGCAACTTTAAAATGCATCCGATCAGCCAGGTCATTCTTGTAAAATTATAACAAGCGCAACGTTATTGACGTCAAAGTGCCCCGAGAGTAGTAACATGCTCGTATTAAAATGATTATATCAATATGTTCCCGGTGAGCAAATGTGCTGAAATTTTCAGGAAGAACTCATGATATACTGTAATATTCCTGTATTAAATAACAACTGATTATCTTGAACAGTTATTGAGATATAGACACAGTCTCAAAACTTTCCGGACAGCCTACGTACTTGTTTATTCCTTGACATTACGAGTATAGCTACGATTGAGATTGATCGCACATTACCTTAATATCTTAAATGTGTACAAGTATGCATATAAATCGTGATGTCAGGCGGTATTAACAAGTTTTGGAAGCAAAAATAAGAAAAAAGGTAAACTTTTGCAAATCCCAATCTTTCTACATAAAAGTAGGGTTCAAGGGGGTAATGTTTTCCTAGACATGATTTGCCTGATTCAAAACCGGATGTCATGTCCAGGAAATTTATTACCAATGATAACACGACGTTATCGTTTCCCCCACAGAACCTTATAAAAACGTCAATGTGTGCAAATTAACAATAATTCACCGTAAACAAAATAACGCGCGTAAGGTGGCGTTTTTGTGACGACGTACATAAAATTCATGTCCGCCGAGAATGAGTCTATTGTAAAATATTTTAAAATATAAGCAATGATTTATTAGTCGTGGTAGAATCGAAATAATTTTACTTTTCGGTGAATTATCTTTGATAAACGCGTGATGTTGTCGGGCAGATGCGATATTTAATTCACTCCGGCTGCGCCGTCGTGAATTAATACATTGCAATCTGCCCTCCAACATCCCGCGTTAATCACGATAATTCACCGTTAAGACAAAATATTTCTTAATTACATCTCACTTACATACAGTAAATAAAAACAAAACTAAGATTCTCTAAGAGCAATTAACATATTTATGAGAATGGGAATGGGCCAAACCATGGTTTCGGCTACTTAAGCCTCTTCAGTGACCCTTTAGATATGGCAACATGGAGCCAAAAAGAATAACTGTAATTTTGCAACTTTCAACAGAGTAATCAATACAAAGACTAGTATTATCCAAATTGGACCAAATATATTAAATCTTCGTTAGAAAATGAATCTAAACCGATAATAATTTTCTGATTTCTTAGAATATCCTCGCTGATCTCAAAGGAACAAACAGAAAATATAATCTGCACTATGGATGGTGTACGGGGAGACCGTTTTAGGGCAGCCACACGGCACAGCACCAGCTGAAGTAATAGCAAATAAAATTAAAACTGAGATCCTTAAAGAGCAGTGAACAGAATATATTAATGAGAAACGGCGTGGACCATACCACGGTCTCGGCTACTTAAGCCTGTTCAGTGACCCTTTATATATGGCAACATGGAGCCCAAATGAATTATTGTAACTTTGCAACTTCAACAGAGTAGTCAATACAAAGACTAGTTTCATCGAAATTGGACCAAATATAGTAAATCTTGGTCACAAAATGTATCTAAACCGATAATAAAACTGGGGCGTACAGGGGTATACATTTTTTTTCGAAAACCTCTTCGCCGAGGCGGTTCAAACGTGTACCCACAATCGAGGTTTTGAGAAAAATAAGAAACATATATAAACATATAATTTGAAAATGTCCAATTTTTGAAGCGGAAAAAAAACCTCTGTATATTGCATGGACATGTTTTCGTAATATCAAACAATCATGATTTCCTGATGTTGTTCACAAAACTCGATTTCGAAATCCTGAGTATGAATTCAAGCCAAATGAAACTCTCATTATTACCATGAAACAAGAAAAAATCGTCATCGAATATAAAATGCCCAATATAGCCAAACCAGACGTTTAAGTCTGATTGCGAACAACTCATGCATATCTTGGTAGACAAGGCGATAGACAAGGCGGGAGGATAACAATAGAATCAAATAGTGAGGGGCGTCTATATTGACAAGTATCATCAAAATACTTAAATGATAGTCGTTTAGAACCGCACAGTAGCAGAATTGGAAGTGTGAAATGTGCGTCATGTTAAACGAAGAACTAACAAAATGTATTAAGTTATCATATAATTATTTGGCATTGCATGTGTTCCATGCGTACAGTGGATGCAAGTTTTCATGCGTATCATTAAGCATATTAACATGTATATTCTGCACACATGCTCTGAGTCTTGCTTTGTGCAAAAAGTTTACTTCATCGTTAGTTTTGATATGAGGGCGTTTCATTGTGTCAAACAGATACACACTTGGGAACTTTAACCCATATTTGACAAATGTACTTTACCATTGTTATTATTTGGATGAGTCCACTTTCATTTTCAGGGACATAGGAGTGATTTTGAATTTTTAACACATTTTGGGATGAAATTCCTTTAAGCAAACAAAATAGCCCCAGTTGGTACGCCGCGTTATGCGGCGTCACGTCTGGGGCTATTCTGTTTGCCTTTGTCCCACATAAAGGACGCCAGGCTTATTTGAGTTAACTAAAACAAAGTTTACAACTAGCTAGCACATTTATGAAACATGAAAGAAGTAGAAGCGATCGCAACAATCTCTACTCCAAGACATACAAGACTCCATAATTAGAGAGTTATTTTCCGCTTATTTTTCAAACGCCTCATCAATCAACCACTAATCCTAACGTCCAATTATGAGCGCGTGTAGACTGTTGATTCTTGCGATCAATAAAGAAACGAGAGGCAAAGATCAATTGAAAGTTTTATTAATATAAGATGAACGTCCTGATTTGTCGCTCGAAAAAAGAAAATTGAATTGTTCGGCTATTGGACCGCATCTGAATAATCCGAAAGACATCTCCAAAAGAACTGCAGCGTCAAGACATAACCGGTGTCTTATGAACACACAAAATGGAACATGATTTGACATCAGAAAAACATGTCCGTGAAATGTATATCCCATTAAAACCAACATTCATATAGAAAAATGGGGTTTGCAGAGTATACCTATTTGTCTTTTTTTTCTTATTTTTGATCAAAACATAGCTTGTGGGTACAGGTTAGAACCGGCTTGTACCCACAATCTATGTTTTGAGCAAAAATAAGAAAAATATCTAAAACTTTCTACTGAACAATTTGTATTGTCTACAACTCAGAAAAATCTGTATATTGCATGGACAAGTTTTAATAATGACAGTGTATTTGCTTCTGAAGTTGATATATAGTTAACAAATTGATGGTTTAGCGACAGCGTCAAGCTAACGAAGTTTTGAACAACTGGGTCCAGATCAACTTATATGTTGTATACCGTTTTGAACACGGCGCAAATGAGATTGCAAAAGGACAGATTGAGTGCAAATGCAAATATTTTCATTAGTTTCCAAGTGTAAAAACTATAAAAAAATGATATTTATTGAAGAATATGTCACACGGTAAAAGTCTGGCAGGATCATAACTCTACATCAGGAACATATTTCCGTGCAATGATTACCCATTTAAACTCCATTTTATATAGTTACACTGGGGTATGCAGGGGTACACCTATTTTTCTTATGTTTGCTCCAAAACATAGATCGTGGGTACATGTTAGAACCACCTCGCTGAGGCGGTTCTAACGAGTGCCCACGATGTATGCTTTGAGCAAAAATTAGAAAAGCATACCTAAAAATGTCTGCTGAAAATTTTCATTTTTTACAACTTTAAAGATCTATGTATATTGCATGGGCATATTTTCGTAATGGTAAAACAAGAATTCCAGACTGTTTGCTAATCATTTTATTTGTTTCTACAACAGAAATCGAGCAAATTAATTTTCTTTCAGACATAGATAATCCGTAGGGGGCCTCTAATTAGTTTATAAAATTTCATCCACAACTTGATTAGATTAAATTGTAATCAGATATCATTAGCCTTGTCACAATAAAGCTGCTTGTTATTGTTGTTTCTTATTCATTACCAAAACACAGCCATGCAATATGCAGAAAATGTTTTGGTTGTAAAAATAAAAAATTTCACCAGGAAAATTTTGATACTGATTTTCTTATTATTGCTCCAAATATAGCATTGGGTAAACGTTAGAACCACTTCGCCGAGGCGGTTTAATCGAGTATCCACAATCTATGTTTTGAAAAAAAAAATAAGAAAAATAGATAAACCTTTGCAAATCCCAGGTTGTCTACATAAAAACTATGGTTCAAGGGTGGTATACTTTTTATGGACATGTTTTGCCTGAAGTAATTCAGATCCGGATATCATGTCCGTTAAATGTATAGCCCATCACATCTCACTTTTATACAGTAAAACTGGGGTATACAGGGTATACATTTTTTATCCAAAACATAGATTGTAGGTACTTGTTTAAACCTCCTCGCCGAGGCGGTTCTAACGTGTACCCACAATCGAGGTTTTGAGCAAAATAAGAAAATATATAACCAGATAATTTGACAGTTTTTGCAGCGGAAAAAAAAATCTCTGTATAGTGCATGGACATGTTTTCGTCAGGATTATCTGATTTTTTTCACAAATCTTATTTTTAAAATCCTGAGTATGAATTCAAGCAAAATGAAATTTCCAATATAAAATGTTCAATACAACCAAAACATTGGCGTTTAAGTCTGATTGCTAACAAGTCAGACATATCTTGATAGACAAGGCGGGAGGATAACAATAGAATCAATTAGTGAGGGGCGTCTATATTGACAAGTATCATCAAAACACTTAAATGATAGTCGTTTTAGAACCGCACAGTAGCAGAATTGGAAGTGTGAAATGTGTGTGATGTTAAACGAAGAACTTACAAAATGTATAAAATTCATATAATTATTTGCATTGCATGTGTTCCATGCGTACAGTGGATGCAAGTTTTCATGCGTATCATTAAGCATATTTACATTTATAATGCAACAACCCTACATATCGGCCTAATAAAGGTGGGTTCATAAATAGGAGCTTTATTTAGCTACTGACCGAATAAAGGCCATCTCTACTGACTAAATAAAGACCGCGTTGCAATTTTGTTTAACGCACCATAAAGGAGCGCGCCAGTGACGTCAAATTTAGTCACGTTTTGTGACGTCAGTCTCCGCCATTGTTATGCAACGTTACGTAGATGAAACAATGGACAAGAAAAAATCAAATCATCAAGAAAATCTACAGATATGGTGGCGAATTTTGAGGACTCGTTCTGCGGAATGATTGCTGAGCTGTTGACTAAATAAACAAAATGGCGGAAAGCAAATCTCCTCACATCAGGTGAGTTTTTCGCGAAATTGGTCGGCTTTTCGTTGCATTATAAAGTGAATAACTACCCCGTGACCAAAAATAAACCGATTTATCAGGCTCGGACCGTAAGCAGATGAAAGGGCTCGCTGAAAGCTCGCCCTTTCATCTGCTTACTTATCCTCACCTGATAAATCGGTTTATTTTTGGTCACGGGGTAGTTATTTACTATGTATATTCTGCACACATGCTCTGAGTCTTGCTTTGTGCAAAAAGTTTACTTCATCGTTAGTTTTGATATGAGGGCGTTTCATTGTGTCAAACAGATACACACTTGGGAACTTTAACCCATATTTGACATATGTACTTTACCAATGTTATTATTTGGATGAGTCCACTTTCATTTTCAGGGACATAGGAGTGATTTTGAATTTTTAACACATTTTGGGATGAAATTCCTTTAAGCAAACAAAATAGCCCCAGTTGGTACGCCGCGTTATGCGGCGTCACGTCTGGGGCTATTCTGTTTGCCTTTGTCCCACATAAAGGACGCCAGGCTTATTTGAGTTAACTAAAACAAAGTTTACAACTAGCTAGCACATTTATGAAACATGAATGAAGTAGAAGCGATCGCAACAATCTCTACTCCAAGACATACAAGACTCCATAATTAGAGAGTTATTTTCCGCTTATTTTTCAAACGCCTCATCAATCAACCACTAATCCTAACGTCCAATTATGAGCGCGTGCAGACTGTTGATTCTTGCGATCAATGAAGAAACGAGAGGCAAAGATCAATTGAAAGTTTTATTAATATAAGATGAACGTCCTGATTTGTCGCTCGAAAAAAGAAAATTGAATTGTTCGGCTATTGGACCGCATCTGAAAAATCCGAAAGATATCTCCAAAAGAACTGCAGCGTCAAGACATAACCGGTGTCTTATGAACACACAAAATGGAACATGATTTGACATCAGAAAAACATGTCCGTGAAATGTATATCCCATTAAAACCAACATTCATATAGAAAAATGGGGTTTGCAGGGTATACCTATTTGTCTTTTTTTTCTTAATCAAATCTTTGATCAAAAACATAGCTTGTGGGTACAGGTTAGAACCGGCTTGTACCCACAATCTATGTTTTGAGCAAAAATAAGAAAAATATCTAAAACTTCCTACTGAACAATTTGTATTGTCTACAACTCAGAAAAATCTGTATATTGCATGGACAAGTTTTAATAATGACAGTGTATTTGCTTCTGAAGTTGATATATAGTTAACAAATTGATGGTTTAGTGACAGTGTCAAGCTAACGAAGTTTTGAACAACTGGGTCCAGATCAACTTATATGTTGTATTTGGTTTTGAACACGGCGCAAATGAGATTGCAAAAGGACAGATTGAGTGCAAATGCAAATATTTTCATTAGTTTCCAAGTGTAAAAACTATAAAAAAATGAGATTTATTGAAGAATATGTCACACGGTAAAAGTCTGGCAGGATCATAACTCTACATCAGGAACATATTTCCGTGCAATGATTACCCATTTAAACTCAATTTTATATAGTTACACTGGGGTATGCAGGAGTACACCTATTTTTCTTATGTTTGCTCCAAAACATAGATCGTGGGTACATGTTAGAACGACCTCGCTGAGGCGGTTCTAACGAGTGCCCACGATGTATGCTTTGAGCAAAAATTAGAAAAGCATACCTAAAAATGTCTGCTGAAAATTTTCATTTTTTACAACTTTAAAGATCTATGTATATTGCATGGGCATATTTTCGTAATGGTAAAACAAGAATTCCAGACTGTTTGCTAATCATTTTATTTGTTTCTACAACAGAAATCGAGCAAATTAATTTTCTTCCAGACATAGATAATCCGTAGGGAGCCTCTAATTAGTTTATAAAATTTCATCCACAACTTGATTAGATTAAGTTGTAATCAGATATCATAAGCCTTGTCACAATAAAGCTGCTTGTTATTGTTGTTTCTTATTCATTACCAAAACACGCCCATGCAATATGCAGAAAATGTTTTGGTTGTAAAAATAAAAAAAAATCACCAGGAAAATTTTGATACTGATTTTCTTATTTTTGCTCCAAATATAGCATTGGGTAAACGTTAGAACCACTTCGCCGAGGCGGTTTAATCGAGTATCCACAATCTATGTTTTGAAAAAAAAAAATAAGAAAAATAGATAAACCTTTGCAAATCCCAGGTTGTCTACATAAAAACTATGGTTCAAGGGTGGTATACTTTTTATGGACATGTTTTGCCTGAAGTAATTCAGATCCGGATATCATGTCCGTTAAATGTATAGCCCATCACATCTCACTTTTATACAGTAAAACTGGGGTGTACCGGGTATACATTTTTTATTCAAAACATAGATTGTGGGTACTCGTTTAAACCTCCACGCCGAGGCGGTTTTAACATGTAGCCACAATCGAGGTTTTGGGCAAAATAAGAAAATATATAAACAGATAATTTGAAAGTTTTTGCAGCGGAAAAAAATTTCTGTATAGTGCATGGACACGTTTTCGTCATGATTATCTGATTTTTTTCACAAATCTTTTTTTTTTTTTTTAAATCCTGAGTATGAATTCAAGCAAAATGAAATTTCCAATATGTCCAGTATAACCAAAACATTGGCGTTTAAGTCAGATTGCGAACAAGTCAGACATATCGTGATAGACAAGGCGGGAGGATAACAATAGAATCAATTAGTGAGGGGCGTCTATATTGACAAGTATCATCAAAACACTTAAATGATAGTCGTTTTAGAACCGCACAGTAGCAGAATTGGAAGTGTGAAATGTGCGTCATGTTAAACGAAGAACTTACAAAATGTATAAAGTTATCACATAATATTTGGCATTGCATGTGTTCCATGCGTATAGTGGATGCAAGTTTTCATGCGTATCATTAAGCATGTGTACATGTATATTCTGCACACATGCTCTGAGTCTTGCTTTGTGCAAAGTAGGTTTAAGAAACGTATTCGATCTTATTTGTAACACAGTCCTATTTTTTAACCCATCAATGTAGTTTTTAAAGGTGGTACTTTGGTTCTTTTTCGTCCTGTTCGTGATCTGCTGCTTACCTTTTTAGTTTCCAAAAGCTTTCAGAACGCCACGAAAAGCAAATTGTTTTTTTATTACTAACTCTGTGATTCAATAACAAAAAAAAAAAAAAAAAAAAAAAAAAAAAAACGCATGAAAAAAGTTATGATCGAAAGACTCTACTCTAAGGCCTTTCAAGACTCAATAATTAGAGAGCTTTGTTCCGCTCATTTTTCAAACACCTCATCAATCAACCATTAATGCCAGCGACCAATAATGAGCGCGTGCAGACTGTTGATTCTAGCGATCAATAAAGGAAAGATAAGCGAAGATCAAATCAATATAAATGCTAGTCTTGATTTGTCGCTTCGGAAAAGGAAATTTGATTTTCGGCCATCAGGCCGCATCTAAATAATCCGAAAGACGTCTTAAAATCAACAGAAACTGTGTCCAATTAATAAGGCGAGTTCTACATGAACATGGTCTTATGGTTCACACAAAATGCCACATGAATTATTATGAGTTAGTTACACTGTATTGGAAGTAGCGGACTTGTTCACGGGATTGTTAATACTTTTGAGATGAACTCAATAAGCTGTTAAAGTTTCCGGTCAAGTCCCGTTTGGGTTGTACTACCAGACCTTGCCCATGTGCAATATACAAATTTTGTTTTGGTTGTAAAAATACAATTTTTCACTGGACAAATATCCATATTTTAAATATATATGTGCTCAAAACGTAGATTTTGGAAACCTATTAGATCCGCCTTGTCGAAGTGGTTCTAACGAATACCCACAGTCTTTTTGTTGGATCAAAAATAAGACAAAAAGTACACCCCTGCATATCCCGGTATAAATGTTGGGTTTAAGGGGGTATTCATTGCAAGGACATGTTTTCCTGATGTAATGAGCTTATCGAATACTACTGTGTACCTGAACTTCGTAATTGGTCTTCTTAACGCTATAAACTTGTCTCGAAGGAGATTATCAAATGACAAAAAGACAACATTTAAGAATATGCACACTTTTTCAGTAATTTTCTATGAACTGTATAAATGTGATGTCCTGCAGAATAGTATAGTTTAGTTAAATGTTTTATTAGAGCGTCACATATCAAATAAATACAACATATACACATTTTAATAAGGTACAACATATTTGATATCCAGTCTATATAGACTGATGAGACTCTATGAAATGTTTTAAAACAGGAAACATGCATCACAGATTTTTAAAATGTACATCAGATAAAACCTAAGAAGGAACAAGTAGGCAAAGATCAGGAAAAGGCGCAATCAGAAAAAGATTCCCACTCCAAAAACCGAGGTGGGAAAAAACCAAACTAACAATCAGGTACTTATATCATGAAACATATCGTAATCCGAATGAGCAGCTATTTTCCCAATAGGTGGCAACTCAGTTACCTTAACTTAACTAATAATATGAAAACATACATAAGGCGCCAACAGCACAAAAATTTTTTTACACACAAAGACATAAAACAAACAGAACCACCACAGAAGTATCGACTTGGAACGATCAGTAACACAAAGTTACTGGCGGGCTTAAACCGGTTTTACATGGCCATAACCTCACCCTCAGCTTCTGCAGTGGTTCATAACATTTAGTTAGTTATTCGGTCCTCGTGGTGAATCTCTAACTAGTCAATGAATCATCAAGAACAAACAAATAAATCATGATAAACATCCTGATGAATCAAAAACCAGGACTCACAGACTGAGTAAGCTGCCCGACGATGGAGATCCCTGGGCGCCGAATAACCTACTAACTCCGGAGCAAAAGAAAAACACCAGTTGGACCCCGGCGGGCCAAGCAACAGACAAGAAGCTCCGGCCCCAACCAACTAAAATGAATAGCTTTATGTCGGGGCCATCATAGAGTCTGACGCCCGACCCACCGGCGTGCAATTAAAGAAGGCAGCATAGTTATCAACCATGATTGGGTTAAAAACTAAGCATGCAGACTGTCGCATAACATTCAAGTTATAACCTATACGTCTGTAACGTGTTATGATTTTTCTGAACTGAAAAGAAAAATCATTAATTCCTTTAAGTTTCTTAAATTTGTAAACCAAGTCACCATAAAATTCAGGTTCCGAAAGGCCCTCACTTAAAAGCGTCTTTAACCCAACATTATATTTGGAAATCAATTCATAGTGTCTACGATAAAATTTAGAAAATGTTTTTCGAAGTTTATGATACCGATAGCCCTGTTGGAGAAGTTTTGCCGTTAAACATTTATTTCGAGCGTTGAAGTCTGTAACATGATTGCAGACTCTAGCAAACCTAATAAGTTGCGAAATGTATACACCATAAGAAGCACGACGAGGAACGTCACCATCCAAAAAAGGAAAATTTACTATATCAAAATCAAAGTCATCGCGCTTATCATAAATTTTAGAAGAAACAAATCCATTTGCAACAGAAAGATGTAGATCTAAAAAGGGGGCTTCAGTATCTGTGATATTGGCTTTGTTCAACTGAAGTTCAGGTGGATAAATTTGATTGACCATACCTTCAAAATAAGGGTTGTCAATGTTCAAAAGGTCATCGAGGTACCTAGATGTGGAATTAAAAGCCTCGATAACATCAGCTTGATTATCATGGTTAAGAGAATCCATGAAATCTCTTTCGTAGCAGTATAAAAATAAATCAGCTACGAGAGGTGCGCAATTTGTACCCATCGGAATTCCAACAATTTGTCTGTATAACTTGGTCCCAAATCTAATATAAATATTATCAAGGAGATAGGATAAGGCGTCGCATACATTCTGACATGACCAAAGTGTATACCGACTTTGGTCAGAGGAAGTGAAAAAAGCCTTTCTGTCATTACATGCCAAATAAAGTGAACCATAGTTTTTAATGCCCTTTTGAAGGTCCACTCTATCAAATCCAGAAGTTTTTCTTTTATTAGATTATGTGGTAATGTTGTATACAGAGTAGAAAAATCATATCTGGACAAGCTTGTCGCACGGAACCCTCTACACTTCAATTTACTGAGCACCTCACCAGAATTTTTAATTGACCAAAACTAATTTTTATTTGAAGTTTCATACACTGTCTCACAGTATCTTATAACATGAGATTTGATAGCAGTAAGACAGGAAGTTAATAATTTAGAAAGTTCAGTGGTAGTACAAGAGCTAGAATTTGCAATAAATCTAGCTTTGTATGGTCTTTTGTGAAGCTTAGGTAACCAATACATCGTAGGAAGTTTTTCTTGGCCTTCATTGACACAAACAGAAAACTTAATAGGTAAATCGTTTAAGTGGGCATTAACTGACAAAATTAACAAAATTGCAGCATATGAAGTATAGGAAGCATTCATACACAATAAACTGAGAAAAGGCATACAGAAAGACATCATATGTCAATTCACATGTAGAATATGTCAAACACAAAAGCCTCTCATGTTCATAACACGGTAAAAAGACAAATTCCAGGCACTGTTAGATAATCATTTTACCTGTTTCTACAACAAAAATCGAGGAAATTAATAATTGTTTTTCAGACATAGATAATCCGTAGGGAGCATCTAATTAGTTTATAAAATTTCATTACGAAAACATGCCCATTCAATATATGGAGATTTTTTAAGTTGGAAAAATTAAATATTTTCAGTAGAAAACTTGATATTTTTCTTATTTTGCTCAAAACATAGATTGTGGGTACACGTTAGAACCGCCTCGCCGAGGCGGTTCTAACGAGTACCCACAATCTATGTTTTGGAGCAAAAATAAGAAAAAAAGGTATACCCCTGCATACCCCAGTTTTGCTATATAAAAGTGGGGTTTAAGGGGGTATACATTGCACGGACTTGTTTTCATGATGTCACCAGCAACATCAAACTTTTATATTCTTTTCGTTAAATCAAGTTGTAATAAGATATTATGAGCCTCCTGTTTTTATAGCAGTATCTCATGATATAAAGGTTATGCCAATGTTAAAATAGTTAAGAGTTCCTGCTGTTGTTCCCATATGTTGATTTCAAACTCCTGAGTGTGAGTTTATACCAAATACATTCCACAACATTGCCACTGAACCAGAAAAAAATCGCATTCCAATATAAAAATTCCGATATGGCCGAAACATTTGCGTAAACATCTGATAGCGAATTGATCAGACATAACTTGATAGACAAGGCGGGAGGATAACAATAGAATCAATTAGTGAGGGACGTCTATATGGACAAGTATCATCAAGATATTAAGTGATAGTCGTTTAGGGCCAAACAGCAGCGGAAATGGAACTTTGAAATTAGAAGTCAGGTCACGTAGAAGACAGAAAAAGCAAACATAATAATAATAATAAAAATAATAATAATAATATTAAAAAATGATAAATAAAATAATAAAAAAACACGATATAATTACTTGACACACTGTAGCAAAATAGATTGCTTGCGTAAAATCGTTCATGATATACCTTCTTTTCTGGACATACGATCTAAGTGTAAACTGTATATGAATGGTGAACATCATTTAGCAATCAATCACTAATGCTAACAACCAATAATGATCGTGTGCTGACTGATCAAAAATGACCATGTCAATGTAGTCTTCGTAATTTTAGATGAAAGTCTTGATTTGAAACGTCGACCCGGCAAATGAAAATAAATTTCTCGGCTGTGGGGCGCGTTTTGATAATCAGAAAGACGTGTCCAAATGAAGGGCATCGTAAGAAATAAATTATAAAAAAGTTGAATACTTTCGCATCATTTAAAGGGAGGTATTATGGGTCATTTTGCGCAATGTCGGCTAATGATCCCTTTGACAGGTACCCTTATAAACTGGCGAGTATAGTGAGATAAATATGCTGTAACTTCAAAACAAGAAGTATAAATCAAAGACGCATTCCTAAACGGGGTCAATTAATGAAAATGGTGTTTAAAAGATTTGTGTTTTGAAAAGGTACAAGTAGGCAAAGATCAGGAAGAGGCGCAATCAGAAAAAGATTCCCACTCCAAAAACCGAGGTGGGAAAAAACCAAACCAGCAATCAGGTACTTATACCATGAAAACATTTCGTAAGCCGAATGAGCAGCTTTTTTCCCAATAGGTGGCCACTCAGTTACCTTAACTTAGCTAAAAATATGAAAACATACATAAGGCGCCAACAGCACAAAAATATTTTAAACACCAAGACATAAAACAAAAAGAACCACCACAGAAGTATCGACTTGGAACGATCAGTAACACAAAGTTACTGGCGGGTTTAAATCGATTTTACATGGCCCTAACCTCACCCTCAGCTTCTGCAGTGGTTCATAACATTTAGTTAGTTCTTCGGTCCTTGTGGTGTTATGTCCCATTGCACCACTCATTCATTCGAGATTATCTATGATGCGTAGCTTCTATAAATAGCACAGCTATTCGATACAATGTATCACATATGTACAATCTCTGACATACTGCGTCAGGGAGTCGACTCTTTGGCTCAGTGGTTAGAGCATTGGATTTCTACCCCGGCGGTCCGGGTTCGAATCCCATCTGGGACGTGGGATTTTTTGCAAGCTATGCATCATCTCTTAGTTACGAATTTTCATATTCGTAAGATGGGGGCTCGTCCGGGATGGACCATATGAGTCATTTAGTCATTATAATGACATTCTCGTAATCATAAATGATTACTTCCTCGAAATGGGGGTGTGTAATGTCCCATTGCACCACTCATTCATTCGAGATTATCTATGATGCGTAGCTTCTATAAATAGCACAGCTATTCGATACAATGTATCACATATGTACAATCTCTGACATACTGCGTCAGGGAGTCGACTCTTTGGCTCAGTGGTTAGAGCATTGGATTTCTACCCCGGCGGTCCGGGTTCGAATCCCATCTGGGACGTGGGATTTTTTCAAGCTATGCATCATCTCTTAGTTACGAATTTTCATATTCGTAAGAGTGGTGAATCTCTAAATAGTCAATGAATCATCAAGAACAAACAAATAAATCAAGATAAACATCCTGATGAATCAAACACCAGGACTCAAAAACAATATTTTGTTATATTTAATATATATTTTGTTAAAGACAAAAACCGGTCTTTGAAGATATATATTGCCAATGTCAACACAAATATCGCTGAAAAGTTTAAATATAATTTAGCTTTCAATTGAAGATAAGAGAAATACAGAGAATATCTTAATGTTGCAGATTCCTAGTAGCTTAATGTGTGATATAATGCTCAGTTGAGCATATACTTTGTAAGCAACATCTCAGCTGACACTGTTACGCATTAACTAAGTATAGTAGTTTTCTGCGAACTGTGTGCAAATTATATTTCCAAATGACACAAGAAAGAATCTGGGAAAATGCAAATGTTTTCATTAATTTCCTATGAAGAGAATAAAATGTGATTTATTGACTAATATGTCATATTCATAACGCTGTTAAAGACAAACTCCAGACACTGTTTTTCGATCATCTGAATCCATAATGAGGAAAAGTGTTTACATAATGGCTTTAGGAAAACATGCCCAGGTAATAATTACATTTTAAGTTGTAAAGATTAAAAAAAAAAAAAAAAAAAAAAAAAAAAAAAAAAAAACAGTAGAAAATGATTGATTTTTGTCTTATTTTTGCTCAAAACATAGATTGTGGGTAGACGTTAGAACTGCCTTGACGAGGTTCGAACGAGTACCCCCTACAATCTATGTTTTGGTTGAAAATTAGCATACACAAGACTTAGTTTTACTATACAAAAGGGGGTTTAAGGGGATATTCATTGCACGGACATGTTTTCCTGATGATGTGATGACAAATTGGATATTTTTTTTTGCCAGCAGGATAAACCTTCAAATGTTGTTGTACCATACCTGGCATATAGCATTACGCACTCTTTGATGAAAAATATAAGAATCTTACATGTGTGTCAGGTATGGATAGACAAATCTGTCCCGAGGGTCACATTTTGGCATCACGAGGCTCGCCGAGTGATGCCAAATTGTGACCCGAGGGACAGATTTGTCTATTCATACCTGACACGAATGATGGATTCTTTTTCTTGCACGCCTTAATGCGGTGAAACTTGATTTTCATACTATTTACCTAGAAAAAACGCTACAATCGCGACGTCCGCCATTTTGAATTAAAACCTTTTGACGTCATTGTGACGTGTGCGCTTAGCGACGAAATAACGTGACGTCGTAAACAACCAATGTTAAACAAAAAACACTTGAACGCAGTGTGCGACCGGGGTGATATAACAAGGGTGGGATAAGAATTTCTCACATGGGGTAAAACGTAGGATTTCTCTATCTGGTGTGCAAGAAATAAAAATAATATTTTAGGACAATAGATTTCTCAAACATGCGTCGCATTAACATTAATTGATGATATACATGTTTGCTGAGCATAAAAAATCAGTCTGAAGTTCAATCTTGGCACGAGAACAAGCGTTATGATCTCATTTGCCGTCTTCTCTCATTCAAGATGAGAAGTCAAGGAAATTAAATTTGATATCAGACTTGGGTAATCCAAAGGATGCAACAAATTAGTTTTCAAAATATCAAAAACAAAATGATAGAAGCATTACGCAAACTTTGATGAAGAAAAAAAAAAAAAAAAAAAAAAAAAAAAAAAAAAAAAAAAAAACTTAGGACAGTAGATTTCTTATACAGGCGTTCCGTTAACGTTAATTGATGACAGAAATGTTTCCTGAGCATAAAAAATCAGTCTGAAGTTCAATCTTGGCACGAGGACAAGCGTTATAATCTCATTTGCCGTCTTCTCTCATTTAAGATGAGAAGACAAGGAAATTAAATTTGATATCAGACTTGGGTAATCCAAAGGGTGCAATAAATTAGTTTATAAATTATCACAAACAAAATGATAAGATTAAGTTGTAATCAAATTTGATGAGCAGCGACGAACGGAATTAGAAAAAAAAATAACAAAAATAAAAAAAGCAATACACATAAATAAATTCAGTCGAAAAAATATATCCGATGTATTTGCTTACAACAAGGTACCCAAATCCTATGTCTTATAGCAAAAGTAAGAAAAATTGGTTGACCCTTATACATCCCAGTTTTACAATACAAATGTGGTTTTAAGGGGTCATTGATTTTACGGACATGTTATCCTGATGCTTATTTATTTTTGTCCATTTTTTTATTTAGAAAGAAACTTTCAAACAAACAATTGGTTTGTTCTTATTTAAACACCAGTTGAAATCCGTTTGGTCAAGCAACAGACAAAAAGCCCCAACCAACTAAAATGAATAGCTTTAAGTCCCATAAAATGGCGGCAACACCCCACATAACATAGCTGTTGACTTGGTTGTTAAGCATGATATCAATTAATCAATCAAAATTACGATCACAAGTTAATTTTAAAAAAATTATAGATAAATAAATAAATAAATAAATAAATAAATAAATAAATAAATAAATAAATAAATACTAATAATAATAAAAATAATAATAATAATAATAATAATAATAATAATAATAACACTTGGACATATTCAAACCCATCGTATCAGATAAACAACGAGGTATATTTTACAAACAATCATACAAATGATTAAACATTGTAACATATATTATTGAATCTTTACTATTCTCATGTTCTTCCGTTTTTCTCTGAAGCTGCCAAGCATACTCTTTCGACTCTTTGCCTGTTTTTCAAGCTTATAGAGTTTAAGCGTTGACGCCAATGTGACAACAAGCTTTTATATTCTAATATTATGACATATCGACCAGAAGCAATATTTCTTTATTCCCTTTGTCAACATCCATGGCCTGCCCTCATTACGAAAACTTACCCATGCAATAAACAGAGACGTTTTTAGCTTTAAAAATTGAAAAATTTCAAATAAAAAAAGCGATATTTTTTTATTTTTGCTCAGAACATAAATTGTAGGTACACATTAGAATCGCCTCGCCGATAAAACGTTTATACATGTGAACATGTGTATACATATCATCATCAACATTAATTGATTAACTTTAAGATTTTCTTGTCAATGCCCTAACAAGAAAAAACAAACTATGAAAACAAGGCAGACGCCGTTGTAATCCTATCTATTAAAAACATTAGTGGTTTATAAACATATAGATCATTTAAAACCATACACAACTTTCATAAAATATTTTTATACAAATGTTGTGAAATTGTTTGCTCAAATCTTTTTAACATATTAGTGGTTTATAAATATATAAATTATTTCAAACCATACACAACTTTCATAAAAGTTTCAATACAAATGTCTTGAAATTGTTTCATCAAATCAATTTAAAACGTTAGTGGTTTATAAATGTATCGATCATTGAATACCATACACAACTTTCATTTCAGCTGATTATTTTGATATATACTTTAATAACGTTTGTCCTGTCATTCAATAATATTAATGGGTTGATATTATCAGATATGCTGGATTACCCTGTACTTCTGCACATGTCATGTTGTAAAGAACTTCCTCCTGAAACTGCTGAATATACCAGATGTTCTTTCAAGTTGATAAATCTTGATCTTACATTCAAGTTTATCCTTATTGCGTTTTCCATAGTGGGTGCTTCGGCCGTATTTGTCTTTCTTTTCACTGCAGGCAACGACGATCTTTCTGTTTCCAAGGTTGAAAAACATCGATGTGAAATTATACTTTTTCAACGCTTTTGGACAACAAACACTGTCTACTACCATCCTTGTTATGGGTGACATATATTTTATTAATTCCGGAGTCTAAAAGCATGATATTGTTTTCTCCGTCAAGCGACACACCGGCCGGTGTATTGATATCACTGGTATACTTCTTCAAACCATGACCTTCCCGTGTCATTATTGATACAAATGCATCTTTTTCACTACCACCAGAATAGCATATTTCTTTACTATCTAACGATACGCATATGTATTTGGGTATTCCTGTGCTTTTGTAAGGTATTGTGCGCTGCTTTGTACCTGTGTCTGATTAAATGCAAACACCTTTACCAAGGATACAAACGTAAATGATAGATTCCTGTATATTAATTCCATAGCATTGTCCTGGCATTTTCACAGTTTTATCCAGCTTAACTCCCGGCTTCACGACAATATATTGTAGCTCGCATTTGTCAGGCATTGTTGCCACAACTTGGCTGTCGTTCAATAGTGCTACGTCAAAAGGAGCAGCATTACATCCAATATCATACTTCACTGCTGTTGATATGTCATTTACGATCTTAATCTTATGGTTAGCGTTGTCACAGAGTATGATTTCTCCATTGTCTAGCATGCAAACTCCAGTTATAGATGGTACCGCTTTATCATCCCTGAGATAAATATCTTTAACAGTTTTGACCAATGACAATTGAGTGTCCCAAAATGTGATGTGTCTTCCGTTTGCATCGTCAGAACTTTTAGACACATCATCTAATGTACTACTTTCCACAGAAACATAATTGTCGCCAGCGGTCGCCATTTTGTTTTACTCTGTTATAAGCCTCAGTTAGTCTGGCTGTATATTTTACCTTCGGCTTAAGTTTAAACTACGCGTATATAGATAATATCCTTTTAAAATCAGTTTCGCATGTTTACCCTATACACATTCTTTGCTAGATTTTGTTCCCGGTCGTGTATGGATGCATGTAATGATCATAGCTATCAATTTATCAAATCAATAAAACGTGAACGACTCTCCCGAAACCTGGAAAATAAATGACAGTCACGCTCCTCTAAAGCTATCATCTATACACAATTTTATTTTCTGCCACCTCAGTGTATTATATTTACAAAACATGAAAGTAAAATAGAACTTGCGATTTATATTATAAATGATCGTGTTACATCGCGCTAAACACTTAATGCGTAAAATATGCATTTTTGGATAGTTGGTGTTTTGATTTGCGACACTGATTGCAAACCAAAATAACTTTATCTTTCAAATCATTCAAACGGTGTTGAGTCACATGTGTTGAACGAAAACTGCAATCAACCGTGTCTTTGTTTCACATTACGATTATGATGGGTCACTGATGAAGGTTCATTACCCGAAATTGTACAATATGGCCCACCTTTTCACTTTTAGTGTTTTTACTGATTTCAAAGGATCTAACAGTTATATTTTATTCCCAAAAATTTAAATCAAACTTCACGCAATACTTAAGGTGTATCGACACCAATTTTTATGATAAATACACCTTAAAAGTTTAATGTCACACAGTTTAAACTATAGGTGGAACGCTACTCAAAAAGAAAAAAATATGTGTGGAGGTTGATATCAAAATATATGTATGTACCAAGTGATATCAAAAAATATGATATCAAAAAATATGTATGTACCAAGACAAACTTCCTACGATGTATTGGTTACCTAAGCTTCACAAAAGACCATACAAAGCTAGATTTATTGCAAATTCTAGCTCTTGTACTACTACTGAACTTTCTAAATTATTAACTTTCTGTCTTACTGCTATCAAATCTCATGTTATAAGATACTGTGAGACAGTGTATGAAACTTCAAATAAAAATTGGTTTTGGTCAATAAAAAATTCTGGCGAGGTGCTCAATAAATTGAAGTGTAGAGGGTTCCGTGCGACGAGCTTGTCCAGATATGATTTTTCTACTCTATATACAACTTTACCACATAATCTAATTAAAGAAAAACTTCTGGATTTGATAGAGTGGACCTTCAAAAGGGCATTAAAAAACTATGGTTCACTTTATTTGGCATGTAATGACAAAAAGGCTTTTTTCACCTCGTCTGACCGAAGTCGATATACACTCTGGTCATGTCAGAATGTGTGCAATGCCTTATCCTATCTCCTGGATAATATTTATATTAGATTTGGGACCAAGTGATACAGACAAATTGTTGGAATTCCGATGGGTACAAATTGCGCACCTCTCGTAGCTGATTTATTTTTATACTGCTACGAAAGAGATTTCATGGATTCTCTTAACCATGATAATCAAGCTGATGTTATCGAGGCTTTTAATTCCACTTCTAGGTACCTCGATGACCTTTTGAACATTGACAACCCTTATTTTGAAGGTATGGTCAATCAAATTTATCCATCTGAACTACAGTTGAACAAAGCCAATATCTCGGATACCGAAGCCCCCGTTTTAGATCAACATCTTTCTGTTGCAAATGGATTTGTTTCTTCTAAAATTTATGATAAGCGCGATGACTTTGATTTTGATATAGTAAATTTTCCGTTTTTGGATGGTGACGTGCCTCGTCGTGCTTCTTATGGTGTATTCATTTCGCAACTTATTAGGTTTGCTAGAGTCTGCAATCATGTTACAGACTTCAACGCTCGAAATAAATGTTTAACGGCCAAACTTCTCCAACAGGGCTATCGGTATCATAAACTTTGAAAAACCTTTTCTAAATTTTATCGTAGACACTGTGAATTGATTTTCAAATATAATGTTGGGTTAAAGACGCTTTTAAGTGAGGGCCTTTCGGAACCAGAATTTTATGGTGACTTGGTTTACAAATTTAAGAAACTTATAGGAAGTAATGATTTTTTCTTTTCAGTTTAGAAAAATCATAACACGTTACAGACGTAAAGGTTATAACTTGAATGTTATGCGACAGTCTGCATGCTTAGTTTTTAACCCAATCACGGTTGATAACTATGCTGCCTTCTTTAATTGCACGCCGGTGGGTCGGGCGTCAGACTATGATGGCCCCGACTTAAAGCTATTCAATTTAGTTGGTTGGGGCCGGAGCTTCTTGTCTGTTGCTTGGCCCACCGGGGTCCAACTGATATTTTTCTTTTGCTCCGGAGTTAGTAAGTTATTCGGCGCCCAGGGATCTCCATCGTCGGGCAGCTTACTGAATCTGTGAGTCCTGGTATTTGATTCATCAGGATGTTTTTCATGATTTATTTGTTTGTTCTTGATGATTCATTTACTAGTTAGAGATTCACCACGATGACCGAAGAACTAACTAAATGTTATGAACCACTGCAGAAGCTGAGGGTGAGGTTGTGGCCATGTAAAATCGATTTAAACCCGCCAGTAACTTTGTGTTACTGATCGTTCCAAGTCGATACTTCTGTAGTGGTTCTTTTTGTTTCATGTCTTGGTGTTTAAATTTTTTTGTGCTGTTGGCGCCTTATGTATGTTTTCATATTTTAGTTAAGTTAAGGTAACTTAGTGGCCACCTATTGGGAAAATAGCTGCTCATTCGGCTTACGAAATGTTTTTATGGTATAAGTACCTGATTGTTACTTTGGTTTTTTCCCACCTCGGTTTTTGGAGTTGGAATCTTTCTCTGATTGTGCCTTTTCCTGATCTTTGCCTACTTGTACCTTACCATGCTTCTTAAAAAGTTATCGATTTTCAAAATTGAGAAAAATAGACTTCTTGAAATATTTTCAATTTCATTTTTCACGGAATAGGTCTAAAATATGTCAACGAAATATGTTTTTTTACTGTAAATGTATTCATAAACTACTTGCGAAATAACAAAATTGATAGGTAAAAATGAATATACAATATATGCATTCTGGGGCAAACATACAATTTTTTGCAGAAAATATTTTTCTTCTAATTTTGGAACATATTTGTCTAGTATATCTCTCTGAGAATATACTTAGAATAACAAAACAATGATTTTGGAAAAGGGGAATGATTATCAAATAAGATAATATATAGATTGATAGGTCTTTCCACGCTTTTTAAGCTGCTGTAAGCATTTCCCCACACCCACAGCTTACAAAGATGCATATCCAGGCGCATAATCAAACATATTTTTAAAGCTTCTGATGTATGGATGTTTAGATTCAAAAATTGCCAATTTGATGATAACAAGATTATTAAATTCGGTTCAAGTAAAGTAAAGGGGACACCTCCTTATTCCTATGTCCGACGTCACCTTATTAGCATACTGGTCGACAGGTTGACAGGTCGATGGGTAAACAGGTCTTCGGGTCGACAGGTCGAGATTCCGTTGTGAATCAATGCCTGCTTCCACTCCATTGAACTTTACCTACATCCTTCTCTATGATTGTTCATGGTTTGCACGCATGCGCAATTCTTTAACTTCCGTCGACCTGTCGACCTGTCAACCTGTCAACGATAATATCTGACCCAAGTCATGGCATCTATTTTTAGATCATCACCTCCATTTGCTTTACCTAATATTTCGCCTTTTTCCTCGAAATTATAAACATATACTTAATAGACGGTGACAATCTGCCAGTTTATAGGATGACAGGTCGACAGGTTGACAGGTCGACAGGTCCCATATATATTCAAATGAGAACAGCCTGGCTCCCAGGTATCCCATAAACAGTCACATTATAGTTGTATAGTAATATCTATATTGTATTGAAATGTAGCAGAATTGGAAGTGTGAAATGTGTGTCACTTACAAAATGTATTATCATATAATTATTTGGCATTGCATGTGTTGTATGAGTATAGTCGATGCAAGTTTTGTTTCCATGCGTATCATTATGCATATATACATGTATATCCTGTTGTTAGTTTTGTTAAGAAGGCGTTTCATTGTGTCAAGCAGATACACACTTGCGAACTTTTACTAATTTGATACCAATTTCAGCTGTCTAGGACTTTTGGTTGCTGAGATATAATACGTTTCCGTTGGTATACCCCAATATTTTTCTGAGATTTTTATCTAATGTTTAAAGTTCTCATCTATATTCCAACAATTAGAAAGTCACATTAATTATGTTTCTTATCTTATGATTATAGAACATATTTCTAACAATCATTTGATTCTAATTTTAGCTCTCTAGAGCTTTTGCTCACTGAGATATCAGCAGTTTCATTTGTATTCCCCCCTTCGTTTTCCAGTGATTTTTCTCCTATATTTGAAGTTCTTTTCAGTATTTCCGCTACAAGAGAGTCAGCTTTTTGATATATTTAATTGTATAATTATAGAATATTGTTATAGCAATCATTTGATACCAATTTCTGTTCTTTATGTTTTGGTTCCTGAGAAATATACGTAGGTTTACCCCATCCATTTTCTGTGATTTTTTCTCTAATATTTAAGGTTTCCTCAATATTTGAACAGCACAAAAGTCTAACTATTAATGTATCTTATTATGTGGTTTTAGAATTTTACCATAACAATCATTTGGTTCAAACTTCAGCTCTCTATGGCTTTTGGCTGCTGAGCTATAAACGTTTCAGTAGGTATACCCCCCTACATTGGTCAATGATTTGTCTCTAAAATTGAACGTTCTCATCAATATTTGAACATCAAGAAGGTCAAAATCATTATGTATTTTTTCACATTAATATAGAACATTATCATAACAATAATTTAATACAAATTTTAAGTCTTTGGAGTTTTTGTTTGGTGAGATATCAGAATTTCGTTGATTTTTCCCCTTCGTTTATCTGTTATTTTTCTCTAACATCTGAAGTTCTTTTTAATATCTTATTACATGGTTATAGAGAATTGTCACAGCAATCATTTGACACCAATTCAAGCTCTTTAGAGCTTTTGGTTGCTGAGATATGAACAACTCTGCTGGTATTCTCAATTTTGTGTGATTTTAGTTTAATACATAAAGTTTTCATTAAAATTCGAACACCAGGAAGTCAGTTTGATAATAATATCTTATTACATAGTTATATAGCATTGCAAAAATAATCATTTGATACGTATGTCTGCGTTCTAGGTCTATCAGTAGCCAAGATACATGTGGTAATATAGGTGTACCACCTTACTATCTGCGCTTATTAGGAGTGGTGTTGAACGCTCTGTGATTTTAGGTGACACAAATGGACATTAAAGTGATCCTCTGACCAAACTGGCACCCTTGAGCATTTGTTCTTAGGGTTCAAATTACATCCATTAACCCAAACCAAACCCTTCAAATGGCAATATAATTATTTTCCCTTTGTAAATCCTGATTTTCGTCATTTTCATAAATATTCATGAAAATGCAAATGAGATGATTTTCATTTAGGCCCATGGCATCAACAAATTTGACAAATAGAATAATTGATACAATAACAATGAGCCACAATGATAGATTAGGCCTTAAACTAGTTTTTATGGGATAATTGATTTTGTACTTTTTTTCATTTGAATGTTTTAATGAAAATTCATGACTATGCAAGTGAGATTATATCCATTACTTATCATAGGATAAAAGGGATATGTTTTAGCTTTAGAATGAGACCAAGTTCAATAGTCTAGGATAAAAAAAACAATTGAGATATTCTCAATTTTCTATGGTGTACCCCCATTATTGACGCAAAAATTGAATATTTAGAGTAATTTAATAAAACATGGCGTAAAACGCAAACGCCCCTACTTTCTGATGGAAGAAAACAGAATTTGATAGCCTTTTCAACGTACTTTTAGAGAATAATAGTTTAAAAATTTCCCTTGGGGAGGAAAGGGGAATATGGATAGCTAGAAGACTATTCCCTACCGTTTTTTGTGTTAAAATGACATTTTGTTTTTAAATTATGGGGTATCGTAAATAACGTGTCGTTTCACCATTAAAGCTACCAGCAATGCAAGTCCCCCCGTTTTTTTTACAAGTCTACAAACATGGTCCTATATGAAAATCATAAGGGGATTTGTTCAGACCAGATGGTACCGACCCCCAAAATTTACGGTATTGGCTCATGGACCATAAAACAAAATTTACATCTAGCTACCACATTATTGAAACATGTTTTAAGTACGTTTAAGAAACGTATGCGATCTCATTTGTCAAAGAGTCCTACTTTGTACCTTTCAATGTAGCTTTCAGAGGTGGTACTGTGGTTCCTATTGGTCCAGTGCGTGATCTGATGCTTACATTTTTAGTTTCGAAAAGCTTTCAGAACGCCCTGAAAGCAACTTGTTTTTATTGCTGACTCTGTGCTTCAATAACAAAAAGCGCATGATAAAGTTATGATCGCAACACTCTCAACTCTTAGGTCTTTCAAGACTCAATAATTAGAGAGCTATGTTCCGCTCATTTTTCATACACCTCATCAATCAACGACCAAAAATGGGCGCGTGCAGACTGTTGATTCTAGCGACCTATAAAGGAAAGATCAGCAAAGTTCAAATAAATACAAATGATTATCTTGATTTGTCGCTTCGAAAAAAGGAAATTGAATGTTTTGGACATCAGGCCGCATCTTAATAATCCGAAAGACGCCTAAAAATAAACATAAGCATCAAGACAAACCCTGTGTTTAATTACAAAGGCGAGATCTACACGAACGGGGTCCCATGGTTCACACAAAATGACACATGTCTTGGAAATGGTTTAGCTATTAGAAGAAGAAGGGGTGTGCACGAGAATGATAATAGGTTTTGTGGAGATGAACTTAATAAGCTGCAAAAGTTTCCGTTCCAATCCCGTTTGTATTGCATTACGAAAACTTGACCATGTGCAATATGCGAATTTATGGGCTGTATAAATGAAAATCTTCACTGGAAAAATCAATATTTTAATATGGCTCAAAACATAGATTTTGGAAACACGTTAGAACCGCCTCGGCGAGGCAGTTCTTACGAGTACCCACAACCTTTCTTTTGGACCAAAATTAAAAACATAGACACACCCCTGCATAGCCCAGTATAAACGTAGGGTTTAAGGGGTATTCATTGCACGGACATGCTTTCCTGATGTTTGTGTATGTACATCTGTAAATGTGTTTGATTATCAAATGATCAAATAAATATATATGTTTAAACCAATATGTTTCTCACACGAGTAACACATAAGATTGTTAATGAGCTTCTTCTTGAATACTGTACACCTACACTTTGGGGTTGGTCTTCCTAATCGCAATAAACTTTTGTTGAATGGGGTGCAAATGAGTTTATCAAATGACAGAAAGACAGCATTTAAGAATATGCGAATGTTTTCAGTAATTTCCTATGAAATGCATAAATGGGGTGTTCTGCAGAATATGCAGAGAAAAACATATAAAAAACCATTATATGTCAATTATATATAGAATATGTCAAATCACAAGAGCTGTCAAGTTTATAACACGGTAAAAGACAAATTCCAGGCACTTTTAGATAATCATTTTACTTGTTTCTACAAAAGAAATCGAGGAAATTAATAATTGTTTTTCAGACATAGATAAACCTTAGGGAGCATCAAATTATTTAATAAAATATACTTTGTAAGCAACATCTCATCTGACACTGTTACGCATTAACTAAGTAGGGTAGTTTTCTACTAACTGTGTGCAAATTATATTTCCAAATGACAGAAGAAAGAATCTGAGAAAATGCAAATGTTTTCATTAATTTCCTATGAAGAGAATAAAATGTGATTTATTGACGAATATGTTACAGGACAAGAGACTGTCATATTCATAACGCTGTAAAAGACGAACTCCAGACACTGTTTTGCGATCATCGGAATCCATAATGAGGGGAATTTTTTACAAATTGCATTAGGAAAACATGCCCAGGTAATAATCAGATTGTAAATTGTAAAAATAAAAAAAATCAGTAGAAAATGATTGGTATTTTTCTTATTTCTCAAAACATAGATTGTGGGTAGACGTTAGATCTGCCCCGGCGAGATGGTTCTAACGAGTATCCCCTACAATCTATGTTTGGGATCAAAAATAAGATAACTACACCTGCATACAAAAGACTTAGTTTTACTATACAAAAAGGGGGCGGGGTTAAGGGGATATTCATTGCACGGACATGTTTTCCTGATGATGTGTTGACTAAATGGATAATTTATTTTGCTAGCAGGATAAACCTTAAATGGTGTTCTACCATAACTGGCATTGAAGCATTACGCAAACTTTGATGGTGATGAAAAAAAAAACCTTAGGACAGTAGATTTGTTATACAGGCGTCCCATTAACATTAATTGATGATAGACAGGTTTGCTGAGCATAAAAAAAAATCAGTCTGAAGTTCAATCTTGGCACGAGGACAAGCGTTATAATCTCATTTGCCGTCTTCTTTCATTGAAGACGAGAAGTCAAGGAAATTAGATTTGATATCAGACTTTGGTTATCCAAAGGGTGAAACATATCAGTTTATGAAATATCACAAACAAAATTATAGAATTAAGTTGTAATTAAATTTGATGAGCCTCAACGCACGATAGTACATGTGACACAAACTTAACCATGCAGTATATAGAGAGTTTTAAGTAATAAGAAAAGATGTTTCTCATGTATTTGCTCACAATATTGATTGTGGGTACCGTTAGAGTCGCCTTTGCGAGGCGGTTCTAAGGAGTATCCACAATCTAGGTGCCTGTTAAACCGGTTTAAGCCCCGAGTAATTTTATATTTCTGATCGTTCCATACTTCATTTATTTCGGTCCATTGAGATCAGTTAGAATATTCAAATAGCCAAATTCTAAATATTGTTTTTGTTATTGGACCCAATTTAGGAATGTGCCTTTGATTTACACTTACCTTGCGATTTTTTTTCTTCTTTTTTTTTATGCAGTATATTTGTCTGACTATCGTCGCCGGTTCGTTATACAGGGTCACTGATGAAGGCTCGGTATCCGAAATGGCGCGATATGGCCCATAATGCATGTACATCCCTTTGAACTTTTTGACTGCTTCCAAAGGACCAAGTTTTTTATATTTCATTCGGTTGTGCTGTCATTTGTTTTATGTTATGGAGTCGAATTTTTGTGCTGTTTGAGCCTTATATACGTTTTCATATTTCATCTAAGTTCGGGTAACTCAGTGGCCGCCTTTTGAGAAATAGCGGCTCACTCGTCTTACGATATGTTTTCTAAGTATAAGTAATTAGAAATTTTGTACAATTTTGTCAATTTATTTTTTCCACCTCGGTTTTTGGAGTTGGAATTTCTTTCTCACTGCTCCTTTTCCTGTGTACATTTTTTTATCATAAGTAAGAAAAATAGGTATACACTTAAACATAGCAGTTTTACAATATAAAAGTGGTTTTAAAAGATAATAATTTTGACGGACACGTTATCGTAATGTTAATTTAGTTTCGTCTATATTATAAATGTGAAAGGAACGTTTCAAACGAACGTCTGGTGTTTTCATAACAAAGACGGGACCTATGTTAACTTGTTATAAGAAGAAAGCCCCGGGACCAATTTCATGACCCCTGGCTTACACGACAGAACGCATGTAGACTTCGAATGTACAATTGTTTTATTAAACCATATAATAATTGTCTATGAGCAAACACATTCATGAAACAGGATTAATGAGAACAAGTTAAAAATGTCTGGACTTACGAGTTTTGTCCCCGATATGAAATTGTAATTGAAAGATATGTTAGCAAAAACAAACAAAAACAAATATCAAAATATATTCACACGCATGATATCAGATAAACAACGATAAATTGAGATAAATCTTACCAGAACGATTGATAAAAACTCTGATATGCTATTAACAGATAAAGCAAATTGAAAATTCAACTTCGCAATCAAATCGTCTCGGTTCGGAGTCCGACGCTCTACCACTACGCCACCGCGCTCCTAGTAATTGTGTTAGTAGTACGTTTTCAACAAACGGTTGATGCGGGTATATTGAGGGTGTTTTAATGTGTTTACACACTCTATGTTTCATTTAAGACACATCAACACCTTATTGATAATCCGGTCTTTTCCTACCGACCAGGGTAATATGTCCGTATTAGACATTTTTCACTTTTGAACGTAAATGTTGCTGGCGCGTGCGGTTACGATTTTCGGTGTGATGGGGGACGACTCGTGAGGGCATATTTGAGACGATGACGAGGGGCGATATGAATAATTACTTAGTAAAAACTACCTATAGCCTAACGGAGACCAATTAAACAAGACAGGCAAAAAAGAAATAGTCCACGACGTCTTACTCTGTAGCTCAGTAGGTAGCATGTATGGAATAAAACCAAAAGGTCCTGGGTTCGAGTCCGGATAGAACAAAAATTCTTTTTCTATTCTTAATTGCTTCCTTTTTTCGCATCTGTGACAATATAGCTTAGAAAATGAAAAAGAAAAGAAAAGAAAAAAAAAATGCAAAACTCACAAAATGCACTACTGCATTTAATACTAAAATCGTTAATTTGTGGATTAAAGTGTGTAGTGAGAAGGCAGTCCGCACGTATAGGTTTTTCACTAAGTCTGCTTGTCTTTTCACCGATTTAAGCCGGTAGCTTGATCGTAATCGGCAGAAGAGCGGACCCGCGACCGATCCTCACGTCAACATTTATTTTCTGAAGGCTGGTACAGATTATGCTGACCGCCTCTAATGACTAAGCGGCCCCCGTGGCCGAGCGGTTGAGAGCGCTGTTTCTTAATCACTCGTTCATCTCACCGCTGTGTCTTGTGTGTGTTCGAGCCCCACACTGGCCACATATGATACAAGCCAAGTTCAACTTGCGGGAGTGCCAGGTGGTTTTTCTTAGGGTGCTCACGTTTTCACCCCACATTACTGATTGGTGAGCTGAAATAATCTTGAAAGGGACGTAAAACTGAACTAAAATGTGCAAGACAATAAATCAAATAGTATATAGTGTACATGTTCAGATATATGTATATCTGAGTTTATTAGATGTAAAACTACAGTTTCACGTGCTGTCTCGTGAGCGAACATAATTCATTCTGTTTATATTTCAAACAGATTATCAGCTTGATGTCGAAGTTTCGCTCATTCGACAGTCATCTGCATGCCATACGAAGTGCGATGGAGGCAACATCCTACATGTAGCTACATTTCGCCAAGCCACACAACTAATTTTGTTTATTGTAGACCTTCAACAGTAATTCAGCCATATCCAGTGTGCTGGTTACGATGTAGTAAATTAATTTGGCAAGACATAAGTTTTCTTTTTGATCCATATTTATTCTGTATGATATTTTATGCGTGTTGTTTACCTGGTTGAATTCAAATAAATATGATTAAAATAAAACTAACACAATATTATCTTTATGAGTTGCTAAAGTGTTTCCATAAAGCACTCCATGTCGTAGTGGTTCAGTCAGTCGCCTCGTAAAACGGGCTGCGCGTTCAATCCAACGCGTAACTCCGTCTTTCGGTTGAGACCAGGGTCCAGTATGTAAATAGTTGTTATTTGCACGTGAGACCCCGAATATTCCTCGTTATATGGTTTACATTAAGCATGCGTGCATGATGGAATGTAAATGCATTTTTTTCTTATAGGCGCGAGTAACATCGGAGAAGTTTTGCTATCTGTTAAAATCTAATCAGGGCCCAGAATTACACAGCACCCACCTTAGTGAGGATGTGAAATTTAATTGTATCGATTCCAGGTCATTCTATTGTTACTTGATTACAGATAAGAGTCTGATTGTGCTCATTTCAGATCATAATTTCGTTTTTATACAATTTTCGCCCCGTTCAAGATTATTTTAGTTCATATGAGACGGATAAATCAGTAACAAGGTGAGGGGGGGGAGGGGGAGGGGAGAACCCTGAGAAAAGCAGAAATTGGTTTGTGTCACCTGTGATTGTAAGACTGATCAATTGGGCAGCAACCTACGACGAAGTGTTCATTGTCTTGGTGATGGTTGTTGCCAAAGCGATATTGCTTAAAAAAAGAAACACGCCGAAAACAGTTAGTGCTAACGGCATGTGTTCGTCCTTTTAAACCAGGGACCGCGGGTTTGATCCCGGGATCCTTAAGTCTGTCGGATGATACTATAAACTGATGTCTCGTTTCCATATGACCTTTGCTGTTGGATTAACGTTAAACCTCAAATCAACAATTGAGTAAGAAGCTTATGCGCAATTATGCTCGCCCGATTCCGGACGCAAAAATGCCCATAAGGTTAAGAATGATCAAGGTGTTGTACATGTAGCTCTGTTGTCAGCATGTGTAATACATGTGCACTAAAATGGTGCCGTGTTTCTTGACGCTAGCATAACAAAACCTTAACAAGCAATATACAGTGTTTTTAAAGTTGTAAAAAATGAAAATTTTCAGTTCAACATTTTTGTATCTTTTTGTTTTGCTCAAAACATAGATTGTTGGTACACGCTAAAACTGCCTCGCAGAGGCAGTTCTAACGAGTACTCACAATCTGTGTTTTTAGATGCATGGGCATCCTAAGTTGACCTTGCCGTAAAATAGGTCAAAATCATCCCTGGGTCATGATTTAGGCCATGTATAAACTTTGTAGATGCTTAATGCCAAGTTTCAAAATCATAGGCCTACTGGTTCTGAAGAACATTTTACAGGTTTATAGCCATGGCGGCCATTTATACAATCTTTCGTTCCCTTTCCATGAAGTGTGGCTTTGATCGGCCATGCGGTTGCAGAGATGTTTGAATATTTTGGTCATATGCATGTATATAGCCCCCGGGCAGGAGCAGACACACCCCTGGGGACTAAATGTTTTCACGGACATAAATCTTCAGTACCTTTGCATGCTCATCGCGAGTTTCCACCCATTTAATTACATTTAACTTATTTTCCCCATTTAAATGCATGGGCGACCTAAGTTGACCTTGCCATAAAATAGGTCAAGGTCATCCCAGCATTATGATGTATACCAACTTTGTAGAACTCTATTGCCTGATGCTTCAAACTTAGTTTCAAAATCATAGGACCTCTGCTTCTGGGAAGAAATTGTTTTAAAGGTTTTTGCTATTTATAGCTATGGCGGCCATCTTAGTCATGTGACCTGGGTCATTTATGCAAACTTTCGTTCCCCCTTCCTAAGAAGCAAGCAGTTTAACTTTGGTTTGCCATTTGGTTTCAGAGGAGAATATCATGGAAATTGTTGACGGACGACGTCGGACGGACGACGGGGGCATGGTCATCCTATAAGCTCGCTTTTTGAGCCGAAGGGCTCATGTAAGCTTAAAATAGGTATACCCATGCATACCAAAGTTTTGCTGTATAAAAGTGTGGTTCATGGGGTATTCACGGACACGTTATCCTGATATGGATAACCGACCATGCTCGAGATGACTTGAAATATGTCAAAACGTTGAAAGGCGTAGAATAAAAAACTGCACATAAAATTAAAGATCAACTTATGTTTCAAATCGTAAATTATGCCATGTATACATGTATAAAGTTTTCTGTGCGTTCACGAAAAACACGTGAAAATGTAGCTTAGCAGAACCAATGTACGTATATACATAAGCCAGTATGTAAAATGTCACATGGCGATAACAAATAGTTGATATTGGTTTTTCCCACCAACAGTTATGGTCATACGAAGCCGGGACCTCGGTTTATCGAACGAGCGACGCCTAGTTATACACACGAGTGTCTAAAATAATCGAATTCTGCATTGGAAGCTGTTCAAATGGAGGCATTTTATTCGCGCCAAGCATTTGTAAATCCGACTCGCATTGAACGAGTAACGCATCTTTAATGGCAAACATGATAAGTGATATATGTATGATGCGATTTTAGAAAATATTTCGTGTCAAAGGTCACTTCTGGTTCCTTGTTCCATCAGAATTAGACAGTTTAACGGAAAGACAACAATTTTCATTTGTAGGCGTTTCGTTCTCGCGCTCAACCTGCGAAACGAGTCAAATGTTCTTATTAAAATCATTTTGTACCTGTCTTATATCAACTACGTATTTATTTTTGCCATGTGATTTTAAGAGGCGACTGACTGAGCCACTGCGAGACAAAGTCCTCTACGGAACGTGTTTGCGTGAGCGTGTATTTGTGAGTTAGAGTGTGTATGCGCGCTTAAAATTCAGAATATTGTTGTCCTGTTTTAGGGTTAATCAAGGTTCGCAGCACGTTTGATCTGGCTAACCTGCACTCCGATACACTTCGTGACCTCGCTCCTTTTCTGTGTATGGAGAGGTCTAACAGAATACCGATGGAAATATTCCGTCTAGCAACACGTAATGAAAACCAGAGGACCAATGGTCCTGTAAACGCTCACCGGGGGTCCGACCACCCCCCCCCCCCCCCCGGAATCTGAAAAGGTTACCTAAAAAAGGTAATTTTGGGATTTTTTTTGGACCCCCCCCCCTCGTCTGCGACAATATTTCACCATTTTTGGTTGGACCCCCTCTCATAAAAATGTCTGGATCCGCAAATCTAGGTCATCCAAGGGTCATCATTTTATCAAATTATGATGGGCTGGTCATCGATGCTACATACCGATTTTCGTGAAAATCGGCCTGCCGGCTCTGGTGAAGAAGATTTTTGAGTGGTTTTAGCCATATATGGGCGTGGCGGCCATCTTGGTCATGTAACCCAGATTTCACAAACAAACTTTCGTTCCCCCTACCCATAGATGCTCCACATAAAATTTCACTTTGATTGGCCAAGCGGTTTCAGAGGTGAAGATTTTTTTATATTCAGTTTAACGTCTCTTTCAAGATAATTTCAGCTCATATGAAACGGGCCAATCAGTAGGTGGGGCGAAAACGGCAGAACCCCGAGAAAAAACAACTGGCACACCTGCAAACAGAACTTGGCTTGTCTCACATGTGGCCAGTGCGGGGCGCGATCCTATACCAGAGACAGCGGTGAGATGATCGAGTGATTAAGAAACAGCGCTCTCAACCGCTCGGCCACGGGGGCCGCCATGAAGATGTTTTAAAAGTGTGTATGAACAACAGACTGGTCAAGGTAAAGAGATGACCTTGACCTAAATTAATAACATACTTACATCTACTCCATTAGTTGTCTGCATCTGCCTTTTTTCAGGTCTCAGGCTGCAATCGTTTTCGAAATATCCATAGTTTTCACTTTTTCCCATGTAACAGCCTGTTTCCAAAATTAAGCTTGCCGTAAAACAGGTCAAGGTCATCCTAGGGCCACCATTTTATCAAACTATAATGGGCTGGGGTCACTGATGGCGGCCATCTTTGTCATGTGACTCGGGTTTCATGATCAAACTTTCGTTCCCCCTACCCATGGATGCTCCACATAAATTTCAACTTGATTGGCCTAGCGGTTTCAGAGATGAAGATGTATGAAAAGTGTGTATGGAAAACAGACTGGCCAAGGTCAAGAGATGACCTTGACCTAATTTAATCACATACTTTTATCTACTCCATTAGTTGTCTGCATCTACCTCTTTTCAGGTCATTGGCTGCAATCGTTTTAAAAAAATCAATAGTTTTCACTTTTTCCCCATGTAAAAGCCTATGTTTCCAAAATTGACCTTGCCGTAAAATAGGTAAAGGTCATCCCAGGGTCATCATTTTGCCAAACTTTGATGGGCTGGAGTCACTGATGGTAAATACCAAGTTTCGTGGGAATCGGACCGCCGGTTCTGGAGAAGAAGATTTTTGAGTGGTTTTTACCATATATGGACGTGGCGGCCATATTGGTCACGTGACATGGATTTCGCGATCAAACTTGAAATGCCGCTACACAAGGAGGCTCCACATAAAATTTCAACTTGATTGGCCAAGTGGTTTCAGAGAATAAGATTGTGGACGACGACGAAGACGGACGACGGATCATGGCCATCCTATCAGCTCTCCTTGTGAGCCTTCGGCTCAGGTGAGCTAAAAAAACAAGACTAGATGTTTCTTAGTTTTATTATCATTTATTTACTTGAAAATAACACTGAGTTAGTTTGAAGATTAATTATATTTATTTGAAGTCAACCAGACAAACAGCACGCATACTACAAGAGAATAAATGAGGATCATACAGAAGGCCTGTGGCTTGCAAAAATCATCTAAAATTCGTAATTATCGCACTCGATATGGCTGAAATACTGTTGAAGGCCTACAAAACCTCAAATTATTAGTATGGCTATATGCATAATGTAGTTAGGATATCGCCCTTATGACATGCAGATGGGTGTTGTATGGGATCAAAACGAAACATCAACCAAATAAACCCCACCAAGCTTTCGAGTATCTGTTTGAAATACATGTATAAACATGCCAAATGAATTATGTTCGCTCACGAGACAGCACGTGAAACTGTAGTTTTTACACCTTATATATATACATATGTCTGTACAGGTACACTATACTATTTGAGTTAGTGCCTTACGTCCGCGGAAAACATTTAAAGTCATTCAGGGTGGCTAACTTATCCTAGCCACATTATTCCTGTACAAGCCTTCAGAATATGAACATTTTTATGTCCCCAAGAAAGAAATATTGACATGAGGATCGCTCGAAGATCAGCTCTTCTACCAAAACAAATACGATCGAGCTGTCGATTTCAACAGGTTAAAAGTCAACAAGAGAGAAACATTAATGTGAGGTGCCGTCTCGCACTCCAATTCCTTTACGATTTAAGTATTTAATGCACAAGGGCATTTCCTGATTCTTGCATTCGCCAATAAATATAATCAGCTGATAATACATTTTTTTATTTCCTTAGCTTTATTGTCACAGAAAAGAAAAAAAAAGCGGTCCTACCAGGACTCGAACCCAGAACCTTTCGTTTTGAATCCTAGCTGGCTACCTACTGAGCTACAGAGATAGACGTCCTACACTATAACATTTATTGCATGTCTTATTTAATTCGTCTCCGTTGGGCTGTTAGTAGTTTTGACTGTGTAATTCTTCATATTGCCCCTCGTCTTAGTCTCACGTATGCCCTCACGAGTCGTCCCCCATCACACAGAAAGTCGTAACCGCACGCACCAGCAGCATTTACGTTCAAAAGTGAAAAATGTCTAATAAGCATACATATTATTCCGAGTTTAAGGATTTATCAATATTGACATGAGTGGATGGGGTATGTAAAACAGAAATCTACTGTTTTCTTGAATCTGTTAATCAAATGATGATGTGTATTTATTGCTAATAGACGTCACAGATACTAGGAATGAGTCAATATAGTTATTATTTTAAAATTTTAAATAGCTTGGTGTAAAATTGGAAATGTAACTGGTTTTCGTGGGACCCATTTCCTGGAAAATGGAATGAATTTGAATAAAAATTACGCAAAGACTTGTCTAGGATACATAATCTGACAAATTAAAAGTTATTTTGGGGTCATGGAAATGTATTTCTCTGGGGAAAGTTAGTGTAAACATGTTTTTCTGGAAAATTCTGAAAGTGGGTAACTTGGGGCGGATCGTGTGCGCTTACTGTTTGCTGAAAGATGACATGCCTTTTGTTTCAGGTTCTTATATGATTGAAGTCAATGACTACATCGAAAAATCTGTCTTATTGTTTTCAAAAAGCTAAGAAAAATGGGTCCGACGATTTCAACCCGGAAGTAACTGAAAAATGACTCACTTGCTCTGAGCTGACCACTCATTCCACAATCATGTATACACAAATCCATGTATTTGCAACATATTCAATAGTCCCATGATAAAGCATGCTAAAGAATGTAGCATTGTTGACAAAATAAACAATGCTTTTTATACAGGTAAATCTTCAATTATGTATATACAGTGACCGGCTATAAGTCCTTAATTTATTTTCAAAACACAGAGTGTGAGAATATAAGAAAACCTCTTTGAGACATGATTTCCTGATGATAACGTTTGAGGCATTCTGGGACGTGAATTGCATGGAGATGATTTATTATTATTATTTTTTTTTTTTTGTAAAAAAATGTTGCATAATCACCCGGGGATCGTTTTCACAATCAGCTTAGCAAAGATCAGGTGGATGACTATTCTAAATTTAACAAGTTTTTGTTTGGTAAGAAGTGCAACAAAGTCAATGATATATTTAAAAAAAAACAAAAAAACAAAAAAAAAAAAAAAAAAAAAAAAAAAACATTTGCATCTGCTTGTAGCTAAGGCGTATGATTTCTTCTACCTACTAATCTGTCATGAGAAAATACATATTGACAGCGATGGCAATAACATCATATATCATATTTATTCCGCAAGAAGTTTTTTTACCACTTAGATTTATTTTAAAATATTTTAAGTGACATTTTGATAACCCTACTTTTTTAATTTGCACAGCCTAAAAGGATTTGATAAAGTGTGTGATAAGACAAAGCGAAATTGTGGATATGATTTTAACAAAACTTGCAAATCCCCATTTTCAATAAATACTGAAAATTTAGAATTTGAAAATGTCACAGCGTTCAGAATGCATTCTCGTTTCCAAATTTACACACAACAGCTCCAAAACACATGAATAAGCCAACACAAATTGACATAATCTCAAAATTTGGGTAAAAATACATGGTTTAACAAAATTACATTTTTAAAGTAAATGAGTAAAATCTATATTCCTACCAATACTGGATCAATAAAAGATGTTTTGACACCAAAACCTGCTGCCTATTTTCTTCCTATTAAAACCATATCATGTCAAATATTGCTTATGCATTTTTTGATATTCAGCTTTTTAAAGAGTCTGAATTTTGATAGGTTGAAAGGCAGTACCTTCATTTAAGCATTAGGGTGATGCATGCTTTGTTAAATGAAAAAAAAAAACATTTTGTTGGATAGATGAGTTACTAAGCTTTATCTAAGAATCTAAATTAAAAATAAATCGTTATTTTTGGTCAAAATGGCCTTTTTCTAAAAAAAAAAAATAACCATTTTTTTTTGCTTTAAATGATTGTTTTCATTGTTTCAAGTGAGTATGTGAAACGAATTCAGGTTTGCAATTAAATTAAGTTGCAGGCTTTTTGCTGCATCCCAAATTTTGTTGTTTTCATAAAAATGATTTTTTGCACATTTTTACTTAATCGGTTGAAGATAAATCCGCGAAGATAAGCCCTTTAACATAGTATCAATTTTTTAAAAGTTTGTTCAGAAAAGATGTATACTAAACATTATTTTAAACTGACAAAAAATATTAAATTGTGCAACACTTCTGTTGATGAGTATATTTTGCAAACACTCGTACTGACGTTAACAAATATATTTTACATGAGTGAAGAATGTAACATATAATATAGAAAATGGATAATAAAGGATATAAGCTAGTTATAAATATTGAATTCAAGAACAAATTATTACGAATTATAATCATGACATATAGTTAAAAATTGTTACTGTTGCACAAGAAAATATTTAAAATTACCTAAATTTTACATAATTTTAAGAATACAAATTTTATAAAAAAAAAATGCATCAGAAATCATATGGAATATTTACATAATATACATATTTATTGCCTAAATACTGCATCAAAATACTATGTTTGTTCGTTTGAACTGATGCAACATTCATGGTCATGCCAAACGTAGCCTCCTTTTATATCACCAAAACTTTGACACTTTAGTCTGATAGCGAACAACTCAGACATTTCTTGATAGACAAGGCTGGAGGATAACAATAGAATCAATTAGTGTGGGGCGTCTATATTGACAATAGCAATATAAGGATATGGCGAGTGTAAGAACATCACCATATAACCGTAAAAAAAATAATAATAAAATCATTTGACTCTATGCACTACAGCGTTTTTACTTAGCAGTTTAACTCCTTGTTTTCCCTATGGCAACTCGCCATATATTTTCGGGACGAAGAGCAATCGAAGACTCCTAAAATCACTAAATTTCAAGGCCCGTTTTAATGCTTTGACTCGTCGGGCGCCGCCATGTTTGTTTTGGTCAATTTCAGTTCGACGTTGTCATTGGTCAGTTAGTATTTCGATCGACCAATCAAAAAGCGTTTTACATCAATCACGCGCCATGTTGCTGTAAACACGCGCATGACGTAATTCGTTGCTTCCGGCAATATTTACAACGAGGAAACAACATTAACCCGCGTTAGAAACAAGATGGCAGCATGAAAATTGACAAATTCGCGAATGACAAGAAACCAGCAACAATTCTCAATCCAAAGGGATTCAAGGATTCTTTTCCAGGTTCATTTGTGGCATTGTATGTCTTTAATATTACGGCCAAATAAATTTGAAGGGTGACGCACAGAAATGGTGATAATTTCAGCTAGGAAATGATGTCATAGTTAGGGAAATTCTTTCGTTAGTGCTGTCTAACGACAAGGAACGTGGGCGTTAAGACAGCTCTATGTTTTGGTCTATATTGACAAGTATCATCAAGATCGTTAAGAGCCGCACAGTAGCAGAACTGAAAGTGTGAAATGTGTTTTAAGCGAAGAAGCAACATGTATTTAGTTGTTATATAATCATTTGGTAATGTGTTCCATGCTTATAGTGGATACAAATTTTCATGCGTATCATGTTCCATATGTACATTTATATCCTGCACTGATGATCTCAGTTTTGCTTGTTTCGAAAAGTTAACTTCGTTGTTTGGTTTGTTAAGAGTAGTTCCATTGTGTCAAACAGATAAACACTTGCAAACTTTAACTAAAACAAAGTTTACAACAAGCTACCACATCCTTGAAACATGTTTTAAGTAGGTTTAAGAAACGTATGCGATCTCATTTGCCACAGAGTTCTGCTTTGTACCCATGGTGGTACTATGGTTCCTATCGGTCCAGTGTGTGATTTGTCGCTTACATTTTTATTCAGAACGCAACGAAAAGCAACTTCGTTTTTTATTGCTGACTTGGTGCTTCAATAACAAAAATATCATAAAGAAAGTTGTGATCGCAATTAGAGATGTTTTTTCAAACACCTCATCAATCAAACACTAATGCCGGCGACCAATAATGGGCGCGTGCAGACTGTTGAATCTAGCGATCAATAAAGGAAAGATCAGCAAAGATCAGATCAATACAAATGATAACTTTGATTTGTCGCTTCGAAAAAGGAAATTGAATGTTTCGGCCATCAGGCCGCATCTTAATAATCCGAAAGACGCCTAAAAATAAACAGAAACATCAAGACAAACCCTGTGTTTAATTACAAAGGTGAGATCTACACGAACGGGGTCCTATAGCTCACACAAAATGACACATGTCTTGGAAGAAGAAGAATGGATGTGCACGAGATTGATTATAGGTTTTGTGGAGAAGAACTTAATAAGCTGCAAAAGTTTCCGTTCCAATCCCGTTTGTATTGCATCATGAAAACTTGCCCATGTGCAATATACAAAGAATCAGTGACAGTCTTGGGGGTCTGATGCCCCGTTTTCAAAAGACCAGAACAATGTCTTAAAGGTCCTGGTGGTGGTATTTCATGATTAGGGCAATAGCCCAATGTATTCTGAGCCTATAACTATTAAAAATTTTGACTATTTCCTCCATATAGTTTAAAAAAGGCGATTTTAGCGGGGGTGGGGGTCAAAATTTCATATCTGAGAAAAATTAAATTTTTCGCTTTTCCTTGCTTGTAGTCCTTTAATTCCACAACTGTATCATATTTGGGCATGCAACACTGTGTTGAGTGCGATAAACATGCATTATGCCATTGAAATATTAAAACGTCAACATTTTTGGTACAAACCTTTAGCAGTTACCTGTATAATATTATTGTCTCAGTACTACCAAAGATAAAAGAAAACACTGTTACCTCATGAGAAAACCTGCTATTTTTATATACAAAACCATATACATGTACCCAGATCTGCGATGACCAGCCAGCTACTCAGAATCCTGTCATTAATTAACACAACTTCAATCCATCTTCTATGTGTTGCACAGCTTGATTAGAAAAGTACAAGTAGGCAAAGATCAGGCAAAGGCGCAATCAGAAAAAGACTCCCACTCCAAAAACCAAGGTGGGAAAAAAACAAACTAACAATCAGGTACTAATACCATGAAAACATTTCGTAAGCCGAATGAGCAGATATTTTCCCAATAGGTGGCCACTCAGTTACCTTAACTTAACTAAAAATATGCAAACATACATAAGGCGCCAACAGCACAAAAATATTTTAAACACCAAGACATAAAACAAAAAGAACCACCACAGAAGTATCGACTTGGAACGATCAGTAACACAAAGTTACTGGCGGGTTTAAATCGATTTTACACGGCCGTAACCTCACCCTCAGCTTCTGCAGTGGTTCATAACATTTAGTTAGTTCTTCGTTCCTCGTGGTGAATCTCTAACTAGTAAATGAATCATCAAGAACAAACAAATAAAACATGTATAACATCCTGATGAATCAAAAACCAGGACTCACAGACACAGTAAGCTGCCCGACGATGGAGATCCCTGGGCGCCAAATAACTTACTAACTCCGGAGCTAAAGAAAAACATCAGTTGGACCCCGGTGGGCCAAGCAACAGACAAGAAGCTCCGGCCCCAACCAACTAAAATGAATAGCTTTAAGTTGGGGCCATCATAGAGTCTGACGCCCGACCCACCGGCGTGCAATTAAAGAAGGCAGCATAGTTATCAACCGTGATTGGGTTAAAAATAAGCATGCAGACTGTCGCATAACATTCAAGTTATAACCTATACGTCTGTAACGTGTTATGATTTTTCTAAACTGAAAAGAAAAATCATTACTTCCTATAAGTTTCTTAAATTTGTAAACCAAGTCACCATAAAATTCTGGTTCCGAAAGACCCTCACTTAAAAGCGTCTTGGATATTTGGAAATCAATTCATAGTGTCTACGATAAAATTTAGAAAAGGTTTTTCGAAGTTTATGATACCGATAGCCCTGTTGGAGAAGTTTGGCCGTTAAAGATTTATTTCGAGCGTTGAAGTCTGTAACATGATTGCAGACTCTAGCAAACCTAATAAGTTGCGAAATGTATACACCATAAGAAGCACGACGAGGAACGTCACCATCCAAAAACGGAAAATTTACTATATCAAAATCAAAGTCATCGCGTTTATCATAAATTTTAGAAGAAACAAATCCATTTGCAACAGAAAGATGTAGATCTAAAAAGGGGGCTTCGGTATCCGAGATATTGGCTTTGGTCAACTGTAGTTCAGATGGATAAATTTGATTGACCATACCTTCAAAATAAGGGTTGTCGATGTTCAAAAGGTCATCGAGGTACCTAGAAGTGGAATTAAAAGCCTCGTTTACATCAGCTTGATTATCATGGTTAAGAGAATTCATGAAATCTCTTTCGTAGCAGTATAAAAATAAATCAGCTACGAGAGGTGCGCAATTTGTACCCATCGGAATTCCAACAATTTGTTTGTATAACTTGGTCCCAAATCTAATATAAATATTATCCAGGAGATAGGATAAGATAGAGTTTAATCTTAACCAAAAACATTTTCTCCAGAGACGGCCCATTGTGACAAAACTTGGTCACACTGAGCAACCTTGCATGAATATTTACCTGTATAAACCTGTAGCTACACGGCCTTCAGTGTATTTATTTTTATGATTCAGTTTAATGTCCCGTTTAAGATTATTTCAGCTCGTATGAGATGGACCAATCAGTAAGTGGGCGAAAACACGAGAACCCAGACAAAAACCGCCAGGCACACCCGCAAACAGAACTTGGCTTCTCTCACATGCGTCCCGTTTCAGCGTAATGGATGTGTCGTAGTGATTCTAATCATAAACGTTATTTTTGGTTCAGTTAGATTATGGCCGAACATCCTTTAATAGTAACAATTTATCAGTCATTTTGGGATTTAATCACGTATTACTTCTTGTACCCAGTACTCTGGGGAGTTAATGTGTCTCAGGCACAGCACGGCTCCCAACGATTGGATCAAACTCAGGGCCTCTATTTAGAGTCGGTTGCATTAAAGAACTGAAAGATACATATTTTGATGCCTAACATGGTATAATATGCAAATAGCTTTATGAGAATTAATGGCAAACTGTGTAAACATCCTAAAAGTTGGTAATTTGAAACTTCACGTCCCTGTATTGTACCAATGGCAAAGATATTTTAAGTTCCCATAGTACTGACTAATAGTGGCCATAGACAGTGGTGGCATCGTACCAACGTGACTGAAAAGTTGTTGATTTGGAAGTTAATACATTTTTTTAAAACGTAAAACAATCCACCAATGTTACTGTTTGTGGTGCAAGAGGTTACTGGCCGTGTAAACAAGTGGACAATATTAGTATAGAATGATTTCAAAAGTTTGTTCCACAGAATGTACAGTACCCTCATTTTCTGGGGAATAGAACATAAAAAGTGGTTATAAATCATGCAGATTTGGGTTAATTTTGGAAACAAATATATATATGCATTTTTTGTACTTTATACATGGCTTACAATTTAACTTCTGTTTCGTTTTCTTTTTATTTTCACGTTTAAAACAAGTTCACATACTTGGGCTCTAGTACTGAGATAACATTTTGGGCTGTAGGGTAGTGTCCCCCCCCCCCGAGTCCCAGAACACCATTCACATATTTTATGTAAAATGTGACAATGCATTCACATGCAAAAGGATTTCTTGGGACTCTGGGGGGAACAATGTTAAATAAATACTTTTCTATTTTTCTATATGTTTAATACAAAATAAGCCTATTTTAACTCAAAAAATAAAGCAGTACATCTTTTGAAACAAAACCTCAATCCAATAACATGAACTATGGACTACTAGCAAGCATGTATAAAAAACAAAAGCGTTTGACCAAAATTTATTTTTCTCAAAATCTGAGGCAGCTGTCATTATAACTCCCATTACCACCGTCAGAGGTCCTTTATGGGCTGTAAAAATGAAAATCTTCACTGGAAAAATCATTATTTTAATATATTTGCTCAAAACATAGATTTTGGGAACACGTTAGAACCACCTCGGCGAGGCGGTTCTATCGAGCAAGCTTAATCTTTATTTTTGATCAAAAATAAAAAAAAATGGACACACCCCACGTGTGGTATTCATTGCACGGACATGTTTTCCTGATGTTTGTGTATGTATATCTGTAAATGTGTATGCTTATCAATTGATCAAATAAATATTTTTAAACCAATATGTTTCTCATACGAGTAACAAATGAGAGTCTCAAAGAGCTTCTCGAACACTGTGTACCTGCACTCTGGGGCTGGTCTTTGTAATCGCTATAATCATTTGTTGAATGGGGCGCAAATGAGATTATTTAATCCCAGAAAGACAATATTTAAGAATATGTGAAAATTTTCAGTAATTTTCTATGAAATGTATAAATGCTATGTCCTGCAAAACATGTCATATCACAAGAGCTGTCATGTTTGTAACACGGTAAAAGTCGAATTCCAGGCACTTTTAGATAATCATTTCACTTGTTTCTACAACAGAAATCGAGGAAATTAATAATTGTTTTTCAGACAAAGATAAACCTTAAGAAGCGTCGAAGAATTTCACCAGCAACTCCATTAGATTACGTTGTAATAAGATATTTTGAGCCTCGTCACAAGCTGCTTGATATTGTAGTGTCCCGTGATATTTAGGTAATGTTAGTGTTAAAATAATTATGATTTCCTGATGTTGTTCCAAAATGTTGATTTCAAACTCCCGAGTATGAGTGTATGCAAAATGAATTCCACAACATTGCCATGAAACCAGAAAAAAATCGCCTTCCAATATAAAATCCGATATGGCTAAAACATTGGCGTTAAAGTCTGATAGCGAATTGCTCAGACAGGGCGGGAGGATAACAATAGAAGCAATTAGCGTCTATATTGACAAGTATCATGAAGATACTTAACTGATAACCGTGAAGAGCCAAACAACAGCAGAAAAGAAACTTTGAAATTAGCGGTCAGGTCAGATAGAAGACAAATATTTTACACTTATTTCGTAATGAATCAAGTTATAACTTTGCACACTATAGCCAAATATACTAGTATCTATTGCAAGCGTAAGATTGGACATCATTATAAATACTTTCTGGATGCATGTTTTTGTGTAGACGGGGTGCAAAGGGTGTAACGATGTGGCTTCAGTTGATTAATTAAATAATCGAACAGTCATTTTAACGTAAGAAATTTGCAAATTCCTAGAGATGTTCTTTACAAATTGTTCTCTTTAAAAATGACTGTATACGCACAAACTCAAACAAACATACATACAAACATTATTCTCTTGAATGTATTCTAATAAAAAATGCGTGAACGTCATAAGACAATATGACTGAAAAAAAAATCAGCAAAAAATGTTTGATATTTTTCTTATTTTTGCTCAAAACATAGATTGTGGGTACACGTTAAAACCGCCTCGGTTGTGTTCTAGTTTACAGTTAACTGAGAGAATGTGATTTTCAGATCTCTGCTTGAATTTGTGCTTAATAAAAAAAATTAGTGATACATTTGGATTAATTTTGGTATCTACAGAAAGAGCTAACTGATGTCTATGCATATGTGAAATTTGGAATCAAAATTTGTTGATATTGATGAGAAATTAGTGAAGATAGTTTTTGAATCAAAAAATTCAGTGAACAAAGGATTACCTGTTTGACCTAAAAAAACACTGTGTAGAAAGTAATACCTGGATAATACTTAGTTGTGAGATAATCCCCAGCCAGGACTTAACTGTTAACCATGCCGATTGAAAAGCCAACTGCAGTGAGTACAGCTAGCCTTGCCCTAAGCAAGGCACAAACACCACAAACACCAAGATCAAAAGAACCACAGGAGAAACGCTCACATTCAGAAGTGGCTGATAGCAGTCTAGGGGATGAATTTACCTCTATCCAGAAACAGCTTGATCAGTTGACCTCTGACATGAAACAAACCAGGGAAGATTTCAAAAGTTTAATGAAGAGAGACGAGATGAAATCTTTCATAACAGATACTGTCACGGCTATGTTTACCAAGGTGCAGAAGAAGATAGAACAGAAGGTTGAAGAAGCTGTAGTAGACAAACTGGAAGAAAAGCTCAAAGATAAACTGACTGAACTGAACGATAGAATGGATAGCTTAGTCCATGAAAATGTTCAGCTAAGAGAAGCAAATGAAAAACTGAAAAAGAGACTTGACAAAAATGAGAAAGTGGCACAATCAGCATTAGAGAAAAGCAATATGAACGAACAATTCTCACGAAAAAACAATATAAAGATCATGGGTGTGGAGGAAGATGTTGATGAGCCAGAACACAAGTTAATTGAGAAAATAAACAACATATTAACCTCAAAGGCAGGTGTCACATTGGATGTGAATAAAATAGTAGCCATCCACCGTATACCAGGGAAAACTGGCATGCCTAAACCAGTGTTAATCAAGCTGATGAACAATAATGAAAAGACAAAAATAATGAAGAAGAGAAAGCAGATGAAGCTGGCCGGGTACCGCCTAGTTGATGACGTTACCAAACACAACACTAAGCTGATCAACAGACTGAACCTACACAAGGATATTGATTCAGCCTGGTACTTCAACGGTAACGTGTTTGCCAAAACTACCAAGGGCAAACGCCACAGATTCGATCTATTCTCTGTGGTAGATGATGTTATTGACAATACAAATCTGGGTGATGAACCAGCAGCTGGGGGCCTCTTTGATGTTGATGATGCACCTCTTCCAGCCGAGGAGGTGATGGACTATGTAATAACCAGTTTATAGACTCTAAAATATGACTTTGATTACACTGTTACATATAACAGTGGACATGACAGTTCAAAACTCAGCACGAGATAATAGACAGCTTTTATATGCCAAGAAACAGAGATAACTAATTATTAGACATTGGAAACAGATGCAAATGAAACACACCAGTATATACATATGCTGACCAGAACTTCTATATTTCTTCAAATAATTCCGGAGATTTAGATGCCGACAGAACACAAATCATAATTTTCTATGGTTCCTGCAACAAGTTTCGGCAATCACTGTTTGCTCAGGTTGAGCTGCACCCATATAGTGCAGTCCTATCTGGGCCATTACTGATTGCTATTCTCCTGCATGTCTTTGAAGCAGTTCTGTTGCAGGGACTTGGGAAAGTTATCATTTCAACTAAAGCAGTGACATAATTAATGAAAGTGTGATTGTGAGTATGCATGTGCTTTTGGATTAATGTATATTATCTGAACTACTGATGCTGTTCAAACATAGAGAAACATTTTCCCTTGCGTATATAATTATATTCATATGATGGTTTACTGTTGGAATTATTAGGAATATACAACTGAGGTAAGATGTTGACTTTTCTTATGCACACTGATATCAGACTGAAGCCCAGTTTTTTTCAGTTACAGTAGATCTATAAGAGCAAGAAATAGTCCTTTTCCACTTGCCAACCAAGTGAAATTATCTTTTTGTTTCTTTCCCTTTTAGATATAATAAAATAATAATATAACTGAGAACCCGTCTATGGTGTTTCAGACCAGGTCAAATACAAACATGCTGAAGATAGGTATAGTCATGGCATTTAGATATAAAAATGTCTAATTAATAGCTATTCAAAGCTGTGAAAAGCAAATCAAAAGATGGAAACTAGTGATCTGCCATAGACAGGTTCTCTCATGATGCTGCTCATTTTGATAATAAGAGTTGATCTCCAGTATTATAATGTCAAGAGCCCACAGTCAAAACCTGTCTTCTGGATTATGGACCATTTCAGACACAAACCAGGAGGTTTAAGCCACAGTAAGATACCTAGCGATATAAAACTGCTCACTCAGGTTTTAGTTGTTAGTCCAGTGCACAACCAGGCTGCGGACAGACTTTTTGCATTGCATGTAACTGATGCAGCATGTGTGTGTCTGCATTTTTGTGTAGATGCCAGAAACAGGTTTTTTTGTAATACACACACATAGCTGTTAACAGTATTGACATTCAGCAAAAAAACCTACCTTTGGCAGTAAAAAGCAGGTCGGGCACAAACAAAGCTGCTTTAGACATAAAAGATAGCTAGAGGCATAAAACTATGCATATAGGAAGGAATTGAGTCTATGTTTTATGTGAGGTTAACAAAGCTACTGATCAGCTGCATGGAGATCATTCAGATTATCTGTGTCTTTGTTATTGTAAGGGAGCCAAGGGCAGGTTGTTTAGTGATGCTACACATTTTGCTTTATGAATACATGGATTTTACTGTGACAATTCTATTGAAATATGACATTTCTTTGACAATCTGCAAGTTCAATATCATATGGTGCCTACATGTGACTGAGCATGGTCAACACTGTATACCTGTCAACTGGTTGCATATTTGTTCAAAACCTGGATCAATGATCTTAAATCGCTGTTTATCATAGGCATGTCTTGATACATCTGGATAGTGGACAGTCTAGACTTGGATCAGTCTGTCCCTGGTCATGTCAATATTTTTGGCTGAATTTTTGTGTGATGTTAAACCACGGCCATGTCTAATTTTACCTAGAATATAAATGTTAATTTGTGCTAATCATTTGTCAGTACTGTGTATTTCCATGTATCTGTATTTCTCGAACACACTTCAAAGAGTTTTTGTCAGTGAAAAGAGTCACTTTGTTAGTATTTTAGCATGATACATAATTTCTTTCTGGATACATGTATAATTTTACTACTAAAAGTCGTATTCAAACATAGCTCTATGATAATTGGTCGAATAGTGAGATCGGTAGAAGGCTGTTGCTCATCTAATAGTCAAGCATTCAACAGTCCCTAAATGACCTCTAATGTCTATCATGAACAGATCAAACAATACAAGAGGTCAAATTAAGCCATGTCCATTTGAAAGCATTTACAAATAAAGCAGAAAAATATAGAATATTATTAATTGGGTAATGTAAAAATGTATAACAACAAATATAAATATAGCAATAAGATATATATTTTATGTATGTAATTAATAATAAATAAGATACTATATACTTTATGTACATGTATGTAAATGAATTATGCAAATGTCACAATTTTTGGCTTTACAGCTATAAAATATTTTGTAGAAATAGAAATTTTATCTGATAAAACAAACCAAGTTGCATTGTATTGCTAGATACTTCTTGTTGTTGAATTAGTGAGGACAATCTTTTATGTTCAAAATAAATCAACTAGGAATACTTTTTGTCTCAAATTTATCTAGGACACAAAACATCTGTAATCTTAATTAGAAGTATAGAATATCTATCAATTCATTTCAAACTTATGTCTTTTTACTTTCTACAAGAATATAGAAACTACTTGAATGTTTCATTTACCATGCATGTCTATCTTATGAATTTTACTTTATAAATTCTGGCAAACATAATTATGCTAATGCATCCGATAGTAGTACAAACATAAGTTTAGATTCCTTTCAATAGCCTACCATAAGTCTTGTGTTTCGTTTCGACAAGACATGGTGAGCCTGAACATGAGATTGGCTGCTGAAATCTCAAGATTGCTTATTGACATAACCCATTCTATAACGTGAGATTCTGTGGATGCACACAATCCTAGTATCTGCCTTTGAATAGAAGGCAGACGGATCTAGAATTGTGATTTCGGAAAGAAATGACAACTTACAATTATTGTATAAAAATGCTTTTATGTTGCCTAAAGAATTACAATCACAATGTTGTACAAAAATGTAATTTATACCTCTTTGTTAGATTGCCAAGCTGTCTGAGATTCCTATTTTGCATTATTTTAAGCCAGATTCATGTATGTTTTTCATGTTTCCTTCAGTGTTGCTATGTTTGTGTTTAGTTTATGTTTATTATGTGTTTTTTAAAATAGACCTGGCAACCCCCAACCCTGTTTCAGGCCCTGCCCAGTATAGTTACATGAAATTAACAACACTTAAGTTAGTTTTTAATGTCTGAACTGTCATTACTATCATTCAACACACAAGGCCTGCAAGGACTAAATAAGAGAATTGATGTTCTGGAATTTCTAAAAGATAAGAAATACCATATTTACTGCATACAGGATACCCATTTTACCGAAGATGATGTAGAGGAGTTAAAAGAACAGTGGGGTCAAAACTGCATATTAAGCAATTTTAAGTCTAATGCTAGAGGGGTGGCAATTTTGATAGGCAAAAATGTAGAATATACAATACACAAACAAACTATTGATATTGGTGGGAATTATATAGTACTAGACATTACAGTTTGTAACCAAAGACTGACACTCATAAACATATATGGACCTAACAATGATGACCCAGTTTTCTTCCAGAATATTGCCAACCTAATTGATATAACTAATAACGATAAATACATTCTTTGTGGTGACTATAATTGCATATTAGATCCAATTTTAGACAGCTATAATTACAAGCATGTCAATAATCCTAAAGCAAGAGACAAAGTCATTGAAATGATAAATATAAATAATATGATAGATCCTTTCCGAGAAAATTTCCCTAAACTAAAACGGTATACTTGGAGGAAGAAAAACCCTTTGAAACAAGCAAGATTAGACTATTTTCTGATTTCTGAAAATATAATGCAATATGTAAAAAGTAGCAAGATTGAAATGGGATACCGATCTGATCATTCTATTGTAACCTTAATGTTAACCTTCGATGGCTTTAAGCATGGAAAATCATACTGGAAACATAATAACTTATTACTTACAGATACAGAGTACTTGAATATTATAAATAAACACATTACAGAAACTAAGAAACAATATGCAGTACCCATTTATAATTTTGAAAATATTGAAACAATACCAGATTCGGATATTCAATTTACCATAAATGATCAATTGTTTCTAGATGTTTTACTTATGGAAATTCGTGGAAAAGCTATTTCATACTCCAGTTTTAAAAGTAAGGAGAGAAATAAAACAGAACAAGAACTAATAGAACGAATTACATTAATTGAAAATAACTTGGGAACAAATAATATTGAAACTTTGGAAAATTTAAAAGCTCAATTAAATGAAATAAGACAAGAAAAATTAAAAGGATATGTTATTAGATCAAGAGCAAAACATATTGATAAAGGAGAAAAACCAACTAAATATTTTTGTGGATTAGAACAGCATAATTATATTTCTAAAACAATAAACAAAGTGGAAAAAGAAGATGGAACAATTAAAACAGATCAAGAAGACATATTAAGAGAAACAGAAATATTTTATAAGAACTTATACACCAGAAAACAAGAATTTGGAAACCCTGATAGTACAGAGATGGATACCTACATGGAAAAAGACATTGTTAATAAGCTAACTGATACTAAAGCAAAACAACTGGAAGGTCTTTTAACTTATACAGAAATATCAGAAACATTGATGAAAATGAAAAATGATAAAAGTCCAGGTCTTAGTGGATTCTCGGCAGACTTTTTTAAAGTCTTTTGGAAAAAATTGGGAACATTCGTGATGAGATCTTTAAATTATGGCTATAAAATGGGGAACCTTTCAATAACACAAAGACAAGGCATTATAACATGTATACCAAAGGACAATAAACCAAAACAATTTTTGAAAATCTGGAGACCCTTAACACTTTTGGATACAGTATACAAAATAGGTTCTGGATCAATAGCAAATAGATTCAAATCAGTTCTTAACGATATTATTTCAAATGACCAAACTGGCTTTTTAAAAGGAAGATTTATAGGTGAAAATACACGACTAATCTATGATATGTTACAATATACTGAAGAAAATGATATTCCGGGTTTGCTAATACTAATTGATTTTGAAAAAGCATTTGATTCTTTATCTTGGACATTTATTCATAAAGCACTTAAAATATTAAACTTTGGAGAATCAATCAGACGATGGATAGAAGTATTTTACTCTAATATAACCTCAGCAGTCATTCAAAATGGTCTCTTGACAAACTTCTTTGAAATAAGCCGAGGTTGCCGCCAAGGAGATCCTCTGTCTCCTTATATTTTTATCATTTGTGCAGAATTCTTAGCAAATAAAATAAGACATAATAAAAACATAAAAGGTATTAACATTAAAAACTCTGAACATAAAATATCTCAGTATGCAGATGACACCTCTATATTTCTTGATGGGTCAGAAAAATCTTTAAATGAATTATTAAAAGAATTAGAACTCTTTGCCAGAATGTCAGGCCTTAAGGTAAATTTTGACAAGACACAACTAGTATGGATTGGCTCAAAAAAATTTGATCAAAACTCAATTAAAACAAAATGGAAACTTATTTGGGGCAAACAAACATTTAAAATACTAGGCATTAACTTCAACACAGACTTGACAAAAATGATTAAAGAAAATTACACACCAAAAATGCAAACTCTTGAAAATATGATAAAACAATGGGAAAGAAGAACTCTGACACCCTTAGGGAAAATAACAGCGATAAAAGTTTTAATGATACCACTATTTAATCATTTATTTTTTACACTACCTACCCCAGAACAGGATATAATAGATTATGTTAACAGGATTCTTTTTAATTTTCTGTGGGGAAGTAAGGCTAAAATAAAGAAAAGTGTAGTTATAAAACAATATGATGAAGGAGGATTGAGAATGGTAAATCTGCAAGCTTTTATTGAGGCATTAAAACTAACTTGGATTAGGAGATTGCTAAACACGGACAGAAAATGGCAAGATTTCATCAAACTTGATATAGAAGTTGAAAAGTTATTAAGTTGTAATACAGAATATTTAGTGGAAAACATTAAAAAGATGAAAAATAGTTTTTGGATAGATGTCCTGAAGAGTTTTATAAAATTCAATAGGAAAAACACATTAGATGAAGAAGATATTTTAAAAACACCAATTTTTCATAATCAATGTATCAAAATAGGAGGAAAAGTTATATTTAACAACATATGGTTTAAAAAGGGTATACGATTCATAAATGACTTAGTAAAAGAGAATGGAGAGTTTTTTAGTTATGATGAGTTTTTAGAAAAAAATGGAAATTTACAAACAAACTACCTTCAATATTTGGGAATAGTACAAACAATTAAAGAATACTTAAAATCTATAAACATTACTCTAACGGGCCGAAGCCCAATGCCTTTTATTCCAAGCCATATTTCCCCAATAATAAAAAACAAACAAGGTGCAAGGACTATGTATGATATTTTAAACTATAACAATGAAACTCCTACAGCAAAACAAACATGGACAAATGCTTATAACTTTCTGGATAAGGAATGGAAACAAATATATTTGTATCCATTCAAAACTACCAAATATTCACAATTACGCTGGTTTCAAATTAGGATAAATCATAATATCCTAGTTACAAATAAACTACTGCATCATATGAATATAACTGATGATTCAAGTTGCACCTTTTGCTCAACAATGGAAGAGACAATTATCCATTTACTGTGGAGCTGCAGTAAAACACAAGATTTTTTGAATTTGATGATATCTTGGTTTGAAAGTTTCGATATTCATATCAAACTTTCAGAAAAACTGTTTCTATTTGGTGTGGAAAGCCTGAGAGACCAAAAACTTACAAAAATACAACATTTCTTTCTGTTATATGCCAAATATTATATCTATTGCTCACGAGGTAATAACCAAGTACCGATGCTGACAGTGTTTAAGAAAAAATTGTACTTTATGTATAAAATGCATATGGAAATAGCTCTTATGAATAATGATTTAGAGGCATTTTCTAAGGAATGGAGCCCATATAACTTACTATTGCAGGACATAAGAATTTAAACTAAACAGTTAATATCAACCGACTTTCCTTAAAGCCCTAAGCTAAAAATAATAATGGAAAATAATAATCTGTATCTATACAGATGGAGCCAACCACATGCAACCCATACAATGACTTATTTATATACTGGGCAGGCCTCCCCCCACCCCTTGTTGCCAGGTTGAAAAAAGAACCTGTTGAATCAATTTTTATTGTAATGGAACAGGTTTTTCGGGAGGATACTGAGATTTTTGGACGGCTAGGTCTGAGAAGGGGGAATACCTAGTTCTGTCTTGTCCTTGTGACAAGTCCAGCTAGGCTATTAATATCAACTCTGCTCTGATGGGAGATTAAAGATCCCATATAAAGTAAACCATGCAATTTAAGACCTTCATATGATTTTCTGGTTGTCCAACTTCTCAAGAGCTTTGTGGAAACCTTCCAAAATACTTCACTAATTATTTCCAGTTCTCAGTATGTACATTATATAACTATGTTTTCTGTATATATAAATGACAGCATAACACAATTTTTGACCTTACTCCACTGAATGGGAATGGATGAAAGGTGCATCAACTAATAAAATCTTAAATATATGTAAATGTATGTCGGCAGGCTCCAGACTGCCAGGGTGGAAGGGATGATGCACATAGGTGAGACAGAAGAATGGGAGAATCGGAAGTTATTTTATATTGACCATGTTACATTATATAGAATAAAATTCAACAGGTAAAAAAAAAAAAAAAAAAAAAAAAAAAAAAAAAAAAAAAAAATAAGAAAAATAGGTATACCCCTGCATACCCCACTTTTACTACATAAAAGTGGGGTTTAAGGGGGTATTCATTGCACGGACATGTTTTCCTGATGTTTAGGAAAAATTGAGGAAACCAAATTTGATATCAGATATTAGTTTATAAAATATCACGAACAAAATGATAAGACTAATTTGTAATCAGATTTGATATGTCCAGATTTGATATGTCTAGAAGTCGATACTTCTGTGGTGGTTCTTTTTGTTTATGTCTTGGTGTTTACATTATTTTGTGCTGTTGGCGCCTTATGTATGTTTTCATATTTTTAAATAAGTTAAGGTAACTGAGTGGTCACCTATTGGGAAAATAGCTGCTCATTCGGCTTACGATATGTTTCATGGTATAAGTACCTGATTGTTAGTTTGTTTTTTTCCCACCTCGGTTTTTGGAGTGGAAATCTTTTTCTGATTGCGCCTTTTCCTGATTTTTGCATACTTGTACCTTTTTATCGTCAGGTTTTGATAGTAAGATGATTGCTCACTACGCTGTGCACACTTCGAATACGCCTTTGATTCGTTAATTCATATAATCATAATGTTTTAATTACGACCATCAATTGACCATAAATTGGAAAAAAATGAAACGGGTTTTATGTTTTGGAGTCGATTTTGTGTTGTTTGAACCTTATGTACGTTTTCATAGTTTTAGTTCAGTTCGGGTAATAAGTGACCGTCTATTGGGGAATGGCTGCTCACTCGGCTTACGATATGTTCTCTAAGTATAAGTACCTAATTGTCAATTTGTTTTTCCAGCCTTGGTTTTTGAAGTGGGAATTCCTTTCCGATTGCTCCTTTTCCTGATCATTGCCTACTTGTACCTTTTGAAATATAAGTACAGTAACTTTACGCTGTTTTTGTAGATATTTTTATTTTCGGATATAGGTTTGTGTAAAATTTATAAAGTGTTTGATATATGTATTGAATTTCTATCAATAAAACGCATTTGATATGCGTTCTGTTAAGAATTTTAATGACAGAACGCTGCGAAACGTCCCATTAAAGCACACAAGGGGTCAAAATAGCGTTTTTCTAATCAAATCACTTTCGATGCGTTACTTTAGTTTTATGAATTAATAAGTTTAAAGTTTGAAGGCCAGGTCTTTAATAGATGTTACTGTGCTACTTATTTAAGGATATAGTATACCAAAATTGGTGAAAATTTGCTCATTCTACAAAACCACTCTCATTAATAAAATTAGTTTGCTACCTACATTATACCAAAGGCTCAAATTTCCACAGTAAGTTATAAGCTTAGAAATTGAAAGAAATAAGAAAAATAACTGTAACAGCTTCTAAAGTTTTGTTTTCAATTCAAAGCATGACTGTCAGTGCCAATAAAATTATCCACGGTCAGTAAAACTCTTTAGCACCCATTAGCAATGCCCCCTCCATGCTATTTATTGGAATTGAAGCTGGTTTACTGCACACAGAAAGAGGGTCATATCACAAGAAATTGTTTATAAAATGCTTTGTTTACGTGTTTGACAAAAAGACAAATAGCCACACAAAAAAGTTAAGATTTATTGCGAATCATTTTTGAAAACAACTTAAGCATTCATTGTCGCATACCTGATCTTCATCTGACTATGTCTAACTTTCTAAATCACGTTTTCTCAGAACACCACTCAAATTCTGTGAAAAGTATAGTGAAGAAGGCAGAGACTGTCCTGTACCTGTAGACGATTTTGTTGGTTGTACATTGTACAGTATATGACGGCATGTGATGATCAATTTCCTTTCTTTGAGCATATAATACAATGCATTATTATTTTGTTATGCATTGTTTTATTTTGTTATGCATTGTTTTGTTATGCAGTGGCTTTTATGTAAGCATATTGTTGAATTGGCAAACTGGGATGTTATAAAGAAAAATTGTTAGCCATCAGATAATAAAGAACCAAAGTAAGTTGTTATTTGATTATGCATAGTCATTGTACCTGCTTGTATATTGTTCCTGTTGTAAATGACCAGCTTATTACCTAGCCTTGGTATATGGGGGGAAACCATTTGGCCATTGCGTGGAGAGGTTTACAAAAACTGGTTTGTGTAGCCGCAGTTCTAAGCTGGTTACAGGCTTGAAATATAAATTGTAGTGAAAACAAAGGCACTGTTCAACTGTGCAGTTACTGCACAGCTGATCTGCGGCTAGTTGTTTTTGGCATATGCATAAATCTAATTTTCTTATGACGCGGCTCACTGTATTTCTATACTGGCAGCCCTATTACACAATTTCAAAAGGTCAGTGTGAAGAATCATTTCCGCTTCAGGTTTTCTGGCAAAATCCATTTCTTTGAAAAGTGTTAATGGCCAGTCTTTGAACCCCAGAGATAAAATGTTACGGTAATAATGTGTGGTCATTTATAACAGGAGCGGCTAATAGCCTAACGGTTAGAGTGTTAGCTGATTGGGTAAGTATGTAAATATTAATGAATTTGTCATGTTTTCTTTAGCAAAATCCCGCCTTCAAATGCATGGCTACCAATGTTTGCTAATGTGGGATGTACTGGCCAGACATTTGTAAGACAGAAAGCTGCCAATCTTGAATAAATTTGCATTTGATTGATGAAATGAATTTTGTGGCTTCTTGCAAAATAGACTTTGTGTTGGAACTGTCATCTTCAAAGCATTTCAAATCCTTTCTTATCTATCCCAGTGGAATGAAATTTGGCACACATATTGTTTGAAGTCTTCTCTTCAAAAGGGTATCTCAGATTTTTCCTACTTTGATTTGTTGCTGAGTAAATTGGAGTTTTGTTTAGGATGACCAATCAATTTTGTCACAGAAAATTCAAAATGCAATATTTCAGTTTCAAAGAACTTTAGCAGAAATCCCTGATACCATTTTAATACTCTAATGTTAAGGAAGCTTTTCAAGGAAAAAGGAAAAGCATGTAGCCAAACATGTAGAAGATGAAACATCAAACATGACATATGACATAATTTTATTGGTGTTTCCTTCTAGCCTCAAATTCATAACTTGCACTAAAATAAAATAATTCACCTTAAACTTCAAAATCTTGCCTTTAATTTGATATATAAAACAATGTCATTTTCACTTACAAACATAGTGAAATATGCATTTGAATAGGGTTACCCCCTGATTGGTTACTATAACCTTAAGTTTAAATTAGCTCGATTTTTCCTGCTCGAACACTGGAATGATGTTTTCATGTCCAAGGCATTTTTTGCGACATTAACATTATAAATTGTTTGCTACTTTTTCTTTCGAACCGATTTGATTTTATTTTCACCAGCCAATGTTGCCACACATTTCAATTAAGTCCCAAAAGATTCGCTATGAAATAATGTTCGATACAATTAAACGAAAAGGTTTCAGAAATGGTTAAAGTTTACTATTGGTTTATTTCAAGGGGGGTAATGTCGATGCAAAGCAATTTTAACAGCCTGAAAAGTATAAAGTTACTTTTGGTATCGATATTGAACAAAAAACATGCATACAGCCTGATAAACGAGGCACGAACGAATTAACAGTGACTGGGTCCACTTTGTCCCCGATATAAAATATGTTTGTTTTTTTATCTGTTAGCAAAAACAAACAAATGCAGATAATATAAATGCATATTCTCGCGCATGATATCAGATGAACAACGATAAACTGAGACAAACAATAAACAACTTAAACAATGTATAAACAATGTATAAATAATGATATGATTTAAACAGATAAAGCAGATCGAAAGTTCATTTTTTTAATTTTAACTTTCTTCCTTTCGAATAAAACAACAACATTAACTTAATTATTCATTGGAAATAAACATTGGATAGTTTTATTTATAACATCATGATAATTCTCATATTCAACACGCAGTATTTTAACACGGTTTATGGAGTGGGAATTTATTTCTGATTGCGCCATTTCCTGATCATTGCTACTTGTACCTTATCGTACTTGTTTTGCTTCAAGCGTTTTTCTGTCCCGACATGACCGAACAAATGTTCACAGGGACATTGAGCCTGAATTTTAATAAACGAAACACACGTTTGATATGTGAGGGCGGGGGGGGGGCTTATTAACGGATATTTACTGATTTAAGCCTTGCGTCCCTTTTATTGGACATAGGCAAACAGCATAGCCCCAGATGTGACGCCCCAGAACGCGGCGTCCCATCTGGGGCTATTCTGTTTGCTAATAGGAATTTCATCGAAAAATGAAAAAAAAATAAATAAAATCCCTCATAACAACCCTATAACTGAAAGAGGACTCAACCAAATGATAATGATGGGAAAATCCATTCGTCAAAGCTGAGATTTTAATTAAGACAAATATGCATCTTCTTGATAATTCAGTCTTTTCTGGTGTATCAGAATAACATCTCCTTAACGTATATACACTATAACATAAAGTTTATGTTTGTTTTCTTCAAAACGCAGAGTGCTAGAAAAACAATAAGAATATCAAAATTTCAATGACATTTTTGCGACAGCATTTTTTTTTATTTGGCATTGACCTGATTATGCGCAATCATACGGGAACTGTCTTCACAACAACTAATTTTTCATGAGCAAATACATGTTGACAGCGATGACAGTAAAATCAAATATCATATGGGCCACAACGTGAGAAAATGTACCTTCGGACAATTTTTTGAGTATAAGAAAAGCAAAGTTACTTTGAATTTATGATGATTCTAGAGTCTGTTAGTCTTTATTTGACCAGATTATTTCAGTTATTTTGTGACTTATGACCAATTTACTATATGAACCCTACACGCGTCATTGTCCTGAAAAATGACGTCAAAGTTGCGTAATGCATTTTTGCATGTTAGTAGAGCTTACAAAACTCGATGCATTTTCTTAAAACTGTTTAAGCACCTATTGTTAAGATTGAAGTATACCATCCTTACATGCAATATGCCAAAATTATTTTGTCTATTTTATATTGATGCGGTTGCTATGGTTACAGTTTAACGATAGATATAGGGAAATTATGTGTATTATGGGTTAAAACAAGGGCAGATAACTCCAAATTTTGAACAACAAGATGTTTTAAAACTCATTCATTTGGTAGCCCAGTGTTCAAAGATTACAAATACAGTATTATTTCTAAAACGTATATAACATCATTTTCCCGCTTTTTGCTGCTTTCTACTAGTAATGTCAGAATGTCCGAAGGTACATTTTGTCACGTTGAGGTTCATATATATTTTTCAATCAATCATACTAATGGTCCAACATTGTCACACAAATCATTGTATCTTTACAATTCACATTTTCTTCAGTTTTTCTCTGAAGCTGTCCAGCATACTCTTTCGACTCTTTGTATGTTTCTCTAGCTGATAGACTTTAAGTTTTGGCGCCAGTGCGACAATAAGTTTTCCTTTTCGATAACTATAACATATCGACGAGAAGGAAGCTGTTGTAATTCCCTTCGTCAGCAGCCATCGCCTGCCCTTGCCACTGTTATGTATTGCATATATTCTATTTGTCCCAATGTCAAGAATCACAATGTTGCCTTCTGTATCCATTGACAAACCGGCTGGACTCATTAAGTCATCGGTAATTTTGGCCAAGCCATGCCAGCCATTAGTCATAAATGACGCATATGCTTCCCTACCGCTTCCACCAGAGTGGCAAATCATCGAAGCGTCAGCATTAACGCAAATATACTTTGGCACCGTACAGCCTGTGACTGGGATAGACGATTGCAGTATCCCGGTATCGGAAAGAATTCGAATACCTTTCTCAGCCAAACAAATGTAAATATTACTTGCATGTACAGTTATACCATAACACTCCCCGTTCACGTCTACTTTATTGTCAAGTTTAACACCTGGCTTAAAAATTACAAATTGAAGCTTTTTGGTTTCGGGCATAGTTGCAACAACCCGTATTTCGTCAAGTTGTGCTATGTCAAACGGTGCGCTTTCGCATTGCGTGTCATATTTTACTTTTGTTGCACCGTCATCCAGAAACTTAAGTTTAACGTTAGCATTGTCACACAGAACGATTTGATCGCTGTCCAACATACACATTCCCGTAATGGAAGGAGGATTTGTATCATCTTTTAGGCGCGTATCGTTTACAGTGTGTACATGCGTTAAATTCGAATTCCAAAATGTCACAGTTTCTTCGGTGGTCGTGCGCTTTATCCCTGTGTATGCATCGTCTGACCAGTTCACTGGCTCGTATATATTATCATCGGAGTTTTCGTCAAGTTGAACGTAGAACTTCGACGCCATGTCAAATGTAGTCATGTAGTCACTTTCCTGTCAACCGGTTATCTTCATCTCCCATAATATGAGCAGATACGCGAAAAAAAAAAAGAAAAAAAAAAGAGCTTTCCGACCAGCTCTGACAGAAACGGACATAAACAGACACAGAATTATGCAAGATGCTTGAAATTTTGGATTTTAGAAGGAGATATATTGCTCTATCCGTGAAGCGAAAACAAAGGCGCTGCTTTGAGACTTTGTTTTCGTATGGACACAAATACGGCTTTCTCATGACGCGGCTCACATGTTATCTTCTGTCAAATTGTTTAAATCTGATTTATATTTTTTTATCAAAGGCAAAGTACGAAAGCACAGTCCACGATTTACTGGGCCACCCTTCGTATGCATTGAGTCCCGAGAAAAGGCGAATTGACTATCGCATTTAATAACACATGATTGTCAGGCATGTTGTTACAAAATAAACCAGGTGAGTGAATACTAGGATTTGTCAGAGACAAACACCGTCAAAAGCAAACAGGTATTAAATATTAGCAATGATATACCAGGCAATTTGTCACAAGGTCGGCTTAAACCGCATGTGCGTGGTCTCATTTTCGTCTTGACCTCTCCTCACAATACGTATAGGGGGAAACCATTCATTATTCAGAAGAACGCGTTGTAATAACAAAAGCGAACACCTCAACTCAAATGCCTTAAGACAATCCATTTTAATTAGAGAGTTATTTTCCGCACATTTTTCAAACGCCTCATCAATCAACTACTAATCCTAACGTCCAATAATGAGCGCGTGCAGCCTGTTGATTCTAGCGATCTATAATGGAACGAGAGGCAAAGATCAATTCAATAAAATCTTCTAGATATAAGATAAAAATCTTGATTTGTGGCTTCAGGGGTGGAAATTAAGTTTTTCGACAATCAGAGTGCATCTAAATAATCTTTTAGACGTTTCAAAATAACTCGTGTCGAGAGAAAATCCAAACCCGTACATCACAGGTATAGACACAGGTATTTATGGTTATTTATTTTACTAGCGAGCATATATCAGGTATTCCACAGGTAGCAGCCACAGCCAATGAAATTGATCAGTGGATTTTAGGAGCTGCTGGAGATGTTAACCCTTTTGTGTCGAGACAAATACTGATATAAGCTACCTAATTGTGCCTTTTATAGTCCACCTAGGCCTAAGATGTACTTCGGTTTTCCCGATTAGACTTCAATCTAAGGCCACGTCCTCATAAGACCATTTGGCTTTTGAGTGGGACATTAACATGATAATAAATGGTTCATCATAATTTCATAAAACTGACTGTTTGATATATAGACTGTTAAGTGGAACGTAAGAATGAAAGATACATTTTTCCATCTGAAAATCTGCATTCAACATCCCCGCCGGTTTTCCAGATTAGACTAAAGCCTAAGGTCCCGTCTTCATATGACATTAGATTTTGAGTGGAATATTAACATGAAAAAAAAATGTTTCATCATAATTCCATAAAACTGTCTTTCTAACTTATTGACACGATTTTCACGATTTCCCCGTGTTTTATCGAGCTCTCTTTTTTCTTCATGATTGTATAGTGAAGTTCATTTAAATTGACAATATATCATATCTAATTAGGCAAACCCCAGGCAAATGTAATACACATTCAATTTTCTTGGGAAGTTTACATCATGACTTCCCAAGTGCTGTATCGCCAACACTTCTAATGTTTGCAGACATCTTGCAGACAAACTCGCCCCCCCCCCCACCCGACTCACTATCCTTATAATTTTAAAACTATATACCATTAAATTTTCTACATCTTCAGCCAGTTTGCACTATGTATCATGCCTTTTTGAATATATGTTTGTACATTTACTGTATCTCTTATGTCATGTATTGGCCTGAGATTAATAAATTTTATTGTACTTGTACTTGTACTTGCTAAGTGGAACCTAAGAATGAAAGATACATCTGAAAATCTGCATTCAACATCTCCAGTTTTCCAGATTAGACTTAAACCTAAAGCCCCGTCTTCATGTGAACATAGCTTTCGAGTGGGGCATTAACATGAGAAGAAATGGTTCATCATAATTTCATAAAACTGTCTGTTTAATATATTGACTGTTAAGTGGAACGTAATTATGAAAGATACATTATATTTCCATCTGAAAATCTGCATTCGACATCTACATGACTGTATTAAATGTAGGAAGAAAATGCTATGAATGTAAACCATAATGAAAACATGTCAATGAAATGAATGTCCCCTTTTACCCCAATTTTATATTGTAAAACAAATAGTCTATGTTTTGAAGCAAAAAATAATAACAAAAATATTACTCTTTATAACCCGCTATTACGTTATAAAAGTGTAATTTTTGGTGTATTCATCACACGGACACAATTTGTGGCGTTATGATATTCAGATGTCTTGATTTAAGAGCTGCTTTTCGCTCATTTGTTTTCCGAACGCCTCATCAATTGAACACTAATCCGAACGCCCAATAATGAGCGCGTGCATACTGTTGATTCTAGCGATCAATAAAGGAACGAGACGCAAATATTAAATCAATGCAATCGTCTTAATATAAGATGAAAGTCCTGATTTGTGGCTTCGGAAAAGGAAATTGAATCTTTCGGAGATCAGAGCGCATCTAAATATTCCAAAAGACGCTTCCAAATGACTCGCGTTGAGAGAAAATGCATATGCTAACATCATCCATACAACAGAATGCTTTTGTTTTTTTTTTTTTTATTTTTTCAGATAAGTTATACTGTTATATTATTTAAAAATATTTTAAACAGATACTACGTTAAGAACCGACTTCTTACCAGCAGTTTGGATATGTGACCCTTTTGGTTAATACATATTATTATATTATGTTTCTCTGGTGCAAATTCTTGAAGTGACAACAAACGTATGTGGTTTTCCGTGTTAGTTTGCATAGGGTGACTGATGATGTGGCGTTCATCGGGAAACATGTCCGTGCCATAAATACCACCTTCAACCCCATTTTATATAGAAAAAACTGGAGTATGCAGGGGTATACCTATTTTTCTTATTTTTGCTCCAAAACATAGATTGTAGGTACTCGTTAGAACCGCCTCCCACAGTCTATGTTTTGAGCAAAAATAAGAAAAATATCAAACAATTTCTACAGAAAAAAATATCATTTTTACAATATAAAAAAAATAACTGTATATTACATGGGAAAGTTTTCGTAATGTTACCCGGGATTTTACAATACGGCCAAACTTTTCTGTTCTCACTGCTTTCAAAGGATCTAACTACTAAATCCGCATGGTTCCGTTAAAAGTCACGACTTACGACCAAAGAAATTGATCTATAGTTTAACATTTAGGGTCATGGAAGTATCGAGGCAGGGCTGTAGGTTGTCCACTCGTTTTGTAAATATGTTGATGCCAGTTCAGACATTATCTTCTTTCAGTTGTTACATGTAAGATAAGACTTAAACCCGAGGCCCCGTCTTCATAAGGCCTTAGCTTTTAAATTGAAATTTAACATGAAAAAAGGTTTAATCATAAGAAGGTACAAGTAGGCAAAGATCAGGAAAAGGTGCAATCAGAAAAAGATTCCAACTCCAAAAAACCGAGGTGGGAAAAACAAACCAACAATCAGGTACTGATACCAAGAAAACATTTCGTAAGCCGAATGAGCAGCTATTTTGCCAATTGGTGGCTACTCAGTTACCTTAACTAAAATTATGAAACCACACATAAGGCGCCAACAGCACAGATTTCAAAAATCAAGACATAAAACAAAAAAACACTAAACCCTATTTTCATATCATGAAACTGGGATACACATGGGTAAACCTAGTTTTTCGTATTTTAGATCCAAAACATAGATTGTGTGTACTCATTGGAGCATCCTTTTGTCAAGTGATCTTTTCAACTTTCACAGGTAAAAACGATGCTTATTGCTATAGGCGTATTTTCGTAATGAAGCGCTGTGTTTTCTTTTGACGGGACGCATTGTATCTGATAACAACATAATTTTATGAGTTTGCTTCTAAAATCTTATAACCTTAATTGTTGATATCATTGGATTACTCCTTGTCTGGTACAAAATTAATTTCCGCAATTTATGTTGAATCACGATTCAGCCGAGGAAAATATGAAGCGGATTTTCTTAAAAAAAATATTATACACACGTGTACGAGTATATAAAAAGGCTAAAAACTCTAATTGAACAGTTGGATTCGGATGGATTTTACATTAAACCTAATAATATTTAGAAAACTATTACCATAAAATGTTTAGTTTCCCTTTTCACAACAATGGACATAACTATTTGTTGTCACTTTTAACGCAAACCCAACACTTGCTAAATATCAAAAGAAATTATAGATGGAATTAGTTTTTTTTCTCGTAAAAAAGCCATTTTGTAGCCAAAGGATTAAATAAAGTAACAGAACGTGTTGATATCATATATAGCCTCAGTACTAAGATCGGATTGGGCTTAATTATTAGAGAACTATTTCCCGCTCATTTTTCAAACAAACGCTTCTTCAATCAGCCACTAATCCTTACGCCAACTAATGAGCGCAGGCAGACTGTTGATTATTGCGATCAATAACGGAACGAGAGGCAAAGGTCGTCTTAATATAAGATGGAAGTCTTCATTTGTGGCTTCAGAAACGGAAATTGAATTTTTCGGCGATCAGAGCGCATCTAGATAATCCAAAGGACATCTCCAAATGAATCGTGGCGAGAGAAAATGCCTACCCGCACACCAACACGCGAATGCACATTTTCGAATCCTTATAAAATATCCATATGAATGCTACCACGGATACACGGATGTATGCAAAAATAAAACCGAAATCAGCTTTATTATACCACAGATTATACAAACGGAGATGATTTGAGTCATTTTTTGTGTATGTTTTCATATTCTTATTTTAGTTCGGGTAACTGAGCAACCGCCTATTTGGAAAAAGTCGATTACTCGGCTAACGATATGTTTTCTAAGTTTAAGTACCGTTTTTCCCACCACAGTCTTTGGATTTGGAATTTCTTCTTATTGCGCCTTTTCCTGATCATTGCCCACTTGCCCCTTTCAATAATTGTATTGTTTTCTTTTGATCTTATTTTTTTGATCATTTGATCCTTTGTGATAAGTACAGTAACTTCTATTCGGAGTATTTGAACTGGATATTATGCTAAAAACACCTGTTAATTATTCGTTACTCGAGACCGTACGATGTAACCAAAAGTCGCTCTTGTTTTCACTGCTTTCAAAGGATCTTACCATATACCATTTTATCGTATTCGTACCGTTGTCAGACTTGTTCGGTGACCATTAGAAGTTTAAAGCTTACGACCAAAATTAATATTTAGGGTTAAGGATGTAGCCAGGTTTTAAAACATTTGTAAGGTGTCTTTATAGAAGTCGAACCGAGAGCGTCACCGATCGGTGGTTAAATCTCCAGATGATACGTGCGGTTAACTATATAAACGTTAAAACAGAATTTGGAGTGGGAATCTCTTTCTGATTGCACCTTTTCTGATCTTTGCCTACTTGTACGTTTTCATGGACGCGGCGTAAATCAGATTACCAATTGACAGAAGGACAGAATTTGAGAAAATGCAAATGTTTTCATTAATTTCCTATGAAGTGTATAAAAGTCAGATTTATCGCCGAGTTTGTCATAAGATAAGAATTGTCAGATTATTACAGGATACAAGACAAATTCCAGACATCATATGACTGTGCTTTGAATTGATAGGTAGGATGTTTGTTGAAATAAATGGATAACGTACCTTTCTTTCCCAAAAAACGTATATTTTGGTATTACTTGATTTTTCTTAAAAGGCAGTTTCGCGTTGGCACGGATAACTTCTAATTCAGGATACCTGAGCAGACCTTGTGGAAGCCATTACGAAAACTTGCCCATGCAATATACAGAGATTTTTTCACTTGTAATAATTGAAATTTTCAGTAGAAAATTTCTGATATTTTTCTTATTTTTGCTCAAAACATAAATTGTGGGTACACGTTAGAACCGCCTCCGCGAGGCGGTTCTAACGAGTACCCACGATCTATGTTTTGGAGCAAAAATAAGAAAAATAGGTATACCCCTGCAAACCCCAGTTTTGCTATATAAAAGTGGGGTTTGAGGGGGTATTCATTACACGGACATGTTTTCCTGATGAGTGACTTTATATATGAACTCTTCGACAATAAACGGATATAACAATAAAATGTATGTAACATACTATAGCATACTATCCTGTATGCGCTGATCAGTCTAACCGGATGTATCTATGGGACAAGTTATATTTAGACGGCGGTCAACAATAGTTACCAGCCATACAACAGTCAGGGGCGTAACCTAAACAGGTATTCAAAGAATAACTTTATCGCGTTATTTTCTTTTCTCCAGAATCGTTCAAAATCTGCGACTGTTTCTTTTACTTATTTGAAATTCACACGGTTTTGCGTCATGAAAACGTTCTCACGGGATATCTTGTGGCGAGAGCTTTGTTCCAATATGGTGGACAGTCACTGAACAGCGTTGCGAGGTTGGTAAACGTTTTTGTGTGTGCAATTTTGGGCATCAGAAATATGGAATGCATGATCTTAAAACATGTATCCACATCTTATCGGAATTTTGCCACATGTCACGACAATTTTCCTGAGAAGATATGACGTTAATATGTCGATTCTTGGTACGCATCGCCTAGAAACTGGTACGCACGTGGTTTAAAGACGAGTGGGGTAGCAAAAAATAAGTACACATTCACGTTTACATTGTCATTTTTAACGGGTTATTTTTAGAAATAACTTAAATGGGTTAGAAGAAGAAAGGTTAAATCTAGCAACCAAGAAAGGGAGATAATTGTAAATGTTTTATAGCTTGATTCAGTTATTATTACTTTTATTATTATTATTATTATTATTATTTATAACCTGTTTGGGTTACGCCCCTGACTGTACAAGTTTCTGTATAACAGTATATAAAAAGGTACAAGTAGGTAACGATCAGTAAGAGGCGCAATCACAAAATGAATTTCCCACTCCAAAAACCGAGGCTGGATCGTTTAACAATTGTATTTTACAATTATTGTAGTTTATCTTTAGCAATTGTATAACATGTATTTTATCTTTAACATTTGTATTCACATGTAGAGTATTTTTTTTTATTTCTTCTTCTTTTTACTATCGGTTTTGATAAATTGTGTGGATTTGAAGTATAGGCAATGTTATAGGTTGTCCACTGGCTTTTTTAAATTCAGTTTTACGTCCCTTTCAATATTATTTCATCTCGTATGAGACGAGCCAATCAGTAGGTGGGTGAAAACGGGAGAACCCCGAAGAAAACCACCCGGCACACCCGCAAGCAGAACTTGGCTTGCCTCACATGTGGTCAGTGCGGGGCTCGAATCCACACCATACACAGCGGTGAGTGATCAAGAAACAGTGCTCTTAACCGCTCGGCCACGGATGCCGCTTCCACTGGCTTTGTATTGCAGTTGATGTCAGTTCAAACCTGATCTCCTTTCCACGTTATAACTAAACCTGATTACTCGTCATCTGTGGTCGTAGCTTTTGAGTGGGACTTCAACATGAAAATTGTTTTTTCTTCATAAAACTGTGTACATAAAACATTGACTATTTAGTGGAGCGTCATTATTAAAAAGAAATCTTTTCTATCTAAAACTTTTTATTCAACAATTACATGACTGTATTAAATTGTCAGAAGACAATGTTATGATCGTTAACCAAAATGAACACATGAACATGGAATGAATAGCCTATTAGATCCCCTTTTTATATAGAAAAACTGGGGAATCCAAGGGTAATTCTATTTTTTTTTGTCTGATTCCCAAACGCATAGATTGTGCGTTCTCGTTAGAACCTCCTCGGACTAGTAGTTCTAACGTGTACCCGCAATCAAATATTTTGATCTAAAATGTTTGATTTTTTTTTTCATTTCCATAACCAACTTATCGCTGGTTATAACATACTAGGCTTTTCTCGTAATAAAACGCAATGCTTTCTTCCGACGAGACGCATCCTATCTGTTACAACTTAATCTTATCAACTTGCTAGTGAAATATTACATTAAACTTATTTGTTGCTCCCTTTGGATTACTTGAGCCGCATCACGAGAAAACCGAGTTTTTACATATGCAAAAACAAAGGCGCAGATCAGCTGTGCAGTAACACAGCTGATCAGCGCCTTTGTTTTCGCTTCTCGGATAGTACAATTTCTCTGCTACTTATAGCCAAAATTCCAAGCCTCTAGCCTGCTTCTGTGACTGTAGAGTTCGATTTGTGTCGCACCTGGTCTCAAACCCCGAAGACCGAAGTCCTGGCACACTTCGTGTCTGATACAAAATTAATTTCCTCCATTTGTTGTAGAATCGTAACACTAGACAGCTAATGAGATATGAAACTGATCGTCGTATAAATATTCAATCGTATAATCAGAATCAGCTTAGTGTAAATTTCAGGACATGTTCGTACAATTTAAGATGCTAACAGTTTTGTCAAATCCGAAAAGGGACTTTTTCCGTATGCTTTATCATCAGGGAAACATGTCCGTGCATTAAATACCCTCTTAAACCCCACTTTTATACAGTAGAACTGGGGATTGCAGGGGTATACCTATTTTTTCTTATTTTTGCTCCAAAACATAGGTTGTGGGTACACGTTGGAACCGCCTCGGCGAGGTGGTTCCAGCGTGTACCCACAATCTATGTTTTGAGCAAAAATAAGAAAAATATCATTTTTTTTCTAGTGAAAATTTTCTTTTTTTTACAACTTTAAAAATCTATGTATATTGCATGGGCAAGTTTTCGTAATGTTATGTATGTTTGTGAGACGGTCAAGGGCACAATATGTAGTCTTTCACGGATAGTGCCACCAATTGTAGAGTATCATCCGGAAAGCGCTCCCCTGAAATGTATACGCCTTTAAACCCCATTTTACATATAAAATGTTTTCAGGGGTATATATACAATTTTCTTTTCAAGAACATAGATTGTGTTTTGAACACAGTCAAATATTAAAATTACATGTATATGATATTTTTCATTGAAATGTTCATTTTTTTAGCTGAACAAAAACAAAATCTGTATATTGTATGGGCAAGTTTTCGTAGCGTAACTTTTTGACCAACTCCTGTGGCCAAAGATTAGAAGAATGGTTGACCATGCAAGTAACCGTTTTGATGAACAAAGCGTTGTTTGAAAAATCCATACATATAGTGTACCGTATTCGTTGTAATTAGCGCACATGCTCCAATAAGCGCACATCCCGGCCATTTCCGAAACACATGTACATAAGCGTACACTTCACGAATAGTATATTATTATTTTGCACCAATTCTGTACATTACTGAATACAGCATTAGACACATTAAAACGTAACCGTGAATGATCAAAAACTACTTTGCAATAATATGAACACTTAAATGGCATCACTATTGATACGAGATCTAACATGATGGTTATTTCAGCACTTTGGTATGTTGTTTTCATGAGTAGTGAGTGCGAATGTCACCTTAACTTTAAGTTACTTTGAAAAGGTAAGCGCACTGTGCGCTAATTATAACGAATACGGTATTTTCAACTTTCCACCATGAAAACATGTCTGTTCAATGTATACATGAACCACCTTATACTCCACTTTTAGAAAGTAAAGCTTGGGTACACAGGGATACACATGTACATTATTTTTCTTATTTTGATCCAAAACATACACTGTGTGTACTCGTTCGAACCGCCTAAACGAGGCGGTTCTAACTGGTACCCGCAATCAATGTTCGAAGACTTTAACTTTAAACCTATTTTTCCCAATGAAATTTTCATTTTTTACAAGTGATAAAATTCTCTGTATACTACATGTGCAAGTTTTGTATTGCGCACAATAAAGTTAAATCATCTTCTCGTGTCATCATTTTCTTGATGCTTTTCTGAGGCTTCCAAACAAGCCAAATTTACTCTTGGGTTTTGTGTCAAGTCGGAACATCTTTAGCTTGGACACCCAAATATCTTCTTTAGAATTCCATAGTTCAGCAACTGCTAGCTTTCTGTGTCGGTTGTTATAAACCATCGATGTGAGAAAGTATCGTTTTGTTTCCTTCGAAAGCAAGCATTGCATGTGGCCATCATTGCTATGTATCGCGTAGACCTTGTTGGCTGCCGAGTCCAGAAGCAGAATATCATCTTCCTTATCAACCGATAAACTTGTTGGTGCTTGAATATTGTATGTAAATTTCAACAAACCGTGACCGTCTTTCGTCATACAGGAAACAACGGCTTCTTTGTCGCTACCCCCTGAAATGTATATCTTCGTGCCGCTTGGATTTAAGCAAATATGTTTTGGTAGTCCAGCACTTGCATTCGGAATAGTTTTCTTCAGTATCCCAGAGCTGGTTAGAATATGGACACCTTTTTCATCCATGCAAACGTAGAAATTGTTCTCATGTGCGGTAATTCCGAAACACGTCCCCGAAACATCGATCGTTTTGTCAAGTTTAGCTCCAGGTTTTACAATAATAAACTGAAGCTTTTTAGCCTCAGGTAGGGTGACAACGACTTTATCATCGTTTACATGTGCAATGTCAAAAGGAGCACTTTCAACTCGAATGTCATATTTTATCCTTGGTGACGCGTCGTCCAGGAACTTAACTTTAGCATTAGCATTGTCACATAAAATCAATTCCCCGCTATCAAGCATACACATCCCAGTTATAGAAGGTGTAACGGTTTCATCCCTAAGTCGAATATCTTTAACAGTGTTAATGTGTGTAAAAATAGCGACCCAAAACGACAGCGTTTCTCCACTATAGGCTTCCACTGAGCTGCCGCTCGCATCATCCGAACCTAAACTTTCCTCAGATTCTTCGAACATTCGTCTCGCTCCTCTCACGTCCATCCTTCTTTGAAACACTGTTTTACTGGTGTTTAGACATTATTATCATGAAATGAAATAAAAACCAACAATCTGCCTAGGCGAAAACAAAGGCGCAGATCAGCTTCGCAGTAACTGCGAAGCTGATCAGCGCCTTTGTTTTCGCTACTCAGATAGTCCAGTTCCTCTTCTACATAAATCCATAATTTCAAGCTTCTAGCTCTTTTCTGTGACTGTACAGGTCGATTTGTGTCGTATCTGGTAGGAAACCACATTGTTGGTTTTCCCACGAGGCGGCTCAAATGGTTATGATTAATAAGAAACAATACCCAGCGACGCAAGAACATCGGTCTTCGGGGTTTCCGACCAGGTCTGACGTAAACCAAGATGTGTAGCTACAGGAACGGGCTAGAAGCCTGAAATTTTGGATTTAGGAAGAAGAGGAATTTTACTATCCTAGTAGCAAAAACAAAGGCGCTGATCAGCTTCGCAGTCACTGCGAAGCTGATCTGCGCCTTAGTTTTCGCATAGGCGGTTTTTCCACGATTCGGCTCATTCAATACTAACAAATTACGCAAGGAAATTATAACTAACTCCTTTTGAAGAACAATGACTATGAGTTGTTGCATTAATTGAAATTGAAAAAAAAAATGTTTTAGTATGTTGTTTATACAAGTATGTTATCAGGCAGTTTAAGGCGATCAACAACAATATTACCAAGTATGGTCTGTATATTTTAAGTGTTTATGCAGTGACCTTGCATTGTTCAAAGCCAGTTTGATTTTGTTGGGATTAATCTTATACAATGGTGTATAACTGAGCTCAAGATATGCTTTGATGTGCGGAAATTACTAAATCCTTATTCATGGTTTAATACTTTGACCTTGCGATGCCAGAACACATAACAATCTTCACTTAAAAATTTCCAAAAGGAGCAGTCCCTGTGATCGAGTTGTTAAGAGTGCTGATTTCAGTATTTCGATCGTTTTACGTCTGTGCCTGAGTTTAAGCCCCTAACGTGGCACATGTGAGACAGGCAAAGTTCTGCTTGCGGGTGTGTCATTTTTTTTTTATTTTTTTTTTTATTTATTTTATTTATTTATTTTTTTTGTTTTTGTTTTGGAGGGGGGGGGGGGTGGAGTTCTTCCGTTTTCGCCCCACCCACTGATTGGCCCTTGTCATATGAGCTGAAATAAATTTAATTAGGACGAAAACTGAATAAAAAGTGTCTCACAGGTAAACGTGTTGCGTCCAAGCAATTAATTCTACAGTAAATGAATAACCGCTCAGCTTCAAGTAAATGCACTGCAAACATATTCTGTTTGGGGTTGGAAACCCATATTACACGATGCATCGAAAAAACAAATCTGCATATGCGAAAGCAATGTCGCAGATCAACTATGCAGTAACTGCACAGCAGCGCCTTTATTTTCACTACCCGGATAGTACAACCCCTCTTCTTCTAGAACACACAAAAGCTTCTAACCTTCTTCTGTGCTTGTTGAATAAACTGACTAGCCATTCACGACTAGACTGAGGTATATTAAAGTTTCTGCCTATACAGTAACATGTTTGAAAAGTTAACTTGCTCGTAAGAACAGCAAAAACACAATTAAAAATATACCGGGGTATGCATACTTTCTTTATTTCTTATCCAAAATATAGATTATCGGCACTCGTTAGAACCGCCTACACACACTATTTTGGCTACAAATGTTGAAAGTATCGATTTGCTTTCTGATGAAATTTTCTATGTTACGGCTGAGAAAATTCAGGGATATTTCATGGGCAAGTGTTCGTAATGTAATATTTTTTCTTTCAGGCCAAGAACAAAATTATCATGCTGAAAGTTCTGAAGGATATCAAATCACGTGGAAGTTTTCGCCATCATGACGTAAAGACACGAGGAAATTTCCGTCCAATATCGGAAGAGGCGGCGAAATTACGAGGGGAGACAACACCACTCACTGAGGTAAGACATGAGTTATTTCCCTTTGAATATACAAATGTTGTTTTCGCTTTATGTTTTTACCTCCTTTTTATCGCTATTTCGTGTCCAAAGTGAGCAAGACATTTTAAGATCTAATCCCAAAAATACAAGCTATCACCCTTGAGCGCTGATTCCGTCCAATATGACTGCAGATTATCAACTGGGACGTAATGAAATTAACAGACCAGACCATTTTATTTATATGAAAGTATGTTTGTTCCATTACACTGCAGGCCTCGACTAACAGGTCCTTCTTATTCAATATCTACACCAGCGACATCCAATTTCAGCCCATATTGCTTCAACTTCTTTAGAAGATAAATTGCTTTTCTATTATCGCCTCTTTACTGCAACAGCTTTACAAATGAGCATTCGCATGAGAAAACCAACAACTTGCATATGCGAAAACAAAGACGCAGATCAGCTGTGCAGTAACTGCACAGCTGATCAGCGTCTTTGTTTTCGCCATTCGGATAGTACAAGTTCTCTTTTACCTATATCTAACATTTCAAGCTTCTAGCTTTATTCTGTGACTGTACAGCCTGATTTGTGTCGGATCTGCTCATAAATCCAAAGTGTTTGTTGTCTCATGCAGAAGCTCAAATGATATTGTGCCTCTTGAGTGTCGTACACCGCTTTATAAGAAATACGCCTAGTGGCCTCTTTAACAAGGCGATGGTCTTTTGGCAGCGTTCGGGGAAAATACATCTTTGGGGTCCTAGACAGATCTTTATAGACCTTTGCAAATTTCTTGAGCCTTAACTTTGGATTAAGAAATGAACAAGACTGTGACATGTGCATGCAGCAAAAAGGCACGTGAATGTAGGAATTGAAACTTCGCATTAAATAGGTGATTATTCATAATCGTGTTTCAAAATGACGCAGTCCACCGCTAACTGTTAGTGTTTTTTACTTAAAAGACATGGGTTATATCCGGGCAAAAATGTGTAATATTCTGATGCTAAGATTTTCTTAAACTATGACATGCAAAATGTACCAATGAGTATATAAGGAAGCGCATGTGATTTCATGTACGACTTTTGCAGAATAAAACTCAAGCAATCGGGTTTTCTCGTATAAACACGTCCAATAATTTAGCCAACACGATGTGGCCAAATTAAACTGCCAGGACTGTTATTTATTCAGAAAAGCACATATTAAAGACAATGTCGCAACTACAGTTGCTCCGCAAATATACGAAGCTGTAAGAATGTGTACTTTACTTAAAAATGGTTACCGGTGTCGTCATGAAAACACATTTCTTTGTGAAGTTACTGCAATTACTTTAAAAAATTATAGGTCGAACCAAGTAGGCCGCAAAGTGGCGTTAACTCTATGTGTGAGGTTTAATAAGTACCTGATTGTTGGTTTGGTTTTTTCCCACCTCGGTTTTTGGAGTGGGAATCTTTTTCTGATTGTGCCTTTTCCTGATCTTTGCCTACTTGTACCTTTTTATTCATTCAATTATTCGCATTATTATTATTATTATTATTATTATTATTATTATTATTATTTTTTTTTTTTTTCCCAGAAAATTTTAATATTATACAAGAGCACCATGGGGTGGTCAATAGTGCACCAACATGAACTTTCCATTAAATACATATTTGCTAATATTGAAGTCCTTATGTTAGGTTAAAGTCCTATAAAATGTAGGCAACATCCCGAAATACCATTGCTGTTTACTGTTTGTTAAGCATTAATTTACAACACATGTGCTCCATTTTAGTGTAAACCAGCAAAGCAGGAATTGTTTTTACCAAGTTTCCCACTAACTGTGAATTTTATATAATGTGGTTCCATTACGAAAACTTGCCTATGCAATATACAGATAATTTTTAAGCCTTAAACATTGAACATTTTGGTGAATACGTTTTGATATGTATTTTTAATATGTTTGCTCAAAACATTGATTGTTAGTACACGTTAGAACTGGTTCTAACGAGTACCCACGATCTATGTTTTGGGACAAAAACAAGTTTTCCTGATGTTTCATTTTCTGTCATAATTAATGATTTTTTTAGCTCTCGACCTAATTGTTTAACCCCGAATTTGAGCATCATGATAGGGGCATTCGACAACAGTGATTTACCCTTTGAACAAAGGTCACTGATGTCGGATTGGTAATGTAGGCCCCGGTGAGAACGCCATGTGTTTGTGTACAATTGAACTAATAAATCACTCTGTACTTGAGTTCTGTTTGCTCACTAGAAGCAGTCTCCTTTCAAATCAGTACTATTTTTGGCACATATCTGTAGAAATATTCATTAGATGCGATGAGAAAACTTTGAGTGTCATTTTGATTCCCTATAAGTCTACGACTGATCAAACCACTTGACATGGTGACAATTCAGACTTAGCTATTACGGAAACATGTTCATGCAATATGCTGAGATTTTTTTCAGCTGTACAAATCGCGAACTTTATTTGGAAAAAATATTCTTAACATATTTGCTCAACACATTGATTGTGGGCCGAGCAATCTATGTTTTGGAGCAAAAATAGGAAAAATAGGTATGCTAATGTAAACCCCAGTTTCGCTACATAAAAGTGGGGTTAGAGGGGGTACACACTTCACCGACATGTTTTCCTGATGCTTAGCGTCGTGGTAACATCCTGCTTTAGGGGATCCCTCAGGGATCGACACAAACAGGATTTAACAGTCACAGACGAAAGGTAAAAAGCTTGCATTCAGATTTGTAAAGAAGACGGACTTTAGTATCAGCGATCGAAAGCAAAGGATGAGTTTCTGCACAGCTGATCTACGTCTTTGTCTTCGCGTATGTAAATAGAGGTTTCCTCGTGCCTTTGCTTAATTCAAACTTGTTTCGAATAAACATGTTCCGGATTCCGAAAGGAAATTACTTTATAAATATCGAACACAGTCAAATGACTTTTAGACCAAAAATAACATATGGAAGAAAAATTATAATTTCTAGCATCATGAACAAAAAAAAGTGCTTATCAGCATAATAGTTTAGCCGATATGGGAGGTTGCTTCACGTGTATATGGTAAGTGTCGCTCATTTGAGCCCGATTCCAAACAAAACGCCTATATATACATAAACAGATGCATGTACTGAAATTGTTTATTACAATGACACAATAAACCCTATCAAATCCAGTATCATAATCTGACTCACAAATTCGCAATGTATGACTTAAATTAACAACCGACACACAGTAATCAATCAGGCGTTATAAAAACCCGTTGTAGACATTTGCATTTGTCTCCATTTACCATTTATTTGGCAGTGTCTGACGCTTTGATATACGCGCCCAAACATGCGAGAATCTTATTTTTAAGCAGAAACTCATAATCTCAGTTTAGTTGTGTAAAGATAGCCGTGCTTGTCCGTGTTCTTGATAACATAACTTGGATAGCATTTTCCACCTCCCTCTTAAAGCCAACATACCGGCGCCAGATCATTACCTGGGTTCAAAAAGACCAGCTTATGTTAATCATGGTTGAATATGTCAAAGCCAGATTTTCCGTGGACGGCTTATACCAATTCTTGCTAATCAATACATCTTTTGTATGTGCTTTATCGCCCTCGTAAAATTTTCTAAGAAAGTTGTAGATTATTTCAAAGACATTTTCCCTCCAATCGAATTCGGGTTCATGATTTTATTGGAAAAAATGAATTTATGACTTGACTTCCTATGGAATTATTTAGAATCAAGTAAACCCGGTTGATTCATTCTTGTGCATAGAAGAACTGATGAATTTTGACACCGTGCGTTTTATGTTACATTAAAATAATACTCATCATAGAAAATATATGCATATGTGACAATATTATCAAACGAACGTACTTTGATAAATTGCACAAATTAGCCTGTAAAAGTAACATTTTAGCAGGGGACGTTGTAGATATTACGAAAAGCGCCTTTCAAAGACAAAATGGAATATTATAACCAAATGTGAAAAAAATTGTTTGCCGCATATGTAACATGTTAATCGACTAATATGTATATAACAAGTAGTCGAATTCGTAAAAGCGTTCTAATTTCAAAATCAGTTTTATACGTTGCACAATATTATTATGATTTTTGTGGTTCAAAATAATACCAACTGTGAAGGTTCGTGGTGCATACGTTACGCCGAATGGTGATACACAAACATGATTGAGGTAAGATGTTTATATTACGAAAACATGCTTATGCAATATGCATCTACACATTACGAAAACACGCCCATATAATATATTGACTTTTCCTATGTTGTGAAAAATTGAAAATTTTCGATCGATTTTTTTGGATATTTTGGCGAGGCGGTTCTAACGAGTACCCACAATCTATGTTTTGGAGCAAAAATAAGAAAAATAGGTATACCCCTGCATACCCCAGTTTTGCTATATAAAAGTGGGGTATAAGGGGGTAAATATTGCACGGAAATGTTTTCCTGATTAAATATTTGTTTCAGTTGTAATGAATCACAATTCCATTGGAAAATGCTTGAAACATTTTAATTTAGTTGTAGGTACTCGTTTATGCAAAAAATTGATAGTTTGTTTCAAACGAAAATATTTATTTTTATAACGTCTGTACTTTGCATGGGTGCAGTTTTTGTAATTATGAACGATCGCTTTATCTATTTTATCTGGGATGCGCGGGGAAACAAGATTTTCTTACGTATCTCTGAGGCATTTGTTGTGAATACTTACATGTATTTGAATCCCTTAAGGAAGTCGATATGGTATACATTTTTACTATCGGCGTGAGCTCAGTCAAAACATAACCTGAGTCAAAACATGAACTCAGCCAAACCAAATATATGCTGACAATCCAATAAACCAATACATGCTGACAATCAAAATAACTATTGAAATAAAGTTAATCATAATACGCAGACGTGCTTTAATTTGCAAACAACCCCTAAACAGTTGAAATTAAAAATTCGATTTCAGTGAAACTTAACAAAAACAAGCATGGATATGTTCGCAAACATTGGACATCAAAGTACAGAGTAAACTGAGAGCAACAATCGTTGTAAGTTTTCATTTATTTAGTTAAGTTACAAAGCTACAATTCAAACCTTTGCGTATAGAGCATTACCCTGTTATTTAAAGCACAAGATTTGTCAGTTGCACTGATTGCCTGCCAATGATGCTTGCTTGTCTGAATTGGCAAAGTAGACGTAAGCATCAGGAAAACATGTCCGTGTAATGTATATGTATACCCCCTTGAACCCCAGTTTTATATAGCAAAACTGGGGTATGCAGGGGTATACGTATTTTTTTTTTTTATTTTTGCTCTAAAACATAAATTGTGGGTACTCGTTAGAACCGCCTTTGCGGTTCTAAAATGTACCCACAATCGATCTTTTGAGCGAACCGCCTCGCCAAGGCGGTTCTAATGGTACACACAATCTATGTTTTGAGCAAAAATAAGAAAAATATAAAACATTTTCTGCTGACAATTTTCAATTTTTACAACTTTAAAAATCTCTGTATATTGTATGGGCGTGTCGACGTACTTTATCGGCTTGTCGTCTTAATCGCCTGGTGAACGTAAAATAGAAAAAAATAGTACCTGTTGGGGAAGACTAAAATTGTCCTTTGTGCAAAAGTCTCTGAAAGTCACATGATACGAGACGGTCACATGATACGAGATGGTTTCAACAATGTTGTGTGCAAAGTCAAGAAAAACATATATAAAAATGTCAACTGATATTTTCATTTTTTACAACGTAAGAAATATCTGTATATTGTATGGGTGTTTTCGTAATGGATTACGTCAATTCTGTCGTCTTGCAAAGGTTTCATTCATGTCAGTGACGTAATTTGTATAAGTTTTATGTAAAAGTATTTACGAATACTGTTTTAGTATTGCATAAATGCGACAGCCGTTTGAAACTATTGTGAAGCCTCACCACATTTGTTTTTACGAAAATCAGGTCCTTGATGAAAGTCTCTTATCGCTTTGTTTTATAATTGTGGCGCTGTGAGAAAGCTTTGAATTTTCAACGAATAATGCTCTTCAAAGGCAATTGCGTTTGGCAATTATACATAATTTTGTTGCTAATGGTGGTTGTTGGTGATTTAAAAGATAATCAAAACATGTCACAATTTTTCACGAATCATGCAAAAGTAAAAGATGGCAATCAAATGTATTCAAGAAAAGGCGCATTCTATTTTTATTTTTTTTTATTTATTTACATGTACTTATTTTTGTTTTATTTTATTTTATTTATTTATTTTTTCAGCTCGATGAATGTCAATACTTTCATTGGCTAAACATATCTATACATGACAATCTGAAAACAGGTGATTAACGGTAGCAGACAGTATAAGTCCGAACTTTGAGAATAAACTGGTGCTTTTTTTTTTTTTTTTTTTTTTCCTCTCAAGACAATGTTGAATAGACGTATTGTATATATGAAAGACTTTACATTGCATTTTTGGAAAAAATCCTTACACTCTGCACTCTACTGCGTCACTTTTTCATGTCAGTTTTAAAATATCTTTGATACCATTCCGAAGAATATTCTCTGTGTTTGCTGTGTGCTATTAATAAACCAAACACTTCCACTATTGATCCTCCTTGAATTTTCAAAAGCATTTGACAAGGTGTATCATAGTAAACTTTTATGGAAATTACACCAGTACGGAATTCGAGGACATGTGCCGATCCTCTTCCTCGTCTACATTAATGATCTGCCCGAGGAGGTCTGCTCTCAGGTGAGATTGTTTGCAGACGATACGGTTCTATACCTCACCATGAAGGGCAATGACGACAGCAAAATGACCTAGACATGCTACCAACATGGGAGACTAAGTGGCACATGGAATTCAACCCCTCCAAATGTCAGGTGGTACATGTGATTGGCTCTAAAATACCAATTAAAACTGACTATATATTGCATGGCCAGGTCTTGGAGTCCGTCACCTGTGCCAAATATCTGGGAGTTGATATTTCCAGTGATCTCACTTGGAACTCCCATGTTGACCGCATAACAGGAAATGCAGACAGGACCCTTGGTTTTATTCGCCGTAACATCAAAACAAAAATGCCATGAGTATGTGAAACTGCTTACAATACCCTAGTCAGGCCGAAGCTAGAGTATGCCTCAGCTGTCTGGGACCCCAATGCTGATAAGCTGATATGCCAGATAGATTAAGTCCAGCGTACGGCCGCTCGCTGGACAGTCAATAACTTTTGCAGGCAGGCTATTGTTACTGGGATTTAGACAAGGGGCTAGAAAGGGCCTGTTACAGGGTATGGGAAATTAACATGGGAGTTTGCCCACGCATGGAATTTTATGAAATTATGTGCATTAATTGTCTTGGTTATGACTGCTATAATAATGGTGTATTCCCTTTTAAATTCAATTCCACTGGCAAATTATGACGTAATACATGACGTCACTACGATAGCTAAGGGTACCCCACTTTAAACGTTTCTTTAGTGACCAACGATTCATGAAGCAAATGTTGGAGGCTTTCCAGAAATAAAGTAGTCATTGGTAAGTTTGCTGATACTATAAATGACTTTGTTGGTATCAAGATAGTGGCGGAGCAGTCATTTTCATGTACATGTAACCCCTAATTTCACATGCTTGTTTTAACAGAGGTAGAATTTGAATTAAAAATTTTCTGTGTTCCAGTCTTTGTCAAGACACCATTTTAATATAAAAACTGCCCACATATGTTAGGAATATATTCCTGAAATTTCACGAAAATCGTGGACCGGTAACATGGTGTTTTGTTACATTCATTACACATGACCCTTATTCATCAAAATATTAACTTGTTCACTAATAATTACAAAGTACTTAAATAAATGATTTATGACTGTAGGAGTTTTTACTGTAGGCTTATTATAAGCAATTTATATTATTATAGCATAATTTTAATGAAACCCAACACACAGACCTTATATCCTGTTACATAAGTTACCGTTTGGAAGTCTTAAAATAATTTAAAGAGTTCAATAAAGTTTTGTGTTTAAACATCACATAAGTATAACTGCAGGGTTATTATTGATCTTCCTGAATTCAGAAGTTGTCTCTCAGTACCCTTTCCATTTGTTACATATGTTACATTTAGCGCAAACATGTATTGTGGACAATTTTCATATGATACGATCTTTAAGAGCTGATTTTTTTCTTCGTATTTTAAAAGGATGTTATATGTTACTAGTTAATACACATGCTAAATCATGGGGCTGTTCAATTGCATTCATCTTATCCTTATCTAATTAGCATGTTACAAAATGATAAATTAAGAAATTACATTTCATTGAACATCACAATACATGTACTGCGATATTAATCTCAAGAAAAGATTATAAGTTTATAACCCAATCTGTTTTTCTGACATTTATTCATCATTCACCATGTTTTATTTTGATGCAAACCCTATCTTAGTACTTTTGCAGGCTTGTGCAACTGATAAGAACACATAATATGCAAGATTAATGTTTGTATAAATTTGTATGAAAGGAAGCTAGTTTGTCTACAAGACGTTTGTCATGATATGACACAACTTACTTTATAAAATCTAATTTTTAGCAAGAAATATTATCTTTAATATTCAGTTCTGAATGATGTAATGTATGTAACGTACAATATACGTTTAATAGGCTGAATAAGATTTTAGGAATGTGAATATAGGAAGTGGACTTGCTTTAACGATGAAACATACTTCATAATCAGCCTAAATGCATACCTTTTATAGGAGATTTTGTTTTGATGTTTATTTTGCAAGCATTTATGTGGGTAACATATGTAACATATGTAATGCAGTGATGTTGCATTTGACTGAAGGCTAAATGCTTCAAATACTTATGGCATATGACTACAGAATTCATATTTGTTTTAATCTTATGTAAAGATAAAAATCAGATCGTTTGTTGGAAATCAAAGTTATAAAATTTGGGTTCAGTAAGCGATATAAGAGGTACTCTAGCTTTCCCTCTAAAAATTAAAACATGGAATTGATATGTTAAAGTAATATACAGTGAACACTTGTCTATATTTCCACTTGTGTCTTTACAATAAAATACTATTGGTCCATGAGTAAGAAATAATAATATCAGATTCAGTTTATCACTACGAGACAATTCCACATTGACCTCCCTGTCTCAATCGTATAAGAGAAGCATAACATATGATTATCAGTTAAACAAATTTAAACACCCTCTATTATTTCCTCATTAGAATAATTCAGAGCTTTCAGAATTGAGTCCTCCGTCAAACCACCCATCATTAATATTCATTTTTATATTTACCATTCAAATCTGCACATTAGCTAACGGTCAATGACGGTTAGACAACACGTGGGTTAGACAAACAAACCAACACGTGCTTTTTACAGGTAAAATATAGGTGCAGAAACACAATGTTAGCGGTGGGCGTGGCTAAACCTTGCTGGCGGAGGAGTCAAATTCAACTGAAGGCAAACTGTAAGCCATTTGGACTCACTGCTGTTTTAGAATTACTTTATATCGTTCTAAACTTAAAGAAAACAGTCAAGTGTGAAAAACAGATGGTAGAAAACCATCATGAATAACATCTTTTTGGCAAAAGTAAGCAATGGCCATGAGCTGCTGCAATTAGAACCAAGGTTCAACCTAATATCCCACGTGGAAAACAAGCGAAATAACAAATAGTTGCTTGTACAAAGAGAATGTACAGTTTGACAAGAGAACGGCTATTTCCCAACAGGTGGCCACTCAGTTACATAAATGTAACTACATGTATGCCATTCAGGATTGTCTTAGCACAATGTGTGTCAGAAATGTGCATTATGGTCATAATCCAAAACCTTTTTTGCGATGTTTTGGAGCAATTTCAACATTTTGTTAAAATTATGAAAAGTGACATACATGTATACAATGTAAAAAGTGACAATGTTACCGGCTTTGAATTATCATGAAATTTTGCTCATATCAAGAGAATATATATGGCATGTTTTTATGCGAATATGGTATCTTGACAAAGACTGGAACATATTTATCTTTTAAGTTGAATTCGGTATTTTTTGTAGTTTTTCGAGACAAAATTGAGAAATTTTATAATTATTTAATCAGAAAATCAATAAAATACTTCTGTGAAATGATTTTACGGTATACGTATAATGCCTGGGGTGTTCTCAAGCCAATCCACTTAACAAATCTTAGAACATTATAAAACTTAAATTTTAGGACACACAAAGATGAGGGCATGTATCATGTCATTGTGGGAGTGAGTCCAGGTTGTCTCCTGAGTCCTATAATTAATTATTTTATTCAATATATACATTTTCGTAGCTCATATATGATGACCTACTTATGTGTAAAATTTAAAGAAAATCCATGCGTGGGCACATTTGTAACACCCCCTTTGAAAATTCGATCCGCACAACTTACCCGCAGAAAAGGTTTGACTGTATAGACGATAAGAAGTATCCTTCTACAACATTTCTATGCACGTCGTACGGTAAGATTGTGGTAGCAATTTTTCAGTAGCAAGCGTTTTTTACAACCACCCCATTCTGTAACTGTTTAAGAAAAAGTGTGACATATGTATAAAGAATTTTACATAAATGATCCTTAAACTCGTTCTTTACTGATAAAAACTTGTTTGCACACCTATGCGACTATGGGGACATATATTTTCGTCTAGAAACGCATCCATGTATTATTTATGCCACATCTATGCAGTCCTAATTACCCCACCCATCCAGATATACACACAAATACGAATGCATGTATTTTACCCCGGTTGCCAATCTGATCTACCTTGCAACCCCCAAGACAATTTTTTACGGTAGCCAAATCATTCATTAGGACCCCCGAAATGCAAAGAAATTTTGTCCTCAACGATAAACTTGTTTACACTATGTAAAAACAGATGGTTTCCATGTCAACCGTGAACACGATTCTTTACCATGGGGGTGTACATACAAAATTGGTCAGATATATGCTGTTACTTATTCCAAAACATTGAACTTGGTCTCATTGAAAAGCTTAGATATAGTCATCTTATGCTAAGTAATTTATGTTATCTAATTTGCATATTCATGAATTTTAATGAAAACATTAAAAATGACAGAAAAAACGTAAAAAAATCCATAAATAAACTTCTTTCAGGCCCAATTTTAATATTGTGACACTTTGTTCTTGAACCAGTAATATCATATGACAAATTTATTGATGTCATGTGCGTAAATGAAAATTATCTCATTTACATATTCATGAGTATAAATGTCAAAAATAGAGGAAAAATGGGGGAAAAAAACTATAGCCATTGCAAAGTTTTAGATGGGTTATAAAATCTGTCTTGCATCCCTGAAAGAAATTCTCATGGCTGCCAGTGTGATCAGGGCGACTACCTCAATGCCATAAAATATTGTCCTCAACACTGAACACATTTGCATGATATAAAATTACATAGTTTCCACACCCACCCCTAGTGTGATTCTAAAGAATAGGGTAGACTCACAAAATACGCATATCCCAAAAATAGCATGCTCTAGAATACTATAATTTGTCTGATGGTGATGCATGGACCTAGCAATTTAACCTTAAAATTTATTATTCAAATCGTTGAATTTGCTTATTCGTGAAAATTAATAAAGCACATAAGAAATCGAAGAAAAATATTGATAAAAAAAATGGAGTACGCATGCCAAATCACTTGTACCAGAGCTGTTAACAAACCAAAATGCTGGGAGAAGTATAAAATGAATGCTATGGCAATGTACTATGACTCTTGAGCATGATCTGAGTTACAATTTCATAGATTTTAATGAAAAGATCATAAATAGGAATGAAAAAGTGGAACAATTAAACGGGTAAATCTACAAAATGACTTGTATCTCGGCAAGCAAAAAAACTTACATGCTAAAAATGGCATCATATGGTTGCTAGGGCAATAGTTTACCATCATGTACTACAATATATGCCATTTGAATGTTGTTTTATGAATATTAACAGACCCTTTCGAATTTAGATGAAAATTACGGACCAAATAAGGCGGTATACATAGAAATTCACACATATCCTGTATACTGATAGACCTTTAGAGCTATAATTGGTATCAAATGATTGCTAGGACAATGTTCTTTAACCATATACATCTAATATATAAATCATTAGTGATTTTAAATGTATGGGTTTTAATGAGATCTTTATAAACAAGAGAAAAATCAACAAAAAGGAAGTGGTATACAAGGTCCATATATCAGCTGCAAATTTCCCTAGAGCGCTGAAAATGTACAAATAGAAAGCAAGGATAATGCACTATTACCATTGAGTCAGATGGCCTAACCATAAGTTTTTAAATTTTGTAAATGTTACGTAAAATTTCGAAAATTTGTAGTTATAGCAGAAAAATGAAGCATGTTCGCCAACAAAATTTATTGATTCTTGGTTACCAGCATGCATTCCCTGCATATCTCAATACTTGGCAATAAAAATTGTCCGAGCTATGAAATAATGCCATTTTGAGTTCTCTACAGCTATTGGAGGTCGAGATATAAGCCATTTTGTTGGTGTACCCCATGCGGTTTTCCTTTAGTTTCACTTATTTATATAGATCCCATTATTATCCATACAAAAGAAATAGTTTATTATTTATGTATCAGATTATAGTTATAGAATATTGTCCTAGCAATCATTTGATAGTGATTATAACTCTCTAAGTCTATCAATAGCGAAGATACATGTGATTTTTTATGTATACCACCTTAGTTTTCCGTAATTTTCGTCTTGATTCGAAAGGTAAATATTCATGAGACAAAGAAAATCAAATGACATAGTTTGTAATACAGGATGGTATGATATTGTCCTAGCAATCAATTGATGCCTTTTTTCGCATGTTAGGTTTTTTGGTTGCCGAGATACAAGTCATTTTGTAGGTTTACCCGTTAAATTGTTCCAACTTTTTATTCCTATTTATGAAGATTTCATTTAAATTCATGAAATTGAAACTCAGATCATGCTAATATCAGATTTAGGGTCATAATACATTAGTAAAGCTTCATTTGATACGATACTTCTGTGGTGCTTCTTTTTGTTTTATGTCTTGGTGTTTAAAAAAATTTGTGCTGTTGGCGCCTTATGTATGTTTGCATATTTTTAGTTAAGTTAAGGTAACTGAGTGGCCACCTATTTGGAAAATAGCTGCTCATTCGGCTTACGATATGTTTCATGGTATAAGTACCTGATTGTTAGTTTGGTTTTTTCCCACCTCGGTTTTTGGAGTGGGAATCTTTTTCTGATTGCGCCTTTTCCTGATCTTTGCCTACTTGTACCTTCTTTCAGCATCCTGGGTTTGATAACAGCTCTGGTACAAGTGATTTTGTAGTACCCCTTATTTTCGAATATTTTTTTCTCCCATTCCTCATGTGTTTCATTGATTAAGTGTTTCATTCCTCATGTGTTTCATTAATTCTCATGAATAAGCAAATTCAACGATTTGAATAATAGGTATTAAGGTTAAATTGCTAAGTCCATGCATTCCTATGAAACCAATTATAGCATTCTTGAGCATGCTATTGTTGGTATTGACTATTTATGTAAGTACACCCTATTCTTTAGAATCACACTGCACTAGGGATGGGTGTTGAAACTATAAAATTTTATATCATGCAAATACGCAAATGTGTACATTCTTGAGGATATTATTGAATGACATTAAGATGGTCCCTCTGACCACGCTGGCAGCCATGAGAATTGATTTCAGGGATGCAAGATAGATCTTGTAACCCATCCAAAACCTTGCAATGACCATAGTTTTCCCCCTTTTTCTAGATTTTCGACATTTTTATTAATATTCATGAACATGCAGATGAGATCATTTTGATCTAAGCCCATGAAATCAATATATTTGTCAATTGATTTTACTGGGTTAATAACAAAGTGACACAATCATAATAGTTTGGGCCTGAAATTAGTTTACTTGTGGATTTTTAACGATTTTTCTGTCTTTTTTAAAGTTTTCATTAAATTTCATGAATATGCAAGAAAGATAATTTACATTATTTATCATACGACAAAAGGGTTATGTCTTACCGTTCAACTGAGACCAGGTTCAGTGGTCTAGGATAAGTAATAGTGGAGACATGATCAATTTTGTATGTACAAGTCATGTCCAAGAATCATGTTAACGGTTGCAATGGAAACCATGCGTTTTTTTCATAGTGCAAACGAGTTTATCTTAAAAACAAACCTCTTTGCATTTCTTAAGTCCCAATGAACAATGCTGTAATGATGTAAATTAAAAAAAAAAAAAGAAAACTAAAACAAAAGGACAACCGCCAACAGCTACAAATGGGGGGGGGGTAAAATTACCCCATACTAGAGACAATTTTCCATCTAATATACTGTTTAAACATAAAATTTTCTACTTGATAGTAGTCTTACGCTACTGTTTGAGTGTAAAGAATAATTATGAAAATACATTTATTCAGAAAATTATCAAAACGGGAGCACCAGGCACATTTTCCTCTGATTTCTGCATATTACAAAAACTACGTTGGGTAGGCGTTGGACATTGGAACAGAGACTGGCTGACGCCCGCCTTTGCTTATTTTACAAAGTGGTTCACGGCTTGGTTACAGTACCCCTCCGGACCATTTACAGTACTCAAACAGGATATCACGGTACTGCGTCTCCATGACCTTTTGGCAGGTCTCCACATTCACAAACAATAATAAAAAAGTACAAGTAGGCAAAGATCAGGAAAAGGCGCAATCAGAAAAAGACTCCCACTCCAAAAACCAAGGTGGGAAAAAAACAAACTAACAATCAGGTACTTATACCATGAAAACATTTCGTAAGTCGAATGAGCAGCTATTTTCCCAATAGGTGGCCACTCAGTTACCTTAACTTAACTAAAAATATGCAAACATACATAAGGCGCCAACAGCACAAAAATATTTTAAACACGAAGACATAAAACATAAAGAACCACCACAGAAGTATCGACTTGGAACGATCAGTAACACAAACTTACTGGCGGGTTTAAAAGGATTTTACACGGCCGTAACCTCACCCTCAGCTTCTGCAGTGGTTCATAACATTTAGTTAGTTCTTCGGTCCTCGTGGTGAATCTCTAACTAGTAAATGAATCATCAAGAACAAACAAATAAATCATGATAAACATCCTGATGAATCAAAAACCAGGACTCACAGATTCAGTAAGCTGCCTGACGATGGAGATCCCTGGGCGCCAAATAACTTACTAACTCCGGAGCTAAAGAAAAACATCAGTTGGACCCCGGATATTCCTTCTTTCCCCTAGCAATAGTACAGTGGAGCTCCCAAACCCGAGTAGAACCACCACAGAAGTATCGACTTGGAACGACCAGTAACACACAGTAACATTTTACATGACCATAACCTCATCCTCAGCTTCTGCAGTGGTTCATAACATTTAGCTAGTTCTTCGGTCATCGTGGTGAATCTCTAACTAGCCAATGAATCATCAAGAACAAACAAATAAATCAAGATAAACATCTTGATGAATCAAAAACCAGGACTCACAGATTCAGTAAGCTGCCTGACGATGGAGATCCCTGGGCGCCAAATAACTTACTCACTCCGGAGCTAAAGAAAAACATCAGTTGGACCCCGGATATTCATTCTTTCCCCTAGCAATAGTACAGTGGAGCTCCCAAACCCGAGTAGAACCACCACAGAAGTATCGACTTGGAACGACCAGTAACACACAGTAACATTTTACATGACCATAACCTCATCCTCAGCTTCTGCAGTGGTTCATAACATTTAGCTAGTTCTTCGGTCATCGTGGTGAATCTCTAACTAGCCAATGAATCATCAAGAACAAACAAATAAATCAAGATAAACATCTTGATGAATCAAAAACCAGGACTCACAGATTCAGAAAGCTGCCCGACGATGGAGATCCCTGGGCGCCGAATAACTTACTAACTTCGGAGCAAAAGAAAAACATCAGTTGGACCCCGATGGGCCAAGCAACAGACAAGGAGCTCCGGCCCCAACCAACTAAAATGAATAGCTTTAGGTCGGGGCCATCATAGAGTCTGACGCCCGACCCACCGGCGTGCAATTAAAGAAAGCAGCATAGTTATCAACCATATAACCATATATATACATGTATTTAATAATAAATGCGATAAGGATATAAGATATCTTATTTAGCAATAAAGATATCTTCTTTATCAAATAGGATAAATTATATCCTAAATAATATCCTTGATCTCAGTCTAAGCAACAATCATACGTATCTCCAAATAAAAGAACATCGACCCTAATTGTAAGCCTTCGTAACGCTAATTGAATGACATTGTGGGCAATAAATCTTGAACGTGTTGAGCCATTATTGTTTATCGGAACACTTTCGCCTGCCAGGGCAAGAGAAATCTATCAAATGTCGGAGGCAAAGTTTCAAGCTAGTGATTAATATTAATAAGGAAAATTCAGTGGAACATTTAGCAAGAAATGAAAAAAAAAAAAAAAAAAAAAAAAAAAAAAAAAAAAACAGGCTTTCTTTTATATGCATTCTATTCATTTGAATTCCTTATGCTTTATGTAAAACAAAACTGAGAAGTTCGCTTGGCATCGCCTTTGCTTAACGAAGGATTTCAGATTGTGATTTTCCTTTAAAAGGCAATATGGAAAGACAATACGTCGCGTCATGAAAAGTCATTTTTATCGGGTTATAGACCGGGTTAACAATCGCAGGTCTGTATAATTACAAAAAAATGATACAGCCTGGAAGTTTAGGGTTCGTGGAAAATGAATGTACTATTCGTGAAGCGATGGCAGGAGCCCAAATATTCGTCTTCATTTTTGTATACGTTAAACGCAGGAGTTTTCATTATGCCTCTCAAATATTGTTTTCCGTTGGCTTAGTAACTCCAGAGGGCTTCCTGGTATTAGAGAGATTCATAGAGAGGTCAAGTTGTTTTCATAGATTGTTGTTATTTCTTCGCTACTTCACGTTGCACTTATATCTCTAAGAAACAATGGTATCTCCTAATAAAGAGCATCAACCGCAAATGAAAAGCCTTTGTAACGACAATGTAACGACGTTTTGCCCAATAAATCTTGAATATGTTGAGCCATTATTCTTTATCGGAACAATTTCGCCTGTCGGGGCAGGGAAAATTATGACAGAGATCAATCATAAGGTTCAAATATTTTCATTCAGACACACAGGCAGGTAAACAATGAGGGTTAATTACCCGAAATTGCGCAAAGTGGCCCATGCTAGGTATGTCTTTGAACGTTTCCACTCTTGCCAAGGGGTTTAACTTGTACTTTAGTCGGGCTTAATAAAATCAAATAAGAGCTGTCGCAGGACAGCGTAGCTCGCCTGACTTGTGCTTTGCCACTAAACTTATCAAAATCTATGACCCATGACCTTGACTTCAAGGTCGCTCAGGTGGGTTGTGATGGTACAACATAAAATTTCAGACCAATATCCACAAACATGCATCAACATAGAGATATATAGACTTCAAAAATCTTTAACCCAAAACTTTAACCAAAAATTTCTAAGGCCATGACCTTGACCTCAAGTTCACCCAGGGTGGGTCATAATGGTACAGTATAAACCTTCAGACCAATATCTACCAACATGCAAAGTATCAACTTGATCCATCTACATGTTCAAGAGATATAGACTTCCAAATACTTTAACCGAAAACTTTAACAAAAAATTCTAGTCTGTGACCTTGATCTCAAGGTCACCCAGGGTAGGTCATGATGGTACTGATGGTACTGCATAAAACTTCAGACCAATATCTAACAACATGCAAAGTATCAACTTGATACATCAATATGTTCAAGAGATATAGACTTCTAAAAACTTTAATGAAAAAGTCACTAGAGCACGAAATATAGGTCAAGGTCACTAGATCAATGTTGGTGCAAAGTTGGAACATCGAGGAGAAGCCATATGCAAGGTTTGATGGTTGTAGGCTTTATAGTTGATGAGATATTAAGGGTTGGTTTAAAAAATGACAAAGTCACTGGAGCATGGAATATAGGTCAAGGTCAGCAGGTCAATGTGGGTGCCGAGTCGGGACATCGAGGAGAAGGCATATGCAAGTTTTGATGATTGTAGGCTTTATAGTTGATGAGATATTAAGAGTTGGCTTCAAAAATGACAAAGTCACTGGAGCACGAAATATAGGTCAAGGTCAGTAGGTTAATGTGGGTGCAAAGTCGGGACATCAAGGAGAAGCCATATGCAAGGTTTCATGGTTGTAGGCTTTATAGTTGATGAGATATTAAGGGTTGGCTTAAAAAATGACAAAGTCACTGGAGCATGAAATATAGGTCAAGGTCAGTAGGTCAATGTGGGTGCCGATTCGGACATCGAGGAGAAGCCTTATGTAAGGTTTGACAGTTCTAGGCTTTACAGTTGATGAGAAACTAACACAGCATCTGAGCATTGCACAAAGGTGTTCTAGATATTGACCTCTAGCCCCGCCCCCAGGCATGACCCCACGGGTCCCTTCACACTAAATCACAGAGGACCCTCATATGCAGCAATGTTCCAAATATGAATGATTTCTGGTAAGTGACTATCAAGATATAACAATTTTAAAAACCGAAAGTGTGACGCGGACGCGGACGTAAACGTACACCTACACGTACACTTAAACGTAAACGGAGACGACCGAGGTGACAACAATAGCTCTGTGCACTTCGTGCAGGCGAGCTAAAGACAAGAAGTTGTCCTCATAGATGGTCGTTCCGTTTTAGCCCTTATGTGTTGCACTTCTCTTTCTAAGAAACGATTGTATCTTCCACTAAAGAGCATCAACCGTAAATGAAAAGCCTTCGTACCGCTAATGTAACGACATTGTGACCAATAAATCTTTAACGTATTCGGCCATTATTCTTTATCGGAACACTTTCGCCCGTCGGTGCCTGAGAATACTATCAAATGACACAGACTAAAAATGAGGTTCAAATATTTTTATGATTAGGGTCAATTACCCGAAATAGCGCAAAGTGGCCCATGCTAGGTATTTCTTTGAACGTTTCCACTCCTGCCAAAGGTTTAACTTGTAATCTAGTCGTGCTTAAGAAAATTCCAACTGCAAGTCAAGTAGTTCACATTGATGGTCGCTCTGTTTTAGCCCTTATGTGTTTCACTTTTCTTTCTAAGAAACAATCATTTCTTCCAATAAAGAGCATAAGGCGTAAATTGAAAGCCATCGAAACACCAAAGTAACGACATTTTGACCAATACAACTTAAACTTGAGCTAGTATTCTTTATCAGAACACTTTCGAATGTCGGCGCCAGAGAATACTATAAAATGCGTGAGATCAAACACAAAACACGAAATTTTAAGCAGGTGGTTAATATGGATAATGGAAAACTTATAAAGAAACTTTATGTAAGAATAAAACAGAATCGAAGCGTTTTTATTTACACTCAATCCTAGTTTGAATTTCTAATTGTTTAGATGAGTGTCGTTCTCCTTGCTTAAAGAATGCTTTTCAGATCGTGATTTCTCATTTATAAGGCACATCGCTGGATGCGACGAGTTGAGTATACGAAGAATTCCGAGACAATTTTCGTGTAAAACGTATACATGATTCATCAAATTCGGCAAGTTCGGACCCCCTCAAAATATGTTCCTGCGATCGCGCATTAGTAAGGAACATTCCAATAAGCTGCGTTCGACTTTTGCCTACTTTTCATGAAAAAGTAGTGGCTGTCAATTTCCGTACATTTTTTGCCTTATTGTTACGTTACCCAAACATAAGTGAGTCCCAGTTACCAAAACCATGTGTAAGGCGTTCTTAGAGTAGTGTGTTGAAATTGTGTATGGTTACTTTTAAGTAAGTATTTCAAGAGGAAAGTGTTTATTGTTAATTCAACCAGTGGCGGTGCAATGTAGATAAGTCGCTACAAGTCATCATACCATTACGAAAACATGCCCATGCAATATATATAGATTTTTAAAGTTGTAAAAAATTATAAAGTTTGGTAGAAATTTTTTGATACTTTTCTTATTTTTGGTCAAAACATAGATTTAGGGTACACGTTAGAGGCGGTTCTAACGAGTACCCACAATCTATGTTTTGGAGAAAAAATAAGAAAAGTAGATATACCCCTGCATACCCCAGTTTTGCTGTATAAAAGTGGGGTTCAAGGGAGTATACTTGTTACGGACATGTTTTCCTGATGCTTTGACAATTATAAAGAGACCAAATCAACTTCTTGCAGACAATTTACAAGGAAATCTCTTCCTGTCAATTTTAGTTTGGCGAAACAACATTTCTATTAATATTGATGCCACGCTAGTTCAAATGAAAAAAAATCAAATGGTCTTTCCTGCGCTAGTGAGCCATTTCATTACCAAAGTATACTTATTTTATTGCCAAAACCGTTCCACGGACATCAGGAAAACACGTCCGTGTAATGTAAACCCCCTTGAACCCCACTTTTATATAGCAAAACTGGGGTATGCAGGGGTATATCTATTTTTGATTCATCAGGATGTTTATCATGATTTATTTGTTTGTCCTCGATGATTCATTGACTAGTTAGAGATTCACCACGAGAACCGAAGAACTAACTAAATGTTATGAACCACTGCAGAAGCTGAGGGTGAGATTAGGCGCCTGTAAAACCGGTTTAAGCCCGCCAGTAAGTTTGTGTTACTGATCGTTCCAAGGCGATTCTTCTGTGGTGGTTCTTTTTGTTTTATGTCGTGGTGTTTAAAAAAAGTTTGTGCTGTTGGCGCCTTATGTGTGCTTTCATAGTTTGAGTTAAGTTAAGGTAACTGAGTGGCCACCTATTGGGAAAATAGCTTCTCATTCGGCTTACGGTATGTTTCATGGTATAAGAAACTGATTGTTAGTTTGTTTTTTTCCCACCTCGGTTTTTGGAGTTGGAATCTTTTTCTGATCTTTGCCTACTTGTACCTTTTTTATTTAGACACAGCACCAAATCATGATAGCGGTTGTTTATATTGTTATTGGCTGCGTTTATGTCTAGAACACAAGGGACAAGAAATATTGAAATCGGCCACGTGACTGAGCGTTTGTTTTTTTAAAATAATATCTGAGCATGTTTCGTTTAATACCAGACATACAGACGAAAAAATGTAAAACAAAAAAAAAAAAAATCACACACGCTTCCAAATTCAATGCATACTTTAGGAAACATCAAACTTACAGTCCAAAACAAAAGTGTCTGGTAGCGATTGGTTGGTTTTGCTGTTCTCCAAAAACAAATTGAAAGAAGCAAAGTGGCTTGTTTATTGTATTGGTTCGTTTTGATGTTTTGTATTCTGTTTCTAAGACTGATAGACGCTTAATTAATTGCCTGATTTTCATATGAATCATATTTGACCATGTGAAACTTCTCTGGAGGCTCTATTATAGTGTATTTTAGTGTGTTTATGCCAATTTCATCGTGTCGCTTACTCGTGATGGTAACAATACTTTATCAATGGTACAATACGTTATAAAATTGTTCCATTCATACATCTATTGCATATATAGCAGCGCAATTATCTATGGAATATATCGTGTAAATTGGGATAAAGGGACATAACTGGATAGGCATAGCATGAAAGGGAGACCAAAAGAATGTATTCTGTACTGGTAAGTAGCATATTGTATTTTCGTCAATTCAGAGTTGTATGAAATTGACATTACATTTTGTGCGTCTGTAATATGTGTACATTTACTTGATTATATTAATAGCTTCGCCTATTATGAATTCTACAGTTAGTTTAATATTTGTCTATTTACAGTTAAGTAGAAGCGAAGCTTTTGTTCAAGAAAATATGTACGTAGGCTGTCCGGAACGTTTCGAAACTGTGACTACAGTATATCTCAGTAATTGCTGAAGAGACATCTTACACAGGAACATGGCAATATGTCACGAGTTATTGCTGAAACTGTCAGAAACATAGTTTATTTGGAACCTAAAATACATTTTAATACAGTTCAGTCATTTTAATATCTGCATGCAACTACTCTTGGAGTAATTTGACGTCAACAAAGTCTTGGTAATAAGACGCTGCTCCATATATTGCGACCCTTGTGTAAATTATTAAAATTGCAGTATAACTATCTGGCAGTCAACACCGGTTTAAGGGTCACTGTTGAGGTTCAGTAGCCAAAATTGTGCAATATGGTCCATTCTACATTCTTTTGAATGTTTTACTGCTTCCAATTTTTCTACTCTGTATACAACATTACCACATAATCTAATAAAAGAAAAACTGCTGGATTTGATAAAGTGGACCTTCAAAAGGGCATTAAAAAACTATGGTTCACTTTATGTGGCATGTAATGACAGAAACGCTTTTTTCACTTCCTCTGACCAAAGTCGGTATACACATTGGTCATGTCAGAATGTGTGCGACGCCTTGTCCCATCTCCTTGATAATATTTATATTAGATTTGGGACCAAGTTATACAGACAAATTGTTGGAATTCCGATGGGTACAAATTGCGCACCTCTCGTAGCTGATTTATTTTTATACTGCTACGAAAGAGATTTCATGGATTCTCTTAACCATGATAATCAAGCTGAGTTATCGAGGCTTTTAATTCCACATCTAGGTACCTCGATGACCTTTTGAACATTGACAACCCTTATTTTGAAGGTATCAAATTTATCCACCTGAACTTCAGTTGAACAAAGCCAATATCTCAGATACCGAAGCCCCCTTTTTAGATCTACATCTTTCTGTTGCAAATGGATTTGTTTCTTCTAAAATTTATGATAAGCGCGATGACTTTGATTTTGATATAGTAAATTTTCCTTTTTTGGATGGTGACGTTCCTCGTCGTGCTTCTTATGGTGTTTACATTTCGCAACTTATTAGGTTTGATAGAGTCTGCAATCATGTTACAGACTTCAACGCTCGAAATAAATGTTTAACGGCAAAACTTCTCCAACAGGGCCATCGGTATCATAAACTTCGAAAAACCTTTTCTAAATTTTATCGTAGACACTATGACTTGATTTCCAAATATAATGTTGGGTTAAAGACGCTTTTAAGTGAGGGCCTTTCGGAACCTGAATTTTATGGTGACTTAGTTTACAAATTTAAGAAACTTATAGGAAATAATGATTTTTCTTTTCAGTTCAGAAAAATCATAACGCGTTACAGACGTATAGGTTATAACTTTAATGTTATGCGACAGTCTGCATGCTTAGTTTTTAACCCAATCATGGTTGATAACTATAATGCCTTCTTTAATTGCACGCCGGTGGGTCGGGCGTCAGACTCTATGATGGCCCCGACTTAAAGCTATTCATTTTAGTTGGTTGGGGCCGGAGCTTCTTGTCTGTTGCTTGGCCCACCGGGGTCCAACTGGTGTTTTTCTTTTGCTCCGGAGTTAGTAGGTTATTCGGCGCCCAGGAATCTCCATCGTCGGACAGCTTACTCAATCGGTGAGTCCTTGTTTTTGATTCATCAGGATGTTTATCATGATTTATTTGTTTGTTCTTGATGATTCATTGACTAGTTAGAGATTCACCACGAAGACCGAAGAACTTACTAAATGTTATGAACCACTGCAGAAGCTGAGGGTGAGGTTAGGATCCTGTAAAACCGTTAAGCCCGCCAGTAACTTTGTGTTACTGATCGTTCCAAGGCGATACTTTGGTGGTGTTTCTTTTATGTTTTATGTCTTGGTGATTAAATTTTTTGTGCTGTTGGCGCCTTATGTATATTTTCAATTTTTTAATTAAGTTAAGATAACCGAGTGGCCACCTATTGGGAAAATAGCTGCTCATACGATATGTTTCATGGTATAAGTTCCTGATTGTTAGTTTGTTTTTTTTCCAACCTCGGTTTTTGGAGTTGGAATCTCTTTCTGATTGCGCCTTTTCCTGATCTTTGCCTACTTGTACCTTTCCAAAGAATCATAGTTTTATATTTTATTAGACGAAGCACAATACTAAGGTACAATACTGTATATCAACTTTGTCAGTCCATATTTAGAATATATTAAACCAAAAGCAAATATAACAAACTAATTTGCAAAACATTACGACCATTCAGTCCTAGGTACAGTCGCAGAATGACAAAAACATTACTCGAAGCAGGGCATTTATAAAAATCAGAATTGCAGCCCAATGGCAAAGAATAGCGTGCTTTGATGCATTTATTCATAGTGACAAATCATTTAAACACAATATGGCACAACTTTATTAGCTTTTATACATTATATTACTCAGACGCATTTACTGATTTCTAACAAATTTGGTAATTCAGAGATAGTTCATGAACAATTTGCTGCAGTTAAGATTTAAGTGATGGATAACACGCAACAAATACATTACTGAAGTTAGGAAGCTACTTGATGGAAATATATCACAGTTAAATTGTCCCTGTAAAATTTAACTTGGGAATACGCTCGTACGAGATTAAGTGTTAATCTACAAAAAAAAAAAAAAAAAAAAAAAATAAAAAAAAAAATAAAAAAAAAAAAATAATAAAAAAATAAATAAGATATAAAAACGCTATTTAGATTACAACTGTCATTTAAACTTATAGCAGTTAAAGTCTCTGGAGCGCATACCATCTTTTCGTATTTGTTTTTGATTTACTAAAAAGACAAAGTCTAGCCGTGGCTTTTTTCGTTTCTCACTTGATGCCTTGCTTGATGTGTTAAATATAATAATAACTAACGTAATATTTTTCGGAGTGTCATTACTTATTTCGAACTGGACAGCTAATCAAAACACTGTAAGGTCGACAACTGTTTTTTTTTTTTAAGATAATACTCGCAGTTTAACCACGTTACATTTTTAGTTCCATGTGATTATACATGTACTGTTATATTGGTCTTTTGAGAATATACTGTCTGTTAAAGTTTCAGTTATTTGTCTGGCGAAGTCAAGCATTCTTTTCTATTCTAACGAAGTCAAGCATTCTATTCTATTCTAACAAAAGGCTCCATTTATGCTTTACAAGAATAGCATGATTGATGTGTTGGCCACTTAAATTGTAACTTGGACAAGACCCAAGCAGACACTTTACTTTTAGAGGAAAGCTTTCATATTCATGACGTTTTTGATCATTCCTTTTTGTAGGAAAGACTTAACATGTATTCAGTTCTTTAACGGTATCATTTGAAAACAGATGACTCAAAAACAGATAAAAATTCAAGGCTAGGGGAATGACATTATGCGTTTCTGACTGTAAGTGCAATCTGTGCATAAATTAGTTGGTAAAGGGTATCGGCTTGCAAGCGTTGTGCGTTTTGTTCTTTGAAACCTAAAATGAATACACATCTGAACCCCAAACTAAACTAAGCACGTCTTTCCTAGACAGTTTGGTCGACATTTTCAGTAAAACTTACATGTATGTGCGGCAAAACGTCTTAAGTTAATTAAACCAGTGACGTTGCGATATAGATAAGTCGCTACAAGACATCATACTTTGAAAATAATAAAGCGACCGGGTCAACTTCCTGCAGACAATTTACAAGCAAATCTCTGCCTGTCAAGCTTAGTTTGGGGAAATAACATTTCTATTAATATTGATGCCACGCTAGTTCAAAATAGAGAATCAAATGTTGCTTGCCAACGCTAGTGAGCCATTACATTATCAAACACAATTTGTTCATTTCCCAAAAAATATACCGATAAGGTTGTACGTATGCAAATATAAACAAAAATCGTTGTGAACAAAAAGTTAGTATCATACTGTGATTCAATAGTATATTAAACACATATTCAGACACAGCACCAAATGTGTAAACATAATTTATTATTTGTCATAGACTGTGTCTATGTCTAGAATATTTTGGACAATGGATATTGAAAGCAGATACGTGACTTAGCGATTTTTAGAAATATCTGAGCATGTTTTGTTTCATACCAGACATAATGAAGCCCTACATGCCAAACAAAAAGTATAAAAAAATCAAATACGCTCCCAAATTCAATGCATACTTTAGGAGTAAACATCAGACTTACATCCCAAAACTATGATTGGTTTGATTGATAGACGCTTAATTAATTGCCTGATATTCATATGAATCATATTTGGCAATGTGAAGCTTCTCTTGGGGCTTTGTTGTGGTCTATTTTGAGTTCAAAAAAGGTACAAGTAGGAAAAGATCAGGAAAAGGCGCAATCAGAAAGAGATTCCCACCCCAAAAACCGATTTTATCGTGTCGTTAAGTTCGTGATGGTACATTTAACTATACCTTATCCATGGTATAAAAAGGTACAAGTAGGCAAAGATCAGGAAAAGGCGCAATCAGAAAAAGACTCCCACTCCAAAAACCGAGGTGGCAAAAAACCAAACTAACAATCAGGTACTTATACCATGGAAACATTTCGTAAGCCGAATGAGCAGCTATTTTCCAAATAGGTGGCCACTCAGTTACCTTAACTAAAAATAGGAAAACATACATAAGGCGCCAACAGCACAAAAATATTTTAAAAACCAAGCCATAAAACAAAAAGAACCACCACAGAAGTATCGACTTGGAACGATCAGTAACACAAAGTTACTGGCGGGTTTAAATCGATTTTACATGGCCATAACCTCACCCTCAGCTTCTGCAGTGGTTCATAATATTTAGTTAGTTCTTCGGTCCTCGTGGTGAATCTCTAACTATCTATAAAACATGATAAAGTTGTTTCATTGGAACAAATTCTAGATATATATCAGCGCAATTATCTATGGAAACTATCAAATAAATTGGTGTAAAGGGGCATAATGAGATAGACATAGCATGAAAGGGAGACAACCAGAATGTATTCTGTACTTGTAAGTAACATATTGTATTTTCAACAAATCAGTGTTTTAAGAAATTGACATTAAATTTTTGGTATTTGTAATATGTGTACATTTAATTGATTATATTAATAGCGTTTCCTATTTTGAATTATATAGATAGTTGTTATATTTTCCTATTTACAGTAAAGTACGAGGATGATCAAATAATGATTGAGACTTTTTGAATTATTCCTCAGTAAATTAACTTGGCTTATTATGAATATCTTGTTAACATTGATCAATGTTATGTGCACACGATACACTGATTAAAATCCATATGTAGAGAACTACCTTCTGTTGCTTAGCAACGAGAGAATGTTAGTCAAATGTCATTGGCCACGTGGTACTTATGCATATAAAATGGGTTGCCATTGCAACTGGTGATAAAATTTCCAACACACAGTTATTTATAGCATTTATAAATAGCTTTATGCTCTGCAAATATCACTAACATACAGCTCATAATTCAAGTAGGCTGAGCATTTTTGCGAGAAAAGTTGGGTTTTAGTTGCGAAAAAATTCAGTGAGTTTGGGGGTAGGGGTGAGAAATATCTTATAACTAGAGTATACATGATACAATAAATTATTTAAACCTTGAAATGATCAATTATGGGATAAATATATCAAAAGAATTTCAAAAGGAACACCTGTCCCTTTCGTTTCATGTTGTCTAGCAACAATAGAATTTGGAAAATGCTATAAGCCAGAATTCATAGAGGAAAATGGTTGCTAGGCAACCACCTCTCGATCACGAGCACAAGACTCGAATCGACCGAAGCAAAATATTTCAGAGATGAATGTGAACACAGACAATACTCAATTATTATAAGATACCGCTTTTAAAATTTTTGAGATAGCTAGATTAATTTAGATTATGTTTGTTCAAAGGGCAGATAGTGGCAATAGGTACTGCACGAGTATTTCTTAAATAACCATAGCAACCAGGATTGTCCACCAAATTTGATAAAACACACTCCGTAGAGAGATCAAATGTGTATCTAGTAAACGAAAGTAGTTAACTTGAGCCAGTCAAAAGGGTTTATAAAACAAGAGAAAAGTCTCAATCATTATTGGATCATCCTCGTAGAAGAGACGTTTTTTTTTTCATGAATACTGGTTGTTTTGTTTGTACGGAGGCTGTCCGGAAAGTTTTGAGATTGTGTCAATATCACCGTCTTTGCTAAAAAAACATATTTACACAGAAATATAGCAATATATCAAGAGTTATTGCTGAAATTTTCAGAAACATAGCTTATCTGGAACCTAAAATACAGTCATTTTAATATTTGCATGCAACTACTCTCGGAGTAAATATTTGACGTCAACAACGTCACGTCTGTTACACGTTTAAAGAATGTTCATGCCGATCTGATGCCTTTTTGAGGCTTTCAGATGCATTTGGCATTAATATTTGATAATATATGTAATATTAGATTATTCGATTATTCTAATATAAAGAACACACACCATTTTGCATAAGCCAGCTCTGACTTGTTTTGCATCGATTTCAAGATGCTACTTTCCCATCACACATTGGACTGTCTATTGCCCTTCCCCAAATGATCCGTATTCTTGCTAAAAACTTTGCGCTAGCGGACAATTACAGAATTGATAAATCATATCCTGGATTTGAATTAGCCAACAACAATAAAATGTGTTTATCTTAGGGATTCGTTTCCGCATGTATACAGTTTTTGGTAATAAAGCGCTGATCCATATGTTGCGTTAACGTCGCGTTTCTAAAATATATGTGGATCCCTATTTCTCGTATAAATGTTAAACCAATGTCAACGATTGTTGTATTTTAGCGGCTTAATTGTCTAGTGTGTCTTAAATGTAAGATTCTTTGTTTGAACCATAAACGGTTTCAGTAATAACACAACTTTACAACTAACTACAACAATAAATGACGACTGAAAAATATGTTACTTGAAATGTAATAGAGAGCGATATAGTGCTTGCCTGACGAAAAATACGGATTGAGAAGAAGCGCATTGCTAAGGCACAATACTGTATATCAACTGTGTCAGAAACTATAAAACCCATCAGGAAAACAAGTCCGTGTAATGTATACCCCCTCGAACCCCACTTTAATATAGAAAAAATGGGGTACGCAGGGGTAAACCTATTTTTCTTATTTTTGCTCCAAAACATAGATTGTTGGTACTCGTTAGAACCGCCTCGCCGGCCGAGGCGGTTCTAACGTGTACCCACAATCTATGTTTTGAGCAAAAATAAGAAAAATATCAAAACTTTTCTGATGGAATTTTCAATTTTTACAGGTGAAAAAATCTCTGTATATTGCATGGACAAGTTTTCGTAATGAAAAGCACACATAATGGCCTAATTTACAAAACATTACAACCATTCAGTCTTAGGAACAATCGCAGAAATACAAATACATTACTCAAAGCAAAGTATCTAGGAAAATCTGAATTGCAGCCCAATGGCAAAGAATAGCGTGCTTTGATGCATTTATTCATAGTGACAAATCATCAAAACACAATATGGCACGACTTTATTAGCCTTTATAACTTATATTTCTCAGACGCATTTATTGATTTCTAACAAATTTGGTAATTTAGAGATAGTTCATGAACACTTTGCTGCAGTTAAGATTTAAGTGATATATGTCACGCAACAGATACAAGAGTAGTGTAAGGAAGCTCCGTCATGGATATATTTCCACGTGAAAATTGACCCTGTATAGTTCACGGACGATCTTAGTAGACTTTCTTAACATATTTACCGTTATACATATGATTAAAATGAATGTATTTGGCCAATAGGAACATGCGTATCATTCATATTTATAACGGTAAATCTGTGAGAAAGGACGACAGTAACTACGATCGTCTGGGAACTATAACTAATTTTGGAATTAGTGGATATAGAGTTTATCAAAATACAGTAACCGCATTTGGATTTCAACAGTCATTCAAACTGTAAAGACTAATAAAGTCTATGTTGCGCATACCATCTTCTGGAAAATATTTTTGTTCATATTTTGAAATAATAAAACAAGAACAAGTCTTGTCATTCCTGTTTTGTTTCACATATGGTGCCTCGTTTGGGGAGTCCGTCTTGAATAGTTAATGTATGAAATATAAAATGATCCTTTGGAAGCAGTGAAAATATTCAAAGGTAGAATCTATGACTTTTTGACATAGAACCCTCATCAGTGACCCTGATAAACCGCCAACGAAAGCCAGACAAGTCAGCTTAAATTTCGACAATTTATACAAGGGTTGTCTAAATTAAAGACAAATTCCTAAAGGAATCCAAATAGTAAAATATTGTTAAGAGTATGCCTTTAAACATGTATGGGTTGAGTACTCTGAATATTTTAACTGATCTCAAAGGACAGAAAGAAAAATTATCTGCACTTTGGATGATGTACGGGGAGACATTTTAGGGTCGCCACACGGCACAACACCAGCTGCAGTAATAACAAATGTAATATAAAATGATCCTGTAATAGCTTTTAGGAGTTAACTTATTTATTTCAAATCGGTCATTTAATCAAAATACTGAAAGGTCGCCCTCTTATGCTTGCAGTCTTAACACGTTACATGGTTTGTTACTTGTAAAAAATGTAAACCTTGTTTCATTGGTCTTTTGAGAATCGATTTTCCATTTATTTGTCTGGCAAAGTCAAGCGTTTCTGATTTTTATTTCTAAAAAGACTTTATTCCTGCTTTACAGCTCGTAAAAATAGCATGATTGATGTGTTGGCCACTTAAATTGTAACTTGAACAAGTCCAAAGCAGACACTTTGCTTTTGGAGGAAAGCTTTCATATTTATGACATTTTCGATCATTCATTTTTGTGGGAAAGACTTAAAATGTATTCAGTCGTTTAATGATATCACCTAAAGGAAGTGACTCAACCAGAGACAAAGAACTCAAGGCTACGTAAAACATAGACAATCATCACTGTTAGAAATGGCAATAAACGTTTGACTAATTTCCTTTTTCATCTCTCCGGTTTCGATTTCATTGGCATTACAGCTGCCCAATTGTACCAGAAGCAAACAAACTATTCAAGAAAACTTCGAATATGAATACATACTGGGCCCAAGTTGCAAACGTTCAGACGGATTTGTACCATTTTTACATGGAACTGAAAATATTCAAAAACAAACTATGATTAGATACAAAGCGCTATAGAATTTCAATGTATTGAATTTTCATTGTTTGTCATTTTCCTTTGATTCATAGGGAAATGGCATAATACGTTTCTGACTGTAACTGCAATTTGTGCATAAATTAGTTGGTATAAAGGGTGTATATTGGAATAAATGTAGATGTATCACAGGGTTGCATATGGAAAACATGTGATAAAGATTCCCAGAACCAGAATTTGCTTATTTGTTTGATGAAAGTTTTCGGCTAGCAACTTTTGTGCGCTTTGTTCTTTGAAACCTTTCAATACATATCTGAGTCCCAGTTAACTAAAATTTGCAAGTCTTTCCTAGAAAAATTGGTCGACATTTTAAGTGAACATTGTGTGTGGAAAACTTTCATTGTTACATGTATTTGAATATTGGCGGCGCGATGTAGATAAGTCGCTACTAGACATCATACTTAGAAAATAATATAGCAACCGGATCAACTTCTTGTAGACAATTTACAAGCAAATCTCTTCCTGTCAGATTTAGTTTGGCGAAACAACATTTCTATTAATATTGATGCCACGCTTATTCAAAAGAAAAAAACAAATTTTCTTCCCAACGCTAGTGAGCCGCTGCATTACAAATCAAAAGTCATGTCGTTCATTACCAAAATCTTTCCTTTGATGTACGTATACAAATACATACAAAAGCGTTGAGGACAAAATGTCGGTATTATAATGTGTTTTAATATTGCATGTTTATTTACTCTGACGCCATGTAAACCATCAGGAAAACATGTCCGTGAAATTAATACCCCCTTATACCCCACTTTTATATAGCAAATGTGGGGTATACACGGGTTAACCTATTTTTCTAATTTTTGCTCCAAAACGTAGATTGTGGGTACTCGTTAGAACCACCTCGCCAAGGCGGTTCTAACGTGTACCCACAATCTATGTTTTGACCAAAAATAAGAAAAAAATATATTTTTTTTTTCTATCGAAAATTTTTATTTTTCTCAACTTTAAAAATCTTTGTTTATTGAATGGACATGATTTCGTAATGACTTTGCAAAAATGCCAACGCATCATTTTAAAAAATTGAATAACTTTCGTTTCATTGAAGATTTTTCTTTCAAATTTTGCACATTATTGACGAACATTTGCGCATAATGACCATTTAATTGTAAATAGATTTAATCACGTGACCACGTCATAAGAGGATCGTGCAAAAACAGTTTTTCTGCACCTGCTGATCATGGCGAGTGTATTTTGTCATTCTTTGAATTGAATTAGACAACTTGATGTTCGTCAAATGGACGTCACAAAAAATATTCGTCTGTTTATCGAAAAATTCGCTAGAGCGGGTAGCTCATTTAGTGTTGATACGTTTAAAATACGTTTACAATCAATGGAACAATTGCGTTTTATTTTCACCTTTTTACTCTAACAAGTCGCATAATATCATGACACCTCTAGTTTGGGCGTCGACCATCTCTTCTTATGTTGACATTTTCAGGTATTTTTACCTCACTTAACAATAATTCTCATGCAAGTGGCAAACGTTTGGTTTCAAATCTGCGTTGTTCAGTGGGCTAACAGTATGAAAATTGTGACCGTGCTACATTCTATCAATGCGAAATCGCTTTCAGTGCTAGTAAGAGCAAATGGGGTTCGAGTATCCACCGGGTACTGGCTGTGTAAGATAAAACGACCTGGATCCTTAAGAAATCAAATTGTTAATTACATGTCTTTTTGAGACGCTTTTTTCGATACAAAACTGAATTTTTATGTCAATGGGCGATGTACGTTTCACTCAAATTCAATATCATTATTAAACAGATCATGATTTTGGACGTAATTTACGATTTTTACCGGCGTATCGATTATTGTTGTTTTTATTTTAGCAGCTTTGGGTATTTCGATTGAAGGGTACGGTTTCAAAAGGTTCGATTTTTTTCGATAGAAATCACCGATTGCAATAAAATTTTAGCATTTTGTTTGCAATTGGTCAATTTCATCATGTAGAGAATTTGAAGACTAAACGTATTTTTGTTTTTGAAATATTTAACAAAATATTGTTAGGTGCGTTGGGAATTTTGTTAAGTATATTTATTCAGACGCAGCACCAAATCATGATAGCGGTTATTTATATTGTTATTGGATGTGTTTATGTCTAGAACACTTGGGGCAAGGGATATTGAAATCGGCCATGTGACTGGGTGTTTTTAGAGCAATATCTGAGCAGTTTCTTTTTATACCAGAACATAATGACGCTCTAGGTGGAAATGTAAAACAGAAATCACACACGCTCCCAAATTCAATGCATACTTTAGGAGTAAACATCAAACTTACGGTCCAAAACAAAAGTGTCTGGTAGCGATTGGTTGGTTTTGCTGTTCTCCAAAAACAAACTGAAAGAAAGAAAGTGGCCTGTTTATTGTATTGGTTTGTTTTGATGTTTTGTATTCTGTTTCTAAGATTGATAGGCGCTTAATTCATTTCCTGATATTCATATAAATCATATTTTACAATGTGAAGCTTCTCTAGAGGCTTTGTTATATTGTATTTTAGTGTGTTCAGGCCAATTTCATCGTGTCGCTTACTCGTGATGGTAACTATACTTAAGTTTATTAATGGTACAATACGTCATAAAACTGTTTCATTGGTACATCTACTGGATATACATGTATACCAGCCAATTATCTATGGAAGCTATCAAGTAAATTGGTGGAAAGGGACTTAATTAGACATAGCATGAAAGGGAGACAACCAGAATGTATTCTGTACTCGTGAGTAACATGTTGTATTTTCGTCAAATCAGTATTGCAAGAAATTGACATTAGATTTAAGGTATCTTTTACTTAATTATATTAATGGCTCTGCCTATTATGAATTATACACGCAGCTAGTTTTAATATTCGCCTATTTACCATACAGTAGAAACGAAGATTTTGTTCAAGAAAACTGGTTGTTTTGTATGTACGTAGGCTGTCCGGAACGTTTCGGAACTGTGACTATATCTTAGTAATTGCTGAAGAGACATTTTGCACAGGAACATGACAATATGTCACGATTTATTGCTGAAACTTATAGAAACATAGTTTATTTGGAACCTGAAATACAGCTCAAGTCATTTTAATATCTGAATGCAACTACTCTCGGGGTAATTTGACGTCAAGAACGTCAAATTTGTTTGGTAATAAAACGCTGCGACCCTTGTGTAAATTATTAAAATTGCAGTATAAATATCTTGCTGTCATCGCCGGTTTATAAAAGGTCACCGTTGAGGGTTCAGTACCCGAAATTGCGCAATATGGCCCATTCTACAGTCTTTTGAATGTTTCATGATACCAAAGAATCAAACTTTTATATTTTATTAAACGAAGCACAATACTAAGGCACAATACTGTATATCAACTGTTTCAGTCCATATTTAGAATCTATCTAACCAAAAGCAAATATAATGACCTTAATTTCAAAACATTACAACCATTTAGTCATATGTACAATCACAGAATTACAAAAAAAAAAAAATAAAAAAAAAAAATAAATAAATAAAATAAACATTACTCGAAGCAGAGCATTTATAAACAAAATCAAAATTGCCACCTAATAACAAAGAATCGCGTGTTTTGATGTCATTATTCATAGCGACAGATCATCACAACACAATATGGCTCGACTTAGTTAGCCTTTATAACTTATATTTCTCAGACGGTTTATTGATTTCTAACTTTTTTGATTATTCAGAGATAGTTCACGAACAATTTGCTACAGTCCAGAATTAAGTGATATATGTCAGGCAACAGATACACGAATAAAGTTATGTAGCTCCGTCAAGGAATTATTTCCATGTGAAATTGACCCTGTATATTAAATTAATTTGGTAATTAGTGGATATAGAGGTTATCAAAATACAGTTACGGTATTTGGATTTTTCTGTCATTTAAACTGTTAAGAATAAAAGTCTCTGTTGCGCATACCGTCTTTTGGCAGATATTTTTTTATATTATTATACAACAAAATAGGCAAAGTATTGTGTTTCCTTTTTTGTTTCGCTTATGCTGCCTCGTTTGAGTGGAGCGTCTTGGATAGTTAATGTAATAGTTTTTCAGAGTTAATGTATTTATTTCAAATCGGCTAATTTATCAAAACACTATAAGGTCGTCCTCTAATGCTTGTCGTCTTTACACGTTACGTTGTGTGTTCCTGGCAAAAAGTGTACACTTTGTTTCATTGGTCTTTTGAGAATCAATTGTTCCATTCATTTGTCTGGCGAAGTCAAGCGTTTCTGATTTTATTTCTGAAAAAGGTTTTATTCATGCTTAACAAGAATAGCATGATTGATGAGTTGGCCACTTAAATTGTAACTTGGACAAGACCCAAGCAGACACTGAAAGCTTTCATATCTATAATATTTTTGATCATTCATTTTTGTAGGAAAGACTAAACATGTATACAGTTTAAAAAAATTTTGTGCTGTTGGCGCCTTGTGTGTGTTTTCGTATTTTTGGTTAAGTTAAGGTAACTGAGTGGCCACCTATTGGGAAAATAGCTGCTCATTCGGCTTACGATATGTTTCATGGTATAAGTACCTGATTGTTAGTTTGGTTTTTTCCCACCTCGGTTTTTGGAGTGGGAATCTTTTTCTGATTGCGCCTTTTCCTGATCTTTGCCTACTTGTACCTTTTTAACAGTTTAAGTTCTTAAAAGATGCCACAAAAACATTAAAAATCGGTAAACAAATAATAAATATGCCAGAAAATAATTTGAATAGGGCTTTTTTCATTGTAAAACTGTCAGCAAGGAAAGTTACTTTTTCCCCGGAAAAATCTAAATTGGTTATTCGTACATCTCTCTGATTTTAATTTTATTGGCATTTTAGCTGTCAAATCGTACCAGTTCCTAGTTTTGCGTGACATACATGTTCATTTACCGTGCGTCAAATAGTCCACTTTCATCAACGCGGCTGAAAGAAGTAACTGGCGTTTTGGAGATATAGCCTGGAAGTTTTTTGTTTCATTTTTTCTAGTCCTGTCATACAAAGTAAATAAAGAAATACTGGCTCAACACGTCCAAGATTTATTGCCACAATGTCGTTACATTAGCGTTACGATGACTTTCATTTACGGTTGATGTTCCGTTTATTGGACAATATATTTTTTTCTGTGATCGAGATTAAGCAAATGCCCTATTTATTTAAAGTGTGCGAAACAAATAAATAGTATCTGTTGAAATGACTTTTAGGGAATCGTCGCCTTAGCTGTCAGGCCAAAGTTGAATCTCATACCTGACAGAATATGATACAAATTCTTTAAAACATTGAATCAAGAGAATCATGAATAGGTCGAATCAAGTCTTCTCACTATAAAATGTGCTCACGTTAAGCAACATCGCTCTCTTTCTGCAGATATTATACACGCAAAGCCCTGGCTGTCAGTCTTTATAAAGTAAACAACAATTCTATTAAAATTGATGGCACGTCCGGTCAAAATGAACCACAACGCCCCTCATAGCGTCAAAGATGCAAACAAAACATAAAAAGAACGCAGTCTCTTCGAATGCGAGTATATATGGACCCAAACTCCTAAACGATCAGTCGGTTTTGCACCATTTTATGGAACTGAAACAATCTGAAAACGGATTAGAAACATACAAAGCGCTATTTATTTTCAATGTATTTGTGGACATTTTTCCTTTGATTCATAGGGAAATGACATATTCGTTTCTGACCGTGCAAGTTGTGCATAAATTAATTGGTTAACCGGATGTATCTAGATGTATAACAGAGTCGCATATGCAAATGAAATGTGATAAGGATCCCCAGAAGCAGACTTTTTACTTGTTTCATGAAAGGGTATCGGCTAGCAAGCGCTGTGCTACCTTCTGAATCCTATCTGAGTCCGAGTCCCCGTTAATTAGAAGGCAACTTTGCACGTCGTTCCTGGAATATTTGGTCGATATTTAAAGTATATATATATTGTGTGGCATTATAGTTAATTAAACTAGTAACTTTGCGATGTATATAAGTCTCTACGATACATTATACTGTGACAATTATATTGCGACCGAATCAACTTCTTGTAGACAATTTACAAACAAATCTCTGCCTGCCAGATTTAGTTCGGCGAAACAACATTTCTATTAATATTGATGCCATACTTTTTCAAAATAAAGAATCAAATATTCTTGCCAACGCTAGTGAGCCGCTGCATTACAAATCAAAAGTCATGCCATTCATTAACAAAATCTTTCCACTGATGTAGGTATGCAAATACTTACAAAGGCATTGTGGACAAAATGTCAGTATTATAATATGTTTTAATATTACATGTATATTTATTCTGACGCCATGTATATTTATTCTGACGCAGCATCAAAACATGATAATAGTAATTTATATTGTCATTGGATATGTTAATGTCTAGAACACTTGGGGCAAGGGATATTGAAATCGGCCAAGTGACTGAGTGTTTTTAAAACAATATCTGAGCATGTTTCTTTTTATACCAGAACATAATGACGCCCTACGAAGAAATGTTAAACAAAAATCACACACACTCCCAAATTTAATTCACACTTTAGGAATAAACAACAAACTTGCATTCCAATAGCATTTATAAAAATCAAGGGACAGCGTGCTTTGATGCATTTATTGATAATGAATCAGGAAAACATGTCCGTGTTATGTATACCCCCTTAAACCCCACCTTTATATAGCAAAACTGGGGTACGTAGGGGTATACCTTTTTTCTTTTTTTTGCTCCAAAACATAGATTGTGGGTACTCGTTAGAACCGCCTCGCCGAGGCGGTTGGGTACTCGTAAGAACCGCCTCGCCGAGGCGGTTCTAACGAGACACAAACCGGACACGTCGACAACTACATTTATTTAAAAATAATACTTGCATTTTTACCACGTTACATGTTTAGTTCCATGTGATTATACCTGCATTGTTATATTGACCTTTTGAGAATAGATTGTCTGTTAAAGTTTCATTTATTTGTCTGGCGAAGTCAAGCGTTTCTGATTTTATTTCTAAAAAAAGCTTTATTCATGGTTTACAAGAAAAGCATGATTGATGTGTTGGCCACCAAAATTGTGACTTGGCAGACACTAAGCTTTCATATTCATTACGTTTTCGATCATTCATTTTTGTAGGAAAGACTAAACATTATTCAGTGCTACTGAAAGAGTTGACACAACCAGAGACACAAAATCAAGGCTCCAATAAGGATAAATTAAGTAATTTGCTAAGTCACAAATGTGAAGGTTCAAGTAGGCAACGTAAAACATTACGAAAACATGTCCATGCAATATAAAGAGATTTTTTTCAGTTGTAAAAATTGAAATTTTCGTCAGAAAAATCTTGATATTTTTCTTGTTTTTGCTCAAAACATAGATTGTGGGTACATGTTAGAACCGCCTCGCTGAGGCGGTTCTAACGAGTACCCAAAATCTATGTTTTGGAGCAAAAATATGAAAAATAGGCATACTCCTGCATACCCCAGTGTTACTATATAAAAGCGGGGTATAAGGGGGTATATATTACACGGACATGTTTTCGTGATGCTTAGACAAAATCGTTGAAATGAAAATTAAAAAGTTGCCTATTTTTTCTCTTGTCACATCTCTACGATTCCAATTGCATTGGTATTATAGCTGCCTAATTGTATCAATTCCTGTTACATAGTTTTTTGTTGTCTTTTTTTTACGTAATACATACTTTCATTTCTATTTCATTAGAGGTTTGTTGTCGTACACTTTCATAAACGGCGCGACTGAAAGATTTATGGCATTTTGATGATTGCCTGGAAATTGACATTATGTTTCTAGTCCTGACATCCAAAGTGTTCAAATAAAGAAATAATGGCTCAACACGTCCAAGATTAATTGCGACAATGTGTATACATTACCGTTACGATGGCTTTTATTTACAGTTGAATGCTCTTTATCGGAGAATATATTGTTTCTTAGAAAGAGATCAAGCGCATGCCCTATTTATATAAAGTGTGAACAGTATCTGGTGAAATGACTTTAAGTGTATCGTCGCCTTAGAGGAACCTAATACAGTGACAAAATAAGTGAGTTCTTTCAACTGAACGAATCATCAGTAGGTAGAAACGAGTCCTCTGACAATGCAAAATAATCTTGTATATCAAGCAGCCGCGCTCACTATCTATAGCCAATTTACATGTAAACCACTGGGTGTCAGACTTTATTAAACAAACTACGATTCTATTGATACAGATGGCACGTCAGGTCAAAAGAATTAACCCTAATTCTTCTTATACCACCGAAAAGGCAAAATAAAACTTATTCTGACGTAACTTATGGCCACCATCAAATACATCGTTCTGGATATGAACAATAGGTTGATGTTTTCTTGGTACGGCTCTTGTTCGGTTTAAATGATACATGAGGACTGTCTGTACACTTGTTTATTTTGTGTTTGGCATGACAAGTTAAATGTTAAATAATGTTTGCATATAACGTGGAAATCAGACACCAGACAACCCACATTATATAACAATTTCGAAGCATATTTCGTCTTAATTCAGAAACCGTCGACCTATATATAAAAGAAAATGATCTCAAATTAAGCTCGACATGTATTATAAATCTATACAGCAGTGAACTGATAAAAATCCCATCAGTTGTCTCATGACTTTGCTGCATTCAGAAAACTAATTGAAAAACGTGGTCTTTTTAAGTCTAAAAAATTGAACTATGCAAAATTCGATGTGTCCTATGAATACGAACATCCAAAACCAATTTCCAAAAATTACTTGAAAGTTATCAGACATACCGACGGCATTCTTAGAATTTATTTAATATGAAAGGAAAATAATTTCCATGTTTGTCTTTGAAGTGTCATTACGAAAACATGCCCATGCAATATAGAGAGATTTTTAAAGTAGTAAAAAACAAAAATTTTCCGCTGAAAGATTTTGATATTTTTTCTTATTTTTGCTCAAAGCATAGATTGTGGGTACATGTTAGAGCCGCCTTGCCGAGGCGGTTCTAACGAGTACCCACAATCTATGTTTTGGAGCAAAAATAAGTAAAATATGTATACCCTGCAAACCCCAGTTTTATTATTATATAAAAGTTGGGTTTAAGGGGGTATTCATTGCACGGACATGTTTTCCTGATGTATCCTACATGAACGTTCTGGAAAGCGTCCCATGTTACTTGGTTGGATTTTCTTGTCTCGGGAAATTGGTTGAAATGTTTTGTTTGTTTTGGTGCTGCGTACTTGATTTCGATTTTTTGGGCGATTTTGTCTTAAGTCGTGATTCTGAAAGAGCTTCTGTCTACACTTCTTATATTAATGATCTACAGGGTCCAATAAAAACGACCAAGAAAGGTCACAAAATCTCATTTAGAGTCGTACGGAGGAATACAAAAAGACACTTATTGGAAATCTGTAAACAGACTCTTTACATAAGCGAAATAAAGTCGTCTTAAGTGCATTTTATTGCATGTCATTTTCGAGATTCTTCATAATGATGGTAATATTACATGCTACGTTTAGACACACGTAAGCATAATACGAAAACACGCTTTCGCAATATGCATAAATGTTGAGAGCTGACAAACCAGTCAATCAGTAAAATCGATACGTTTTTTTTTTATTTGTTCTAAACATAGATCTTGTTCAAAACATAGGTTGTTTTGGAGTAGAAATAAGAAAAAAAATGTTTACCCGCTATCCTATGTTTATTACATAAAATGGTTAAAGTGGTATGCTCTTCAAGGAAAAAGTTATTTTGATATTTGTCATGGAAATGATTTTGTAAGACTGTAGTTAATACAGGGATCAACCATGGTTTTCAGTGTTCAAACATTCGATGGATCACGAGGAAGGTGTTTGAACACAAGGCCGCAGGCCGCGTGTTCAAACACCTTCCGAGTGATCCAGCGAATGTTTGAACACTGAAACAAACCATGGTTGATCGCTATTCTTGCATTTTCACTCTAATCCACTTAAAATCTCATGAAAATAACATCAACAACGTAAAAACTCACCGAAAACCGCAGAGCTTCTTCAACGTCGGCCATTTTGTTTCTACAAAACACATGACGTCACGTCGCATTGACCAATGACGTCGGCCAAAACCCATGTTCAAACGGCACGTGAATTTCATGATTTGAACATGGGTTTTGCTGTTTGAACACGGCTTTCGACCAATCGAAAATGGCTTCAAACAGCTATGCACATAGATATCTATGCAAGAATAATTTTGTAATAACAACAACTCTATTATACGCACGTAGTTTAGTTGTATATGTGTGGATGCACCTTATGTGTATAATTAATCATCAGGAAAACATGTCCGTGCAATGAATACCCCCTTAAGCCCCACTTTTATATAGTAAAACTGGGGTTTGCAGGGGTATACCTATTTTTCTTATTTTTGCTCCAAAACATAAAATGTGGGTACTCGTTAGAACCGCCTCGGCGAGGCGGTTCTAACGTGTACCCACAATCTATGTTTTGAGCAAACATAAGAAAAATATCAATAATTTTCTACTAAAAAAATTCATTTTTACAGCCTCAAAAATCACTGTATGTGCATTGGCATGTTTCGTAATGTGCATCAAGCATATATAATAATCAAAAGCGGCACTAGTCTTCGTATCGATTATCCTGTTTAAAGTTTCAAAATCACTGTATTTCTCTTTGGCTTTATTTTGCCAAATCTAAAGGATCACTAAAGAGGCTTAAATATCCGAAACCGCGGTATGGCCCTTCCTCTTTCTCATTAAAACCCTCGCTGCTCATAAAGGACCTCAATTTTATTTTTATTTACTACGTACACATGTGCAAGACATTAGTGGTTGTCCATCGTGCGCATGTAGATAAAATAGATTGTTTAAATGAAAAAGCATATCAAGCTTCGAATACGTATTTTTCATCAGGATATCATGCCCATGCAGTGAATACCCCCTTTTATACAGTAAAACTGGGGTATGCAGGGGTAAACAATTGTTTCTCATATATTTCTCGGCGAGGCGGCTCTGACGAGTACCCACAATCTATGTTTTGGAGCTAAACAAAAAAAAGGTACAGCCCTGCAAACCCCACGTTTTCCATATAGGTTCAAGGGGTAAACATTACACGGACATGTTAAGCGTTGTGGTATGGCACACTTTGATTATAGGGAGCGCGGTGGCGTAGTGGCAGAGCGTCGGACTCCGAATCGAGAGGTCCTGGGTTCGATCCCCACAGGCGTTACCGTGTTGTGTCCTTGAGCAAGACACATTAATTCCCTACAGTACTGGTTAAACCAAGGAAGCGTTGGCTCCGTCACAGCATGACTGAAAAGTTGTTGATTGGGACGTTAAGCCTCAACACAAACAAACAAACACTTTAATTATCCCTAATAAATTATATTTCTCAGAGGAATTATCGATTTCATAAAGATTTGATTGTCCAAAGATAAAATGTGAACCTGCTTAACACAAAAATTAAAGATGAATTGCACACAACAGCCACATGCAACATTCAACTAAATAAGAGCCATAATTGAAGAAACGACTAAAGACCAATGCATCATATACATACCACTTGTCTACATCAGGAAAACATGTCCATGGAAAGTATACCCCCTTGAACCCCACTTTTATATAGTAAAACTGGTGTTCGCAGTAGTATTCCTATTTTTTCTTATTTTTGCTACAAAACATAGATTGTTAGTACTCGTTAGAACTGTCTCGTCAAGGCGGTTCTAACGTGTACCCAAAATCTCTCTTTTGACCAAAAATAAGAAAAAAAATATAAAACAGTTCAGCTGAAAATATTCAAATCATATCAAGCTTCGAATACGCATTTCTTGTATCTTCAACAATCTTCAGTAGACTGGATTTTGTTTCGGTTATTTTCGTCTTTCAAAAGACAAAATGAAATATTAGATTATGGATCGCGTGTTATCGTGTTTATTGTTGTTTTATCCTTGTGAGAAAAGCATGATCGATGATTTGGCTGGCTTATCTGTATTTTGACACACATTACGAAAACTTGCCCATGCAATATACAGAGATTTTTTAAGTTGTAAAAATGGAAATTTTCAGTAGAAACCTTTCGATATTTTTCTTATTTTTGCTCAAAACATAGATTGTGGGTACACTTTAGAACCGCCTTGCCGAGGCGGATCTAACGAGTACCCACAATCTATGTTTTGGAGCAAAAATAAGAAAAATAGGTATACCCCTGCATACCCCAGTTTCACTATATAAAAATGGGGTTTAAGGGGGTATTCATTGCACGGACATGTTTCTTATTACTCCATTCGTTTATATGGCAAAAGGTACAAGAAGGCAAATATCAGGAAAGGGCACAATCAGAAAAAAAAAAGATTCCCACTCCAAAAACCGAGGTGGGGAAAATCAGGTACTTATACCTTGAAAACATTTCGTAAGCCGAATGAGCAGCTATTTTCCCAATAGGTGGCCACCCAGTTACCTTAATTTTACTAAAAATATGAAAAGGTACAAGAAGTCAAAGATCAGGAAAAGGCGCAATCAGAAAAAAATTCCCACTCCAAAAACCGAGGTGGGAAAAAATCAGGTACTTATACCTTAAAAACATTTCGTAAACCGAATGAGCAGCTATTTCCCTATAGGTGGCCACCCAGTTACCTTAACTTTACTAAACACATGAAAACACACATAAGACGCCAACAGCACAAACATTTTAAACACCAATACATAAAACAAAAAGAACCACCACAGAAGTATCGACTTGGAACGATCAGTAACACACAGTTACTGGCGGGCTGAAATCGATTTTACATGGCCATAACCTCACCCTCATCTTCTGCAATGGTTTATAACATTTAGCTAGTTCTTCGGTCCTCGTGGTGAAACCGCCTTTCACCACACATTTATATCTGTACACGATTCGTCCACAATCTTCATTTGACTAGATTTGTATTCGGTTATTTTCGTCTTTCATAAGACAAAATGAAATTTAAATGGTTGGCTGACAGACAGTGGATCCCGTGTTATCGTGCATTTATTCCTAACGACAGGTCCTGAAAACACAGCATGACACAGTTTTATTATCCTTAATAACCTATATTTCTCAGAAGGATTATCGATTTCAAACATCTTTGATTGCCCTAAGATTATATGTGAACCTTTTTAACATGAAATATTATAGATGAATTACACGCAATGGCTACAAACAAAATTCAGCTGAATAAGAGCCATACTTGAAGAAACGACAAGAGGCCAATGCACCATATGCACAACGCTTGTCTCCAAGGTCGTTACTCTTGTGGTATTGCGTGTTCTTTCATTTATTTCTTTAACTGTTGTTTTATTTTACGTCGTTCCCCTGACAATCGATTTTCTGTTAAAGTAGCTTTTATTTGTCTCGCCGAGTCAAGCGTTTCTGATTTTATTTCTGTAAAAATTGTTTTTGTTGCTTTCATATTTGTAAGTGCGATTGATGATTTTGCTGGCCTGGCTTAGCTGTATTTTGACACAATCCAAGCAAGCACTTAGAAATTGAACGATAATTTGTCGGTTTCTTGTTACTACATTCGTTTCTGTGGAGCCTCAAATCTAGTAAGACATAAATAATACATTAGGACAAGAAGATTTTCATGAATTTAACCCCTTAGCACCACGCATTTATATAGGTATACGATTCTTCAACAATTTATATTTGACTAGATTTGGAATCGGTTATTCTCGCCTTTCATAAGACAAAATGAAATATAAATTGTTGTCAGACAGACACTGGATCGCGTGTTATCGTGCATTTATTCCTAACGACAGGTCATGAAAACACAGTATGACTGAGTTTTATTACCCTTACTAAATTATATTTCTCGGAAGAACTATCGATTTCAAAATGCTTTAATTGTCGTATGATTACTCGTGAACCGCATTACGAAAATTTGCCCATGCAGAGATTTTTTTTCAGCATTGAAACTTGAAAATTTCATCGGAAAAACTTTTGATAATTTTAATATGTTTGTATATAACATTGATTGTGGATACACGTTAGAACGGCCTCGGCGAGGCGATTCTAACGAGTACCCACAATTTATGTTTTGGATGAAAGAAATAAAAAGAAAATAGATATACCCCTGTATACCCCACTTTTTATATAAAGTGGGGTTCAAGGGGGCATACCTCACACGGACATGTTTTCGTGATGTTTGGCTTCGGTTATTTTCGTCTTTCATAAGACAAAATGAAATATAAAGTGTTGTCAGACAGACAATGGATCGCGTGTTATCGTGCATTTATTCCTAACGACAGGTCATAAAAAGACAGTATGACACAGCTTTATTATCCTTAATAACTTATATTTCTCAGAAGGATTATCGATTTCAAACATCTTTGATTGTCCTAAGATAATTTGTGAACTTTTATAAAACAAAACATTAAAGATGAATTCAACGCAACAGCTACATGCAAAATTCAATTGATTAAAAAGTCTGAATACTAGAACCGATTTGAGACCAGTGCGAAATTGCTCGCCATAAATTATGTCCGAGCAATGTATACCCCTTTAACCCCACTTTTATATGGTAAACTTGCGGTGTACAATTTATATCTATTTTCTTATTTTTGTTCCGGCGTGGCGGTTCTAACGTGTAGCAAAAATCAATGTTTTGAGCACAACTATATTAAAAAATCACTTTTTTCCAAAGGCAATTTTCAGTTTTTACATCTGAAAAATAATCTCTGTATATTGCATGGGCAAGATTTCTTAATCACAAGGTCGTTACTCTTACTCTTCGTGTTCTTTCATTTCTTTCTTTAAGTGTTGCTTTATTTAACGTCGTTCCCCTGACAATCGATTTTCTGTTAAAGTAGTTTTTATGTGTCTCGCCGAGTCAAGCGTTTCAGATTTTATTTCTGTAAAAAGTCTTTTGTTGCTTTTATACTTGTACGAAAAGTGCGATTGATGATTTGGCTGGCTTAGCTATATTTTGACACAAACCAAGCAGGCACTTAACTAATTTATATCTGGCGTCCCTTTTTGTGGGGCATAGGCAAACAGCACAGCCCCAGATGTGACGCAGCAGAGCGCGGCGTCCCATCTGGGTCTATTCTGTTTGCTTAGAGAAATTATATCGAAAATTTGAATAATTGTTTAAAAATCACACCTGAAGCCTCTAAAAATGAAAGTGAACTCAACCAAATGATAACAATGCATCACGAAAACATGTCCGTGTAATGTATACCTCCTTATACCCCACTTTTATATAGCAAAACTGGGGTACGCAGGGGTATACCTAGTTTTCTTATTTTTGCTCCAAAACATAGATTGTGGGTACTCGTTAGAACCGCCTCGGCGAGGCGGTTCTAACGTGTACCCACAATCTATGTTTTGAGCAAAAATAAGAAAAAATATCAAAAATTTTCAGCTGAAATTTTTCAATTTTTAAAGCTAAAAAATCTCAGTATATTGCATGGGCAAGTTTTCGTAATGGGTTGAATCCATTCATCATTAATGGGTTAAAATTTACATTACGAAAACATGCCTATGCAATATACAGGGATTTTAAAAGTTGTAAAAAATGAAAATTTTCAGTAGAAAAACTTTTATATTTTTCTTATTTTTGCTCAAAACATAGATTGTGGGTACTCGTTAGAACCGCCTCGCCGAGGTGGTTCTAACGAGTACCCGCAATCTATGTTTTGGAGCAAAAATAAGAAAAATAGGTAAACTACTGCATACTCCAGTTTTGCTATATAAAAGTGGGGTTCAAGGGGGTATACATTACACGGACATGTTTTCCTGATGAACGAGAATTTGTCGGCATTCGTTTATGTGGAGCCTCAGCTCTATCAGGAAATAACTAATACATTAAGGACAAGAAGATGTTCATGTAATTTAACCCTCTTCACCATACGTTTATACAGCTATAAGTTTTATATTGTTGCAGTTGTTACTGTTCTTTTCAAAACATAGGTAAGCCTGACGTATGCACTCAATCGATGTTATTGTGAAAACTTGCCCATGCAAAAAAAAAAAAACATATCTTTTTTCAGCTGAAAAACTGAATATTTCACCAGAAAAAAATGATATTTTTAATATTTTTGCTCAAAAGTTAGATCGTGAGTGCACGTTAGAACCGCCTCACTGCGGCGATTATCACACGTACCCACAATCTATCTTTTTGAGCAAAAATAAGAATATATACCCCTACATACCCCAGTTTTGCTATACAAAAGTGGGGTTCAAGGGGTTATATATTACACGGACATGTTTCCCTGATGTTTGAGCAGAAACACGGATAAAATCCGTAAATCAAAAACTGATTTTTTTTTTTTTCAAGTTTTTTTTTACAATTTTTCCCCATTCATCTCTACTAGACCTGACAACTTGTCCATAAATTAATAAAGGTACCCAGATGTTTAAAATTTAATTTGAAAACAAAGGATTTTTAGTATTCTTGTAGCGAAGTCATTGTGCAAATGGTCATAAAGAAAGAACATTTTCAGCAAAAAAAAAAAAAAAAAAAAAAAAAAAATCTTATTTTTGCTCAAAACATTGATTGTGGTGAGTACCTGTTTAGAACCGCCTCGCCGAGGCGGTTCTAACGAGTTCCCACAAACTATGTTTTGGATCAAAATTGAGAATAGTAGGCATACCCTTGCAAACCCCACTTTTTCTTCATAAACTGTGGTTCAAAGGGGTATACTTTTCATGGACATGTTTTCCTTACGACATTCGAACGCTACTGTGAGTTTGTACCATTTCATCAGGAAAACATGTCCGTGCAATTGATACCCCCTTAAACCCCACTTTTATATGGCAAAACTGGGGTATGAAGGGGTATACTTATTTTTCTTATTTTTGCTCCAAAACATAGATTGTGGGTACTCGTTAGAACCGCCTCGCCGAGGCGGTTCTAACGTGTACCCACAATCTATGTTTTGAGCAAAAAATAGAAAAATATTAAGAATTTTCCACGGAAAATTTTCAATTTTAAAACTTAGGAAAAATATGTTTTGTTACATGGGCGTGTTTTCGTTATGTTGGTACACCATATATTTCTGTCTTTCAGGAATCAAAAACGGACGATCAGACAGACCAGGAAGATACAAGCACATATGAGCCAAGCGTTGATTCTGGGAAAATACATCGACAACAACCGGAATTCATTTTCTTACATTACTCCCCCTTTAAAGGCGTTTGGGACTGGGTTATACTGTTGCTTGTTTTATATACTGCTGTGTTCACGCCATATGCTACTGGTGAGTATACAATATTAATGACAAGATCTTACTCTATTTTAAGTCAAACACATTATTTTTAAGTCAAAACTACTGAATTAATGTGTATGATATTGAAACATCAATTCAAAAAACTTGTGTGTAAATGATTTTAACATCAACCTGCTTCTGATATTTATCGTTATATTTAATTACCACATTTCGTAAGAATCATGATTAAAATTATACGCAAGTCTATTGTAAACGCATTTTTACCATAATGACTCGCTGACTGATTTAGAACCGATCATCAAATTAATTTTAACTTATTTAAGCCTGGTGTCCCGTTTATGGGACATAGGCAAACTTAATAGCCTCAGATGTGATGCCGCAAAACGCGGCGTCCTATCTGAGGCTTTTCTGTTTGCTTAGCGGTATTTCAGCGAACAGTTGAATAAAATTTATAAATCACTCCTGACGCCCCTAAAATGAGTTCACCCAAATGATAATGATGGGAAAATTCATTCGTCAAATATGGGTTAACATCAGGAAAACATGTCCGTGAAATGTGTACCCCTTCATACCCCACTTTTATATAGAAAAACTGGGGTATGCAGGGGTATACCTATTTTTCTTATTTTTGCTCAAAAACATAGATTGTGGGTACTCGTTAGAACCGCCTTCTAACGTGTACCCACAATCTATGTTTTGAACAAAAATAAGAAAAATATGAACATTTTTCTGGTGAAATTTTCAATTTTTGGTACTGAAAAAAAATCTCTATTTATTGCATGGGCAAGTTTTCGTAATGATTTCAGCTTTCCTGCTAAACGAAGAAGAAACAACGATGCGGCTAAACAGGGAGGCCTCAACGAGGACAGAAAGTTCCGATACAACGCGATATTACATTATTATCAGATATATTTGTGTAACTAAACAATAAAGGCGGGGGACATAAATTCTCTGAATTTGCTTGTTATTTCAGCTTTCCTGCTAAACGAAGAAGAAACAACGATGCGACTAAATAGAGACGCCTCAACGAGGACAGAAAGTTCCGATACAACGCGATATTACATTATTATCAGATATATTTGTGTAACTAAACAATAAAGGTGGGGGACATAAATTCTCTGAATTTGCTTGATATTTCAGCTTTCCTGCTAAACGAAGAAGAAACAACGATGCGACTAAATAGGGATGCCTCAACGAGGACAGAAAGTTCGGATACAACGCGAGCCGACCCTCTGGTTATAATCGACCTCCTTGTGGACTTAATGTTCATTGCCGATATTTTGATAAATTTTCGAACTACATATTTGCATAATGGCGAAGTCGTGACTAATCAAAAGAAGATTGCTATAAATTATGTGAAAGGATGGTTCGTAATTGACACTATAGCTGCTATTCCTTTCGATCTACTGCTGTTCGGATCTGGTACTACTGATGTGAGTATTGTTTGAGCTTGTGCGTGAGAAAACCAACAATTAGGGTTTCCAACCATGTCCGACACAAACCAGGTTGTACAGTCACAGAATTAAGCTAGAAGCTTGAAACTTTGGATATAAGTAGAGGAGGGATTGTACTATCCGAGTGGCGAAAACAAAGACGCCGATCAGCTGTGCAGTTACTGCACAGCTGATCTGCGTCTTTATTTTCGCTTATGCAGAATATTTGTTTTCCCATGCAGCGGTTCGTTTTATAGTTTTACTTGTATACACATGGAAGCAGTTAGGGAACATCTAGGTTAAGTAAATGTAATTTTCTCTCAGAGAAATCATTGGTTTCAAATTTTGAAAGTCGGTAAGAATGACCCTTTATAAGCCATGATCACCCCCGTGGTTATAAAACTTTTTTCAAGCTCAGCTTAGCTGAGCATGAAATTGCAACTGCTCATAAATGAGGAAACAGCCCAAATAAGTTGAAATTTGAGGTTTGGATCAATTAAGCCTGTAATTTATCCTGCTTATAAATGTTAAAATGCCAACATTTTTTGGCAATTTAACATTTATGAGCAAGATAAATTTTAGTATCAGCTGAGCTGAGCAAGAAAAAGTTTTATAACCTCGAGGCCAGGTCAAGAGCTGAATGGACACATTTTAAAAGCAGCACTGACACAGACTGGTTCGTGTTATAGCGAGGTTCATTAAAGTTGTGTTTACAGGTTTTATGTCTTGGAGTTTAATTTTTTTTGTGCTGTTGGCGCCTTATGTATGTTTTCATATTTTTAATTAAGTTAAGGTAACTGAGTGGCCACCTATTGGGAAAAGAGCTGCTCATTCGGCTTACGATATGTTTCATGGTATAAGTGCCTGATTGTTAGTTTGGTTTTTTCCCACCTCGGTTTTTGGAGTGGGAATCTATTTCTGATTGCGCCTTTTCCTGATCTTTGCCTACTTGTACCTGTCTATAGAAATAATGACGATTATATGCTTATCGTATATTGTACCATCCTGCAATGGTTCTAGCTCCAGAAATCACAATTCTAAACCATCACGAAAACTTGCCCATGCACTATACAGAGATTTTTTTCACCTGAAAAAATTGAAAATTTCATTGGAAAAATTTTGATATTTTTCTTATTTTTGCTCAAAACATAGATTGTGGGTACACGTTAGAACCGGTTCTAACGAGTACCCACAATCTATGTTTTGGAGCAAAAATAAGAAAAATAGGTATACCCCTGCATACCCCAGTTTCGCTATATAAAAGTGGGGTTCAAGGGGGTATACATTACACGGACATGTTTGCATGATGCTACCAACATTTTGTGATCCCAATGTCCATACTTCTTAATCAATGGTATTCATCATCAAATTTAGTCTTTATGTAATCGACATACAAGCAATTCACCACGATAATCAGTATCATGGTAATTTTAACAATTGTTCTTCTCATTTATATAAAGTTTACGAATGTAAACTATTTTTTCTACTATTGTCAAAAGCATTTCGAAATTTTTATTTCGAATGAAAAACCACACTTCGAAAATCATGTGTTCCCTATTTTTTCCATGTGTATATTATTAACATTCCGCCAAATAGCACAATGTTCACAGTCTAATACCAGGATGGTTTGCAATTCACTCTGACACTATTTTAAATACTATTACTGTTCGAACTACTGACTATAATGTAAAAACCTATTGTAATGATGTTTGTTTCTCGTTGAAACGCACCTCTTTTATAGAGCAGTCGGATTTAAGCCAAATTCGATATGCACTGTTGTTCTCAATGTATTACCTGAGAGCAAAGATTGGTTGTTGACAGTGTCAGATAAGAATGTTGAAATATATATAATAGGACAAGGTTTTATTTCACAATATGCCTGGTTTTATAATCCTAATCACATGAATACCCTGCAAGTTCTTTAAAAATCGGCTTATTTTCGTTCAAGTGACACGCATTTTAAAAGGCATCTGGCAGAACGAATTATGTCAAATGTTGGCGGTGATATTAACGATTGTCTAAATGCGACATTGTTAAAGTACACATTGCAAATCACTAGACTTAACATTTGCAACTCTATGTTTTTATCGCCCTAGCTACCAACTGCTAAGTCCTTGATTTCCCCCATTAAGGAAGTAATTTCCGGAGTTTTAAAGTCTTCAATAATCGTATTTGACAACCTTAATCGTAAACCAGACAGCATTAAGTTCCAACGCAATCTCGCAGTTTGATGACTTGTTTGACGGAACAACTTTGGATACAAAGGGGAAAAAGTCAAACATCATGAAAACGCTGATGTATGAACTTAATTATTTCTAGTATTTTGTAGCATATGCAACAAAGTAATTAGGACAGGGGATACTGGTATGAGTCATCACAATCACAGTAGAAGCCTCCGTGGTGCAGTGGTTATGTCACTCGCCTTGTAAACCAGGGTTCGCAGGTTCGATCCCGGGCTTCTCCAGTTCGTCGGATGGGACTATAAACCGAGGTCCCGTCTCCATATGACCTTAGCTGTTGGTGAGACGTTAACCCCCCGTCAACCAATCAAAATTCACAGTAAATGCTTATGTTTACATAATTTAGATGGGTCTGATAAAATGCGAATAAACACCAGTACCTGCCAATTCAAACTAAACAGACTGAATCAGTAGTACAGTGATAAACATAATTTGCATTTAACCCGTATTTAACAAATGGATTCTCCAATCATTATCAATTGGGTGAGTCCACTTTCAGTTTTAGGGTAGATCAGCTGGCTAACTGTCACTCCGCTCCACTTCGGTACCTCGTTCCACTTCCCCTGACAGCCGGTATGAAGAGGTCAAACGGAATACCGATGGAAACATTCCGTCTAGTTTTAGGGGTGTAAGGAGTGATTTTAAAATTTTATTCAATTTTTCGATGAAATTCCTGTAAGCAAACAGAATAGCCCCAGATGGGACTCCGCGTTCGGCGGCGTCACATCTGGGGCTATTCTGTTTGCCTACGTCCCATAAAAGGGACGCTAGGCTTAAATGAGTGAAAATGAGCTTTATGTACAATGTATGATTAAATATTTTATGTGCGCTTGGTCAAACAACTTTTAAATGAGATGTAAAAAGTATGCGCTAAGACAGCTTCGTTGAAAGCGAAGCCCATTACGAAAACACGCACATGTCTTATACAGATTTTTCCTAAGTTGTAAAAATCGAACATTTACATCAGAAAAAAAAAATATGTTTTTTTTTAGTTTAGCTCAAAACATACATTGTGGGTATACGTCACTTAGAACCGCCTCGCCATATGTATGTTTAGGGCAAAAAAAAGGTATACCCCTGCAGACCCCAGTTTTTTTTTTTTTTCAAGGTGGGGTTTTAGGGAGTATATACTGCACGGACATGTTTTCCTGATGGTTGTCAATGCCTTGTACACTATAGAGTCGTGAATTACGTAAGACAAAATATCACGTAATAAAACATGATAACTCTTGTAAAATATCATAATGTTTCATCTAAACATCTATAACACATTTGGCGGTTTGGAGTACCCACACTCTATGTTTTGAGCAAAAATAAGAAACAATATAAAAATCTACTGATTGTCAAATTTCACATTTTAAGGAAATTTGTATATTACATGGACGTGTCGTTGTTCATTGTTCCACAAATCAAAGTTAGCCTTTACAGTGTGCAGAATTATCTAAGATAAAACATTGAGTAAGACATAATATTTGTTCCAGCAAAATATCAGAATATTTGCCCCGGGTGTCCCATGGGATATATAAAATAATGTAAAACTAGTAGCTTCATAATAAGAACACTATTTAAAACAACGCCTATGGGTATTTTGGCATATGATTTTATCACGCTTATTTTGTAAAATAACTCTTTTTACGGATTCATCTTATTTACACTATATAGGGAGAAATACGATACGTTTGTTGCAAAATGTAAATGCTCTGTAATCCAGACAGACGCATGCGTCGTTTTGATTTCTTTCATAAGACGTTGACGGGCATGGCATTTAAAAGGCTCGCAGCTAAATGATTCTTAGTGTTGAATTTTGTCTGAGGTTGTATGGTGCAATTGTGTTTTAGGATCAAATGGCAAATCAAAAGACTGGAAATTTCAAACTCTCTATATCTATATATATTACATTGAGGACCCTAGGGTGTCTTTGCTCCCTGCTCCCTGAAAGAAAATTGACCTTTCTGCCTAGCTCCCTAAAATGTTTTTCCTCAGCCCCCTGATCCCTGCTCCCTAAAACACCAAAAAGTTATTCTTTCTCCCCAAATCCCTGAAAATAAATGATCCTTCTTCCCAAATCCCTGAAAATAAATAGCCCTTCTCCCTGAATCCCCAAAACCCCTGGGAGGGCCTCAACCGTAGCTACCAACTGATAACTCATTTATTTCCCAAATCAAGGAAATAATTTCCGGAGTTTTAAAGTCTTCGATGATTTTATTTGGCAGACTTAGTCGTAAACCAGAAAGCGTTAAAGACACATTTTGCATTGCATAACACCCTAATGACCTTAAGCAGACTACTGATAAGAAATCACAGGTAATGCAAGGGTGGCTTTACAGGTAGGGGCCATGAAAGGGAACCTAAAGTCAATACCTGTAAAATATGTATTGTATAAAAGAGAATGTATTTTTATCTATGATCATCATTTTGGTTGTCTCTTTTGGTCTAATTCAGAAATAAAGAATATTGTAAATTTATTTATTTATTTATTTATTTATTTATTTATTTATTTATTTATTTATTTATTTATTCAACAAAGCATTTTCATTGAATAATTGGCATACACTTGAAAGTCTTGTGTTTGATAGCACTGTTCACAGTTCAGAATGTAAAGTTTGCTTGTTACATGAATGAATGTTGCATGGATAATTGAAAAGGAAAACTGTCATAAAACAACAGGGATTTTCACACGTTTCGACAGATACTAAACAAACACTGACTTAGTGGAAGACAGTGAGTACATGAAATTATGTTGGTTTGTTGAAGGTGTGAAAAACAGATGACCATTTCATCAATGTAATACACTTTAATGACACTTCATTCATTTCTAGTTAGACCTTTAGAGTGACAAGTCCCTCTGAGATTTTTGGCACAAATGTTTGGATATCATGCTAGTGATACAAAAACGGAACCTATATGTGCAATGTGACATGACACATTTATTTCTATTTGGAATATGGATATTATTATAATAATTTATTCCGAAACTTTTCTTCACTTAAATCTTTTTTAGAAAGTATATCAGCATTCAATGAACTGTTGAGAAAATGATCAATAGTTTAGGCTCGATTCAAAAATTAGATTACCGTATTCGTTCTAATTAGCGCACATGCTCCAATAAGCGCACACCCTGGTCATTTCCGAAAATCATGTGTATAAGCGCACACTACTCGACAAGCATATTGATATTTATCAGCAATTTTACACTTTTATATTGCATTAAAACTTAATTCTTAGCTGATCAAACACTATTTAGGACCAATTTGAACAGTTACATGACATCATCATTGTAAATTTTGACATTGTTATATCAACAGTTTACATGTTGTTTACGTTTCTAGTGTGCGCTTATTAGAACGATATTTTGTTACCTTAACTTTGAGTTATTTTGAAAAGTTAAGCGCACTGTGCGCTAATTAGAACGAATACGGTATTTTAAATGCAAAACTGAAAATCAGAATAGAAACTATAAGAAAATAAAAGAGGTTCTAAAATTTTATTTTAGACACTTCTCAATTATATTTTAAGTTCCCTTCAAGTGGCCCCCTCAAGGCAGAGGCCAATGACCCCATAATTACTTAGATAAGATAAGCCTTTGATGTGCGCTATGCCTCCTGGACTGTTTATTAGGGGCCATTAGACCAGGCCACCCCAGGTAAAGAAGCAGCAAACAGTGTCTTTAAGGTCGTGATGTGAATTTCCAACGCAATCTCGCAGTTTGCTGACTTGTTTGACAAAACAACTTGAGATGCAAGAAATACAACTTGATACAACTTGATATAAGAGTACATGTATTTTGTGATATATGCAACAAAGTAATAGTTTAAACATATCTTATTCAAATAAATCACACACATATATAAATCATATATTTACATGCAATACAAATAGGGTCAGAATGGAAGTTTAAAGCTTATTTAATTCTTCTCCTGAACAAAGTAATAAGAGCAGGGTTTCATTGTTCCATCAGGATAACATGTCCATCCATTGAATACCCCCTTAAACTATTATATAGTGACAACGGGATAGGGGTATACCTATTTTTCTTATTTTTTATGCAACGCAAATTTTTATGGTACCCATAATCAATGTTTTGAGCAAATAAATTAATAATATCAAAGTTCTTCCAATGAAATTTTCATTTTTATAGCTGATACATGTCAATGCGAATACAAACCAATATCTGCCAAAATCTGTAAATGCAACAATAAACACAGTTTATCAGTGATAAGCATATTGTGTAGTTTTTTGTTTATGATTAAAATGTGCTTTAATAGGTCAAGCTGTTTTGGACTGTACATGCCAACATTTCTAACAAGAAATTACGCGTATATTGCACACTTTATTGTACGATTAAAATTGGCGGTTTATGAATCAAGTATATCATAAACATTATAGGCTTTTTAAAAAGTCAGATAACCGATTGATTGCAATTAAATAGTTGTTTGTTGTTGTTGTTAGCCATCAGGAAAACATGTCCTTGACATGTATACCCCCTTAAACCTCACATTTACATAGAAAAGCCGCGGTTTACAGGGGTATAGCTATTGTTTTTCTTATTAATGCTCTAAAACAAAAATTGTGGGTACTTGTTAGAACCGCCTCGCCGAGGCGGTTCTTACGTGTACACTCAATATATGTTTTGAGCAAAAATAAAAAAAATATAAAAAAATCTACTAAACATTTTCATTTTTTACAACTTTAAAAATATCTGTACATTGCAAGGGCATGTTTTCGTAATGTGTTTAGAAGGCTGAATTATGATTTTACCAATGAATCGTTTCTTTTTCTAGTCAGATCCTGAACAATTCTAAGACATTTAATTACAAACAGTTCTTGGAACTCTCAAGAGCCATGTAATAATTGGAGTTATAAAGTACAAATATAATAGCTAAGATTTGCAAAAGTTAAATAGAGAGGCTCTTAACTGTAATTAGTGGAAAGCATCCTGTCTTGGGATTCTGAAATCGTGAAATTAAGCATCGCCGTTAGAAAATAAATCGGTCCGACTCAGCCGGAGGATGACACCACTTTTGAAAGAACAACTTAGATATAGTAGCATGAAAACTCTTCATTTTAATCCATGGACATTGATCACTAAAAAAACGTGACAATTTGGCTGAAAAAAAAAGCAAATGGTTCAATGTATACTTACGTCTTGCTTTACTGGAAAGTCTAGGCAAAGTAAGTATTGCAAAGGTACCTTACGTTCGAATCCAAAAGCCATCATTTCTTCTTATTTCTAATAACATTCAGTTTTTGCTTTACGTGTATAATTTGAGTGGTCTTAAAATCTGATGCATGCAAATAAAATTCCTTATAAAATGTCATCACGAAAACATGTCCCTGTAATGTATACCTATTTTTCTAATTTGTGTCAAAACATAGATTGTGGGTACTTGTTAGAATCGCCTTGGCGAGGTGGTTCTAACGTGTACCCACAATCTATGCTTCGTGTACCCACAATCTATGCTTTGAGCAAAAATAAGAAAAATATAAAATTTTCAGCTGAAAATTTTATTTTTTTTAAAAGCTCAAAAATCTCACATGGGCAAGGTTTCGCAATGTTTCCCATGTCATGGCATAAATACAGCCCTAGGCTAGGCATAGCATTAGATTGCGTAATGGTTAGAGCGTCCGCTTCGGGAGCGGGAGGTCATGGGTTCGATCCCGGGCCGGGTCATACCAACGACTTTAAAAATGGTACTAGTGGCTACCTTGCTTGGCGCTCAGCATTATAAGGCAAGCACTGGCTTCTCTTCTCCCAAAACAAAATAAAGCATCACCAACATCGCATATATTATTTGAAAAAGTCCGAATAATAACAAAAAAGGTCCGAAAATAATCAATGTCTGTATTCACTAGAGGACTGTATGAGGACTGGCCGTTGTGCTAAATACCCTATCCTCTATAAATATAGAGATTATTATTATTATTATTATTATTATTATTATTATTATTATTATTATTATATTGTATGCAAGAGCAACTTCATAAAACCGAAAGCCTGTCATTACGAAAACTTGCCAATGCAATTTACAGTGATTGCTAAAGTTGTAAAAAATGAAAATTTTCAATAAAAATGTTCGATATTTTTCTTATTTTTGCTCAAAACATAGATTGTGGGTACACGTTAGAACCGCCTCGGCGAGGCGGGTCTAACGAGTACCCACAATCTATGTTTTGGAGCAAAAATAAGAAAAATCGGTATACCCCTGCATACCCCAGTTTCACTATATAAAAGTGGGGTTCAGGGGGGTATTCATTGCACGGAAATATTTTCCTGATGCATTTTCTTTGAACTTTTTTTAATCATTTGGATGTCAAAATTGTATTTTGCAAACATATTATATTTATATATAGATTTCATATAAAAACATAATGAATATTTCGGAATATCTCAGTATTTCAGTTTTGTCTAAAACACAATTGCCCGAGGATCCCAAAGGATATATCAAATAATGTAAAACTAATAGCCTTATAATGATAACGCTATCTAAAACAATCCCCTTGGTTTTTTTGCATAAGATTTAGTTACGCTAATTTTGTAAAGTAACTCTTCTTAAGGCTTCATCCAAGAAATAATATGGGGAAAATAACACCGGAGGTTACTTGATACCTTTGATGTTTTCTGCTTCTATAAATATATTTCTTTAAGTACAGTTTCTTAAACGATGGTCTGGCACTAAAACAATCATACTTAGAAATAAGCCTTTGTATGTAAACTGTAAATACATGTATTGCTCTTATAAAACAACGTCATCATTAGGTAGTTGTACGAATACGGTAAAATAATGTCAATATTTACACGGTATTTTTAAAAACAAACCTGGGATGATAAATTTATTAAGCAAAATTGCTGTAATAATTATAAGGTTCCGTTCATGCATTACGAAAACATGCCCATACAATAAACGGAGATTTTTAAAGTTGTAAAAAATGAAAATTTTCAAGAGAAAATTTTGATATTTTCTTATTTTTGCTCAAAACATAGATTGTGGATACACGTTAGAACCGCCTTGCCGAGGCGGTTCTAACGAGCACCCACAATCTATGTTTTGGAGCAAAAATAAGAAAAATAGGTATACCCCTGTGAACCCCAGTTTTACTATATAAAAGTGGGATTTAAGGGGGTATTCATTGCACGGACATGTTTTCCTGATGCAACACTACAAGTAATAACATAGTCAGATGCATACAGGCAAAGGCTCTGACTGACTGTCTGATTACTGCTTAGCCGCTCTGGTATGAGCCTGCCCAGGAAAGGTAGTTCAAATCAAACTACCCATACGAATAATCCTTTGTGGCTTACTTGAAGAACTGGTCGGATGTCATGACATCCTCATTTTGGGTAAAAGTCCCATTAAATGGAGACAACGTCCCGACATGACAATACTGTTGGCTGGAATGTAAAATCACAATTCAAACAAGCAATTGCATTTAGGATCTGGGAAGACTCTACAGGTTTTCTGCCCAAAACTTGAGTGTTTCTGGTAGCTTTTGTGTTAATCGTATAGAATATCTGTTGCATTCTCCGTAAAATGTAAGGTTTGGTAAATGCAACAACATGGTGGAAACATATTGGTGTTGCAAACATGGAGCATAAATCTGTGTCAAAGAAGGAGGGGGTCAGATGTTTTCAAAAAATATTTTGTCAGAAACATCTTTTTTGCCATAGAGTATCACGAAAATACTTCAATATGTTTATTGCAACATAAAATACACAAGAAACTTATTCTTTGACTGTAATAAACTTCATTTACGTGCCGGGAACTTGAGATTTTGATTCAGACACGATTCTTGGGCAATCTCACTACAAAATCTTCCCAGATCCTTTGGCTACTAAAACGATACAAGAAATGAAACCAAACTTTACAATGTGTGCTCTAGACTATGTGTGCTCATTTACATGTTAAAACAACCGAAAATCGATAAAATTTATGTGCTTCGTCTATACGACCATACTGTTTTCGCGCTGGCGGGCATTTTCAAACTTTGGTCGATGAATCTTAGCTTTTTTACAAATCATTTGATTAGTTTTGTGTTCTTTCCAGACAATGACAATCGCCGGGATTCTCAAACTCGCACGACTGCTGCGACTACTGCGAGTAATCCGAAAACTGGAACAATTTGCTGAATATGGTGCTGCTGTCATGCTACTCCTCATGGTCTCCTTCACGCTGATTGGTCACTGGCTGGCTTGTATCTTCTACGCAATCGCGTACGTAGAGAGACCACACCTCCTTGCTCCGATTGGCTGGTTAGACGGTCTAGCGGAGAAATTGGGCCAACCATATTACGCCAATGATACAACGAGTGGACCTAGCATTAAGTCCAAATACATAACAGCATTATATTTTACGTTTACGAGCTTGACTTCTATAGGATTTGGGAATGTGTCCCCGAATACCAATGCTGAGAAGATATTTTCTATATTTGCTATGATGCTAGGATGTAAGTATAGCAAAGCCCGTTTATCGCCCTAAGGATTTTAAATTGGGCCTCGGTGTCAGAACACTTGACTTCCGAATGTTCGGTAGGAAAATGTTTTCTTCTCAGTAACGTGAACGAACAATTTTAGGGGTAAAGCACAATAAATGAAACAGTATTATCAATTCCACAAAATACAGTATGATTGTACAATAAGAAATCTAACTATTTAATTGAGGTTAATCGATTTTTTGTATGGTTGTCTCATATTCCATACATTTCCAGGTTTTATCAATGCTGCTACGTTTTGAAACGTTTTGTAATTATGTACGAATTTACGACGGAACGTTTTTACACGTACTTCCACGTACTTCCCACATGTGTTTCAGGTTTTCTAAGTGCTGCTATTTTTGGAAACGTTTCTTCCATTATGTTAAGAATATACCAAGGCACCGATGAATACCATGAGAAGGTCCAAAGTATTAAAGAGTTTATTATCTTCCATCATCTACCAAAGACATTAGCCAGTCGACTTCAGGAATCATTCCAACACGCCTGGTCTTACACGAATGGTATTGATATGAACACGGTAAGTCTATGATAAATCTAGCCTAAAAATGAACGATATTTTTCTTCTTCTTCCTTTTCTTCTACTTCTTCTTCCTCTTCTTCTCATTCTTCTTCTTCTTCTTCTTCTCCTTTTCTTCTTCTTCTTCTTCGTCTTTTTCTCCTTCTTCTTCTCCATCCTCATCTTCTACTTCTATTACTACATATTCGCCTTCTTATTCATATATTTCTTCTTCTTCCCATTATATTATCTTCTTCCTTTATTCCCCTGCGTTCACCTTCTTCTTCTTCGTTTTCGTCATATATTACGTTTTTATCTACTTCTTCTTTTTTCATTATTATAATTATTACTAGTATAAGTAACATTTTCTAAGGCACGGACAAATACCATGAGAACATAAAAAGTATTAAAGAATTTATTATCTTCCATCATCTACCAAAGACTTTAGCCAATAGACTTCACGAATCATTCCAACAAGCCTGGTCTTACACGAATGGTATTGATATGAAAACTGTAAGTATGAAATCTAAACAACCTTAAAACGCAGTTTAGCATCTGATTATTTTTTTATAGCTTCAACCCTTCAATGTATTATTCTATAGCTATAACTGTAATGGAAAAGTTCCATGTAGATATCCATCCGAGAAGAAAAGAAGTCCGGTTTTAAAAGATTGTTTATTCGTCAATATGATTATTTTAGGATGTAAAGCTGTAGACATACAAAAAGTAAATAGATTGTTTTTTTCAACTGGGACACTTAAAAGTTTGAAAGTTACTAACGTTTCAAATTAAAAAGACTGCTTAGAGGCCATGGGTAGTGATTCGGTCGGCGGTCATCAGTCTGCGGTCTTTGCAAGCCTTAGGCATATTCGTCCCCAATTATTTCGATACAAATTGTTATTTCGGTTTCTAATCTATAAACGACATGCTTAAGACATGATTTCTATCATTGATTATGCCTGTAGTGCCTGTCTGTTCTTCATAATAATAATAGTTCATTGCGGTTTGTATTTAGCGCTACACTGCCGTGGTCACTTCAATAGTTTTTGTTATGATAACCTCGAAGGTACGAATGAAGCCGGGATAGCCTGATTCTCTTTTCTCTTCTAATCAAGGGCGGGAAAATGATTCGGTATCAATTAAGCATGGCACTGGTTCCTATTCCGAATATATTTACATATAACATAAACCTGATAACGGGAAACCAGCCGATAATGGCAACTATTTTTAGATTATTATTTATAGACCATAAATATTAATGATAAGATGAGTAATGCCATTTAAAGTCTGTCGGCCCCATTAGCTCAGTGTGTTAAGCATCGATCTTCTAATCAGACTCTTACAGGTTCGAATCTCGCCGAGTATCCGCTATTCATTTTTTTTTTGTTATCATAATAAGCCTCTTTTCTTTCTTCATTCGTTTTTATTCTTCCTTTTTTATGGAGTCTATTTAGCAGTACGCTGAAAAAAGTTGTTCAGTACTGGCGATAACTGGTAGACCCAGACAGATGAATGTTGCATTATCAAATGAGCCGCGTCACAAGAAAAACGGCACTTAAATATGTTATAACATTAAAACATTTCGTCCTAAAACTATATAACACTGACTTCAGTTTCAGAAAGATTCCGACTTGGCGGCAGTGTTGTTTGATTTATGTGAAAAATATCAGAAGCAGACCGAAAAATCTGTTTGAAATAATGGCGTAATTTGACGTCGGAGAACAGCCGACGCCGATTGTATGTTTCGTTAAGGAAATCACCCACAGATACGATGAAAATGTTACAAACAACAGAAACGTCATCGGTCTGTCAGTTACTATTTAGTTCTCAGTAGTTGTGGCACAGACGATTTTCAGCTGCTCAGAAGTCCACCTATGATGATAAACGGAAGATCACCTGTCTGGCATGCTCGCCGCAAGAAATTGTTACACATGTTCAACAGGTGGACGAACAATTTTGCGAGAATTGGTACGGCGTATCTGCATTTGACAGCTGTATACACAGACATAAAAATGTTGATAGCCAAGGATCTTTTGTTAAAAAAAAAACAAAAAAAAAAAAAAAAAAAAAAAAACCTGACACAAATGTATAACGTGCTGGCGGCTTAAAATGTCAAGTAACGTCATATAGAGACGTTGACCTTTGCCCCGCACTCGGTTTTTGTCAGATTTCAATAAAATTTCTTGTATATTTGCTTATAAAATACTTTTGCAAAAGCAGATATATTCATTTTTCTGTTGAAAATATAAATGGTGTACACGAACTTTTCTGACAAACCACGTATGTATGTCTATGGAAATACATTGGTTGAATTTGCGGCATATTTTTCCACACGCTCGGTGCGCGCTTTGTCTTATACGTTATTAACTGCGATAGAAAATTGAATATTGATATGACACTTGTGTCATATCTTTTCTTGTTATATTTGTTTTATTTCTTCATTCCATTTCTTCTTCTTCTTATTATTATTATTATACTTCTTCTTCTCCTTCTTCTTCTTCTTCTTCTTCTTCTTCTTCTTTTTTTCTTCTTTGTCTTCTTCCAGCTTATTCGTAAAGTATCAAATAAAAAAAAAACAAAAATAAAAAAATGGCATTGCTAGAACGGGACGGTTACATATTACTGCAATTCACTTTGGGCTTTGGTATTCTCCCATGAGACATATGAGCCGCCTTTGTGGTTTCGAAACAGGTTCAACATCAACAGAGCTGTACAAGCACTGAAAAGAGCTAGAAGCTTGAAATTTCGTATTTAACTAGAAGAGGAATTGTAATATCCAGGTAGTGAAAACAAAGTCGCGGTAAACGCGAAGCTGATCTGTGCCTTTGGTTTCGCATAATGCAGATTGCTGGTTTTCTCTTGAGGCGGCTATATTGTTGATCACATCCCATTTTAGAATTATCATATCAGCCACTTCGGGCGAGCGTGAAATGTACAGCTAACAATGTCGTCGGCGCTGACATGACAGTGGAATCAATAGTCTTGACAAGTTATTATTATCGTCTTTGATGCCTGTCAGATTTTAGATCTTGGAAGTGTAATATAAAAACCAGATTCACGGTCAATTGTCCAGTTACGCAGTTACTTTAACTGCGACGCTGTTCAGTCCATATAGGGACACAGCTTATACGCTTCAAGACTTATTCTATTTTCCAAATATGTATCTTCTGTCTATATACCACATTTTGTGCCTGACTTGGTCAGTATCCCCAAAAGTAAGTTTTATTGCCACACTGTTCAAATTCATTTGGGCGATTAATACAGCACGAAAGCTGAAATTGGCTCTTATAGATCAATACGTCAGATTGGTCTTTTGCATTCAAATGTGGCTGTAGGACGAGAAAATCAGTCTTCGGGATTTCCGACAAGGTCCGACACAAACCGAGTTTTTTTTTTTTTTTTTTTTTTTTTTTTTTTTTTTTTTTTTTTTTTTTTTTTTTTAAATCTAAGGCCTTAAATTGGCACTATCTTTTATTGTTGTGGATTTTCTCAGAAAATGGTAAAAATGCTCACTTCTGAATAAAAAAAACTACCTGCTTTTGAACGTTTTCACTTTCAAAAGGATCAAGCTTTTACATTTTATTTGCTATTGCTGCAGCTAGCGTTGTGCCATGTGACGGCCCTAAACAGTATCCCCGTACATCATCCATAGTGCATATTATATTATTTCTTTCGGTCCTTTGAGATCAGTCAGAATATTCAGAGTACTAAAACTTGTACTTTTAAAGCCATCTTCTTAACAGTGTTTTAGTTATTTGACCCCGTTTAGGCATGTGTCTTTGATTTAGACTTACCTGATGTAAATGTTTTAAATTGCAGTATATTTATCCTGCTATCGTCACTGGTTTTTAAAGCGTCACTGATGAGGGTTCAGGACCCGAAATTGTGCAATATGGCCCATACTACCTCATTTTGAACGTTTTCACTGCTTCCAAAGGATCAAGCTTTTATATCTTATCAAGACGGTGATAAGAGTTATGATATAAGTGAGGGTTATGATTAGAGCTAGTGTTAAGGTTACGGCTTTGTTTAAGGCTAGGGTAAGGGTTACAGCTAGGTTTGGGGTAAAGGTATTGGTAAAACTTGGGGCTACGGTTAGGATAAGGCTTAGAGTAAAATAGGGTTAATGTTAGGGTAAGGGCTACAACAAGGGATAGGGTTTATTTTATGGGCAATCGCAAGCAAGTACATATTGCTTAGAGTCAACAGTGTATACCATTTGCAAACATCCGTCATATTTGTATAAATTATTCAGCATCACCATTATTACGATCAAACTTCAATATGATGAATTGGTATTTTGTGGCCTATCCTAGATCAAAAAGGGTATTCATTCGACATAGAATATGACAGATGAATTAATTAATGTTTTCTGAGCAGAATCCAGGCGCCTTGTTTAACTAATGGCTTGGATCTCCTTGTTCAGTTTCGTGACATTTAAAACGGCTTGGTAGCCGATTTAACTCATATAAGCCTGGTGGCCTTATTATGGGACATAGGCAAACAGCATAACCCCAGATGTGACAACGCATAACGCGGCGTCCAATCTTGGGCTATTCTGTTCGCAAAGAGAAATTTCATCGAAAAAATGAGATGAAAAATAAAACAAGACACTCATAACACCTTTAAAATGAAAGTGGACTCACCCAAGTGATATAGGTTGGAGAATCTATTCGTCAAATATGGGTTAACAGTGAAAAAGAGACCATTCAGTTGATTTTGTTTCCTTATGACTGAAGGATGATACCGACCTTTTAGTCTTTTAACGGCTATATATTTTAACTTATTTTGTTTAGAAGATACTTAAGCATGCTTTCTTTGCACTAAGCAAATAAAAACGGGGGTCACCAGACATGCATTTAGTCTTGTTTTACACAGGTTAAAAGAACATACATTGTGTGTGCCGAAAAAGGCTATTTTTGTTTGTTGCTACTATACTTTGGCAATGAAAGATTCGAAAAGTACAAACAGCACTTTGGAAACACCATACAATTCTATAAGACTAGACGTTGTTGAGGGTATTGAACAATTATCATGAATGTGTAGTGTAATCTTTTTATGCTGATATTAAGTAAATGTTGAGAACATAACGTGTGCTTCTACACTTGGCAAAAATGCCAACGCACTACTTTTAAAATTTAAATAACTTCACTCTCGTCAAAGATTTGACTTTGAAATTTTGGCACACGCTTGTCTCTTAAGCATTTACACACACCTACTAGGTTATTTCACACAGTGTTTCTCTTGGAATCGCCCAAGAAGGAAATCATTAAAAAACATATTTTCTGCACCTACTCCTTGTGATACATATATGTAGCTTTTCTCATTCTGAAACTTGTATTGGAAGCCTGGTTATGTATCGGATGTTAGCCAATACAATGGTTCGTCTATCTGTTGAACAAAGGGCTAGAGCGATCGGTTTAGTACAGGGGGTTACGTCTTTTACGCAGGTACGTTTAAAGTCAATGCAATAAAGAAGTATTAATTTTGCCGTTTTTTCTTTCTTAAACACCACCATTTGGTATTATTCGAGTTCAAGTTTGAAAGGCAACCATTTTGTTATAAAAATAAATTCGTTTTCACTTTCAGCCTGTCCGTCTGTCCGTTCACTAGTACAAAGACTCAGGTATAGCCATAGAAGTGTTTTGTAATTTCTGCAAATCCTCAAACCCGTTGCCAATTAGAGCAAGTGTTTGTTGCTGAGTGGGCTAACATTCCACTAAATGTAAAAAAAAACAAAGAAAGATAGAAAGAAAAATCACATCCTATCCATGCGACAGCGCTGTTTAGCGGTGGTACCAGCTAATGGGGGACACAATAGATATTAATTTGTTTAGATTAATTGAACTGATAGATTCTAAGTTCAGCTTGCTCTTTTGGGAAACTTACTTACGCAGTGGATTTCAATAATTGATAAAATTCTCTCTATCACACAACAAAATTGTTCTGCAAATCATTTTATAACGTTATGTACGATTTCCCCTTACCTTACACTACCGTTGTTTTCAATACGTTTATCCTGGCTTTTCGAATCATTATGAAAACTTGCCCATGCAATATACAGAGATTTTTTTCACCGGTAAAAGTTGAAAATTTCATTGGATTTTAAAAAAATATTTTTCCTATTTTTGCTCAAAACATAGATTGTGGGTACACGTTAGAAACGCCTCGGCGAGTACCCACAATCTATGTTTTGGAGCAAAAATAAGAAAAATAGGGATACCCCTGCATACCCCAGTTTTTCTATATAAAAGTGGGGTTCAAGGGGTATATATTACACGGACATGTTTTCCTGATGAATGGGTGTGCTAACCAAAAGCTCAATAAATTTCGACAGAATTCACCGATCGCAATGAAATTTCACCAAATCATTTTAAAATAATGTATCTTATCATGCATCGAATTTGAATATTTTCGGTCGATTCGTGTTTAAAAATGTTACTAGTTGCGTTGGGAATTTGGTTAAGTATATAATTAAACATGCATCTTTAGTCAACCAAATGTCGCACATTTCAGGCATGGCGCCAGAAAACGTCGCAAGTAATTTATCAAATAAAAATTAAAACTTAGATCCTTTAAGACCAGTGAATTAATGAGAACGTGGTGGGTCATACCGCGGTTTCGGCTACTCAAGCCTCATCAGTGACCCTTTAGATTTGGCAAAATGAATCCAAAGAGAATTGCTGTTAATTTTCAATTTTCAAGAGGGTGGTCAGCATAAAGACTAGCATGAAGTGGGAATCATAAAGACAGCATAAAGTGGGAATCATAAAGTGGGAATCATAAAGACAGCATAAAGTGGGAATCATAAAGACAGCATAAAGTGGGAAGACAGCATAAACTGGGAAGACAGCATAAAGACAGTGGGAAGACAGCATAAAGACAGTGGGAAGACAGCATAAAGTGGGAATCATAAAGACAGCATTAAGTGGGAATCATAAAGACAGCATAAAGTGGGAATCTTTTTTCTGATTGCGCCTTTTCCTGATCTTTGCCTACTTGTACCTTTTTAGTATTATCCAAAGGGGGTCAAATACATTAAGCGTTGGTTAGAAAATGTATCAAAACCGATATAGTTTATCGTGACGTCGCCTTTATCATGACGTCACTGGCGTCACACCGTTTCAAAATTTTACGAACGTTATTTAAACCATTAATTAGTAATGTTTACATAAATCCTTCATTTGTAAAAAAAATCGAAGCCAGCGATGTATAGAGTTTCTTCTTTTGGTGTCGGTATAATCCCTAATAGCATTTTTGTTTTACATGTACATGCATTTAATCACAAACTTGACAGTGTTTGTAGCTACTATGTTTTCTGTTTTATTTATTTTCCACTTTGGTTTCAAGACTTGTGTATGTCTATGAAATTATTAATGCATGAACATTGCTTGTATGAACTGAACTAAATGTTAGTAAACTGTTTAGCTCGTTGGTTTTGGCTTCAAGGGGGCTTGAACGGGACCCTTGACATATCAAACCATTAAACATCATGTAAACACAATTTGTTATTATGGTGACGTGAAGGAAATGGTCGTCCCGATGATCGATTGGACGTTTCCTACTGTTAGCTTGTTAGTAGAATCATTACGGAAAATTCTGACGTAAATTATGAAAGATGGTTATCTAAGGGCAATGTTCACTAATTTTGAGCCTCCTCGTGAGAAAACCAACAATCTGCATATGCGAAAACAAAGCCGCAGATCAGCTTCGCGGTAACCGCGGAGCTGATCAGCGCATTTGTCTTCGCTACACGGATAGTACACTTCCTCTTCTTCTTAAATCCGAAATTTCAAGCTTCTAGCCAGATTCTTTTGCAGTACAGACCGGTTTGTGTCAGACCTGGTCGGAAACCACATTGTTGATTTTTCCACGAGGCGGCTCATTTGTTGTCAGACCAAGACAACAGCCATCGTAGGAGCCGCGTCGTGCAAAACCTGGTGTTGATGATTTTCGACCTTATCCTACACGAACGGGCTTATAGGCTAGTTAACGAAAAAAAGCTTGAAGCTTCTACTGAGGCATTATGGCCAAACCGCCCTCGTCGCAATCGTATTAAAGTGTTTTTGACCCGCAAAATTGACAGCTCTGCATTAGAATATTTATTCTAAATATTTCGATAACACTTTCATATATCGATAGATTTGGGAGAGATTAATCACACATTTACACAAATACACATATGTAGACGTTTGCACTGACAATTAATTAAGAGATCGCTGGTCCGAACCTCAATGGCGTCTAGGTATGTCCTTTGGCAAGTCAGATTAGACAGGTTAAAGTACTACACCGATAAACGTACCGTTAGAAAAAAAAAAACAACAACATGTCAATGCAATATACAGGGAATTATACGAAAGACTTCACGGTGGTGACTTCACACTTCACACTTCACAGTTTTGTAAAACAGCATACAACCCTTGGAAGGCAACGGGGGGGGACATTTCAAACTTCACAATTCAAACTTCACAGTTCATACTTCACACTTCATACATCACACTTCACAGTTCACACTTCATACTTCAAAATTCACAGTCTTTTAAGACAGCATTCTACCCCTGGAAGACAACGGGAGGGGACATCACATCACAAACTTCACAGTTTATACATCACACTTCATACTTCACACTTCATATTTCACACTTCACACGTCACAGTTTTATAAAACAGCATTCTACCCTTGGAAGACAACGGGATGGGACGTTTCAAACTTCACAGTTCAAACTTCACAGTTCATACTTCATACTTCACAGTTCATACATCATACTTCACACTTCATACTTCACACTTCACACGTCACAGTTTTGTAAAACAGCTTTCTACCCTTGGAAGATAACGGGATGGGACGTTTCAAACTTCCAAGTTAATACTTCACACTTCATACTTCACACTTCATACTTCACACTTCACAGTTTTGTAAAACAGCATTCTATCCTTGGAACACAACGGGAGGTGACATTTCAAACTTCACAGTTTATACCTCACAGTTCATACTTCACACTTCACATTTCACACTTCACACTTCAAAGTTTTGTAAAACAGCATTCTACCCTTGGAAGACAACGGGAGGGGACATTTCAAACTTCACAATTCATACTTAACAATGCATGCTTCACACTTCATACTTCACACTTCGCCGTTCACACTTCATACTTCACACTTCACACTTCTGTATAACAACATTCTACCCTTGGAAGACAACGGTAGGGGACATTTCAAACTTCGCAGTTCATACTTCACACTTCATACTTCACACTTCACAGTTCACACTTCATTCTTCACACTTCACACTTCACAGTTTTATAAAACAGCATTCCACCCTTGTAAACCAATGCGAGGGGACATTTCACAATTTTGTGAAACAACATTCTACCCTTGAAAGACAACAGGTTGGGGGGGGGGGCTTTCCAAAATTCACAGTTCATACATCACACTTCATACTTCACACTTCACAGTTCACACTTTATACTTCACAATTCGCACTTCACAGTTTTATAAAACAGCATTCTACCCTTGGAAGACAACGGGAGGGGACATTTCAAACTTCACATCAAAAAATCAAGAACCAATGTTTTACCTTTTTCAGGCCCCGGTATCTAGAGCCCGCTTCGATAGCGGTCATTCTTGAGTTCGCACCCTGGCCATGAAATACTAAAGGTATTAAATTGGCACTGTTATTGTTTAGGGTTTTCTCAGAAAACGGTAAAAAATAAGCACTGCTTGTGAATTAAAATATAGTCGATGAAGGAACTCTAATACGTGAATAAGATTCTAGGGATAGAAGTACGGTTATGGTCAGGGTAGTTTAGGTCCCATCCCGTTGTCTTCCAAGGGTAGAATGCTGTTTTACAAAACTGTGAAGTGTGAAGCATGAAGTATGAAGTGTGAACTGTGAAGTGTGAAGTATGAAGTGTAAAGCATTAACGTTTAAAATGTCCCCTCCCGTTGTCTTCCAAAGGTAGAATGCTGTTTGACAAAACTGTTTGACAAAACTGTGAAGTGTGAAGTATGAAGTGTGAACTGTGACTCTGGCTTGAATATTTTATGAGTTATTTCCCTTTGATTATTTTCCATACAATTTTGTGTCCGCTTTATAACTCGAAAATCGTAAGAGTTATTTCAATGAAACTTGGTACACTTATAAAGCACGATGAGATTACGTGTCGTGCTAAAGAACCATAACTCTTGCTTGCATATCTATGGAGTAATTTCCCTTTGATTATTTTCCATACAATTTCGTGTCCACCCTATAACTTGAAAACCGTAAGGGAAATTTCAGTGAAACTTGGTACACTTATAAAAAATGATGAGACGATGTGTCATGCACAAGAATTATAACTCTTGCTTTCATATCTTTGGAGTTATTTCCCTTTGATTATTTTTCCATACAATTTCATGTCCACTCTATAACTTGAAAACCATAAAAAATATTTCAATGAAACTTGGTACAATTATAAAGCACGATGAGATGATGTGTCATGCTAAAGAACAATAACTCTTGCTTGCATATCTTTGGAGTTATTTCCCTTTGATTATTTTTCATTCAATTTCGTGTCTGCTCTATAACTCAAAAACCATTAGAGATTTTTCAATGAAACATGGTACATGCACAAGAATCATTACTCTTGCTTTCATATCTTTGGAGTTATTTCCCTTTGATTATTTTCCAAACACTTTCGTGCCCCCTCTGTAACTTGAAAACCGTAAGAGATATTTCAATGAAACTTGGTACACTTATAAAACAGAATGACAGAATATGTGATGCACAAGAACTTTAACTTTTGCTTGCATATTTTGGACATGCACGTAGAATGGGGGGAGACATCAATTTTCACATAGAAAACAAATTCTAGTTGAAAATTGCTGTCTTTTTATTTTTTTAATCTTTGCTCGAAACACAGAGTGTTGATACACGTTCATGTCGCCTCGGTGAGGCTGTTCTTACAAGTACCCACAATCTATTTTATGGATCAAAAATAAGAATAAAAAAGTAAATATACCCATGTTTGCCCCGATTCTACTGTAATTGGGGTTTATTGTGGAATACGTTTCATGGAATCCGATGTTTTTTTTTTTTTTTTTTTTTTTTTCTGATGCTAATCACACTAAACACATTGTTGTTTCCTTTCCTCTTACATTCGTTATGGTCAGATATTCTCGACAATCTTCCTCATGTCATCCTCCGTGATTTCTATTTCTCCTCGCTGTTGCATTTGATTATTAAGACGCTTGTCAGAAGGATTGATTTTACGCTACTATATTGAATAAGCCACCCTTACTGTTATTAATTGTTGAATTATTCATAATGTTTGAGACATATAAAAGAACAAAATATCTTATATTTTGGGTTCTGATTAAAGAAAAATTGGAACAGGCTGACCTTTTTAAAAAGGTGTGAAATTAGTAACGAAAGAGACTACTATAAACAGCCACCGGAAATTTTTTGCCAAACCGGTTTTTGGCAAACTCGCCTTGTAATTCTAGCAGAGTTAGAGGCTTTTAATCACTTGATTTATATATTATGGTGTTTATTAAGTACATCCTATAGCATTTGGACCCTTAATCTATTATCACCTTGAAAATATTTAGCCGTAAAAGTCATAATCCCCGCGGGGATTTCGAAAACCCCGCGGGAAATCCTAAACCCCGCGGGAAAAATTGAAATTACCCGCGGGGATTTTTCCCCCTAGGTAAAAAATCCCCATGGGAAAACCATTACAATTCAAAATGTTTATTTCAACATACAATCAGCAAACTTACATGTCAAACTGTGATTCTAAGTTGTTATAACTGTTAAATTCAAATATTGATTTTTTCCCACGGGGAATTTTCGCCGCGGGGTTTTTTCAAATGAAAATCCCCGCGGGGTTTTATTGAAAATTTCAAAAACAATATTTAGCCACAGTTGATCTTGAAAGGTATCAATTTGACATTCAGCATTACTTAAACCACTGTTTTGTGCAGTTTCTAGTGATTTCTATTTTTCCCACGGGGAAAAAAATCCATGGGTTTTTTTGCCCATGGGGAAGAAATCCCGTGGGGAATCGTCAATCATGATATATTGGCTAAATAGCTTTATTATATCCAAAATGTGCTTCGAAACTGATTAGAAGTTAAGTCTATATGACCATTTAATGAGTATAAAGAAATAACATATTCCCCATGGGGATTTTTGCCTACAGAATTTTTTCCCTGCGGGATTTTCTTCCGGCAAGACTTCTTCATACCGGCATAAGATATGAATGTTCAAATTTTGCTGATGACAGAGACCACTGACAGTTAGTTTAGCAGATATACATGCACATCCACTTTATTTTGTCTTTAACTTCCCACTCAACAGCTATGGTCATATAGAGATAGGACCTCAGTTTATAGTCTCATCTGATAAATCTGGATAAGCAAGAATTTCCAATGAGACTTTAAACCCAGGTCCTGTCTGATAGTGATAGAAAGATGGTTTTGTAATACAAAATGAACCAACTACAAGACATATTTCATCAAAAACCATTACTAGTATGATTTGATTTTCCAAACTATCAGTGTGTGTGTGTGTGTGTGTGTGTGTGTGTGTGTGTGTGTGTGCAAATTGATTTACAATCACAATGCCAACTTAGAAGTTCAGCAAGGAAATTGTCTTTATAGGACAAAAACATGATGCCAATTCAATACAATTTGTGAAGAATATATTTATTACAATCATATTTTCTCAACAATGAACACCACAACAGAAAATCAACAAACTAAATGCATATATGCAAACTAACGCACAGATCAGCTGGGCATTAAATAGAAATTTCATCAGTGACTTCATCACTGCTGCTTCATAGACATATGAAACCTTTTATTTCTATATCAGAAATTCCAAGCTTCAAAACTATTTTCTGTGATTGTACAACCTGGTTTGTGTTAGACCTGGTAATTCCAGAAAAGGGTATTCCAGCAAAAGTGCTTATTTGAAGAACATAAGATAATCACTTTTCCAATATGCTAATAAATCTCATTAGGATACAAACATGAATACAACTACACTAAGAGGCAAAAGAAAGTAATATACCAGTCGCCGCACCAGAAAACCAACAACCTGCATTGTATCTGTGTATCAAAAGCAAAGGCGCAGATCATTAACTGCACAGCTGACAAGCGCCATTGTTTTCGATACACAAATAGTACAATCCCTCTTCTTTTTAAATCTTAAATTTCAAACCTCTAGACTGCTTCTGTGACTGTACACGCTGGTTTGTGTAGAATCTGGTAAGACATGAAGTTGTTGGTTTTCTCAAGCGAAGGCTGATATTCTTTTTTCATCATATTGACTGTAAACTTTGCACAGCATAGTTGAACAAAAAATAACCTGAGGACCATTGGTCCTGAGAACGCTCACCTGAAGCCTGATCTTGGAGCATTTATTCATCATGAAATGACCTTGACCTTGAATACTCGCACATCTTTATTGACTTCATATGTTGTCTGCATCTGCCAAGTTTCAGGTCTCAGGCTGCAATAGTTTCCAAAATACCCATTGTTTTCTACATTTCACATGTAAAAGCCTAGGTTTCCAAAATTGACCTTGCTGTAAAATAGGTCATGGTCATCCCAAGGTCATCATTTGATCAAACTTTGATGGGCTGGAGTCCCCAATACTACATACCTAGTTTCGCTGAAATCAGCCCACTGGTTCGGTAGAAGAAGATTTTTTTTAACATATATGAGTGTGGCGGCCATCTTGGTCATGTGACCAAGGTATCACAAATACAGTTTCCATGCCACTACCCAAGGAGGCTCCATATAAAATTTTAACTTGATCGGCCAAGCGGTTTCTGAGAAGAAGATCTTTGAAATTGTGACTCAATCTTGATATTTCTATGACCTATGGTCAAGGTCAAGAAATGACCTTGACCTTAATTGATTACATACCTTCATTGACTCCATTAGTTGTCTGCATCTAGCAACTTTCAAGTCTGAGGCTGCAATAGTTTTAAAAACATCCATTGTTTTTGCCTTTTGCCATGTAAAAGCCTATGTTTCCAAAATTGACCTTGCTGTAAAACAAATCAAGGTCATTCAAGGGTCACCATTTTAGCAAACTATGATGGGCTGGTGTCCCCAATGCTACATACCAAGTTTCACTGAAATCAGCCCACTGGTTCTGGAGAAGAAGATTTTTGAAGGGTTTTTACCATATATGGGTATGGCGGCCATCTTGGTCATGTGACCATAATATCACGAACAAAATTTCAATTCAACTACCCAAGCAGGCTCCTCAGAAAAATTCAACTTGATCAGTCTAGCAGTTTCAGAGAAGAAGATCTTTGAAATTGTGACTTAATTTCGATATTTCAATGACCTTGGGTACAGGACAATAAATGACCTTGACCTTAATTAATTACATACCTTCAACGACTGCATAAGTTGTCTGCATCTAGCAATTTTCAAGTCTCAGGCTGCAATAGTTTCAAAAATAGCCATTTTTGTCCTTTTCCCATGTAAAAGCCTATGTTTCTAAAATTGACCTTGCCGCAAAACAGGTCATATCCCAGGGTCATCATTAAAGCAAACTATGATGGGCTGCTACATACCAAGTTTCGTGGAAATCGGCCCTCCTGTTCTGGAGAAGAAGATTTTTGAAGGGTTTTTACCATATATGGGCGTGGCAGCCATCTTGGTCATGTGACCAAGATCCCGTGAACAAACTTTCATTCCCCCTACCAATGGAGGCTCCACATAAAATTTCAACTTGATTGGCCAAGTGGTTTCAGAGAAGATCTTTGAAATTGTGGACGACGGACGACGCCGGATGGCCGGACGCCGGACGGACGGATGCCGGAGCATGGGTATACCATAAGCTCACCTGTGAGCCTTCGGCTCAAGTGAGCTAAAAAATGTTGTTGATATGCTCGGAATACAACAGACTGGATTTTTGATTATTTCTGAAAATCAGTATTTGATTTTTTTTTTTTTTTTTTTTTTGGTATGTAAAACAAACTACAACTTAGAAATCATACATTTATGCAACTCTACATACAAGTAAGCTAATCAATCAGTTACGCTTTTTTTCTAATCAGAGGACCGATGCCGCTGTAAACATTCACCTGATCTGGATAGCTAGACTTGTAGGGGAGCTTATGACCCCTGCCCTGGGGCATGGCCTGTATGGTCCCCTTGGGAATGATTGGCTGCATGACAGGATTGTAGAGTACCACATAACATTGCAACATACTTAATATACAAGCTTTGGGTCTTATGGCTTCAGAGAAGGTTTTTTCATATTTCTCCTTTATAAGCCTATGGCAGATATTCATGTTCCCCAGGCGTGGCCAATTGGACCCCAGGGGCATGGTTGGTAGGATTTATAAAGGGAACCACTAGACATTGCTATACACAAATATAAAAGCTATGGGCTCTTTGGTTTCAGATAAGAAGATTTTTTTATGTTTTTATGTAAGCCTATGACCCCCAGGGTGGGGCCATTTTGACCCCAGGGGCATGATTGGGAGAATATATGCAGGGTACTACTAAACATTGTTACATGCTAAATACACATTGTCAAGCTCTAGCTCTTGTGCTTTTAGAAAAGAATATTTTTTCCCATTACGAATAAGCCTATTGCAGATATTGACACTCCTGGGGCATGGTCAATTTGGACCCTGGGGCACAGTTGGCAGGATTTATGACGGTGACTACATTGTTACATACACAATATAGAAGCTCTGGGGCTTGTGGTTTCAGAGAAGATTTTTTTTTTTAGTTTCTTCCCATTGTAAGTCTATGGAAGGTATCTGATGCCATGGAATTTGAAAACCACAATGTTGATACAATCTGTTCCAAAACCTAATGCAATCAATCCCCCACTCCCCAAACCCAATGATGGTTCATATTAAATTTGATCGAAATTGGCCCACTAGCTTCAGAAATATTCTTCTTTGACATTGTTGATGGACAGACGACGACAACGGACGGACGACAAAGACGGATGCCTGCCTGTCCTTTAAGCTGGCCTGTGAGCCTTTGGCTCAGAAGAGCTAATAAGTAACTGATCTATCATCTAAAAGACAGTTTATCGAATAGAAAAGTTCACAGGAGGGTGATGATACAGGCATACCTCACTGAGTTTATGCCAAATCGACACCATACAAATTGATGAAATGCTAAAAATACATAGCCATTAGTTGAAGTCATGTCAGGCCAGTCAAATATCCTGCCTACACTGTTCCTTGGCATGCCTCTCAAGAGGCAGATTACCAGTACTTCAAGCACATTTCTTTCAACACTAACTGATAAATATCATGTTCTTTTTTAAGCAACAAAAGAGGAGCAATTGTGTTAGAAATGTTTTCATGGCTTGATTTACAGTTTTATATTGTCAATAAAGCAAATTACATGTACATGTATATTCTGATATTAAAATGGTCATTTTATTGAATTTGTAAACATGGTAATGGATGCTTAAAACAGAAAAGCTTAGCTAAGCTTGTGATGGCACTAGAAAACAAGTAGCCCAAGGGCAACGATCGCTCACCTGAGAGTCATCAAGTACAGTCACTGGACAAATTAAGGTCAGGGTCCTATAATGACCCCCGGGGTGGGGCCATATTTGACCCAAGGGGCATGATTGGAAAGATTTATGTAGAGCTCCACATGACATTGTTGTATATCAAATATACAAGCTCGTGTCATGCTGCTGCGGAGCAGCATTTATAAAGGAGAGTATTATACATTGGTCCACACAACATATGAAAGCTCTGGGCCATATGGTTTCGGAGAAGAATATTTTTTTATGTTTTTCCCATGACGCCCCGGGGTGGGGCCTGATGGACCCCAGGGGCAAGGTTGGCCGGATTTATAGCAGGATTTATAAAGAAGACCACTATAATATGCTACACACAAAATATGAAAGCTTTGGGCCATGTGGTTTCGGAGAAGAAGATTTTTTAAAGTTTTTCCAATGAAGCCACTGGGGCGGGGCCCATATGGAGCCCAGGGGCACGGTTGGCAGGATTTATAAAGAGGACCACTATATATTGTTACAAACAAAATATGAAAGCTCTAGGCCTTGTGATTTCAGAGAAGAAGATTTTTTAAAGTTTTTCCCATGACCCCCCCCCCCCCCCCCGGGGCGGGGCCCATATGGACCCAGGGGGCACGGTTGGCAGGATTTATAAAGAGGACCACTATACATTGCTACAAACAAAATATGAAAGCTCTGGGCCTTGTGGTTTCGGAAAAGAAGATTTTTTAAAGTTTTTCAAATGAAGCCCCCGGGGCGGGGCCCGTATGGACCCCAGGGGCACGATTGGCAGGATTTATAAAGAGCACCACTATACATTGCTACACACAAAATATGAATGCTTTGGGTCTTGTGGTTTCAGAGAAGAAGATTTTTAAAGTTTTTCCCATGACGGCCCCGGGGTGGGGCCCATATGGACCCCAGGGGCACGGTTGGCAGGATTTATAAAGAGAACCACTATACATTGCTACTGACAAAATATGAAAGCTCTGGGCCTTGTGGTTTCGGAGAAGAAGATTTTTTTATGTTTTTCCCATTGTAAGTCTATGGGAGCTATCTGTTGCCATGGAAACCAGAGTACTGATCCGACCTGGTCAAAAACACAACACAACCTTTCCCCTTCCTCAGTGATGCTTTAGATAAAATTTGGTCATGATTGGCCTTGTTGTCTTACTAGAGATATTCAAGTTTGAAAATGTGGACGGACGCACGGACGGACGCCGGCTCGACTACTATACTATAAGCTCACCTTGTGAGCCTTCGGCTCAGGTGAGCTAAACATACAAACCCTATTAAAATCCAAAATAATTGCAAGTTCACAAAGCAGCCATTTTATCAAAACTATTTTATGTATAGAAAAAATTATGTCTTGTGATTCCAATTGGGCAAATGTATCACATTTCTCCATCCCGAGTCGATCACATGCACCATCCTCCTGTCTTCATGGTATGCACCACTGCCATAGAATTTCTACTAGAAGCACCTCCATTAAGATCAACCATGTTGCTTGCCTGTAAAGCAAATCCATAATAGTGTTGTATTTTTTTTTTCACAATGAGTACAGTACACATCAAAATGAATGACAGTTTGTAAGTGATTACTCGATTGCATACAAGTTATTTCAGGAACCTTATTCAAATAAAACTTAGGCGTTCTGTGGCTGAGTGGTTAAGAATGCTGATATTTCATTACTGTGCTTAACCATTTGATCACCTCACCACTGTACCTGGTGTGGGTTTGAGCCCAGCACAGGGCAAATGTGAGACAAGCTAAGTTCTTCTTGCAAGAGTGCCTGGTGTATTTTTCTTGGGGTTCTGTTTTCACCCCAACTACTGTTTGGCCTGTCTCATATGAGCTGAAATAATCTTTAAAAAGGGACATTAAACTGAATAAAAAAATCAAAACTTATTGATATTCTTACCACCTCTTATATGTCCATATTTGCATAGTGGCTCACGCTTTGGCAGGCTCTTGGTCCTATTTCTGGGCTCATTTCTGTTGAGAGGGTCTAATCAACTAGCTTATTATCCATAGCAATACCCTTCCTATTTTCCTTGCAGGCTCCCAAACTCGTCTCAGGACTCTGAAAAAATATGTGTTGCATAAGCTTTATACAAAAATACAAAATACCATAAAAATTCTATGAAATGCCCACACTCTACTAAACGCCCATACCCCTATTTGGATGCCAAGAATGGCCATTTTATCTGTAAGTTTTGAAATTCCAGTAGCCTCTAACCAGAGGACCAATGGTCCTGTATACGCTCACCTGAGAGCTGGGAAAAGCGACCTCAGCTGATCTTGCCATAAAATAGGTCAAGGTCATCCCGGGCTCATGATTTATACAAACTTTGTAGAGCTCCACACACTGATGCTTCAGGCAAAGTTTCAAAATCATATGTCTTCCGGTTCTGAAGAAAAAGTATTATAAAGTTTTTTTTGTTATTTATAGCCATGGCGGCCATCTTGGTCACGCGACCTGGACCATTTATATTAACATTCATTCCCCTAACGATACTCCACATAAAGTGTGGCTTTGATTGGCTAAGCAGTTTCAATGAAGATGTTTGAATATTATGGTCATATGCATGTATATAGCCCCGGGGCAGGTGCAGACAACCCCCTGGGGACATTTTTAGCTCACCTGAGCCGAAGGCTCACAAGGTGAGCTTATAGGATGGCCATGATCAGGCGTTCCTCTTTCCAGCCGTCGTCTACAATTTCAAAGATCTTCTTCTCTGAAACCGCTTGGCCGATCTAGTTGAAATTTTATGTGGAGCCTCCTTGGGTAGTGCCATTGTAATTTTGTTCGCGATATCTTGGTCACATGACCAAGATGGCCGCCACGCCCATATATGGTAAAAACACTTTAAAAATCTGCTTGGCCAATCAAAGTGAAATTTTATGTGGAGCATCCATGGGTAGGGGAGATGAAAGTTTGATCGCGAAATCCAGGTCACATGACCAAGATGGGCGCCACGCCCATATATGGTAAAAACCACTGAAAAATCTCCTTCTCCAGAGCCGGCAGGCCGATTTTCATGAAGCTTGGTATGTAGCATATGGGACTCCAGCCCATCATAGTTTGATCAAATGATGACCCTAGGATGACCTTGACTTATTTTACGGCAATTTCAATTTTGGAAACATAGGCTTTTACATGGGAAAAGTGAAAACTAGGGATTTTTTTAAAACTGTTGTAGCCTGAGACCTGAAAAGTGGTAGATGCAAACAACTAATGGAGTAAGTAGATGAAGGTATGTGATTAATTTAGGTCAAGGTCATCTTTGACCTTGGCCAGTCTGTCGTCCACACACACTTTTCAAAGATCTTCTTCTCTGAAACTGCTTGGCCAATCAAAGTGAAATTTTATGTGGAGCGTCCATGGGTAGGGGGAACGAAATTTTGATTGCGAAATTTGGGTCACATGACCAAGATGGCCGCCATGCCCAACTATGGTAAAAACCACTCAAAAATCTTCTTCTCCAGAACCTGCTGGCCGATTTATGCGAAACTTGGTATGTAGCATTTGGGACTCCAGCCCATCATAGTTTGTTGAAATGATGACCCTAGGATGACCTTGACCTATTTTACGGCAAGGTCAATTTTGGAAACATAGACTTTTACATGGGAAAAGGCGAAAACAATGGATATTTTGGAAACTGTTGCAGTCTGAGACCTGAAAGTTGCTAGATGCAGACAACTTATGAAGTCAATAAAGGTGTGTGAGTATTCAAGGTCAAGGTCATTTCATGATGACTTAATACTCCAAGATCAGGCTTCAGGTGAGCATTCTCAGGACCAATGGTCCTCTGGTTTTTCATAAACATAAATCTTCTGTCCATTTGCATACTCCCAGCAAGTTCTCTCCACCCCCCCCCCCCTCCCCCATTTAATTACATCTTACTAATTTTCCCCATTCATCTGCATGGGCAACCCATGTTGGCCTTGCCATTTAATAGGTCAAGGTAATCCCAAGGTCATGAATTATATAAACTTTGTAGAGCTCCTCTCCCTGATGCTTCACGCCAAGTTTCAAAATTGTAGGCCTTCTGGTTCTGGAGAAGAAGATTTTTAAGGTTTTTTGCTATTTATAGCCATGGTGGCCATCTTGGCCTTGGCTATTTATATAAACTCATTCTCCCTTCCTAAGAATGCGCCACATTTGGCTTTGATTGGCCAAGCGGTTTCAGAGGAGAAGATCTTTGAATATTATGGTAATATACATGTACTCGTATAATGCCCCGGGGTGGGGGCAAACCTGCCACTGGGGTCCTTTTTTCAGAATCATAAGTCTTCAGTCCATTTTACCATTTCTATAAAGTACTCCCCTTCAAATGACATTCAAATGCATGGGCGACCTATGTTGACCTTGCCGTAAGGTAGGTCAAGGTCATCCCAAGGTCATGATTTATATAAACTTTGTAGAACTCCTCTTCCTGATGCTTCATGCCAAGTTTCAAAATTGTAGGCCTTCTGGTTCTGGAGAAGAAGATTTTTAAAGGTTTTTGCTATTTATAGCCATGGTGGCCATCTTGTTCATGTGACCTTGACCATCTATATAAACTTGTGTTCCCCCTTCCCAAGGATACATCATACTACATATAAAATTTGGCTTTGATTGGTCAAGCGGTTAATGAGAAAATTTAATTTTACATTTAATTTGTAAATGACCTTTGACAAAAGTCAAGAAATGACCTTGACCTTTTATACTCACAACACTTCATTAGCTCAACTTGTCTGTATCTGCCAACTTTCAGGTCACAGGCTACAAAACTTCAATGTTTTCACTTTTTTCCATTTTTTCCTATGTAACCAAAATTGACCTTGCCATAAAATAGGTCAAGGCCAATCCAAGGTCATGATTTACCGTATTCGTTCTAATTAGCACACAGTGCGCTTAATTTTTCAAAATAAATAAAAGTTAAGGTAACAAAATGTCGTTCTAATTAGCGCATGAAAACAACACATCAAAATGCTGAAATAACCATGTCAATCTATCAATGGTGATATCATTTAAGTGTTCTAATTGTTGCAAAGTAGTTTTTGATCATTCACACTTTAATGCGTCTAATGCTGTATGAATGTACATGCAGAATTGGTGCAAAATCACAATATACTATTCCTGCAGTGTGCACTTATGCACATGTTTTTCAGAAATGGCCGGGGTGTTCGCTTATTGGAGCATGTGCGCTAATTAGAACGAATACAGTATATAAACTATGATGGGCAAGAGTACCAAGTTTCGTTGAAATCGATCTAGCGGTTCCAGAGAACAAGATTTTTTTATGGTTTTTACCATATATGGGTAAAGCGGCCATCTTGGTCATGTGACCTGGACCATCTATAGAAACTTTTGTTCCCCCTTCCTAAGGATGCTCCACATGAAGTTTGGCTTTGATTGGTCGAGCAGATTCAGAGGAGAAGATCTTTGAAATTGTGGACAACGGACAATGATGACCGACGGATGCCGGAGCATGGCCATCCTATAAGATAACCTTCAGGTAAGCTAATAAAAGCCCACTTAAAAAACGTTTGGAAAAATCCCATATTTTTAAGCAGTAATTTTTTAATTTTGCTGCTTTATCACATAACACACACATCTATTTTACTCTTGTCATCCAAATACATGTAAATGGTAATGCATGAGATGCCAGAACACCTACTTGGAACAAAATTCATGTCTGGGGCAGACCAAGATCAACCAAAAATTTCAATTTTCATATATGAATTCTTGAATGATGACCTACAGCATAGCCTCTAATAAATGCCCATCCCTTTCTATTGTAAAGTTCCTTTTTTTAATAAACTCCTGGGCATTTAATAGAATTTTTTACGGTAATACATGTATTGAACATTAAAAGTGGATGTTGAAGTTCAATCAGTAGTATACATGTCCCATTCAAGGTGAAGTTCAAGTCATCAGCAAACAATTCACACCTCAAGCATAACTCTTTCATGAAGATTTGGTCATGAAAATAGTTCTACCATCATTCTTACTCTTTTACTATTATAGGAAGGCATTTGCCAATTAGTGGACATAAAGAAATATGCACTATGTAGTGGTAATTTACCTGAGGGCAGCTAGCACAAGGTCAGTCTTGTTAGGGTAACTGATCCTCCAGACATGATTTTAATGGACCCTACAAGTTTAAGATTTTTGAAAATCCTTGCACTTTATCAATTGTTACACTATTTTCAGTGTATGGTCATGTAAGGGCCTAATCACCAAAAGAGAAAATTATTATATGCATTGGAATCCTGAAACAGTCAAATGACAAGCAAGTGACTGTCGATTAAATAAATGGTGCAAATTTAGGTATGAAAGCTTTACCCAATGTGGGGCTGCTTGTCAAAATAGTGTATTCATTCTAAAAAGCACACAAGCTCCAATAAGCGCAAACCCAGGCCATTTCTGAAAAACATGTGCATAAGCGCACACTGGTGCATAAGCGCACACTGCATGAATAGTATATTTGTATTTTGCACCAATTCTGCACATTAATGCAGCATTAGATGCATTTAAATGTAATCGTAAATGATCAAAAACTATTTTGCAGCAATTTGAACACTTAATCGCACGCCGGTGGGTCGGGCTCTATGATGGTCCCGACATAAAGCTATTAATTTTAGTTGGTTGGGGCCGGAGCTTCTTGTCTGTTGCTTGGCCCACCGGGGTTCAACTGGTGTTTTTCTTTTGCTCTGGATTTCAGTTTTTCTTTTGCTCTGGATTTCAGTTAAGTTATTCGGCGCCCAGTGATCTCCATCGTCGGGCAGCTTACTGGGTATTTGAGTCCTCGTTTTTGATTCATCATAGTGGTTATCATGATTTATTTGTTTGTCCATGTTGATTCATTTACTAGTTAGTGATTCACCACGAGGACCGAACAAATAACTAAATGTTATGAGCCACTGCAGAAGATGAGGGTGAGGTTAGGGCCATGTAAAACCGGTTTAAGCCCCCAGTAATTTTATATTACTGATAGTTCCAAGACCATACTTCTGTTATGGTTCTAATTGTTTTATGTTTTGATGTCAAATTTTTGTGCTGTGAACATTATGTACGTTTTCATAGTTTTAGTTAAGTTCGGGTAACTGAGATGCCGCCTATTGGGAAATAGCTGCTCACTCGGCTTACAATATGTTCTATAACTTTAAGTACCTAACTGTCAATTTGTTTGTTTTTTTTTCCACCTCAGTTTTGGAGTGGAAATTTCATTCTGATTGCGCCTTTTCCTGATCATTGCCTACTTGTACCTTTTAAAATGACATCACCATTGATAGATTTGACATGGTAATTTCAGCATTTTGATGTTGTTGTTAGTGTGCGCTAATTAGAACAACATTTTGTTACCTTAACTTCTAGTTATTTTGAAATGTTAAGTGCACTGTGTGCTAATTAGAACGTATAAGGTAAGCTAATACTGTTCAACTGCTTAGAAGGCCTGGGTAAGTGGGACTCCCCAGGAAAAGCTATTAAGGTGTCTTGATACCAATTTTTGTTGATAAATAACCCTGCTTAAAATATAGATGGAATGATACCCAAAAAGCAAAAAAAACTTGAAATAAGTGTTTGTAAAACACTATGCCCCCAACTGTGTGCTTGTCTCTAACCTGGCACAGTTTATATGATTCATTTATTTCAGTATTTTTAATGAAAATCATGTAAGCAAACAGAGTAGACCTGGGCACAAATACAAACTTGAGGACTAACAGTGATAACAGATGCACTCTTAAAAATGGAATTAAAATTTCACAGTTCCGTAATTCTGTCAAAATTTGACGGAAAGTCCTCAAAAGTTAATCAGGTAATCTTCTCCGCCCCAAAGGGTATACCAAATATGAAGGCTCTAGCTAAAACACTTTTTGAGATATTTTGCACACAAGATTTTCAAATTTTGTTTTCAAAGGGACATAACTCAAAAAGGGGACATGACTCAGACATGAAAAACAAGTAGCCCAAGGCCAACGATCGCTCACCTGTGAGTCAACAACTACAATCACTGGACAAAGTAATTGAGGTTTTTACCATATATGGGTATGGTGGCCATCTTGGTCACGTGACCTTGAAACCCTACTTACATCAGCAGAAGAGCTCTTGTCTGGATTGTGTATCCTCTTTTCTGCCATTTTGGTTCACTTGAAAAAAATCATCTAACAATGTCCGGAGCCTATAATGACCCCTGTGGTGGGGCCATATTTGACCCCAGGGGCAAGATTGGCAGGATTTATGTAGAGCTCCACAAGACAATGTTGTATATCAAATATACAAGCTAAATTGTGTCATGCTGTTGCAGAGAAGATTTTTTCATATATTTCCATTATAAGTCTGGTAGACATGCACTGGGGCATGGCCTGTATGGACCCCAGGGGCACCGTTGGCAGCATTTATAAAGGAGAGTATTATTATACATTGATCCACACAACATATGAAAGCTCTGGGCCACATGGTTTCAGAGAAGAAGATTTTTTTTATCTTTTTCCCATGACACCCCCGGGGTGGGGCCTGCATGGACCCCAGGGGCACAGTTGGCAGGATTTGTAGCAGGATTTATAAAGAGGACCACTTTACATTGCTACACACAAAATATGAAAGCTTTGGGCCTTATGGTTTCGAAGAAAAGATTTTTTTAAAGTTTTTTCCCATGACACCCCCGGGGCAGGGCCCGTATAGACTCCAGGGGCACAGTTGGCAGGATTTATAAGGAGGACCACTATGCATTACTACAAACAAAATATGAAAGCTCTGGGCCTTGTGGTTTCGGAGAAGATTTTTTTAATGTTTTACCCATGATGCCCCCGGGGCAGGGCCCGTATGGACCCCAGGGGCACGGTTGGCAGGATTTATAAAAAGGACCACTATACATTGCTACACACAAAATATGAAAGCTCTGGGCCTTGCGGTTTCGGAGAAGAAGATTTTTTTATCTTTTTCCCATGACGTCCCTGGGGCGGGGCCCCTATGGACCCCAGGTGCATGGTTGGCAGGATTTATAAAGAGGACCATTATACATTGCTACACATGAAATATAAAAGCTCTGGGCCTTGTGGTTTCAGAGAAGAAGATTTTTTTAAGTTTTTTTTCATTGTATGTCTATGGAAGCTAATGACCCCCGGGGCGGGGCATTTTTAACCCCAGGGGCATGGTTGTTAGGATTTATAAAGAGGACCACTACACATTGCTACATACAAAATATGAAAGCTCTGGGCCTTGAGGTTTCGGAGAAGGAGATTTTTTTATGTTTTTCCCATGACGCCCCCGGGGCGGGGCCCGTATGGACCCCAGGGGCACGGTTGGCAGGATTTATAAAGGGGACCATAATACATTGCTACACACAAAATATGAAGATGTTTCAATATTATGGTCATATACATGTATATAGCCCCGGGGCAGGGGCAAACAACCCCCTGGGCCCAAAATATTTTCTTAAACATAAATCTTCTGTCCATTTGCTCATTTCTAGCAAGTTTTCTGCAATTTAATTACATTTTCCTATTTTTTCCCATTCCAATGCATGGGAGACCTAAGTTGACCTTGCCATAAAATAGGTCAAGGTCATCCCAGGGTCATGATTTATATATACTTTGTAGAGCTCCAGTCACTGATGCTTCCCTCCAAGTTTCAAAATCATAGGCCTTCTGGTTCTGGAGTAGAAGATTTTTAAAGTGTTTTTTTTTCTATTTATAGCCATGGCGGCCATCTTGGTCATGTGATCTTGACCATTTATATAAACTTTCATTCCCCCTTCCCAAGGATGCTCCACATGAAGTTTGACTTTGATTGGCCTAGCGGTTTCAGAGAAGATGTTTGAATATTATGGTCACATACATGTATATAGCCCCGGGGCAGGGGCAGTCAACCCCCCCAGGGGCTAAAATTTTCCATTTACATTAATCTTCTTCTGTCCATTTGCCTATTCCAAGTAAATTTTACCCATTAAATAGCATTTTACCATTTTTTCCCATTCAAATGCATTGGCGACCTAAGTTGACCTTGCCGTAAAATAGGTCAAGGTCATCCTAGGGTCATGATTTATATAAACTATAATGCGCCCGTGTCCTCAATGCTACATACCAAGTTTCATGGAAATCGGCCCACTGGTTCTGGAGAAGAAGACTTTTAAAGGTTTTTGCTATTTATAGCCATGGCGGCCATCTAGGTCATGTGACCTGGACCATTTATATAAACTTTCGTTCCCCCTTCCTAAGGATGCTCCACATGAAGTTTGGCTTTGATTGGCCAAGCGGTTTCAGAGGAGAATATCTTTGAAATTGTGAACGACGGACGACAGACGGACGACGGAGCATGGGCATGAATACTATAAGCTCACCTGTGAGCCTTCGGCTCAGGTGAGCTAATAATATACATGTAAATTGCCCTTGGGTGGGGGGCATATGAGCCCAGTGGCCCATTTTTTTTCAGAATCATTAATATACAGTCATACTACCCCTTTCCTGCATGATTTTCACCTCAAATGACTTTTTAACAGTTTTCCCCATTCAAATGCATTGGAGACCTATGTTGACTTTGTCATAAAGTAGGTCAAGGTAACCACAGGGTCATGATTTATGTATACATTGTAGTACTTTGGCCATCAATGCTTCATGCCAAGTTTCTTTGAAATCGGTCCACCGGTTCCAGAGTAGAAGAGTTTTGAATGGTTTTTACCATATAAAGGCATGGCGGCCATCTTGGTCTTGTGACCTAGTTTATTTATATATACATTGATTCTCCCATTCTATAGATGCTTCACACAAAATTTGGCTTTGATTGGTTTCAGAGGAGAAGATGCTTGAATATTATGGTAATATACATGTATAATGCCCCGGGCTGGGCGCAGATGAGCTGACCTGGGGTCTAATTTTTTTCAGAATCATTAATATTCAGTCCTACTGCCCATTTCCTGCAAGACTTTCACTTTAAATGACGTTTTAAAAGTTTTCCCCCATTCAAATGCATTGGCGACCTATGTTGACCTTGCCGTAAAATAGGTCATGAGTCATCAATACTTCATGCCAAGTTTCATTGAAATCAATCCACCAGTTCCAGAGATTTTTTAAGAGTTTTTACCATATATGGGCATGGCGGCCATCTTGGTCTTGTGACCTGGATTAATTTATATATACGGTACATTGGTTATCCCTTCCTATAGATGCCTCACATACAATTTGGCTTTGATTGGCCTAGCGGTTTTAGAGAAAATGTTTGAATATTATGGAGATATACATGTATATATATTGCCCTGGTGTGGGGGCATATGAGCCCCTGGTGTCCATTTTTTTCAGAATCATTAATATTCAATCCTACTGCCCATTTTCTGCAAGACTTTCACTTTAAATGACATTTTAAAAGTTTTCCCCATTCAAATGATTGGCGACCTATGTTGACTTTGCCATAAAATAGGTCAAGGTCATCACAGGGTCATGATTTATATACACATTGCACTACTTGAGTCATCCATACTTCAAACTAAGTTTCGTTGAAATCGGTTCACCGGTTCTGGAGAAGAAGATTTTTAAAAGTTTTTATCATATAGATATATGGGCGTTGCGGCCATCTTGGTCATGTGGATTATTTATATGGCAGTGGCTATTTTGCCGGACCCGGCAAAATAGTCTGCAGGCTATTTTGCTGGACCCGGCAAAATAGCTATAATAGACTTATAGGCTATTTTGCCGGACCAAAAACTTAGTGATATTTATATTTTATATTTTTTAAGTTTTTTATCTACATTTTTTATTTTATTTATTTTGAGATATTAATATTTTTTTTAAGATTGGAATAAATGTACTGAAAAAGTTGATAAAAGTCTTAATTCAGACACACATGGGAATATGACTTGCATTCTTGGACAAACTAAACAATGACCTTAACCCCAAGAATAGGCACTGCAGAAATCAATATTCATTGGCTTTGCAGATACCTTCAGCTTACAAAAGCAGTTTCATTCCACAGACTATCAGTGACTGGAATGACTTTCCAGATTCTCTCTGCTTTATGACAGATGACTGTGCGTCCAAGTTCGTATCTCTTATGAGAGCCAGGGACTAATTGCGCCCTCCCCCCACCCCCAACACATGCCGTGATGAAGCATTGTCAGTTTGGCATGTCACCATTGAACTCTTCAGTCTTTCAGATTCAAATTAAATATCCAAATCAGCTTATTGTGAAGATTTAAGATATACATGTAGTGTAAAAATATGTTAAATGCTAGAGCCATCTTCTAAAATTTCTGTAAAAAGACATGCAAAAGCTCTTATGGCAAATAAACAAGGAACACTGAACAATTCAAGTTAATAAAAGCAGTCTGAATCAAATGTAACAATGTAACACCTGCTTCTTGCATTCACTTAACATTTCTGTACAAGGTGGTTTAACTGTACATGTAATTGGTAAAAACAACAACACAACAGCAAAAAAAAACAAAAAAAACACACACACACACACACAAAACAACATAAACATAGGTTGTAATCACTATTGTCACAAGTTTATACATGACAAAATCAAATGTTTGAAATTCTAACAAGAACTTAGATATTGGAAGTAAAAGTTCTCATATCGATATGTACGCACATGCATTGGTTCCAAACATGCATTGGTTCCTTCAAGGCAATCATTCTAAAAGAAACTAGAAATATGCATTTGTAAAATACTGTGCAACGAAAGCCCGGATCGAATGGCGGGGTCGGCCCTAAATTTTCCTGGAACTAGCCATGATCAGCCATAAATCTATTTAAAATTTCACCAGAAAGTGGAAAAATTTATTAAAATTTCAACATTTCATAATTCTTCCAAAATTTGACAAAGTTCTCTGACATGATAAAAATGGTTAAATTATTTTTTTCATGAGGGATATGTTTATGAAATTTTAGAATTCTAGCATTCATCATTCAAAAGCTTCAAAAGAAGTGACCAGCAATCCCTATCCCCACACAGACAAAAACAAGCTGCAAGCAATATGCCCTTACAACTTTTTCCAAAATTGGGGGCATAGAAAGGCACCTTATTGATTAAGAAATATCTCAAATGAATAAATACATAAATAAATCCAAAATGTAGATAGAAATATGCAATAAAATATAAAATAAAATTTTTAATAAATATAATTAGTCTGGCAAAATAGCCTATAAGTCCAATATAGCTATTTTACCGGGTCCGGCAAAACAGCCACTGCCTATTTATATACACATTGGTTCCCGCTTCCTACAGATGCTTCATATAAAATTTGGCTTTGATTCGCCAAGCTGTTTTAGAGGAGAAGATCTTTGAAATTGTGGACGGACTGACAACAGACAGATGCTGGATCATGCATGGCCATCCTATAAGCTCACCTTGTGAGCCTAACGGCTCTGGTGAGCTAAAAAGGACCCCAGGGGCTCATATAACCCCACCCCGGGGCAATATACATGTATATTACCATAATATTCAAACATCTTCTCCTCTGAAACCGCTTGGCCAATCAAAGCCAAATATTATATGAAGCATCTATAGGAAGGGGGAACCAATGTAAGGCTGCCGTGCCCATTTATGGTAAAAACCCTTCAAAAATCTTCTTCTCCGGAACCGGTGGACCCATTTCAACCAAACTTGGCATGACGCATCAATGAGGCAAGTACTACATTGTGTATATAAATCATGACCTTGTGATGACCTTGACCTTTTTATGGCAAGGTCAACATAGGGAAATGTGCAGTAGGATTGAATGATAATGACCCTTTGATGACCTTGACAAATTTTAAGGACAGATCAACGTAGGTCACCCTAGAAAAAGGGCCTTGAGAGGCACGTATACCCCCGGCTGGTAGCCACCAAGTCCCCCTACCCCCTACCCATACAAGCCGGCACATGCTCATCCCTGACATTGAATCTCAAATCCTCAATGAAAGACAGTACCCTTGTTGGGTTTTTTTCTGTCATGGATCATTATTTCTTTTTCAAGAATTATAGAGAGTGAGCAGCTGACATTGTTTCTTAATGATTTGGAGGTTAAAAAGTGTGTGCATGTGCAAAGCAAATCTTTCCCGATTCAATTGATTTGAACTATTTAGAATTATTTAAGACGACAAAAATTTCTCATTCAATTTTAATCAAAATGAAAATCACTTTTTTCCATATTATACCCTAATACCCCATGAGTAGGAATCATACAGCAACGAACCTGAAATTTATATCATCGTTTTACCCTTAAACTCGAAAATCCTCTGATAACTACAGTTGTGTTTCTTTTTTTGTCCAGTATATATGATGATGGGCAAGTCCATTCATCACTAATTGGTTATAACAGGGAAGTGTAATATACAAGGAATAAGCACAGAGCGACTTCAAACACCCCATTATTGTAACCGCCAGTTTATCACCTTCTTGACATAAATTGATAAGTATTTGCGATAATTGCGCAATATTGCATTGTTTTCCGCAATCCAATATCGAAAATCTCTTATCTGGCCAAAACAGCAACCTGTCACGCTGTTATTTATATATCATTTATATATTCATTTTAATGAACAAATATAAATTTTAACGTTATTTAAGACATGTTTGACTGGCAATAGCTCGCCCAGTATGGTGTCATTTGTATTGATCAAGGCAGATCCGAAAGCATTCCTTGAAGATTATCCATGAAAATACATGATCTTAGGTCATTCTTGCACTTAAAAAGGTACATGTAAAGAATTTTTGTCAATGTAATATGAAAGGAATGTGCATGCTAACTACAAGTATTCCAAGTCTGGGAGGCCTATTCAGGAACAGTATGGCCAGTAACAGTATGGCTAGGAAAACTGGCCGTCACGACATGACTATAACCGTTTAAACTGTAAAGCAATATAGGTATATGAAAAGCAAAAGTCCTGACGAAATAATTTAGATTAACATGTTAACAGAACATACCAAATATACCATCTCGAAGACGCTTATTGACTGCAAACTTTGTTTTGTTGTGAAGATTTTCATGCGAAAAATGTGAGATTCCCGCTACAAGCACATGTATCATAGTCAAAAAGTTTATACTGCCCATGCAAACTATACTTTATGTTACATGTAAATTTTAGCATGTTTCTCGCTTCAGAAGCAACCAAATGGGCTTGATGTTATAAAAAAAATCTGATCGTTAAAGCGCCTTCACACCATGGCAAATGGTTTTATCGTTGATGAACTTTCAAACTGAATCAAAATTTTCAGCATGTGCGCATCTGTGCGCACTGAAGGCACTATCACTGTTGTTGACGTAACATATTCTTCTTAAATACAAGCCTACTTTCATTTTCCGGACTTAACAGGAAAGCCTCCAAAACTGGATATTAAATTGAGTTAAATTTTCATTTGGGCACATGAACAAATACTTTGAAACGCTGTTGCGTCACTATCTGTCGGCCGATTTCGGCGATAAAAAGTCTGTGTGACGCAGATTTACACCCCGCTTGTCACTATGATCATGTGCATTCTTTAAAATAAATTGTCCACTTTAACAAAATTAAGAAATTTAACAAGTGCCTTACTCGTTAAATTAGTGGCTACGCGATAAGATTCTATCTTTTGTCCAGGTAGCGCGGTTACCATGATGGGGTTCAAGGTTATCAAATTGATTAGCACCTCTCTAAGCAGTCCCCATTGAGTTTTTACCTGGCCTAATTGGTGCTAATTGATCCAATTAGTCTGTACTTATTCCTCCTCTCTTACACTTCCCTGGTTATAATAAGTGTAATAATTAAATAATGTTAGTGCCATATCCGGGTAATTTTGAATCTGAGATTTTATTGATAGACTTTGAAATCCAGACTTCCTTAAACACATTTTAAGAAAGACAGAGATCAACCTCAACAAAAATATTACGCCAACCTAGCTATATTAATAAAGAAACACCTCCACATTAGAAAGAAAGAAAGAACGAAAGAAAGAAAGGTTGCATGCTAAGTTTTTGTTGCACAATTGGATATGTTTTTTTTTTATATACATAATTATATTTCCTAATACTTACCAAAAAAAATCTAACAATTCCCATTATGAACATTTAGTTCTTTCATATGAAAAAAGTTAAATGAAAATGTATAACACAAGACAATTTTTCCATACCCATATAGTCACACACACTGAACTGATGTGGTGAAATATTATAAATTAATAAAATGTAGTGCACATTTCAGAGATTATTGGAACTAGACACATATGGCCTTAGGGTAGGTCATAAAATCTAGAGACTAAGCTTTACCTGGCTGCTCAGGATTACCATAATGTTTCTAAAATTTGGGACCAGTCATATTTGTCAGTCATATTATAATAACCATGTTGATTCCATTTTAATATTGAACATGTATTTTATAAGTTCACTGACATTATTAACATACGCATGACAATCAACTATGCTTAGATCTTACACGAATTTCTTGAAGAGTAAAAAATTACTTTCATTTGAGACTTTTATAAAGTTAAGAATTTTATCAAGTTTATGGTATGAATGTTTTGAAACAAGACAGATAATCAGAAAACCTAGCTGCACTTTACCTGTTTACATTATGCAAAAAAAAAAAAAAAAAAAAAAAAAAAAAAGTTCCAAGCATTAATTGCAGGTAAAATTGTTGGATGGCAATACAAAATAGTAATCATGTTTAAATTACAGGTTTTTTAACTTTATGTCAGAAAATGGGTTATATCAATGGGGTATTTTTTGTATGATAAAATAAGGCCTGTTTTTCACAGGTACCATTTCCAGACACAACTACACACATATTGCAGCTGTACTGAATCATGTTCATGAAAACTGCTGCATAGGCGCACAAGAATAATTTTGGGCTTTATAAACTTGGTACTAACTTGAAGACAATTTAGTTCCTCATCAATTGTAATGGTTTTAATAACTGTAAATGTTCTATAAATATGAACACTTAACAGTCATGTTGACTAAAGAGAAAAACTTTCAAAAGAAAAGAAAAATGTTCTTATTCCTAAATTTCTGAAAGAAAAAAATAGCAAATTGCACTTTACATGCAGAATGCAATTTTCATCACTGCTTCATAAGGGTGGTTAGGTGGGAATATGGGTCCCAACAAATTGAGGCCTGGAGAAATATATGGACACCTTGTGTCTCCACACAAAGCTTACAAAAAATTCAGACTGCATGACTACCTGATTGCTGGTAAACTGCTCATGATATAAACCATCCATGATATTTTTTTACGTCCCTTTCAAGATTATTTCAGCTCATATGATACGGGTCAATCAGTAGGTGGGGCGAAAACAGGAGGGCCCCGAAAAAAACCACCTGGTACACCCGCAAGCAGAACTTGGCTTGCCTTACATGTGGCCATGTAATATGTAGTCACGTGATCTGTATGGCAATGTTTACATTTATATCGTGGTGTTAAAAAAGACTTTTTTCTGTGATTTCTTCATATTAATTTGATAAACTGACGATTGGATGAACTAGAGTGGTACTTTATTGTGTTAAAATGTCTGAAAAGGATAAGGAAAGTGACAGATTAAGTGGGAAAAACGTTGATTCAAAAAGTGAAGGCCGGCGGACAGGTGAACGAAGAACGGTAACCCAATCCACCAAGGTGAGTGATCAAGCTGCTTCTGGTCAATTTGGTGGCGGAATGCCTTCAACATCAATTCCATCGTTTTATGTGAGCCCACCGGGACCTCTTTATTTGCCCACACCTCCCCCACCTATGAGTATGATGGCACCTTATAATGTCATGATGCCCAATACACATCATGACCCTTCAATGAATAGTGATACTACGGTGAGTGCCGAGGGCCATAGCATGATAATGAACTTTATGTGGCAGATCAATCAAAGAATGTCTGAAATCCAAGGCTCAGTATCGAAGTTAAATGACATCCAGAAAGACATGAACCAGATACACATTCACTTTAATAAAATTCAAAAAGAAAATCATGATATAAGAACCAAAATGAACACATTTGAAACTTTTGCTGAAACAGTTGGAACAGTGTGTGATGACTTTTTAGATACCAAAATAAAAATTTCTGACGAAGTTTCGGATCTGAAAAAGGAAAATAAGCGATTGAAATCGGAACTCGATGGGGCAAAAACGGAAATTACTGACATGAAGAAGGGACATGACGCTTTGTATGAAAATTTCCTTGAACTGAAAACACGAACCATGCAAAATAACTTGATTTTCTTTGGCATTCACGAGATTAAGAAAGATGGGAAAACGGAGGATTTGCTTCGTGACGTCATCGAGAATGAATTGACTTTACCAGATGGAAAGGTTGCTGGCGATCTGTCTTTTAATGTTGTTCACAGATTAGGACGGCGTAAAGCACATAATAGACTCATGGAGGCGCCAAGACCGCGGCCAATAGTGGCTCAGTTTGAGAAATTCAGAGACCGTGAAATGGTGCGCAATGCTGCGACTACAATAGAGGATTCCAGAATAAGCATACGAGAACAATTCCCACCCGAAATTGAAGAGAGACGTAAGAAATTATACCCAGTGATGCGAAAAGCGTTAAAGGGGGAAAACAATAAAGTGCGTATGGTACGTGACAAATTGTACATAAACGATAGTCTGTATGATGAAAAGGACAAGAAGTTCGAACAATTCAAGCCAAAACCCTCTGAAACCCGTCAATACCCATGGAATAGACCAATCACGCGAACAAATAATGACAATATATCAAGTTACCAAGCAATGAGAGAAAATCCCCAAAATGAAAGGCGACCTTTGCATTTAACCAAAGAATTACATGCCATGCCATATAGATCTAAAATGTTATTTGTATTTACCTCATGATGCCATGACTTTGTATGGACTGAGTGAAATAAAGAATAAACTAAACTAAACTAAAGCCAGCGCGAGGCTGGAACCACCAGACACAGCGGTGAGATGATAGAGTGATTAAGAAACAGTGCTCTTAACCGCTCGACCACGTGGGCCACCCATCCATGATAGATAAAAGTATCTTGGGTTTATATGGGTGGTCATTATTCCAAGCATATTTTGGGTGTCATAACATCCTGATTGGGGTAGGTCCCATAAAATGGAGGCAACCTCCGGACATGACCATAACTGTTGACTGAGACATAAAACATCAATTCAAACAGACGGAAATTTGGACTCCTATATCGCACCCTGCTATAAGCAGATGCGATAAAAGTTACTGCTTCATATTTTTGTCAGTCATATATCTGTATGTATGATTTTAATACTGCATTTTAATTCCTATATTTTTAATTCAGTTGAAACAAGATGTTTTATCTTCCTTCCAGGTATCAAATGTGAATGAAATGTTGCAGAATTTAGTTATTAATTAAAACATACTTACAGTACTGTGTGACAGTCTTTAATCATCCCTCTTTTCACTAAAATAAAGAAGAAAAAATCAACATTGTTAAAACTGGGCTACATCATGAGAAAAACTGTTTTAACATATATATATTGATAAATTTAAATAAAGGCGCAGAACAGCACAAAGACAAGAAGCTGATCAGTTTGTTGTTGTCATCATGTGGTAAGCACATTCACGCAAATTTTCAAACCTTGAAACAACTCCAATGGCTACATAGCCCAAATAAATGTTTGACCAGATAAGAAACTCCTAAAATAGTTTTTTTCATGATGCAGCCAATTTCATAATGCACAGGTATTGTTTCATTATAGCCCCAGGCTGCCATATAAAGCGATCAATACTTTATTACCTGATTTTATGAACATAAAAGGAAGGAGTATTTTCAATTTATCATCATTTTAGAATTATGAAAATTGACAGAATATTTTCACATAAAAAAATTTAAAAAAAAAGGATTTTCATTTAAAGTTTTAGAAAAGTCGAGCAACTAATTTTATTCAAAAATGAAATCCCCACTCACACCAGAGAGAAAAAGACTTGTCTGTTGTGTAAGTGATTTACGGTATGTTTACATTCAACAGCTGAAGTCATGTTGGGACAGTCACCTAGCCATATACTGTTCCTGGTTAAGCCATCTTGAGGCAGGCTACCAGTACTTTATAAGTTTATATGCATATGAGTACTGGTAGGAAAAAAAAAAGCTATATTACCATATTCATTCTAATTAGCACACAGTGCACTTAACTTTTCAAAATTACTCTAAGTAACAAAATATTGTTCTTTAGAATTCGCGCACACTATGAACGAAAACAACACAAACTGCTGTAAAAATCATATGGATATCAATGATGATGTCATTTAATTGTTCCAATTGTTCAAACAGTAATTTTATATTACTGATCGTTCCAATGTGATACTTCTGTTGTGGTTCTTATTGTTTTATGTCATGGTGTTTAATTTTTGTGCTGTTTGCACCTTATGTTCGCTCTCATGCCCCCAACTTCGAAGAAGATGAAGGGTCATATTGGTTTGGGTCTGTCCATAGAGTGAGTCCAGTGTCAGTCTGTTACGCTTAGCACTCGGTCAGGAACCATTAGAGCTAGGATCTTGAAATTTGGTATGTGGTTTCATTTTGAAAATTCATAGGACCTGTATTTCTTCTTTCAGGTAAATTCAAGGGGCTAGGGGCCCATTATGTGAAAGTTATTTCCTTTTTTTAATTCTTGATAAAGTGAATAGATAGTGGGTACCTTGTGTGTGCAACTCCTCCCACAGTTTAATACTGATTCTCTTGAAACTTTACAGATGTTGTGACCATGCTTTGAAGATATGCATGTGGTTTGGATATAATCATCAGATTAATTTTTGTCACTTTTTTCACAATTTGAACTTAGCCATTTTTCTGGCATTTTGACAATGAAAGTGAATGGACAGTTGGTACCTTGTGTGCGCAACTCCTCATACAGTTTCATGCCAATTGCTTTAAAACTTTACATAGGTTATGGGCATGGTCTGAAGATATGCATGTGTTTTGGATATAATCCTCAGATTATTTTTGGTCATTTTTTTTTTTCACAATTTGAACCTTTGCATTTTAGTGAATAGATAGAAGGTACTTTGTGTGTGCAACTCTTAGAGTTTAATACCGATACTTTTGAAACTTTACAGACAATGTGACCATGCTTTGAAGATATGCATGTGGCTGCCTGGTTGGGATATACTCCTCAGATTAATTTTTGTCACTTTTGTGCAATTTGAACTTAGTCATTTTTCGGACATTTTCACATCTTAAAAGCTAGGTACCAGTTGGGGGGCATAGTGTTTCATAAACACATTTTCTATTCATATTTTAGTTAGGTTTAGGAAACTATGTGGCTGCCTTTTGGAAATAGCTGCTCACTTGGCTTACAATATGTTTTCTTAGTACAAGTATCTAATTGACAATTTAGTTTTTTTCCCACTTCGGTTTCTGGAGTGGGAATATTTCTTTCTGATTGCTTGGTAAATACAGTGCTAATGTGTAAAATTGCTATAACATATACCAACATGCTAGTCGAGCAGTGTGTGCTTATGCACATGCTTTTTCGGACACGACCATGCACTAATTAGAAAAAATATGGTACATTATTTGAAAGATTATAACTAAAAAAGTTTTTTGTTTTTTTTTTCAAACCTTTACAAAAATATCTGTCATTTTTTTCTTTTTCAAACACTACATGCACACTGATCCATGTGCTTTTTTGGACACGACCATGCACTAATTAGAAAAAATATGGTACATTATTTGAAAGATTGCAACTAAAAAAGTTTTGTGTTTTTTTTTCAAACCTTTACAAAAATATCTGTCATTTTTTCTTTTTCAAACACTACATGCACACTGATCCATGTGCTTTTTCAGACACCACCATGCACTAATTAGAAAAAATATGGTACATTATTTGAAAGATTATAACTAAAAAAGTGTTGTGGTTTTTTTTCAAACCTTTACAAAAATATCTGTCATTTTTTCTTTTTCGACACTACATGCACACTGATCCATGCATATGGGTTAAATACACTGACCTGGTACCAGACCAAGAAACTTTACTAATATCATATCCTCATCACACCCCAACAAATGTGTCAGCCTCTTCAACATTTTCAATGTTTGCTGTCAAAAAGCACATGTGCAGCATTTGCACCCAGGTAAATTTTTGCACCCGAGTGCATATTTGCACCCCCTTACATGTATATATGCACTCCCATATCTTAAAGGAAGTTTGTGTTAATTCACGAAAAATACACCTTGGGTGCAAATTCAATTCGCTGCACCTTGAAAGCAAGGGCAAATTTGTACCCGAATTCATGTATTTTCTTAAAACACTGTTCACATGGCAAAAAAACACCCAGGTGCAAATCTGCACTTGGATGCAAAAATACACCCAGGTGCAAGTGTTGCACATGAATATGTCTTTCAATCAAAGTGCTACTTAAAAACAGCTGATCAGGGTGTTCACAATTTTAGCAAAGCAAAATTTGCATTTCCCTGACTCAAGTATTTTCTCACATCTGGGGAGGCGCAGATTGTCACTCTCTTCAGTTTTCTTCAGCAAATCAGAACAAGCAGCGAATTCAAGTTCTTCATTTGTTTTTATCATAATACATCAGATCAAAAGGGTTCTAACAAGTCCAGTCATGATTTACATCCTGAACTTGCCTCGCAAGGGCTGCCCTGAAACAGTCTAGTCAGGATATGACTCTTTGAGTGTCACTGTCCAACATAGTCAAAGGACATAAACATAAACAATCAAGCTAAAACCATATTATAAGCAATCAAGCAAAAACCATATTAATACATGTACTTACAATATAATTGTTTTTCCTCTCATAATATCCCAGTTGTATGATAATTTATTTATTAATTATCTCATTCATTTATTTATTTATTTATTCATTTATTTAAAAACAATATACTCAATATAAAATATGACAGCAATATAATCAGTCAAACAAACAAACTAATTTACGTGTTGTACTGTCTCAACTTAATATACCTTTATCACTTTTAGTTTCATATCATGAGAAAACCTATTTTATTGTGTTCTGAAAATTTAATCCAATCTGCTCTGTTTTTGCTATGTATACTATTTAGAACTTTGCTTCAAATAAAGAAGACTTGCAAAAACAAATTGATACATACTGATCTACCTGTGAATATTAGGACTGGTATCAACCTTAAAATTTCTCTGTAAGTACTTAATGTAAAACCAAATTTTTCATGACACAGCCACATGTGGTTTTGTCTTTGATTTATGATGTCTATTGGACAATATGGTGCCCGAAGTAATGTGATTTGTGGTCACCAGTGTCTATTGGAAGCAGAAGACTTAAGATTTCATATTGCACACCCATATAAGGGAATGGAATATAATTTTATAGCAACCTGAGTGCATGGTTTACTAAAAAAAAATTAAAAGACTAAATGAAGTATAAATCAACACCTCTTTTATTTTTTCATAAACATTTTATATGGATATGTACTATGCATTTATAAATTCATTTTCATGATTCATATTAAAATATCAAACTAGATATGTGTGTTTTGTTTTTTTCTTTTTGTAAACCAGAAAAAAAGCACTTTTGCTTAATATCAGTACATGAATATGGTTAAAACACTATATATTGAAAGAGAATTCATTGTTGAAATATTGTTTGACACTAAATTAGGAAGCTTTGATTAGAACACTTATCTGAAATTGAATCATTGGTTTTGGGGTTTTTTAACTAAAAAAAAAAAAAAAAAAAAAAAAAAAAAAAAATCCCCAGAGTGACCATAACAATTTTTTGGGTAGGGCTGATTTTGATGGGTAGGTAGGAGCATAGCAAAGAAACAGTTTTTTAAGGTCGGCATAAACAGAAATACTAGAGGCACAAATATACTTAATGACACTTCCAACGCTTCCCGATAATGAATTTTCAACATCTCAAAAACCGACAAAGCAATTTTCTTGAAATTTGCGCCATTGTTTAATCAGCCACCCCATTATTTGTTTGTATATTAACAGACAACCCATAATTTCAAAAATCACAAAAAAAATGGTCATCGCAAAAGTTTCTGCATTTTTTACTATCCATTTTTCACATCCCATTTTTCCATCATTTCTTTTGTTTTCACAACACATAAAAGAATAACAGAGAGAGAAAACTTATAAACACAGACTGCACAGAATCTACAAGAAATCATAGGGGCATGCGTTTGATGCACAACAGTGTTACAGTAATGTTTTATACAGCGTAAGTACATTGACTGTAAACCTTCTGCCAAGCAATCATAGTGACTATTTACCTTTGCCAGAACACGTCTGATCTAACATCCAACCTACATGTAGCATATCTGGGTCATTATCTTTGAAATATTGAAGAGACGAAACCTTGCACATGTTAGAAAGTCAAAGCAATTTGTTAGGGATGAGTAGGAGCGGTATTTTGTGGCATACTGGTATGCAGTTGTGGCTTCGAATCGATGCCTCGATGCCGCCACTCCAGTCCGTCACTTTATGTCGGTTATACTCAATATTAGCTGAGTGGATCAAAGTTTGTATAAATCATGACCCTGGGATGACCTTGACCTTTTTTACGGCAAGGTCAACTTAGGTCACCCATGCATTTGAATGGGAAAAATAGGAAAATTTCATTTAATGGCAGAAAAGTTGCTAGGAATGAGCAAATGGACAGAAAATTTATGTTTATGAAACTATTTTGGGCCCAGGGGGTTATCTGCATCTGCCCTGGGGCTATATACATTTATATGACCATAATATTCAAGCACCTTCTTCTCTGAAACCGCTTGGCCAATCAAAGCCAAACTTTATGTGGAGCATCCTTAGAAAGAGAGAATGAAAGTTTGCATAAATGGTCAAGGTCACATGACCAGGATGGCCGCAATGGCTATAAATAGCAAAAACTTTTAAAAATCTTCTTCTCCAGAACCAGAAGGCCTAGGGTTAGGGTTAGGGTTTTGAAACTTGGCATGACGCAGTGGCAATTGAGCTCTTCAAAGTTTGTGTAAATCATGACCCTGGGATGACCTTGACCTATTTTACGGCAAGGTCAACTTAGGTCCCTAATGCCAGGGATCTCGATGACGCCAGATTCGGCATCCGGGACGAGAAAACTTGGGCTCAGACGCATAATTCTGCCATGAGATGATTCAAAGGGACGCAAGAAACGTCCCAAAATGCCTATCTTTACCTTGGCTTTGTTGTTTGTTAGCTCCAAGAATCAATTATCTCCAATCAAGATAGGGATTACTCAAATTAACGGTGTTGTCTCAAGGCAAATTAGACATGCGATAAAGTTTCACGCCTCTGGTGCCTGATCAATGTGTCAGTCGCGTTCATAACACTTGTATTTGCGTAAACATGTTATGGTTGATCGGTCTACAACAATTTAAAGTCATAAAATCTTGTGAAAACCTAGCGATTCTCAATTAATGATCAATTGAATTACATAAACAATTAAAAAAAGCAAAATGTTTTATACTTTTGGACCGATTTTTGAAATGTCATTAGTTTTCGCGACTTTAGAATTAATGGAAAGATTGTGATTATTTGTTTGTTCTTGTTGCCTCTAAATCATAAATTGTTGGTAAAACTTTGTTTAAAGTGTTCAAAAAGAGGTTTAGTGTCCATATTTTAGTAATGATCTTATCATTTGACCATGTTGACCGTAGGCTCCTACAAATCCAGCCTTTGAGGGGTCACCCCTCATTGACCCCAAACTCATAACTGAACAGGCGAAAGTAAATGATATACACCTAACATTATATAGTAGACAGATGTCACAGGTCAGCTTTGTCTACAAAAGGAGCTAATTTTGAAGTGCATTATAACACACATTTTTGCTGGTCTGATAGAGACCCCACCCCTCCCATGTACCTAAATAGTGTAACCACACTACTAAGAATGTTTAATTTAACCAATTCTACAATTGATAGCATGTCATTTTATACCATCAGGTTAGAGTAAGGTTTTGACAAGTGCCATGGTCAATATTATTGTCTTTAGAAATAGAAGCCCCAAACCCTGTTTACAAAGAGGTAAAATAATTATGATTTTTTTGTCCAAAAAATTTAGGATCATTGTAATTGAGTTTCTATATATAGTGGGACTCCTAAATTTTGTCTGGGACTCCTTTTTCTTTTGGAGGAGTCCCGGACTCCTGTTTTCAAAATCCTAGAGAGATCCCTGAATGCATTCGTATGTACATGTATAAGTGCGCGAAGAGTTGTAAAGCAACATTGAAAAATCGAAAGGATTATCTGCGAGGGTTTTCACACATGCAAAGAAAACAAAATGGAAAAAGTAAAAATGGTATAGTGGCATAAAATAACATCTATTTATATTTATCGTATTAACAAAAATAATATACATGAAATTCTGCCAAGCATTTTTTGTGTCATAGTTTTTAAAAGTTTTTATTGATTTCTTTCGAAGCCGACCACCCTTTTGATGTCTTTCTAATGAAAAATAGTTCCTTAATTTTTATCATCAAATTTAATAAAACTCAGCCATTTGAATACAAAAAACATGTTTCGATGCAGTTTAAGATATATATTTGATGTTACGATAAAATGATTTTGCATGCAGTGACCCAGAAATGGAAGTAGCCGCTCAAATCATAGCCGCTTATAGCAATGAAAAATCAATTCACTGTTCCCCATAACCATTGCTCAAATTAACCCCGGGGCTGGGGGGGGAGGGCGTGGTTACAAATGACTAGTGCATTATGTTTTGGTGCATCATTACGAAAACTTGCCCATGCAATAAACAATTTTTGAGCTTTAAAAATTGAAAATTTTCAGCTGAAAATTGTTGATATTTTTCTTATTTTTGCTCAAAACATAGATTGTGGGTGCACGTTAGAACTGCCTCGGCGAGACGGTTCTAACAAGCCCACAATCTATGTTTTGGAGAAAAAATAAGAAAAATAGGTATACCCCTGCAAAGCCCAGTTTTTCTATATATAAGTGGGGTATAAGGGGGTATACATTACACAGACATGTTATCCTGATGTTCCGGTATCTCTAGGGACCTGTTGACAATGAATTGTCACATGAAGACATTGTAGATACAAAATGCTAGCCTGGGTTCCAGTCTGATCAATTTTTTCTTTTTTTTTTTTTTTTTTTTTGTTTTCTGGGTCAAAAATGACAGCCTGGGGAACTTTGATTTCGTTTGGCAGCGCCACCTATATATATTTTTTTTTTTTTTTTTTTTGTTTTTTTGTTTTTTTTTTTTTTTTGTTTTCTGGGTCAAAAATGACAGCCTGGGGAACTTTGATTTCGTTTGGCAGCGCCACCTAGATTATCCCTTGCAGTGTTCGCCAAACTGGTCAAACCCCTACAGGACCTTTGGTCGGACAGACTCTATCAGTTTGTCTGACCGAACAAATTTTCACCTGACCAAGAATGTGTCGGCAAAGTGCTCAGCCATTAAATTTTTCACAGGACATTCGGTCCTGTGCTGCAAAATTTTTGTCTGACCAAGGCTAGTTTTTGTCTGACATGTCAGATGGTCAGACAGATTTGGAGAACACTGCCCTTGAATTCTGAGGGGTTACCCAAGAACGACAACTCGTTCAGATAACTCTAATGTACTATAAATAGTAACCGGAGTCCCAATTTCCTCGTTTCCGCTATTTCCGATACTATGGATTCCATCGCCATTTGTAACCTGTTTTTAATTTATTTTGTCTATAAAATTCGCTATGAATAGAGAAGATAAAAAGTAGGATGCTGACGCATTTTTGGACATTGATCCAGTCGGTGTGACGTCATAGGTCATTCGTACCAGGTGAATTACTCGGTGTTTATCGCTGTGACCCTACTGAATTTAAAGCAGAAAATATGAAACGAAATAAAAGTATTAATAAAAGCTTTGCATGTATTTTTAGACCTTCATTATTTCTTCAACTCAAGGTATGAACCCCGTTATATTTCTCACAAACTGTGATTTTATGAACATCTAAAATGATTAAATGACAACGATATTGACCCAGTTATACCCTCGACTGAATGAGCAAAGAGGCGGGAAAGCTGCAGTCCCGGTAACCAATATTGATTTTTTTCTTACAAAAGAGTAGCTTGCCGACCGGGTCAATACTGAGCTAAATGCATTCCGGCGAAATGTCCAGCCTCCATGCTGATTATGGCTGATATTACAGCCTCTTTCTCATTATCGCGCCTCGTTATCAATTTCATTACGCCACAGTAGGCTAAAATTAGATTACCGGCTAATCAGATTATCAAAGGAAAACACCACCAGAATCCCCAGGCGTCACTATCTACGAAAATCAATAACTACTACCAATACCTTTGATGTGTAATTTTATAATGTATAATTGGACATTGTCAAAAACCCAAATAAATAGTACATTGTATTTGGAAAAATAATTATATTGACGACTGGGCCCAGGCTAACAAAATGTATCTAAAGTTGTTGGATGAATCTAGCATCTCACAAGGGCATAAAATTGTCACAATTTATTATTAACATACTTAACATATTAACATTACAAAATTCATTATCGGTAGCATTGGAAGTGTCATTAAGTATATTTGTGCCCCTAGTATTTGTACCTTGGTCCACTCTGTTTGGGCCGACCTTAAGGAAAAATTGTTGGTTTGCTATGCTCCTACCTACCCATCAAAATCAGCCCTACCAAAAAACTTTTAGCACATCATGTGCTTACCCATTATTTATGATTTGTTCCCGTAAATTATATATACAGGTGCGTTTTTATGTTTTGGTGCACTCCAGTATTTTTATGGACCTGTTGATGATGAATCGTCAATTTTTTTTTTTTAAAGTATTAAACCTGTCGGTGAGCTGTCTATAAATTGTCTTTCAAATCTTAAATCTGTAAATGAAACTGAGTGAATTGTCTTAAAATTGTCTTTCAAAATTGATGATGGACTGCCTTAAAATTGTCATTGAAATCTTAACTCTGTCGGTGAATCGTCTTAATATCTCTATTATTCTTAAATATGTCAGTGAAAACATGATAAAAGTAAACTGTCTTATAATTAATGGTAAATGAATTATCACCCAGGGATTTTTTCTGCAATTTTGGGAAGGGGCCCTAGGGCCTTTCTGATTGGGAAAATTAGCGACGTAACCCAGAATTTGGGGATTTTTCAAAACATTCAAAGATTATGATATTTTCCAATTTGACACAGTTAATTAAGTTTAATCAATTTAAATCATTAAATAATATCTTAAAATCAAAGTTTAACATCATTTCACAGCAGTTTGATTTTCACAATGTTTAGGAACTGTTGAGAATTATTTTCCAGGACCGTCGCCGCGTTTTAAAAAGTGGTCCGGCGGAAGACTAGGACGATTGCCGAAGGCACGAGTGGGGGAGAGCACGAGAGGGGGAATACCCCCTCTCGTAAGGGGGGTTCGGGGGATCTCCCCCGAGAAAATTTTGATAAACTGGTTCCTCTAAACGCGTTCCGAGTGCGTTTTGGGGACCGAGTTTCGACAGATTTTGTCAACAAAAACGACCGAAATTCAGACACTCTAACTTGGAAGATTTATCAGAAAAGCAACTTTTTTTATTTTTATTTTATTTTATTTTATTTTATCTTATTTTATTCATTTTTCTTTTCCAAACCGAATGTACGTTGTGGGAACCGAAAAGTCTTAGGCTGTTTGCAACGGGCGGCACTTGCATATCCATAATGAAATAACATTTAACATATTGCTATCAACACAGTCTCAGAACTTAAAATATAGGCCTACATGCATGCAAATGCAAAATGTTTTGTATATTATTTGCCAGCCGACATTTTCTTTGATAAACTGCATTTGGAGATTATCAGTGTTACCATATGTTCCGTCTTTTTCTTTTCATGTCACTGTGGTACACAAAAGCAAAACGAAGATTAAATTAAAAAACAACAATTTAATTACAACTCTAATCTATCCTCAAATCCAATCAAAATTGAAATAGGTGTCATTTTAATGATCGCAATGTTTTGACACGCTTCGTGTTTCTTGTGATGTTTGTTTTCGCACCTTTGTCTTGATGACACGAGTTTCGGGTGTTGATTATAATTTCATCAATATGATGAGAGACGATTAGAAGATCAAAGGTAGCTAAGCACGGCTGCGGCGATCGAAAAACGTGGTACGGCGGATACCATGGTCGGCCAAAATAGTGGTCCGGCGCTCGCCGGACCTGCCGCACCGGCGACGACGGCCTTGTTTTCAGCTGTGATTGGGAATTGTTTCCTACAAATTGGGAAAAAAGTCACTTCATTTGCATTGGGAATGGGGCCTTATTTCGGCCCCTAAGACACTAAAAAATCCCTGTCACCAATTATGATAATCAGTTACAACTCGTTAACTTTGAACAAGAGTCATTGAATTGTCTTCAAAAGTGTCGGCGAGTTGTCTCATAAACTGTGTCGGTTTGTTTTGTAGGTGAGATAGTCAAATCGTGACAGTTCAACGTACCGATTTAGATGTCTTGTTCCCCCATGAATATCCGAAAAAAGAAATTCAGTTCTTGAATATAAGCGGCCCATACATAGATTATTATATCATCTCACCTTATAAATGCATGTTGTTGATGTTTTCTATTCGCTATATCCGGAGGCTTTGTCTTATGACTCGCGAAATCCTATGACAATATCAAGATGTAGCCTCTTGAAGGTTTTTCTTCCGTAAAGCTTTCTTTCAGGCTGAAGTCCATGTCACTGTTTCGTGAGAAAATTATTCCATACTTGAATAATGATATGATACCATAAGAAAGTTTTAAATCCAAACTTGCACTTGCACATCACCGCCAGAAAGGCGTACTCGTGTAGCAAACTGACACAGCTGATAGTCGAACGCCGTTGATAAGGAAGCAGGTCAACTCGGCCTACCTTGAGGGTAACGGGTCGTTTCGGCCGTGAGTCGTTTCGGCCTTGAGTCGTTTCGGCCGATCTATCTATCTATCTATCTATCTATCTATCTATCTATCTATCTATCTATCTATCTATCTATCTCATTCATTCATTCACTCATTAATTCATCCCCTCAACCCTATCAATCCTTTCTATCGCCAGTACTAATTATTAAATGTTTCTTTCCGAGATACTAAGAATATGTGAGGCTGGAACTGTGACTACAATACTTTCAAAACACCCCACATGCATACTGAATCTGAATAGTTTACTGGTGACACGCCAAATGACATTATTTCACCAGGGGGTTCGGATGGGGGAGAAATTAGTCCCTTGAACGCACGAGTGTAGCGAACTTGGACACACAGTCATCAGACATTTCAGCAGAGGAGATAAGTGAATCAGGGAGGTCATTCCAGTCCCTGATAGTCTGTGGAAAGAAACTACTTTTGTACGCTTCTTTGCTAGCTGAAGGTATCTGAAAAGCCAAAGAGTGTTGATTTCTACAACGCCTATTCTTTGGGATAAGGTCATCTGTGGGTATTCTGGCTTTACCCTTTAGACCTTTGTATAGCAATATAAGTCTACTATCCTTCCTCCTTTTCTTGAGAGATTCCCATTTCAGTTGACCTAAAATGCCAGTCATGCTCCCAGTTTCAAAAACATAATTTCCCGTCACAAACCTTGCCGCACGATTTTGTACCTTTTCCAGTTCTTCCTGGAGGCCATGAGTGTGAGGGTCCCAAACTGAGCTTCCATATTCCAAGACCGGCCGCACCAGTCCTTTATAAGCTGCTTCTTTCACATCTGGGGGACAAGAATACAAATTTCTCCTTAAGAATCCGAGAGTTCTGTTAGCCTTTGTACAGACATTGGAAATATGAGTATTCCATTTCAAATCATTTGTGATAGTTACACCCAGGTATTTTATGCTTTCAACGTTTTCCAGTACAGTGCCCTCAAGGGTGTAGTTAGCCTGTATCTTACTAGACCGTTTATTTGTCAGCTGCATCATGTTGCATTTGACGGGTTGAAATCTCATTCCCCATTTCCTAGCCCAACTGCCTAAACGATCAATGTCTCTCTGAAGTTTCAATGTATCCTCTTCATTCTTGATTTCACGATAGCAAACACAATCATCAGCAAAGAGTCTTATTTCAGACTCAATGTCTGCTGAGATGTCATTTATATACAAGGAAAACAGCAAGGGGCCGAGAACGGTGCCCTGAGGGACACCCGAGACAACTGGAGCCCAATCCGATTTAATACCATTAACCACTACCCTTTGTTGTCGGAAACAAAGGAAAGCATTTATCCAATTCAGTGTTGTTCCACCTATTCCATAGCTAAACAATTTGCTTTTAAGGAGTTCATGGGGAGGAGTATCAAAAGCCTTTTCAAAATCGAGTATAAAAGTGTCGACCTGGCCTTTTTTGTCTAAGATTTTGGCCCAGTCATTTATCACTGTAGTCAACTGAGTTTCACAGCTATGCCATTTCCTAAATGCGTGTTGCCTGTCCGACAAGAGTTCATGTTCATCAAGATGGGCCATAATATTTGAGCATACAATATGTTCAAGAAGCTTACAAGGAATGCATGTCAAAGAAACAGGGCGGTAATTGCGGACAAGTGACCTGTCGCCCTTCTTAAACAGGGGGCAAATATTAGCAAGAGACCATTCTTTAGGAATTTCACCTGTATCAATTGACTGCTGGAAGGGATGGGCGAATACCGGCCCTAATTCCACAGCCTGTTCCTTTAGGACTCTGGGATGAAGCTCATCAGGCCCTAAGGCTTTAGACGGGTTGAGACCTTTGAGAAGTTTGGTCACCCCTTCCTTTGTGACCACAATATCATGCATGAATGGGGCAGATCTATCCATAAGAGGGACCTGTTTGTATTCACTTTTAGTGAAAACATCCGAGAACTGACCATTAAATTCTTCCGCCTTCTCAAATTCGGATTGTGCAATTCCACTTCCATTTCTCTTTTTCAACGGGGGAATACCTTGGGTATCTTTTTTCTGACTGTTTATGTACCTGTAAAAATCTCTAGGATTAGCCTTAACATCTCCTACCAAGTTGTTCACGTAAAGATCATGCTGCTTCCTGATATCAGCTTTGATCTCTTTCCGTAAAGATTCAAATTTAGATCTAATTTTTGCACTACCAGTCTTTTTAGCCTTTGCATGAGTTGCATTTTTTCTGCGAATCTTCCTCCTTATTTCAGGTGTTATCCAAGGGACAGAGGAAACTGAGCGACTAGTTTTTGAGGGGATATGTTTATCTGCCGATTCCTGAATAAATGATGTAATGAGATTGAAATTTTCCTGGACCATGTATATGTCCACAAAAACGCATGTACTCAAGAAGATCGATTTATCTTTTGAGTTATTACTTACCTGAAGATTTCCATATACTTTGGCCGAAACGACTCAGGGCCGAATCGTCTCACCCAGAAAATTGGCCGAAACGACCCACCTACCAAGGCCGAAACGACCCACCCCCTAAATTGGCCGAAACGACCCAGGCCGAAACGACTCAGGCCGAAACGACCCAGGGCCGAAACGACCCGGATTCACCTTGAGAATAGAATAGAATAGAATAGGATAGAATGGGCCACCTGACCTAGTAGCATATCTTATGAGTCAACTCGGTCGGGACAATTTGATACTTTTCTGCACAATTCCTTGACAGGTTCAAGTAACTGTGTTTCGCAAGAGCGTTTCTTACAAAAGCCAAGCTTCTCCTGGATCAGCGGTCTATGCAAGGGTATTGCATCACTAGACCTATGCTTCTTTCTACAACTCTACTACAAATATTGTAGTATGAATAAAATTATGTGTAATAAAACTATGTTTTACATGTTAAAATCTAGAGAGGCAACTCTCAGCAGCTATTCAAATGAAACAAAAAGCATTGAAACGTTTTGATATCGTACGTGTTTCTTCATACTTTGAGGAGATCTAAGCATTGCGATATAAACACTTCAGTGCTTGGACCCTCCAGACATGGAGATTAACTCAGTTTATACGTATATACTAGTAACTAGACATCATTTTAATTTGTAAAATCACAATACCTATATTTTTGATATATTCATATTTACTTTGGTAATGTACATTTTAAACCCTTGTACTTTGAACTTCTTTCATATAAACACAAATTATAAACAATTTAGAAAAAAGTTTGTATGTGGGTTATGTGAAATAATAATATGTAATAATATGTGAAGATAAATCAAAACAAATAATAATGTGCTTTCATCATTAATCCATTATCATTCATCATTGCCATCTTTCTGTCTTTTCACAACACCTTCATCCCTCGGAGAAGCTTGAGGAAAACCAAAGGACCGACCAGTGGTCCTGTAAACGCTCACCTGAGACCTGAGATATAAACAAATAAACTTGTTTGACTAGAATGGTAATGTACACGTATATAACCCCAGGGCAGCGCAATGTCTTTTTCAAATCATAAAAATTCAGTCCACTTGCCAATTTACTACAAGTTTTGCCCTTTAAATGATATTTAACAATTTTCCCCATTCAAATGCATGGGCAACCCAAGTTGACCTTGCCGTAAAATAGGTCAAGGTCATCCCAGGGTCATGATTTATATAAACTTTGTAGAGCTCCATTGTCTGATACTTCATGCCAAGTTTCAAAATCATAGGCCTTCTGGTTCTGGAGAAGAAGATTTTTAAAGGTTTTTGCTATTTATAGCCATGGCGGCCATCTTGGTCATGTGACCTTGACCATTTATATAAACTTTAATTCCCACTTCCAAACAATGCTCCTCATAAAGTTTGGCTTTGATTGGCCAAGCGGTTTCAGAGAAGAAGATCTTTGAATACCACTGTAATATACATGTATATTGCCCTGGGGTGGGGGCAGACAGACCCCTGGGGTCCAATTTTTTTCAGAATCATCAATCTTAAGTCCATTTGCCCATTTCCTGCAAGTTTTTCCTACAAATGACATTTTAACACTTTTCCCCATTCAAATGCATGAGCGACCTATGTTGACCTTGCTGTAAAATAGGTCAAGGTCATCCCAGGGTCATGATTTATATAAACTTTGTAGAGCTCTAGCCACTGATGCTTCACACCAAGTTTCAAAATCATTGGCCTTCTGGTTCTGGAGAAGAAGATTTTTAAAGGATTTTTTTCTATTTATAGCCATGGCAGCCATCTTGGTCATGTGACCTTGACCATTTATATAAACTTTCTTTCCCCCTTCCCAAGGATGCTCCATATGAAGTTTGGCTTTGATTGGCCAAGCGGTTTCAGGAAAGATATTTCATTATTATGGAAATATACATGTATATAGCCCCGGGGCAGGGGCAGACAACCCCCAGGGGCTAAAATTTTCCATTAACATTAATCTTCTGTCCATTTGCCTATTCCCAGTAAGTTTTACCCATTAAATAGCATTTTACCATTTTTTCCCATTCAAATGCATTGGCGACCTAAGTTGACCTTGCCGTAAAATAGGTCAAGGTCATCCTAGGGTCATGATTTGTTTAAATTATAATGAACCTGCGTCCCCGATGCTATATACCAAGTTTCGTGGAAATCGGCCCTCTGGTTCTGGAGAAGAAGATTTTTAAAGGTTTTTGCTATTTATAGCCATGGCGGCCATCTTGGTCAAGTGACCTGGACCATTTATATAAAATTTTGTTCCCCCTTCCTAAGAATGCTTTACATGAAATTTGGCTTTGATTGGCCAAGCGGTTTCAGAGGAGAAGATCTTCAAAATTGTGGACGACGGACGACGACGGACGGACGCCGGAACATGGGTATACTATAAGCTCACCTGTGAGCCTTCGGCTCAGGTGAGCTAAAAAAAAAAGCCATGCTCTAAGCCATACAGTATATTGTGTTTGTTCAGATGCTGGGCAACAATGTGCTCCATAATTTTACACAAAATACAGGTCAATGAAATTGGCTTGTAGTTTACGGGATCACACTTATCACCCTTTTTGAGGATGAGATGCCCTGGTACTTCTTATGTAGGGTGCTGGGGTCAGATATCTATCTTTATCAAGAGACACTGTACCGGAATGAATCTTATAAAAGAAAGTTAAGGGGGGCTTCACCCTGCGGTCCTCCATGGATGGCCACTCTCATACATATCGTCGACCCTACTCTTGTTCCTCCATCACTTGCAGGTCCACCTGGCAGCATCTGTCTCAGTGTCACTACAGGGATGCCAAAGAGGAGTTGGATACTCGAGCTGAGGACGAACCAATGTTTTGTATGCAGCTTCCTTTGTATGTCGAGGTGCAAGAGCCAAATTGCACCGAAGTAAACCCAGTGTCGTAGTTGCAGTATGCATCTCTGATGGCTTTCTGGTGCTCTGAACTTTGAAATGATTCTTATTGTCAGGACTGCTTGACTTCCGAGCACGGAAGTACCATTAAATATCAGAGTTCTTGTGGTTATGCCGAGTGGCGGCATTAAATGTCTCCCCGTACATCCATTTAATGCTTTATTTTTCCAATCCTTCAGTTTGTATTTTTCCTCTAACTCCCATACTTTAAATGTTATGCGACAGTCTGCATGCTTAGTTTTTAACCCAACCATGGTTGATAACTACGCTGCCTTCTTTAATTGCACGCCGGTGGGTGTGGCATCAGACTCTACGATGGCCCCGACATAAAGCTATTCATTTTAGTTGGTTGGGGCCAGGCTTCTTGTCTGTTGCTTGGCCAATCGGGGTTCAGCTGATGTTTTTCTTTTGCTCCGGATTTCATTAAGATATTCGGCGCCCTGGGATCTCCATGCGCGGATCCAGAGGGGGGGGGGGGACCGGGGGTCCGGACCCCCCCCCCCCCCTGGAATTTGAAAATTTTACCTAAAAAAAGGTAATTTCGGGATTTTTTGAGGGTTGGACCCCGCCTCGTCTGTGACCAAAATTACTATTTTCGTTGGACGCCCTCTCATGAAAATTTCTGGATCCGCGCATGATCTCCATCGTTGGGCAGCTTACTGAATCTGTGAGTACTCGTTTAAATTTATTCATCATGGTGGTTATCATGATTTATTTGTTTGTCCATGATGATTCATTTTCTAGTTTAAGATTCACCATGAGGACCGAACAACTAACTAAATGCTATGAACCACTGCAGAAGATGATGCTAGGGCCCTGTAAAACCGGTATAAGCCCCACCCCCACCCCCGCCCCCCGGTAGTTTTATATTACTGAACGTTCCAATGCGATACTTTTGTAGTAGTTCTATTTGTTTTATGTTTTGGAGTCAATTTTTGCGCTGCTTGAACTTATATACGTTTTCAAAGTTTTAGATAAGTTCGGGTTAGTTTAACTGGACCTTGATGTACATGTAATGAGATGGAGACTAAGTTCGGGCAACTGAGTGGGCGCCTATTGAGAAATAGCTGCTCACTCGGCTTACAATATGTTGTCTAAGTATAAGCACCTAATTGTCAATTGGGTTTTTTCCTACCTCGGTTTAAGGAGTGGGAATTTCTTTCTGATTGCACCTTTTCCTGATCATTGCCCACTTGTACCTTTTTACGTTTCCTGATGAGGTGTTTGATTGAATGGTTGATCCATCGTAAGCTACTGACATGTAGAAAGAGAGAGGAAACATGAAAACCTCCAAATAGAGGAAAAGCATTTGAGACCGAAATGACCTGCTATCTTAAACAGGCGAAACAAGCATAGCAGTTTAGAATGCAGTTGCAGCTGTAGTTCTAATGCAGAGTTTGAAAACATTTTGAAATAACAAAAATCACACATGAGCAACTGTTGTTTGATATTTATTTAGAATGATAAATTGTGTGAAATCAAATGTTAAAGGTTTGTGCATATTGCTTTGGCAGGAACAATGGTGAGTACTGCTTGCAGAACTATGTTCAGATCAACAGAATAAATAAATAAAAATGAATTATTTACCAGGCAAGTAAGGTATCAGCTAGTATATCCGTAGTGACTAGTGAGAGGGGTATCCCTTACTTCTTGGACTTTTCTTTCATTGAGAATTGTTCATGAAATTATCCAAAAAGAACGACATTTTTTTACACTTCTGATCCGACATGTTCAAGAAGAGTTTTCGAGCATTGGTTAAAGAAATTGGCACTTAAGTATAGGTCATCTGTCATCTTTCCCAGGAACAGTGTTGCCGGGAAAACTGCATGACTGTCCTGATACGACAGTTTCCATAATTATGCACGACACTCAACCTGTCGATTAATATGGTACAAAGTTTTGTCCTTGGTGTCAAAATAGATATTAATGGTGGTCTTTCTTTTCAATTTACAGTCTGACAGAAGACAGTACTAAAGTCCAAGGACCAACTGGTACCCGCAACAGCAGGGAGCTGGCAGAATCAGAAGATTTAACAGTGCAGGATATTAACGGGACTTGTAATTGCACTTACTGAAGCCACAAGACATGAGATGGGCATGGCTGAATGTCAGAAGTAGATAGCATTTCACATTATGAAAACCTGCCCATGCAATATACAGTGATTTTTCTCAGCTGTAAAAATTGAAAATTCAATTTTTTCGCCGAGGCGGTTCTGACGAGTACTCACAAATTGTGACAATCAATAGGTTATACCCCTGCAAACCCCAGTTTTTCTATATAAGAGTGGGGTTTAAGGCGGTATTTTTTGCACGGACATGTTATCCTGATGCACAGTTCACACTTATTTTGGAAGATGATGATCAGTATAACATGAAGATAGACAATCAACAGCTTGTGATTTATCTTGATGCCCTAAACAGAGTTTGGTTATCATATCACTGTCCATCAGACTTACTTGGATTTTATGACCTTAGGTGTTGAGTGGGAAGTAAAAACATAATAAATTGACTTATATTTGCTGAATAACTGCCAATGTTCTCCATGTTTTCTCCATGTCATCATAAAAAATTAAACATTCATATCTTATGAAAGGAATATTGTGCCCACATAAAAAAGTCCTGCAGGAAGGAAAGCCCGCGGGGAAAAAAACCCGTAGGCAAAAGTCCCCATGGGGAATATGTTATTTCTTTATACTCATTTCATGGTGATATAGACTTAACTTCTAATCAGTTTCGAAGCACATTTTGCATATTATATAGCTATTTAGCCAATATATCATGATTGACAATTCCCCACGGGGTTTCTTCCCCATGGGCAAAAAAACCCGCGGATTTTTTTCCCCGTGGGAAAAATAGAAATCACTAGAAACTGCACAAAACTATGGTTTAAGTAATGCTGAATGTCAAAATGATACATTTCAAGATCAACTGTGGCTAAATATTAGTTTTGAAATTTTCACTAAAACCCCGCGGGGATTTTCATTTGAAAAAACCCCGCGGCGAAAATTCCCCGTGGGAAAAAATCAATATTTGAATTTAACAGTTATAACAACTTAGAATCACAGTTTGACATGCAGGATTGCTGATTGTATGTAAAAATAAACATTTTAAATTGTTTTGGTTTTCCCATGGGGATTTTTTACCTAGGGGGAAAAATCCCCGCGGGTAATTTCAATTTTTCCCGCGGGGTTTAGGATTTCCCGCGGGGTTTTCGAAATCCCCGCGGGGATTTTGACTTTTGCGGCTAAATATTTTCAAGGCGTTAATAGATTAAGGGTCCAAATGGTATAGGATGTACTTAATAAACACCATGTTATATAAATCAAGTGATTAAAAGCCTCTAACTCTTCTAGAATTACAAGGCGAGTTTGCCAAAAACCGGTTTGGCAAAAAATTTCCGGTGGCTGTTTATACGTGTTCAAATTGAACTAGACAAAAATAGAAAATAGCTCAGTCTATGCTTATTTGGATTAAATCCAGTCCTACAGAGCCATTAGAATGCATAAGCATTAGGAATGCATTAGAATTTCTGAAAGTGTCATTTTATAAAACATATTGAAAAATCAGACTTAATTCAGTACACACATCTCTAAAAAATATGCATTGAAAAGAAGTTTCATTTTATGCAAATAGGCTGAAAATATTTAAATTGAAGGATTGAAATGTCTGAAGAATGCACTAGGAACAGAAATGTCATGACATTTCCGTTCTTAGAAATGATTCTAAATCATTCGCATACGGGTAGTGCATGCATTGCTCACTTTGAGACCTTGTCACGGTTCATGCCGAGGCGGTTCTAACGTGTACCTACAATCAATGTTGAGCCAAAATCTTAAAAATAGCAACAGTTTTCTGTTGACATTTTTGTTTATGCAGCTAAATATTATCTGTATATCGTATGGGCAAATTTTCGTAATGCAACGTCCTACCAGTTCAGACACAAACCGGGCTGCACGGCCACAGACCATAGTGTAAAACTTCATATTTTTTTTTTTTTATAAAACTGAGAACTGTATGCTGTACGCATTAAAGTAAGAGGCGCGGATCAGTTTCGTAGTAGTTGCTATAGTGGCATATAAAAGGTACCTATAAACATGGCATATAAATAGGTTTTGGTTTTTTATATCACTGCTTTTAGATTTGAAAGGCATCATAGAGGATAATAATAACATGTCAAAAACATTGAACACGCTGTCGTGTCAGTGCTAACGACGTTGTTTGTTTTTCGTTCGATTTGGCTGTATTGACAGTCATCAGGAAAACATGTCCGTGTAATGTATACCCCATTGAACCCCACTTTTATATAGTAAACTGGGGTATGCAGGTGTATACCTATTTTTCTTATTTTTGCTCCAAAACATAGATTGTGGGTACTCGTCGAGGCGGTTCTAACGTGTACCCACAATCTATGTTTTGAGCAAAAATAAGAAAAATATCAAAACTTTTCTACTGAAAATTTACATTTTTTACAATTTTAAAAATCACAGTATTTTGCATGGGCACGTTTTCATAATGCCATGTGAATACAATCATCACTTTGTGCGCCCAAATGGCAAATTATATAAATGTATATTTTGGCTGAGGTCAATCACTCCCTCAGATATTTTCATCGTTTACTAAAACACGTCTAGCGGTTTGGCTACGCCATATTCTGGAAATATTTTGCCTTTCATTAAGTCATTTGCACATGGTCACTGATAAATATCACACACAATGAAATATGAACGCATGGTGTCAATGGGAGCAAGGCTACGTGTATAATTTGGCAAATAGGTTACTGTATAGGCGGCAACTTTAATATCCGGGCGTGGTCGGCTAGTCCATCTGTTCAAGTGAGGAGATAAAAGAAAAGTCGAACTCGGTTAGTTTATATTGCTGTCACATTATTTTCCGTTAGAAATCAGCTACTTGTATGTTGTCTAATCCAGTGAATTAGGCAAATTCCTATTTCATTGGTATTTTATAACGGAAAACCCGTGAGTCGAATCACTTAACTTTGTCCCATGTCAAAAGTAGTATAGGTCTAATAAAGTGCCACCCCTAACGGCAACCTATTTGCCGAATAATACTTTAAATCCCGCTGACTGCGATTGATTCTTTGGAATCATTTCTTGGTACGAAAATGCAGTGGCATCTTTCCTTTCCTTTCAATATTCAAACTTTTCAACCTATTTGCATAAAATAAAACTTCTCTTTCAATGCATACTTTGAAGAGATTTGTGTACTGAATTAATACTGGCATTTCAATATGTTTCTCAAAATGACATTTTCAGAAACTCTAATGCATTGCAAACGCTAATGCATTCTTATTGCTTCATTTTTTTTTTCAAATTCAGCACTTGCATAAGTTTAAATTAACATAAAGCTATATTCCATTCGTATGTGTCTGATTCATTTTTCAAATGAAAATAAAACTTGAGATCCATTAAGAGCAGTGGACAGAATATATTTATGAGAAAAGGGGTGGGCCAAACCGCGGTTTCGGCTACTTAAGCCTCTTCAGTGACCCTTTAAATTTTGCAACAAGGGGCCAAGTCACTGTAATTTTGTAACTGTCAACAGGGTAGTCGATACAAAGACTAGTATAATTCAATTGAAGCCAAATATATTAAACGTTGGTTAGAAAGTGAGTCTAAACCGATAATAATGTTCTGATTTCTCAGAGTACCCTCACTGATCTCAAAGGGCCAAAAGGAAAATTTAATCTGCACGATGGATGATGTACGGGGAGACTATTTAGTGTCGCCACACGGCACAACACAAGCTGCAATAATAGCAAATAAAAATAAAACTTAGATTATTTAAGAGCAGTGAGAAAGCGGAATAAATAATCCGATGTATTGTGTAGTCGTTTAATAAACCCATCGAACCTACGTAAATGAACAACCTGGTTCAAATCTGACTGGGATAAAACATCAGGAAGACATGTCCTTACAAAAACATTTCCCCTCAAGTCTGACTTTAATATTGTGAAAATGGGAGTTGCAGGGATACACCTAGTTTTCTATTTTTGGTCCAAAACATAGATTTTGGGTACTGCATTTGTGACAAAAGTCTCGTGTGATTTATTGATCCGTCATCAAAAATTGTCGGGAGTCAATTCCAGAATTCGGTTGGCATCAATTGCTCCAGTGATCGAGATCAGTGTTGCAAAAACATTGCCTTCCTCGTGCCAGAACGACCATACACAGACTGTGCTGTAAGGCCACATACTTTTATCTTCATATTTTGGGATAAGAAGAATTGTTTGTTGTACGCATTAAAGACGGAGAACCGGATCAGCTTTGCAGTAGTTGCACAGGTACAATGTACATATAAGACAACTATTGTTTTGTCATGGCGCTGCCTTTAGATTTGACAGGCATCAAAGACGGTAATAATAACGTGTCAAGACTATTGACCCAGCTGTCGTGTCAGCGCTGACGACGCTGTTTGATATTCATTTCTCGCTCGACTGATTTCCCTATTGACAATTCTTTAACAATCCAACGCAATCAACACGTTGTGCGTCCAAATGGCAAATCAGATTAATAAGCTTACTATATGCTTTCTTAGTATGAGAACTTGATTTTCCCACCTCGTGTTTTGGAGTGAGAATGTGTTTCTGATTGCGTTATTTCCTGAGCATTGCCTATTTTTGCTTTAACGTGTACTTTAAATTCAGCTGGCTGCTTTTGGTTCTTCGGAATCATTTCTGAGTATGGAAATGTAGTGACATCATCAGGAAAACATGTCCGTGCAATGTATACCCCCTTGAACCCCACTTTTATATAGCAAAACTGGGGTATGCAGGGGTATATCTATTTTTCTTATTTTTGCTCCAAAACATAGATTGTGGGTACTCGTAAGAACCGCCTCGGCGAGGCGGTTCTAACGCGTACCAACAATCTATGTTTTGAGCAAAAATAAGAAAAATATCGAAAAAATTCTACTGAAATTTTTCAATTTTTTACAACTTTAGAAAAATTTGTATATTACACGGGTGTGTTTTCGTAATGTTTTGTTTCTAAAGATTGTTCATCTTAAGTTTCCTATCCTTTCAATATTCAAAGGTTTCGACCTATTTGCATAAAATAAAACTTCTACTTCAATGCATATTCTGACTTTTCAATATGTTTTCCAAATGATATTTTCAGAAACTCTAATGCATTGCTAACGCAAATGCATTCTTACAGCTTCACGTTTGAAATTCAGCACTTGAGTAAGTCCAAACATTACAAAAAGACTTGCACATGTAATACAGGTTATTTTTAAGTTGTAAAAATTGAAATTTTTCGGTAGAAAAGTTTCGATATTTTTTTTATTTTTGCTCAAAACATAGATTCTGGGTAAACGTAAGAACTGCCTCGGCGAGCCCCAAAAACTATGTTTTTAGGCGGTTCTAACGTGTACCCACAATCTATGTTGTGAGCAAAAAATATGAAAAATAGGTATACCCCTGCATACCCCACTTTTACGGTTACTAATGCCTCTTCAGTGCCCGTTCAAATTTGGCAACATGGGGCAAAAGTATTTTTTTTAATTTTGCCACTGTCAACAGGGTAGTCGATACAAAGACTAGTGTAATCAAAATGGGGCCAAATTTATTCAATGTTGGTTAGAAAATGAGTCTAAACCGATAATAATTTTCTTATTTCTCAGAATACCCTCGCTGATCTCGAATGACCAACAGGAAAATATAATCTGCACTATGGATGATACACGGGTAGACTTTTCAGGGCCGCCACACGGCACAGCACCAGTAATATCATAAAGGATACAATTAAGATCCTTTAAGGGCAGGAACATATTAATGAGAAAAGGGATGTATTATGTAGTCATTTCATCAACTCATCGAACCTACGTAAATGAACAGCCTGGTTCAAATCTGACTGGGATACAACATCAGGAAAACATGTCCGTGCAAAAATATACCCCCTCAATTCCCACTTTTATATAGTGTACATGGGATTTGCAGGAATACACATATTTTTTCTTATTTTTGGTCCAAAACATAGATTGTGGGTACTCGTTCTAACGTGTACCCACAATCAATGTTTTAAGCAAAAATATTAAAACTATCAACTTTTTTCCAATGAAACTTTCAATTGTACGGCTGAAAATATCTCTATACATCAGGAAAACATGTCCGTGTAATGTTTACCCCCTTGAACCCCACTTTTATAAAGCAAATCTGGGGTTTGCAAGGGTATACCTATTTTCCTTATTTTTGCTCCAAAACATAGATTGTGGGTACTCGTTAGAACCGCCTCATCGAGGCGGTTCTAACGTGTACCCACAATCATTGTTTTTAGCAAAAATATTAAAAGTATCAATTTTTTTTTTCAATGAAATTTTCAATTTTTCTGCTGAACAAATCTCTATATATTGTATGGGCAAGTTGTCGTAATGAAGCGAAAAGACAAGATGTGTGTACCGCTAGTGTAAACGTCCCAAAATAATGAATAATTCAACAGTTAATAACAGTAAGGGTGGCTTATACAATACAGTGGCGTAAAATCAATCGCTTCTGACAAACGTCTTAATAATCAAATGCAACAGCCAGGAGAATTGGAAATCACGGAGGGTGACATCAGGACGGATTGCTTGCTTTTCTTGGATAATTGTTTGACAAAAAATAGTTGAAAGAAAGGTTGCATGTATAGTGTGTTTATAGCTCAACTTTGACCTCAGATGCGCCCAAAGATCGACGAGTCTACTTATGAACCACTGCAAAAGCTGATGGTGAGGTTATGGCCATGTAAAATCGGTTTAAGCCCGCCAGTAATTTTAAATTACTGATCGTTCAAAGGCGATACCTCTGTGGTGGTTCTTTTTGATTTATTTTTTGTTGTTTAAAACCAATTGTACTATTGTCGCCTTACATGTATGTATGTTTTCATAAATTAGTTAAGTTTAGGTAACTGAGTGGCCACCTATTTGGGAAAAATAGCTGCTCATTCGGCTTACGATATATTTTCATGGAATTAGTAACTGATTGTTGATTCAGTTTTTTCCCCACCTCGGTTATTGGAGTGGGATTTTCTTTCTGATTGCGCCTTTTCCTGATCTATGCCTGCGGCATTTCGTACTGATTTACCTTTCACTTGCTACTAAGTAGTTGACGCAACTGAGGTCAAAATCGAGCTATAGTTCGTTTATATTGTTTTAAATAATAAGAGTAACTGGTAACAGTCAGCAGATACGCAAAGGCCGCTCGCAAGGATATTTTCATGTGCATAGCAACGGAAAAACGCTCGATTTCGTTGGAGTTCAAAACGAATCGACAATCAGTGCCTTCATTTGCAGCAATCGCCTGTAATATATAGGCTTTCAAATTTTCTGAGACTTTCAGAGAAATTCCTGCACATATTTCTGCAAATCGACACATGCACTTTTCTCAATATTTTTTGGTCTTTGTGTCTTTTTTCTTCAACCGAAAGTAAGGTTTAGTCGCACCAATAAACAGATGAAAATAACGAATTCAGGCTTAAATAAACGTTTTACTCCCATTTGGACACCTATTTCATGATCAAGATCAATTTTTCGACCATTTGCACCTAAAAATTCCGAAAAATAAGCGTTGGAGTCATTTTTCTTTGCAAATGTTTGTGAATGTACCCTCATTCCAAAAGTCAATAATGGCGGTCAAAAACAAGTTCCCAGCCTGATTCACGCCACCAACATGCTGACATTATCGACTCAAATGTGAAAGGAAAGATGTGTCACAAAATGCTTAGTAACAAAACTTACTTCAAAGACATAATCCTGTAATGAAATCACATAAATGATGTCAGTTCCTGCTTTTTTTTTTTTTTTTTTTTTTTTTTTTTTTATAAATGAACAATCCAAACATGAACTGGTTATGACGCAAATTGACCTCCAGATGCTGACGTCATAACTGTGCGATAAGGGGCATTCAATAAATTTCAAGACAGTCGATTTCAGTTCAAATCGGTATCACTTTATGCAATTTTGAAGTGAAAATTAAAATCTCTATATGCTCTATGTGGACAGAAATATGCAACTGATCAATACAACAGCATGTCATCATGCAGCACGTGAAATGGAATCCAATTAGTGATGTGCAGGTGCGACCAATGACCCCCCGCCCCCCCTCCCCCTCCCCCCTCTACTCGTTCACTGAATGATATTGTAATATCGCCACGGTCAATCACGCTGTTTTATTGACTTTATGATTGACTCTTGTATTTTAAACGTATTTTATTCAGTTTTACGTCCCTTTCAATATTATTTCAGCTCATATGAGACGGACCAATTAGTAGATTGTAGGGGCCTATCAGATGGGACGAAAACCTGGCACACTCATGCAGAACTTGGCTTGTCTCATGTGTGGTCCGTATGGTGTTCGAACCCACATCACGCATAGCGGTGAGATGATCGAATGATAAAGTGCGGTAATGAAATATCAGCGTTTTTAGCCAGGGGGCCGCCTAAAACATACATGTATTGAATGATAAGTATGCATGTGAATAGAAATGCGATGAGGTGGCCCGTACGCTTCCTCCTCTCCTCTCTTAGAAGGTTGGGTTTCCTTTCTAAATCGCTCAAATTTAAACTTGTAAAATATGCGGTCCGGCATGGGCCTGGCCACATTTTTATGGCCGAACGAAAACGGTTTTAATTGGCCTTTTTCAATTTTCAATATTTTGGTCCAGTATCATGTATCATAGACCGTTTCCATTTTTCATGCGGCGACTCATGATTATTGATTGGTGGTCATCTGATAAATAAATTAAAACAAAAACATGCTTTTGAAAGTTGCAAATATATTAACGACACCTTTTATCTTACTGTCTGAAGCGATGAACATGCGGCATAGTATTCTTTAATTTTGTGGTAAACGTGAACTAGCTCAAAAAAGAGGTAGTGAACTTTGGTTCCAATGGCAATAAAGGTTGGAATAAAGTTTTTGTGAAGATTTTGGAATGTTAGTGAAAACAGAAAAATATCGCAATGCTGTTCAATGTAAAGATAATCTCGCGGTACATACGGCGCCAAAAATGGTTGAAACCGAATTAATTTGCTATATTCACTTTATGAAAGCACCAAACAGAATCGGTAATAATTGGTAATAAAAATAGTGGATTCAACCGTCATTTTGTGTCGTGATCATAGACAAATTATTTTTGAATGGAACAACTTTGCGATAATCAACCCTCTATCATTAAATACGTCGAATGTATTCACGAAACCACTGAGACCTATTTCTGGTTACCTTTGGAACAATCTCGAAATTACCATTGCCGGAACATTTCAACTACCTCTTTTGGAGCTCGTTCCCATGTTTACCACATGTATTGGATACAATTTTAGCTTTGTGACTTTTTTCCTGTGACTTTCGTCCGTACTTTTTTATGTCACAAAACCTTGCAAGTGACTTCGAGTCTTGCCACACCGGCTCGTTTTCCTAGCAGTTTGCACACTCATATAAAGCAGAAACCGAACAATCAGCCAATGTCAATGGTTGTATGCAATCGATCCCACCCCCGCCTTTTCACATCAGGAAAACATGACCGTGAAATGTATACCCCATTAAACCCCACTTTTTTATCGAAAAAATGTAGGGGGGGGGGGGGGGTGCAGGGGTAAACCTTTTTTTTTTTTCTTAATTCTGATCCAAAACATAGATTGTGGGTACTCGTGTACCCACAATCAATGTTTTGAGCATTAATATTAAAAATGTGATCTTTTTTTTTTATTATTATTTTTGCTACTGAAAAAAATCTCTGTATATTGCATGAGCAAGTGTTCGTAATGTTGGGGTCGTGAGGAAAAAAAAGCCTGCTAATGACGGTAGACAAAAATTAACGACTGAATACTAGAAGGTCTGAGCCTACACAAGAAAGTAGTTGAGTCAAACTGTTGTTTATTTGGGTGGTTAGTCAGCCGCGTCATGAGAAAACCAGATTAATGCCTATGCGAAGCAGATCAGCGCCTTTGTTTTCGCTACACGGCTAGAACAACCAAACTATCTCTTTTTTGGGTTATTTGCATTGCAGCGTGTTCTTTTGCTGGTGTTTGTGACTGAAATTATACCCTGGTTAGGGGGTCCTCGTCAGCCTCGTGCACCGTAACGTACACCAGATATATATAGTGATTGTTGTATCGAGTATATTTTGAAACGATGATATTCAATTGCAGTATTTATTCTGTCATAATCATTTATTGTACTTTGTGATATTCGAATTGGAAAATATAGTGATTACATCACTCAAACATTGATGTAAATCTGTGACTATGTACAATAATTAGGAAAAGTATTGACAAACATCACCTACCTAATCACCTATCGATCTAAGTTCCTTGAGCCTTTCATTACGAAAACTTGCCCATGCAACAGAGAATTTCATATGGAAATTTTTGATAATTTTATTTTTTTTTTGCTCAAAACATTGATTGTGGGTACACATTAGAACCGCCTCGCTGAGGCAGTTCTAACGAGTACCTACAAGCCATGTTTCGAAACAAACTTGAATAAGAAAAATTGTATACCACTTTATACCCCAATTTTACTGAATAAAATTGAGGTTTAAAGGGGTATTTATTGCATGGACATGTTTTCCTGACGATTGTCGAGGCTCTCCCAGGGGTTTTGGTGATACAGGGAGAAGGGCTATTTATTTTCAGGGATTTGGGGAGAAGGGTCATTTATTTTCCGGGATTTGGGGAGAAAGCATATGCTTATAACTTATAACTTTTTTGGGTTTTAGGGAGCAGGGGGTGAGGAAAAACATTTTAGGAAGCTGGGGAGAAAGGTCATTTTTCTTTCAGGGAGCAGGGAGCAAAGAGCACCCCCCTCCCCGCTCCTAGCTCATTATCTACATTTTTTTTTGTAACAAGAACCAACACTGCTTTAGATTCCTTAAGGTCCTAAGTACTTACTACAGAAGTTTTGCTGGTATTTGGAAAAAAAACAAAATTTACACGTGAGTTGGTTTCTATGTCAGTGTAAATTGAAAACAGACTGATCTTATACCATGTATACTGCATTGCACGACATTGTCCTCGCTTGAAAACCGCTTCGATCGTCGTGTAGGGAAAGTAATTCAGTTAAGAGTATTGTGGTAATTGTTATCGCAGTTGTTTCCATTGAGTTGAAGTGCATGCATGTCGTCACAATAAACTGTACTCGAGGACCTCATAATTTTCACCTAATGTACTAGAAAGTTGCTGTGCATGAACTACATGTAACACTTAATCTTAAATGTTGAAAGAAAACTGAAAGAAAAGGGAAATATTGGAACCCAAATTATTGATTAATTATTCGAACTTTCCGAACGACCCTCTTAGCAGCTTAATTTAATGACGTCATTTAAAAATTTCGATTTTCCAGGAAACACGCATTTTCTAGGAAACAATAACACGAGAAAACCTATCGGGATTTCTAACAAAGTCCAACACAAACTAGCCAGTCAAGTCAGAGAAGAAAGATAGAAACTAGAAATTTTGGATTTAAAAAGAAGAAGAGGCGCCTATCTGCTGCATCTGATCTCAGTGTTTCTACATCGGATCCAAAATAACCGAGTTTCTGCATATACAAAACTTAGGTTTTGTCACGATGTGGCGCATTATTTGTAAACAAAAATGACAGAAGAAAGTTTCTTGAGCATTCTACTTTATTTTTCATTGTTACATGACTTAATTAATTATTTTCCATGTATTGTTGGTGCTCAAATGGAGTGTTGTTGCCGTTGAAGGTGAGCATGTTTACCGAATGCGTTTTTAATTTTGGTTCATGCTTGAGCTTGAAAATTTTTAAATGTAGAAATTCTCCCGTTTTTTCAGTTAGCCCAAAGATGGACTAAGGCATTCTTAAACATTCCATTGCCAAGTCAGAAGATTTGGCAATGGAACAAAAAAAAAAAAAATAGAATGGCAGGTAGTTTTGCTATTTCTGCATTTCTGTGATCTGTGACACCTGCCGTAAATCAACGAGTTCGTGACAATCATTCAAACAATTTTGCTGACAATGCATGAATTTGGTAGATGAAAGAAGATAATAAGTCCTACAAAGGTGTTTTAACGATGAATGTGTGTTTTATTGCCATAAAATGTGACTGACATTTGGCTGGAAATTCGACGGCCATTTTGCACAGCGATAACGTCGATAAAAGTTGGTCAACTTCGTGGCTTATTTGCCGGCTTCATAGAATTTCTCCCGCATAACCCGAATGCTCGATGGAAGACTAGGGTTTCCTCGCAAGACTAAGCTATAAACCCAACAAATTAGCGTTGGAGTCATTTTTCTTTGCAAGTCTGAAAGTAGGAGGTATTTCACTTCCACCAGACTGATCATTTCAGACACTTGTGCAATTTGATCTTAAAAACTCACACTTTTCAATGTTTTGTTACACTGGTATGCAATTTAAGAAGTAGAATTAAGAGGCTCACTTCTGATAGATTTGCATGAGTGAACAACATTTTGAAAGGCGTTTTAAGCCACTTTAAATGTCGCTATATTTGGCGGGAAATTCGGCAGCCATTTTAAAGAATTATTTTGCATGCGGAAGAATGTTCCTTAAGAAAATGAAAATCGGTCAAATCGAACGTTTGCTTATCTACTCAGTGTGAATGTGACCTATTTTCCGCTATTTTGAATAACACAAGAATCAATTTGAAATAATATCGATATTGTCTTTGATTACCCAAAGATGGCTACTGTCTTGATCAGATACCAAGTCAGACACTGACAAATTCATGAACTTAGTTCATCTTTTATCGTTTATGTCAGAGCTGTCTGCAATACCTTCACTAACAAGCTAACCGAAGGAACCACCAGATCAATCACATCATTACGAAAACATGCCCATGCAATATACAGAGATTTTTAAAGTTGTAAAATAAAGAAAATTTTCAGTAGAAAAAAAATGATATTTTTTTTTTAATTTTGCTCAAAACATAGATTGTGGGTACACGTCAGAACCGCCTCGGCGAGGCGGTTCTAACGAGTACCCACAATCTATGTTTTGGAGCAAAAAATAGAAAAATAGGTATACCTCTGCATACCCCAGTTTTGCTATATAAAAGTGGGGTTCAAGGGGGTACACATTTCACGAACATGTTTTCCTGATGTGAACAAAAAATGTTACGCGTCTTTATCATACATTAGGAAAACACTCATATGCAATATACAGGGATTTTAGGACCTTCAAAAAACGTTTGTTTTTATTCAGTGGAGAAGGCGGTGTTATCGTGTATCCACAATATTTGTCTCAAGTCAAAGACAAGAAAAATATATACCCATATTAACACTAGTTTTACTATATAAGAGGAGTGAAATGTGGAGGAGTGAAATCTGGTAAACATTGTACACGTAAGAACGTGTTTGCGCGATGACGCGTCGCTTTATGCTTCAAACATGCCCATTGCTTGGAAAATCAGGGGACGAATTTCGGATGCTCAACTGATAATAAAGCCGAACGTTATTTTACTGCGACAATCTTCAGTACTGTTGCTTTAATAGGCACGTAACTGATACTTTATGAGTTTATGGCCATGTAAAACCGGTTAAAGCCCGCCAGCAACTTCGTGTTACTGATCGTTCCAAGGCTATACTTCTGTGGTGGTTCTTTTTTGTTTTATGTCTTGGTTTAGATAACTGAGAGGCCACCGATTGGGAAAATGGCTGCTCATTCGGCTTACGATATGTTTTCATGGTATAAGTACCTGAGTGTTAATTTAGTTTTTTTCTACCTCGGTTTTTGGAGTGGGATTCTTTTTTCTGACTGCGCCTTTTCCTGATATTTGCCTACTTGTACCTCTTTTTATAACGAACTTAGTTGCACACGTAAATAAGATTTGCAACTTTGCCCTGACAATTTTTACGCATCAGGAAATTGATACGAACATGCAAAAGAATGACTAAATATACGAACAACTGCATCAAGAAGCTTCTGTCCTTTCACATTCAGAAACTAGACGTCAAATCAAGGAATTTCAATATACCTTTATATTGAGATATCTGCTTTTATACTTATAAGGCGCCTGAATTCTGCTAAGAGAGCATTTATTTATTCACCTGTCAAATTCTGTTTTATATATATATATACCCCTTGTGATACAGGATATGCCACAATATACCAATTCATCATGTTGAAAATGGCTCTGATGAATTATTTATACAAATATGACAAATGTATGTTTATGATAAACAATGTAGCCTCAAAGACGTATGAGCCGCGTTGTAGATTGTAGGTCAGCTTCGCAGTAACTGCAAAGATATTCAGCGCCTTTGTTTTCACTACACGGATCGTGCAATCTCTCTTCTACCTGTATCCAAACTTACAAGCTTCAAGCCTGTTTCTGTGACTGTTCAGACCGGTTTGTGTCGGACCTGGTCGAAAACCCCTAAGACAAGTTTTCTTGCGTCGTGGCTCATAAATCATAAATGTACATATACATGTTTTGGTAGCCAGAAAGTAGTGACGTATTAAAAGTACAATATACATGCACACAAATTGAATGGGGCCCTGTTATTGTAGATTATTACATCGCTTTACAGTAACTGGAATTTGGGTTTATGATTCAAATATTCGCACTTTTATGTCTGTTTACAGGCAAATCCCTAAATGAGATAGCATTACGAAAGCATACCCATGTTATAAAGTTTTAAAAATTGAAAATTTTCAGGAGAAAATTTTGATATTTTTTTTTATTATTATTATTGCTCCAAACATAGATTGTGGGTAAAAGTTAGAGCGGCCACGAGTACCCACAATCTATGTTTTGGAGGAAAATAAAAAAAATAAAATAGGTATACCCAAGCATACCCCAGTTTAGTGGGGTTTACGGGAGTATTCAATACACGGACGTATTTTCCTGATGGTCACTTGGTTTACCCAATACAATAAATAAGGAAAAAATCATACTCTTTCGAAAAGTACACATCTTTTGTGCAATATTCAGGATTCACAGCTCCTTAAATGTAGATCGTTTCTGATTTTATTTGCAGGTGCTTAAGAGTTTCCCTGACTGTCTACAGGCTGATATATGTCTACATTTAAACAGAAATCTTCTGAACAACTGTCCAGCATTTAAGGGCGCAAGCCCGGGTAAGTCATTTCTTATGAACATAACCATGCAATATATAGAGGATCTTACACTCGTGGTCATTTCATATGAAATTTATTAAACGAGCCTTCGGCGAGTTTAATAAATTTCATATGAAATGACCACGAGTGTAAGATTCGTTTTATCATATGACTTTTAAGAGTTTAGCGCCTTCAAAGTGGACATATTTTCAATGAAAATTAACATTGTTGTTACGGACGTCGTCAATGACGTCACGTATTCCCGCAAAAGTGTTATTACACGTGTGTTCATATGATTTTTTATGGCATGACGTTATCCACTGGAAAACAGCGACGTCATATGATAAACAGAGATATTTAGCCCCAATATTTGAAAAATTAATTCGGAATACAGGGCGGACACTGGCCATTTCCGGAAGGTGGGGCGGTTCAGATCAACCAAGAGGGTGTTATTTTTCATCATTTTACCTTTTTTTTTTTTTTTTCATAAATGTTTTCCATTGAATTGAAATAATTTGGACCCAGAGGGGAATTCAAGCGAACAATTCGAACACACTGTAAATCCGCAACTGGAATTTTGTATTATTTTAAACATAGATTGTGGCGTGGTGAGGCGGTTATAACGAGTACGAACAATATATGTTTCGAATCAAATTAAGAACGACAGTTTACTATAAATGTGGGCTATAAGGGGGTATAATATATTCCATGGAAATATTGTCATGATGAATTTTTCTCTGTCATGTTAACAGTCAGTTGTTGAAAGAACAGAAGCCCAAGGTGGTCCAGATTATGCCTTGTCCAGTTCAAAATTGTTTCACCCATATACGATAGGCCACCTTTACTATACTGTGACGTTCAAACAAATTAGCAAGCAAAGTCTGTTTTGATTCATATGTCCCCGTGTGGGGCTCAAAACCGCACATTTTGCAGCGGTTAGAGACGTGCTAGTTGACGTTCAATTATATTACTCCAATCTGACGTTCTGTCACTGGACTCACTGTTTGTCAACACTCGGAAGAACCACATCTCAAAAGATGAATTTGGTTGTCCAGCATAGCCGCAAAGTATAGATTGACTATGTAAATGTAAACAATGTATAACTAAATGCATGTATTCCTCCATTTCAGGATGCCTACGTGCCTTATCTATGCAATTTAAATCTACGCATGCGCCGCCAGGGGATACCCTCATACATCCGGGCGACATTCTGACGTCAATATATTTCATCGCACGCGGATCTTTGGAAATACTCAAAGATGACGTTGTCATGGCAATATTAGGTATATCACGAATCCATAAATCAATCAATATGGGGACATTACCGTACACAATTGGTAAAACCTTTTCCTGTAATAGGTCAATATTACATGTACGTGTTGTTATTTGTCTAGGAAATTAGGGTTTGTTTGAAGTTATATTTGGTTCGACATTTGTAAAGAATTTAGTCTTCAGTCCCATTTTCATGCACATTTTGTTGCAATTATACCTTCCCATGCTTCCTTACTGATTTTATAGTTAAAAAGCAGCAACGTATTATACTAAGCATAATACATTGATAAGATATTTAAATTCCATTTGATTTGCTTTAGTTCAACAACTGAAGATAAATTTATCTGAATTTTCTAGGTAAAGACGACATATTTGGTGGTGACGTCAAAGAACCGGAAGTGACGGGGAAATCCCTCTACTCCGTGCGCGCGCTGACCTACTGTGATATAAATAAAATAGACTTGACTGATCTAAAAGAGACATTAAATACATATCCAGAGTTTGCACAGGAGTTTATGAACACCATCCAGGTCACGTTTAATTTGAAACGGGTAAGTTAGTTACATGACAGATACATCTTCATGAGAAGCAAAATGATAGTTTATTTGAATTTATACCGAACATAGAAATGAAGGACTGGTCTCAGAATGATTTATTGTTTTGGAAATAAAATAGCATAATTGTATTGTACCTGTTATACGCTTGTAATGGTATACACATAATAATACCAAGATGCTTCCATGGTATACATATACAAAATAAGTTTGTCACACGAAGAACATGAATCACATTAAAAGTTTGTTAAAACCGTCTCATAAATGTGGTTCTTACGTCTACTTTTATGTTTGATATGAGCATAAAAAATGAAGAAAAGAAAAAAAAAACATTAGGCTAAAAGTACGTGCATAATTTACGTTCATGTAGCTAAGCAAGTCATATTTATCATGTACTTCTTTTGATCACATTTTACTGTTCCAGGGTACTTTATTCGAGACTCGTAAGAAATCCAAGATGGATGATGAGACTTTACGATTTATACGTCAAAAGCGTCCACATTTACAGTGTAAGAGTCGCAAGGGAGACAAACAGTTAGGTATGAAAAAATGTATTATTTGAAACATTTCTCGCTTCAGTCCCTTTGAAGTATATTTCCGATATGAGGACAGAAGGTGCAGGTTTAAAATTACAAAAAGGTACAAGAAGGCAATGATCAGAAAATGGCACAATTAGAAAGAAATTCCCACTCCACAAACCGAGGGGTGGGAAAAAACTAAAATGACACTTAGTTACTTTTACTAAGAAAACATATCGTACGCCGAGTCAACAGCTATTCCCAAGTAGGCGGCCACTCAGTTACTCTAACTGAACTAAAAAATGAAAACGTACATAAGGCACAAAGAATGTTTAAAATATCGAATACCTAACTTTTACAATCTTCCATTTATCTTAAACCTAAGTAGTTCAATGATCCGTTAACATATTAAGACAATGTGCTGTCTTCAATTTTATACAACCGATATCAATCATTTTGGATTTTTCCTACAGGAAGAGGTTCCTATAAAGACAGGGGCAAGGGAGAGCAATCTGTCGGAGAGCAAATGTCAGGGATAATAGAGTTGTCTCCAGAGCATGGATACCTTGACTACCATAATGACGAAGACAGCACGTGCAAAGATGAAAACATTCCAAAATCAGGTTAGTTCGTAATGTAAATGAAAAACATAGAAAGCATAATTTTCTCGAACTATTTCTTTATTTAGAAACAGAGCTCATTACAGAGCGTGCAAACATTGGGAGCAGAGTAAATACTGAGTGCGGTAGAGCGTCTGACTCTGGCGCGAAACTCATAATTGGCCAAGGACCAAGAAGTGGTGGGCTCAAAATAACATGAACTGAAGAATATCTGCTGGACTATAAACAAGCAATATAATGATGTTAAGAGTTACTGGGTATGAGCGGAAACATGACGTCCGACCAATTCAGTTATACTAGCTTCATTGGGTTCTTGATACATGCGACGTGAGGATATAAGAATTCGTCATATTTCAAGCTTATATTCTAAAAGTGTATAACAGCAACAGGTTATAATAAACTTAATATTCACTGAGTTAATTCAAAAGAAAAGAAACCTGACTAATGGGCCACTCATCGATCTTCTGTCGTTTATATTACAGGATTCCGTATTGGGTCGGGAAGACGTCATGGCCATGAAAAATTACATTCCAAGGGAAGCGACTCTAAACAAACTCTAAAACCAAAACAAGAGTTATCCCCTATTCCGTCCTCAGCTACGTCATACACCCCAAAATCCTTGTCCAGTGGGGGCCAGCGCTTCTCGTGGGGACAGTCAAATATTGATGTCGAAATACAGCAGTATTCAGAGAAATCTAACATCCGGTCTTTGTCCGACATCGATTCAAGGCTGGACTCTTTAACTTGGTAAGAGTAACCCATATTTGGCGAGTGGATTTTCCCATCATAATGATTTGGGTGAGTCCACTTTCATTTTTAGGGGCATCATGAGTGACTTTTAAATTTTATTCATTTTTTCGATGAAAATTCTATAAGCAAACAGAATAGCCCCAGATGGGACGCCGCGTTCTGCGGCGTCACATCTGGTGCTATTCTGTTTGCCTATGTCCAACAAAAGGGACGCCAGGCTTAAATGAGTTAATATTTTGCAATTTTTTTTTTGTGACGGCTTAAATTTTCTGCTAACCATTCGATTCATCATTATCACCACATGTTCCGTGTAATATCAAGCCCCTTATAACCCACTTTTATAACAATAGCAAATCTAGGGTGTGCGGGAGTATAGCATAGTGTTTTTGTTTGTTTGAATTAATGCTTCACGTCCCAGTGAACAGCCAAGGTCATGTCGGGACGTTTTTTTTGCTCCAAATGATAGATTGTGGGTACTCGTTAGAACCGCCTCAGCGAGGTATTTACATATTTAATAATTTTTGTATATTACATATGCAGATTTTCGTGGTTTATGTGGGTAGTTGTCTTTCCGAGATCAGCTTGTTTTTTAACTTGGACGTTAAGCAGCATACCGTTAACCGTATTCAGTCAGTACTTGCAAAACGTAAAAGCGATAACGTTCCAAAGGTCATGCGACTTAGAACGTAAGGCTACAAAACAAACCAAAATTAAGAAAGTATTATTTCAAATTGTAAAACAGTTTGCTTATTATGCAAAGACAAACGACATTTTCTTCAATTTCATTTCAATAAAAATGAAGTAAAAATGAAAAATGAAATGACACACTATAAATGCGATGGCTCACGGGACCTATTTTTGTCAATTTTCTCAACCACAAACGTAAATGAACTGTCAAATTTCATTCAAATCACACTGATATACATTTTTTTAAAATAATCAATGGTTTGATTAACTGCACAAGAAAAACAACAAATTGCATATGCGAAAACAAAGACGCAGATCAGCGCCTTTGCTTTTGCTCAGGGATAGTACAATCCCTCTTTTTAAATCCTAATTTTCAAGCTTCTGGTCTGATTATGTGACTGTACATTTGTCGGACCTGGTCAGAACCCAATTTTTTGGTTTTCTCGTGCACAGGCTCGTTTATTTTTGTTTCCATTCTTCTTTCAGTCGAATGCACAACTTCGAAAATGATCTCAATACCACAGTGGACAATATTTTATTGTTGCTTGGTCACAAACCATCCATTACCAAACATATCCCAGATCCGTCCCACGTGGTGGAAGTACATCCGGTGACGTCACATATTCCTCCGCCAGTCCGCAAAGGACCAAGATTAGTGAAATCGCCGAGTGACTTAGCGAGATTGCTAGAGAAAATGTGATAATATATTGAAGTTTTCTGATTGACAACAAGGTACATGAAACGCCATAGGGTGTTACATGTGTGGTTTGACTGTACAGGTACAATATGTGACGTCACATATTATTCCTTCGATTCGTTGCGCAAAGGGCCGATACTGGCGAATTCGCCCTGTGACTTAGTAAGATTGCTAGAGAAACTGCAAAATAGCTACAGAAACATGCGACAGAAATTCTGCCAGATGAAATAGTGCTTGAAACGCCATGAGGCAAATTAACATCAGGAAACATGTCCGTGAAATGTTTACCCCCTCAAACCCAACTTTTATATAGCAAAACTGGGGTATGGAAGGATATACCTAGTTTACTTATTTTTGCTCCAAAACATAGATAACGGGTACTCATTAGAACCGCCTATGTTTTAAGCAAAAATAAGAAAAATATCAAAAAATTTCGGATGATTTTTTTTTCGTTTTTTACAACTTTTAAAAATCTCTGTATATTGCATTGGCATTTTTTCGTAATGAGCTGCTTGAATGACATTTCTGTGCATATGAAATATGTGACGTAACATATTCCGCCGCCACTTTGAAAACAAGTGGTACATGCAAAATCGCCCGCCATTTCAAATGCACAAATGGTGCCCGAAAATTGTGATGGAAGTACGAAGCATTGGAAAAAGTGTAATTATATAGCAAAATGAGACCTGACCAATAGTTAAAGATTATGCATTTTCTGCTGCATTAGGCCCTTTCAAGCCGCAGGGACATGTACTTAGACATGTAAATCAAGTAAGTAAAGAGGAGAAGTACATTTGCTTGGAAATGTTAAATACGAAATATAGTATTTTACAATACAATTTTACATAAGAAAATTGAAAATTTTTAGCTGAAAATTTTTGATATTTTTCTTATTTTTGCTCAAAACATAGGTTGTGAGTACACGCCTCGTCAAGGCGGTTCTAACGAGTACCCACAATCTATGTTTTGGAGCATTGATAACAAAAATAGGTAAACCCCTGCATACCCCAGTTTTACTTTATAAAATTGGGGTTCGAGGGGGTATACTTTACACGGACATGTTTTCCTGATGGATCGGTCTATAGTTTGGTATATATCATGGATCTATATCATGGCCCGGTGCCAACCTCAAATATTATCATATTTAGAATTTATTACTGTTTGAAATTAAAAGAATCTTCTTAAGTTAAGGAGATAAATAGAATCCATCATGGGTGGTCAGTGGAGATAGGAAAATCTCAACCCGAGGGTCCATCCGTTCCAGTGGGAAACGAGGCTCGCCGAGTTTCCCACTGGAACGATGGGCCCTAGGGTTGAGATTTTCCTTTCTCCACTGAACACCACTGATGGATTCTTTTTCTTACATACCCCGATTAGGCCTAAATTCATTTTACCGGTATAGTAACCTGGTACCGTGCTTTAACTCTGATGACGTAGTGTTTATTACGGATATGACGTCAAATGTAAATAAATCGTTGTCAAAGTCAAAAGAGATGCAGTTTTGATGAAAACGAGCGTGAATCAAGATTATACCCGATGCATTCACACCAATTTAGTCTAGTTTTGTTGAACATTATTGCTGCAAGCTGCTTTGGGGTAGAAACGATCGAGTTTAGTCGCGTGCTTTTCTTAATTTGTATGAGCAACCAAGCCAAGCAGTGTAAGATCGATTTGTCTACCACCGCTAAAATACCGGAATTTTTCTATCTTTATGCTAGAGGTATGTAAGAAAGTATATGAATGGCTTAATAATTTTGTTGAAGAAATATTTCTATGAACGAAATTTTATCTAAAACGATACTGAATCGAATGCAAGTGTCCCATTGGATTTTACACATGGACAATCATACTTGAACCAGTTGTTCAAAACTGCGTCATCCCTAAGTAAATTCGCTGTTATTTTTGTTGATAAAATGTGAGAATCCTTTGCATCAACAAAAATAACAGTGTATTTGTAATATTCGTGTTTGAAATTTTAACGTCGTAAATTTTGAACAACTTGGCTCTGGTGTTTGAGCAGTTAACATCCATGTATATCCGATCTAACAGTCCCAGCTTTGGGTAATAAAGCAGTTATGTCATGACTGTTTGGCAGAATAGTAAAAAATGTGGCCCTCTGAGTCTAACGGACTCGAGCAAAAGCGCTATGAGCTGTCAATGGTATCTCGGGGCATAATTTTGACTGTTCACCAAGCAGGCATGAAATATAGTATACTTTCATTCAGCTGATTAGATCAAATTTACAGAATGCCTCTACATATGAGACGCCTCATGAGAAAACCAACAATCTGCATAGGCGAAAACAAAGGCGCAGATCAGCTTCGCAGTAACTGCGAAGCTGATCAGCGCCTTTGTTTTCGCTTCACGGACAGCACACTTCCTCTTCTTCTTAAATCCGAAATCTCAAGCCTCTAGCCTGCTTCTGTGACATTACAGCCTGATTTGTGTCGGACCTGTTCGGAAACCACATTGTTGGTTTTCTCACGAGACGGCTCATATGTAGTTAAGGTGAATAAACTAGCCAAAAGTGTACCCATAACTAAATATGTTCATGTTTGTTTGTTGTTTTAATTGGGTTTCACTATGCCCGATAGCAAAGATCCGATGGAGTTAGGAAAATGTTATGTTTATTTAGTTAGATAGATAGATAATTTATTATCCTCCAAATATGGAGAGCAAAAATACATACAAATACAAAACACAAACAATATAAATGGGAAACAGCACAAAAAACAAACAAACAAACAAAACAAAACAAAAAAAAAACAAAAAAAAAACAAAAAAAAAAAAAAAAAAAAAAACACAAGACAAAAGAATGAACATTGTTGAAACAACAACGCTATGCCTTCAGTAGCATACAGCAGACACCGATGCAATGCATATATGTCACGAACATGCCGACTTCCCATCAATACCAATGCAGTATTGAGAGGTCCGGCTGACAACATGACTTCAACCCTTTGACAGTGACGCTTGTGTTTACTGAACGGTACAGCCTTACCGAAACGAAAAATAAGGAACATTCACCGAAGATAAATACAGCACCACATTTGATTGAGCGAAAATGTTAAGAAAACATTTCTTAATAACAGAGCTACAGTATCTTATCTAGTTTATCTGATTACGTCAGCATCTTGGACAATACCTAATAACATTTTCAAGAAAGCATCAATTTATCCATAGACAGGTAACACCCTATTAGTCTTAACGACTGTAGCAGGATTTAAGTGAGTCCAAACGGACAGCTTCATCACGTTCTTGTTCATAAAATCCTGAGAATAATGCATTCACTTGATCACATGGTGCTAAAGATATAAATCGTCCATAAAAGTCCACACCGAAGTGTGAAAAGAGTTTTTGCCACAACACAAATCTAAAAGCATTAGAACTAGGACAATATAATAAAATATGCTCTGCTAATGCATCTGTCCTTTCCCCGCATTTTGTACACAATGAAAACCATTTTCCACTGAACAGCATGCCATCTGTACTTGTCTCCTATATCGTGGAAATTCTTTACAGAGAGACCACAATATATGAGGCTCGTGCAAGACAGCGTGTATTCTTGTAATACGACATAATGATTCAGAGGCAGTAACTCTCGTTATTAATTCACGTCTAGATGTTTCATTTATTTTATCTCGAACCAGTTTTTTCCAAGCATACTTAGATAAGAAAGTGCCATTTTCAATATATTCTATCAAATGGCGAGTAAGGGCATACTTGGAAAGTATGCGATAAATATCAGGAAAGAAACCCAGCATTTTAGCCGGTGATTCATTATAGTGGACTAGTCTATGAAGAAAAACTTGCTTAACCCTGTGTTCACTGGTCAAACGACAAAGCTGTCCCAGGAATACGAGTTTCCGGTAGTCTATTTCGGTTTCTAACGAGTTAATACCAAATAAAGCCAAGGCGACGTCAGTACTAGTAGTTTTTGGCAAGAACTGCATAAACTTGATACAAAAACGGTGTGCCCGCTCGAGCGATGTTAAATGAGAAGCATGGATATTGGACCACATCTCGCACCCATATAATACTTTAGGCAAGACGACCGCGTTGTAAATTCTTCGCATCGTCAAAGGACTCAAACCGTCCTCGTAAATACCACAATTCACGAGACTTAAAAATGTGCTTCTGAGTTTAGTATGCACTGTGGCTCAGCGGAAAATATATAATTCATAAACACCAGAGTTTAGTCAGACATGGTAAATAAACAGAGACAAACAAAAATGTCGTCGTTGCTTTGTACTTTAATAGGGTGCCAATTGTCAAAATCTAATATTTGTATCAGTTTACCTGCATTTAGAAAATAGCAATTTTAATAAGAAGATTATCCCTTATGGACACTTCTTTGTATATGCCATTCGATCATTAAATGCAGATTGCTTTATGCCCAAGTACTCATCTTGGGAGGGATAACTAACACGCGTATCAGCAGTGTGAAAGTTACTTCCTGGATTGATTCTGTTTTCACCCGTCTGGCTTGCTGGATGCATTTTTGTAAAAGCTAACACAATAAACATGTTCTCCAGGTGCCTGATTACAATGTTTGAAAGTTTGTCCACTCAGAAGTTCATTTTTCTTGAGGAAAACATGTTTTGTATCGTATGCGCTGAAAAATCTGCATCAGATACAGTAAATAAAAATCTTGACTTTTTGTTCGTAATACTTTCAAAGGTTGTAGGCATGAAGTTGAAGATCATGTTTATGGTGGTAGCTTCTCCTAAAATTAATACTGCATGCCACACGGATGAAAATGGAATCAAATCAGGAAGTAACTAGAACATTGCTGATCAGCATGTTGCTGAGCCCTCTAGGGCTGAGTTTTGGGTATAAAATAATATGTACGAGGTATGGCAGGAAAGTTCGTAGACACTTCAGCTATCAGAAAAAGTAACGCGTTGTTGAACAAGCGTTTTGCATAATTTCAAGCAGCAATATCTTATGAGAATATTTCAGAAATTTTGTGCAATTTGAAGTAATAACACGCTTGGTATGGCCACTTTTCTGCTTGAGGGTAGGGCCGTGCGGGGCAGGTGTCAAAACGTGATAAAATGTGACGATTTTCACATTCTGATTTTGTTTATGAAACGGCACGGAAGTGTGCTGTAACGTTAAAATATTTTGATCCTGAAAGAATGTTCTTTCAACAACGTTTTCTGAATGTTTGGGCCTTGGCGGCAGTACAGTTTGATATCTGTGAATAAAATTTCAGATGCAGTCCGAAAAAGTTGTTTGAAAAAATGGCGTAATTTTGACGTCGGAGAACAGCCGATAACCATAAAATTGTGTGTTTTTGTTATGGAAATGGCCAACAAACACGATGGAAATGATATAAACAACAACATAAAAGCTATCTGCTTGTCTGTCACTAGTTTACAAGTGGCAGAGTTGATTTTTGGATGCTCGATATATCATCTAAGATGATAAACGGCGGCCGAAGGGCACTCGTCTTACATTCTCAGCGAAAGAAAATGGTTTCATATGTTCAACCGGTCATCAGAGAACCTGAGGACAGTTGGCACATATCTGCATTTGACAGCTGGATACACATAATAAAATTGTACCGATATCCAAGGACCCTATGTGGAATAACTCTGAAACATTGGTTAAACTTGTTACAAATATATAAAGCACCGACAGCAATAAACTTCAAGTAACGTCACTGAGACGTTGACCCTTGTCCCGCTCCCGGTTAGGGAGGTGCTCATAAAAGGCTGTAGAAGATGTCGTGTTGGCCAGATTTTCATAAAATTTCGTCTATTTGCTCATGAAATATTTTTGCAAACCCAGATATATTCATTTTGACTGAATTTCTTTTCCTGTTGAAAATACTAATGGTGTCTACGAACTTTCCTGCCACACCTCGTATTTGACGTTTGTTGTATGGGTTACAAGAATGTGCCAAGAATATCTAGTCTCCTTGTTAAAATTGTCATTTTCTTGATACAGGTAAAAATTAAACAAATATAAGATTTTGACAATTGGCATCCCCTTATAATAACTTCCTTTCAAACACAAGGAGTTGATATACACTCACAGGACAACGTTCACACCAGGAAAACATGTCCGTGTTATTACATTACGAAAACATGCCCATTCAATATACAGAGATTTTTAAAGTTGTTAAAAATTAAAATTTTCAGTAGAATTTTTTTATATTTTTTCTTATTTTTGCTCAAAGCATAGATTGTGGGTACACGTTAGAGCCGCCTCAGTGAGGCGGTTCTAACGAGTACCCACAATCTATGTTTTGGAGCAAAAATAAGAAAAAAAACAGGTTAACCCCTGCATACCCCAGTTTTGCTATATAAAAGTGGGGTTCAAGAGGGTATACATTTCACGGACATGTTTTCGTGATGATCCCCCTTCAGCCCTATTTCGAATAGTTAAACTGGGGTATGCGGGGATATACTTTTTCTTATTTTTGGCCCAAAACATAGTTTGTGTGTACTCGTTGGAACCGCCTCGGCGAGTAGGCTCTAACGTGTACCCACGATCTATGTATTGAGCAAAAACATTTATACATTTTTTCATTAATTTCATATTTTTTGTAATTTTACTGCTCAGAAGATCAGTGACGATCTTCTCTGCAAATAAGCCTAAAATTGAGAAAATATTGATTTGGGCGATAAGCAACAACCAAACATGCAAGGCACATAGGTTACAGTATAGGCTTCAACTTTTATATTCATATCTGGGCGAGTCCATCTGTTCAAGTAGGGAAATTTTAGGAAAAGTTTAACTCAGTTTGTCTAGACCGCTGTCACATGGTTTACCGTTAGAAATCAGCTACCCGTGTTTTGTCCAATAAACTCCGTGGCAGTGGTTAAGCCACTTGCCTTGTAAACCAGGGGTCGCAGGTTTGATCCCGGGTTTCTCCAGTCCTTCGGATTGAGACTATAAACCAAGGTCCCGTCTCCATATGACTTCAGCTGTTGGTGGGACGTTAAACCCTAATCAATCAACCAAAATTCGAGTTCCATTATTATTTTCTAACGGAAAACATGCCTGAGTTTAACTGCATACCTTTAGCCTTTACCTAAGTCAAAGGTAGATCATACCCAATAACGTATTCATGAGGTAACGCCCATATAGCTCGGCAAATAGGTCACTTTATGGGCGTTACCTTATGAATTATTTTAAAAATAAAATATAAAGGTTTGATCCTTTGGGAGCGATAAGAACATTTTAAGGGGGATAGTATGGACTATACTGGCCTAGTCAATACGTTATTGGGCATGGTCTACTTTTGACCTAGGTAAAAGCTAAAGGTGTACAGTTGAAAGTTTAAAGATATATAAATGCATACCATGGGGAATTAGGTACATTGTATATACTCACCTGCGCTATCACAATCTTTCTAAATAGGAGACGACGCGGTCGAGGAAGAAAAGAAGAAGGGAAAAAGAAGCAAGGAAAAATAAAGAGTCTGAAGACTAAAATGATGAAGAAGAAAAGAGACGGATAAAATAAGAATAATAAGAATAATGTTGGCTGAAAGAAGAAGGGTGCTAAAAAGATGAAGAAGGAGAAGAAGAAGAAAAATTGAAAGAAAGAAAGAAAGAAAGAAAGAAAGAAAGAAAGAAAGAAAGAAATTTTGAATGTTCTTACCTGCGCCATAAACAGCTTTCTTAATGCGCTGTCGTGTTTAGATATAATGACGTCACCATCATCGTTTCAGAGTTGAACCCGGCTTGATTTGGCATATAATAGTTAACTTGTAGCGTGTTTTCTCCAACCATTGTAACTGGCTGGAAGAAAACAATAGTATTGTGTAAAGTTTTCAATGTGTAAAGGAATAATGTGTATTCTAACACACCTCGCCTATAAAGCCAATGGTTAAAGAACGTGTTATATTGTGCAACAATTTCACTAGGCCAATAAACGTGACGTTCCTTTGCGCCGTTTTGACTCCATTTTGATTAAATTATTTCGTAAACTATCCCATAAGCCACGTTACCTTGACGTTAGACAGTGTAACGTCATTTTGTCGCGTTAAAAACGTAACAAACATATGTAAACATCTACAGTACAGTCAAAAGGTTGGCGGAATTTCTTCAGTGCAATGGTGGAAAAGTTAAAGAAACTGAAGGTTAAAAATGATTTTATTTCGTTTATTGCGTGTTAGAATCGAACTAGATCAGCTCTAGTGCGTGAACTGCGAGTTGAACCCAGGTAAACTTGATTTGGCATTGAGTAGCCAACTTGTTGAGCGTTTTCTACAACTATAGGGACGTCACCATCAACATTTGCGACTTAAACCCAGGTAAACTTGATTTGGCAACTTGTAGAAGGTTTTCTACAACTATAGGGACTGGCTAAAATAAAACAGCACTATTTTGTAAATTTATAACTGTGTTCATTTCACTACAAATGAAAAAAATATAATAAAAAATAACATAAAATAAAAAAGGATTTCACATCTGACCTAAATAAAAATAAGTTTAAACTTTTTTTTAAGATTTACCTAATTGAACGCTTGGCCAAGAAGGGTCACTACAAACTGCCCATTCGCTATTTGCTGTATCAAGGTGTTGCTTGCCGTATTTAGTGGGACCTCATAGTAATCCTTGGCACACTGTGTATCGCCCATTATAGGAGAGACGTCAAGTATTTCAAAAGCAACACGCACGTCGAACTCTAGGAATACCTATAGGTATGAGAGAAAATCTTGTATATTGTATGTTTTACATAAGAACTCATTGTCACAATGTATGGGGATGGTGCAAGCCATATGTTAGGACGACCTCTTAGTCCTTGGCGCGAAGTGTATCGCCCATTATAGGAGAGACGTCAGGTATCTCAAAGGCAACATGTACGTCAAACTCTAGTTTCAGGGTGTAGACCGGTCTGTTGAGTCTCACCAAAGGATTAGAAGCTTTAAATTTTAAGTCGAACAGGATTTGTAATATCCAGTAGTGAAAACAAAGGCGCTGATCACCTGTGCAGTTTCTTTGTTTTCGCACAGGAAAAACACGTTTTTCTCATGATGCGGCTCAAATGTATTATGTACATGTAAGTACATCTTATAAGAATTAAGAACAAATAAACCAGGAATCGATGCAAATAAATCTGAAGTCAGGGGAAATGAGCGCGCATAAATGCCAGTGATCCTTTAAGCATAACATCATAACATGCGAATTTGCACTGCTAACTCGAGAAAATGAATTACTCCATTAACAAGCTAAACAGCTCATAACAGTAGTGCGCATGCCATCTGGCGCTTTGATAATTATCTTTGATCCAGTCACTGACATTGGCTAAAGTCCACATTGGGGTTTAATAACTCGAAGGCATCGAAAGTTCAACTACTTACGACATACTTAAAATTTATGCCCTTGCTACACCAGTAACTCTAAGTTATCGGAACTTTTTGAAATGATAAGACGACGCTAAGGTGGGCATGAGTTGACCGTAAAGTTATGATGCCGTTAAGCTGTCACAGTAACTTGAGGTCCTTTTCAGTTATTCACCATAATCCATGTAAAATATGTACTTAAGTTGGTCGTAAGTTGCAAATGAACTTTTATGAAGACATATTTTCTCTCTACATGAAGGTCAAATGAATAAGGATGCAGGTGTTTTCTGAGTGGTACAACTTGACACTAGTACTTATATAACGGGAAAATAAAAAAGGTTGTCGGCATGAATTAAGTACTTTGTTTATAAATTCACTTTCAATTTATTTCTTAACCAAAACATACGAGCACTCTTCCTGTTTTTCTTAATCTGCGTAAAGAAAACATGCCAATGATGAACTTTTAGCCGCGTCTTGCATAAACATCAAGTTTGCATTTACGAAATCAAAGGCGCAGAAACTGCGAAGCTGATCAGTACCTTTGATTTCGCCACACGGATAATATAAAGTCAAACCGTCCACACATAGAAGCCTTTGCGACTTTGCTGGATGGTTATATTTTAAGCACTTGTTGGATGTCATGACATCCTCATTTTGGGTAAAAGTCCCATAAAGTGGAGGAAACGTCCCGACATGACATTAGCTGTTGACTAGGATGTAAAGCATCAATTCAAACAAACAAACATTTTCTTTTTTCAGTCTCTTTATTTTTTAGCATCATTCTCATATTTTTTTTTCTCAAATCATCGACAGTGGTATAATTATGTGCTTTTCGAACAGGTCTGACACGAAATGAGCTGTACAAATATAGACGATTGCTAGAGGCTGGGAATTTTGGATTTTGAAAGAAGAAGAATCGTATCATCCGTGTAGCGAAAACAAAAAAGGCGCCGATCAGTTGTGCAGTGTAGCGAAAACAAAGGCGCTGATCATGTCTGTAGTTACGGCGAGGCTGATTTTTGCCTTTGTTTTGGCATCATTATGTGAATTGTTACTTTTCTTATAGCTCTGTCACACATTCACGTATCAGCGGCGTATCGCTCACGTATCTATGAAAATGTCGATACGCCGATTTCTGAGCCGTATTTTGTTCGAGAGACCTATGTACCACGTATGTGTGACGTTCCTGCTACGTTCCCGTGGCGTATCCGTGACGTATCTGTATTCGTATGGAATTTCACTTTCGTATGTACGGCGTATCAATGCGTATGTGCTACGTACGTGTGACGTATGTATGGCGTATGAAGTGTACGCGTGGCGTATCTACGGCGTATGTACTGCGTTCCATTCTTATCTGCGGCGTATCTGTTCTGTACCAATTGCTTTTTAATACCTATGAGAACAAACGGTTGTGTTCACTTTGCTCATGCAATTCGCACATTATAGTTATCAAAAATGAGCCGCCGCATGGAAAAAACCAACAATCTGCATAGGCAAAAACAAAGGCGCCGATCAGCTTCGCATTAACTGCGGAGCTGATCAGTGCCTTTGTTTTTTCTACATGGATAGTACAATTCCTCTACTTTCTAAATCCAAAATTTCCAGCCTCTTACCATCTTCTGAGACTGTACAGGCCGGTTTGTGTCAGACCTGGTCGGAACCCAAATTGTTGGTTTTCTCACGCACAGGCTTATAAAAGAGGTCGAAGATGCCATCGGAGAAATCTAGATAATCTAGATTAACACCGGAAAAAAACGAGGTGGTGGTGGTGGTGGGGGAACATCTTCAAGCTCTCCATCCTGGTCGTAAGACCACATGAACAAAGACGGAGGCTACACCAAGCATAGACATGAAAGAACCCTGCACGACACCCCGAACCGTGAGAAACATATGATCCATGACTTCGGAAAAACGAAAACATACATATACATATACATACAAGCATTAAGATTCTCTTGGAACGCCACAAAATATTCCTAATACTCCTAATACGTCACACATACTCCACAGTAGCGAAACGAACGTAGCACATACGTAGCACATACGCCATTGATACGCGAGATACGCCACACGTACGTCGCTGATACGCCGTAGATACGAAAAGACATTCGAGGATACGCCACACATACGTCACACATACGTAGCAGATACGAAAGGTACGCTCTACATACGTCACGGTTACGTGGCATTTTAACCGCTACGTACGTGTGGCGTATCAGGAGTATAAGCTACGTATCTACGACGTACCTGCCACGTTGCTTTCGTATGTACCACGTATGTGTGACGTATGTACGGCGTATCGGACCTGCTACGAACGTGCTACGAATTTTTAAGTGCACACATAAAAAAACGTAGCACCTCGGCGTATGAGGAGTATGAGCTACGTATCGAAGAGTATGAGCTACGTATGCCCAAGTATCTACGACGTACATGTGACGTACCTTTCGTATCTCGATACGCCGTAGATACGTGAGTCGATACGCGAATGTGTAACAGCCCTATCATGATGCGGCTCATATAAGACCCGCCAAAGTATGACCGTTCTAACTAGCACCCACAATCTATAACGAGCAACAACGCTCTATTACGAGAACCCACACTCTTCGTTTGGAAGCGAGTACCCAAACTCTACGTTTAGAAGCGAGTACCCACACTCTACGTTTGGAAGCAAGTGCCAACACTCTACGTTTGGAAGCGAGTACCCACACTTTACGTTTGGAAGCGAGTACCCACATTCTACGTTTGGAAGCGAGAACCCACACTCTACGTTTATAAGCAAGTGCCCACACTCTACCTTTGGAAGCGAGTACCAACACTCTACGTTTAAAAGCGAGTACCCACATCCTACGTTTTGAAGCGAGTACCCACACTCTACATTTGTAAGCGAGTACTCACACTACTTTTGGAAGCGAGTACCCACAATCTACGTTTGGAAGCGAGTTACCAAACACTACGTTTTGAAGAAACATAAAAGACCAGTGTTTGCCCTACGAGCCCTAGGTCTACTGTATAAAAGTTTGTTATTTTCTTATTCTGATGCTATGGATTGCAACTTTTTTCTAGGTTAGCCGCCACACAAGAAAATCAACATTCTGCATATGCGAAATCAAAGACGCAGATCAGATGTGCAGTAACTGCACTACCGGTTTGTGTCGGACGTGGTCGGAATCCCAAATTGTTAGTTTTCTTACTCTTTTTTTTTTTTTTTTTTTCGTTTTGCAATTGCTTCAGGTCAATAAAATTATGCATCATGCAGACATGTCCATGCCATGAAAACCGCCTTTTGTATTTAATAACTTGGGTAAACACGGCTCGGCTTCCATACAGTCAAATATCGTGGACAGCTTCCTTACAATCAACTGTCATGGACCGATTTCCTTACAGCCAACTGTCATAGACCAGCTTCCTTACAGTCAAATGTCATGGACCGGCGTCCTTACAGTCAAATGTCATGGACCGGCTTCCTTACAGTCAACTGTCATGGACCGGCTTCCTAACAGTCAACTGTCATGGACCAGCTTCCTTACAGCCAACTATCATGGACCGGTTTCCTTACAGTAAACTGTCATGGACCGGCTTCCTTACAGTCAACTGTCATTGACCGGCTGCCTTACAGTCAACTGTCATAGACTGGCTTTCTTAAAGTCAACTGTCATGGACCGGCTTCCTTACAGTCAACTGTCATGGACCGGTATCCTGACAGTCAATGGTCATAGACCGGCTTCCTTACAGTCAACAGTCATGGATCGGCTTCCTTACAGTCAAGTGTCATGGAACAGCTTCCTTACAGTCAACTGTCATCGACCAGCTTCCTTACAGTCAACTGTCATGGACCGGCTTCCTTACAGTCAACTGTCATGGACCGGTATACTGACAGTCAACGGTCATAGACCGGCTTCCTTACAGTCAACTGTCATGGACCGGCTTCCTTACAGTCAACTGTCATGGACCGGTATCCTGACAGTCAATGGTCAAAGACCGGGTTCCTTACAGTCAACAGTCATGGACCGGCTTCCTTACATTCAATTATCATAGACCAGCTTCATTACATCCAACTATCATGGACCGGCGTCCTGTACAGTCAGCTGTCATAGACCGGCCTCCTTACAGTCAACTGTTATGGAGCGGCTTCCTGACAGTCAACTGTCATGGGCCGGCTTCCTGACAATCAACTTTCATGGACCAGCATCCTTACAGTCCAAAGTCATTGGCATGCTTCCTGACCATCAACAGTCATGGACCGGCTTCTGATAGTTTACTGGCATGGATCGGCTTCCTTACAGTCAACTGTCATGAACTAGCCAACAGACGGTCAACTGTCATGGACCGGCTTCTTGACAGTCAACTGTCATGAACCGGCTTTATGCATTACGAAAACACGCATATGAAATTACAGAGATTTATAAAACTGTAAAAAATGAAAATTTTCATCAGAAAAAAAAAAACATTGAGCGTGGGTACACGTTTGAAAAACTGCCTCGACGAAACGGTCGTACCGAGAACACACATTCTTTGATTTGAATAAAAATAAGAACAAAAATGTATACCCCGGTGTACCCCATTTTAATTATATAAATGTGGGATATAATGGGGTATACATTTCATGGACATGTTAACCTGATGGGCAATAACGTCACTACCGGCTAATTCCGCTTATCGGAAAAGATGGCGATGGCGTCATCGATAACATTACCTGTGAACTCACGGATAAAGAGTCAATAAATACACAGACTTAATACACATATTTGTGCTGGAAAATGTGTCTTAAATTGTTAATACACGTTGAAATCCAATCTAAAATGACTAAAATAAATCTAACTTAATGTAAGAACCACTGAAAAAGAATATCCGCCATCTGTCTGAAAAATTATTTTGGCAAGGTTGTTTTAAACTCGGAAAATTGAACGAGTTTCTGAGAAAGAGTTACATGTAATTGCATAACTTTGTCCAATTTATTCACTTATTATTTTCAGTTCACATTTTTCTAGATTTGTTTTAATTTAACCGCAGCTTTTATACACATGGAAATAAGTCAGGGAACACCTGTAATAATGTGACTACCAACTTTGGACTGTATATATCCTTCTTTATAAGTTTTGTCAACTTGACATAGTCTGTAGTATCAAAAGTTGTTTCTATGTGAAAATGGTAAGCATCAAACATAAACTGCGGCGGACAGCGGCCATCTTTGATTAAGAATTTTTACGCTAGATTTACAGAACACGCTGATATTCTTTGCGATAACTTCATTCTGTGAACTCGCATTGTCATAATTTTTCTTCAGTATCAAGCTGAGAACTTGCCTGTGGATTGGGTATCATTAATTCTTTATTTTCTGATCAGCTGTTGGCGGTAGGCCCATACATTTTCGGGGGTAGGTTTCATGATCACGTTTTGTTCTTTGACTATAAATTTTACAGGTTGTAAACGTTGGGCCAGATATTAGATATGAACCTTTAGAAAATCAAGCATGCACGTTCTGGTCATAGCGCCAAAGCGGAATTATTCTTTTACGGCTTTATTTGCAAAAAAATCCAACAATTTTGCCTTCCATAGAAATCAATGCAAACTGCTGATTTTGTAATGATTTAATGGTTTGAAGATGAAACATGGATGTTTAGATCCGTAGTCGTTTATTCATTGAGAACGATCAGATGCAACATTCTATTCATGTTTTGCATGAAAAAGTTGAGTTTTGCGGAGTGCAGAAGCAAAAAGGCAAACTCGTTTTCAGTAAAAGTGGAGTTTTTCATATATGGCACATTGTGTCCTCCGTAGCACAAGGACAAAATGAAATTGGCCTGTCACTAGGCCAAGGTATGAAATGCATGTGATAGAAATTTCAGCATCGCCAGAAAATAGGAAAATGGATCTTTCCAAACATTTCCCAAGAGCTAAAAGTGTTCCCTAACTTATTTCCATGTGTATATTTTACGATTTTATTGTGTAATTACGATAATTTAATAGAATAATAGGTAGAAATGTACAGTAACCGTGCCGTTAAAGTTGCTGGAGTTTTAATATCCAAGCATGTGTGATATGTTATTTGAATAATATCTTAAATATGTGTCCTCCAAAAACAGATACTACAAAACGACAGCAAAAATACTACGGCGTTAAATTGTCTTATAAAATTTCAATGTCATTTGAGACTGAAGTGCCTGAAATTGTGTGCATATTCAAGAACGAACGATCAAAGCCGCCAGTGCTTGCCGAAAAATCAAAATATTTAACTATAAATAAACACGGAAATATTGCACTATTCAAGATATTTTCCTTCCAAATTCAAAAAAAATATGCATTCTGGAAACAATCTTGCCGAGCATTACACAACAAAACTTTTAAAGCTATGGGCGTTTTGGGTCATTTGTGCAAATACACCATACGGTGGAACACCGGTAAAAAAATATCACTCCGCCGTACCCCACAAAAATAGTGCATTTAAAAATTTCATCCACACATGTTTGATGCTGAATAGTGAGAACATTTCCTACATTCTGTATAAGATCTCGCATTTAATACAAAGTATCGCCATAATACAACATGTTAGTGCACAAATCACCATGCCAAAACGGACTATATCTCATCGGAGGCTTCTGTTTGTACACTACCCCCTACTAAAATCCGGACCATTCTAGAGTGTAAAATCCACCCATAGGTATATTGCAAAATGGATTACCGGAAAATCGAGATGGTCAACCCCTCTAGGTAGTGGCACCTTTGGGTAGGGGTGTGGCTGGGCTATCAAGTTAGAGAAGACCTTTTGGTGGTGCAATGTTGGGTACCAGCTGGGAGTGTCACAAAGTGAGGGAATTTGCATTGCGGCCTATGGGAGATTTTTTACTGGTGTTGGACCATACGTATATTGGCTTTTAATAAAGCCGCCATTACTGATTTGTACCCGTGAGAGTGACCCGGATGCTGGCTGATGACGTCACGCCATCTTTTCCGATAATCGGATTAGAAGCAGGATGTTAGTGTAAGTGTTTCGTGGTACCTCATAAACAATCACTCGATTTTTTTTTTTTTTTTTTTTTTTTTTTTTTTTTTTTTTTTTTTTCTGAAAGGAGCCGCGTCGTGAGTAAACAAACATTTTACATATGCGAAAACAAAAGCGCAGATCAGCTTCGCAGTCACTGCGAAGCTGATCAGTGCCTTTGATATCGCTGCACGGGATACTACAATTCCTCTAATGCCTATATATAATATTGTTTGCCTCTAGCCATATTCTGTGCTTTTTCAGCTCGGTTTTGTGTTGGAACTGTTCGGCAACCCGAAGTCCGGCTTTATCGCGTTGCGACTCATTTCATAGAAGCGGATCCTAAGCTGAAAAAGTATGAGCTTGAGCCACTGAACGAGAAATCCAACAATTTGGGTTTCTGACCAGGCCCGATACAAACCAGTATGTGATCAGGTCTGTAGTTAATGTACATCTGATCTTCGGGTTTGATTTCACATATGCGGAATGATGATTTTCTGGTGCAGTGGCTAAGCTTCGCCTTTTGTTTTGCCGGTTTTCCACGAAACCCTTATCAAAGTATTGCACACTCTTATGATAAACAACTAAACGAATCATATCAAGTGTTTTAGGTGTAACCAATTTACGTAAGTAAGTAAAAATCCTTATGTCGAAAATACAAGTATGAGCCGCGAATTAAGAAAAAGGAACCCAAACAATCCATCTTCTTATGTACTGATATTTTCCAAGGGGGTTTGGTAACCTTTAACTCCAATATTGATTGATTGTAAGCTTGAAACCAGCAGATAATGCAAAAATGGTGAATTAGACAAGGTTTAATATGGAATTCTTTTGATATAGCGGATACATTCACTCTGCAACGCCATACGGGGTTTTGCGACCATGTCCGAAATAAACCAGCCAGAATTGTTATAGAAGAAGGCTACACATGTAAAAGTTCGAAATGATTTCGGACTTTAAAAGAAAACAGATAGTACTATCTGAGAAGCGAAAACAAATGCGCTGATCAGCTGTGTAGTTACTGAACAGCTGGTCTGCGCTTTGATCTACGCAAAGGCAGAAATTTCTATTTTCTTTTGACGCGACTAAATGATCCACTCACAACCAACTGAGCCGCGTCATGAGAAAAGCGGATCTTTGTCTATGCGAAAACAAAGTCGCAGATCAGCTTCACAGTATTTGCGAAGCTGATCAGCGCCTTTGCTTTCGCTACACGGATAATACAATTCCTCCCTCACTTACATCCATAATTTTAAGCTTCTAGCAATATTCTGTACATGAACAGTGTTGTTCCTGATCAGAAACCCCGAATACCAGTTTTCTTGCGTCACGGCTCATTTCATAGTCAAATTTCGAATCCTGCATCACTTGTTACTAGAAGCTCTAGATGAAACAGATTTGACAAAAAATCAAAATGGAAATATTTACATGTATTTGGTTAATTTCTTGTGTCGTCTTGATAAGTACCAGCAACGGTCAAGGAATGGACGTCGGACGTTTGAACTTTAAAGTCAATAGCCTAATTAGTAAAACTGATTTCCTTCAAAAAGAAGTAACAAATCTATGGGCTGCCGTTTTGACACCAGGACTTGTAAATCGTGACTTAGGAAACCACACAAGCGCAGATAATCCGAGTACCGATGATTTATTGCTCAATAAAGGTAAATGAAGCATTAACTTCCGTTCAAGAACTTAAAAGTGACGTAAAGGGTTTTATGACAACTGCACGTGATGGGCTAAAAAACGAAAAAGCATGGCAACGAGAAATGGGCAATAATGTTTCGAAGAAGTTACAAGACTTTCAAACAGAAATAGCAACCAGCAACCAATATGTAAAACGTCAGAGAGAGACTCAGACTAAGAATTTTAATGATGAATTGGTTACTTTTAAGAACGAACTCAAAGACAGAGACATGGATTTCAATGATAAACTAGAAGCAATTGACAATGAAATGAAAGAAAGAAACCGCGAACTTGAAGCAAAAATTGTGATAAATGAGCAGATTAGAAAGGAACTAAATAAGCAAATGAGAAAGGAACTAAATATCATGAGAGCGAATCAAGATACCCTGGAGTCTGAAAATGAAGTACTAAGACAGACAATAATCGGCATGAAATCGGAGCTGACAAAGTTGCAAGAAACATTAACACCACCGCCAACGACAGCATCGACGACAAGGACGACAACACAGCCGTCAACGACAACAACGATGACAACAACGACGAAGACTGCATTCTTACACTCATGCGATGAAGGTTGGGAGAATTTTCAGGGACATTGTTATCTATATGTAAAGGGAGGGAAAACATTTGATGAGGCAACAGTGTATTGTAATGAAAGAAACGCCTACCTAACGGAGATAACGACAGATTTAGAGGTTGAGTTTGTCATTCAACTGAAGGGATATTATACTGTCTGGCTAGGGGCACAATACAGTGCAAGTGAGGGTCGGTTTGTGTATACACACAACAAACAGTCGGTACCAGAGAAATACTGGGCAACAGGAGAACCAGATAATAGACGAGAAGACGAAAATTGCGCCTATTTGTCATATTCGGGGCTATATGCGTATAGCTGCAGCAAAGTGATGTATTTTATTTGTGAAAAGCCATAACTGTTCAAGCACTAATGCATCACTTGTTTGTATCCCTGGTCCCCCTAGGACCAGGGATAGCGATAGCTAAAGTGCCAGCTTTAACCATATGATGGGTCTCTCGTTTATCCGCGAAAGTCTCTAACTGTAAATAAGTCTGCGTTTGATCATCAGGAAAACATGTCCGTGACATGTATACCCCTTAAACACCACATTTCTATAGCAACAATGGCAATGCATGGGTATACCTATTTTTTTCTTATTTTTACTCTAAAACATAGATTATGGGTACTCGTTAGAACCGCCTCGGAGAGGTGGTTCTAACGTGTACCCACACTCTATGTTTTGAAACAAAAATAGGTATATCCCTGTGCGTTGTATGTAAGGGGATATTTATTTCACGGACATGTATCCCTGATGTTTATAGCACATAGACTTCTCTATTACAGCAGTGACGAGACTTTTCATTCATTCAATTTATGTCTTGAGCTTGTTGATCCAAGATTTTAAATCAGGAAAAACATGTCCGTGAAATAAATATCCCCTTAAACCCCACTTTTATATAGTAAAACTGGGATATGCAGGGGTATACCTACTTTTTCTTATTTTTGCTCCAAAATATAGACTGTGGGTACTCGTGAACCACCTCGGCGAGGCGGTTCTAACGTGAACCCACAATCTATGTTTTGAAACAAAAACAAAAAATAAGTATATCCCTGTGCGTTGGGTGTAAGAGGGTATTTATTTCACGGAGATGTGTATAGCCACAAAGACTTCCATTCCATCAGTGACGAGACTTTTCATCCATTCAATTTATGTCTTGAGATTTTAAACGTTTTCTCACTCAACTACGTTGACATTAGAACATTAATATATATATGATAAAATGAGCCGCGGCATGAGAAAACCGGATTTTTGCCTATGCAAAAACAAATGCGCTGATCAGCTGTGCAGTAACCTTTGTTTTCGCTACTCGGATAGAAGAATTGCTCCGCTACTTATATCCAAAATTTCAAGACTCGAAGACCGGTTTTCTTGCGTCGCGGCTAAAATAATTTCAGTCAGGAAATCCTTCCACTAGTGCTATTTCAACTGGTGATCATTTGCATCTATAGCCAAACACTTTGACAGTGCCGCTTAACCTGTCACCATGGAAACATCTCCGTGTTGAACTCTATTCTTATATACATGTAGTAAAATTGAGGTTTGAAGGGGCCAAGATAAAAAAATCAATAATTGATATAATTATGTAATTTAAAACTGTAAAATGCTAAAATTCTAACAAACAAAAAAAATAAAAAAATCCCCCAAAAAAAAAAAAAAAAAAAAAAAAAAAAATCCAAAAAAAAAAAAAATAAATAAATAAATAAAATAAAAAATAAAAAAAATAAAATAAAAATAATAATAAACCATTATTTTATGATAGGCAAGGTGAATATTTGTAAAATTAAAATTTAGTTAATAAATAGATAGTTAGTATGTAATTAAAAGAAATTCCCAAGTAGTCATGGAGAAGTTTCCGTAATGGATATAGATATGCATTTGTTGACCGGACTGCTTAAATCATTTAACTATGTTCCCAATTATGCGACTCTATGGCAATTAACAATACATGACCGGGTGCTTCACACGACACCGGAAAAAATGTGTAAAACAAAAAGGTGCAACTTTTTCCGTGTTTACAAAACTTCATCACGTGAGGTCAAGCGGCACGGTCAAAGTATTCTACATGTACATCTATTTGGAAGAAAAAATGGTAAACAAACTGCTTTAAGCATCATGAGAAAACAAACAATTTGCATATGTGAAAACAAAAGCAGCAATCAGCTTAGAGACTGCGAAGCTGATCAGCGCCTTTTTCGATACGAAGATAGTGCAATTCCTCTATTTTTCCAGTCTCTAGCTATCTTCTGTGCTTGTACAGCTCGGTTTGTGATGGACCTTACGAAAACCACATTGTTGGGTTTCTCATTTTGTTGATAATTTGTTATATGAGCCGCAATGCGAGAAACCGGTATTCGGGATTTTCGACCAATACCGTGAACCTGCCTGAACATTCTCAGAAATAAGGCTTGAGTGTTTTGTACTATCCGTGTATCGAAAACAAAGGCGCTGATCAGCAGTGAAGTTACTGCACAGCTGACCTGCGCCTTTGTTTTCGCATAGGCGGAAATCCGGTTTTCTCATGACGCGGCTCATATAAATCCACATGAAGTATTTTCTTTAATAATAATAGTAACATATGCTGTTTATCTTTCACCCTTATCCACTGTTGCGTTTTTTAAGGTTTTGCTTCAGTTTATCTACAGTTTATATATACGTGGGATCATTAAAAATTACGTGGACTTTTCTGATAACTTATGATTATATGACTCGATTCCACTCAAACTTTCAATCCACATGGACCCATGTAATAGGCAGCAGTGTGCAAAATTTCATCACAATCCCTTCTATTGTGAAATGAAAACACCCACTTTCGCCACCATGGAGCACTCCGATGACGTCAGTGATGTCGACGCAAAAACACTGATTTTGATCCACAAAATGTGCTTTTTAGGGCTACTGATTTTTACAGTTTTACTGCTCAAAGTTAAAATGTTAAAATGTTAAAAGATTATTTAACTATTGGGACATGGTTTAAATTACAAATCTATATAATTTTTTTAATGTATTGCCTTGATTTGAAAATAAATTTGGACTGGGCATAAGGATGCTGACTTTTAACATTATAATTTAGACGTTAGAACATTTTAAGTGACGCAAATGAATTTCGAGACTTATTTGGGGTCCTATTTGTTCAAACGTGCACAAAATGTTTCATTTGTAATGCTTTATCGAAGGACCTTGAAGTTTTACCAGCAAATTACGAAATTAGGATTAGTTTCAAATGGGAATTGTACAATATTGCCGGTTGATCTGTGTTGCATGCAATTCAGACATCGCTTAAACATTTTGAAAAAAGCAAACATGTATGCCTAAGCAAAACAACGTAGGTGCACAACCGGACCACCGTAAGTTTTGAGCAAGCATAAATTGTTTTGTTATGGATTTATTAAGACACATGGCACGTTTGGCTGTGATCTGCAAAACCGTTTTGAAGAAAACACAAAAGAAATGCGATACTGCAGTGCAAAACTTAACGTCAATTCTGACGTGCTCCGCCATGGGGAGGGTGGGGTGAGATTTCATCACCAACTGCTAATAAAACATTTTATACTAACCAAACTTTCAGAATCTAGTGGAGATATGCAAGTTTATTGTCAGCTGAAATTTGAATATGTTCGCCGGAATTGTTGTCAAGTTATGGGAAAAGTCCACGTAATTTTGATGATCCCTCGTATACTGTTTAAAAGAGAATTCTTATCTTTTTTATGTTAGCTCTTGAACGTGGATTTTGTTCGCTCGTTAGAACCGCCCACGGTCTGTGTTTTTGGCAAAAGTATTATAAACATTTTTTTGTGATGAAATTGTTATTATTTTACAAAATGTGAGCTTATTTTTTTTTTGCTCAAACAATTGTGAATTAAGTGAGAATTAATTGTAACATCTACAACCCTATAGTACGCAATGCGCGGCTTCAAGCTGCAATTTGGTCAACACTTATAGACCTCCTTGATCCGAGTTCGACCAAGCTGTGGAATCAGCCTCTTTAGCCTTGTTACATATGCATAAATTGTATGTACAGTAGACCTCCACATAATATGTTATCTCATATAGACTGCTTCTTCTCCCAACAGCATATGATATCGGATGTCATCTAGCAAGATTTTAGCCACTTGGTAGTGCTAAAGCTTGCTGACCAAAAGACCAAAAATAACAAGAATAGTTGAACTTTCATTTTAACATTACGAAAACTTGCCCATGCAATAAACAGAGATTTTTTTATCTTGAAAAATTGAATTTTCAGCTGAAAAGTATTGATATTTTTCTTATGAATAGATTGTGGGTACACGTTAGAACCTCCTCGCCGAGGCGGTTCTAACGGGTACCCACACTCTATGTTTTGGAGCAAAAATCAGAAAAAAATGATAAACATGTACCCCTGCATACCCTAGTTTTACTATATAAAAGTGGGGTTTAAGGGGGTATGCATTTCACGAACATGTTTTCCTGATATATTTGAAATGAACATGCATGCTAACTGAAACAATTCTGTCAGCTTGAGTAAACCTCAAAATGCAGGAAGTCTTGTAGCTATTTTTCTTCTGGTCTTTCCTGCATATTTATATTTAGAATGTGTCAATCCATATGAATTCTGGCTTTATGAGCAAATCACTGCATCAGGAAAACATGTCCATGTAAAGTATACCCCCTTGGACCCCACTTTACATAGCAAAACTGGGGTATGCAGGGGTATACCTATTTTTCTATTGAAAACTTTCATTTTTGACAACTTTAAAAATCTCTGTATATTGCATGGGCATGTTTCCGTAATGTATAGAAATCTGGTTGTTATAGCACTACTCCTAAATCTCAGTCATATTTCTTAGAATTGGATGCACATATTATATTTAAAACACAATTCCAGTACACATTAGAATTTGTACAGTGCTAGTATCCAAAATAAACCGTGAACACAGTAGAAAAGCATTCTATTCCAGCTTTCATGAATGAATCTTTAGCACAATTTATTATATATCTAGCTTAGAACAATTTATTATATCTAGCATAGAACAATTTATTATATCTAGCTTAGAACAAATTATTATATCTAGCTAAGAACAATTTATTATATCTAGCATAGAACAATTTATTATATCTAGCTTAGAACACATTATTATATCTAGCTTAGAACAATTTATTATATCTAGCTTAGAATAATTTGTTATATCTAGCTTAGAACAATTTATTTTATCTAGCTTAGAACAATTTATTATATCTAGCTTAGAATAATTTGTTATATCTAGCTTAGAACAATTTATTTTATCTAGCTTAGAGCAGTTTATTATATCTAGTTGTATGCTATGTGGGCTGTCTCGTTTTCCTGTTGATGTGTAGTAGCTCATAGACTAGTATAGACAAGTCTGAATTGTTTGTTTCCCTGATCAGCTTTCATCTGATAATACAAAGAAATGAAACTATATTCATCGAACTGGTATGCAGTTTATTACCATGAGCCTGTGCATGACAAAACCAACAATTTGGGTTTCCGACCAGGTCCAACACAAACCAGCCTGTACAGTCACAGAAGAAACCCAGAATCTTGAAAATTTGGGAATAAGTAGAGGAGGAAATGTACTATCCGTGTAGCGAAAACAAAGACGCTGATCAGCTTCGCGGTTATTTCGCCCATGCAAATTGTTGGTTTTCTCACGCACAGGCTCACCATAAGTATTACGCTACAAAATACTATATTGCTAGCTTGTGTACCCATTAAATGATAGTGTATAAATGTAGTTCCTCATGATGTATATGCATCTTGTATTATTGACATTGTTATTAATTATTGTCATTATTGTCATTAACAGTCATTATTTTTTTATTACGAAAACTTGTCCATGCAACATTCAGAGATTTTTTCAGCTGTAAAAATAGAAAAAAATATAATCAGAAATAAAAAATAAAGTTTTTAATATATTCGCTAAAAACATACATTGTGGATACACGTTAGAACCGCCTCGGCGAGGCGGTTCTAACGAGTACCCGCAATGTATTTTTGGATCAAAAAATAAAAAAAAAAGTTAGGTGTACCCCTGTATACCCCAGTTTTGCTGTATAAAAGTTGGGTTAAAGGGGGAATGCATTGCACGGACTTGTTTTCTTGATGTACTGTTGTGCCGCTGCTTGGGGTTTTTGATGTGTCCTGTCTGGTCTGGGGTGCTGGTAACTACAATACGTAGATGTTTATATACATGAACATATACATATGTCCTGGGAGCCACTGATTATTCTCTCAAATTTCATACCCAATTGAAGTTTTATAATTACGACACAGGATAGGAAAATAGAGGGTGATCGAGTGGTTCCCAGAATGTGTAAAAAGCTAACTGGGGCAAACAATACACATTGTACCAAATTCTGGACAAACTCAAATACCACAACCAATCAACACACCTAATGACCTAAAATGCATAAAAATAGCCCACCTAAATATAAATAGATTGAGAAATAAAGTAGATTTATTGAATGCTGAACTGTTCGATTATGACATCATTTGTATACCAGAAACAAAACTAAATGACATTGTTGATACAAAAAACTAGAAATAGAGGATTTCCATCAACCTATTCGTGGACAGACAATTAATAATGGAGGGGGATTATTACATCAGGAAAACATGTCCGTGAAATATTTACCCCCTTATACCCCACTTTTATATAGAAAAACTGGGGTTTGCAGGGGTATACCGATTTTTCTTATTTTTGCTCTAAAACATAGGTTGTGGGTACTCGTTAGAACCGCCTTAGCGACCCTTAGTGTACCCACAATCTATGTTTTGAGCAAAAGTAAGAAAAATATCAAATATTCTCAGCTGAAAATTTTCAATTTTTACAACTTAAAAAATCTCTGTTTATTGCATGGGCAAGTTTTTCGTAATGTAACATCTGCTACCAAAGGCGCCAAACTATTGAATGTGTATATATAGAGAATTGACAGTTTGTAACTTCAATAGGCTTATTAATCATTAAGACAAAAAGATGTATAAAACTGACTCAAGTTTTCTCTTTACACATCCATGGATAAGAACCCATTATCATTGCCGCATTATAAAATCAACCATGTTTATCGCTGTAAGTATAGTACATGACGAAGTAATGTCTAGACATATATTGTTGACTAAAACCACTCAAAGACAACATACCGTAACCGGTTAACTGTTAACACTGTAAGTTCCTCAGTATTTGGGTCAGTTTTTCCAAAGGTCAGTCTTTCAGTAAACACATTTCTCATAACATCCGGTTCAGATAAGATTATGACGTCAAATTAGGCGAGTTCGATTAACAAAACCGAGTAACAATAACTACCACTGTACAAAGGTCGGCCCAACCATTTGTACAGAATATAAAGACAGTGATTGAAGAAATAACTTTTGTAAAGACATGGCACTGTTGGCCTCATTTCTCTTTCTCTTTTAAACTCATTCTGTCTAGCGCGTACGGAGTGGAAAAGAGATGTATTGGGGGCCCCTGGTAGCGGTGCATGATGTTTTTAGAAGCAGCCATATAAATATTTTCATTTTTTTCTTTTTTCAATATTACATTATTGCATTACATGCAACTAGACATATTTGAACGGGCCGCCGCATGAGATGGCCAGCGACATGCATAGGCAAAAACAAGGAAGCGGATCAGATGTGGAGTAACTGTACAGCTGATAGGAGTCCTTGTTTCCGCTACACAGATAGTACGATCCCTCTTCTTGTTTAAAATAGGAAATTTCCAGTTTCTCAGAAAGCCCGCTTATTTGACCATACAGGCTGGTTTGTATCAGACCTGATCATAAACCCTAATTGTTGGTCTTCTCATGCGAAGGCTCATATACTTTCAAAGCTTCCGCTTATGTATATTGATGTTTCATTGCAACACGTACATTATACGAGAAGGCAATTATAGGCATGCCTACGCCTTATCCGAATAGCATATATATTATTGTTATCATGTAAACGCTTGTAACTATGTCTGTAAATATGTTGACTAACAATTCGGAATAAATAAATAAAAATTAATCTACATATTCAACAAAGTGTTTCTACTTTTATAACCCTTTCATTGTTGACTGTCACCTCCTTGTGACTTACTTTGTCCCCATTACTTTTTCAGTTAAGGGAACACGGAACCAAAGCGACCTTTGCCACGACATGATTACAAAACGCGATTATAGAACTGAACAATTGTTCTTAAATCATATTCGTCTACTGTTTAGTTCACTTAAAATGGCAGTAAGCCGTTAAAACAGACGAGTTTACCTTCCAAATTTTTTTTTTTTTTTTTTTTTTTTTTTTTTTTATTATTATTATTATTATTATTATTAAAATTAATCTACATATTCAACAAAGTGTTTCTACTTTTATAACCCTTTCATTGTTGACTGTAACCTCCTTGTGACTTACTTTGTCCCCATAACTTTTTAAGTTTAGGGAACACGGAACCAAACGGACCTTTGCCACGACATGTTTACATAATGCGATTATAGAATGATAGAACTTGAAATTAACAATTGTTGTTACATCACAGCCGTCTACTGTTTAGTTCACTTAAAATGGCAGTAATTCACCGTTAAAACAGACGAGTTTACCTTCCAAAATAGGAGACCAATATTTTAGCTAAACTAACGGACTTGAAGTGAAGTATTTTTTGTGTATACATACAAACATTAGTTCAGCTGCAATAGAGCGATCGGTAGCCTGCATAAAATTTTGTATTCCAGCATAGTGAGGTTAAATCGCGGGTTTGACTGCTTTCAATTACTTTATTATTTTTGTTTCTTTTGAATATTCTCTTCATGGGAAGCAAAGCATGAAATCAATAAATCAGATATATTTCTGTTAATATTTTAGTAATTTTGTTATTGATTTCAATCAATTTCATTTAATCAAAATCTCATTCTCAGCCGTTTCTCTCATCTTTCTAAATCCCCGTTCTCACTGTCCCGGTTTTACCTCAGTTCGAAGACAAGCCGGTGTACCGTGATAAAGCGGTGAAATGGTCCTACCAAAATTGATCGTGTTCTCACAGTAACGGTATTATCCCGGTCATGATCCCAGTTTTATCACGGCGTCACGGTGCGGACCGATGTTTCCCGGTTTTACTATTGTTCATACCGGTAGCGTCCCGGTTAAGCCCGGTGGCGTATGGGTTCACACCTTTGCCGTCCCGGTAACACACAGTTTGCGCCGGATCATCTCAGTTTATCGCGGTCGGCTTGTCACGGTGTCACCCCGGCTTAACCCGTTTTTTGACATATCTCCCGGTTCGCGACGGTTGTATTAAACATTTTAATACAACCGTGAAGGCTCCCAGTTTATCAAACCGAGAGAACATGGGGAGCTAAGCCGGGACCGTGAGAAAATAGCTTAAAGGGTTGTTTCAGGGTAAATTTTGTTGATATTCGCACATTAAAACTTGGACCCCTGTCATATTAAGAATTTCGGTCGCACTCGACGATCGCTATTAAACGAAACTTTAAGGCCTTTCCATGCATAATTCCAAAAAATGTATTGAATTGCTTTTAGCAAGAAATGATTTTCAGATGGCTCGTGTATCCAATACATCACCCCAGTCCATGGTTTGTGGATATTATGCACGCTATGCATAATACTTTGGGCATTTTGTATCATACGGAGGTTTTCTATCAAGTTTGAGTGCGTACGTGCGCGCGCTTTTGTGTGTATATGTATATGCTGTAAAATAAAAACAAATGAAAAAAAAAAAAAAAAAAAAAAAAAAAAAAAACAGTATTAGAAAGGTACAAGTAGGCAAAGATCAAAAGATCAGGAAAAGGCGCAATCAGAAAAAGATTCCCACTCCAAAAACCGAGGTGGGTAAAAACCAAACTAACAATCAGGTACTTATACCATGAAAACATTTCGTAAGCCGAATGAGCAGCTATTTTCCCAATAGGTGGCCACCCAGTTACCTTAACTTAACTAAAAATATGAAAACATACATAAGGCGCCAACAGCACAAAAAATATTTTAAACACCAAGACATAAAACAAAAAGAACCACCACAGAAGTACCACATAAGGCGCCAACAGCACAAAAATATTTTAGACAGCAAGACATAAAACAAAAAGAACCACCATAGAACCTGCCTCCATGGCAAGAAATAAAATTCTCGTATGTTTCAGCCACTAAACTGCTCGGCTATCTGCAACGCTTGAAGACTTGTTCTGAAAATCATGACCCGATCTAGCAAGTTAACATGAAATGAGCCTGCTTCTCCTATTGTCATCAATAGGTCGTTCTAGTATAACGGTAAATTACAGCCATTCTTAGTGAAACAAACAGTTAAGGTGCAGTTATATATTGGCGTATAAGACAATCGCGTTCCGGGCTTTTTGAAGAAAAACATATGCAAAAATACAACATGTACCATAAACGTCTGAAGCAAATCGGAGACACGTTAAAAACGCATTACATGCAAGTTGTGTACGCTTGGTGTATGTGTGTGTACAGCTTACGTCCATCCCTCATGCAATTCTGAATATGGCTTAAGAAAAAAAATAAGTTTGAAAAGAGGCCTCATATAACTTTCTTTCAGTCTACTCTTGAAATACATTGTAGATTTCCGCAACCGCCTTATTAAAAAGTTTTAACAGTTTTTTCGTGGCACAAACATAGCAATATAATTCAAAAATACTAAAATGCAATTTACTGCCATAATGTATCTTCATACAGTTGTTCTTTCATTTCACTATGACTTGATGAAAAAGTTATGTTTACTTAAAGAAAACGTCAGCAAGCACAAGCGCTAGTCTCAGTTACCCGAAATAGTAATATGCAAACGTCAAATATATCCTTTAAATGTTCTAAACACTTTAGTTCGTGGCACGAATATACTTCAAATATACTAAAAAACTACTAGCATCGTGTTTCGTCAAATATAAGTATGATCCGATAAAAAATATGTTCACTTGAAGAAGAAGTAGGCAAACACAAGTCCCAGACCTCCTCCTGCTATTGGCATAGTAATTCCCACTGCTGCCATTGGTCCTAAAATAAAAATTAAAACACATTACTACAACACTAGTTTTATCTTTAGTATTATAGCATTAGTCCCTGTCCTCCGCCTACTATTTGCATAGTAATACCCACTGCCGCCCGCCATTGGTCCTGGAAAAGGATTAAACCATTACGAAAACATGTCCTAAAATAAAAATAAAATACATAAGTACAACAATATTTTTACTTTTAATATTATCGCTGTAGTCCTCCCAAATCTTTAAAAAAAGCATCGTTATTTGTAAGGCCGATACATGTCCTTGATAATAAATAGTACAACAAAATAACTAGGTATGGATAAGAATTTCTTCCAAACCTGTAAAAATATAATAATTTACCATGCTAGTGCAAGATCATTTAAAGAAAAAAGAAGAAGAAAAAAAATAAAGAAAAAGAAGACGGAGACGTCGACGACGGATAAAAAGAAGCGAACACAAACCCCAGTCCTCTATCAACTATAAGCATTGTAATTCCCAGTACCGCCATAGGTCTTAGAATATTAAACATCGTACATGTAATTTCCTCCTAAAGGGATGAGCTCGGTGGCGTAGTAACATAACATAACATAACATAACTTTATTAGGTAAATAAAGGCCACCGGCCCAAAATACAAAGTTAATGCTGTACATACAACAAAGTTGATAGTTGTGTCAAAACAATATTATGCCTATCTATTATATTCAGAGTCTTTTAGTTTAAGGATTTCATATATAAATAAAGACATTTTCTTGATAGTGTCCGGATTTGTGTCTTGCATGAGTCTTATAAACTCCGGCCTGCTGTCACCCTGTCTGTACCAGGGCGCCAAATAATTTTCACGCTGTACGGCATATTTAGGACAGATAAAAAATGCATGAAACTCGTCTTCAATCGTAATAGTGTCGGATTGGTTCAAACAGAAAGTGCAGATTCGATCAGCTCTGTTAATATTACGATGACGCCCAATTTCAATACTGAATTTGTGGCTTGATGTACGAAATCTAGCAAAAGCCTTTCGCAAATGGAATGGCATATCTATGGACAAATATCGTTCAACATTTAGAAGAGTTTTAAATTCTTTATACGAGTCACAACGTGTAGACTCATTAACATCAGAATGCCAATTTTGTTTCACACAGTCTGTCAGGCGAAGTTTAAATTGACTGACGAATGCATCTTCATTACCAATTTCTTGAGCGATCCAAGCATAGCCGAAACCGTACATGTAAAGAAGTCTGCGGATATTTGATGCCCACGTATGCCTTCCAGCTTCATCTAGAGATTTTAACATTTTATAGCAATTCTTTGGGTATCTATGGTTACCCATACCTAACAATTTACACCAATATTTGATGCAATTTGTTGTATATGTAATACAAAGAGGCAATCGACCGCATTCGCCAAGTGCTACCGTATTATTAACAGAGCTGTTAACCCCTAGAAAATATTTGCAAAACTCATTGTGCACAGACTCTATGACATCTGAATACTCATGACCCCATATTTCAGAACCAAAGCATAAAACAGGTTTCACCATAGCATCAAATAAGCGAAATATTTCCTCATGTTTGAAATATCCAAATTTACGCTGGTAATTCCGTATGCAAAAAGAAGCTTTCCTTGCTTGGGCTGCAAGCTTACGCTTGGCTTTTGACCAAGAGAGCTTAGGTGTGAAAATAAGTCCCATATACTTATACTCCGAGGTTGTTCGTATCGGCAAACCATTCAAAGTCCATTGCTCATAGTCGCGAAGAGGACCCCCGTTTCGAAAGACTATAATTTCTGTCTTATTCAAATTGACTTTCATGTCCCTAGAATTACAAAATTCTGCAATTAAGTTTACTTGTCGCTGCAGTCTTACTCTCGTTTCCGCGCAATTTGCAATGTCGTCGGCGTACATCAAGCAGAAAATGTCGGCTACATCAGGCGTTATAAAGATTCCATCGCCACACTGTTCGCGAAGTAAGGTACACAAGTCATTTATAAATAGTGCAAAAATTAAAGGACTACTTACGTCCCCTTGCCGGGTACCGACATTGCAAGGGAAGACACGCGTTTCGCCACCATCAGTTCGGACAGTTGCACTTAGGCTTGAATACATTGCCTTTAGTATACTCAAAAATTTCCCATGAATTCCCTTTTGCAGCAAACTAATGAATAGTTTACGATGTTGTATGTTATCGAATGCTTTCTGGAAATCTACATATAGGCAATAAAATCGACCACCTTGTTTTGATAAGTATTTCTGTACGCATGCACTTAATGAAAATATATTGTCCACAACCGAATACCCCGACCTAAAACCCGCTTGGGCTTCGTCTAGCTTGCCATTTTCCTCTGCCCATTTATATAGCCGTTTATTTAAAATCATTGAAAACAATTTATACATTGTGTTCATTAATGAAATTCCCCGGAAATTATTGGGATTTGTCACTGATCCAGCTTTGTGTATGGGACAAATAATACTACGCCCCCATGCTTGTGGGAAGTTGCCTGAATTCAAGATATTATTGAAAAGCTGTTTTAATACCGGCGCAATTTCTGTAACCGTGTTGATATAAAACTCTGCACCGATGTTGTCGGGGCCCGAACTTTTCCCGAGTTTTAACTGTTTAATGCTAGAAGTGACCTCAGACAATGAAATTTCTTCATTTAAACTATTTGCGGAAGCATCGGCCGCAAACTCCGTCTCATCTAATGATTCTATATCAGGTGCATTTTCGCAGTACAGGAGGGAACTAAAATATTCCTGCCACTCAAAGTGCTTGATTTTAGACGTTTCTACCGAGTGCTTCGCTCCTTTGATAATCCGCCAAAATTTTCGTGGGTCTCTCCCGGCCTGGAGAAGTTCCTGTCTCCGGTCGCTTTGATACTGCCGTTTCTTATTCTTATACTTTAATTTGAATTCTTTTCGGGCTTGCTTGTATGCTTGAAAATCAGCGTTTAAATCGCTTAATCGAAATTTGCGTAGCAATGAATACTTTCTTTGCTTTAATTCTTGACACTCACGGTCCCACCATGGTGGCTGGTCGTTAAGTTTACTTTGTTTTAACTTCATGGTCATTGATGCAGCTGATGACGAGTATAAATTGATTATCATTTTTACTGCCTCATTTATATTATCATTTATGCTTTGTGTTAACATCGTGGATACTGTTAATAAATTTTCACGGAAAGTTGATATAAAATTATCTTTACGATCCTCTTTCCATTGAATTCGTAAATTGGATCTTGGAGTTTCAGATACATATACATTTGCTTGATCATGTTTTATATCCGCATTTGCTTGAAATTTAAATTGACAGTGTATGGGGAAGTGTACAGATTCGTCTCGGTTTTCTATATTGAAGTACGATACATGAGAAAATAGATCGCTTGATGCTATATTGTAATCTACGACCGAGGTACCATCGTTTGCCGTGCATGTGTAATTGCCGTCAGCATCATCATGTAGCCGTCCATTTATAATATGAACGCTAAACGTACAACATAGGTCGACCAAAGACTGGCCAAATTGGTTAAATGTGTCTATATCCTTATTTTTCCTGGGAATGTCAAAGTCATCTCTCTCATAATCAGTTTCACCAAAGACATATTGTAAGTTATCTCTAGGAATAAAATCTTTAAAGTCACAAGTGCGAGCATTTAAATCACCGGCCAAGAAGAAACAGCAATCGGGGTATTCAGCTATTATTTCAGTAATATTATTTTCAATTAGTAAGATTCCATTATTTTCTGTCAAATTATCATATATTCTAGATCCCTGTGGGGAGCATCAGACTCCGTATCAATCAGTCTTGGTTTCTATCACAACTGGTGGCACTGTGTTATGTCCTCAAAAAGCAAGACACTATTACTCCTCAGAGTACTTGTTAAGCGGTGGCACTGTCCCGACATGACTGAATAATGTTCACTTTGACGTCGTTAAACAACAATAAAAATATAAAAAAATCAAGTTTGCATAATGACTGGTGGTTAAAAATTTATCAATAGTGACATAAGTGGGTGGGGTATGAAAATCAGAAATCTACTGTTTCCTTGAATCTGCTAATCAAATGATGATCACTTTTGTGCATTTAATGCTAATAGACATCGAAGATACTAGACATGACTCAATATAGTTATTATTCTAAAAATTTAAATAGCTTGGTGCAAAAATTGGATATGTAACTGGTTTTCGTGGGACCCATTTCCTGGAAAATGAAATGTATTTGAATAAAAATCACAGAAAGCCTTAATGTCTAGGATACATAATCTGACAAATAAAGGATTATTTTGGGGTCATAGAAATGTATTTCTCTTTGAAAAGTTAGTGTAAACAATTTTTTCTGAAACATTCTGGAAGTGGGTTACTTGGGGCGGCCCGTGTGCGCGTATTGTTTGCTGAAAGATGATATGACATAAGAGGTTCTTATGTGATTGACGTCAATGGCTACATCGAAAAATCTGGCTTGTTTTCAAAAAGCTAAGAAAAATGGGTCCCACGATAAAAAATCGGAAGTAACTGAAAAATGATTCACTTACTCTGAGCTGACCACTCATTTCACAATCATGTATACACAAATCCATGTGTTTGCAACATATTCAACAGCAACATGATAAAGCACGCTAAAGTATGTCCTTGAGTGCAATATAACGATGGAAAATTCTTCCACTGACACAGTTAGAAGAATTTAGTGTATTCTTAATAGTCATTTCCAACTTAATCCGATATTGATATCGGAGTTTGACATTGGAGTTCGGATAATTTTTTCGAGGGATATTCTCAGGGACAACGTGTAAACTAATAGACAAAGACGTTGTATGTTCATGTATATACACGGGATCTATCGGTTAATCGCTTATTGATGCGCTATGTTGTGTTAAGAAATAAGATTATGGCATTTGTTTGCGTCGGGGAGATCATAACAAATGTGTTAGCCCACATCTTTTCAGCGGCTCTTGGATGGTGGACGCCCGGGGTGGACGCAATATATCGGGTTTGAGAACTCGAACAGATGCACATCAACGCTTGCGTCACTAAAAATTTTTTACTGGCTAGCAAAATGAGGATAGCGAGTATCAGAACCTGTGAAGCTATTTCGCCCTAAGGCTTGCCTAGGCAAATGATTTACCGACAACGCATAAACGCCGGTCCTTGGAGACCTGTAATATGTCTTGCACTAAGGTAGGACTGTTCAAGCTCTCAACATTTTTTGAAACTTTACACAATATAAAAGTAGAGTATGTTCAACAAGCAAAGATTCGTATAAGCATATGCACATGCATATTTTATTATTATTATCTTTAATACGCTTCAATGGTGCTTCCATTACAATTTCATACTAATCCAATTGAAAGAATAATTACTACATGTAAAATTTACAAAGTGTAAATAAATGCGAAAAAAAAAAGAACATGCTCAGGTGTTACTCACCAACGTCGTTTAAAGTTGTAAAATTTTGATTTTGTTCGGTGTTCGGTGAGAACTTTCGAGACATTCATTCAAATAAAGATACTGTTATATTAGCTAGAAGGACTTTTTTCAAGGCATTTTGGTCTTTTTAAAGTGCGGTCCCTAATGGTACAACCATAATGGTGCAGAGATCAAAGGGCGGTCGTAATGAAGTAATTATTTGATTTCTGCTGGGGTATTGAAGAGGTCTCTAAAGGTTAATACCTGTGAAAATAAAAAGTAAGAGATCCGTTAAGATCAGTGAGCAAATTGAGAAAGGGGATGGGCCATACCGCGGTTTCGGCTACTTAAGCCTCTTCAATGACCCTGTATATTTGGCAACATTGAGCCAAAGCGATTTACTGTAATTTTGCAACTTTCAACAGGAAAGTCGATACAAAACCTATTATAATCATACAGGGGCCAAATAGAAAATGAATCTAAGCTGATAATAATTTTCTGATTTTTCAAAATACCCTCGCTGATCTCAAAGGACCAGAAGGAAAATATAATCTGCACTATGGATGATGTACGGGGAGACTTTTAGGGCCGCCACACGACACAACACCAGCTGCAGTAATAGCAAATAAAAATAAAGCTGAAATTCGTTAAGAGCAGTGAGCATAGTAATGAGAAAGGAGATGGGCCATTCCGCGGTTTCGGCTTCTTAAGCCCCTTCCTATAGATTTGGCAACATGGAGCCAAAGAGAATTACTGTTATTTTGCAAATTTCAACAAGATAGTCGATACAAAGACTATTATAATCAAAAGGGGGCCAAATATATTAAACGTTGGTTAGAAAATGTATCTAAGCCGATAATTGTTTTCTGATCTCTCAGAATACCCTCTCGGATCTCAAAGGACCAAAAGGAAAATATAATCTTCACTATGGAGGATGTACGGGAAGACTTTTTATGGCCGCCACACGCCACAACACCAGCTGCAGTAATAGCAAATAAAAGTACAAAAAAAAAAAAAAAAAAAAAAAAAAAAAAAACAACTGAGATCCGTTAAGAGCAGTGAGCATATTAATGAAAACATGGATGGGCCATACCGCGGTTTCGGCTACTTAAGCCTCTTCAGTGACCCTATAGATTTGGCTACATGGAGCCAAAGATAATTATTGAAATTTTGCAACTTTCAAAAGGATAGTCGATACAAAAACTATTTTATTTTAAAGCGGCCAAATATATTAAACGTTGGTTAGAAAATAAATCTTAGCCGATAATAATTTTCTGATTTCTCAGAATACCCTTGCTGATCTCAAAGGACGAAAAGGAAAACATGATCTGCACTATGGATGATGTACGGGGAGACTGAGGGCCGCCACACGGCACAACATCAGCATTGCTTATTTGCTTTATGACCAAAAATTACCTATAGATGTAATAAACCTACCTCTTTATACTGTTTTTTTTTTCTTTTCGGCACCCCTACTTGCAATCAGAGTCATTGTAAGGCCATCATGTTTTATAGGGTTATGTCCCTTATAAGTGATCAGCTAAATTGATAAATGACACACAATAAATAGGAATACATGTTTTATTAAGTTTGTATATTAATTACGTTTTCTTAGTTCACAAGGTATTAGACACAAACAAAACAATACATATTGACAAAATATATAAAAGTAAAGAAAAATACCAATTTGAAATCGACGATCAACATTATATTGATTGGTGGTCTGTTTGACATGTCGCTTAACATCAAATTCAATAGACAAGAAAAAGTAGGAGCGTTGCATTCTTTTTGTAAGACCGCCACTCAAAATTGGGACATCATGTCAGGTGAATGGTGCTTCAAAAATATAATCACTCAAGTAAGCGACTAAGGCTATCGCCTGGTATGAAGCAAGAACATAATAACACCAGAGATAAGATGGTAACTACGTCGGTTGAAAGATTTTCCTAGGGACACCGGCAGTCCGTCTATTACTAAAAGCCCGATTGGCATTAAATCACAAAAAAACATGTATATTGTTGGACATATTCATTAAATTACATAAAAATAAAAACAAAACATCAAGTTAAACGAAAACAAAAAGTGAAACCCGCAAGTAAGTCAAAATGAGAAACATAAAACAACAACAATAACAAAAAAGTACAACAAAAAGGAATGCAGCACACACACACACACACACACAAGGGGGTGGGGGCACACATGAACGCATGCACTCACATGCTCTTAACACATAAATTGTATTATGCTAAAATCAAAGTGTTAATCCCTCTTGGGAACTAGAAATTATTTAAGCCATTAATAAGCTTCACATTTCGGATCAAAAGGTATCAGCTATTCTAATGTGAAATAGACCAACATTCAATCAATAAAATATTTTGTTAGAATATAAACAACAAATTACTATTCTATACCTATGGGGTTTAATGTAAATTCAGAATGCATGTCCTGTTATTTCTCAAACCATTAGAATTTTATTTAGATATTGTTTAATATCATAAACCAACAACACTGAAAAACGTTGAAGTTCAATTGAAATCCAAATGGATAGGGATGAATACGGTCATACATCACAAATTAATTCACCTGTTCTCAGTATTTCTACTTTGGTAGTTATGCCTTCTTATGAGAAAACCAACAGTTTGGGTTTCCTACCTGGCCTGACACAAACCGGCCTGCATTGTCACTGAATCAGGCTAGAAGCTGAAAATTTCGGTCTTAAGATAATACTATCTGAGTAGCGAAAAGATGCTGATCAGCTGGGCAGTCACTGCACATCTGATTTATGTCTCTTTTTTCGCAAAGTGTTATGAAAATTGTTGGTTTTCTGGTGCGGTGACTCAGTACTGATCAAATAATTTGCCGTCAGTAATCTTCAGATCAAACAATGAACTATATATAAAAACATCATATGTAAAACTGAAATTAATGAAAAATGCAGAAAAATGAATGGAATCAAGATTATATGAATGAAAATGTATATTTATAACAAAGAAGCAACACAAATCATAGTATCTACCATTTTTGGAAGTTCGTTCTAATCCGGTGATTGACATATTGTCTTCTGATAAGATTTTGATTTAACATATTATGTATCGAAGATAAAATAATATACAGACAAAAAGAAAAAAAAAATATAGAAATCAACATGATATAATTAAAACTACAGTCTTCCCAAATGAGTTAATCTCTCAAGTTCTCAACGTCGGTCTTTCATATTGGTCCAGTGATTCTCGTTCCAATCCCTTTAGGTAGAATCGTAGATTCATAGGTCCCACGGGCGCTGGTCCAGGGTATGGTGGGGGTGAGGGGAGTGGGGTTACTGGTCTGTAAATAAAAGGATAGGTGAATGGAAGAACAATTTTGTTACTGGCAAATATATCATACTTTTATAACAGGAAATTAAAAAAAAACTGAGATCATTTAAGAGCAGTGAACATATAAATGAGCAGAAAAGGGCCATATCGCAGTTTCGGCTACTTATTACGTTTTCAGTGACCCTATAGATCGAGCAACATAAAACCAAAGAGAATTACTGTAATTTGGAATGTTCAACGGTAGTAGATACAATGGCTAGTATAACTATATTAAACGTTGGTTAGAAAATAAAATTAAACCGATAACATTTTTTTTTTTTTTTGAATTTCTAAGAATATCCTCGCTGATGTGAAAGGATCAAAATGACACTTCCAAATGAGGCACAGATGGGCAAAGAAGTCGAAAGCTGTTATGTATAGATCTAATTATATAACTAGCAACAAATAAATGCTAATTTTATCATGGAGACTAATACATCTAGTATTGATATAATTGAGATCTCAGTTATCTTATCAGTTATATTCAAGTCCCTTCTTGATTCATTTTATTTTCAATGCCGGACAATTTTCACACTCAGCAAATCTGAAAAATTTATATACATACAAGCGTATATGTTATAAAAAATGTTCGAACGTGCAAGGATTATATAAAATATGAAAACGATTGTCCCGATATCAGTGGTTTTTTTGTATATGTATATAAAAAACTGTTATCGAAATGCATAATATCAAAATTGCCCCCCAAAATTGCGTTTTTTTTTTGTTTAATGTTGTAATTGCAGCAGATATGATATACAAACTTCTAGCAACGTGGATGCGTTTTGTGAAAATATTAATAAAGGATAAAGAATTATTATATTTATTCCATATTTGAAGAATGGACTCCCCCATCATTATAAATTGGGTGGGCCCACTTTCAATTTTAGATGCGTTTGGAGTGATTATTTTTATCTCATTTTCCATGAAATTTTTCTGTGCAAACAGAATAGCCCCAGATGGGACGCCGCGTTCTGCGGCTTCACATCTGGGGCTATACTGTTTGCCTATGTCCCATAAAAAGGAAGCCAGGCTTTATAAGTACCTGATTGTTAATTTAGTTTTTTTCCCACCTCTGTTTTTGGAGTGGGAATCTTTTTCTGACTGCGCCTTTTCCTGATCTTTGCCTGCTTGTACCTTTTTATGAGTTATTTGTAAAATAATAATAAAACAAACACCATGTGATACCTCTTTTTCTGGGTGTGCTTAAAGAACACCAGTCCACCAACAATAATAAAAATCAGCACAACACCTCCAGTGGCGGAGAAAATAATCACGTAGAGTGGTAGACCATCATCATGGGAGGGAGTTGAAGTTGTAGGACAGTTTTCTGAAAATATTATATTATAACTATTATATTATGACTATTTCGTGTCGTTGTTATTGTTTGTGCAACTGGTTCTGGATATGGCGCTGGTAGTCGTCGTCAAAGTAGTGATTGACGCAAAAGCTGTACAAACGTTACCTTTGACTTACCTATGGTACATTCAGAAGACAACTTTCTCTCAAAGAGCATCTCTTGTAGCAGAACACTCTTCCACCATGCTTCAATACTGATCATGAAACATTTAACTATTTCGAGAAACGCAAACCATACAGCGATGACCTTGGAAACTGGGAACGTAAGTTTTAAAAGCATTGAAAATATACAGCATTGTTTTGCTAAGCATTTTGCATAACAGGCCAAACAAATACAATCGACACTTGGAGGGGTTAGCGAAAAAAAACGAAACAGTCGGCAGTAGAAATCATTTACTATACTAAATATCACATGTGTATGTTTTACCTTTTTCATTACACTCTAACAATAAAACTCTCCACTTTATGCGGGCTCGTAAAAAACAAAAATCACTAAGCTAGCAAAGTAGTCCAGTTGTATACGTATATGATTGTCGTCTCATTGTTTTGTGTGTGCGTGCCTGTGTTTTTATTTTCTCTTTTTCTTTTCTTTTTTAGTTGGATTTTATGACGTTTTTTGGTTATTATGAGTCGGTTCCGATTAATGCTTACGTTTACTGTTTATGTTTATACCAAAATATGATTTTTAGGAAACATACCATCTGTCCAGTCAAACAAACTCTCCGTTGTTCTACATATTTTACAGCTGTTATCCGCACTGGAGTTACCCTCACCGTAACATACACCGTCAATATAACAATAACCAGCCTATAGATACATTAATACAAATGATTTCGTTTGCTCCCTTTAAGGAACTTCACTCTATTTAACATTTTACAGTAATATGTCTTCTAGTAGAATAAGAGTTATATAGAATTCTGTTTTGATTATGATAGTGCCTGTAGCAGCCTTGCACTCAGGCTAAATATCTGGGATATCATTTGGTTGAGATACGAGTCCAACGATGATGGTCTACCAATGCTATAAGTTAAGATAGATTTTATGCAATCTTACAAATTAAAACAAAAAAAAATAACAGTTAAAATCGATTTATGGTGAAAAAATTGTTTAGACAAAAATATATATTAATACTTGTATTTACCATGACAGAATTGACAGTGTCCTATTTACTGTTGTTTGTAGTCTTTTGACATATTACATCTTACATCGTAATGTATGTTCACACAATTTAAACAAAACACTTACAACAGGGTAATAATGAAATGAGTAGGCAGGATAGATACAATATTTACCATCAGAGCAACAATAAAGTCCCCGTTACTGTTATTCGTAGTTTCCTGGCATCTTGTATCTAACACCGTAACGTATGTAATATTTCCGTAATTTACTCCATTGTTGCTGACAGAGACCCCGTATTGAGTTGCCAGTACTTGATCAGATGCAGTCGATCTACGACGCCGACCAGACGTGAGGTCAATTACGCCCTCGTTGTAGCTGAGCGCTTCTACTCTGGTCGTGTAATTGTCTTTGATGTGAAAGTTTCCATCACTGTCTGCCTGTAGTTTACACAAATGTAACCTGTATATCTTGGTTAAGTAAATTTTCATGCCGGAGGTATATTGTATTGAAGTCATAATCTTTTGTGTAATATCAAATGGAAATTTGAAGCTTGTAGAGATTGTCTAAACTAACCGTGACGTCACAAAAAGGCTTTTTAAAGGTTTCACGAAAGTCAAAAGTGAATTACACTATTGTTAATCAATGGTTATTTTTCCCAAATACTGATTTATCGAGTTTATAAATTCATTTCAATTTATTATGCCGTTATATGAAAAAATTGTTGAGTTGTGACAAAATGCAGTCCAGTGATATTATTAGCAGTAGCGTTTGCTTAAACAATTGTCATATTTTGAAAAAATAAAAGCGAGAACCTTTCCGTACGCTCCTGTCGATAAAGTCGTTGAAAAATAGATGCATTTTGCCTCAACCGACTAGTAAAGTGTTCGGAAAGGGCTCAGTCTGAACAGGGAAGGTGGCAAAGCCATGTCGTCCATACATAACAAAACTTTAATTAGATAAATAAATGTATAGGGTACACAAAGGTAAAAGCAGACAATAATCAGGAAATGCCTCAACCAGAAAGAAACTCCCTCTCCAAAAACCGGGGTGGAAAAAATTACAACCAGACACTTATACTTATCGCAAGCCAAGTAAACAGCTATTTCCCAATTAACGGCCACGTAGTTACCGAAACTGATATGCGAACAGCACAAACACTCAACACCAACACATAAAACAGTTCCAACCACAACAGAAATTTCGCCTCTGAACGATCAGTAAAATAACTAATTGCATGTCGAATTAAGTAGATGCAAAGTACCTGTTGACTGAGCATTCTAGCACCAAATCATCCATGGGTGTATCGTTTTTTGTTCATCAATAATGAAACAAACATCCCAATTTTCATTTTTGCTGTTACCTCAAGTTCGGTGACTTTAGCAAAGAATGTCTCTTCCAAGCCGTTTGTCTCGATAATAAACGCCAAACAGTCGTCTGTAGATTTATCGCATAGTCCATCACCAGTGATATAAGAAATATCTGGACCGATTGTGAGGTCAAGTATACAGGTTTTTCGGCCCCAGCCCGGATAGCATAAGCATTCATCTGATATAAGATTAATCAGTGAAATAATTCTAGCGGTAATATCAATGTCTGTATATCAGTTATCGAAAAAAATAGTATATTCATAGGTGAAACACTGCAATATCACTTTACTCATTTAATGCACAAGTAAGGCGTTGAAGGAATCGACATAATTATAAAAGTTTTGCTCATTGAAAACGGTAGCAAATCTGAAACCTTTCGATGCAAGTGGGCAACACATTTTAGTGTATTTGTCAATAATTGATATTTATCTTATATAAGACTTTTCAAGGGCATCCATTGTCATACATTTTAAGATGCTAAACACATTCAGTAAACAAATAAGTTAGTTTAGAAGATTCGTTTTTATTCTATTGACCTGCAAATCATTTAATACAATGGAACAAGAAATATTACTTTCTCTTTTTTGTGCCATCCTGGGTTACATCAGGAAAACATGTCCATGAAAATTATGCCCCCTCATTCCCCACTTTTATATAGCAAAAGTGGGATTTAAAGGGGTTTACCTATATGGCTTATTTTTGTTCCTAAACATAGATTGTGGGCACTCGTTTGAACAGTCTCGGCGAGGCGATTCAGAAAAAGACTACATGTAGTGTTTTACTGATATTCGGGTGGGATCGATTAGTGGTCAGCTGAACGCTGCCGATGCTGATGATCGACTGAGTTTTGTCACAATCGATCATCGGCTTGTTGTCTACTTTTAGCCCCGAAGTAAATTTATATTGGTTCAAGACCGCCCTCCCAGTAATTTTATATTACTGATATTCCAAGGTGATAATTTTGTTGTGGTTCTAATTGTTTTGTGTTTTGAAGACGAATTTTTGTGCTGTTTGGGCCTTATGTACGTTTTCATATTTTAAGTTCAGTTCGGGTAACTGAGTGGCTGCCTATTGGGGAATAACTGCTCACTCGGCTTACGATATGTTTTCTTGGCATCAGTAACTACATTTATGTGTCATTTTAGTTTTTTTTTCCACCCCTCGGTTTGTTGAGTAGGAATTTCTTTCCAATTCCGCCATTTCCTGATCATCGCCTACTTAGAAATATATTGCAACAACATACCATTTCCTTTACAAGTCCCATGTTCATAACAATCATGTGAACAAATCTGTGCCATCGCTTCCACAACCTGAATTAAATGAAGTGAATATAATCCAGTAAGGACAGAGAGGTATTTATAGTTTTTTATTAGCTTATTTTTTACAATTGAATCAAACCAAACCAGGTGCGACACAAACCGACCTGTGCAGTCTCACAAGAAAGCTAGAAACTTGAAATTTTGGATTTAAGAAGAAGGGAAATTGTACTATCCTTGTAGCGAAAATAAAATCGCTGATCAGCTTTGCACTTACTGATCTGCGCCTTTGTTTTCGTATAGGCAAAAATCCGGTTTTCTCGCGACGCGGTTCATATAGATACAAATATGAAGATAAATATTTGATACATTTTCTCACTTTTGCTCAAGATATAATTATCATATTGTTACCTCTGGGTACTCTTTTGTGAACGTTGTATTACGTTCAATGGCTATCTTGTTCCTGCTAGTCAAGGCAATAACCTGCGGCTTTGCCCATTCAGCGATGCCACTTTCCTGTAATAAGATATTTCAATAATTTAGCAGTTAATTTTCATTGACCAGGGTACGAATACATGCTCTTACTTGTCGTGTTCTCTTTAAAATGTATTTTGAATGGACTACAGCCGTAATAAAATAAGGTAGTACTAGAAATAAACATGTCAATCCGTTTTGCACTGTAATGGTATAGAGTGACGTCCCTTGGTATGTTTTTTTTTGTTTTTTTGTTTATCGGAAAGTAAAAAAAAAATATTAATTTGGAATTCTTAATGTGTTAATGGACAGATACGCTTTAAACTTGTAACTGTGAGAGAACTAGAGACGGTCGATGAGTCTCATGTAAGAATAACTGTTGCAATGCTTGCTTAGATCTGTTAGAATTGGATAGAGTAGGCAACAGTGACAACTTCAATTTCAGTCTGGGGGTTCCATCGTACTGCAAGTCTGCAAGAAATGCTCGCAGGCAACGCAAAAAAAAATTGTTGCACAGTGATGGTTCTGCTACATATCTCAAGCGAAAATGTGGGTGTTAAATTACCAGTAGGTCATGTGAACAAAATAAAGAATTGATTCCTATCATACTTTAAGTAGTATATAAACTCAACTGTGAGCCTTTGGCTCAGGTGAGCTTAAATGATTGTAAACTGTCTGATACCTCTTTACTTATGAGCTATCAATTTTGTTATGTTGATTGTTTTGAATTTGTCTTTAATCATCACTGAAAATATAAAAAAATCGTTTAAATACTCCATCAAAAATGAAAATGGACTGAAAAAAAATCCTTAATCGCTATTTAAAGTATCAGCTTATTCACATGAATATGTGCTACTGTACCTGTAAGTCGTAAATGCAGTCTTTCAAGAACTGGTTTTCTGGTATAAGTTTCGCCGTGAGGTTATTAATAGGCGCGTTTGCAAACTTTTCTTCACATATAGTTCGCGCCTCAGTTTCATTCATATTAATTGGATTGGACAGTGTCGCCCTCTGAAATGTTATTGGACAGACATAGTTAATTTCAGGTAAACTGAATTAATTTAATAAACATGTTTTACCGGGCGTGACAGCACGGATTGTATCCGATTCGCAAAGATGTAGATCGGTGCTATCACCCGCCCGCATTTCGTTCATGAAGATAAGGAAATGAAAATATTCGAATGATCAAATGTCCTTATCCACTAATTCAAAAAGGGTGTTGTCATTCCATAAATTGTGAATAGTGAAACTATGATGCATGTTTGGTGCTAAATATAAAACTCCTACCCGTTTTCTATGTATAGCATGTTGCTCGGCTATACCTCGCCTCAGACGCCCCACACGCCTCTTGACATCCAAATTTACATATTCACCCGTTTCTCTCTTAGGACGCTTTGTATGATCCACCTTCTTTCCTTTATGATTTTTAGGTTTTGTGCAAGTTTTTTCTTCATTCACTGAACAAAGTGGACTACTTGGTGTATTGGCCGCATCGTGGGCGTTCGGACACACACAAAGTTTCTGTTCACTGTTCCAAGGTCTCGGATTCTTATAATTCGTCTCTTCCAAAAGACTTTCTTCTTCTACTTTCCCCGTTCCATGCAATCTAAACAAAATTCATACGAACATAAACATTGCAATGTCTTGAATCAAGGGACAATGGGCATGCCTAATATTACATATCTATTAGATTCATACGTATTTTTGTTTTTATTTCATATACGAAACTTAAAAGATTTTGCGTGTCTTAGCTGGCAACAAGGAGGACATGAACCTTATGGCTTTTCTTCTGTTTTAACATCTAAATGCCAGTCGAGATATTCCGCCTCGACAATACTTAAAATAATTGTTGTCGGCGGACATATTTTGGCCTTAAGGGGTTGTCTTCCCTTGCCCCGAGGCTAAAAACATGTATGCTGTCGTGTATTTGTAAAAACTACTAGGACAGTTAAAACCAAATTTCATGTGACGTTTCTTTCTGAAAACAGGAAACAAAGTTTATATAAAATGTCAAAGTCACAAGACCAAGATGGATGACACGCACTAACATTTACATGGTGAAAAGGTACAAGTAGGTAACGATCAGTAAAAGGCGCAATCAGAATGTAATTCACACTCCAAAAAGCGAGGTGGGAAAAACTAAATTGACAATTACGTACTGATACTTAGAAAACATATCGTAAGCCGAGTGAGCAGCTAGTTCCCAATAGGCGGCCACTCAGTTACCCGAACTTAAATGAAAAATTGAAAACGTACATATGGTTCAAGAAGCACAAACTTTCGACTTTTGAAAACTCTCATAATTCTTCTTCCCCAGATCCAAAAGATCTTGAAACATCAAATTTAGCATAAAATTAATACGCTCTACACAATTTGTATGAATAATGAATTTGGGATTACATTGACCTATTTTAGAGGAAGGTTACCTTAGACAATGATTAGGGAAAATTTGTAAAATTTCGTTTGTGTTGGAAAAACTTGATTTCAATATGCAAATGCACAGAAAATTAATGATGATGAAACAAAAACCGGCTTTAAAGGAATGTCTTCCCCGCTGTGGAGGTATATGCAAGTTTATTTCTGTAAATTTCAAACATCTTCTCTGAAACCGTTTGGGCAATTAAGACATTTAAATGTGCAATTGGCAAAAGACATTTATGTGGAATTAATAAAGAAAATAGGAATAGGCAAATGGACAGAAAAAGTTCATGCTTAGGCTTGGCATAGGGTATACACAAAGTATTTACTAGATCTCAGTAATAGATCTCTATTAATATCAAACATTAATATTAATATTAAATATTTAATATATCTCTTAAAGTAGTTTATAAATCTCAGGTGAGCGTTTACAAGACCACTTGCCCTCTCTTTTTTTGTTTTGTTTAGTTTTTCTGGTTACTCACTCCCATGACATAGAGAAGTCCTCAATAGTACCATTATTGAGTGTGTCTCTGGGGTGAAAATCATCGTTTGGATCCCCATTAAAATTTCCACAGAGACCAACTAGATTATCCTTTTCATTAGGTGACGGGTAGACGTCAACGTCAATGACGTATGCAAAGTCTGGCATAACACGGACATCGACCATCATTGTGTTCGGAAAAATCACCTGAAATTCATTACGAAAATACGTCCATATATAGCTGTATAATTGACAGATTTTTTTCTTGCTGCTATTTTTGAAAATCAAATATATCAGAAAGCATAATTTTGTTTAAACGTGGATGATTTGACTTCCGTCCATTTTATTGGAGGATTTAAGAAAGTACAAGTTGGCAAAGATCAGGAAAAGGCGCAATCAGAAAAAGACTCCCACTCCAAAAGGCCTGATTTCGGACCCATACGTTGGTAAAAAATAAAATTTGTCATTTTGAGGATAAAAGCATTGCAAATAGCAGGTGTATGTCCCTGCTTCTGAGTTCTAGCACAACTATTGCATTTTAATTACATATGTTACCACGACAACGCTCAGAAAAGCAAGGAAATACCACTTTTTTCAATTTTGGGTCTATTTTCCCATTTAACATTATTTTCAACTTACGGCCCTCACAACAAACAAGGACATATATGCCTTAGATTGGGATACTCCCTAATTAACATGTATGTCACTTTTATAGACCAAAATGCCAAGTTCTTTATCATTATTGTGTTCTCGCATGTTTTGATTGTCAATGACATAATTTATGACAATTTTAACATTGTTTGGGAATTCACATTTCTACGCATTAATGCAATAAAAACAAGTTTTCTTTTGAAGCTGTACTGTATCTCTTTAAATACATCTACATCTACGAGGGTGCATCAGAAAGTTCGAGAACTAATTCTATAGCAACAAAACTAGTTATCACAATTACCTTAAACTATCACTCCTTTTCAAAGTAACGTCCTGTGCATGCAATGCACTTACTCCACCTTTCTATCCATGCCGCATACACGTGCTGCAGGCCGTCACGTGACATCTCCCGAAGTTGCCTGTCCACGGCATACCTCAGCTCCTCCCTTGACTCAAATTTCGCACCCAGTAGGTTATTTTTTAAGTTTGGAAACAGCCAGAAGTCACAAATTGCCAAGTCTGGACTATAGGGTGGGTGAGGTAACAAGGCCACGTTGAGTTTCTCTACTGTGTCCTTGACAACCTGGCTCGAGTGGCATGGCGAGTTATCGTGGTGCAGGTAAAAACCTGTCGTAAGTAGACATGACCGTTTTTTTCTTATTGCTGACATGAGCTCCGATCTTAGTAATGTTGCATAATAGTTCCCAGTGACTGTTGTTTTCGGAGGAACAAAGTGGTTTAGCAATACACCATATATATCACAAAATATAATGGCCATAACCTTCCCGGCTGACTTGGAAACTAGGGCTTTTGTGGGTGATGGTGATGAAGGATGCTTCCACACGGAACTTTGACGCTTACTTTCGGGTTCATAAAAGTGTATCCAAGTCTCATCACATGTAATCACTCGATTTAGGAAGTTGTCGCCTTCCTCTTTATATTTTCTATGATATTCATGGCACATTTTTACCCTCACCCCCATCTGTGCTGGCGTCAACAAACGGGGGACCCATCTAGCCGAAACGCGGCGCATTCCCAATTTATTTGTCATAACGTCTTGCGCTGCTCCATATGAAATTGCAAACTTATCTGCTACATTTTCCACCGTGATTCTTCTATCTTCCAGAATAAACTGATGTATAGCAGCGACTGTTTTTTCATCTGTTGCCGTCACTGGCCTGCCAATACGTGCGTCGTCTTCGGTCGTCTCTCTACCATCCTTAAATCTATTCATCCACTTCGAAATCGCACTTTTTGATAGACAAGAATCTCCATAAACTTTCTGCAAATCAACACGGGTGTCGGTAAAAGACTTACCGAGCTTCATGTAAAACTTAATAATGATACGTTGTTCGTGAACGTTATGCGACGCCATTTTCGAACGTGTGAACGTAACGTGACGTCATTTATGAAATATGACGTCATCACTGATGACGTCACAGACGTTTGCGTCTGTCATATATGTCAGAGACAGTTCATTCATTTTTCATGCGAGGTTTCATCACGACACGTTCAGTAGTTCGCGTGATATTTGATTAGTTCTCGAACTTTCTGATGCACCCTCGTACATAACCTAAATATACTCACACTGACACCGGTTTGACAAAGAATATGACCATGAATGTTTACAATTCTACAGTTGATGTCTTTAAAATTGTCCTAAACAACTGTGCTAATTGTAGGTTATGGACAAATTCAGGAAATTATATATTTTCGCTACTGACCCTGTACCCACACCCCTAGACCCAGGATGCCACTTTGATATGATGTGTGAATGTAAAAAACACATAACCTGACGAAAGGGCGTGCTAGGTCCCGGGGGGAACACACCTAGAAATAAACTATAAGATTGTAACTTAAATATATTATTCACTAAGCTAACATTTCTTCTAAAAATAAACTTAAAGTTACAAAACACACACAAAAAAAACATTCAATGTATGGATATTGGTCAGCATTCAATTGACAGACAAACCCATATTTGTTTGCTTGAAAAGTGCTGTTGACAAACAAATGCCAATCAGTTCAAAGTCTAATGGTTCATTTTAGCCAAAGATGGGGTGGGTTGTGAAAATATTTAGCTGCATTGACTGGATTCTGTTAAATCAGCCAAACTGTTTTGTAAACTAAAGTGTATATATTTTTTCTCCTATACATGCTAAATTCAGCCTTAAAGTCATAAAAAGAAAGATTCGTCCTCCCAAATCTGAAATTTAGGGACTTTTTACAGCTAAGGTATAGACGTCTTTTCTCATTTTTCACCATTGTTTGCATTATCCTCTGGTTCCCAGCTTAAAAATCAATATTGGAAATGCAAAGTATCATTTCTTTTGACGTGTGAGCCGGCACTTAAAAAATTAAAAAAAAGTGTTCAGAAATGGTGAAACATAGACCAAAATGTGCAACATGTGCTCCATCTATGGTTCTTCTGCGCGTTGCCATGGCACAATTTGTAGGATAAATGAAGAACTTGTTCTGGGTTTTAAGAGAGGAAACATATGGCTTTTTAGAAGCAGTTTTCACATCTAAATTCCAAAATTTATTTTTAGCAATATCTGAGCCCCAAATTTTATGTATACAGTTAATTAGGGTGTAAATGGGGTAATCCTACGTGTTTTTTTTTTTTTTTTTTTTTTTGCTCCAAAACATTGATTGTGGGTAGTCGTCGATGCGGCTCTAACGTGTTTATACAATCAATATATGGAATATCGATACCATGATAATAATTATCATCATGCACACATTATCGATCTATCACTTTTAAGTGATTCTAAATCAGTCACTTATAATTACCTTGTATCGATTATCCACCACTTCGTACACATCCAATACGTCATCATCTGCTATGAGGAAACCGCTAAACCGTGAACCGTTACAACGATCGATAAGATATATATCACGCCCGGCCTGGAATACTAGAGCGCATGCGCAGGTCGGGGTCCAATATGCACTGTTCCAACAAGCCATTGTTATTACCTGCACCTGAAATGATAAGATTTTTAGTCACAAAAACGTATTTTTGATCAGCGTATTAAATTTCATTGAGTCTAAATTTATCAATGGTTTGCAAATAAACAACTATTGCACCTTCGTTGAGAAAGTGTCAGTTAAATCAACGTTTTGGTCTATCTGACCCTGATTGTCTGGCCACGTGGTCACTGGTTTCTACGTATCATTGTTTGTATCGAACATCACGTGACATCATGGCGAATATACACGTCACGTGCACAACAACATTAAAACGTTTGAATTATAGATTCTAAATGGCGGATGCGATTGCATCGTTTATCAAGGTTAAGTGCAATGTTCATTTTTATGCAATATGTCATTTCGATCAAATGATAATATCATAAAATATAATTTATCTCAATGCATAATGATAACATACTTAAAAGGTACAAGTAGGCAAAGATCAGGAAAAGGCGCAATCAGAAAAAGATTCCCACTCCAAAAACCGAGGTGGGAAAAAACCAAACTAACAATCAGGTACTTATACCATGAAACATATCGTAAGCCGAATGAGCAGCTGTTTTCCCAATAGGTGGCCACTCAGTTACCTTAACTAAAAAATATGAAAACATACTTATGGCGCCGACAGCACATTTTTTTAAACACCAGGACATAAAACAAAAAGAACCACCACAGAAGTATCGACTTGGAACGATCAGTAACACAAAGTTACTGGCGGGCTTAAACCAGTTTTACAGGTACCTAACCTCACCCTCAGCTCATTAGACCATTAGTCTATAAAGACCAATATTGATTAAATTGAACGTATACGTATACCTTAATTGATTAATCACACTTGTCTCAAAGACGCGTGACAGTAAGGCTATACCAGTTTAAACATGAATCGGTACATATTAATTAAGCAACTGTAATCACCACCAATGTATTCTAGCATCTGAGAGAGCGAAATTCTATTGGAACAAGCATTTTTATATACTTAATATATCTCTACAATAAACATTTGTCGTGTTGAAGCGGACAACAATTCCTGTCGTTTAAGTGGCGTAGGTCATTAATACCATTAAGGCCTAAAATGACGTCATAAGAGGACATTCATTAATGGTGCTATTACAGTGAGACTTTGACACATTACCTGATAACATGCTATGGACACTGACACGTGTATATTTCAAATCTACATTTCATCTAAATTTAACGTGAATGATGCACATTTCATAACGTGTCACATTGCGGCTAATCACTGCCCAATCATCGGCTACGGGATTGTCATTAAATGCGCGATTTCAAGACACTGTTGGCATGTCAAAATGGTTCTCTTTCATTTGAGTTATAAATTTTTTCTATAAAAAATGAAAACAAATATATACATTCTGTATCGTATCAGCATGCAGACCTAGAGAAGGCGAAATACGTTGAACGCAAGATCATAGAGAGGTTGGTACATGTATACATAAACATGTAGCTATTCATGTCAAAGGAGCGTTTAAATGCTATCACCACTTTGGTTTTATGGAATATAAAATAAGGTCCTTTAAGAGCAATGACCATATTAATGAGAAAGGGGATGGGCCAAGCCACAGTTTCGGCTACCTAAGTCTTATCTGTGACCCTTCAGATTTAGCAAGTAAGAGCCAAAGTCATTTGTCAAGTTTAACAGGATAGTTGCTACAAATACTAATATCAATCGAAATGGAGGCAATGATCGAATGTGTACGTGAATGAACCTAATGTTTACATATATCTAAGTTAGTCATCCAGAAAAACGCGTAATTTCTTCCGTTGATGGCTGAGCTTTGCTCAACCATGTTTCTGTTTGACTTTTTGTTTGTACGTACGTAGTTCACGTAATAAAAATAGATAAATAAAGAAATAAATAATTAAATAAATAAATACAGTAAATAATTAATAAATAGATAAAAGAATGCTTGCTGAAGGAAATGTATAGCAATGACGATATAGCATATTTTCTCAAAAAGGACGGAAAGGAAAATTTTATCTTCTATGTGCCATTTTAAAGCTTTGTAGTAAATATATCTTACCAGATAACCCTTAAACGCGGAAGTGTCAATTATATTTGCTTATGACGGGTTTCAGAAAATTGTAAACGATTTATACAAACCTGCATCGGGAGGTATACATGTCTGGCAAGCACAAACATGCCAACGTACTGCATTTCATAGTACCTACAAACGAAAAAAGAAAATGTTAGATTTGTCCCATAACATTGCCTGACCTTAACAGTGCCCACATCGCTTGTCAGCCAGATTTCATATAGTACGTGACTGCCAATGATATTTTCTTTTATTTAGTCATTGAAACTGATGGCGCCTGAGTAAATATAGGTATGGCATGAGTATAAAGGTAAGTATGACATGAGTATAAGCCAATGTCTACGATATATAGTAGAGGTACTGTACATTGATACCACAGTATTCCAGCAGTGACGTAAAATATGAGACATTGCTTAAGCGTATTAAGATCGATCTTTACATAATGTCCCTCTTTGCGTAGATGAAATAGCCGATCACACCCAGAAATTATCATCAAGAGTTTCCGACCTTATAGTTGCCAACTTGGACATCTATACCCATCAGGATAATATGTCCATGAGATACATACCCCTTAAATCCCGCTTTTATGTAGTTAAATTGGGGTATAGTGGTATACATTCTTTCACGTAAACGATTTTGATCTAGATTTACCTGTAAAACCGGTTTAAGCCCGCCAGTAACTTTGTGTTACTGATCGTTCCAAGTCGATACTTCTGTAGTGGTTCTTTTTCTTTTTGTTTTATGTCTTGGTGTTTAAAATTTTTTGTGCTGTTGGCGCCTTATGTATGTTTTCATATTTTTAGTTAAGTTAAGGTAACTGAGTGGCCACCTATTGGGAAAATAGCTGCTCATTCGGCTTACGATATGTTTCATGGTATAAGTACCTGATTGTTGGTTTGGTTTTTTCCCACCTCGGTTTTTGGAGTGGGAATCTTTTTCTGATTGCGCCTTTTCCTGATCTTTGCCTACTTGTACCTTTTTTTTCTGATTTTTGACCCAAATTATAGATTTTGTACAATCGTTAGAACGACATCGACGTGTAAGCACAGTCAACGTTTTGGCCTTAAATACGAAAAATATCAGAATTTCTTTTCAACTGAAAATATTTTTACAGCTGACCAAAATCTTTGTATATTGTTGCATAGGCAAGTTTTCGTAATATAAACACTTACATTCCATCTGCCGAACTTGCATGTGGATCAACGTGTAAATGGAATTCTGGGTGCCCAGGCGATGACGATGATGAATTATCATAGGCATACACCTTTGAAAATTGATAAATCATCACTAAAACATGTCCGTGTAATGCAGACCCCCTTGATCCCCAATTTTATATAGCAAAACTGGGGTATGCTGGGGTATTTATATAGCTAAACTAGGACCTATTTTTCTTCTTTTTGCTCCAAAACATAAATTGTGGGTACTCGTTAGAACCGCCGACAATCTATGTTTTGAGCAACAATAAGAGAAATATCAAAAACCGTTTGAAGCAATTTTAGATTTATTAACAACGCCCAAAAATCCCTGTATATTGCATGAACAAGTTTTCGTAATGAAATTTTACCATAATCTCATTTCTTCAACATGAATCAACCGTCATCTTTGAAAATTGATTAAAAAGTAATTATTTGCACACCAGATAGAGAAATCCTACGTTTTACCCCATTTGAGAATTTCTTATCTCACCCTTGTTATTTCACCCCAGGCTCATTCTGCGTTCAAGTGTTCTTTTTTAACATTGTTTGTATAGGACGTCACGTAATTTCGTCGTGAAGCGCACACGTCACAATGACGTCAAAACGTTTTAAATCAAAATGGCGGACGCCGCGATTGTAGCGTTTTTCTAGGTAAATAGTATGAAAATCAAGCTTCACTGCATTAAAGCGTGCAAGAAAAAGAATCCACCATTCGTGTAAGGTATGGATAGACAAATCTGTCCCTCGGGTTACAATTTGGCATCACTCGGTGAGCCTCGTGATGCCAAAATGTGACCCTCGGGACAGATTTGTCTATCCATACCTGAAACTCATGTAAGATTCTTATAATCCTATTTCTCAGGAAGATAGTGTCTTTTATTAAAATGCGTGAATGTCAATCTTCCACAACGTCTTATTGCGTTTTTATTCCAACATTTTTGTCCGGTATCAGACACCAGTTGCTGGCGATACTTTATCAGTGGAAGATATTTGTTTCTAAATGCTTCATCCTTATTTGTCGAAGATTAAAGGGGCACTTTTGCTGCCGGTCGGCAAAAGTTGTATTACCTAGGATTACATGTTGAGATTTTAGTGGGCGTGGTTTAACTACTGACCCATGCAAATTTAAGCATATTGGAATACCTGTAATATTTAATCTGCTGATAAGAGCTGTCAAAGTGTCTCCCTGAGCAACGTCCAATTAGAATTGATTATCGCTGGTATTGTATATTGGAGAGCTCTGACAGATGTTGACATTTGTGACTAGACAAAAACTAAGATAAGACACATAATTCAGCTTTTTATAGTCCAGGTGCCCCATTTAACAACACGTTAAGCTTTTGCAGTGTATGTTACTGTGATTGTGGTTGAATCAGACCATGCATAACGCCAATAGTTTGGCAATGGTGTTTCCGTCTAAAGCTACCTAATGCACAGCAAACTTGTTTTTTCTATATTATCCCGCAACAAGTCGATGCAATGAATACCCCCGTAGACCCTACTTTTAAGTAGCAAGACTGGGATATGCAGGTGAAAACCTTTTTTTCCTTATTTTAGCTCCAAAACATAGAATGTGGGTACACGTTAGAATCGCCTCGAGTACCCACATTCTATGTTTTGAGCAAACATACTACTGATTATTTTCATTTTTTGCAACTGTTAAAATCTCTGTATGTTGCATGGGCAATTTTTCGTAATGTTCAAATTTCAACTTACACTAAGAACAGTCCTCAAAAGTTGGTTCCAAGTTGACCTGCCAGCCCCATGAAAGTTGACCATGACATGCAGTTCAAAGTCTGTCTTTAAGCCATAATCTTCGTTGTTTTTTGTTGTGAGTATTACAGTATTTGCCTTGCCCGTAGGAGCGGGTATAGTATTTGTAGCCTGCACTTGGCCTCCACAGTCGTTGTCAGCTTTAATTGCAACTGTCGAATCCACACAGTCGTAGGTATCGACAGGATCAAAGAGCTGTAAGAAAACCCGCGTTGCATAAAATTGGACAGAACTGGCACAATTGTAAGATTTCCGTTGCAGGTACACGTACGCAGTGATCAGGAAAAGGCTCAATCAGAAAGAAATTCAAAATCCAAAACCGAAGTGATAAAAAAAAATGAAAATTAGGTAGTTATACCCAGGTGAAAAAGTTTAGTCAGTAAATTTGACAAGCATGTTTACTATTGTACCCTGCTGCTTGCCTTAAATGTCCCCCATTATTAAATCTGCAAAGTCAGTTTCTTTTTTTATTTTGTAAATAATTTCCACCATTTCCACCAGTTGTCTTTTTTGACAGATTTATTTATTTTTTTTATTTTTTTTTTTCGTAAAACATCATTTTTGTAATAACCCAATTAATGATAAAATCGGCGCTTTGAAAAATAACGCTTTCTGATAGAAGTTGTTGCCAGTGACAGAAATAAAAAAAAGATCTTTTCAAAATTCAGACACAGTCTCGAGAAACAACAAGTCAAATATTCATTATTTTTAGATTACCTGACTTTCAATTAAAAAATATAAAACCAGAGGACCAATGGTCCTATAAACGCTCACCGGAGATCTGGGACATGCGACCTAAAAGCCATAAAATAGGTCAAGGCCATTCCGGGGTCATGATTTATACAAACTTTGTAGAGCTCTATTCACTGATGCTTCAGGCAAAGTTTCAAAATCATAGGTCTTCCGCTTCTGAAGTATTTACAAAGTGTTTTGCTATTAATAGCCATGGCGGCTATCTTGGTCATGTGACCTGAACCATTTATATTAACTTTCATTCCCTTTTCCTAACGATGCTCAACATAAAGTTTGGCTTTGACTGGCCAAGCGGTTTCAGAAAATATGTTTGAATAGTATGGTCAATACAATATATAGCCCCGGGGCAGTGGCAGACAACCCCCTGAGGACATTTGTTTTTCATAAACATACATCTTCTGTCCATTTGCTTACCCCCAGCAAGTCCCCCCTCCCCATTTAATTACATTTTACTAATTTTCCCCATTTAAATGCATGGACAACACATGTTGGTCTTGCCATAAAATAGGTCATGGTCATACCAAGGTCATGATTTATATAAACTTTGTAGAGCTCTTCTGCCAAGTTTCGAAATTATAGGTCTTCAGGTTCTGGGGAAGAAGAGTTTAAAAGTTATTTTTTGCTATTTATAGCCTTTCATTCTCCCTTCCTAAGATTGTTCCACGCGAAGTTTGGTTTTGATCGGCCAAGAGGTATCAGAGAAGAAGATCTGTGAATATTATGGTGATATACATGTATATAACACCGGGATGGGGGCAGACCTGCCACTCGGGTACAGTTATGTCAAGTCAACATCTTGTGCACATTGTGTGCACTAGTGAGTACACTATTTACTATTAATCTTTGGAGGTAAAGTGCACTTCGTCGTGCACACCAAGTGCTCTTACTGTTGCCTTTTGTCTTGGCACTGCTGTACATTTATTTTCAGAATCATAAATATTCAGTCCATCTGCCCATTTCCATAAAGATCTTCAAAAATGACATTTTGACAATTTTCCCCATTCAAATGCATGGGCGCCCTATGTTGACCTTGCCATAAAATATGTCAAGGTCAACCCAGGGCCATGATTTATATAAACTTTGTAGAGCTCCTCCCCCTAATGCTTCATGACAGGTTTCAAAATCGTAGGCTTTCTGGTTCTGGAGTAGAAGATTTTTAAAGGTTTTTGCTATTTATAACCATGGCGGCCATCTTGGTCATAAGTTGGTCATAAGACCTTGACTTTTTTTATATAATTTTTCACTCCCCTATTCCAATTACACTGCATATAAAATTTGGATTTAATCGGTCCAGCGGTTACTGAGAAAATTAAGTTTTACATTTAATTTGTAAATGAACTTTGGCCAAGGTCAAAATATGATTTGGTCCTTTAATACTCACAACACTGAATTAGCTCAACAAGTCGTCAGTATATACCAAGTTAAGGTCACATGCTACAAAACTTCCTGAAAAATTAAATGTTTTCACTTTTTTAATTGAAAAGCCTATGTACCAAAATTGACCTTGCCGTAAAATAGGTCTATGTCAACCAAAGGTCATGATTTATATAAACTATGATAGGCCAGAATCCCCAATGATACACACTAAGTTTCGTTGGAATCGGTCCACCGGTTCTAGAGAAGAAGATGTTTTATGTTTTGTACTATATATGGGCATGACGGCCATCTTGGTCATATGACCTGGACCATTTATATAAACTTTCGTTCCCCTTTCTTAAGGATGCTCTACATGAAGTTTGGCTTTGATTAGTTAAGCGGTTTCAGAGGAGATCTTTTAAATTTTGGATGACGGACGACGGCGGACGGACGCCGGATTATGGCCATCCTATAAGCTCACCTGAGCCAAAGAACCAAATAAGCAAACACACTGTCGCATAACATTTAAGTTATATCCTATACGTCTGTAACATGTATTGATTTTTCGGAACTGAAAATAATTTGTAATCCAAGTCATCATAAATAAAAATAAAACTGAGATCCTTTAAGAGCAATTATTTGCTATAACTGCAACTGGTGTTGTGCCATGTGGCGGCCCTAAACATATCGCCATACATCATCCATAGTGCAGATTATATTTTCCTTTTGGACCTTTGAGATCAGCGAAAGTATTCTGAGAAATCAGAAATTCATTTAATTTATCGATTTAGATTCATTTTCTTATCAAAGTTTTATATATTTGGCTCTCTTGATAATTTTAGTCTTTGTATCGATTATTGTATCTGTTGACTGTTGCAAAATTACAGTATTCTCTTTGGCTCCAATTTGACAAATTTAAAGGGTCACTGAAGAGGCGCCGAAACCGCGGTATGGACCATTTTCTTTCTAATTAATATGCTCATATAAAACTGCGATTCTTTGAGAGCACGAGCATATAAACGAGAGATTAGATGGGTCATACCGCAGCTTAGGCTACTTATACTATTCAGCCCTTTCAGTGGCCCTTTAAATGTGACATAGAGACGAAGAGAAATACTGTAATTTTTCAACTTTAAAAAAAAACTAGATTTATCCAAATATAGCCAAATATATAAAACGTTGGATGCAAAAAGAATCTAAACCGATAATGAATTTCTAATTTCTCAGAGATTCACCACGAGGACCGAACAATTAACTCATTTTGTGAACCGTTGCAGCCGATGACGTTAAGGTTAAGCGCCTGTAAAACTGGTTTAAGCCCACATTAGTTTTATATTACTGATAGTTCCAATGCAATACGTATGTTGTGGTTCTAATTGATTTGTGTTTCGGTGTTGCATTTTTGTGTTGTTTGCACCTAATGTACGTTTTCATAATTTAGCTTAAGTTCGGGTAACAGTGTGGCCTATGGTAACATATCTGCCCAGTCGGCTTACGATATGTTTCTTAATATAAATACCTTTATTGTCAGCGAAAGGCTGCGTCATTTTCATTTTCATTTCACCCGCTATCGAGCATTGCTAAAGCGCGATTTGTTTTTCATTCTTTAGTTTTCGCATCTGTTCAAACAAACGCTGCCCTGATTTTGTTTGCAAAACATTTGTTTTTCATTCGGCAAATGCATTCAAAGACATGCATTCAATCAATGCCTCGCGGACAGCGTGCATAACAGATGTATGAATTTTTGGAATGCTGGCGTTGGATTTTGGTTAACCTGAAAAGTTTTGTGTGCATATCACAATAAAAGTGTGTGTCATCATAAATATGTTTGTGAAAGTTTGACTGTCTACTGTTCCCCAGGTTTTGAGCAAAACGCAAACGTTTAATTACTCTTTAAGGGATAGATTATTCGTTTTCGTGAAATATTATACTTGCTTGTAGATCCATATGACACTCAGCGTAAGCTTCGTGACACAGAAATGGTATATTGTTGACCCATGTCGTTGCACTGTCTCGTCCTCTCTGTATGTCAATATTACTCTTCAAAAACTGAAATAATTCATTACATAAGACACAATTTTATGCTCCTGTTAATTTTTTTGCAGTTAATGCTGGATTTTGGAGTCGGCGCAGCCTGATTGAATTCAATAAAACGTATGATCCATTAAATGGGTTTTTTTTATATTTTAGTTGATAATGCACAGAAAAGAAGTTTGCTTCGATTCAAACACGTCTAATATACTGAACAAAATTACAAAAAAAACTTTACTCCTTATAGTTATATCTCTCTCAACTTTAATCACAAATGCGTATACTAACAATAATCGTTATGTCATATAAGTCTATAACAAATTTTCCATTGATTAGTTGAAAAAAAAAAAACACAGACAAAATGATCTACCTTTGAGAAAATGCGCGTCGAATGATAGAACTTGATGGACATTAGGCATTTTGAAATCACATCTACAACTGCATGTAAATAAAATAGGTTAAAAACATATTATCAAACTCACTCCATGTCACGAAAATGCTCAGTAATCATACAGACAAAGATATTGATGTTTGATGTTTTAAAAATAGCATAAACAGGCAATGTGTGCTTTGTAAAAAGGCAAAAAAACAGGCAATGTGTGCTTTGTAAAAAGGCAAAAACAATCAAATTTGATTCTTTCCGATTTAATCCTATGACGATTATGTTGCCAAGAAAAGTTGCTTATTTACCATGTTTACAGAAATGCGAGGACTTGACTAGTTTTGTTTCAATTTGTCCTAGGGTTTTAAAGAAATATCGTTATTTTGACTGGGCATGTCAAAAAGACAAAAAGGGTCAGATGAGTTACGCAGACGACATGCATCATACACATTATACATAACCGACATGCATGTAGTGCTTTAAGACGCTGCCATTTGATGTTTTGTTTTATATACTGCTTATACGAGGGTTGGGATTTAAGTTCGTAGACATTTGCCACTGATTTTCTATTACATCATTTATCCAATATTTGATGCATTATAATTAAGAAACAATGTCTCATTGTCTCGTTTTAACACTATTTTTCAAGAAATATTGCGCAGTGCACATAAAACTGGTCTCCATAGCAATGTAGGTTTCGCAACCCGGGGCACGTCGTATTTTAAATACTTCTGAAGTTTTATGGCGTTGAAGAACAAACCTTAAGCTAACATATTGTATACCAAAACTTGAGCTAAATCAGTTTGAGGCACTTTAGTATCGTGTTGTTAATTCCATATAATTTTTAAGCATTATGTCGACTCCTTATTTTGTTATTGGAGAAAATATAAAGCCAGTCGCGCTTCTTGGGAAAGAAAAATGGCGTTAACAGGCAATGCCGAAACAAGAGTAATGATCAAATCTTATGTTTGAGAAGCATAAATGCCCACAGAAACATTCAAAATGATAAGGATTTGTAGTACAGTGGTAGAACAGATCTTACAGAGATATTTAAATGGTTAGAAAAATTTCAGATGGACGCATTTAAATTTTAATTGATGAGAAAAGCACACACCTTCAACTAATGGTCTTGATTCTAAATTAAATCAAAATTATGCATGATACACATACGATTTGTTTTATTTGGTGAATGTAGTATTTCAGCAATAATAACTAACTAACCCCTGAAGGAAATATTGCAAATTAGTAAAGGTGTGGTGTGTTGTATGGTTCTAAACAATGCATTTCATTGCTGACATTAATTGAAATTTTACGTAATTTTGACGTCGAAATTTCCATGACGTGCCCCGGGTGATGGCATGTCATTGTGTTTAATTAATTGCTGTGTTGAAACTATTATGAGTAGAGCTATGCTTAATAGCTTATATGATAGGTAAAAGAATATGTTTTCAGGTGATATCATTTTTATTTCTGTGTGACAAACATCTGAACTTTTATAAAGAAAGTCTACGAACTTAAATCCCAACCCACGTAAATAACGTAGTCATTTAAATTACGGTCTTGCTTTAAGAGCACTCATTTCAATGACCCAGATTGTTTGCTGGATTGCATATGTTTATGTAAGTCAGGAACCTTCGGTTTTCAATAATTCCCCTGAATTATTGAAACGTTTAAAGAATGGAAAATCGTTTTGGCATTCTTTGTTGTCTTATGTGACGTTTATACAGAAATAATATGTAGATTATAGGCTGATGATTGGTATTACGTACTACTATTGGTTGGAAAACCTCACTCATTAATGGTGAAATCAGCACGTTCGAATTCAAATCCAGTACAGAAACGGAACATCGTATCTACAAATAAAGAATATAAAAATATTGCAATATAATTGAAATTTTAGATGTACTTAGATCAGTGGCATTTTAATTATTTCGCTTTGGTAAATCAAAAATTATTTCGCTTTCATTGGTAAATCAATTGCTTCGAAACGTGACAATAAACAGTCAAACAACTCTTCAACGGGAGTGCAGATGATGGGTATATAGATATAAAAAATACGAAGACGTTACCATGCAATATACAAAGATATTTTTCAGAAGCCAAAATTGAAAATTTCATTCGAACAATGGATTTTTTTAAATATTTATACTCAAAACATACATTGTGGATGCATGTTAGATAAACCTCGCCGAGGCTATTCAAACGACTACCCACAATGTATGTTTGGGATCAAAATTAAGAAAAAAAATAGTATACCCATGCACACCCCAGTTTTTTTTTCTATTCAAAAGTTGGGTTTAAGGGTGTATACATTTCACGGGCATGTTTTCTTGATGAGAAATGATAATGACATAAATATTCTTTAAAGTCAAGCCATGTTGCTGAATTGTTGAAATTTAGAGTATTACATAATGTATTATCAAAGTAACTTAGTGATGTTTATAACAAACTGGAAAAAATAGAAAACTTCTTCAGAATAAAATGGCATTTTAATATTTTTGCTCAAAACAATGCGTGGGTACTCATTAGAACCGGATCATCGAGGCAGTGTGTACCCATAATCAATGTTTTGAGTTAGATATTAAATTAAAATCCTCTTTGAAATTGTTTTGAGCTAGATATTAAATTGAAATCCTCTTTAAAAGCTTAATAACTAAAATGTATAAGATGTGTTTTGCATTGGCTCGTTTTCGTAAAGCATTTTTATACCGTAATATCGAAGAAAAAATCTGCTCCAATGTCAGCTTCATTCAAACCAAACTCCGTGCCTGATGTGCCAGCTTCAATACGTTTAACTTCATCCCCGTCAACATGCCTACAAAATCCAAGGTGTCAGTACTTTTCTATTTTCTAGCGCCCCAGTATTTCTCTCTCTCTCTCTCTCTCTCTTCATGTGTGTGTGCGTGTTTAGTTGTAAACTTTTACAAAATTGAATTGATAATGGATTTTACAACCAAGATCTTTAAATGTTATCTTTACGATTATTTCTGACAAGCCGCCGACATTGATTCAGATATTCAAATATATCAAGGGAAAACTAAATTCATTTGAAGGCCAATCAAACGCAGTTAAGATGCTAATTGCCATTTGTGTTCTAGAAAGTCAAATACAAGTCTAAAAAAAAAAAACAAAAAAAAAAAAAAAAAAACGATCATACCATATCACTGTGTATAATTTATCTTGTACAGAATTAAATTGACAGGTAAACCACAGCAACGGTTCGCCAGCGTCATCCACCCTCTGTTCACTACCAACTCTGACCTCTTCTATCAAGTAGTCAACTAGCAGTGTTGTAGGCCAAACTACAGGAAAAAGCATCAAACTTTAATATTTTAATATTACTTCTGTTTCTCATCTTCTATGATAAAAAGCTAATAGAACTTGCCAACGCGGTTCTGAAGTTGCGGGTGTATGCGTTATGTGACAAACATGGTAAAGGAAACTTAAAAACCACCGACCTTGGATAGGCGGTCACTACCCTGACACATGTATTGACCAAGATTGGAACAGAGACGGCAGAGGTAAAACATGTGCATTATTCGCTACGTTATCTACCTAGCGGGCACATGCCGTCAAAATGACGTCATATCGACGTCGATGCAACGTCATGACGTCGCATCGACGTCGATCTGACGTCATTCTGACGTCATGTGCCGCTGGGTATGCTCTAATAACGGCGATATACTTCTGCTTTATCACGGAAAAGTTCATGTAAATAAACGTAGAATATGAAGACTATAGTAGAGCAGTGGAAATATTTGTAGAAAAGGGAACCTGACATACAGCAGTTTGCCAAACGTGTTTCATACTATCGCTTTCATTAAATTAACAAGCAAAATTAAGTTTTCATTTAATACGTATTTATTGTAACATATATCAAAATTAGCCACGTGCAGTTGTTTGTCCTAGGACTTTGTAAAATATTAATTGGTTAGTCTATATATTATTTGACAGAAAGCGTTTGGTCAATGAAACTATCAACATGTAATCAGGGATAATCGCTGTTTTTTATGCAAATTTTAAACTGTTTACTCAGTTTAACAAAACGCGTTTATTTTTCATTGAAATGTAAAGATAAAAAAATGGCTTTACATGTGTTGACCTGAGTACACTGATCAATATGAATAATAAAAGATACTAATCAAAAGGGAAACGAAAATGGCTCCGTGTGACATTTTTTAAGATTCCATTTTTTCAAAAATAGGTAAGTGTAACGTAACCATTTTATCCTTGACGTGTCTTGTAATTCAAAGTTCTTAAATGAAAATAAAACTGAGATCAGCATATAAATGAGAGACGTGATGGGCCATACCATAGTTTCCGCTACTTAAGCCTCTTCAGTGACCCTTTAGATTTGGTAAAACTGTGCCAAAGGGAAATACTGAAATTTTGCAACTTTCAACAGGTAGTCGATACAAGGACTAGCATTACCAAAAAACAGCCAAATATATTAAACGTCGGTTAGAAGATGAATCCAAACCGATAAGAATTTTAAATTTCTCAGAATACCCTCGCTGATCTCAAAGGACGTGCATATTAAAGCATCAAGCACTACTAAAGTTCTTCTTTATGCACTGAAAAATCGAAAGGACAGCGATTTAATTTTGTGTCGAAAAATCGGTCACATGTAAAATATAAGTCAACTTTCTTTAGTGGTTTAGTAAAGATAACGGGTAACGAACCGCCACCGGCTGTTATATCTAAGCAAACATCGTCCAAGTTACAACGGAGGGCTCCTGTGTACACGCAATATGTGATTTCGTCATCAGTGGATATGACAGTGTCTCGTTCAGGAATGTCGACAGTTTTCATGGGACATCCACATGTTGTATATTTAGATTCCAACGAGTAGTATATGTGATTGTCAGGGTTGGAAAGGCTCTCTGATTCGTCGATTCTGGTAAACATGAGGAAAACATGTCCGTGAAATGAATGCTCCCTTAAACCCCACATTTATACATGTATATTAAAACAGGGGTATGCAGGGGTATACCTATTTTTTCTTATTTTTGCTCCAAAACATAGATTGTGGGTACTCGTTAGAACCGCCTTACGGAGGCAGTTCTAACGTGTACCCACAATCTATTTTTTAAGCAACAATAAGAAAAATATCAAAAAAGTACAAGTAGGCAAAGATCAGGAAAAGGCGCAATCAGAAAAAGACTCCCACTCCAAAAACCAAGGTGGGAAAAAACCAAACTAACAATCAGGTACTTATACCATGAAAACATTTCGTAAGCCGAATGAGCAGCTATTTTCCCAATAGGTGGCCACTCAGTTACCTTAACTTAACTAAAAATATGCAAACATACATAAGGCGCCAACAGCACAAAAATATTTTAAACACCAAGACATAAAACAAAAAGAACCACCACAGAAGTATCGACTTGGAACGATCAGTAACACAAAGTTACTGGCGGGTTTAAATCGATTTTACACGGCCGTAACCTCACCCTCAGCTTCTGCAGTGGTTCATAACATTTAGTTAGTTCTTCGGTCCTCGTGGTGAATCTCTAACTAGTAAATGAATCATCAAGAACAAACAAATAAATCATGATAAACATCCCGATGAATCATAAACCAGGACTCACAGATTCAGTAAGCTGCCCGACGATGGAGATCCCTGGGCGCCAAATAACTTACTAACTCCGGAGCTAAAGAAAAACATCAGTTGGACCCCGGTGGGCCAAGCAACAGACAAGAAGCTCCGGCCCCAACCAACTAAAATGAATAGCTTTAAGTCGGGGCCATCATAGAGTCTGACGCCCGACCCACCGGCGTGCAATTAAAGAAGGCAGCATAGTTATCAACCGTGATTGGTTTAAAAACTAAGCATGCAGATTGTCGCATAACATTCAAGTTATAACCTATACGTCTGTAACGTATTTTGATTTTTCTAAACTGAAAAGAAAAATCATTACTTCCTATAAGTTTCTTAAATTTGTAAACCAAGTCACCATAAAATTCTGGTTCCGAAAGACCCTCACTTAAAAGCGTCTTTAACCCAACATTATATTTGGAAACCAATTCATAGTGTCTACGATAAAATTTAGAAAAGATTTTTCGAAGTTTATGATACCGATAGCCCTTTTGGAGAAGTTTGGCCGTTAAAGATTTATTTCGAGCGTTGAAGTCTGTAACATGATTGCAGACTCTAGCAAACCTAATAAGTTGCGAAATGTATACACCATAAGAAGCACGACGAGGAACGTCACCATCCAAAAACGGAAAATTTACTATATCAAAATCAAAGTCATCGCACTTATCATAAATTTTAGAAGAAACAAATCCATTTGCAACAGAAAGATGTAGATCTAAAAAGGGGGCTTCGGTATCCGAGATATTGGCTTTGTTCAACTGTAGTTCAGATAGATAAATTTGATTGACCATACCTTCAAACTAAGGGTTGTCAATGTTCAAAAGGTCATCGAGGTACCTAGAAGTGGAATTAAAAGCCTCGATAACATCAGCTTGATTATCATGGTTAAGAGAATCCATGAAATCTCTTTCGTGGCAGTATAAAAATAAATCAGCTACGAGAGGTGCGCAATTTGTACCCATCGGAATTCCAACAATTTGTCTGTATAACTTGGTCCCAAATCTAATATAAATATTATCCAGGAGATAGGATAAGGCGTCGCACACATTCTGACATGACCAAAGTGTATACCGACTTTGGTCAGAGGATGTGAAAAAAGCCTTTCTGTCATTACATGCCAAATAAAGTGAACCATAGTTTTTCAATGCCCTTTTGAAGGTCCACTCTATCAAATCCAGAAGTTTTCCTTTAATTAGATTATGTGGTAAAGTTGTATACAGAGTAGAAAAATCATATGTGGACAAGCTCGTCGCACGGAACCCTCTACACTTCAATTTATTGAGCACCTCACCAGAATTTTTTATTGACCAAAACCAATTTTTATTTGAAGTTTCATACACTGTCTCACAGTATCTTATAACATGAGATTTGATAGCAGTAAGACAGGAAGTTAATAATTTTGAAAGTTCAGTAGTAGTACAAGAGCTAGAATTTGCAATAAATCTTGCTTTGTATGGTCTTTTGTGAAGCTTAGGTAACCAATACATCGTAGGAAGTTTGTCTTGGCCTTCATTGACACAAACAGAAAACTTAACAGGTCAATCGTTTAAGTGGGCATTTACTACAGACACCTCATCAGTATCTGTCTCCCGATAAGCCCTGGTACCATCCAGCTCCTGTTTTAAGGTGTTAACGTAGTGAAGCCTACATACAACAACAACATTGTTTGCGGCTTTGTCTGCCGGAACCAAGACATACTTTCTGTGAAATTCTTGGATACCCTGCTTCAAATGCCTAAATGACGATTTAGGTTTAGGAGGTAAAAGATTAGTATTTTGTGAATAAAACTGTTTACGTTTATCCACGATAGTGAAGATACTTCTTTTCCATTCTTTAAGAGCATTATCCTCAACACCCTCTCGTTTACACCATCGATTACCGAAATCATTCAATGCAGATGCAATCTCCTCTCTACATTTATCGAAATTGATGTAGGAGGGGAATCTATATTTCGGACCTTTAGAAACAATTTTGCGAATTCTAGAATCCGAAATTATTTTTAAATTTCCAGTAATTATATGTCCGGCTGGTTGATAAACAAATTTTGAATCTTTACAATCTCAAGACTTAGGAGTATTAGCATGGATATCAAGATCAGAAACAAGTTTATTGAAATTAAAAATAGTATTTCTGATTGGTTTATTATATTTGTAACAAATAATAGGAGGTTCTGAATTTTGGAAGTACGTAGGTATAGACTGTATCACTGATTTATCCTGGAATATGCTTGGTAAATCAATAAAGTCAATTCCTTTATTAATGAAAGGAATTTTGATAAAACTTCTAATGTGATTAGATTCGGAATCGATAAATGGACGAAGAGCATGCTGAGTATAACATCTTGTTAACAGTGCAGCGTCATACATTTGATGATTTCTATCGTAAAATATATTAGCCTCTGTGTCCAAGGAACGTAAAACAGCAATAGGCAGAGAACTAAGATAAGACAGCATTAGATGTCGACCTTGAATCCTTAGTTTAACAGCTAAATCATTAAGGGAAGTGTTCAATTTCATTGTAGCGCACCGTTTACGTTTGTCATTACCCTTTTTCCGTATACCATGAGATCTAGATTTGCGTTTACGAGGCTCTGAAAGTGTAAGTACATCAAAATCGGGCATTTTGGAAATATTTCCCTCATGGTAAATGTTGTCGTTAAATCCCAGTGGAAAGGGAGTTTGCAATAATTTAATCCATTTAAGTTCAGTTTCAAATCGTTTGATGTTTTTGAATCTAACAGAAGAATTTTCATCATATGAGATTTTTTCCACTGGTTGAACTATAACATTATTGGGAGAATGACCAGTGCGCTTAAAATGCTGGTACAGAAAGGTATCATTATTTTTGGGCTTTCTGATTCTACGATAGTGCTTACCAAATTTTTACAGCTTAAAAATTCTATGTATATTGCATGGTCAAGTCTTCGTAATGAGAAATACCGTATATGTTGTTTCCGTATACCACACTGTTTCAAACATGCATTTTACTTCAATAATTTGAATAACTCTTCTACTTGTTTTACAAAATATTTTACTCCATCACTTGTGGATGTAATATTTGACATTTCTTGCCTAATATGAGATGTTTTCTTAAATAAAAATACACCATACATTGATAAAAATGTCAGGGATTATCTCAAAATATTTCATTGCATCGACGCACTTTTAGAACAATGCAATTTATCCAACTATTCAATTGTAAATAAAATGCGTGTTCGTTCGTTCGTTCGTTTGTTTGTTTGTTTGCTTGCTTGCTTGCTTTACGATCGCGGCCTACAGCCAAAGTTATTTCTGAATTGTCAGTTATCCTTACTCTAATAAATAAGAATCCGGCAGCGGAAGAGGAAAAATATTTACTGACGGAATTATTCAACGCTACAACTAAAACTATCGTTTGAAGTACACGGCTTAAACACAAAAAATGTGATCGAATGTGGTCGGATACATCACGGAGACATAACGGTTAATCGTGATTATTGATGCGACGTGGCATGTTAATGAACGCTATTATGAAGTTTCTAATGCGTCGGCGAGATCGTTACGAATGCGACGTTCCACATCGTCTGTCCTTGGATGGTAAGTATCGCATATTTTGCTCTCGTGAAAATACATAAAGCCGAGTTTACAAAATCGGCGTTCACTATGACCTGATTTTTTTTTCTATGTCCCCATTTAAAATCAATTGGAATACTTACGGCACTTGTGTTTTTCAGCTGATGGTTTATAAAGTTGACCGCTAGATACAAAGGAAACACGGAAACTCATTACATTCTTAAAGTCCTTTTGTTTTTCTTTCTCTTGGTCGTGAACTAAGAAGTATAACGCAGTCCTGTAGGGTCTTTATTGAAATAGGTATCCAAGCGGCTTTGCAAATGCACATTTATCTACTGAGCGTGAAAACAGTAAGATAAGCATTTTTTGTATGCATCGAAGACGAAGGTGCGTACTGAGCCATGGAAGAATTAGCATTTTGTTGTGCTCTTTGAAAAGTTATTTACGTTAATGCAGAAGCATAACGAGTGCATTTATCAAGCGCAAAATTGCATGGCGTATTTTTTCCTTGGACTACATGTACTTCGCTCAGCGAGCTTAAAAGCATACGTCACTTTTATTTTGAATTAGGTCACAGAGCGGGGTTTCTGACTCAGTTTTGTCAACATTCGATTGACACAACTACAAAACCATTAATGATAGTTTACGTAAAGCGATGGCTTTAACGCATGCCGGAACCTACAAAACTCCCTGCTCCCTGAAAAACAAATGGCTTCAGCACCGGAAAATGTTTTCCCTAACTCCCTTCTGCATAAAACCCGAAAAGGATTTTGCTTGTTCCCGTGTGCCCTTGAAATATTTTAGTGCTCCCCCACTCCCAGACAATAAAAGACCCTTCTCCTTTGCCGCCCACTAAACCCCTGGTAGGACCATAGTCTGGTCATTGATATAATTATTTGAAAAAAGAAAAATGAAGGACAAGACGAAAACGCGGACAAGCTAGAGATTGGGCTCAACTTTCTTCAGCCTCTTCAAATGTTAATACAGTATAAAAACTATGGTTGACCCCTTTAACATGTATCTAGAAAACATTAATTGAAGAAAGTGCAGCACTGTCTTCGTATCGTAACATTTGCCAATTTACTTTACTGATTCATCGGTCTCGTTCTTCCACGATGCATTTCGTGTCGCTTATTAAATTTTATTAACGTCTTCGATGTAAACAAAAGATGCTTATCTTACTGTTTTTCACGCTCAGTAGATAAATGTGCAATTACGTAAGTATTCCAATTGACTTCAAGTGGGAACATAGAAGAATTTTGCAAAATCTGATCAAACTTAAAGATGCTGGAGTGGCCACAACACTAAAAAATGATAATTCAAACATTCAAGGGCAGCAAACTCTGCAGTCCAGGGTCGAATCTAACTCAAATTCGAACTCATCCAAGATGTTATGGTTTTCCTTGTTTCTTCCAAGAATGAAGAAGATCCTATCAAAATTGAAGGCACTAGAGTGGCCACAATACAAAATATTGATTTTTCAAACACTAAAGGGCAGCTAAGTCCGCAGTCAGAGGTCAGATCTGGCCGAAATTCAATCTCATCCCAGATATTGTAGTTATTCTTGTTACCTGCAAGAATGAAGAAGATCCACTGAAAAACAAAGATGCTAGAGTGGCCACAACACAAAATATTGATTTTTCAAACACTCAAGGGCAGATAACTCCGCAGTCAGAGGTCGGATCTAATCAAAATTCAAACTCTTCCGAGATATTGTAGTTATCCTTGTTACCTGCAAGAATGAAGAAGATCCACTGAAAAACAAAGATGCTAGAGTAGCCACAACACAAAATATGGATTTTTCAAACACTCAAGGGCAGATAACTCCGCAGTCAGAGGTCTGATCTGGTCGAAATTCGAACTCATATGAGATGTAATAGATGTCCTTGTTACTTCAAAGAATAAAGAAGATCCGAATAAAAATGAAGGCGCTAGAGTGGCCAGAACATCAAATATTGATTTTTCACACAGTCAAGGGCAGATAACTCTGCAGTCAAGGGTCGGATCTGGCTAAAATTTGAAATCGTTCAAGATGTTATGGCTATCCTTGTTACTTCCAAGTATGAAGAAGATGCGATCAAAATTGAAAGCGCTAGATTGGCCACAAAACTAAATACTGATTTTTCAAACACTCAAGGGCTGATAACTTCCCGGTCAGAGGTCGGATCTGGTCGAAATTAGAACTCATACGAGATGTTACAAATGTCCTTGTTATTTCCAAGAATACAGAAGATCCGAATAAAATTGAAGGCGCTAGAGTGGCCACAAAACTAGATATTCATTTTTCGAACAGTCAAGGGCAGATAACTCTGCAGTCAAGGGTTTAATCTGGCTGAAATTCGAACTCTTCCGAGATTTTATGGCTATCCTTGTTACTTCCAAGTATGAAGAAGATCCAATCAAAATTGAAGGCGCTATAGTTGCCACAACACAGAATAATGATTTTTCAAACACTCAAGGGCAGCTAACTCCACAGTCAGATGTCGGATCTGGCTGACATTCGAACCCATTCGTATTATTGTTGTCCTTGTTACCTGCAAGAATGAAGCAGATCCAATGAAAAATAAAGGCACCAGAGTGGCCACAACATGTTTCCCATTAGAAGTCTATGGGGATTTTTCCAGACGCTCAAGGGCATTTAACTCCACTATCTGAAGTCAAACCTGGCCGAAATTCGAACTCATCCGAGATGTAATGGTTGTCCTTGTTACCTGTAAGAATGAAGAAGATCCAATCAAAAATGAAGTTGCTAGAGTGACCACAACATTTCACCATTATAACTCAATGGGAGCACTCTATTGCCATGGAAACCAGAGTTCTGATCCGACCTGGCCGAAACCTAATGCAACTTTTCCCCCTGCTCAATGATGTTTCAGATAAAATTTGATTGCGATCGGCCTTGTTGTCTCAGAGATATTCAAGTTTGAAAATGTAAACGGACGGACGGACGGACGCACGGACGGACGCCGGCTCGAGTACTATACTTAAAGCTCACCTTGTGAGCCTTCGGCTCAGGTGAGCTAAATATGGCTCGCGCTTTAGCAAACCTGGAATGAAGATTTTGTGAAAGTGGCGTGGTTTCACGTTTAAGCGTGGAATTGTCTGAAACAACGTGTTACCGCGACACTAAATTTCTGCTAAGTCTGCTAAGTGTTTTCATTGAAATATTATCCGTCTTCCGCTGATTCATTTTTCAGTCAGTGGTTTAACATCCATGTCTACAATTTTGGTCATGTTAGGACAGAACCACTGCTTCCTTGGTTTTAACCGGTGCTATGGTGAAAGGCATGCACATACAGCATCGGTAGTCAGGTTCCGAGAGGCTTGCCCGGGAACCGTGCGATTATCTTACATGGCTCGGCTTAGCTGTTAAGCGTGTACATTTTAAAAGTTTTAGTGCAACCCGACAAAGGATAGTTTTATTGCACCGCGTCAATCGTCAGAATTTGATGGGCAAAGCAAAACTGTGCACAATTAGACAAGAAATATCATGAGAAAACCCATTCTTTCCATCGATGCACAGATCAGCTTTACCGGTAAGCGCACAAACATGTATAAACAAATAACCCAAGGGCAACGATCGCTCACCTGAGAGTTAACATGTACAGTCAAAGGACATTTTTTTTTTTTGTATTTTTTGAAACTCTGATCAAAACTGAAGATGCTGGAGTGGCAACAACACTAAAAGTTGATTTTTCAAACATTCAAGGGCAGCTAACTCCGCAGTCCAGGGTCGAATCTGGCTCTAATTCAAACTCATCCAAGATGTTATTGTTAATATCGTTGTTTCTTCCAAGAATGAAGAAGATCCGATCAAAATTAAAGGCGCTAGAAAGGCCGCAATATAAAATATTGATTTTTCAAACACTAAATGGCAGCTAACTCCACAGTCAGAGGTCAGATCTGGCCAAAATTCGAACTCATCCGAGATATTGTAGTTATCCGTATTCCCTGCAAGAATGAAGAAGATCCACTGAAAAACAAAGGTGCTTGAGTAGCCACAAGTAACTCAAGGGCAGATAGCTCCGCGGTCAGAGGTCGGATCTGGTCGAAATTCGAACTCATTCGAGATGTAACAAATGTCCTTGTTACCTCCAAGAATAAAGAAGATCCGAATAAAACTGAAGGCGCTAGAGTGGCCACAACACTAAATATTGACTTTGCACACTGTCAAGGGCAGATAACTCTGCAGTCAAGAGTTGAATCTGTCTAAAATTCGAACTTATCCGAGATGTTATAGCTATCCTTGTTACTTCCAAGTATGAAGAAGATCCGATAAAAAAATGAAAGCGCTTGAGTGGCCACAACACAAAAGAATGATTTTTCAAACAACTTCACAGTCAGAAGTCGGATCTGGTCGAAATTCGAACCCATTTGAGATATTACAATTGTCCTTGTTACCTGCAAGAATGAAGAAGATCCAATGAAAAATAAAGGCGCTAGAGTGGCCACAACATTTTCCCATTATAAGTCTATGGGGATTTTTCCAGACGCTCAAGGGCAGCTAACTCCGCAATATGAGGTGGAACCTGGCCGAAATTCGAACTCATCCGAGATATTATGGTTGTCCTTGTTATTCCTAAGAATAAAGAAGATCCAATCAAAAATGAAGTTGCAAGAGTGGCCAAAACATTTTACCCATTATAACTCAATGGGAGCTATCTGTTGCCATGGAAACCAGAGTTCTGATCCGACCTGGCCCAAAACCTAATGAAACCTTTCACCCTCCTCAATGATGCTTCAGATAAAATTTGATTGCGATTGGCCTCGTTGTCTTAGAGATTTTCAAGATTGAACGTGTGGACGCACGGACGCACTGACGCGCCCACGGACGCCGGCTAGACTACCATACTATAAGCTCACCTTGTGAGCCTTCGGCTCAGGTGAGCTGAAACGGTTATACTGGATACAAAATATTTGATACTCTATCAGCTTGAGACTGTGCAGTTCCTGGTTAGCTTGAGCCTGATCGGCAACCTAAAACAGATGGAAACTGATATTCAATTTTGAGAAACTCCCATTTAAAAAACGAGTGTTTGTCTGTGTATGGTGTACAAATCTATCTTGGGTTAGGCAAGAAATGTCTACCAACACATACGCTACAATGTTGTTATAATATGTCTAACTTTGTGTGTGTGTGGTGAATGTGACTGATATACGTTTTTTATTATTGTTATGATTTTTATTTCTTTTTCTTTCTTTCTTTCTTTTTTTTTTTTTTTGGGGGGGGGGGGTTGTTGGCACTGCAGTAAAGTGAAGTACATTATGGATTACAAATGCAAGAAAAGTGTTATACAAAATAATGATTTAAAATAATGATTTTAAAGTGTTCAGTAAAGATATCGGCCATGTGCCATTCCATGCGGACTTTGTTTTCGAAAATTGTCGATATTATTTACTTGGCCCATGATAAGCTCCTGAATGATGGCATCAGTGATTTGCGACACCTAAAACGCAAAACAAAGCTAATATGTAAATGGTGAAGTTAGACGAGTAATTTTAAAGGGAAAAGTTCCCAAAACTGCGCAATATGGCCCATAGCATCTCACTTTGAACGTTTTCACTGCATCAATACGATCATACATTTATTTATATTTTATTGATAAATACGTATCCATACTATCTTACATTTATTTACATTTAATAAGTATAATACGAAAAAATATAACATGTAATTTACATGTTATACAAGGCGTTGCTACAAGTTAAAAGTCCAGGAAAAGAGCAAGCTTTGCACTGAGGCTGAAACATCAACAAGCAATCCATCAGGTAGTCTAAAGATTTTTTTACTAAACTATCAGGTCTATTGTGATAAGCATCAAAGGCTTGCCCATTCCCTGCAAGTTTTGCCCTTCAAATGGCATTTTAACAGTTTTCCCTATTCAAAAGCTTAGGTTACCTATGTAACCTTGCCATAAATTAGGTCCAGATCATCACAAGATAAACAGTTATGTACACATTCAAGTACTCTAGTCCCAATTACACATGTCAAGTTTTGTTGAAATATATTTACTAGTTTATCAATAGTTTGACATGGGTCAATGAAAATCTGATGAAGGAAAATATTGACAATTTCAGGCCATATGTGTGGATCAGAAAACTCAGGATGATCATTCATCTTTTCAGTAAAATGACACTGTTATAACAAGGATTTTGATCATCTACCACACAATTTGTACTTTGAACTAATCTTGCGTATTTCATATGTTATGTTTCATAGATACGACGTTGACTAAATATTCTGTATCTATATCTGTACCACATTACATTGTCGGTTAGTGTACGTATGTGTAGAAGCAAACAAATAATAGCAAATGCCTGAGAATTGAGATGGTGATTCAGAATCGGGTATCTAGGATATTTTGGATCATTCCTTTTGCTTGTATAACTTGTTGAAGCGGTTCTTACGCGTATCAAAATTCATTGTTTGAAGCAAATATAAGAACATATCAATGATTTTCTGATGTATTTTCTTTCAATGTGCAGCTTTTTAAAATTGTTGTACATTGTATGGAAAAGTACAAGTAGGTTCTCGTTATGTTACCTCCAACTTTGCAGGAATTCGGCGGAAACATCCGTATAAACGTTCCCATACCTCCCAACCATTGCGCCTATAGAACCAATGCCTTCAAAGGAATCGGATTCAATTTTCCTTGTGTTATCGAAAGATATTGATAACTCTCCATCGATATAGTTGGTATGCATTTGTAATCCTACTTCTTGAAGTGTTACCTAAAAAGATAAATTTTACCATTTCAGCATACAAACATTCATGTAGTCACAATTTGTGATCGGCGTTTAGCTATAGAATTTCTACATAAGGTTTACGGTATGTCCCTTATAATAATGTTTAGCTGTATTAAAGATATTAGTAAAAATCGTTGTATTTGCTGATGCCGCCTTTGGCATGAGAAAAGTCCGTATGGTTACGAAAATAAAGTGCAACTCTACATTAAATCTTCGACAAACATCGCCCTTGCTACAGTTGTTTATGGTTAAATCAAGAGCTGGCGAAAAGCTGTACTTTTTCGGTTAAGGTGCGAAACAGGTGTCTTTATCAAGGCTTTAACGTTTGCAAACCTGTTTACCGTAAAAGCTTAACTGATTCCTCGGCTCCGGTGAGCTAATAACTAGTAAGTAAATGGTACTAAAACAAAAGAAGAATTCGTGAAAATGTGAACCGCTGACCGGTGCCTGTACTTTAATCTATCATCTGTCTTAAGTACGGTCTACTTACGGAATTGTCCCTTGTCTGTGGGATATATTTACCATCTCCGAAAATAAGGCCTTCAATAAAGACATCACCACAGATACTGTAGGCGTATATGTCATTACCGTAACGCAGATACACACCGCATAGGTTTAGGTTTTCATTAATTAATTCTACTTCTACCTCAGCCTGAAGATTCAAAATGGTTTAAATAGTTTGTAAGCGAAATATTGATAAAATGTATTTCGGTTGAATAAAATCACATTTTAACCATAGTATATTATTCTGCTATATATTCAGAATATATACGAACACGTACACATACTTAGCGTCAATGAAATCAATTAAATCAGGTTAAATAAAAACATGACAATATTTCATCCATACTAAATAGACGACTATTGATACTTAAGCATTCATTTTCATGGCATAGCGTTTCCTCCATCATTGCTATTAAAAACGGTGCTCCTCCTTTCCAATTAATTCATATGCACATTTTGACGAATGTCAGAAGCTTCCATTGCAATGTATAGGGCCTGTATAATGTGGGTACCACCGGAAAGTAATGCCCTCTATTGCGCCAGCCGATGGAACAAATGTCCAATTTGGTGGCGTTATCATATTGTGTGTGTACATGTACGATGCATAAGAAAACATGACGACTTGGGATAATACGGCTCTCTAGTTCACAAATAGATCAACAAAATCACGTGCACCATAGTTCCATGGGTATTGGAACTGTTTCATGTCACTAGATCGATTTGCCTTGACCAGAAACATGTATACCAAAAAATTGTATTTAAAAAAAAAATGATTTTTGTGGTGGTACCTTTCCATTGACGCTGTGTAAAGAATATAAAATAAACATTGAGAATTTAGCTGCAATTCTACAGAAAATTTACACGGCTTTTTCGTTCGACATTTACATTTTATTAAATTATGTACTGTTATTGTATTCCTTATACCCACACGTGCATGTAACAGTCTGGCACACGCGTTTCTATTATTTTACCGTAAATGGAAACTTTCTACTCCACAGCAAAATATATTTTCCAGCTTCTTCAATTATCTGTGTTTCAGGATACCACTGATATTGAGACCTGATAGAAATAAGTGCATGCAATTCGTACGAATATGAGCCTCGACGCGAGAAAACCGGTCTTCGGGGTTTCCGACCAGGTCCGACACAAACCGGCCTGTACAAGCTCAGAAAAGAGCTAGAAGCTTGAAATTTCGGATTTAAGTAGAAGAGGAATTGTACTATCCGAGTAGCGAAAACAAAGGCGCTGATCAGCTTCGCGGTTACCGCGAAGCTGATCTGCGCCTTTGTTTTCGCCTAGGCAAAAATCCGGTTTTCTCACGATGCGGCTCATATAATACAATATATCCTGGACGATCGTAGTAGCTATATGTTACAGATTTACCGTTATACAAATGAAATAAATGTATTCGACCAAAAGGGGCAGGCGTGTCAATCATATTTATAACGGTAAATTTGTGACAAAAGTCTATTTCGATCGTCCTGGATTGTAGGTAAAACACTTTGACCGTGCCGCTTGAACTCGAGTGCTGAAGTTTTGTTTAGATGGTAAAAAAGGCACCTATTTTAGCACATTTGCCCAGTGCCATGTGCAGTTTGTGGTCATGTTAACCGTCCTAGAGTTGCATTATTGAAAACGTTTATTAAAGTGATTTAAGCAGTCCAAGCAATAAGTGCATTTCTATGTCAGCGGTATGGTCAAAGTATTTAACCGATACCAATTTATTTCTGACAATTTGCAATGAATGTGAGTTTATGTTCGTGTTTGATCAGCTTAGCAGTATAGGTAAATACAGTGACTGTGCCCGCTTGATACCACGCTTTACATATTTATGTGAAAATTTCATGATTAGAAATAGTAAATGTCAACATCCACGTTTTTATTTTTGACCGCGTGTTGCCCCGCAACATTAACGGTCTATGACTATCACATACTCACGTGCCTGAATTACGGTAACTGCTCTACCTAATAACAATATGCGCTCCATTAAGTCACGTGAATTCAAGCGGCACGTTCAAAGTATTTTACTTATAAATGGAAGAGTTTGCTGTGATAACAGGGATTATTAAAAACTAACGGTCCGCACACTATATTTAAAAATGCCAGTTTGAATGGTGTGATGTAATGATCACTGACAGGTTCATTCTTGATTTGTTTTTAGCTTGGTAATAGGCATTCATTGACCATTTATAACCTGTTATCTACATGTAATATTTTACTATATAGATAAATTCATTTGACCAAACCATCTGTTTTATTGAACGTCTGGTCCTTTAATTTACTTTTTTGAGTATTATATTATCCAAGAGAAACTATATTGCATCAAATACATAGTTGATGTACAAGTATTGGGTTCCAAGGTTTTCGATTTGTTGCGTTATAGATCTATATGTGCAAGATATAAACTGATACAAAAACATTAATATCAATCAACACTGCTAAACTACTAAAGGTGACAGTAAAAGGTGACAATTGACTCCTCCGCCAGCAAGGTACAGCCACGCCCACCCCTATTTCCTTAGACAAACATTGTGTTTTTGCACCTGTATTTACCTGTAAAAAGCACGTGGGTTTGTTTGTCTAACCCACGTGTTGTCTAACCGTCATTGACCGTTAGCTAATGTGCAGATTTGAATGGTCAATATAAAAATGAATATTAATGATGGGTGGTTTTACGGAGGACTCAATTGTAAGAGCACAACTGTCATGAATAAATAACTGTCCATAAAACAGTTTATAAGGTGTTCAAGCCCAGCAGACATTATGGAAACTTCTCCATAATTAGTTGGGAATTTCTTTAAATTACATATTAAATATCTATTTATGAACTAAATTTTAATTTTACAAATATTTACCTTGCCTATCAGAAAATAATGGTTTATTGTATTGATTTTTGCTAGACTTTGGCATTTTTTTATTTTTAAATTACATAATTACATCAATTATTGATTTTTTTTCTCTTGACCCCTTCAAACCTTAATTTTATTATATAATTATAGGTTTGAAGGGTTAAGTTCTACACGGAGATGTTTCCATGATGAGCCTGGGCTTGCAATATCCGGAACTACATATTTTACACATCAGAAAAACACCTCTGTGCAAGGAATACCCAGCTAAACCCCACTTTTATATAGTAAAACTGGGGTATGCAGGGGTAAATCTATTTTTCTTTTTTTTTGCTCCAAAACATCGATTGTGGGTACTTGTTAGAACAGCCTCGCCGAGGCGGTTCTAACGTGTACCCTCAATCTTTGTTTGGAGCAAAAATAAGAAAAATATCAAATTTTTCTGCTGAATTTTTCAATTTTAAAAGCTCAAGAAATCTCTGTGTATTGTATGGGCAAGTTTTCGTGATGATCTTTAAATATACTTACAGGTGTTGTGTAAAACTGAAAATTTGCGGGCGTGAGTTACTATCCACAGAAGTTTGAGATATGACTAGATACTGTCCGCTGTGTACTCCTTGATCATCTAACATTTCCAGGTTGGCCTTCAAAATGTAGGATAAATTCGTGTTTAAGAACTATGAAATAACTGATGAAAAAATACAAATGTCATTCAGTATGTTTAGTATAGTTCCCAGACGATCGTAGCAGACTTACGTCACAGATTTCCTGTTATACATATGAACGAAATGAATGTATTTGACCAATAGGAACAGGCGCGTAAATCTCGTTGATAACGGTAAATCTGTGACGAAAGTCTACTCCGATCGTCCGGGAGCTATATACATGTACAGTGTGATTCAGAATATCTGATACCATTTCAACATTTAATACTTTTGTTTCGGCAGCACATACATTATTCAAATGTATATCAGATTAATCTACAATGATCCAAGTTTTGTTTTGTATACACTGTTAGATTTATAAACCACTAATGTGTTAAACAGAATAGGTCAAACATTTTCACAACATTCGCGTAAATACGTTGTTTGACGTCCTTATTGGAATAAAACAGTGTAAAGCTTACTTTGATGGTTTGCAATTTCTATTTTTATACACTTGAATAAACATACATATTCACCTAAACAAAATACTTTTTGAAAGCTGGAACACTTTATCATCGAAGGGTTTGAAATTGTACCAATCATTCGCACGGGGATTGAATTGGACGTTGTAATAACATAAATTTGACGTAAAAATGCATGATGCAAAAACTGTCAAAACATTAAACCTCTATCATTCAACGTGCTGTTATCTAAAGTACTAAAAATGTATACCAAACAAAACTTGTATTATCATAGAGCATTTTGATTTAAGTTTTATAGTGGTACCTGTAAGTGTTTGCGGAACAAAATTGTTTAAGGTTAGAATGGTGTCAGACATTTTGGATCACCCTGTATGATTAAGGTGCAAAAATGATTATGGTCCCACAAAACATGGCATCATAAGAGAAACAAGTAGCCTAAGGACAACGATCGCTCACCTGACAGTCACACTGGACAAAGTAATTGGTGGTTTTACGATATATGGGTATGGTGGCCATTTTGGTCATATGACCTTGAAACCCTACTAACATCAGCAGAATAGCTCTTGTCTGGATTGTGTATCCTCTTGTCAGCCATTTTGGTTTACTTGAAAAATCATCTAACAAGGGCAGGGTTCTAAAATGACCCCTGGGATGGGGCCATATTTGACCCCAGGAGTATGATTGGCAGGATTTATGTAGCGCTCCACATGACATTGTCGTATATTAAATATACAAGCTTTGTGTCATGCTGTTGCAAAGAAGATTTTTTCATGTATTTCCATTATAAGTCTATGGTAAATAATGACATGCCTGGGTCGTGGCCTGTATGGACCTCAGGGGCACCGTTGGCAGCCTTTATAAAGTAGAGTATTTTACATTAGTTCACACAACATATAAAAGCTCTGTGACATATGTTTTTTTATGTTTGTCCAATTGTAAGTCTAAGGAAGCTATTGACCCCCCAGGTTGGTTGGGACCATTTCTGACCCAATGGGCATGCTTGGCAGGATTTATGTAAAGCTCCACATAAAAATGCTGCATACGAAATATAGAAGCTTTGGCTGTTGTGGTTTCAGAGAAGATTTTTTAATGTTTTTCCCATGACGCTCCCGGGGCGGGCCCGTATGGACCCAAGGGGCAAGGTTGGCAGGATTTATAAAGAAGACCACTACACATTGCTACATACAAAATATAAAAGCTCTGGGCCTTGTGGTTTCGGAGAAAAATATTTATTTATGTTTTTCCCATGACGCCCCGGGGGCGGGGCCTGTATGAACCCCAGTTACACGGTTGACAGGATTTATAAAGAAGACCACTATACATTGCTACACACAAACTATGAAAGCTCTGGGCCTTGTGGTTTAGGAGAAGATTTTTTTATGCTTTTCCCATTGTATGTCTATGGGAGCTAATAACCCCCGGGGCGGGGTATAAAGAGGACCACTCCACATTGCTTCATACAAAATATGAAAGCTCTGGGCCTTGTGGTTTCGGAGAAGAAGATTTTCTTTATGATTTTTTCACATGACACCCCCGTGGCGGGGCCCATATGTACCCCAGGGGAACGGTTGGCAGGATTTATAAAGAGGAGCATTATACATTGCTACACCAAAAATATGAAAGCCCTGGGGCTTGTGGTTTCGGAGAAGATTTCTTTTATGTTTTTTTCCCATTGCAAGTCTATGGGAGCTATCTGTTGCCATGGAAACTAGAGTTCTGATCCGACATGGCCCAAAACCTAACACAACATTTCCCCCTCCTCAATGATGCTATAGGTAATATTTGATCACGATTGGCCTTGTTGTCTTAGAGATATTCAAGTTTGAAAATGTGGACGGACGGACGCACGGACGCACGCTCAGACGCACGGACGGACGCCGGCTCGACTACTATACTATAAGCTTACCTTGTGAGCCTTTGGCTCCGGTGAGCTAATAAATGCTCCTAACCCACAGACTTATCAAAAATGTGCTACTTAAAATGCACTGTCAACGCCAAAAAAATCGTCTATACAAATATTAAGCTTTATTTGTTTAAACGTATGTGATGAACAATTGCAGCACACATGAATTGGGATATCATCCAAATGCTGATTTTAAGTCCCGGCAACAATTTAGGCGATTAGTGACGTGGCCATGTCTGTTGACTATATATGATATATGTTGCTGATGTTGAGAAAAAATGTTTCTAATATGACAAAATCAAGCAAACATAGAAGTGAAGTAATGCTGATTTTTTTTCAAACAACAGCATAATATGTCTGTTAAATATATACCCATTATTACTCATTTCTGTATAGTTAAACTGAGGTACACATGGGTATGATAAAGTAAAATTGAGATTCTTTAAGAGCAACAAACATGTTAATGAAAACGGCGATTGGCCATACCGCGTTGTCGGCTACTTATGCCTCGTCATTTAGATTTAGACAACATTGAGCCAAAGAGAATTTTGTAATTTAGCAATTTTCTACACGGCAGTCAGTACATTGATTAGTATTTTCCACGCAGCCCCTGTGGCCGAGCGGTTATGAGCGCTGCTTCTTAATTTCTCAATCATCTCACCGCTGTTTCTGATGTCGGTTCGAGGCCCGCACTGGGCACATATGAGACGAGCGGTACAACTCCAGATGTAGTAACAACAGACAAATCAAAGCTGATATGCCTTCAGAGCAGTGAACATAATATTATACTGTGTACATCCTCTTATCTCAACGACAGTGTTTTACCTCAGTTTTCCTATGTTCTGGGGGAAAGTGCAACTACTACCTTATGCTGTAATACCTACTGTGAATTTGTGTAGCTTATCGGTGTTGAGCTGTCTCTCCTGGGTATTATGCAAGGAATGGCTGGGTTTACTGTAACCTGATACCTAGAATTCCAGGTATTTTACAGTACAAGCCGAACCAAAAAATACATGTCTGTTCATGTTTCATCAAATTTTATAAAAGAAAAAAAAATCATAAAAGTTTAGCGGCATTGCATTTTTCAATGGTCTAATCGCTCATGAATTATGGATTTTGTTTGGTCATTTGTACATGCTGATCAGAGCAGATGTTCTTTACCTGGAATTTCTTATCACAGGCTGCTGAACAGAAATAAACCCTGCTCATTGGTTTTACCGTCTTTTGCACGATGGATGGCTAATGATCAAAGAAGATTTATAGAGGTAAGAGAATGTACACACTATGTTGAGAAAGGCGATTGGCCACGTTTTCCTATTTTTGATCCAAAAATACATTAATTGTACCCACAATTTATGTTTTGAATAGAAATATAAAATATCATCAGATTTTTTTTTTCAATTTGTACAACTTAGAAAAATCTGTTAATTACATGGGTATGTGTGTTCGTTATGGCTTACCTTCGCATTGTGAACACGATATTGGTCCCACATCGCATGTCCTGTGGTGTTGTCTAACACAGCAACACTAAAACAGACAATTCATCCGATCATCAGTAAAACATTATCATGAAAAAATATACCTCAACATACTCACTTTTATAATTATAACGAAATTGGGGTACAGAGGGCATGACGGCTCTCACGAGTACCCAGAATCAATGTTTTGATCCCAGATATTAAAAATATCAATTTTTGCAATGAAATTTTAAACACTTTTGGAAATTGTTTTGTAAACTTGCCAGTTTGTAAGCTAGTTAATTAATTTAGAGGAATAAACTAGTTTATGAACTAAGAGAAAGTATGTCACAGAACAAAAAAGATGGTAGATAATGCATTTTCTTGATACTGCATTAGTAAAATTTTCACAAGTAATGCATTAGAATTAGCATTGTTTTAATGCCCCAAAGATATTTGCATTGACATTAGCATTAGTTGAGAAACAGCTAATGCATTACTAAGACATTGACATTAGTTAAATGCATTGTCAAACCCAGTTGGACACTCGCAGCCATGTGACCACGTTCATTACGAAAACTTGCCCGTGCAATATATGGAGATTTGATTTTTAAGTTGTAAAAATTGAAATTTTTCAGTAGAAAACTTTTGATATTTTACTTATTTTTGCTCAAAACATAGATTGTGGGTACACGTTAGAACCGCCTCGCCGAGTTCTAACGAGTACCCACAATCTATGTTTTGGAGCAAAAATAAGAAAAATATGTATACCCGTGCATACCCCAGTTTTTCTATATAAAAGTGGGGTTTAAGGATGTTCGCTGCCAATGAAAAAGTATTCAAACTTTTTTTCTAACCACTCATTTTGGATTCCAAAATACAACACAAGACATTTGAAAACAAAATAAATATAGGGTAGTGTGCATTTTTTCAAGCTACAGGCCTCTGAATGAGACCACTAAGCACCTTGTTTTAAATTTAGTAAAATTAATTTGATTTTTGATTCTTTGAAACATACCTGTCTTGAACAAAAATACACCTAGAACGCTTTCAAAGGTTATGATATTTACGTAACACAGACTATTTTGGACCAAAAGCATAGAAAAAATTGCAACTTCAAGTGGATGACAAAATTTTACGATTGCTTTTCCGACCCTACCCCCTTACTTGAAAAGTCGGAAAAAAATCAATATTTTCAAATGTGTCAAACCCATATTTGTTAATTCAAACTCTTTCTTGTATTTTCACACAACATAGAACTTGGTAATATTGTTCGAATAAACGAAAGAAATATATAGGGTAGTGTGCATATAAGAGAGAACCAACAACTTGAAAATCGCCATTTTCAGCCTTTTTTCGGCTGTTTTGTTTCTAAAATCCCATTTCATAAAACTACCTAAAATTTTAAAACCAGCCCACCAAAGACACAAAGACTTACTTAGAAGACCATGTATACATATACTGCTGCTAAAATAAACATCGAACTAGTGCAATTAATTTGAAGATGTGTAATATTCAAGTTTAATCTATCCTACCCCCTAAATTTTACTGACAACTAAAATTTTCTGAAAAGTTGCAGAAAATGAGGTGAAAAAATGAAGTTTCTTAGACTGACAATTTTCATGGCTCATTCAATGCATATTATCAATATGTATCAAAATATAAAATATTAGGAAATATCTGCAACCGTTTACGAGATATTCAAGAAAAGAAAAACCGGAAGTTCCGAAATATCAAATGTTAGCAGCGAACATCCTTAAGGGGGTATACATTGCACGGACATGTTTTCCTGATGTTGTGTTTCGCACTATTGTTGTCGCGACTGAGCGACGATCAAGGCTTAGTTGTTAGATTGACAAATTAATCAAAATGCTTTTCCGAACATAGTCTTCTCATGTATAAAGGTATTAAGTTGAAAACGTAAACATGTATGTACATAAATTATATTGTCCAAATGCAATAATTGCTAGTCATAATTTTGCAACTTTATATTTTAATAGAAATATATGAGTTAATCTCTCATATGAACTTCAAATACCAATAAGTTCAAGTTTCTAAATCAAAAATAGATGAATGTATACGTATTTTGCTTCCAATGCAAATCTGTTGTTTTTATTGCTTCTTGTCGAGCACAAACCTGAAATAATAATTCGAAGGTCTGTCGGCGTCGTATTGTGTATATACTACATGGACATACGCTACGTCGGCCTCGTATATGTTGGTCCCATCTGCATTTGTGTAGTGTCTGGATTGGTCGTATTTACCATTTTTTGTCTGTCCGAAAAGTGTTATACCACATAATTCATGCTCATCTTCCACTTTGGGATCCTCCGAACACACTAGAGTACCATCTTCTCTGATTACACGTAACTGTATTAAAGGATCAAATAATAAATAACTGCGACAAAGGACAAAAATGACTAGAAATTGTGATAAAGGATCAAATGATAAGTAACTGTAATAAAGGACCAACTGACAGGTTTCTAATGACCCTGTGACAATGGGTCATATGACAGCTAACCATGATAAAGAACAAAATGACTCGTAACTGTGATAAAAGATCGAATGGGACATGTAGGTTACTTTGATAATGAATCCAATGACAGACTACTATGATAACGAATCAAATGTCATGTAGCTATGATAAACGAACACATGACTCGTAACAATGATACACGACCTAATGACTCGTGAGTATGATAATGGATCAAATGACTTGTAGCTATGATTAACGAACACATGACTCGAAAGCATGATACACGACCAAATGACTCGTAAGTCTGATGAGGATCAAATAACTCGTAATAGTGATAAAGAAGCATACGCCACGTTACAGTGATACTCGTAAATGTGATAATGAATCAAATGACAAGTAACTGTTATAAAGAATCAAATGACACGTAGATGTGATAAAGGATCAAGTGTCACGTTATTTTGATAAATGGCCAAATGGCATGTTAGTGTTTAACTATAGCTTTTTTAAATAGTAAAACATTGCTATAACTAATTATAATAAGACAATTCACTGATTCGTGATTTTTTTTATGTTGATTTAACGCCTCTACTGCCAGGCCTCTAAAAACATCAATATCTCAATATCTCAATGTCAAGCATTTATTCATTTAATAAATATCAATCAAATATCAGTATCTAATTGCCCATTCTTATTGTTAATTCTCCGGATATTTGACATTAAATCCGACAACGGAGATACGGAACAGCCAAAACGTCAAACTGTCCTGCTTAAAATAATTGCGATACGCGACCGACGTCTCACCAAAATTAAACAAACAATGTCACTGACTGGCATTGACCTCGCCCCGCCCACAAGTGTACCTTATGGTCACGTGGCTTTTCATTGCTTTCATCAAGTTAGGAAAAAGACCAAGAATGACACTTAGTCTTTTCACCTAAGGCGATTACATTAAAATGTAAATATACCAAGTTCCACAGCCAACGCAACTCCTCATTAAAATTTGAATAACAGGCTGTGGTTCCAGTCGATTCAGTCAAAATTGCGCATATATGTAGCCTAACCATTATCAAAGAAGACCAGTGAATATTGTCGGTCAACCATTATTTGTTTGGCAATGTTTGCCTACAGTTGCGTACAAAACTGACGAAAGGGTCAGTTTTATAAATGGAGGAAATAAGCCATTTTGACGAATATCATGTTAAACTGTGCAACCTACTCTATTCTATAATCAGCCAAACACAGTGAAAAACAAATTCCCCATACTGCAACACACTTTATGTGATGAGTATATGTTGCAAACACAAAATAAAGCATATGGTTGGCATCTGTAGTAACGTCGATCCCTTGACCAAGTGACGTTGAACTCCTAACACCAAGCAATTTAGGGCACTCAAAATCAATGACGACTTCTTGCGTTGAGCTAGAGGTCACAACAATAAAATTGCCATACACTCATTGAACAACCTTCAGCATTTGAATTGTGGGCATTGTTTTGAAAATTGTTGAGCCCGCGCGCGCGAGGCACCGAAAATGCATTTCTGTACCCTAAGGTATGTTGAAGCATGTACGCACTAACACTTTGAATTTGATAACATACACAGATTTTCAAATAATTTTGATGCTCACTGGGCTGAAATTTAAAAGATGAGATGAAGAAAAAATAAAGTTACGTTGGCTGTGGAACTTAGTATAGTTTACCATCCAAACTTATTATACTGACATCAACAAAAAACGCCTCAGTCAACTTTGACACGTCATACTGCCAAGATTCACAATCTTAATTATTTTAAATATTGGTGATATCTTTTGCTAGCCTTTTACACATTCGGAAATGCTGAAATGGAATCATTCAGACGTCTGCTTGAAACATGGCATGCTGTTGAAAACATACACCCCTCGCAAAATCCCTTTTCTGTTCATGAACCGGTCTATCAGGCATCGCTTCTTTCGATCCCTGAAAGTCTCATTTGCAATACCAACACATAAGCCATAGAGTGGGATGTCCATACGTGGCCATATGTTGTTGAAACACATTTTATGAAAACCAAATTTCGTTCTCTAGAGTTATTGACGTCACTGCAGCTAATGATCAATGCTTAAATGATTATCGCCGTCAAAACGGTCAACAATTTTTCAAATGCGATCCTGGCATGGCTATTTGACAAAGAATAGTTTCTATTGTTACTTCTTTTGCCTTTCAGCGTGAAACGAACGTCCTTACGGAAAACGTGTATTTGACGTCTAGGGAAATAAGCGTCAGAATACCATTACTCCATTCTTGGCAATTCATTTGAAATTATGCGACTACGTTATGAAATTATACTCAAGGTGTTCATCCGAATATAACGGCATCGTGTCTGAAATGTTTCATTAGAATTCGTAGGCATAAGAGACGTCGATGTCAAAAAGATTTTGCTACAGAAGCGTCGGCGAAAGAGCTAGGGTAACAAAAATCGATAGATGGAATCTTGTGTCGATGCGAACGATGATCCCCGACTATGGAGTCGCTTCGAACGCAAGAAACCGAGCAGTATTATTTTTTCGTTCCGTCCGTTTCCTTTCTTGTGAAAAGTCCCTATGATAATTTCAGTATTTCAACTTCACATAGCCCAGTGATGATACGTTTCAAAATTTCGATGTTCACAAGTTTGTAAAACAACTTTCACATGCCTTGGCTTTCAAGAATTTTTACATCAAAAACGTCAGTATAATGACGTCAGGATGCATTTTTAAAAATGGTGCACCCACGCAAGTTTTGAGAAAAGTGCGCGTCTTAATCAAATTCGGTTTATGCTATACCATGAGAGAGTGGGTAAAACTAAGCATGATGCAAATTGTGTTCATATTGTGTATCGTTTGGCCAAGTTATGCAACATTTTCGATGAGGCGTTTTTTATTGACGTCAGTATAGTATATGGATTAACTGATGCATTAGGGACATTCACCTTCAATGTACAGGTTTCCTCCAAAGATCCAACTGGGGCCAAGCAGCCGATAGGCACAGGGTGCTGGACAATTAGCATGAACCTGGCGCTGTTATCTGACGTCTCAAAACTTCTTACAATCTGTGAAAAAACATTAATATTAACAATAGGTATGTGAATTGTCCAGACACCGAGGCGGTTCTAACGAGTACCCACAATCTATATATTGAGCAAAAATATTTAAATATCAAAAACACGATTTTTTTTCCTATGAATTTTTCAATTTTCAAATTCATGGGCAAGTTTACGTAATGATTCTTCCAATGAAAATCGCATAAACTGTACTTACAAACTCTAAATTGGTGTCGAAGAACGTTGTAATCATAGAACTCAACTTTCCCGACGCACTTTGAGCCACCTGTGCACCACACCGGATCTGTTAATGGAATGTTAAAGCAGGGGAGGAGTAAAATTTACATGTTTGCATTACGAAAACATGCCCATATGATATACAGTAATTTTTTCAGGTCAAAAATCGATAATTTTCAGAGGAAAATTTTTGATATTTTTCTTATTTTTGCTCAAAACATAGATTGTGGGTACACGTTAGAACCGCCTCGCCGAGGCGGTTCTAACGAGTACCCACAATCTATGTTTTGGAGCAAAAATAAGAAAAATAGGTATACCCCTGCATACCCCAGTTTTTCTACATAAAAGTGGGGTATCAGGGGGTATTCGTCGCACGGACATGTTTTCCTGATGGTATACAATAAACGAATCAATAATTAACGAAAAAAAAAAAACAAAAAAACGTATACGCTTTGATTTATAAACGGATTGTCCCATTAAATATTAAAGTTATAGTGCAACTTAACATTATAATTTGTGTAACTTATGTTCGCTTATAGTATTTAAGTATGCCATGTATTTGCAATTATACACTTGGCAAAAATGCCAACGCATCAGTTTTAAAAATTGAATAACTTTCGTTGCATTAAAAATTTTGCTTTCAAACTTTGCATACTATTCCTTGACGAACATTTGTGCATAATGACTAGATAACTTCAAATACATTTAATCACGTGACCACGTCATAAGAGGATCATGCAAAAAAAAAAAAAAAAAAAAGTTTTACTGTACCTACTGATCGCGGTGACTGTCTTTCGGTAATCTTTGAATGGAATAAGACAGCTTGATATTCGTCAAATGGAAGTGACAAAAAAGAATTCGCGTCTCTGTCGAAAAAATTGCTAAAGAGGGTAGCTCGTTTGGCATAGATACGTTTGAAATACGTTCGCAATCATTGGACAATGGCGTTTTATTTTCGCCTGTTTACTGTAACAAGCCGCATGATATCATGGTACCTCTAGTTTGCGCGTCATTTACAAGTCTTTTTGAGACGCCTTTTTTTCGACTTTCATATCGATGGGTGTTGTACTGTCCACACAAATTCAATATTATTATTCAACAGATCATGATTTTGGACTTAATTTGCGATTTTTTTTACCGGCGTATCGATTCTGTTGGTTTTATTTAAGCACCTTTCGAGTTTTCGAAAGAAGGGTATGGTTTCCAAAAGATCGAATATTTTCGACAGAAACTACCGATTGCGATAAAATTTCAGCATTCTGTTTGAAAATGGTTATTTTCATCATGTAGAATTTGAAGACTTACAGTCATTTCGTTTTTTTAATATTACTAGGTGCGTTGAGAATTTTGTTAAGTATATATTATTTGGTTTTGAGACTGTTACATTGCCATTACCCAATTGATCCTGCATAACTTTTTGATAGTATAAGAATCTTACATGAGTGTCAGGTATGGATAGACAAATCTGTCTCGGCGAGCCTCGTGATGCCACATTGTGACCCGAGGGACAGATTTGTATATCCATACCTGACACGCATGTAAGATTCTTTTTCTTGCACGCCTTAATGCGGCGAAGCTTGATTTTTATACTATTTACCTAGAAAAATGCCACAATCGCGGCGTCCGCCATTTTGATTTAAAACATTTTGACGCCACTGTGACGTGTGCGCTTAACGACGAAATTACGTGACGTCCTATACAACCAATGTTAAAAAAGAACACTTGAACGCAGAATGAGCCTGGGGTGAGAAAACAAGGGTGAGATAAGAATTTCTCACATGGCGTAAAACGTAGGATTTCTCTATCCGGTGTGCAAGAAAATATCGTAACATTTACACAACAGATTGAAGTTACATTTTTGTCCATTTAGGAACAGGGTAATCCAGGTGAAAATATCAAATTATAAATGAGCCTGTGCGTGAGAAAACCAACAATTTGCATATGCGAAAACAAAGACGCAGATCAGCTGTGCAGAAACTGCACAGCTGATCAGTGCCTTTGTTTTCGCCATAAGGATAGTATTATTCCTCTTCTACTTATATCCAAAGTTTCAAGCTTCTAGCTTAATTCTGTCACTGTACAGCCCGGTTTGTGTCAGACCTGGTCGGAAACCCAAATTGTTGGTTTTCTCATGCACAGGCTCAAATGTATAAAAATGCACTTGTGAAGGTTAATTTGGCTTTGTTCTCTGGGTGGGTATCTCTGGTCTAAAACTAACGTCCTCAATTGTTTTAGGGAGCAAGGTACAAACAGGCAACGATCAGGAAAAGGCGCAATCAGAAAAAAGAATCCCTCTCCAAATCCGAGGTGGGAAAAAACTAAATTGACAATCAGGCACTTATACCATGAAAACATAGTGTAAGCAGAATAAGCAGCTATTTTCCTAATAGGTGGCCACCTAGTTACCGAAACTTAACTAAAAATATGCAAACATACATGAGGCGCAAACAACACAAAAATTGTAACACCAAGACATAAAATAGTAAGAACCACCACAAAAGTATCGCATTGGAACGATCAGTAAAATAAAATTACTGGCGGGCTTGAATTGATTTTACAAGTACCTAACAGGTACCTAACTAAACTGTAAAATTGCAAAGTGTCATGTATCTATAGATCAAAGTTATCTGTTTTCTGTGATATAGTCTCATTTAGTCCTATCAATGCAAGAACGGTTTGATGTATTATTATATGTTTTATGTGTAAATATGTATTTGTAGACTGGACATCAAAATGAGACCTTTGCCTACTTGTACATTTTAATAAACAAATAAATCATACTGTCATTATTTGCAAGACTATGTTTCAATGGCTACATGTCAAATTATATGTACATGGTTACTTATGTTAATCGAATAATTCGACATCATTATGTCTTTTGTATTGTCTGTGCCACCCCTGAATATCTATTATCGAGGTCGAGGTGTTAGAATAGCCGGATTTCAAGTTGTTTATCATTTTTATTATCAGTCACTGCGTTGTTGTTGTGAGGCATTAATTGTTCGTTTAGGTGATCTGGGCTACTTTCAAGACTTTTAGTAACTGAACGTTTGTATCAATTCGGGGAGCAGTGCATCAATTAAACCTGTCATTCTTTGTGACATGACTTATCAAGAAGTCATTAGAAAACAATCTGTACGCGGGCGAAATGACCAATGCAATAAAAACATAGCTTAAACAGTTGATGTCTCAGGGTAGTGATTTAGATTTGGGTTTTATAATTGTTAAGATGATCCCCTTGTATTGATTTTGTTTTCAACCGAATAGGATTTTATTGAAAAAGTGTACGTATTTTTATAAAAAGATGTGAGAATGTTTTGCCTTTTATATTGTATAAACCAGCATTTCATTGTATATATGAGCCGCCTCGTGGGAAAACCAACAATGTGGTTTCCGAACAGGTCCGACACAAACCGACCTGTACAAGCACAGAAAAGAGCTAGAAAGGTACAAGTAGGCAAAGATCAGGAAAAGGCGCAATCAGAAAAAGATTCCCACTCCAAAAACCGAGGTGGGAAAAAAACAAACTAACAATCAGGTACTATTACCATGAAAACATTTCGTAAGCCGAATGAGCAGCTATTTTCCCAATAGGTGGCCACTCAGTTACCTTAACTTAACTAAAAATATGAAAACATACAACAGCGCCAACAGCACAAAAATATTTTCAACACCAAGAATATAAACCAAAAAGAACCACCACAGAAGTATCGACTTGGAACGATCAGTAACACAAAGTTACTGGCGGGTTTAAATCGATTTTACATGGCCATAACCTCACCCTCAGCTTCTGCAGTGGTTCATAACATTTAGTTAGTTCTTCGGTCCTCGTGGTGAATCTCTAACTAGTCAATGAATCATCAAGAACAAACAAATAAATCATGATAAACATCCTGATGAATCAAAAACCAGGACTCACAGACTGAGTAAGCTGCTCGAAATGACCTGGGCACCGAATAACTTACTAACTCCGGAGCAAAAGAAAAACATCAGTTGGACCCCGGTGGGCCAAGCAACAGACAAGAAGCTCCGGCCCCAACCAACTAAAATGAATAGCTTTAAGTCGGGGCCATCATAGAGTCTGACGCCCGACCCACCGGCGTGCAATTAAAGAAGACAGCATAGTTATCAACCGTGATTGGGTTAAAAACTAAGCATGCAGACTGTCGCATAACATTCAAGTTATAACCTATACGTCTGTAACGTACTATGATTTATCTAAACTGAAAAGAAAAATCATTACTTCCTATAAGTTTCTTATATTTGTAAACCAAGTCACCATAAAATTCTGGTTCCGAAAGGCCCTCACTTAAAAGCGTCTTTAACCCAACATTATATTTGGAAATCAATTCATAGTGTCTACGATAAAATTTAGAAAAGGTTTTTCGAAGTTTATGATACCGATAGCCCTGTTGGAGAAGTTTGGCCGTTAAACATTTATTTCGAGCGTTGAAGTCTGTAACATGATTGCAGACTCTAGAAAACCTAATAAGTTGCGAAATGTATACACCATAAGAAGCACGACGAGGAACGTCACCATCCAAAAACGGAAAATTTACTATATCAAAATCAAAGTCATCGCGCTTATCATAAATTTTAGAAGATACAAATCCATTTGCAACAGAAAGATGTAAATCTAAAAAGGGAGCTTTGGTATCCGAGATATTGGCTTTGTTCAACTGTAGTTCAGATGGATAAATTTGATTGACCATACCTTCAAAATAAGGGTTGTCAATGTTCAAAAGGTCATCAAGGTACCTAGAAGTGGAATTAAAAGCCTCGATAACATCAGCTTGATTATCATGGTTAAGAGAATCTATGAAATCTCTTTCGTAGCAGTACAAAAATAAATCAGCTACTAGATGTGCGCAATTTGTACCCATCTGAATTCCAACAATTTGTCTGTATAACTTGGTCCCAAATCTAATATAAATATTATCCAGGAGATAGGATAAGGCGTCGCACACATTCTGACATGACCAAAGTGTATACCGACTTTGGTCAGAGGAAGTGAAAAATCCTTTCTGCCATTACATGCCAAATAAAGTGAACCAGTTTTTAATGCCCTTTTGAAGGTCCACTCTATCAAATCCAGAAGTTTTTCTTTAATTAGATTATGTGGTAAAGTTGTATACAGAGTAGAAAAATCATATGTGGACAAGCTCGTCGCACGGAACCCTCTACACTTCAATTTATTGAGCACCTCACCAGAATTTTTCATTGACCAAAACCAATTTCTATTTGAAGTTTCATACACTGTCTCACAGTATCTTATAACATGAGATTTGATAGCAGTAAGACAGGAAGTTAATAATTTAGAAAGTTCAGTGGTAGTACAAGAGCTAGAATTTGCAATAAATCTAGCTTTGTATGGTCTTTTGTGAAGCTTAGGTAACCAATACATCGTAGGAAGTTTGTCTTGGCCTTCATTGACACAACAGAAAACTTAACCGGTAAAATGTTTAAGTGGGCATTAACTACAGACATTTCATCAGTATCTGTCTCCAGATAAGCCCTAGTACCATCAAGCTCCTGTTTTAAGGTGTTAACGTAGTGAAGCCTACAAACAACAACAACATTGTTTGCGGCTTTGTCTGCTGGAACCAAAACATACTTTCTGTGAAATTCTTGGATACCCTGCTTCAAATGCCTAAATGACGATTTATGTTTAGGAGGTAAAATATTAGTATTTTGTGATTAAAACTTTATACGTTTAACCACGATAGTGAAGATACTTCTTTTCCATTCTTTAAGAGCATTATCCTCAACACCCTCTCGTTTACACCATCGATTACCGAAATCATTCAATGCAGATGCAATCTCCTCTCTACATTTGTCGAAATTGATGTAGGAAGGGAATCTATATTTCGGACCTTTAGAAACAATTTTACGAATTCTAGAATCCGAAATTATTCTTAAATTTCCAGTAACTATATGTCCGGCTGGTTGATAAACAAATTTAGAATCTTTACAATCTCAAGACTTAGGAGTATTAGCATGGATATCGAAATCAGAAACAAGTTTATTGAAATTAAAAATAGTATTCCTGATTGGTTTATTATATTTGTAACAAATAATAGGAGGTTCTGAATTTTGGAAGTACGTAGGTATAGACTGTATCACTGATTTATCCTGGAATATGCTTGGTAAATCAATAAAGTCAATTCCTTTATTAATGAAAGGAATTTTAATAAAACTTCTAATGTGATTAGATTCGGAATCGATAAATGGACGAAGAACATGCTGAGTATAACATCTTGTTAACAGTGCAGCGTCATACATTTGATGATTTCTATCGTAAAATCTATTAGCCTCTGTGTCCAAGGAACGTAATACAGCAATAGGTAGAGAACTAAGATAAGACAGCATTGGATGTCGACCGTGAATCCTTAGTTTAACAGCTAAATCATTAAGGGCAGTGTAAGTGTTCAATTTCATTGTAGCGCACCGTTTACGTTTGTCATTACCCTTTTTCCGTATACCATGAGATCTAGATTTACGCTTACGAGACTCTGAAAGTGTAAGTACATCAAAATCGGGCATTTTGGAAATATTACCCTCATGGTAAATGTTGTCGTTAAATCCCAGTGGAAAGGGTGTTTGCAATAATTTTATCCATTTAAGTTCAGTTTCAAATCGTTTGATGTTTTTGAATCTAACAGAAGAATTTTCATCATATGAGATTTTCTCCACTGGTTGAACTATAACATTATTGGGAGAATGACCAGTGCGCTTAAAATGCTGGTACAGAAAGGTATCATTATTTTGGGCTTTCTGATTCTACGATGGTGCTCACCAAATCGTTTTTGCAAAGTTCGACAAGTTTGTCCAACATATTGCATCCTACAATTGTTTGTATTTCAAGTAAGAACATATACAAGATCCATTGATTTTCAGTCTAAATCAGAATCATTAACCACTGAAAATGTCCTACCCTTCACAGATGAAGTGATAGTAGTCTTAGAGCATAAATGATTGCAACAGTTGCACTTCTTGGCATTGCACTTAGAAATACTAGGGTACATTCCAGGTCACTTGAACGGATTAATATATTTACGTTAAATTGGTGATTTGAGTGGAGATAACCTTATCCGAAGATATTACGAAACATATAGAGTAAGAAGCTCCGTGTAGATTAACAGTAGATGCCGAAAATAAATTCAGAGGTGTCACCCTAACAGTAGGTAATAAATTTTGAAAATTGTTAGTTGAATGAGGAATCCGTACAGTAGACGCGGCATGCAACCTGAGGGGAGTTAATGTAATTCCTAATCTTTTTGTGATAGTCATAGTTGGGAGTTCTGTGTTGATACTGCCAAAAGAAGCGCGACACTCATACCGGTTATAGAAAAAATATGCACTTAATCGTAATGCAAAATCTCTCAAAAGAAAGAACGAGGTATAACCGAAGCCCACAGCTAGAATCTTGAAATTTCGGATTTAAGTAGAAGAGGAACTGTACTATCAGAGTAGTTACTATCCGGTTACCGCGAAGCTGATCTGCGTCTTTGTTTTCGCCTATGCAGATTGTTGGTTTTCCCATGAGGCGGCTCATATTTGTTTCCAGGTGTTTACTCCTAAATAAAACTGTTGGGTTTCTTTTGTCGGTCTTTACATATTTTAAGAAACCCGGGTTCCCTTCTTTTACCATTTTATATTTTATAAAATCGGCCACGAAAATGAGCAAACAAATAATGTTTTCTTACCACGGCTCCAATCGAGAATCCAGCATCCAGAAATTCATCGTCGGTCAGATTAGACGACGCTAAATTACCATATTCATCATTCGAAAGTGGCTGGGGTCCTGACGACTTTATACGAGCATTGTCCGCAAACCTTCAATTCATGAACGAAATGCAAAAGTTTGGTACAGTACATTTTATACCAGAATATTTTACAAGATTGAAACAATGCGCAGTGTTTTATCCATTTTCTTCCAAACGGCCTATTAGTAACTTAATGAAAGTTACGCCGATAGGTCGGGCGTCAAACTCTTTGATGGCCCCGACTAAAAGCTATTCATTTTAGTTGGTTTGGGTCGGGTGCTTCCTGTATTTTGGTTGTCCCATCGTGGTTCAACTGGTGTTCTACGTTTACTCCATATTTTAATGATGTTATATACAAATGTAGCACCCAGGGATCTCCAGTTAATGGGAATACTATTGTGTTTGTGAGTCCTCGTTTTGAGTCATCATGGTGTTTGATATGATTTATTTACAGATCCAGAATCAGAATACGTCAAAGTGACCATAACACACCAGAAGACAAAATATGGCACGCTATTTTAAGCAAGCCTTTTCGTAAAATATGCACATGTACGTCTGTGAAATTAAATATAGTTTACATTTACTAAGTAATTTGAATTTTAGCATGTTTGGGTGCATGGCTTTGTTTGCTGAATTTTCTCACCTTATCTAACATGGACCTAAACTTTATTGAAGCATTGTTATTCTTGGTGTATGACACTACAGTAAAAGAATAATTCTCATTGTACTAGTTTCTGCACAGGTGATCAGCCCCATTGGTTTTCGCATTAGCAGATTCATTTGACAAAACATTATTCCAAATGGCAAGTTTCTAGCCTTCTTCTGAGACTGCATGGACCGCTGTGCGTCGGACCTGGCAGGAAACCTGGAATGCCCGCTGTGTGTCGGACCTGGCCGGAAACCCGGTAGGCCCGTTGTGTGTCGGACCTGGCCGGAAACCCGGAATGCCCGCTGTGTGTCGGACATGGCCAGAAACCCAGAAGGCCTTGCGGCACACTTACCATGTGATAGTTATAAACTGCAGGTCAGGAAAGCTGTTCACCAGGTAAGGCTCGTTCACATAACAGGTCAAACTCACGTACGGAACATCAAATGACTGACCGTCCCTGAGTTCTTCCCTGAAGTTAAGGCTGCCTTGTAGGCTCAGGCTGACGCTACTTGGAATAATCAAGTTGTCTAAAAGAGGCAATCGCAAGGGTTAATCAAATGGTTCTACATAATAGCATTCGCATGAGAAAACCAACAATTTGCAAAGGCGAAAACAAAGGCGCAGATCAACTTCGCAGTAACTGCGAAGCTGATCAGCGCCTTTGTTTTCGCTACTCGGATAGAACAATTCCTCTTCTTACTTAATCCAAAGGTTCCAGCCTCTAGCCATCTTCTGTGCTTGTACAGGCCAGTTTGTGTCGGACCTGGTCAGAAACATGAATTGTTGGTTTTCTCACGCACAGGCTCATGTGTTGTCGAATGAGACGACCATCGTAGCAAGAACCCAAATCGATGCAATCATTAAGTCCTAATCGCGGAACTCAAACTCCGCTTCAAGTAAATTTCTGTCTTTATCGTAGAAAATTTTAGATTTTTATCCCCTTTTGATGGTTCATAAGTAAGAATGTAGTAATGGTTGAGTTCTTCAGTAGTTATTCCTGTATAAAATAAGCAGATTCAAGTCTAAAATACATAACTAGGTTATTTATGTCCTTGGGGGACAAAATGCCAACTAGCAGTGATACATGTCTAATTTAAGATTTACAACCGATTTCGAAACTAGTGTAATTCACATTGAGGGTCTCTTATTTGTAACATTTTCGTGAGACTTTATCAGTAAATTTATTACTTGGTTTAATGAAATGATATATAATATTATGTGTGTACCTTCTTCGTCCGTTACTGGATCGGTTTCCATGGAGTCTGAAAATAAATAGTAACGTTTTAGTATGTAACATTTAAGCACAATTTGTGAATGTCACTTTTAAGTACTATTTGTGAATGTAACGTTCAAGTACGATTTATGAATGTAATGTTTAGTACGATTTGTGAATGTAATGTTATAGACTATGATTTTTTAATGTAATAATTTGGTACGAGTTTAAACGTTAGGTTTAGGAAAAATTTATAAATGTACCGTTTTGTTTTGATATTGGAAAACTTAAAAAAGAATCCTCATAATTTATAGCATGTCACAGTACAATGTGCACCTAAATTAAAGTAATTCATATATAGATCAATTACTTGAAACAAAGCTTAACAATTACTAATAGGAATACAAAGAAATGTCGTTCAACAGGCATGTGATCTTTGATATAAAAATAAATAAAATAGATAAATAAACATTGTTGACAGCGGCGTTGCCAACACAAAATGTAAAGGCGCAAACATGCACCTACCAACGGGTATCTCAAGTTTAAATTCAGCCCATCGAAGCACTTGAAAGTCAAAAAAAAAAAAAAAAACTTACAAAGTAAACAATATTCAACAGAATTCAAGCGTTTTGCAGCCTTAACATCAGCTAAAATAGTATTTCATATACCATAGACTTACCGAAACAATATGCTGCGAGTCTTATAGAAGGAGGTTTTAGATAATACTGAAAGGCGTCATCACATTTCCTTACACTTATTTCTAGATCTTCGCCGTGCCCTTCTGGTCTACCGTACACCACGGCAGTCAGGGTAATGGAGTTCTGGTTAACAGTGTCCCAGTTGATAGTCGAGCCGTCTGAAGAAAATACGAGAGTGGCATACGTAATGTAGCATGAAATATCTCCATCTCATAGCTGGATTCATAGTATAGTTCCAAATGAACACGTGCATTTGTGCGCGCGCGTGCGTTCGTGCGTGCGTGTGTGCGTGTGTGCGTGCGTGTGTGTGTTTTTTTTTTTCATAACTCCTTTTCCACATTGTTAGGTTAATCGCACACTACTCTCGAACTTTAAAACAAAAAACTATGGATGATTACCTTGTAACACAATCTGGAATCTCGTTCCACATGATCCTCCGGTCAAATTTCCTGATCCGTCTACCACCAGTCTGTACTGGTCTAGCGAGTACCATCCCTCTTTTATTTTGTAGTCGGTCACCAGTGGTTCACCGATAACATGTTTGTAGTTCTTGGTTCTTCTTTCCATATCATGAAGCCGACGGGCCTCTGCGTCGCATCCTATTTGAACGGACAGACACAGTATTAAAAATAAGTGGAGCAATCAGAAAGTTTCTCATAAAAGCCTAGGTGGGAAAACGACAATCAGGTACTGATATTAAAAGAACAGATTCCAAGTTGAGTGAGCAGTTAATTACCATCAGGTTGCCATTCAGTTACTTGGACTTAACAAAGAATCGTGCACAAGGCGCTATCGACATCAAAACACAACAAAACAAAAAACACAATAGAATAGGAATTTACTATGAGGGAGGCTTAAACCGGTATTGAAGCCGGAGCACCTCGCCGCAGCCGCAGCTTCAGAGGTTCATAACATTTAAATTAGAGTTAATGTAAATTGTTCTTATAAAATATGAGCCGCCTCATGGGAAAACCAACAATTTGCATAGGCGAAAACAAAGACGCAGATCAGCTTCTCGGTAACCGCGAAGCTGATCAGCGCCTTTGTTTTCGCTACTCAGATAGTACAATTCCTCCTCTACTTAACTCCAAAATTTCAAGCTTCTAGCCTGCTTCTGTGCTTGTACAGCCCGGTTTGTGTCGGACCTGTTCGGAAACCTCATTGTTGGTTTTCCCACGAGGCGGCTCATATAAGGAATACACAGAATTGCGCATGTAAAGCAGACATGTAATGAATTTATAGTGTCATATTCAATCGCAAAGAGCCATCATTACGTAAACACTCCCATGCAATATACAGAGATTGTTTTCACCTGTAAAAATTGAAAATTTCATCAGAAAAATTTTGATATTTTTTTCTTATTTTTGCTCAAAACATAGATTGTGGGTACACTCAGCGAGGCGGTTCTAACGAATACCCACAAACTATGTTTTTGAGCAAAAATAAGAAAAATAGGTATACACCTGCATACCCCAGTTTTACTGTATAAAAGTGGGGTTTGAGGGGGTATTCATTGCACGGACATGTTTTCCTGCTGTAGTGTCATATTCAATCGCAAAGAGTCATTCTAAAGAGAACGTAAATTAATTTCACCAGTTTCGAATCACCTTCTATTCGACGCGGTTTCACCAGTTTTGAATCACCTTCTGTCGACGCGGTTCCAATACTATTAGAAAGCAAAAACAGTCTTCGAAATGATGATTTACACACACAACTTGAGTGTTTGAAGTGCGAATCAGCTGTATGTTATATAATGACTTTGAAGAAGACAATTTTTCCCAGTTCCGAATCAATTTAACACTTCCGAGTCATCTGTGTCATTTTTTGTTTTAAAAAAATAGGTGCAACTGTTTTATGGTTTTAATTTTGTTAGATCCGACAATAAATGTCACGACAATGAATACAAACATTGTATGATTGTCATTGTATTTTTACGCACTGGATGAAAAGTCCGATTTACGAATGCCTCAAACACAATTCAAACATTTGGAACTGCCAAAGTTTATTAGGGTTTCCATACATTTACAATTGATTCGCGAGAATTTGCCTTGCATTTGCACATGCGAAAACATAATGGTTTGACCTATTGCGGTCGTATCGCAAAGATCATAACTACCGCATTTTGCGTAAAATGCAAGAGACTTTGAAATCATATAAAAATTTCATCATTCACAAGGTTTTATCACATATAACAAAATTAACAAAATTTCAAAAAATCACTACCTTTTAAACCTGCACATTTACGTATTAGTTTGCAGGCATTGAGTGTACACTGCGCATGCTAGCTCAACTTGGCATCGTAAAAGCTTGTAAAATGTTATCTTTGTGTATATCAAAAAATGTTTCGGAAATACTGTTGTGCTGTAATATTTCAGGTACTTCACATTGTTTTCGCAAAGATGTATTCTTTTATCGCATTTGGATGCATTGAAGTTGTGCTGCAAATGCATGCGTTTCTAAATAAAAAAGAGTATAGGAAAGAACGTTAAACGTGGACAAGACATATGTTTTGACGTGTTGTTTAGAACTAACCAAATGTAACTCTTTTCATTGATTTGAAAGGTACTCAAATGTTGAAAAACAAGAATAATACGGCACATTTTACATATATCCAATTGTTAATAAACAGTAACATTTGTGCGAGATTTTGTGATCGTAAATCGCAATAAATGCGTCAATTTGACATACAGTGCACTTCGGCAAAAGTTTATAAAATTCAATCTACGCAATGGATTTTCATTGAAAAAACGTACATAATTGCATATATTTGTATAAGCAGGTAAACACCAGTAAATGAGTAAGTTTGAATGCTTGCAATTGGTTGTAGGTTTTGTTGTAATTTGGCCATGGATGTCTTTGGTTTGGTTGTAGTTTTACGTCCCGGTCAACAATTTTTCAGTCATGCCGGGACGGAGCCACAGCTTCCTGGGTAGTTAACCAGTACTTTGGGGAGCTTAAAGTGTTTTGCTGAGGGAAACACGAAATGAAGCTCGTGGATTCGAACCGAAGACCTCTAGATCCGAAGTTCGACGTTTTACCACTGAGCCACCGCGCTCCTCGTATAAACGTCTTTGGAAGTCTTTGTCTGAAAAGGAAAATAGAACCTCACACGACGACGACTGTGCTTATATCGCAAAATCATTATTTTTGAATATTATTATAGCAATTTAAACTGATATTCTTATAATTTTTGTTAGTTTCCTTATTTTGTTATAAATATATCAACATAAATCACTTTGAACTTGATAATAATAATAATAATAATAATAATAATAATAATAATAATAATAATAATAATAATAATAATAATTATAAAATAAAATGATGCTAATAATAACAATAAACAATGATAAGAGTGCTAATAAGTTTTTCCAGAAAAAAATACGAAGTTCAACGGTGTTCAGTCTTTTTTTTTTCTTTTTCTCTTTTTTCTTTTTTTTTTTTTTTTTTTTTTTTTTTTTTTTTCTTTTAAATCGCATCACCTTGATATAAGGTCATGTCATCGAAACGTCAAAATTCAAATTTAATAATATTCTAACAAGTCGTTATCGTTTCTCCCATTGAACCAAATGGGAACGCCAGTGTGCGAAAACAAACGATAATTTACCCTACAGCGTTATTGCGTGCGAAAGAGCGCGCTTATGTGACGTCGAACATTTACGTCCGAAGAGAATGAGTCCACTTGAAAACGCTGCAAAAATGTGAGTATTACTGTACTATTGGTCGTGTAAGAATCTAAGTAAGTTTTCTTATTCAACTGTTTATTATCGCGACTAACGCGTGATGTTGTCGGGCAAATGCGATAATTCACTCCGGCTCCACCGTCGTGAATTAATACATCGAAATCTGCCCTCTAACATCGCGTGTCAATCGCAATAATTCAAAGTAGATAAAATCATTTCTTAAATATTAATCATAATAGATATAGACAATTAAAATAGTTCTTTTTGCGAATTATTTGTCATATATTTTCTCTTTTTACGAGCGTTATAAGTACAAGTGATAGCCGCAAAAGATCCAATCGTGTTTGTACGTCTAAAAATCACAAAGTCCATCATCGTGAATACAGAAATGTTAAATGGTATGATCCGCTGTGTTAGACGTTTTAAGATCAACTGCGAACAGTTTGATTCTGGGATATAAGCGAATCGTAGTATGTTCAATCCGATGTGGGCGGTGCTTGATCATGGTTTTCATTCGTTCCGGTCTGGTATTTGATTAGTTCTCCTATTAGCATGATTAATGTAATTGAATTATGCAAGTTAATGTGGCTTTATGCAACGCAAAATGTTGCGTAATTAAAGATAAACTTATCAACTGTATATTTGGTCGCAGCATGTAAAAGTATCCCTTCATCTGTGAAAAGAAGCCGCCGTGGCCTAGTGGCCCGGGCACTGGACTTGTAAACCAAGGGTCCTGAGGTCGATCCTAGACTTCTCCAATGTTCTGAATGACACTCTAAATCGAGGCCCCGGTTCCATGTGACATTAGCTGTTGATTGGGACATGAAACACGAAGTCACTCAATCAATCCGTTACAAAAAAAATGTAATTTTCTTTGAGGCTTATTTCAACTGAAACTTACATTATCCCGCAAAAAAAACAAACAAACAAAAAATCAATATATCTATTGGAAAAAAATGGGAAGACAAAATTAAATAAGATAATTTTTATGCCTCGTTCCACGAACATTCCGTGTACGTGACGTCCTTAGTTTTTTCACCAAAGTTCATACGACAAAATCCATGTTCAAATTGTGAAACTCACGTTCCGTTTGACAATAGCGTTTTTATTTTGCCTTTTGAGTGCCAGTGTCATTTTCTAGTGTCAGGAAACAAAGTCCGTGTTGGCTATCATTTGTGTAAACGTGAAACGGTGTTCGAGCTGCACCTAATTTCTGAAATAATGCGTTACTATTTTCATGTCATTAAATACTTATCTAAACTCGTCGAATCGTATGCAGTATATTATTTTTGCTATTTATGACTTTGTGAAAAAAACAACAACAAACATTTGGCAACATTTGGTACACTTCGCGACTTCACGATTTCCAAAGTAAAAGTGTTGTCAGCGACTGAAACCCTGAGTGTGACATTGTCTTTATACATAGGCTACAGCATCTTCTCTATACCCTCCAAAAATACCGGAACTGATGGATTACCCCTAAATATATTAGGAATTTTGAGCACATCCAAACCATGTGAAATTGCTAAAAACACTTAAATAGTGGACGACGACGACGGACGGACGCCGGAGTATGGCCATCCTTTAAGCTCACCTTGTGAGCCTTCGGCTCGGGTGAGCTAAAATATCCGCAAAAATCTCCTCTCCCATTTTGTTTTCTGAAAACCACAATAAATACCAAAATTTAAAATTTTGACCCTTAAGGAATAGGCACAGCCTATGTATAAAAAATGTTAGGTTTACCCCCCCCCCCCCCCCCACACACACACTGGGAACTGATAGCGTTTGCAATTAATTATTCATGAATGCATGCCACCACACATGATAGGATGTATTGAAATTCGAAACATTTACATTAAACAGTGCCATATATTTAGGGGATAACTGTATTTATTTATTTATTTATTTTTCATTTGGGGCGGTATATTGTTGGATATACGGTCGGAAATTTTGTTTTACGGCGACTCACAGCTGTTCATAGCTCCATGAACATCTGAAGAATCAAATAAATTTATTAAATATACTATCGCCAACTACGTTATTACATCAGACGCCGCGTTATTTTCTCTAGTGCATTAGAATTTCCGAAATTTGCTTATGTCCGAACTGTCAAATTTACCTGTGAGGTAGCCGCAGTTGGTTTGAAACGGCGTAAATATAATGCAGTTCTCATTAGAACAGCCACTTCACGTGATGCGCGGTCCTTTTTGCTTATGGTTATTGTCGGGACATAAATTTTTTGAAACTGCTTTGTTATACTTGATAGATGTTCGGCCCAGCTTGCATGAATACGAAGTTTATGGCTTATTAATTGCATCTGGTACATTTGTTGCTATGGGAAGCGCGGTAGCGCAGTGGCAGAGCGTCGGATTTCAGCGCCAGAGGTCGTGGGTTCGATCCTCACCGGCGGCACTGTGTTGTGTCCTTGAGCAAGGCACATTTACTTCCCATAGTACTGGTTAAACCCAGGAAGCAGTGGCTCCGTCCCGACATGACTGAAAGATTGTTGACTGGGACGTAAAGCCTCAACACAAACAAACAAACAAACATTAGTTGCTTGCTAACTTGTAAAAGGATGTCCGATTTGGGTTAGCCTCGGTGAATTTTGCTTTGTTTACACACAGCGTTTCACGATGTATTTATGGAACTATAAACTGCATTTCAACAAGTTCATTAAGGTTTGGCATCGGATGTTTAGATTAAATAATAAAGTACGATTGCATTTTTTTTCAATTAATAGGTATGTAAACTTCGAAATGTTCACTTCATCCAATGAGGCTATTCCTAGGTCTTGCGATTCTGGATTTTAGAGGTATTTAGGTTTACCATACACAGGCTTGGCGGCCATCTTGGTCATGTTATCTTGACATTTTTAATACTGAATTGTTGTTTTCTCTTGGATAATTTGAATGGACAGACGCCGGGTCATGGGTATATACTGTAAGAGCTCACTTTGTGAGCCTTATGGAGCAAGTAAGCTAAAGATGACGTCATCGCCTGTTTAGTCTTTTGTTTTTAAATTGGTACTCTTACGGAAATCCGGCACTGCATTTTAGTGGTAGCTCTTAGGTCTCCCTCCCTGGGTTTTACAGTGCCTGGATTTTAGGTTTCCCCATGAACACAAATCTCTGAGAGACAAAGGGGCAAACTGTGATAAACAAGATGGTGACCGTGCAGCTTGTCGTCTACCCCCACTCCCCCCCCCCCCCCGGGGGGGGTACTTACGAATGAAACTGGTATGTATGTGTCGCCCTGTGTCGAAAATAAGGGGGCTTTCAGGCTCTCAGCCCTTGCAACAAGACTGGCCGCTTGCTGCTTATAAGTATCAAATAATAGTTCTTGAATTGGTGTTGAGGGCCTGCATAGGCACAGAAATAAAATGCTTCTTTAAAATCAAGTTGATCTTAGCTGCTTAGGGTTGCGCAAATTCAGGTCACAAAACATGCATTTAAAACATTAGAGAGTCATGGTTGCCAGTCTTATTATGAACATGATATTCAATATTACACACGTGTATAATTTCGGCTAAGTTATTGTCGATTTCAAGAGTAAAATGCGGATATTACACGTGTATACTTTCGACAAAGTTTTTGTGGATTTCAAGAGTTAAATGCGGAGACAAAGTGCGTCACCTTAATTAAGGTCGATCTTAACTTTAATGAAGCATTGTGATTTTCGGTCCTGGTCTCGAGGGGGGGGGGGTAATTTAGGTGTAATTCTGGTACGGATGTGACGCCCGATATTTTAAAACATACCCCATTCATATACATGATATTCGAAAAAAGGGACCCATTCATATTGTACAAAATTTTGACCTACTCACACGTGTTCTTTTGGTTCTTATGCTGCATACACACAAATATTTACTAACACTTCGACTTTCTGAGCTGTGCATCTCAGCAAAACGTGTTCTTAAACATGGATGTCCAAATCAATTTGTCGTTCATATACTAAATATGGAAAAATGGGGTCATTCGTATACTTTTACTGGAAAACTGAAGCCTATTCATATAACTGGCGATGCTGAAAAAGGAGGCTATTCGGGCGGCACATCCCTACTATGCTATATATAGGTAGTTACCCCCCCCCCCCCCGAGGTCCTGGTACACAGATCAGAGACCAGATAGAATAAACAAAACAATCATTGTTTAAAATTCATATGATTTAATATATTCTTGTCTGTTAAACAAACATCATGCAAATAGCATGTGAAAATAGCTGTAGGCCTAGAAAGTATAAAATAAAAAGAAAATTTACTTTTTTTCGGTGAATTAAGAAATAGATCAGCTTGAGCAGTGATTTGTCGAGTGATATATCACTGTTTGGAGGTCAGTTGTAAGGAAGATCAAATCACGAGCGCGTAGCGCGAGTGATTCATATTCTTACAACAGACCAGGGTCTTTCTATACACAAAGACCCTGAACAGACCGACAAACAGTGATATATCACTCGACAAATCACGCACTATAAGCTGATCTAATTCCATTCTAACACACAATAAACCGAGGTAATGCTCTTGAAACCTTCGGTAGCTTCGGTCTGTCCGCCATTGCAATGAAGAAATCCCGCCAAACGTTAGACTGTAACGCAGATGCTTACACATGATTGTTACGTTCTTAACGCGTTAAAACGACGTTACACCGTCTAACGTCAAGGTTACGTGGCTTATGGGATAGCTGACGTCACGTTTTAATCAAGATGTCGTCTAAACGGCGCAAAATCACGGCGCAATCAATGTACTATCGTCCGTCGTCCACAATTTCAAACATCTTCTTCTCTGAAACCGCTTGGCCGATGAAAGCCAAATTTTATGTGGAGCATCCATGGGTAGGGGGAACGAAAGTTTGATCGCGAAGTCTGGGTCACATGACCAAGATGGCCGCCATGCCCATATATGGTAAAAACCACTCAAAAATCTTTTCTCCAGAACCGGCGGGCCGATTTCCACGAAACTTGGTATGTAGCATCGGGGACTCCAGCCCATTGTAGTTTGCGAAAATGATGACCCTCTGATGACCTTGACCTATTTTACGGCAAGGTCAATTTTGGAAACATAGGCTTTTACACTGGAAAAAGTGAAAACCATGGATTTTTTGATAACTATTGCAGCCTGAGACCTGAAAAGTGGTAGATACAGAGAACTAATGGATTAGATGAAGGTATGTAATTAATTTAGGTCAAGGTCATCTCTTGACCTTGGCCGGTCTGTGGTCTATACACACTTTTCAAAGATCTTCTCCTCTGAAACCGCTTGGCCGATGAAAGCCAAATTTTATGTGGAGCATCCTTGGGTAGGGGAACGAAAGTTTATTCGCGGGATCTTGGTCACATGACCAAGATGGCCGCCATGCACTTATATGGTAAAAACCACTCAAAAATCTTCTTCTCCAGAACCGGCGGGCCGATTTCCATGAAACTTGGTTTGAAGCATCCGGGACTCCAGTCCATCGTAGTTTGCGAAAATGATGACCTTGGGATGACCTTGACCTATTTTACGGCAAGGTCAATTTTAAAAACATTGTTTTTTACACTGGAAAAAGTGAAAACCATGGATTTTTGATAACTATTGCAGCCTGAGACCTGAAAAGTGGTAGATGCAGAGAACTAATGGATTAGATGAAGGCATGTAATTAATTTAGGTCAAGGTCATCTTTTGACTTTGGCCAGTCTGTGGTCTATACACACTTTTCAAAGATTTTCTCCACTGAAATCGTTTGTCCGATGAAAGCCAAATTTTATGTGGAGCATCCATGGGTAGGGGGAACGAAAGTTTGATCGCGAAGTCTGGGTCACATGACCAAGATGGCCGCCATGCCTATATATGGTAAAAACCACTCAAAAATCTTTTTCTTCAGAACCGATGCGCCGATTTCCATGAAACTTGGTATGTAGCATCGGGGACCCCAGCCCGTTATAGTTTGCGAAAATGATGACCTTGGGATGACCTTGACCTATTTTACATCAATGTCAATTTTGGAATTATAGGCTTTTACATGGGAAAAAATGAAAACTAGGGATTTTTTGAAAACTATTGCAGCCTGTGACCTGAAAAGTGGTAGATGCAGAGAACTAATGAAGTAGATGAAGGTATGTAATTAATTTAGGTCAAGGTCATCTCTTGACCTTGGCCCGTCTGTTGTCTATACACACTCATCAAATATCTTCTTCTCTGAAACCGCTTGGCAAATGAAAGCCAAATTTTATGTGGAGCCTCCATGGGTAGAGGGAATGAAAGTTTGTTCGTGAAATCCGGGTCACATGACCAAGATGGCCGCCACGCCCATATATGGTAAAAGCAACTCAAAAATCTTCTCTAGAACCAGTGGGCCGATTTCCATGAAACTTGGTATGTAGCATTGGGGACCCCAGCCCGTCATAGTTTGCGAAAATGATGACCCTGGGATGATCTTGGCCTGTTTTACGTCAAGGTCAATTTTGGAAACATAGGCTTTTACATAGGAAAAAGTGAAAACAAAGGATGTTTTGTAAACTAATGCAGCCTGAGACCTGAAAAGTGGTAGATGCAGAGAACTAATGAAGTAGATGAAGGTATGTAATTAATTTAGGTCAAGGTCATCACTTGACCTTGGCCTGTCTGTTGTCTATACACACTTTATAAAGATTTTCACTGAAACCGCCTAGCAAATGAAAGCCAAATTTTATGTGGAGCCTCCATGGGTAGGGAGAATGAAAGTTTGTTCGTGAAATACGGGTCACATGACCAAGATGGCCGCTATGCCCATATGTGGTAAAACCTCTCAGGTGAGCTACAGGACCCTTGGTCCTCTTGTTCTAAAATAGCAACGCTTTTAGGCATTGCTTTTGGGTTGGTATTTTAAGTTCAAATGTAACTGTTCCTTGCCTTTCATACTTTGTAAATGTCGAACATCAAATGGTCAGAAAAAGACTGTTTTGAATTTTCATCCGAAGACGCCGTTTTATAAACTGCAGTGCCAGTCGAAAAAATCTTACAAAATGCCACACGCCACAAACCTGAAAAGGATCAATTTCGCACTGACTTTTTAATATACTCAACTACTAAAGAAAACTGGCACTTTCTGTTTTTGTCCTTCTGGAAAGGTACCAATATTAGATTTTAAAGCAAACGTTCATTGAGTAACAAGAGATCAAAGAGTTGTCTAGGAGAAACATAACTCTTAAATCTTTTAATATGACGTTGCGACGTCAAAACTAACGTTTGGGTTATTTTATGTCCGGCAGTGTCAGTCTCGGGAAACAAACTCCGTGTATGCTATCATTTGTGTAAACGTCATACGTTAGAGAGCGTGTTCGTACTGTACATAATTTCGGAAAGCACGCATTTCTATATTCATTTTAAAGAAAATGTTTTACACATTTCCTATCATATGCGCCATAGAATAAGCACTGTTTAGCAATATTTTCTTTCTTTGAAACATTTGTCAATATTTTGAACACTTTGGAACTTTAAAGTTTCCGAAATGTTCTCGGCGACCAGAAGATGCTATGTGAATATTTTACATTTTATAATCAATTATATGCGCTACATAAGATAGGGTATGTAAAATATTTCACAAATGACTCGTGCAAGCGTCACCACAAATTTTCCGAACTTAGGGTTAGTCCGAAATGTTACTTTTACGTGTGACGTCACAGTTGTTTACGTAAAAGGTAGCATACACGGAGTTTGTTTCTCGACAGTGAGTGTATGTCTATTTAGCAATTTTTGAAAAAAAAAGAAACAACATTTTCACGTCTAGAATGCAAAAAACAATGCTGACAAAAGAGCATTTTCAAATTTTGCACTTTTTCGTTGCAACGTTTGATATCAGATGGCTGGCGTATTGTATTGTAATGTATTGTATTGTATTGTATTGTATTGTATTGTATTGTATTGTTTTGTATTGTATTGTATTGTATTGTATTTTTGCATTTTATTGTTTTTTATATAAATCAACTGAATGAAAATTCAATCTAGCAATATAAAATGTAATGTTTTTATTTGTAATATTCTCTTAATCCCCTCTGGCTTGTCTGTTGGTCGTATTGTACCAATAAAACGGGTTTTCGGTTATCAGTCAAACTGGACCCCTGCGTTGTTCGATCAAATCTTGTGTTGTTGTTTTCTTTGGTGGGTACCATATTCATTTTAATTACCACACCTGCCCTTATAAGCACATACGGAAGTTTTGTGTTGCATTCTTTAGAAAATGGTACTGATAAACAAAAATGAATGAATCAATCAATCAATCAATCAAAAAGATTAGGCGGGCACTGCTTGAGTGACCATACTGCATATGAGTGTGTAACACTCATCACATCAACTGACTGTCTTGGTTCATAGGTTGATACTTCTTCAGCGATGGCTCTAGATTCCATATGTTCAAATCCAAGGCGTAGAAAGTTGACCTAGGCATTGCGCAATACGTATATTCGCGACGAAACCAAAGACCTAAACCAGCTGCGAAGTAAAGTTGTTATTAATGTGCACATTTTGTTTCCGCGTAAACAGCCAGAAAACACAGGGTTCGCTGTATTATTTCAAACAACTGGCCGTCTTACCTTCCATATCACTTGTAAGACTGACGCGTGTTGCAAACATATATAATCTTCACTGAATTTTCTGCGATCTTTAAACAGTATGCACTGGTCATTTGAAACCCCGGCCCCCAATCCCGGGGTAGAGTAGGGGAAATGAGCGGGGTTTTGACCAAAACAGCCCTGTCAGTGCGAAATAACTACCAAGAGTTTGCATTATTTGTCAAAGAGGGCATTGAAATAAAAAGATAGCGGACAGCGGGAGAAATTAGCCGTGGTTTAACCAACCAGCTGTCCCCGCAGGTCGGGGGTTTTAGCAGGGATCCGCTGGACCAGAAGTCGAAGCCCCCGCTATTCCCCGGGGGTGGGAGGCCTGTGTTACAAATGACTTGTGCATTATGTCAGTGATTTGAACTGGGAAAATCTCGCAAACATTCAAACGGTTTTCATTATTTTGCTAGGTCATATGAAGCTTCTCTTCGGCATTTACGTTATGACAAGGTCAGATGCAAACTAGGCTGTACAGACAAAACTGATGGTCCATTAACTCTTATTGTAGCTACATTTGAATAAAAGCATTTAATATTTTACTTCTGTCAGCAGCAATTTTACCGAATATTTGCTATTGACATACTTCTGTCGATAGACACTGCGTAATTGATAAAAAAATGTCAAACCAGACAACAAAATGAATCTCAGCCACTTATTTAGAATTCATGGATTTGCCGTATTTTGAAGAATACAATTTTTTGCGAGTGTAAGAGAGGAATCCAAACATGTGAAAGCCCATATGTGTTTGTAAAAACATTATAATTACTGTTTTTCTGCATCCTGAATGAACTACAGGTTTGGTCCATTTGTAGTAGACTTGGTCGACTTTGATCGATTTGTGACGCCAAGAGTCACCGACTTGCTAATTTCAAATGACACTTACATGTACCTCGTAAACGGGACAAGTTTATCGCTCAAAAGACGCGGCAAATTTTAATATGGAGTTTTGTGTAATAAAGAGGCCTCATCTATTTTTATAAGCTTATTATCAGACCCTATGACCAAACAGCGTTCGAGACAGACATAAATGAATTAGAATTTTAGTTTTCAACCTGGATTTGCCACCATGGGTGGCCCGAGTTTGTTTATTTACGCGTTCCCGGGTTTACTTTAACGCACAACATGATCTCACGTCGGATGCAAAATTTTGCAATATTTGATATTATGTACAAACAACGTTTTTCCTTCACCATACGCAGACAGATCACGGAACACTTATCTTAATCATAGATAAACTCTTGAAGCGACGATTTCAGTTTCTCGGGCATTTCTAAAGCGTATTAGATACAAAATCAATATCGGTTTTTTGCATGACACCTCATATTATAGCCTGGGCTACTAATATAACAATGGAAAATAAATAATTTTTAATTTCAAAAAAAAAAAAAAAAAATACAAAAAAAAAAAAAAAAAAAAAAAAAAAAAAAAAATAAAAAAAAAGACATTACATCTAAACCCGTCTACGTCACCTAGAAATTTATTACCAACAGAATCGGCGCTGCGTGAGCGCTATTTAGTCACGCTGGCTGAAACACATGGATTCCTGAGGATCAAACGACGGACCCATGTGGCTGATTAATTAAATTATCTTTATCAGTGTGTGCAGCCATTCTGTCTCGCCTTTTTCATGTTTGCAAAAATATCTGCAGCAAAATATATTTATACTTCTTATTGATGACCATACTTTATTCCAAGATGTAAAAAAAAACGCATGTTTGATGAATAAATATAAATAATTTTTGCTTGCTTTTTGTCAGATAGCTATGTCGTTGGGAGCATCAAATGCAATATTTTCATGAGGAGCGATTTAATAATAAAATGCAAGTTCCTTGGAAAAAGTGCTTATTAAAATGCTTACAATACGTAAAATAAACAGGCGGATAGTTTTTCGCCGAAACCACAGAGATTTGAAAGCCAATTTTCATAGTTCTGTTAGGCGTAATATATATAACTTACAGACCTAAATGTACATAACAACTTTCTTTGTCGCACGTACAAATTACAACACGCTGGCACATGAAGGTCAATGACTCTTGGTCGCAAAAGTTATGTTGCTGTTGGTTGATTTTGTGTTTTACGTCCCACTCAACAGCTAAGGTCATATGGAGACGGGGCATCGGTATAAAGTCTCACCCGAAAGACTGGAGAAGCCCGACATCGAACCCACGACCACTCATTTACAAGGCGAGTGGCTTATTCACTGCGCCTCGGAGGCTTCTAAAATTAATGTTGTGCAGTCGTCGATTAGAGATCGAGTAGCGGCAAAAAGCGATTTGAAATACTTTATGAGACGTTGCAAATATAATCAATTGATAAGCTTTGTCAGCATATGAGCAATTTGCAATTCTTAAATCATCATACACATTTGCAGCGTTTATCAAACTAAAGGAAAGGTGTTGACTTATGCGAAAGGTTTTGATGCTATTTGTAAATGAATGCAAACACATTCTTACCTTTGCAGGAAAATTATTCACTGGTGTACTATGAGTGCATATGCTGTTTTAAAATAGATTTGCAAAAGTCACAAACGCAAAGGACATGAACCGATTTGCAACAAAGCAAAACCTAACAAAAATTTGCAAAGATGAGGGTAACATTTTCAAACATTTGCAGACATGCCAAGGGAATGCAAACTTTCTCTAACATTTACATGCTTTTCCACAGGCAATATTTTATTGTAAACCGCGGCAGAAATGGGTCTTTGTACATATTAGAAAAAAATGATCAAATAAACAGGTTTCTGAGGAAAAAACATAGAGTTAAACCGATGTCAAATATGTGATATGTTTGAAAGGACGACTTAATATGATCGAATAAATGCAAATTAATCCCATACATTTACAAATGTTTCAATAATCTGAATAGAAAATACAAAGATAAGCGGTATTTCCATTTATGCGCAGAATTTAACAAATTCGACACAAAGATAACTAGTGGTATTCGACTAACATTTGCATATATTAGTAAAAAATCTGAAATTGGCCTTTTCATGCAGTGACGCCCAGGGATTTTGTACATTTACAACCACGTAGAACTTGCATTTGAAATGTGCCAAAATTAGTGACAAACCGACAATAGCAACCAAAAAATATATATATATATATTTTTTTTTTTTTTTTTTTTTTTTTTTTAATACTGGTTTAAAATTTTGTTATGAGCAGGGAATTAGACCGAGCAGGAGTCTACACTTCAAACGTTTTCCTGCATATTTAAACTTACATGTTTTCCACATTGATCTTTGCTGGTTCGAAAAAAAGGTGCGATCGATGCCAACGATAACACGCTTCTCGTGGAATAAAACATCAGGAAAACATGTCCATGAAATGTATACCCCCTTAAACCCAACTTTTATATAGAAAAACTGGGGTATGCAGGGGTATACCTATTTTTTCTTATTTTTGCTCCAAAACATAGATTGTGGGTATTCGTTAGAACCGCCCCGGCGAGGCGGTTCTAACGTGTACCCACAATCTATGTTTGAGCAAAAATAAGAAAAATATCAACTTTTTTCCTGTGAAAATTTTCATTTTTTAAAACCAAAAAATTTTTTTGTATATTACATGGACGTGTTTTCGTAATGATTGTAAAAGCGCCGCCGCATAAGAAAAACGACAGCGCCTTTGCTCTGCTACTGTAACAGTCACTCCAATTCTAAGTACATACAATCCTTCTTTTTCTTAATTCCGCCGAAATTTCAAGCTTCGAGCCATTTTCTGGTCGAAACCGAAATTGTTGGTTTGTTCATGCCATGGCACAAATAACGTCCATTATTCTTGATTTGCTGGAATTGTGGGATTGCATATTTGATTGTGGAATTGTGGAATTGTGGGATTGCATATTTGCTGGAATTGCATATTTGCTGGAATTGCATATTTGCTGGAATTGCATATTTGCTGGAATTGTGGGATTGCATATTGAAACCAAAAGCGTAAAAGAAAACACTTTCCGATTAATCCATTCTATATATTAAGTGCAAAATAAAATCTTAATTGACAGGTCATTTCGAAGAACAACTTTCAGCATTCAAATGAAATGAGCCTGTGCATGAAAAAACCAACAATTTGAGTTTCCGACCAGGTCCGACACAAACCGGCCTGTACAGTCTCAGGAGCAGGCCAGAACCTTGAAATTTCATATTTAAGAAGAAGAGGTATTGTACTATCTCTGGAGCGAAAACAAAGGCGCTGATCAGCCGTGCAGTTACTGCACGGCTGATCTGCGGCTTTGTTTTCGCCTATGCAGATTGTTGGTTTTTCCATGCGGTGGCTCAAATCTGACTTCACGCAGAGTAAGAGATGTAGATTGAATTCAAAACCATTACATAGAAACATTTTGAGTTTTATTCTTATCGTAAATGTGTAGTTCTTTTTTCCGCAAATGGGTAGTTGTTGAGGATAACCAGGTAATTCGGAACTGACAAAATCACTGTGCGAAACGCAGTGAATTGATACTTACCAAATGATACTTGAACAATCCCACAAAAGATTATAAGCAAGAGCATCATTGTCGGTTGTGCACGTTGCCTTTCATATGTGCCGCTTGTCGGGTGAGAACCAACATCGGGCCCTATCCGGGATTTCTGCCTCGTTTGAGACATCCCCCTGGCTATCAGTTTGTTAAAACTGACAGTTGGATGTAACAAACTAGAAACATAAAACGATATGCCTACAGGTGTTGCAAATTTACTTGTGTTCAAAATTAAAGCATTATTTTATTTATTCATTATCTATTTATAATTCTATTCTTACGAATTCGAAAATTTGTAACTAAGAAATGATGCATAGTTTGAAACAATCCCACGTCCCTGATGAGATTCGAACCCAGGTGGCCTGTGTAGAAAATCCAATGCCCTAGCCACTGAACCAAAGATTCGACTCCCTGACGCAGTATGTCAGAGGTTGTACATATATGATACATTGTATCAAATAGCTGTGTTATTTATAGAAGAAAACGCACCATGTGATCTGCCAAACCGACCTTCCAAACACGGCAGATACATGTAAAGCTCGAATGAATGAGTGGTGCAATGGGACATAACACGATTCATAAATAAATATATATATTTATTTTTTCATTTAATATTATTATTATTGCCATTACAACTTATTATTATTATTATTATTATTATTATTATTATTATTATTACAGATGGTGCTTAGAAAGTTCGTTCCATGCAAAAGCTTGATTTTAATGTTTGAAAATGATAAACCATTTATTTGGATGTGTATTATTGTATATAAACAAAGAATGTTATGTCAAATATACCCTTGTCGCGAATAAAATGACCATCAAAGGTTAATAAACAATTTACCTCTTCAACTTTTATAGCAAAATTTATTATTATTATTATTATTATTATTATTATTATTATTATTATAAGGGCGGTAATATCATTACATAATTATATCTTCGTTTTTTTTTTTTTTTTTTTGTTTTTTTTTTTGTTTCTAGACAGAAACCAATTTTCTTTTCCACTACGCACCATCCCCCTGATGTGTTATTGTCAATTTTGATTTTAATCAGTAAATTCTTCTGATTTTGAAGAGGGCAGTCATATCGGGAAATCGATAACAATAATAATAATAATAATAATAATGATAATAATAATAATGATAAAAGTAATATCACGGTACAAAGTGGAAGTTTACAGCGTTTTGTTTTAAAATCTAACAGTATGATGTGATATCTTATTTACTTAATTTTTACTACGTCGACTTACCTCAAGCGCGCTACAAAGCCTTTGCAATATTTGCAAATGAACCAAAAATCGCGACTGTTTTTAATGTTGCATCATGAAAAAAAAAAAATTTTGGCACACGCGAAACCAAACAAGCAGATTTAGGTCTGCATTTACTGCACTGCTAATCGGTATGATCCTTGTAAGCTTCACGAATGGTACAGTTCATATTTTACGTACATCCGAAGTGTAAAGTTTCTAGCCTTCCTTCGTGGCTGTGCAGGCCGGTTTGTGTTTGACATTATGGAAAATTCTACATGTCCTGGTATCCACATACAGGTTATCTTTGGATACGGCTAATAAGCCGCGACGGGAGAAACACGATCTTCGGGGTTTTCGACCAGGTCCGACACAATCCAATCTTTACAGTCACAGAAAGCTAGAAGCTTGGAATTTTGGATATACGTAAGTTGAAGAGGAATTGTACTATCCTTGTAGCGAAAACAAATGCACTGATCAATCACTCCACAGATGATCTGCGCCTATTTTCGCATAAATGAAAATGCGGTGTTCTCATGACGCGGCTCTTTTTTTTATATCAAATTGACCTGTTACGAAATGCAGGATGATTTCTATTGATTATATAAAGCGTCGGTTATCTCTTTAATTATAAGCATATTATTTATTAAATAAGTCAATCGTTTTGGCATACCTTACTCGCCGAACAATGGACTGACAAGTTTTGGTTGTGACTAAGCCAATTGTTCTTCACTGCATATGAGCCGCTTTCTGAGAATTTCCTATTTTTACATATTAGACACTAAAATTCAGACATCAGAAAAACATGTCCGTGAAATGTAAACCCCCTTAACCCCACTTCTATATAGAAAAAATGGTGTTAACAGGGGTATACCTATTTTTTCTTATTTTTGCTCAAAAACATAGATTGTGGGTACTCGTTAGAACCGCCTCACCATGGCGGTTCTAACGTGTACCCACAATCTATGTTTTGAGCAAGAATTAAAAAAAATATCACAATTTTTCTAGTGAAAATTTTCATTTTTACAACCAAAACAATTCTCTGTATATTGCATGGGCATGTTTTCGTAATGTATAAACCTGCTGACAGACGACAACGATCACGTTTGATCTACTTAAAAAGGCTGGATTTTTTTTTTTTTTTTTTTTTTTTTTTTTTTTTTTTTTTTTTTTTTTTTTTCGATCGCGCGGTTTTATTAATTGGTTACTGGACGTAATATGGTTCTAAAGTTTGAGACATCGAGACATCGAGACCCTGAACCTTCGATGTGATCCGATATGTTCTAGCATAATACGGTTAATCCCCAAAATGGAGTAATTGTTAAGGTTTTAAGAGATAATGATCAATTTAGACACCTGATGAACATCGTAGGAATGTTTTATTGAAGTCACGCAATCAAATGCTTGAGAACCAGGAAGAAAAAATAAAAGACACGACCAATCAAAATTGATTGCCGAAAACTGCAAAACTATGTTAGTGAGCACGGTGACCTAGTTGTAGAGCCAGTCGAAAAAAATAATAATAATAATAATAATAATAATAATAATAATAATAATAATAATAATAATAATAATCTGTATATTTGAGTAGGATAGCCAGGCTTCGTTACGGTTCACCAGTGAATACAGACATTGATTATTTTCGGTCATTTTTTTTTCTATTCTGGCAGGTTGTTTTTATTCTAGCTAGCCATGTGATGTTAGTGATGCTATAGTCTTGAGACAAGATAAGCAATTGCTTGCTTTGTAATGCTGAGCGCCAAGCAAAGTAGCCACATGTACCGTTTTTAACGTCTTTGGTATAATGTAGCCCGGGACGAACCAACGAACTTCCGTTCCCGAAGCGGACGCTCTAAATATTACGATAACGGGACCAAAATAGAGATGCACCGAAATCGAACCACATTGATATCGGGATCAATTCTTGGGCAAGACACAGCTCTACGTTGTATTGATAAAGCCTAGGTTACATTTGCCCTACGATTAACTTGCGATGATCGTACGATGCCATTTTTTGCATTTTCGTGCGGTCTCCGCAGGGTGACCCTACGATGCCCGTACGATTCTACGGCTTCCTACGGCTTCCTACGACAACCTACGGCTTCCTACGATCTCCGTAGCCTCTACGATTTTGTTGTAGTCTGCACTTTTACAAATTTTAACCAGAGGACCAATGGTCCTGTAAACGCTCACCTGAAACCCGAGATATATACCAATAAACTTGTTTGACTAGAATGATAATATACATGTATATAACCCCAGGGCCGGTTAAGAGCAACCCCTGGAGTCAATTTCTTTTTGAAAACATAAACTTTTAGTCCATTTGCCAATTTACTGCAAGTTTTGCCCATCAAATGACATTTTAACAATTTTCCCCATTCAAATGCATGGGCGACCTAAGTTGACCTTGCCGTAAAATAGGTCAAGGTCACCCAAGGGTCACGATTCATATAAACTTTGTAGAGCTCCATTGCCTGATGCTTTATGCCAAGTTTCAAAATCATAGGCCTTCTGGTTCTGGAGAAAAAAATTTTTAAAGGTTTTTGCTATTTATAGCCATGGCAGCCATCTTGGTCATGCGACCTTGACCATTTATATATACTTTCATTTCCACTTCCTAACAATACTCCTCATAAAGTTTGGCTTTGATTAGCCAAGCAGTTTCAGAGAAGAAGATCTTTGAATATCAATGTAATATACATGTATATTGCCCCGGGGTGGGGGCAGACAGACCCCTGGGGTCCAAATTTTTTTGTCAGAATCATAAAAATTAAGTCCATTTGCCCATTTCCTGCAAGGTTTTCCCTACAAATGACATTTTAACACTTTTCCCCATTCAAATGCATGAGCGACCTATGTTGACCTTGCCGTATAACAGGTCAAGGTCATCCCAAGGTCATGATTTATATAAACTTTGTAGAGCTCCAGTCACTGATGCTTCACACCAAGTTTCAAAATCATTGGCCTTCTGGTTCTGGAGAAGAAGATTTTTAAAGGTTTTTTCTATTTATAGCCATGGCAGCCATCTTGGTCATGTGACCTTGACCATTTATATAAACTTTATTTCCCCCTTCCCAAGGATGCTCCATATGAAGTTTGGCTTTGATTGGCCAAGCGGTTTCAGGGGAGAAGATGTTTCATTATTATGGAAATATACATGTATATAGCCCCGGGGCAGGGGCAGACACCCCCCAGGGGCTAAAATTTTCCATTAACATTAATCTTCTGTCCATTTGCCTATTCCCAGTTAGTTTTACCCATTAAATAGCATTTTACCATTTTTTCCCATTCAAATGCATTGGCGACCTAAGTTGACCTTGCCGTGAAATAGGTCAAGGTCATCCTAGGGTCATGATTTATATAAACTATGATGGGCCCACATCCCCTATGCTACATACCAAGTTTCATGGAAATCGGCCCACTGGTTCTGGAGAAGAAGATTTTTAAAGGTTTTTGCTATTTATAGCCATGGCGGCCATCTTGGTAATGTGACCTGGACCATTTATATAAACTTTCGTTCCCCCTTCCTAAGGATGCTCCACATGAAGTTTGGCTTTGATTGGCCAAGCAGTTTCAGAGGAGAAGATCTTTGAAATTGTGAACGACGGACGACGGACGGACGGACGGACGACGGACGACGGACGGACGACGGAGCATGGGTATACTATAAGCTCACCTGTGAGCCTTCGGCTCAGGTGAGCTAAAAATCGTAAGACCGTAGCCCGTAGACACGTCGTAGGTAGCATCATCGTACGGGCGCCTTACGGAAACCCTGCGATGATCGTGCGGTCACCGCACGGTTTTATGATAATTTGGGGACTAAAATAATAAGATAATCGTAGACCTTTAGGGTGATCGTGCGGCATCCGTACGGTTATATCACAAGTTTATGAAAATCGTACGGACACCTAACATCGTACGGCTATCGTAGGGAGACCGCAAGAAATCGTAAGGACTCCTTACGGCCATCGCACGGGCTCCGTACGATTTCAACTTAAAGTGTGCGGAGACCCTTTGATTTCCCTACGATCTCCAAACAGTTCCGACTAAGGACATCGAAGAAAGCTAGAACAAGAAATCGAACGAGGGACCTTCTGCAGTCTTTACATCGTGCGCTAGTTCACTATGAGCAAGAACAAAATACGTAAACCTATTTCAGACGTACATTTACCTGTGCAAAATTTAGAACGAGTGCCTTTTCAGTAAGATTTAGCCACTTAAACTTACTATTACATGTAGAATTATACACACGAAACATCACTAAGATACACAACCCTATTGCATGGAAACAGACAATTTTGACAAGCGAGAACAGACAGACACACACACACACACACACACACACACACACGCACGCACGCACGCACGCACGCACCGCCCAGTTGTCCAGATGTTGATGCCGATAGTGACACACATGTATCATTGAACACAACACATAGGTCACATTTGTCGAGCGTCTGCGTATGTGTGTAAACCGTTTCAAGCTTATAATGTCAACATTTCTGACTAAAACAGTCATGCTACATTATAAGACTTGGGCTAACAGACAACCATTTGATGGAAAATCTAATAAGTTAGTTTTTGGGAAGTGGGGGTGCGATGGCGTAATGGTAGGATAGGGCAACAGAGTGAGAGGTTCTTGATTTGATACTACATTTGCTTAAGTCCCCACAGTGCCGATAAACAACAGTATACTAGGAAGCGTTGGCTCTGTCCGACATGACTAAAAGTTTGAAGTCATTGCAGACCATTGCAAAACGAGACAAAAAAATTTGGAACCTTGTGGAAGACGTATACAAGACACTGCCTACAAAAAAATATGTACTAAAAAATCAGTTAGCCTCGCTCCCTTAAGCTTTAACGGTCACAGGATTTCCCATTCTGCAAAAGTGTCCGCCGTAGGTGGCATCATTTTTAAGAAGAACACATTAGACGTACGTTGCATCCAGGCATTGAATGCATTGACGTACGTTGCTTTCCAAACGATCCAACCTAGGTGTGTTAACACCATATTGTGCAAAACTTTGCTTGAGTTCAGGATTGTCTTTTGGTGGTGTGAAACAAGGAATGATTCCGGTATATAGCGAAACTTTGATATTTACAAACGATGATGAAGGATTCGAATGATTAGAAAACGTAATCAATTTTCGTGTTTCTGGTGGTATATTCCTTCAATGAATTTTATAATTTCTGACACAAGGTAAGCTTTTGTTACAAACTACTTATGGCAAAAACTGAAGGCCTCCTTACTTTGTTTTCCCACAAAGTCGCGACCCAGACATCCTTGCATTAATGCCTATAAAACTGACATGATCGTCACTTTACCACTCTTCATATCCCCCTACCTTCGAGAAATGTTGCATCAATCTGTGCCGTAACAAATTCAGTTGCATCAACGGTATACAGGGTGTGCACGTAAACCGGCTGAAGTACAGTGTTTGCGACCCTCTCTCCAATACACCGAAACCTCACATTTCAAACCTCCCGCTGCCCCATTCTGTTCCATACATGTCAGTGTATTGGTTCGCGCCTCGTCGATATATCTGCCTTGCGAAGTATCTGCTGGCCATCTTTATCAACACACGTTTCTGTCTATCAGGGTGATTGACAATGCCTTTATGGTGTATGTATTCTAATGTGGAGGTCTGGGGGATCAGCATCTACCAAGACAATGCGACCTGATGACTACAGGTTCTTTGTCTGTGTATATGGAAAGCTTTATATCACTGAATGACTATGTGGTTGGATGGGCATGTCAGCACAAAGAGTGATCTAAATACACAACGCATATCAATACTATGATAAGATGTGACAGTCATCATTTTAGATAAATATTAGTGCTGATTTGCAGACATGCCGGCACACCCCTATACCCATACATTGTAATATACAACATGTATCCTTATTCTATTTACGTCCGTATTACTGTTATTTGTTTTATATTTAGATCTATCCTAGTGCCGACCTGCCGACTACATGTTTTTGATCTGTATAAGGCCGCATCTCCACGGACAATGTATCTTTGACGAAGATTCTTTGTCACAGGAACTTTGGCAATGAGTTTGTGTTCACACACAGCAAAGATTACTTATACTACTAAACCCGCTCACCTCTGTCACAGATATTTGACAATGAAACTTCTCCACAGAATTGAATTTACACGAGCATATGTTTCTGCTTTGTTAAAGAAAAATTGTCCGTGGGAACTAGGCCTAAATGGCAAGCCATATATCACTGTATGGCTATGTGGTTTGATCGGAAGGTCGACACTAAGACAGATCTATACTGAGCCAAACTTATAACGCAACACGGTAATGGCATTTTTTTCGCATTTTAATGTGATACAAGATGGTCTACCAGACATATGCTGGTCAGCAATCGCCAGCGAATAAATTGGGTACAAAAATTTGGGTTTTCAGAGCATGGGTCACTGAATTCGAATCTGATTGGTCAAAACGGTTATTTGAGTGGCATGCGCCTGCTGAGAGATTCTGGAAGTAAGTTTTAACACATTTTGCTTCTTTATGGATCGTCCAGTGAGGCTCGATGAGGTGTTTGCAAAATGCCTTTCATTTGTTCCCAAAATTTTAAATCAAAGTTTGCATCATTGAAAATTGAACGTTTAATATTGAGTACTCCATTGAACACAATAGAAAATGGAATTTGTGAAAAATTTTAATGGCGAATGTTTTTCATGAAACCTTTGTGGTAACATGTTCATTCCGTCATTCAGCATCGTTAGAAAACACAATAGCATCCACTCATTGGGTCAGGAACGTCTGTAACAAATGTTAAAATGTGAGTAAACTTGAATGGTTGGGGGCGAAAATGAGTCTTCAACTTTGCTCAAAATTGAGCAAAATTGATCTTTTGACAGTAAAATTGTCCATTGTCTAATGTGGAGCAGGGGTAATCCTGAAAACCGACATTATTTTCTAAGGTACGAATAAACGTCACATGTCGCGTTCTGGAAAATCACAATGCATTTCATTTTTTGCCGAGACCCTACCTCTGAAAAATGATTAATTTCTTGAGACGCATAACACAAAATGTTTCAATCAAGATGTTGTGAGATGTGTCGATCGTACGGCAATCTAATTCAATAGAGAAAAAGTTTATTTGATAACGTTCCGGAGTATAACATTAAAAATAATCCGATGTTGCGTTATAAGTTTGGCTCAGTATATATGTAAAACACATATTGATACTATGATATAATGGAAATGAGACAGTTATCTATTTTAGATCCATATCAGTGCCGACCTTCCGGCACACCACCATATCCATACTTTGTAATAAACAACATGCATCTTTATTCTATATATAGATCCATAATATGAAACTAAGGCATTGCCTTTAAAGCGACACCGAAACCATATTTACTTGAATAGTTAAATCAAGTTAAATACTTATTCCTTGTTCAATAATGACGTAATTTCGACGCAGTAGTTATAACGAAGTAGTTTTTTCATGATGGTGATGTTAAAACGAACAACACAAAAGACAAAACAGTATGGTATATAAAGACAAGATGCTGAACAAAATTTGTTCAGTCAGCTTATCTTGGTTCTTAATCTCTATCAAAACATATCCATGTAGCATTGCTGGTCATGTTTACATGTTCCCTCGCACAGTTCCAAAGTAACATAAACATTGTATATACTAGAAGCTAAGCCTCGCTATTATGAAGTTACGACTAGCCTTCAAAGTGTATATTTGTAACAACTTTGAATGTTTAAAAATGCACATACATTTGTCGGAACAAATAAAAAGGACTAAGTGTTACTGAAACAAAAAAAAAAACAAAAAAAAAACGCTTCATTTTGTTGAATTTGATGAGTATATGTTATTATACGCGAAGATGATATTATGTTAACTTTTAACTTTTTATTAACTTTGCGTTATTGCACTTGAAATGCTTTCATAAACATTTAACCAGTCTTGTCAGGAAAATGTTTGGCAATACAGATACAGTTAGAGAAATACTCATATTAAGCTTTTGTTTCTGAGCAAATTTTCTAAAATTGGACTTATATTCCTCACTGAAAAGTCAAAAGACAGAACACGAACGACAAAACTCAAAAGTCACAAAACTCAAAAGTCACAAAACTCAAAAATCACAAAACACAGAAGTCAATAGACAAAAGTCACATATATGCTTCCGTAGAAACTGGCACTGTGGCTACCACTTAAACATAGTGAGAGCGGCGCACCATTGTTGCTTTTGTTACACCAGTATAACATTTCTATGAAATGTACATATATACCCCCTTGGATCCAATTCCTGCCTCGGTTCTAACGTGTGCCCACAATCAATGTTTTAAGAAAATATAAAAATACCTTTTTTCAATGGAATCTTTATTTATCTTGTATTTTGAATGGGCAAATTTTTGTAATGGGATTGCGAAAATTGTGTCAATGGCTTGGTATTCGATCGAGTGTTGAAGTCAGATACGTTATGTTTTATCTATCTATATTTGCGATAAAAATATAGCGTACCCAAGTGCTTGACTTTTTATCTTTTATTGTAAGCAATATTATGATAAAATCTGTGTTTTGTTGTACTAAACTGTTGAGCTGAAATGCATACAGAGAAAGCCTCGTCATAAGGATTCCTCGAAAATACACACATGTATTCTGAAACTAAACTCGTCATGCATGTTGTGCTAGATGTGAGTATAGCAGAAGCATGACAGAGAAGATGGACTGGCAATTTGCTTCAAATATATTTATACAAAACTGCAGATTTTAATACGATGTGACTGGGTTATCTTTTTGTCTTTATCTGAAAAGAGCCGCGACGCGAGAAAACCGGTCTTCGTGAGTTCCGACCAGCTCCGACACAAACCGATTTGTACAAGCACAGAAGCAGGCAAGAAGCTTGAAATTTTGGATTCAAGAAGAAGAGAAATTGTACTATCCGTGTAGCGAAAACAAAGGCGCTGATCAGCTTCGCAGTTACTGCGAAGCTGACCTGCGCCTTTTCTTCGCATAGGTAAAAATCGGATTTTCTCATGATGTGGCTCAAAAGGGTATCAGCCTCACTACTGAGCCGCATCATGAAAAAAGTAGTTTTGCATTTGAAAGTAAATGCGTACATATAGACCTGTATGGTATATTAGGTTCTGCTCTGTGTCCGTGTATTCGGTGTACATGCCTGTCCGAAGCCTTAAGAATAAAAAAAATCTCTGGATACCGCATACCGCGAAGTCAAAACTACGCATGCCCCTATTTTCTTCATCCGTACTTATTTGGAATCTTGCGTCATGACGTAGCTTCATATGAATTTTACAATTTTATTAACAAATATTATCAGAGCCGACGCAAAAACAACTACATAAGCGAAAATAAAGGCGCAGATCAGTTTTGCAGTAACTGCACAGCCGATCAGCGCCTTTGATTTTGCTACTCGAATAGCCTTATGCCTCTCCTACTTAAATCCGAAATTCAAACTTATAGCCTGCTTCAGTGACTGTACATGCCGGTTTCTGTCAGACCTGTTCGGAAACCCACATTGCTGGTTGTATCATGCAAAGGCCCGAATATTATCAAACGTATGAAGGGGCGTCGATTGCCAATTGAAAACATCATTAAACGGAATCTCATACATATTTTACAAGGTATTTCTTACCAGTTTTACATATAATTAGAAATGAAATCACAGTTCTGAGATATTATCGTAGAGTAATGAATGTGCATGTATAATGTTCATCCGTTTAAAGATTTTATACAGGAAAGTTTTTTTTAAACTGATGTGCATGTAAACTACGCATTAGGGGACAATCTCACTTTTCAGAATTGTGTCCGAAGGTCCATCATCACGAAAACATGTCCGTGTAATACATACCCCCTTAAACCCCACTTTTATATAGAAAAACTGGGGTATGCGGAGGTATATCTATTTATCTTATTTTTGCTCCAAAACATAGATTGTGGGTACTCGTTAGAACCGCCTCGCCTCGCACTACTGAAAATTTTCATTTTATTTACAACTTAAAAAATCTCTGTATATTGCATTGGCAAGTTATCGTAATGCATATTCGTCATTATTCTATTATTGAGCCTGTGCATGAGAAAACCAACAATTTGCATAGGCGAAAACAAAGACGCAGATCAGCTTCCCGGTAACCGCGAAGCTGATCAGCGCCTTTGTTTTCGCTACACGGATAGTACAATTCCTCTCCTACTTAAATCCAAAATTTCAAGCCTCTAACCATCTTCTGTGACTGTACAGGCCGGTTTGTGTCAGACCTGGTCGGAAACCCAAATTGTTGGTTTTCTCACGCACAGGCTCAATTGTTTTTAGATACATGTATTTCAGTCAAGATCAGATTCATGTAAAGGATTGTATAAGTTGATTGATTAAATTCATTTTATTTCAACATATGGGTCCGAACACATGTATCACTGAAATGCATGGTACATGTCCACCTTTTCGCAAATCATCGACCTTGGTTTCAAGAAGCATTTCATCACATAAAAAAAATCTTCGCTAAAACAGGCTGATATCCCGGAAATAAGATTGAGATTTCTTATAAAGCTACAGTCACACTTTCACGTTTCGAGGCCTACGTTTTACTACGTTTCCAAGTTCCAAGTTTTGCCCTAAATTTGTCCGGTTTTGCAGGTTGTTAGGTTTCAGTACGTTTATAGCTACGTTTTGCGACGTTTTTCTCCGTATCGCTACGTATTGTCCGGTTATCCAACGGCTTAGGGCCACAGTTTCACTAGGGATTGGTACGTTTAGCTACGTATTTACTACGTGCCGATACGTTTTCCTACGATTCAGTAGGTTTTATCAGGTTATTACTACGTAGCGACCGGATAGTTCACTTGTACCCGTGACGTATTTATTGGAATTATCGCACCAAAATTAATTAGTTGCATGATGACCACCAAGAGAGGATCCAAGCTCCAGGGGTGGCAAATCTGCGCGTGCACCGGGGCTGTTAAGTGCACTGCAAGATGACACAGAAGAGGTAACATTTTCTCTCTATCTTTTGTGAAAAAAAACAAACAAACAAACAAAAAACAAAAAACAAAAAAAAAAAAACAAAAAAAACAAAAAAAAAAAAAAAAAAAAAAAACTGGCCATGAACTTTTAAGACGTATGTAATATATTCATATAAACGCCATGATTCCATATCATATAAAATGTTTGGGAAATCAGCATTAACCTCTATTACGGCCCGTATGCGTAACCAAACGTAGTAATACTTAGTTAAATCGTAGTAGAGCGTGTCAATACGAAGTGATACTTAGTAATACCTGCTGAAACCTACTGAAAACTATCAAAGCGTAGGGTAACACGTAGCAAGTCGTAGTAAAACGTATTGAAACGTAGTCCCTGCGTATTGATACGTAGAGTTCCACAGGGTTGTAATTTACGTTTTAGTACGTATTTGTTACGTACGTACTACGTTTTACTACGATTTGACTACGCTTTGCTACGTTTTACTACGTTTTACTAGGTATAAGCTACGTAAATCAGAGTGCCACGTTCGAACTGTTTTTTTGGTTCGAACGTGGCATGAGCCAAGTATATAGCCGTATATAGCCGTATGTAATACGTTCCACTACGTTGTAATACGTTTTACTACGTATATTGCCGTATTGCTACGTTTCAAAAACGTAGTAAAACGTAGGCCTCGAAACGTGGCAGTGCGACTGTAGCTTAATGCTTTCAAACTTTCCGAAAAGCGTTTTTCAAAAACCAATCATGAAAATCTTGCCACTTTGCGACCTGCCATGTTAATGACAAGGACGCTTATTTAAAGATGCACTCCTTTGGATTCTCGTTTATGCACCAGTCATTCGTCCCCGGCTCCCCTAGGGCCGGGGAATAGCGGGGTTTTTAACTTTTCAAATTTCAAAACCTCGGTGAAAGCTCGGCCCTGCGGGGTCAGTTTCGTGATAAAATTCCTGCTAAAACCCCCGAATCCCCGGAGGGTGACAATAAAGTGGGACAACAATTGGGAGTTGTTCTGATGAAATTGAAATATGGGATATGGGTTTGAATTTCTTCATGTAAATGTACAGGTTCATTTGCAAATTAAATAAAGAACATAAAAGTAATTAAACTAATATCTAATTTGAATTAATTTGATTGTATTGGCGGGAAATCAAAACCCCGGCACATCCCCGGCACTGCCGGGACTCAGAGGTTAAATTCTGGCACTTCAGCGCCGCTGTGTCCCCGCTATCCCTGGCCCTAGGGGGTATACAAAAGACTGGTGCATTAGACTTACATTGTTTTTATAGTGATTTATCTTTATGTTGCTTGTTTGTTCCTCTGTCTCTCTGCTGTGGTTGTCAACCTTGTTTTAGTTAATGCTACCCCGCAGGGAAAGGCCTTGCTCATAACGAAAACTTGTCCATGCAATATACAGATAACTTTTCAGGAGCAAAAAATGAAAATTTCATCGGCAATTTTTTATGTGTTTAATATGTTTGCTCAAAACATTGATTGTGGATACACGTTAGAACCGCCTCGCCAAGGCGGCCCCAACGAGTATCCACAATTGAGGTTTTGGATCAAAAATAAGAAAAAAAAGTGTACCCCTGCAAATCCCAGTTTTTGTTCTATATAAAAGTTGGGTTCAAGGGGGTATACATTTAACGGACATGTTTTCCTGATGGATGTCCATGCGGATAAGTAGTGCCGCTTTCAAATAAATAAAAAATGTGTTGCTCTTTTCAGATGATGCTGGTCACGTGGTACCATGTGCTGTTGGTCTCCGGCATATTGTCTTTGGCTGTTTCCCAGTCCACTCATACTAAAGATTCATCAATATGTAGCGACTTCAGTCCGCCAGGGAATATACGTAAGTTCATACTTAAGGCGGATTGTGTAAAAATGGATAGAGTAAAGTAAATGCCAACAACAAACAAGCTTCCTTTATTTAATTTAACCTTTAATCTCATTCATTCTTTCGCAAAATAAGACAAATGGATAGAATATTTAAATGCCAACAAAAAGCAAGCTTACTATCTTGAAGGAGAACGCAATAGTCAACAACAATACCATCTAAGTATAATGTAACGATCTCATCAAAGCCAACATTTTAGTGCAAATTGTGTTCAAGAGTAACATATATTATGTTTTATTATATTTTTTTTCTGATCTATTTTAGCACAGAAGCTCCGCCTAATGTCACGAACGTTGTTCTATTTTTAGCTCAGAAGCCCCGCCCTAATGTTACGAACATGTTCAACACGTGGGTTGAGTGTGTAATCGTCAACAAGAACAAAACGACAGATGTGCACGAGTACTTTGATGCTGATCACAACCGAGGTTTTATCGAGCAAATTGACTTGGGTGCGTTTTCAAAACATGTTGTGTTGCTGCCTTGTATATCCTTTCCTTTCTTTCTTTTATTTACTTACTTTTCGTGCTCTTTTCTTTTTATATTTTTTCATTTCTTTTTTAATGTTCTTTCCTTTTTTATGTTTTTTTTTTTTCTTTAGACTCGGGTTCAGAGTATTTACAAAATTTAATGTAAATCCAATTTTCGAGCGAACGCCATGTTTTTTAATTCGATGAGTTCATAATGTCAGTATCATAAAACATTTTGTTTTCATTTAAACAAACCCTGCACCCGTGTAATCCTCTTTTTGTGGGAAAAAGACAAGCAGTACCGCCCAAGACGCTCCATCTGGGGCTCTTTGATTAGAGGAATTTCAGTTCGATTGGAAAAACGACTGAAATAAAGATGTTAAACACTCCTAATGTCCCTGTCAATTTAAGTGGGCTAACTCAAGTCCTGATAATTATGACAGACAGTTTTGTGGTTCACAATATTCGGTATTCGTTTTATCTTTTACAGGTCTGGATTTTGCGGCTTTGTATGATTACAACAGTGACGAGTTCATCACGTGGTACCCACAAGCACTAGGTAAGGTAACATTACAGAAATGAGCCGCCTCGTGGGAAAACCAACAATGTGGCTTCCGAACAGGTCCGACACAAACCGGGCTGTACAAGCACAGAAGCAGGGTAGAAGCTTGAAATTTTGGAGTTAGTTAGAGGAGGAATTGTACTACCCGAGTAGCGAAAACAAAGGCGCTGATGCGAAGCTGATCTGCGCCTTTGTTTTCGCATATGCAATTTGTTGGTTTTCCCATGAGGCGGCTCAAAATATGATTTCTTTTTTTTTGTTTGTTAGTTTTAAATTAACGTCCCTTTCAAGATTATTTAAGCTCATATGAGCCGGACCAATCAGTAGGTGGGGCAAAAACGGACGAACCTCGAAAAACAAAATCTGGAACACCCGCAAGCAGAATTTGGCTTGTGCTTGTCTCACATGAGCCCCGAGTGGGGCTTGAAAACACACCAGACACAGCGGTGAGATAATCAAATGGTTAAGAGCGGTAATGAATATATAAGCGCTTTTTATCACTCGGCCGCGGGGGCCGCCTTTTTGTGTTTGTATATAATAACTTTTTATAGGACTTAAGCGGCTGTCAGAATTATTTGGTCTCTGTTTAGCACATGACACTTATAATTGGATTGTATGGCCTTTAACCTAGACATAAGTTCACTAAAAATTTACATTTTTGACTTGCCATGGACGTCGGTACATTCATATAGTTTTTACATTACCAGTTAAAGTTAATACACGTCATATCGTATTAATGACGTGACGTCACTCAATCGACAACGAGCCTTGATAAACATATTTTATTGGTGCAGAAGCCAACATCTATAATGAAAAAAAAATGTTGAGCACGTAGTGCGTGATATATATAAAATTATATAAAGATTAAATATGCGTGATACTATTAAATAATAAGAAAACAATGATTTTAAAGTAACCATGATAATAAAAGTACATAAAAGATGGTTGTTTGTTTTCTCACGTGACAACATGTCCGAGTAATGTATACCCCCTTATACCCCACTTTTATATTGTAAAAATGCCAGTGGGGCAAACAGGGGTAAACGTATTTTTCTTATTATTATTCCAAAACATAGATTGTTGGTACTCGTTATTCTAACGTGTACCCACAATCAATGCTTTGTTATATGTTCCAACGAAAATTATCATGATTTTTACAGCTAAAAAATCTCTGTATATTGTATGGACAAGTTTTTGTAATTTGCTTTAGATTTGCCCGGAACATGTCAAGTTACACAGTTATCAAAGACGGACAATAGATTTCTACTAGGATATCAGAGAATCAATGGAAACCCACATATATTCTCAGCAAATGATGCTTTACACTTGTCGGGACGTAATATCAACGAGGTAATGTAATAATGATTGTGATGATGATGATGATGATGATGATGATGATGATGATGATGATGATGATGATGATGATGATGATGATGATGATTTTGATATTGATGTTTAAGAAAAAGAATTAAAAAGAAGTAAATAATAATAATAATACTAAGAAGAATAAGAAGAAGAAGAAGAAGAAGAAGAAGAGAAGCAGAAGAAAATGATGATGATGATGATGATGATGATGATGATGATGATGATGATGATGATGATGATGATGATAAAAATATCAAAAACTTTCACTGTTTACATTTTAAAATAATGCTGTATATATAATATTGGCAATTTTTCGTACTATTTTAGGTATATATGGGAATGACGACAAAACGTGGGATCACGGTAGACTGGTGGCGATCATGCCAATACTGGAGGAATATGGATGCTACAATGGTTGTCGATTGGTACTTCAATGGTAAGAAAGAGTGCTACCACTTTGATTCAAGTACACGTTGACGTCAAATAACGAAAATCCGCATTTGACGTCTCTTTTTGAATGACGTAAATTGTTGTAAGGTGTTTGAGTAAATGATAAACGATTCGCCCGACTTGTGACAAACGGCCTACTTGTTGTCGCAATTCACCTTAATTGGAAGAAGAAGAAGAAGAAGAAGAAGAAGAAGAAGAAGAAGAAGAAGACAATACATGGTTGCCCCACTAAAACCGTTAATGAATCAAATTATTATGAATTTTATGCGTATTTCTCATTTTAAACTATATCACATTATCATAAACACATTTAATGTTTTAGCAAAACCAGCATGGGATTCTGCGGTCGGGATTCAGATCCCGGTCCAAGCACATGTGAAGGGTATAGTCCACAACGATACAGCACCACCACACAAGTTCGACCATTATTATAACTTCATTCACTTCAGTCCCTATCCTTCTGATGTACATGCAATGACTTTTGAGGTAAGTTCTTACGAAGATTTCCAACCCTGTATAATGCGGTCCGTTATAACGCGATTTCTGTTATAGCGCGGTTTGGGTTAACTTAGCAAAAGGTAGAAAAAATGAATAAAGCAATCAAGTTATAACAAATGGATTTGCGTATCATAAATTTTAGCAAGTCCTGTTAATCATTGTATCTCTAAAACACAACACCAAGTGTCAATGATAAAATTATACATTAAAAAAACATCGGGTATTGACACCACAAGATAAACGCTTTTTCACAGTAATGGCTGAAGCAGCTACGCTCATGACATGACGTCGTTGCTATGCAAAGTTGACGATATGGCGTTACAACATATTAAAGGGTCAGTAATTTATGTTGTATTCATAATTATGTCCCTTTGATAAATTTTAACAAGTCCATTTCCATTCTATGAGCACCAGGAGTGGTCCATTACAGTTTCCAATGGAATTTCATTAAGCAAACATTACGGGCCCTCCGGGTACTGCTGATTAAGTGTTTAATATGTTACATGTGGACAAAGAGGACACCTTGGTTGTATATGTTTAACAAACAACCATTCCTATATAACTATATAGATCAGCTGGCTAACCTGCACTCCGATACACTTTGTGACCTCGCTCCTCTCTCGTGGTATGGAGAGGTCTAACGGAATACCGATGGAAATATTCCGTCTAATAACTATATTACTCTGGCAGTCCGTTATTACGCGATTTCAGGAAAACAACATTTCCTTGCTTGAGGGTCTGTCTAGCAATCGTAATAGCGTACATGTGTCTCGCTACTTCCATGTGACTGAGTAGAAAAAAAAACTAACATGCAGTTGCCTCATTAATTATTGAGAAAAAAAGCAATAATCTGGATATGCGAAAACAAAGACGCAAATCAGGTGATCAGCGCCTTTGTTTCGGCTACCGTGAGGGATTGTATAATTCCTCTACTTCTAAAACATTGTAGGATACACAAACTGGTTGTTGTCTCATGCGATGGCTGTAAAATCCCCAAAAATGGTTCCGACCAGGTATGACAGAAACCAGGCTGTATAGTCACAGAAGCAGGCTACAAGCTTGAAATTTGGATTCAAGTAGAAGAGGGTTTGTACTATTCATGTGGCGATATCAAAGGCGCTGATCAGCTGTGCAGTTACTGCACAGCTGATCTAACTGCACAGCTGATCTGTGTCTTTGTTTTTGCTTCTGCAGATTGTTGATTTTCTGGTACATTTCAGACGCCAGCAGGTCTACGCTGCCCAGGGCGGGTTCTGACTAAGAAATTACCCAAGGTCCCGGATGACGCATTTTCCTTTATAACTGAAGTATTTGACCTGAATACAAACAGCATATCTTTTCTCAAGGTAAGCAGTCATTGCATACCTGGCCAAAAGCTAAAACAATACAGTTTTATACTCAACCCAGACTGTAAGTACACTGCTAAACAATAATTGTTGACCTTTTTTATTTTGGAAATATTAGCTCATGTATTGGAAATATTTTAGTAGCTCATGAAATGTGAATACACTGAGACCCGCTGACGACATTTCGGACTTGTGTAAAATTTTGCCCCTTTTTTGTCCATGATATCGACAGTTTTTTTCATTATGTTTTAGGACCTGGTGTGGTTTCCAATTTGAATATGAAATCTTTTACCATTTTACCTGACACTGAAAGTTCAAACACAGATCGATTGATTAATTTTCTAACCTTCTGACTTGTCATTGACAATAAAATCGACTATTTTACCAGTCACTTTTTTTCTCTTTTTAATCTTAAGGAAACATTCTACTACAGTCAGAAATTGGTAAAGTTCGAACACCGATCCTATGACGGCATATGTCAATAAGATCGACTTTTTTCACCAGTCTTTTGTTTTCTCTTTAATCTTTAGGAGACCTTCTACTACAGTCAGAAGTTGGTAAAGTTCGAACACCGATCCTATGACGGCACAGCTAATCTGGTTGAGGTCCATGACTTTCATTCAGGTATGTAGGAAAATACGGGGTGACTGTGTAATATACAGGCTTTTCTTGAGTTGTTAAAATGGAAATTTTTCTGTAGAAAACGTTTGGATGTATTTTTCTTATTTTTTTTTTTTGTCAAAACAAAGATTGTCGGTACACGTTAGAACTACCTCGCCGATGCGGTTCTAACGAGTACCCACAATCTGTGTTTTGGAACAAGAGTAAGAAAAAATAGGCATACCCATGCAAATCCCAGTTTTGTTATATAAATTCGGGGTTAAAGGGGGTACACATTTCACGGTCATGTTTCCTGATGGTTTGTGTTTCAAACCAGGGGTCGCGAGTTCGAGCCCTGGCTTTCCTATCAAACTTAAACACAATTATCGACGTTCCGTCTCCTTGCAAAATCGAGCTGGTGACATCAGGAAAACATGTCCAGTCCATGAACATTATACCCCCTAAAGTCGCAAGTTTACGTGTTTCCGAGACGTGAGTGCGACGTCTAACGCGAACACTGCCAGCGTTTTAAAACATCAGTTTAGGGTCTTTCGTACATCACCGAGAATGAGAAAGGGAATAGCAGGGTCCGAAGAATGAATATTATTAGATTTTTAAGACAGTTTAACAGTTGCCAGTGAGTTATAAATAGACACCAATGACGCAATTTCCTGTTTCAGGGCTTTCCTACACTACTGACAAGGACAGAGGCAACTGTACAGTTCGAGTTATAAATAGACAAGATTTTGACGACAGATCCGCAGGTGCTAATGACGTCAGAATCAGGAATTCCAAGGAGTTCTTCTACTTTGACAGTAAAACCGTCACGTACGAGGGCGTGGTAAGCTCACTGCATCTCGAAAACTTGTCCATGTAATATATGGAGATTTTGTCAGATTTATCAATTAAAACTTTAATTGGAAAGATAATATATTTGTCCAAAATATTGACTGTGCAAGGCGGTTCTAACGAGTACCAACAATTTATGTTTTAGATCAAAAATAAGAAAAAAGTAATACCCCTGTAAACACCTGTTTTATTATATTATAGTGGTTATAATATTATACAATTATTGACTATTGAGTCATTGAATATGATGTGATATCCAACAGAGACTACCAATATTGACCGAGGCGAAGCCGAGGTCAATATTGGTAGTCTCTGTTGGATATCACATCATATTTAATGACTCAATAGTCAACAATTGTTTTATTATATAACACTCTTTTTATGCAAACATGATAAAAATAATTTTAAAATAAGTATTTTTATCTGTAAATGAATTAGTGTATACATACAGTTTACATATAGTCCCAGCATGACTGAAAAATGTTCATTGGGACATTAAGTCTAAATTCAAATAAACTAAACAGTAATAAACATCATTTGTACTTCATCAGCATTACTGCTTGACAGTAATCAATGTACATTTCCAATGACAGAGAGAGTTCTAAATTTAGTAACATATATTCAATGGGAAAAACCCCAGGTCATAGAATATGACAAAATATGCAATGGACTGAAACCATTGTCTGAAATGCTGTCTATTTATAGTTATATAATAAATTATAATATTATTCAATGGTGGTTACTTTTCATGTTCATGTTTAATGAGCTGCGACGCGAGAAAATCGGTCTTCAGGGTTTCAGAACCGTAATATGTCCTCATACAAACATTCAAGCTTCTCCAAAGAGCTCAAATCGTTGTATCTCCTGTCGCCAATAATCTTTTATTGCTTACTTTCGAAGTCATGTCTTATTTCAGAAAACTAACAGGAAAGTCCCCTGCGATAGTTGGTTGGGAACAAGGACAGACTTCCCATTTAGTTACCCTGTCAACTCCACGTGGCAGTGGTTCTTTGCCGCGGTAGGTATGCGCCTCAGTTGTACGCGGCTTCAATAAAACGCAGTTAAAAAGCAGTTTTAACGCGTTTTTGTCCATCCATTTATTATAATAATCCGCATTTTTCATTGTACCACGATTAGATTTTCAATTTACTTACGTTCTCAACTCCGCGTGGCAGGGGTTTTTCGCCGTTTATGTGATTTCAGTAACTCGCTAATTCAATACAACGCGGTATGATTTTTCACCTTATTTCTTTTATCGCGACTGAAAACTGAACCACAGTATCTCAATTGAAACGCCCTAAAATATTCATTATGTTCTCTTTCATTTCATTCAGACGCAACATAAATTATTTATTATCTTAACTTCCTTATTTGGGAAACGAGGTATAACACATCGAACACGAACACTACAACGAATATGACATACGCATATAACCAGTCTTAATTCCATTGAACCATCTAGCATTTCATGTTCATCATCTTCATTCATACTCTCAGCGTTATACCTTGATACATAATAGAAAACGCAACAACATATACGTGTGTGATGGCGAGCACAGACCGGAGCACGTTATCTTTATTCAAATACAAATTTCACAAACAATCAATTGACAGCCAGCTAAATTTTTCAAATTGTGTTTATGATAGCTTTAAACACATTAAGTTGGATACGGTCCCTTATCGTGCCTCTCTCCGACAGTGTGAAAGTACATAGATCCATCTCGTATACTATACATGACAAATCTGAAAGGAAACTAAAACAAAACCAAGAATTAAAATAGCATTTAACGTTTTACACGTATAAGCTTTACACAAAAGCTTTGTCTACGCTTCGTACATACAATCTAGGCTGACTGATCACATTTCGTCGTGATTTACGGGATTGAACAGAAATATAATTCTAACTCGAATCAACAGTTATAACTGAAAATTGCGAAAAATGTGATAAGCACCATGTTAATAAATTTTTGCCCAAGTTCTGTGTACTCAAAAAACTCACTTAAAAACTTAGGTTTGATTCAACTATTGCATATTACATATGACATTTTGTAACATAGGTATTTTGAAATTAAACAATGCTTTACAACATCGATCATAAGTTATAATGGACGTCGCGTGATCCCTACTTTATGCATTGCATAAAGCCTAGTGCATGTGGTTGAACAGATATAATATGCCCATTTCAAACAGCATTACTCATTTGAACAAGTGCCTTTGAAACAAAGAGACAACTTTCAACAAAATAATCTGAAATTGTCTATGCATTCGATTATTCACAGTATTTTACTCCTAAATGTAAAAACGGACCACTTGCATTATTTTCCAATACTGTTCTTAATACCATACTCTTTGCCACAATCATGGTGAAAACAACAAATTACATTTGAGAAACTGAATTTACATCAAGACTTGCGTAACCGGTCTGTAGTAACACGACCCATCACATTTAGTACATTCAAGTTTCGATCAGGACTGACCACTAGATTCAGGTATGTGTTTCACTGTACACTGCAGAATACCAAGCGCTATTGGAAAAGCGGAAACGAGCAAGCTCTTTTAAACCTGTACTACAACCTTGATATCAAATATATGGGTGGGGAGGGGGGGGGGGGGGGCAAGCGCACAAAACCTAACTCAACTGCTCCGTATCGTCTGTCAAGCCTCGAATGACCTTAAGACTTATGCAATCATTATTTATACCTTCATTGAACAGTACTCACTCTAGATTCACGAAATTCCTGAACTTAAGCGATCTAATCATGCTCAATTCACTGAACATTTACCGTATTTACTAATGCGCAAGAAACGATAATACATCTTCCTCTATAAGACTTGCATTCAAAACCCCAATTACTTCAGTAGACTATAATAAATATATATATAAATAATACGAAAAATAAATACTAAACACCGACAAAAAAGAAAGAAAAAAACGCAACAATTATATTGAACTAAATTTTTTTATAATCAGAAATCATTGCATTTTCTACTTCTGCAAGATATATCAGACTTCCAAATACAAGAAACGAATTTTCATTTTAATGAGTATTTTTGGAGTTATTCGATGACGACCACAGGCATACTGAAGGTAGTGAAACACAAGGTGCGCATGCACAAGCATTAAAATAATGGTACGATTTACATGTAAATTGGCTGTAAACCCCAATTCGAAATCACCATGTACCGCTCAGCAGATAACCCACATGTTAAAGAAATAAAATGAGTAAAATTAAAATCATCCGCCTTTCAATTAAAATGGATCTTTGATGGTTTTAAAAAGTCTCCCTGTACATCATCCATGCAGATTATATTTTTTCTTTTGGTCCTTTGGGATCAGTGAATATATTTGGAGTATTTCAAATATATTGTTCGTTAAGAATCATCTTCTTAACTGTATTTTGATTATTTGGCCCCTTTGGAAATACGAGTCTTTGATTTAGACTACACAGATGTAAATTATTGAAATTGCAGCAAACTTGTCTGGCTTTCACTGCCAGTTTTTGTAAAGGGTCACTGATGAAGGTTCATTACCCGAAATTGTACAATATGTCCCATCTTTTCGCTTTGAATGTTTTATTGCTTCCAAAGGATCTAACAATTATTTTTATTTGCTATTACTGCAGCTGGTGTTGTGCCGTGTGGCGGCCCTAAAAAGTCTCCCCGTACATCATCCATAGTGCAAATTATATTTTTACTTTTGGTCCTTTGGGATCAGTGAATATATTTGGAGTATTTCAAATATATTGTTCGTTAAGAATCATCTTCTTAACTGTATTTTGATTATTTGGCCCCTTTGGAAATACGAGTCTTTGATTTAGACTACACAGATGTAAATTATTGAAATTGCAGCAAACATGTCTGGCTTTCACTGCCAGTTTTTGTAAAGGGTCACTGATGAAGGTTCATTACCCGAAATTGTACAATATGGCCCATCTTCTCGCTTTGAATGTTTTACTGCTTCCAAAGGATCTAACAATTATTTTTATTTAATTACGAGCTTGTTTGTCGTAAAACTTTACTTTTTTCATGACTTTAAAGAGGGAGCAGCTGATATTGTTACTTGAACTTTTGAAGCTTAAAAAGGCGTGCACATGCACAGAGTAAATCTTTCTCGATTTGCATTATTTAAGACGACATACTAGCCCGAGATCCAAAATCCAGGAGATGTCAAAATTTTGGTTTACCCTACACGATCTTGGCCTTAAGGTTTGATGGCTTTTTTTGAAAGATATATGATAGTAGTCTATGAAACAGGTCCGTGTATAAAAATTTAGGCCGGCGAAAGTCTTCAAAATGGCCGCCATCCAAGATGGCCGCCAAAATTAGGAATTGTACAGGTTTGTGTAATAAACATTTTCATTTTAGATTTTGTTACATTTAACTGCATTCAGTGTTGGTTTTCTATAAACTAAACATATGTTGAAGCATATTAAGTTTATTTAACACAGTTTGTATGTTCTCATGTGTTACATACGTTACTTTTTAACGCTATCTGCCATTAAATGATAGATTGGCTGTTACTGTTTGTTTGAGTGGTATCATTTAAAGTTTTAAGTGTGTTTTTGTATTTAGTGCAGTGAAAGACATAAGGAACATTTCTATAAAGCAATTTTAGATACTTAATCTTAACACTTAAGTCAACAATGGGTCTTTGAACGCATAAATCCGGGTTCACACTTGATCACTAAAATATCATAAATTCACATATTTTGGGTTTCAACACATTAATTGAACAGCTACTTATGTTTTATCAATAAAACATATGTTGATAAAACATAAAATAGAAATTTGCATTTTTAAATTAATTTGATTTAGCACGATTTTGATGTTCTCACATGTTACATACGTTACACATTAATGTTAATGCTACAAAATCATAATATTCAGTGTTACTGTATATTTTAGTGCTATTCTTTAAAGTTTTGTGTATTTTTGCATTAATATTTTTACAAAACACGAGGGGTGTCTTGTTATAGCAATTTTTTGGTGATTTTTTTCTGCTTTTGTTGGTCAGCAGCATGTTTTTTGAAGGCATAAATAAAGGTTCATCTCGATCACTTAAACATTGAATACTGATACATTTGGGTTCTAAACACACAAAATTTCAACAGCTGCTGATTTTTTTATGAATTATAATACAAATGTCGTAGCACATTTACCTCCAATTATATTTGAATGTTCTCTATGTTCTCAAGATGTTGACAACTGTTACATATGTTACTTGTCATAGGATATCCTATAATCCCATATAAAATCATTATTTGCCTAATCTTGTTTGTTTAATGGTCCCAATTTCTGTTAATGAAAGCCTGTATTATATTTTCTTTATAAAAGATTGTGACAATTTAAATCAAAGTAAATTTGTGTAGTTTTGAAGACCATGTTTGGTGTAGTATTATAGCAACACACTCCCAAATGAGTGCTCCTTGTTTTGAACCATGCTGGCACGGAGTTACATTTCCATAACCCATATTTGACGAATGCATTTTCCCATCTTTATCATTCTGGTGAGTATTCAGTTCTTAGGGACATCAGGTGTAATTTTTAAATTCTATTCAACTTTCGATGAAAATTCTTTAAGCAAACAGAATAGCCCCAGATGGGACGCCGCGTTCTGCAACGTCACATCTTGGGCTATTCTGTTTGCCTATGTCCCATAAAAGGGACGCCAGGCTTATATGAGTTAAGCTAGTTAAGCTTAAGGTATCTGGTTAAATGTCTCTGTCAACAAAATACTCAAACATTATTTGACTGGCATGTTAACCCACAACACAAATAAAACATTTGAGTGATCAAACTGGTTTTATTTTCATTAACTATTGTTTAAAAACAAACATTCCCCTTTACTTGAGGCTACTAGTTGTATTAATCACATATAATCTTTGGTCTTAACTATTTACATTACATATTGTTGTTTTATATATATTTATGAATATAATGTTACGTGTTAAAGTATTTTTTCTTTATTAACACAATGTAGATGTTCTTAACTGTTACATATGTTACTCTTATTAGTATATCCCCATAAAATCAAGAGTTTGACCATTTTTGTTCATTTTTAAACTGTTTATAGTAATTTTATGATTTATCTTTTTTATAATTGAACTTGTATTAATTTTGCAAAAGATTTATAACATTATCAAATTATTAACTTTTAAGTTAAACGTTAAATGTCTCTCAGCTAGTTCGCTATGCTAGAGCCTGTTGTAACTACGAAGACTTTGTTGATAGGGGAAATTACTCACCACAAAATTGTTGTCACGGGGATATCGCAGTACCAAGCTTGTGTCAACTCTTAAAAAGTTCTATGGGAGACACCATGACCTTGTTGATCCTACAGCGTGGCTGCGTCTAAACTTGTGACTGACCTTATGCCAATTGGCAACAATTAATAAGGCTTTCAATTACTGGACATTCGTTTCTTACCAGATATTCATTTTCTCGGCTTTGTAATCAGTCATAAGGACATGGCGGGTGCATTATAATGGGCAGGTGATGCTCACCCTTTGCAAACACCTGATCACACCTCCTGTTATTGGGGTATCCATGCCCTATATAGCTACATATATCGTATTTGTCAATGTTATTATGGATTTTTACGAGCTAGGACAACGATTTCGGTACCTTGACCCCTTTATTTTATATTCTTTGGAAGTGGCATAACAATTGGAAGGAGAAGTGTGGGTACATTATACAATTTCTGGCAATGAATAAAATATTGGAAACAGTGAACACACTCAAAGGGGTGAAGTAATGGGCCATACTGCGCAATTTCAGGTAATGAACCCTCATCAGTGACCCTTTATAAATTGTATACGATAGCCAGATAAATACACTGCAAGTTCAAAAATTTACACAAAGGAAGTCGAAATCAAAGACACATGCCTAAATTGGGTCAGATAAGTAAAACAATGTTTAGAAGATGGCTCTCAATGTACATTTTTTTATTTTGAATATTCTTTCTTATTTGAAGGGGCCGAAAAATACAACTGACATTATGGATCATGTACAGGGAAACGTTTAGGTCCGCAACATAACAAAGCAATACATAACACAGCTGCACTAATAACAAATAAATGATAAAAGTTAGATCATTTGGAAGCAGTGAAAACGCTCAAAGGAAAAAAATATGTCATTATTCCTCTTCGATGTCCCTTTACAGCCAGACACTTGTGCTCTATCGAATATTTGCATCAGCGTTATCTACATCAAAGAATGTTTCACAGAAGGGACGAAATAATGAACGCATGTTCAGATGTTTCTTGACATATTATCTGTTCTTAATACTCCAAATATTCAAAGGGTAAAAAAGGTAATCTGAACTATGGATGATGTCATATTTATACATTTTATCTTTTTATTCATCATCATCTGCTGTTTGGATATACATTTCAGACAATACCACTCAAAAAAGAAAGTGACATGGTGGGTTAAGCATATCAACATTTAAATGATTGAATCAGATAGGTAACAAAATTACACTTATGGGAGACAAACCTCTTTTCCCGTAAAATCTGATCCAGTAAGTCATATATAATTTTTAGGACTTTCCCAGTCTAAAGTTCTATACACAGTCCTCTTCAACTAAAAATAAAATTGAGATCCTTTAAGAGCAGTTAACATATTATTGAGAAAGGGGATGTTTGGCTACTTAAGCCTCCTCAGTGACCCTATGGAGCTTTTGTATAGAATATTATAGAAAAGTAATGTATGTAACAGTTGAGTACACGTAGAGAACATTGAAATTATGTACTTGTATATCAAGTTTAAGATTCTTATAAATATATCTATGTGTTCCGACCCGAACTATTTGAGTTTACAATATGTAAGTGATCTAGTTTACCACAGATTTATATGTTTAAAGACTCATTGCTGACTGTCAAAGCAAATATCGCATCCAAAATGTCTTTATCAAAATGTCTCCTATGTCGCTTAATGCAATCAATATAATACCAATTCAAAAACCTAAGAGCATATAAACGCTATTTACAACAGTTGTCAATATATTGATTTTGTAGGAGATATCATTTAAGAAAAGTGACGAATGTAACAGTTTTCAACATCTTCAGAACATGAAAATTATGTTAATCGAGTTAAAGGCTCCTTAGGAAAGAAACGTATGTAACAGCTGGGTACATCTTGACTCTAAAACATTTGAGTTAAAATTCTATTACATATGTTCATTTTATAAAACCTCATCAGCTGTTTTATCAATGTGTTTGACCTCAAATATGTGAGTGTATAATATTTTAGGGGTCAAGTTTAAACCGGGATTTATGTGTTTAAAGACCCATCGCTGATGGATGGAGCAAATAAAGCACACAAACTTAATAAAGATATTTTTTCATGTCTTTTAATGCATTAAATACTAAAAAGTTCAAAAACTTTAGAGAATAACATTAAAATAAACAAGAATAGTCAATATATTAATTTTGTAGGAAATATTATAAAAAAGGTAACGTATGTAACAGTTAGGAACGTCTTGAGGGTATCAAGATTATATAAATGGAGTTAGTGGTTCTAATCCATATAATTTATTAACAAATCATCAACAGCTATTGATTGTATGTAGGATCAGACCCAAAATATGTGAGTTTACCAAAAATATGTGAGTTTACAATGTTAAGTGATCAAGAGTGAACCTGGATTTATGTGATAAAAGACCTGAGGCTGACCACCAAATGCAGATAAACGACCCAAAGAAGCTTTATCAAGACGCTACTCAAGTCTTTTAAGGAACACTTTGCATAAACACTTCAAAAACTTTGAAGAATGGCACTAAGATAAACACAAATAGTCAATATTTTCATTTCTCGCAAGTAACATTAATATAGTAACGTATGTAACGCATGAGAACATCAAAACTGGGTTAATTCAACTAAATATGCAAAAGCATATGTTGAGTTTATAGAAAATCTACACTGAAGGCACTTAAATGTAACAAAATCTAAAATGAAAACGCTTTTTACTCAAGCCTGTATAAATCCTAATTTGGTCGGCCATCTTGGATGGCGGCCATTTTGAAGACTTTCGCCGGCCTAAATTTTTATACACGGACCTGTTTCATAGACTACTATCATATATCTTTCAAAAAAAGCCATCAAACCTTAAGGCCAAGATCGTGTAGGGTTAACCAAAAATTTGGACCTTGGATCTCGGACTATACATTTGTCGTTCGATTTTAACCGAAACGAAAATGAGTTTTTACACGTTATATTCTAGGTATCCCATGAATAGGAATCATACAGCAACAAACCTGGTTATCATCGGTTTATCCTTAAACTCGAAAATCCTCGTTGACCTATTGCTGCGTTCATTTATTTATTTTATTATTATTATTTTTTTTTTCTTTGTTCAGTATAATATAGAGTTTCTATAAATATATTTTCTAGACACCCTGGCAAGAGGTCGCGGCTGGACCAGAGCAAGGAGCTATACCGGTTCAGATGAGAATTTACGCACCTCAGGTAATTACGAAAACTTGTCCATGTAAAAAACAAAGATTTTTTTCATCTGTAAAAATGGAAAATTCCGTTTGAAAATTTTCGATATTTTAACATTTTAGCTCAAAAAATAGATTTGGGGTACACGTTCTAGATCTACCTCGCCGATGCCTTTCTTACGAGTACCCATAATTTATGTTGTCGAGCAAAAATAAGAAAAAATAGATATACCGCTACCTACCCCAGTTTTGCTACATACAAGGGAATATACATGTAACGGACATGTAATGTCCTAATATAAAGTGATTTTTTTATTTATTCATTTAATTATTTATTTATTCATTTATTTTTTTTAAAAGAAATAGTGAAATAGAAACTTTGCTTGTTTACAACACAGGTTTTTGGTTTAAATCTATTCTAGCATGTGAGCAATCTGAGTTTTGCATTCATATTTATACCCCGGGCATTTATGCCGACGGGTATATAGTTTTCGCTTTTCCGTTCGTCCGTTCGTCCGTTCGTATGTTCGTTAGTTCGTTGGTTCGTTAGTTCAGTTAAAATGTCAAAGTTTTGGTTAAAATTTCTCTATTGGTGTATATCTCATGAACTAAATATCAGAAACCATTCATATTTGGACTATAGGTACCCTATAGGGTTGGCTTTGTTTCTATGAGTTTGGACCCCAGGGTCCATGCCCAGGGGTGGGGCTAGAGTTCAAAATCTAGGTCACCTTTAATTTGCGTCAAAGTTTTGGTTAAAGTTTCTCTATTGGTGTATATCTCATTAACTATATATCAGAAACTATTCATATTTGGACTATAGGTACCTTATAGGGTTAGCTTTGTTTCTATGATTTTGGACCCCAGGGTCCATGCCTGGGGGTGGGGCTAGAGTTCAAAATCTAGGTCACCTTTAATTTGCGTCAAAGTTTTGATTAAAGTTTCTCTATTGGTGTATATCTCATGAACTAAATATCAGAAACCATTCATATTTGGACTATAGGTACCCTATAGGGTTGGCTTTGTTTCTATGAGTTTGGACCCCAGGGTCCATGCCCGGGGGTGGGGCTAGAGTTCAAAATCTAGGCTACCTTTATTTGCGTCAAAGTTTTGGTTAAAGTTTCTCTATTGGTGTATATCTCATGAACTAAATATCAGAAACCATTCATATTTGGACTATAGGTATCCTATAGAAATGGCTTTGTTTCTATGAGTTTGGACCCCAGGGTCCATGCCCGGGGGTGGGGCTAGAGTTCAAAATCTAGGTCACCTTTAATTTGCGTCAAAGTTTTGGTTAAAGTTTCTCTATTGGTGTATATCTCATGAACTATATATCAGAAACCATTCATATTTGGACTATAGGTACCCTATAGGGTTAGCTTTGTTTCTATGGTTTTGGACCCCAGGGTCCATGCCCGGGGATGGGGCTAGAGTTCAAAATCTAGGTCACCTTTAATTTGCGTCAAAGTTTTGGTTAAAGTTTCTCTAGTGGGGTATATCTCATGAGCCAATCATCAGAAGCCATTCATATTTGGACTATAGGTACCCTATAGGGTATAGGGTTGGGTCCATGTCGCGGGGGGGTGGGCGCTTGAGTTCAAGATCTAGGACATCAATACTTTTATTATTACTATTATTTTTTTTTAATTTAGACTGACATTCTTTTTTCATTTTCCATCTAGGACTGAGGACCTGACCCTCAATGTCCGTGATTAAGTCCTAGGTGGAGTACACAAGTCAGCTCTGTGTACTGCTCTAAAGAAGATATGTCACTCTAAAAACTACACTCCTTCATGTCTGTGGTCAAAGTGCTTTAGAATGCACACTTCTATAAAGTATTTGATAAGGGTACTGTCTTTTGTTTGGGATTTGTGATTCAATGTCAGGGGTGTACATGTGCTGGGTGGTTGTGGGAGGGAGAAGGAGGACTGGGTGACCACCAGCCGGGGGTATACGTGCCTCTCAAGGCACTTTTTCTAGTTATGTTGAAATTTGATACGCCCTTTATATAGACTGCATATCAACTTTTTCATGTATTCGCGTTTCAAAGTAGCAATTTAATTCTTATACGAAAACACGCCCATGCAATAAATGTAGATTTTTTTCATCTGTGAAAATTCCAGTAGAAAAAAAAAATGATATTTTTAATATATTTGCTTGAAATATTGATTTTAGGTACACGTTAGAACCGCCTCGCCGAGGCGGTTCTAAGGAGTATCCACAATTTATGTTTTGGAGCAAAAAAAAAGAAAAATGGGAATACGCCTGCATACCCTAGTTTTTATTATGTAAAAATGGGCTATAAGTGGGTATACATTTCACGGACATGCTTTGCTTAATATGCATTACATTTTGGGATCGCTGTGGACTTGTGGTAGAGCATCGGACTTCGAATCGAAAGGTCATGTACTCCGAGCGCTGTGTTGTATGCTTGAGTAAGGTGCATATCTCCCAAAAGTGCTGGTCAATACCCAGAAAGCGATGACTCCATTCCGACAGTGAAAAAAAATTGGGACGCTAAACACCAATTCATACAAACCAAAACTGCAAACTTTAAGGCTTATTGTTACCGGATAATTATTTTAATTTATTATAACTAATTTACTTTCTTCTTCTTATTCTTCTTCTTCTTATTATTATTATTATTATCATCATCATCATCATCATCATCATAATTATTACATATTATTATTATTATTATTATTATTATTATTATTATTATTATTATTATTATTCCAGCTTAAGTACAACTTCCAATACAACATCTATGACTTTAAGAAAGACAAACCAGATCTCCTGAAGTTTGACATTAGCGCTTGTTACAATCTGAGAAATAGGACAAAATTCCAGATATTACTGCCAAGTAAGTTATTAAAAATTGAGCATTCGCATGAGAAAAACAACAATTTGGGTTCCGAGCAGGTCTGACACAAACTGGTCTGTATAGTAACAGAAGATGGCTGGAAGCTTGAAATTTCGAATATAAGAATAAGACGGATTGTACTATATGTGTAGCGAAAACAAAGGCGCTGGTCAGCTGATCTGCGCCTTTGTTTTCGCATAATGGAATTTTTTTGTTTACTGGTGCAGTGGCTCAAATGATTTCGTCCAATCACAGCATTTATGAGGCTGACAATATTTGGTTAATTGAGGCGCATCATGAGAATTCCAACATTTTGCATATGTGGAAACAAAGGCGCAGATCTTTTGTGTAGTAATTGTACAGCTGATCATTGCATTTATGTTCGTATCGCATCTCCTTTTACTTACTAAATCTGAGATTTACAGTCCCTAGCCATCTCCTGTGCGTGTACTGATCGGTTTTGTCGGACCTGTTCGGAAATCATATCAAGTTGGCTTTCCCATGATTGTTTTTTTTTTTCTTTTTTTTTTTTTTTTTTTTTTTTTTTTTATTGTTTTTATTTTTATTTTTTTTTTTCAACATACACCGGTAAAAACAGTTTTCATATATAAACCTGATGACAATAGTCACAATGTTCGTTTCTGCCTTTCCCGCTAAATTATGGTTTAAACCATACTTAAGACTATTTTAGTCAAAGAGGCCGATAGTCTTTCACTAATAAGAAATGCCATCTTTGTTTCTGGATTATTATGAAGGTAGTTCTAACCTATCCATGTTTAAGCAATGATAAATTATTATATAATAAACAAATGTGAAGGTTGCGCTTAATTTATCATTTGAGCCGCCCTATGGGAAAACCAACAATCTGCATATGCGAAAACAAAGGCGCAGATCAGGTTCGCAGTAACTGAGAAGCTGATCAGCGCCTTTGTTTTCGCTACACGGATAGTACAGTTCCTCTTCTACTTAAATCCGAAATTTCAAGACTCTAGCTCTTTTTGTGTCGGACCTGGTCGGAAACCACATCGTTGGTTTTCCCACGAGACGGCTCAATTTTGTTTTTAATTTCTTATTTCAGGACAGTATATGTCTATTGTGTCCAAAAACATCGACTTGGTAAGGTCAGCGGTACAAGATGCTGTTGTCATGGCAACCGGAGTAAAACACATACGGGTCGCTAATATACACGTAATGTATTCTTTCAAAATAACACAGATACTGACTTTATGTTCTATTGTACCAGTTGACCTTACCCAGCAGACACGTGACGTCAGAATGACGTCAGATCGACGTCGATCGCATCGGCGTCGATATGACGTCATTATGTCGTCATGTGCCCGCTGGGTATATTTACGTTCTATTCTTGTTTCATTAGGCAATCATGCCCGTGAAACTCCACTTCTGTATAGTAAAACTTGGGTATGCAGGGGTATACCTATTTTTCTTATTTTTGCTCTAAAACATAGATTGTGGGTGATCGTATGAACCGCCTCACCGAGGTGGTTCTTACGTGTTCCCTCGATCTATGTTTTGAGCAAAAATGAGGAAAATATTTTAAAAAAAATCATTTTTCACAGCTGATAAATACATGAGCAACCTTTCGTAAGACCTCGTCACACATAAGCGAAATTCTCTCAACGCTGAGGCTGCTGGATTTTCTTCGATGTAAAAATATAGCTTCTCTTCAACGGAACTGACTGCTGCCACAACCTTTGTATGATAACATTGCTTTTCCGTGTATCTTTCCCCTTTTAGTCATTACGAAAACATGTCCATGCGATATACGGAGATTTTTAAAGTTGTAAAAAATGAAATTTTCAGTAGAACAATTGTGATTTTTTTTTACTTTTGCTCAAAACATAGATTGTGGGTACACGTTAGAACCGCCTCGGCGAGGCGGTTCTAACGAGTACCTACAATCTATGTTTTGAGCAAAAATAAGAAAAATAGGTATACCCCTGCATACCCCAGTTTTGCTATATAAAAGTGGGGTTTAAGGGGGTATACATTACACGGACAATTCCCGTTGGCAGATTTATGGACTTCATGGCGCATCCCGGTGTAATAGCACTACTCAAAATCACGTGGTATTGTTTATATACAAACGGATAAATGATCGGGTTACAACACTACAATAAGAATGCAGTTGAGGCTAGATTATCGTGTTTTCTCCTACAGTGTTTTGTCTACTGACTGATAGATAGGTGCAGTCAATACAGAAGTTGAACATTTATTGAAAGAAAATAACATAAGAAATCTCTGTTATTTCGTTTTCGCAAACACTCCAATGTTACTGTATTGGAAGTACTATTTAATCATGGGACGGAAGTGTTTGCAAAAACGAAATAACCTGGATTCCTTATGTTACGTTCATTCAATAAATGCACAATTTCTGCATTGACTGCACCTATCTATCAGCCAATTGAGTAAACGTTATAAGAGAAAACTCGAATTTCTCATCTCAACTTTGGACAGAATTCAATTGTGCGTCACCCGATCATTTATCTGTTTGTATGTAACTTGAAAAATACCACGTGTTTCTTAGCTGTGAATAGGCTAACATTCGTGATATAGATTTCAATATTAAAGCACATTGTTATAAACCTAATGTATCTCTACAATAACACTTTCAATTACATGGCGTTGTCCACTGGACAACAAGGTCGTCGTATGATAAAGCAATTAATGTTGTGCGGATTTTATGCTTAGCAAAGTGAGAAAAGATAAAATTAAATTTCAAAATTTATTCATTATACATGTAGCTCAAGTTATACAATACATGATCTTAACATGAGCAGCAATACTAAAAGCACATAAAGCACAGTTTTATGTTGCCATTAATGAAAACGAATTATCAGGTCCGTACACTACATGGTCCGTACACTACATGTAATACAGTGAAATTGGATTGGGGACAAAGTTGTTTCTTAACAGGTCTGACACAAACCGTTCTGTGTAGCTACAGAAGCAGGCTAGCAGCTTGAAATTTTGGAGTTAACGGTAGAGACGGATCTGGACTATCAGGGTAGCGAAAACAAAGGCGCTGATCAGCTTCGCAGTTACAGTTACTGCAAAGCTGATCTGCGCCTTTGTTTTTGCTTAGGCAGGTTTTTGGCTTTCCCATGTGGCGGCTCAAATGTTACTGATGGAATGAAATACTTATAGCTTCTGTAGCCGTTTCAGACTATGTGTCCAAACAGAATCCGCTGATTTCTGAATTCGTTATACAGTACCATCAGGATAAAATGTCCGTGAAATGCATACCCCTCTTCATGTGAGCCGCATTTTATAAACTTTACTGGGATTTACAGGGGGGTAATTATTTTTCTTATTTTTGATCCAAAACATAGATTGAGGGTAATCGTTAGAACCGCCTCGGCGATGTTTTGAGCAAAATGTTAAAAGTATCTTCTTTTTTTTTTTCGATGAAAATTTCAAATTTTGCTACTGAAAAAAAATCTCTGTACATATTGCATGGGCAAATTTCAAAGGATTCCGTTATAAAAGTATAAACACAAATACTTCATTCATTTATAAGAATTTACTACTGAACAATTTATAAACTGTACACAATTTCAGCCTTACTCTCTTCAAAGATTTTGTTAATTTCGTATTTGGATATTAAAAAGTCCCCAGGAGGTTAGTCACGTTACGAAACCTTGCCCACGCAATATGCAAACTTGTTTTTGTTTGAAATGAAATAAATAAATAAATAAAATATTTTCTTATATTTGCTCAAAACATAGATTGTGGGTACACGTTAGAACCGCCTCGGTGAGGCGAATCAAACAGTTTTACCCCTACATACACCGGTTTTGCTATATAAAAGTTGGGTTTAAAGGGGTATATATTGCACGGACATTTTTTATGCCCCGTTAGAAGGGCATATTTCTTTCGGCTTGTCTGTCTGTGTGTGTGTACGTACGTGCGTCTGCTACACTTTTTTGTATCTTCTGAATGGTGCATGCTAGGGATTTGAAATTTCATATACAAATTCTTCATGAAAAAATAGTTGACCAATAATTTTTCATGTCTAAGCACTTTTTCTGAGTTATGTCCCTTTGAAAACAAAATTTAAAATCTTGTGTGCAAGATATCTCAAAAAGTATTTGAGCTAGAGCCTTCATATTTGGTATACTGGTTGGGGCTGAGGAGTAGATGACCTGATTAACTTTTGAGAACTTTTCCTCAAATTTTGACAAAAAACAGAATTTTGAAATTTTGATTGATTTTTTCACTTTTAGGTGAAATTTGAAACTTTTGAACGGTGAATGCTAGGGTTTTGAAATTTCATATTATACAGATTCCTCGTGTAAAAAAAGATGTCCAATATCTTTGTTCAGTCCGAGTAATGCTCTTTTCTGAGTTATGTCCCTTTAAAAACATAATTTTAAAGTCTTGTGTGCAAGATACATGTATCTCAAAAAGTATTTGAGTCAGAACCTTCATATTTGGTATATCGGTTGGAGCTGAGGAGTAGATAACCTGATTAACTTTTGAGAACTTTTCCTCAAATTTTGACCAAAATATGGAATTTTGAAATTTTTACTCCATTTTTAAATTGTCTGCAAAAAGCTTGCATTCTGTTTCTGGATTGAGGGCAAAACAGAGGCAACCTAGCAGATACTTCTGGAAATTAAATTTCACTTCATTCAAATGAAATAAATTAATCATACAAACTGCCAGTTTAGGGACAAGCATACAGTTGGGGGCATAGTGTTTTACAAGCACACATTTCTAGTTCCTGATGTGAAACTCAGTACTATCAAATAAAACAACCTGTCGGACATCAAGAAAACATGCCCATGTCATGCATACCCCATATACGCAATTTTAATATAAATATAACGACAAACTGGGTTGAAAAGGGTACACACTATTTCTTATTCATGATTCTCAATAACATAGAGTGTGGATACTCGGTAGGAACCACCTCGGCGTGACGATTCTAAGGTACATGAACTATCAATGTTTTAGAACATATCTTTAATATCTTAGTCCTTTTTTTTTTTTTTTTTTTTTTTCAAAGCCAAACAAATCTCGCATGAGCAAGTTTTCGTAATGGCGCTGTAAATAATATACATAATCTCAGCTGCAATCATGCCCGATTAGACCTTGGGGTACACGAGGCATATAACGAGTCATGTAGCGTTTCTAGTATATAACATATTCATTGTGACACACAGTTTTTTCACCTACTTATAAAAGTAATAGAGCAACACACTCTATGCCATTGTTGCTTATGACTTTTCACAAATGAAACGCGCTGCGTCCGATTCGCAAAAGGACGCACGTAGTTCTTGAAATACCAAATAAGCGCAATTTAGGCCTTTTACTCTATTAGCCGCCAACTCTCCCTTACTCCAGTACTTCTCGGGGACAACTTGTCCACTATGTTTATATAAAAACCGTCCTTTACTCTCATTGTAGACACCCCCAACTGTTGCACCATTTACACCTGATACTCGTGCCAATGCATTGACGAAGTCAAACTCTTCGTCCGATGTAATCTCCGTTAGGTAGGCGTGTCTGTCCTCACAGAAAGTTGTCGCTTCGTCAAATGTTTTCCAATATTTTACAACCAGATAACAATGTCCTTGAAATTTCTTCCAGCCCTCCCTACACGGAAATTCAGTTCCATTGCCTTTAGATCCATTTGGATATCTTTGATTGTCTGCTTCAGAACCAGATTGTCAGCCTTCATGTTTTCGTTCTCACTTTGTAAATCATTTATGGTATGATTTAGAGCTTGGTTTTCAGTTTCCAGTTCATATGCTCTCATTTGGAGTTCATCTATGATCTTACTCACCCCCTCATTTATTACACTTTGCGCTTTGTATGTTGTCTCCAGTTTGACATTAAAGTCTCTATCCAGAGTATCTATCTGAAGTTTCACGTCTTGGTTGCTGGTTGCCATTTCTGTTTGAAAGTCTTGTAACTTCTCCGAAACATTCTTGCCCATTTCTCGTTGCCATGTTTTTTCGTTCTTTAGCCCATCACGTGCAGTTATCATCAAACCCTTCACTTCACTTTTAAGTTCTTGAGCGGTAGCGATTGTTTCATTTACCATTATTGAGCAATCCCGTGAATCATCGATACTCGGATTATCCGCCTTTGTCTGGTTTCCTAAGTCACGCCCAACAAATCCTGGTGTTAAAACGGCGGCCCATAGATCCATGACTTCGTTTTGCAAGGAATCAGTTTTACGGTTCAAACGGCTGACCTTAAAGTTCAAACGTCCGACGTCCGTTCTTTGAGCGTTTGACAAACTCATAAAGATTGCACAATAAATGAAAAAGATAAATCTCTCCATTTTGATTTTTGTCAAATATATTTAATCTAACGAGCTTCTAGTAGTATTAACTAGTGATGCAGATTCGAAACTGTAAACAAACCTTTTGACTATTAATTGAGCCGTGCGCAAGAAAACTTGTATTCGAGGTCTGCGATCAGGAACGACACAAACTGAGCTGTACATGCATTGAAAATTGCTAGAAGCTTGAAATTATTGGTGTAAGTAAGGGAGGAATTGTATTATCTGTGTAGCGAAAGCAAAGGCGCTGATCAGCTTCTCAAATACTGCGACATTGTTTTCGAATATGCAAAGATCTGCTTTTCTCAGGATGCGGCTCAATTGGTTTTTAGTGGATCATTTAGCCGCGTCAAAAGAAAATGGAAATTTCTGCCTTAGCAAAAACCAAAGCGCAGATCAGCCGTTCAGTAACTACACATCCTATGAGTGCCTTGTTTTTGCTTCTCTGATAGTACGTACCCTCTTCTTTTACAAATTGAAAACGCCTTTCAAATTTTTAGATTCTGTGATAATACAGCGTCAGCTGGTTTATTGTGATAATACAGCGTCAGCTGGTTTATATTAGACCTGGTCGGAAAACCCGAAATGAGTTGTTTTCGATATATCAAAAGAATACCTCACTTTCGCCCAATTAAACCGAACAGTTGTGAATTCGCCTTTGCATTTTCTGCTGGTTTCAAGCTTACAAACAATCAATATTGGAAGAACAGGTGACCAAAAGCGCCCTTGAAAATTGGGTATCTTTATTTCTTATATAAATTTCCATAAGCTGGGAACCAGTAGATAATACAAAAATGGTGTGTAAAATTTACAATCTGTTAAGAGTGGATGCTGCACACCCCATCGATTTTGTAGCATCACGAAAACTAGCCCATGCATTATACAGAGATTTTTTTTAGCTGTTAGCTTTAATCGTTTCGTTCAAGACATTGATTGTGGGTACATGTACGTGGTAGAACCGCCTCAGCGAGTACCCACAATTTATATTTTGGATAAAAATAAGAAAACTAGGTTTGCACCTGTAAATACCAGTTTTATATGGAGTATAAGGCGGTAAGGACTGTGGTCCGATGGACACGCTACTTGCCTGTTAAAAATAAGAAAGTGGATTGTTTCTTTCCTTTTTCTCAATTCGCGGCTCATACTTGTACTTCAACATATTATATAAGAGTTTCCACTTTATTACGCAAACTGGTGACACCTAAAGCACTCGTTAAGAGGGTTTAGTTGCATCAGAAAACCAACAATCTGCATATGCGAAAACAAAACCACAGATAAGCTGTGACGAAATATTTCCCATGTAATGTACATGTAATGTACAGATACTGTTTTCAGCAAATTTTCTTGGAGATAAATGATATGTTTAATATATTTGCTCACAACATTGATTATGAGTTCAAGCTAAATGCCGGTCCCAATCGCAAAGACTCGTAGGATAGTGTACTTCTTAGTTTTGTGATAGTGCAAATTATGTTAAATGTTTTCAAGCGACGTGTTTATGTTTTCTTAATTTGCATATGCCCCCGCCCCCTCCCAAGAAATGACACCCGAATTAATATTTAGACAATCGTAAAGTGGTCTTAAGTGATCTTAAGCGCAATGGGACCGGCACTTTATAGATTCGCCTTGGCGGGGTACATGTGCATTTCTTTGATATATTGCAGGTATTTCTAGAATTTGACGTACGTGTTGCTTTTGAAATACTTGACGTCTCTCCGATAATGGGAGACACACAGCGTGCCAAGGATTACTATGAGGTCCCACTAAATACGGCAAGCAACACCTTGATACAGCAAATAGCGAATGGGCAGTTTGTAGTGACCCTGCATGGTCAAGCGTTCAATCAGGTAAATCCACAAGATTTATTTATTTAAGTTAGATTTGAACTCCTTTTTTTTTTTTTTTTTTTTTTTTTTTTTTTTTTTTTTGTTTTTATTTTAGTTTAGTTTTTATTATATATATTTTTTCATTTGTAATGAAATGAACACAGTTATAAATTTACACAATAGTGTTGTTTTCTTTTAGCCAGTCACTATAGTTGTAGAAAACATTCTTCAAGTTGCCAAATCAAGTTCACCTGGGTTCAAATCGCAGAAGTTGATGGTGACCTCCCTATAGTTGTAGCAAACACTCTACAAGTTGGCTACTCTATGTCAAATCAAGTTGACATGGGTTCAACTCACAGATCCTATTAAAATAGAGTGTTACCATTGTACAATGTTTATTCACACGCAGTGTCAAATTAACACAATGCTACTGCTTTCTTTCAGCCAGTCACAATGGTTGTAGAAAACACGCTACAAGTTGGCTATTCTATGCCAAATCAAGCCGGGTTCAACTCGCAGATGTTGATGGTGACGTCATTATATCTAAACACGACAGCGCCACCTATTAAGAAAGCTGGTTATGGCGCAGGTACTAATATTCTTTCTTTCTTTCTTTCTTTCTTTTTTATTTTTCTTTCTTTCTTACATTTTTCTTCATCATCATTTCAGTCTTGCTCCTTCTTATTATTCCTCTGCTTCTTCTTCTTTTTTTTCTTTTTCGACAGCGCCGCCTACTAAGAAAAGCTGGTGACAACGCATGTGGTTAAACACGCAATTCAAAAATGCAGCTATCACGCATTGGGTTACAAGTGTTTAATCAGTATTTTAATCTGTGTTACATTTTGTCAATATTGTTTAAATATCTACACCTGTAATGTTTGGTCAGAATTTAACGGAGATATTAAGAAATGGCGGCTGATGTGATTCAATGCATATAGCTTTGGGCGGGCTGGCATTTGTATCTTCATACAATAAGGGCTGGCATTTGTTTTTGTATACTCATGTGTCTGCATATAATACGTTTCTAAGTGTGGGTGCCTAGTTGTTGGTATGTTTTTTCCCACCTCGAATTTTGGAGTGGGAATTTCTTTCTGATTGCGCATTTCCTGACCATTGCCTACTTGTACCTTCTTTTTTTTTCAAATATTTATTCCTCTTTTCCTGTTATTCTTCTTTCTTCTTCTGTTTCGTTTTCTTTTTTTTCTTCTTCTTTTTCTTTCTTCTTCTGTTTCTTCTTTTTTTGTTCGTTTTCTCCGAAAGCGTCACCTAGTTTTGTGTTTCAAACACTCGATCAATAAGAACCGTTACTGAGATTCATTTCTCTTGTCATTTTAAGACGTTTAGATAGTTTTGCATGCAATGTATGTCTTAGTATTGTCCATGCTCAAAATTCAGATGCACAGCTTTTACCAGGACACAATGGGTTGCGGGTCGTGGATGTAAGTATCAATATTTCGACAAGAAAACAAGACAACTATCATTTTATTTCTTTCTCTTTTCAATTAGCTTTTTTCGCCATTTTCCTAAAGTTCAGAATAATGTAAATTTTATGCCGGGCATATTTTCGTAATGTTTTAATCATTTTTCCAGGACCAATGGCAGCCGTGGGAATAACTATGCCTATAGTTGGTGGAGGACTGGGACTTGTGTTTGCCTACTTCTTCTTCAAGTGAACATAATTTCCTTATCAAAACATACTTATCAACTAATGTTTGAAGAAACACCATGCTAGTATATTAGAATATTTGTAGTATATTTGTGCCACAAACTAAACTGTTTAGAACATTTAAAGGAAATATTTGACATTTGGATATTACAATTTCTGGTAACTGTGACTAGCGCTTGTGGTTGCTGACGTTTTCGTTTAGTGAACATAACTTTTTCATCAATCATAGTGAAATGAAAGACTACTGTATGAAGATAAATAATGACAGTAAAGTGCCTTTTAGTATTTTGAAGACGTGTTTTCCCCGTTGAATTAAACATTTATGACATTGAAACTATTTTATACATATCGAATGGAAGATTTGTGCAATAAAAATAGGTTATTGCGTTTAAATATCCCTTCTTGAATGTACTCCTCCTCAAAAATCCGGTCAACCAGTTGTGTTCCAACGAGAAGGAATAACGATCTGTTTTTTGTCAATTAAAAAAATGACAGGATCTCATGTGTCAACTATTTTGGCATGCATTTTGCATCTTCCGCATGTTCATTAATTTTAATCACAGATGTTCTAAAGTTATACTGATCCAAATACATGTATATGGGGATCTTAAAAGTGAGCCAAGCCCAGTTGCTCTCCTATTCGTGCTCGAACGTACACAACTACCCCGTAACGTAGAAGCATCCGTGATGAAGGGGTTACTATACTTACATTGCATCATGTATCATTTACTCAGTACAGAACTGCCTCTTTCTGGTAACATTTTCAGCATGGCGTGTCTGCGTATGGCATAATATGAAAATAGTGCGTTAACCCTTTTCCACAGCATTATCCATTATATACAGAGTGCAAAACAATTTACAAATCTTACTATTTTGGGTGACCAGATTTTTGAGGAGGAGTTTATAAGTAGGCCATTTAAGAAAAAAAAGTCTGATATCCTATGATATTATTTGTTATGATAATAATTGATAATTATGAATTTGCAGTTGCATTTGTTTTTTTCATGTTTAATTTTGTTTTTTGAGATAATTGATTATGATTTTTCCGAAGGCAATATGAGGTTTTTATGATTTTTCACGAAAAAAATTTACTAGACCAATACGAAATTAATGACTAAAGTGGAAATTACTATCTGCTCAATCAATTTTGAGCCACGTATTATCAATATAATTTTTGGATGTTTTTCTTACTTTTACTTAATCCATAGATTGTATGTACACATTAGAATCGCCTCGCCGAGAGTGCCATCCTTCTTCTGTAAGACCCATTAGGTGACGACTAGCTCCCGAAAGTCCGCGTTCGACGATGACAGACCTGCCATAGCATCCGCTATTATTTTTGTTATTTCGATTAATGTTTATTTTTTAGTGTCACAGTCATGTTTTGCTTGTATTTTGATTCGTTTAGAGCTATTTTGCACTTAGAATATGTTTTACATTTGCGAATAATTTATACACATTTAAATAGTCTCATAAACCGAGTTAAAACCGCGGTATGACCTACTCATTTCTCATTCTTCACTGCTCTTAAAGGATCTCAGTTTTATTTTTATTTATTATCATGTGTATGGAGATTTTATCTTGCACATTTATTTTTTTTTTATTCGTGACTTGTCGCTTCATCAGCGGAAGGCATTCTTTTTTGATGGCAGTCGAAAAAAAATCGAAAATCGCAACATTGTCTCTTCTAGTTTGACAATCGAACATTTTTGTAGAAAATGAATGAAACCAGACGTATGCGCTTTCTTGGATCTTTTAATATGCCAAATCGCAGTCTGGTTTGATTTGTTTGTTACGAGATTTTCAGCAATTAGTGACTGTACAGTGATTTTAGAAGAGGTGCGCGATTGTAGCAGTGGAGTAGAGCCATTGTACGAAGTAAGTCATATCTACTTAGTTGTTTTGTACCCAGTGATACTAGAAATCGTTCGTGTATTCCATTAATTCTGAAGAGATAAATGTCCACGCGGCGAAAGAAATATGCGCAAATGGTATTTAATAGATACGAAAGACCGGTGGTGACTTCACAGTTTTGTAAAACAGCATTCTACTCAAGGTCGACAACGAGTGGGGACATTTCAAACTTCACATTAATTTTCATACTTTACACTTCACACGTCATACTTCACACTTCACAGTTTTTTAAAACAGCATTCTACCCTTGGAAGACAACGGGCGGGGACATTTCAAACTTCACAGTACATACTTCAAACGTCATACTTCACACTTGACAGTTTACACTTCATACATCACACTTCACAGTTTTGTAAAACAGCATTCTACCCTTGCAAGACAACAGGTGGGGACATTTCAAACTTCACAAATCATACTCACAACGTGAGACGCCAGACGATGCGTGACGTGACGTGACGTCAACATATCTAACATCAGTTGACGTGTATCAATGCCTGACCTGAAGTCATGTGATGTGACGTGACGTCGTGACATGGATCAAAATGACATCAACAGCGTCGTCACGCGATACGTGTGTGACGACAGTGACGTCTGTGATCGACATGAGGCCTCACATATAACGCCATATTGCGTCGCCTTTAATGTCATGCAGCGTGACGTTTGACGTCAAATAACGACAATTGTGACGTCAGATGACGCCACTTGTGGTACCAGATGACGGCGCTTGTGAAGTCTTGTGACCGCGCTTATTATGTCAGATGACGTCGCATGTGACGTCAGGTAACATTGAGTGATGTCATGTGACGTAACTACGTGACGTCATGTGACGTCACTATGTGACGTCAAGTGACGTCACTTATTTTGACAGTTGGTGTCATAAAGTGCCGTCATAAGCGACGTCATCTGACGTCACATTTGAAGCTGCATGACGTAAAAGGTGACGCCACATGATGTTATGTGAGACGTCGCATGTAGTTTCGTGTGACTTCACATGACGTCACTGTCGTCAATTATACGATTCGTGTGACGTCGGTGGTGACGTCATTTTGCACCATGCCACTAAGTCACGTCACATCAAATGACTTCTGGTCACGCTTCGTCTGACGTCTCGAGTTGTGAGTTGACGTCATTATTCGATATATGACGTCTCTACTGGTCATGCGTATGAACTGTAAAGTTTGAAGTTGAAGTATCCAAGAATTTTGCTTTCCAAAGAAATCAATGCAAACTGTAGATTTTGTATGATAAGTTGGTTTGGAAATGAAGCAAGAAGTTTTAGGTCCGAAGTTGTTTATTCATTCAGACGATCAGATTCAATATTTTGTTCCTGATTGAGCTTTGCGGAGTGCAGAAACAAAAAGGCATACATGTATTCAGTAAAAGTGGATTTTTTTACATATGACATATTGTATCCTCCGTAGCACAGAGACAAAATGATTTAAATTTCCATAAATTGGTCTGTAGCTAGGCTAAGGTATGAAATATATGTGATAAAAATTTCAGTATCGCCAGTAAAAAGGAAAATGGATTTTTCAAACTTTCCCCAAGGGCTAAAAGTGTTCCCTTACTTATTCCTATTTATCTATAAAAAAAATCAGTTAGCCCATGTGTGCACCAAACATCAAACGATCCAAGTCCTTTGAGAGCATAAAGCGACAGTATGTGGTTAAAGGTGATTCGGAGTAACTACAATGACACCGTTTCAAAGTTTCTAATTAAATATGTCGTATTACTCGATTTTAGGACGTAAACTTCGTCAAAATGACAGAAAGCAATTGGAAAAAATAGCAGCAACCAATATCGAAAGATAACTTACATGTACATGGTACCTTTCATTTTTGGGAAATTCGGCGAACCGCGTTTTATAAAAGAAAGCTTTTTTTTCCATCGTGTTTCTGTATATGAGCCGGGAACCATTGACGTGAACAAGCTGGTGACGTCATTATCCACGATCATTGAGCGATGGAATGAAACGTGTTTGAATCAAGAGTCAAGTGGCCAAGTTTGTTTTAAAAAAATCTTGTTTTATGTTTTTTTTTTGTAAAATTCGTTTGAAATTACTTTGATCCAGATAATCTACCGATCCGCTATGGCTACAGCAAGAGTATATGTAATGATTACAATAAAGCCCGGATTTATGCACGTTTAGTAGAGCGTGTCTTTGGTCATAAAATGATGTACGGTGAATTGGAAATGTCGATTGATTTGTCGCAAAATGAAGTTCAGGTTATTATATTAACCGTATAACAACTTATCCTGGTATATTATATTAATTATCTCGACTCAAGTATTAACTTATTGTTGCTAGCATTAATTATTATTGTCTAATGCACAGACAAACTTTCAAGAATACTGATCTTATTTTGGCTGACATACTGATTTTTTGTCCGAAATTTATGCATATTTCTGCTGGTACTGCGCAAATATCCTTACCAACGATCTCAATACTTCACACAGTCTGTAGTCGCTACTGGGTACAAAAAATAAAACACCATCTACACCACTGCTACAATCGCGCACCTCTTCTATAATCACTGTACAGTCACTAATTGCTGAAAATCTCGTAATAGACAAATCAAACCAGACTGCGATTTGGCATGTTAAAAGATCCAAGGAAGCGCATACGAGGTATGGCAGGTAAGTTCGTAGACACCATTAGTATGTTCAACAGGAAAAGAAATTCAGTTAAAATGAATATATCTGGGTTTGCAAAAATATTTCATGAGCAAAGACGATATTCTATGAAAATCTGGCCAACATGACATCTTCTACAGCCTTTTATGTGCACCTCCCTAACCGGGAGCGGGGCAAGGGTCAACGTGTCAGTGACGTTACTTGAAGTTTATTGCTGTCTGTGCTTTTTATATTTTTAACAAGTTTAACCGATGTTTCAGAGTTATTCCACATAGGGTCCGTGGATATCGGTGCAATTTTACTATGTGTATCCAGCTGTCAAATGCAGATCTGTGCCAACTGTCCTCAGGTTCTCTGATGACCGGTTGAACATACGAAACCATTTTCATTCGCTGAGAATGTAAGACAATTGCCCTTCTGCCGCCATTTATCATCTTAGATGATCTATCGAGCATCCAAAAACCAACTCTGCCACTTGTAAGCATCCAAAAAACAATTCTGCCACGTGTAAACTAAAACCAGACGAGCTGATAGCTTTTATGTTGTTGTTTATATCATTTACATCGTGTTTGTTGGCCATTTCCATAACAAAAGCACACAATTTTTATTCACAGATATCAAACTGTACTGCCGCGTAGGCCAAAACATTCAGAAAATGTTGTTGATTGAACATTCTTTCAGGATCAAAATATTTTTACGTTATAGCACCTTCCGTGCCGTTTCACAAGCAAAAACAGAATGTGGAAATCGTCCCATTTTAACACGTTTTGACACCTGCCCCGCATGGTCCTACCCTCAAGCAGAAAAGTGGCCATACCAAGCGTGTTATTACTTCAAATTGAACAAAATTTCTGAAATATAGTCATAAGATATTGCTGCTTGAAATTATGCAAAACGCTCCTTCAACAACGCGTTACTTTTTCTGATAGCTGAAGTGTCAACGAACTTTCCTGCCATACCTCGTACTTCTGGTTTCATTCATTTTCTACAAAAGTGTTCGATTGTCAAACTAGAAGAGACAATGTTGCAATTTTCGACTTTTCTTCGACTGCCATCAATAAAGAATGCCTTCCGCATGCTCCTACAAACATCTTTTGTGGTAATTTTGCCATAGCACGACACGCATACATCAGCAATCAAAGGTAAAAAGTGGCACATAAACAAATCCGATTACCAGAAAACACGCAAAATACTTACCACTATCGCGCAAATTTTGTCCGAAAAATGCGCTACTCCACTGGAGACAGCTACCTCTCTCTTTTTTCTGTCGTACAGTGAATCTATAGGGTGAATATAGATAAACAAAAACTAACCGTTTACCACGAAGTTCACGGAAGGCTTTGCATAGCGTTACTATATTAAACACAACGATACAAATGTTGATAGAAGTTTGAATATGTAAAGGAAATTAAAACTACGTCTTACTGTTTTTAAAATACCATCGACTTGGGGGCTAGGTCATATTTTTGTAGTGTTGTATAAAAGTGAGATTTGAAAAAAAAAGCAATTTCTGAAAGACGATGTACAGATAGTAGATCCTTTAAGATCAATGAGCATATTAATGAGAAAAGGGATGGGCCATACCGCGGTTTCGGCTACTTTAAAAAGCTTTTCATTAACACTATAGATTTGACAAAATGGAGCGAACGAGAAATGCAGAAAAAAGTTACTGTAATTCTGCAGCTCTAAACAGGATAGTCGATACAAAGACTCGTTTTATCAAGATCCAAGATTATATATGAGCCACCTCGTGGAAAAAAAACAACAATGTGGTTTCCGAACAGGTTTGCCACAAACCGAGCTGTACAAGCACAGAAGCAGGCTAGAAGCTTTCATCATCATCATCATCATCATCATCATCATCATCATCATCATCATCATCATCATCATCATATCCGTTTTATAGTCCGTTGTCCTCTACTGAGGATTGGACTTGTTTGACAAGTCTCCTTCTGAGACGACCTTTCCACTCTGAGCGATTCTGAGGATCAGCAGTATCCATTCCTAGCTTTGTTCTGTCGTCTAACAACACTTCATCCCATGATTTCCTTGGCTTGCCAGATCTTTTCTGTGCAACTATTCGAGGAGACGGTTGGTAGGGAATTTTTTCGTTTCGCACAACACCCTCCACATACTAGGTTTGATACTATGGGTGGCTTCTTTGATCAATATAAAGATATTCTAGACACGTTGTCGCCCTGTGATATGGTGCATTTGTCCTCCAGAAGCCGTTACGCATGTTGCCCATTCAAACCAGAAATGTGCTCTAAGTTTATAAAATACACTATGAATCTCTTATCTAAATTCAAAACCTAAATGTATCAATATCATCTGATGAAAGAATGTTACGGGCACATATATTGATATATTTAATCATTTTCATGCATCGATGGTGCTACGTATGTTACATTCTCAAAACAGCCTGTGTAAATGTTAATTACAGAACAATAAGCTATATCAATATACTTCTCTTTGCGAATTTCACTTTTAATACACTACGGGTGGCTTTGTTGATCAATATAAAGATTTACTATGCGCGATGTCGCCCAATGGTATGGTGCATTTGCCCTCCAGAAGCCGTTACGCACGTCGTATGTTACCCATTCAAATCAGAAATATACTCTAAGTTTGAAAAATGCACTATGAATCTCTTTAATAAATTCCAAACCTAAATATATTAATGTCACCTGATGAAAGAATGTTACTGGCACATGTGTTGATACTTTTAATCACATATATGCGTCGATGGTGTTACGTATGTTACATTTTCAAAACAGACTGTTCAGAGTTTAATTACAGAACAGTAAGCTATTTTAATATACTTTTCTTTGCACATTTATATTTTAGATACACTGGTCTAAAAGACACTTATTCCTTTTCTTTTACAAACCTGAAAAAAACTAATCATCATGTCATTTCTTAGTCGAAAGTTATTGCATTTAGTCCACAGTAACTCACTTCAGATTATGAAAGAATAAAGTGTTCAAAGTCTACTATGAACAGACAAGTTTGAAGAAAAGAAGAAAAAATATACAATCATCTTTTGTAGATCAATAACATATATGCCTTCTTTAAGTTGAATGCTCACTGCTTTGCCAGAAATGTGTACTTTTAATTGGTAAATATGGTAACGTATGTAACACATAATTATTAAATATCAACAATCAGTTTTAATGATTTTAATGCCGATAAAATGCTCATCGCTGTATGTTATTATGATTTAGCACTAATTTAGAAATCATATAAGATATAGCAAATATTCAAGAGTGTAATCCGGTTGTCAGTGAACTTAAAGCGCGCACACCCAAACCACAAAATCCCAAAGCATGTTTTACACCATTGTTATTATTCAGTGTTATGAAATGACATTATCAACACCGTCGGTCACTATTTATTAAGTTACATTTCACAAAGCTTGCCAATATTAGTAAGCAAATATCAATGCGGGTGACGGGCGATTTAATGGTAACGTATGTAACACATTTTTCACTTAAAATTTTAGGTGTTAAAATCTAAGGAAAACAAATAGTAATAAGATTAATAATCGTCACCTTAAGATTGTTTTCCGACTTCCGGATTATGAAATGACTCGCCGGCCATACAAAAGCACAACTCTGCGCATGCTAGTTCATATTGTCTGGGTTCGGTGCACATGTGAGACAAGTTCTGCTTGCGCGTGTGCTAGGTCTTTTTTCTCGGGGTTCTCCCGTTTTCGCCCCACCTACCGGTTGGTCCGTCTCATATGAGCTGAAATAATATTGAAAGGGACGTTAATCGGAACAAAAATTGTTCAGTCCTTGGTCATGAGCACTGCTTCAATTATAAGTGCCATTGATGTTCCAGACATTGCCTGATGCGGTTGTTTTGTTTGATTTTGAGTTTATGCTTAACAGCCTAGGCTAGTCAACAGCTATTGTCATATTGAGACGTTGGCTCCATTTAATGGGACTTTTGTCCGAAAATCGGATGCCATGACATCAAAACAATGCTTTAAATATAACCACTACGGCTTATACGTATGGATGGTTTGATTTTAAAACACTTTTCCTGGTTAGGCTCAGACCTGAGCGGTTAACCAGTAATAAGATGGTCAGTAAGTAGCGTATAAGCTATGCCTGGAGGCAAAAGAAGCCCATCTATTTCTTAGGACCCGATGAGCGGGGCCCATATTCCCACCCGACCAACCTTCTGAGGGATTCTGCTTAGGCTGATACGTTTGAGCGTTTATGCTAAGGCTGAAAACATGTTTTTGAAGTTTTCACGTTATAAATGTGTCATCAAACGATCATACTTTGGTGGAACATTTTCATTTGTGTAGCGGTAATGGCAACAGAACAAGTAACGGACACTATTTACACTTGAACCAGATTGCCCAGCAGATGAACAGAATCGGCAAACGGTTTTTCGTACACCTTCTTATGTGCTGTGGGGAGTGTTATCGTCTGTTTGCACAAGGTAGTTTGTGATTGATCGCCTTTCTCAGCAACATTCCAAGCTTTCGTTTTACCAATGCCATTGTGTGACTGCCTTACTTCTATGTTCTTGAAGATATGGAATGGTCGAGAGTCTCACCAGGACATCAAGGCTTGCTCAAAACGACAGACTGCTAGTATCGTGCTTTTTCAGGATTTCCAACCTTGAACCATAATGTATTGCAATCATTTGGCTAGAATAGACAGCAGCATAAAACCAAGACATCTGATTCAGACGATTGTACCGTCAGAAGCATCGTGGTTGTTATGAAAATTCGCGTATCTGTGTCTTCATTGTCTAAAATGCAGTTACGTCATCCCTGGCAAGAACGCACATTGTTATCTGTAAAAACGCATACACGTTCTTCATTCTGTTCTATGCTCGGATTTCACACCGAGGGCACTCAAGAAATTCACATTTTGTGTTATTAGTGCTTTACATTGGATTTTGCCACTCCCGGGGAACTTGTGTCGCAGGGCTAGATAATGTCCTTCTTTCTCGTTCATCCGATCTGATGGATTTACTCTACATGTATATATCAAACTACGTCAAATCAATAGTTTCGAAAGGCGCACACAAGCCGTAAGGAATACCACATATAGTATAAAATAAATGGGTCCAGGAGTTTGAGGATAATATCCGCATCTAATTGGATGCGACTGTCAGTGTGATATATTTGCGAAGTCTTTGTCTTCCTAAGTCATTAAGTTCGCACATGTGAAAGATTCATCGTGGATCGTGGATCTTGTTCAAGGATACAACATCGCACCGAAGAGGTCGAACAACACTAACTCGCAATCAGGAGCGCACGCTTTAACGATGGGTCAGCAACTCATAATATATACCTTACAGTGTCCTATATGAAAAAGGTGTTACATACTGTAGCGAGCTCGGGCTATTCGCGTTCTGATTGACGCTGTTTTCGTTGTGTAATTTACCGTCAAAGTGTTTATTGTCATTAGTTTTCGCGGTTCGCTTCGCCTCACCTGTATTTTTGTGTATTTTGTCCGATTGGCGTCGAGTTAGCCATTGGCACTTCATCGGTCGATAGATTCCATGTTTATGCAATTGTCCCTTCGTCGATTTGTATCGTTTGCTTTTTATTTTCGCTGGAAATCGCGGTTGAATTTGCTTCGCGTAACTGACAAATTGTTTTACTTTCGGTTTCGAGTGCGCATCGCTCTGCGCCGACCTCAAATGCGACGCCTTCCGGGTCAAGACCTGTCACGTGACCTGGTCAACTCGACCACGCGACTCGTTGATCTGCGGCGCCTGCGACCTTCCGGTGAGTCGCGACCAGGCGACTCGCCCCGCCCCTTTAGGTCGTGTTCATATAAATAGCGCGAGGGCGACCAGTTTTGGTTGGTTGTGTCTCCAGCTTTCGTCTGTGGCGGTCATTCATTCTACGTTTTGTGTTATGGAAATTACTTAAAATCACTTTATGCTTTAGTTGGACAACATTTGAGGAAAGTTATACTGAAATTCATACTGGCGAGAGACGTTACATTAATAATCATTACATTTCGTGGATTTTGTGCTTTAAATCTCGATCGTTGTGACATTTAGCTAGCGAGATTACCCCACCCACTTAGTGAAGCCACACTACTGTACCCTGAGGATTCATCGAACAGTATTTGGGACCTATAGCCACGGATTTGCTGTAGTTTATGTAATTCACACCAATAAGAAACCTTATTCTAGTTTTCTGATTAAAGCAAGATTTATTTGAAATCATTCTCAGTGTTTATTAATGTACCAGAAACATGGACAACCTTTAACCCCATACCACCCCGGCCTAAAGGTTGTTACACTGGTGGCAGCGGTGCAGATTTCGATTAGATTCCAGTTCCGAGAGCTCAGCAGGAATTTTCTGGTACAGACATTCGGCTACCATTATGTTGAAAGTGATTTCAAATTCTGAGTATGGTGTGTGCTGCGTAAAAATCTGATTGGTTAAGAAAACTGTGTATCATTTCCGTGGTACCTAGAAGATACTTCTATAGTGATGGGAACCCCCTGTTGTAAGAAAAAAATAGAAAAAAAACCTGGGAGCTTCACAATCAAAATTGTATCATGTTTACGAATTTCAGATATGAAGTTGAACCCAGATGATATGACATTAACAGTCATAGAAGATACCTTAACGGTTACAGAAGATGAACAAGTATAGTTATCAAGAGGATTTGGGTTCACATGTAAACAAGAAACGTACATTTTGTTTAGTCCCAGGTCAAGGTTGGAGACACAACCCACTGCCAGTCAGCCCAACTCTTCTAGGGCACCAGAAGTTAATCAAAAACAAAAGCCAGGTCTTGTCTTGTTGTGAATTCTGACAGTGAAGGCACACCTATCATGATTGGTTATGCTTATTTATTAAATTTGTATATAAAGGGGAGAGAACTTCCTTTGTTGAAAAAGGGAAACAACAAATCAACCAAAACTAGATGTTTTACTCTTGGAGCCATATGGAGGTAGATGATAGCCCATGGGGGCTGGGTCACCATGAAGTGGTGAAGTTATTTTTATTTTATACACTCGTGGCTGTAGAGGGTAGCCAAGTTCCGGGAGGGATCCCTACATCGGATGGGCGTAGCGCTACCCATGGAACCGACACGGTAGAGGATATAGGCCGGCGGGCAGAGACCCAGGCTACAGCGAGTGTGGAGAGTGGATACGGGCTCAGACTCGAAGAGGTAGAGGATAGCCGCGGGTGGCAAGGGAGATCCCTACAGCGAGTTGGGGAGGAGCCGATCTATTTTATGTAGGTTGTACGGGATATGTACAACAGGTGTGATTTTGGTTTATTTATTTGGGCTCTAAGAGGTGGATTACATCTTATATTTTTTTATTCAGGACTATCAATCCAGACAGTAATAAGAAATTGGTCTAAGGGAGACAATCCAATTATGTTTAAGTGAAAAGTTGAAAAAGAGTGAAATTTCCATCGTTGAAAGTAATCGAGACTGGAGGAACACCTATGACGGGTGTCCTACCGTATGTGAGATGTTGAAAGATCCCGCTGCAATGCCAATAAGTCGTTGGGGTACCATCGATAGAAGTTAAGAATGGGGTTCAATGGCCAAGGACTCAAATTCTTCTAAGTGTGAAATGGATTGTGTTATAAAAGTGGGTATGTGAGAGGTACTCATTGTTTTGCTGAATGTTGTAGCAGAGGGTTAAGCAGATGGAGGTATGTCAGTCCTGTATAATTGGATGCTACAAATTATATGTCCTGTGTGAAATCAAATCAAATTTTACCACTAAGCAAAGGATGCATTTTTTATTGGGCTAATGAGGGTATTACTGGTCCTTTTATCTTGGAAGATGCCCGTTCTATTTTACTCCAGAAGCTGCTCATACGAGTTTGTCTATCCAAGATGTTAATTTTCTGAAGAAGTACTACTCCAGAGGATGCCCACCTGAGGAGGGTAAAGAATATGTGGTACGCCAAGGTTCTCTCCTGGGACCCTTCATCTTCAGCAATTAAATATGTGACAAAAATTCTTAGAACTTGTGAATCAAGTGAGTTTTGTGAATGATTTATCAATATTCCGGACTAGTGTCAGCAAAGTAGATACATGCACTTTATATATTAGAATGACAATTTTCTCTGATAATTAATTTTGTAATTTATCCAGTTGAAATGACTAGAACAGTATATGAAATAATTTCAAGAACGGGATTAAAGATAAAACTTTTAAGATCATTAGAAGTGCAAGGACAGTCTCTGTAGGTTGGTAAAGTGTTCAGATTTAGACGTGGTTGAAATTGTACGGACATATTATTTCTGAGTATAAAGCGTTTTTATGAATGAATGAAAGGTGATCAATAGCAAGCATGGGTCTGATTTTCCCAGCAGCACTGGACTGACCGCTAAGTGGTGCTCGGTGAATCGGATCATATATTCATGTCATTTTCTTATTTCGACCGGTGTTTACGTGACACAAACTAGAATATTTTTCTTACGAAACCATAATGTACTGACAAATTCCATTTTTATTTTGAAATCACAAGTTAATACCCATGGCATGTAGGCATTGTGTATGTTTGAAAACTTCAGATTGTATGCTTTAATGTCTAGTTTTATTATGCATTGTCAAACGAGCTGACATGATACTGATCTTATCAAAATTTAATTTTGATGAATGTTAATCTCAAATTCAATTATATGTGACATAGAAATTATTTATTATAGACATTTCTACATATCTATTCAAATGAGAATTTTTCATGTTTCAGTTTGTACTTCTAGTTTCTTGAATATAAAGTCTTTTATTTTGTGATCAAAAAGAAAATGAGATGTCAAGATCAGTGTTTTGCAACTTGTCTTATTATTTGTGGGTAACGGTCTATTAGAAAATCATCAGCATTATCTATGTGTACTTGTATTTTGATTGTTTTGAGTACTATTAATTCATGTGTACATATGTAAAATTAGTTTTTTTTTGAAATCAGCATGATTACTTAATTTTTGCATCAAAGCTTAAAGATTGTGATTTATTAATTACTTTATCTCTGGTCGAGAATGCTTCTTTATAAGATTTGCTTATTTAAAAAGTAGTAATTGTGACATTTTGTTGACATTCAAGTACGTCATTTGCCTGAAAGACTGTATGTATCGGATGAGCTTACTTTCAGATCCTATCAATGACATGATGTTACTGCAATAGTGAATATTTTGGTGTGTAGTCCTTATTATTGAATAAGTAATAGCATTATCTCAGGAACAATTTGATTGAGTGTTTTTGCTAATCTAAACAAACTGAGAAAAGGTGACTGAGACTATTTCTTTTGTAAAATTACTATTTCACTGGTTATCACTTTATATGTCATTTTCTTGAAACTGTAGTTTTTGTACATTATTTAAAGTTCGGGACGAACTTTGTCCGAGGGGGGAGTAGTGTAGCGAGCTCGGGCTATTCGCGTTCTGATTGACGCTGTTTTCGTTGTGTAATTTACCGTCAAAGTTTTTATTGTCATTAGTTTTCACCTGTATTTTTGTGTATTTTGTCCGATTGGCGTCGAGTTAGCCATTGGCACTTCATCGGTCGATAGATGCCATGTTTATGCAATTGTCCCTTCGTCGATTTGTATCGTTTGCCTTTTATTTTCGCTGGAAATCGCGGTTGAATTTGCTTCGCGTAACTGACAAATTGTTTTACTTTCGGTTTCGAGTGCGCATCGCTCTGCGCCGACCTCAAATGCGACGCCTTCCGGGTCAAGACCTGTCACGTGACCTGGTCAACTCGACCACGCGACTCGTTGAACTGCGTCGCCTGCGACCTTCCGGTGAGTCGCGACCAGGCGACTCGCCCCGCCCCTTTAGGTCGTGTTCATATAAATAGCGCGAGGGCGACCAGTTTCGGTTGGTTGTGTCTCCAGCTTTCGTCTGTGGCGGTCATTCATTCTACGTTTTGTGTTATAGAAATTACTTAAAATCACTTTATGCTTTAGTTGGACAACATTTGAGGAAAGTTATACTGAAATTCATACTGGCGAGAGACTTTACATTAATAATCATTACATTTCGTGGATTTTGTGCTTTAAATCTCGATCGTTGTGACATTTAGCTAGCGAGATTACCCCACCCACTTAGTGAAGCCACACTACTGTACCCTGAGGATTCATCGAACAGTATTTGGGACCTATAGCCACGGATTTGCTGTAGTTTATGTAATTCACACCAATAAGAAACCTTATTCAAGTTTTCTGATTAAAGCAAAATTTATTTGAAATCATTCTCAGTGTTTATTAATGTACCAGAAACATGGACAACCTTTAACCCCATACCACCCCGGCCTAAAGGTTGTTACAATACGTTACCATGAGCATACTGACAAGTCACCAGTGGGTCAACATATTCCAAATACCTTACTGTGTTCTATGCGAAAACCTTTGTAGATAATTATGTGAGACCACTTTCGCGTGAGCCGCAGGGCGCGAAAACCTCTCTTCCGACAATATTCCTTCTACACAGTCACAGAATCTAGACGCTTAAAATTTCGGATTTAAGAGGAAGTTTGAATTATCTGTGTAGAGTAAACAAGTGTGCTGATCAGCTTTGCAGTAACTGCATCTTTGTTTTCATATAGGAAGAATCTGGTTTTCGCATGAAGCGGCTCACTATATATACATTTATAATCACCAAAATGGAATCTACCCATGTTAGAACATTAAGGTGTTTCAGACGTTACCATGAGCATACTTGCAAGTCACAGGCTATGTATTTTAGCAAACTAAACATGCATTTATCATAGGTTGTGTAAAAAGAACTAAATAATTTACACAAACATATGACAGTTATTCATTTTGATATTTTTGTTGAAACGCCTACTTTTCAAATATTACAGCATACGGCGGTACCCTTAGGAAATGTTAAATTATTTAAATAAAATAAATTAAATATTTAATATATATATATGATTTTGTAAAATACCCAAGTTGAACTATTGGTCAGTAAGAAAGGACCTATCGTTTTTGGAATATGAAGAAAGAAATGCCAAAAACAAAAACATTTTTGAACCCAAACCCCTATTTTCACGCCATAGATGTAGAAGTAACGTTTGTAGCACCGCATAACATCTAATTTCAACTTTTAAAGATAATAAAGCATGTCCGTTAAATTGTCCTGGTACGTGATATAATTAGTGTTGTTGCATGATTAAAGTGGGTGGAGCATAGTAGGTTTCACTATTTTGTTGGTACAAATATATTTTGAACATGCAACTTATGTAACGAGCTACAGAGATATTGTGCACCACTTGCCGGGGCGACAACGTGCCTAGAACTCATCTAGGATGACCAATGGACCAATTGCATTCTGCAAACAAAGTATGTGGAGGGTGTTGTGCGATTTCATTAAATACGGTAGATACAGAATCTAGCGTCTCGCCTATATGTTTAGCTTGCGTACTTGAGCAATCCAGCCTTTGCTGCGCTCTACGTGTCCATACCATCTCATTTTGCTGGCACAAAATGGAGCTAAACAGAAATGGAGCAAAGCAGAAGCTGTATGTAAAAAGTTTAATTTTAAGAAGAAGAAGTGTACTATTCGTGTAGCGTAAACAAAGGCTTTGCTCACTAATTAGCTGATCTGCGTCATTATTTTTGCATATGCAGATTGTTGGTTTTCTCATAAGGCGGCTCAAATATAAAAACGACAATTGATTTCTTATTTTTCAGAATGATCTCAAAAATGAAAATATTAATCGACACTATGGATGATATACGGGGAGACTTACCAAAAAACAAAACAAGTATAAAAAATGTGATCCTCTAAAATCAGTGAAAATATTAATGAGAAAGGAGATGGGCTAACCATAGTACACACATGTATTTGCGAATGTATATAAGAATGAAATGTGTAGGATGTGCTACAAAAATTAGATCAAGTAGTCCGTACAAAGATAAAGAGAATCGAGGAAGATGATGAGGAAGAAACAAAAATCACCGAGGAACGGACATCATATTAGTGAAAGACAAATGAAGCGTTATTATTGTCTGTATTGAAAACTTGACGCAGGGGTCACTCCCACCTTGGTTTAAACTATATTTATGTGAACTCAAGCAAGTAAGCAACACATACAAATACATACAGTATAAGCTAGGATCCGAACGAAAGCCTATGGCTTATGAAGTTCATTTCCTTGAATAATCAAAGTTACAAAAGAGATAATTACAATATGTCAGCATGTAACAAAAATATGTATGTATATTTTTCAAATAGCTGGAACAGTCTTTATGATGGGGAAAACCGCATAGATTTGATCCGTGGCCGCAGCCATGCTATCACGTGATCACTTTTACCTTCTTTCCCCGAACACCCTACATTTGTACAATGTCAAGTGTTTTATTAAAACATGATATTCGTTCTTTTGTTAAAACGATAAAAACTAAATTCGAAGATTAATTTTGACATGGACACAATATATTCCTTTTTATTGTTGAGAAAACCATGCAACACTAGTGCTTTTGAATATTGCGTATGTGTAAGGTCAGGTCAGTTTAACTGCTACTGTAACATGTAATCAGTACTACCTGTTGTCATGCGGTGCAGATGGGGCTCGTTAGCCTTGGAAGGCAACTCATCTAGGAGTTAAGCTAGTTCTCTACACAAAAATCTAGCTGGGCAGGGGGAACTCATTAGTCTTGGTTGACAGTCCTCCTAGGAGTTTACAGGTCTCTAAACAAAACCTAAGGAAGGGTAGATGGAGCTCTTCAGCTGTGGCCAGCAATTCATCTAGGAGAAGGAAACTCCAAAATGAAACCTGTGTGTCTGGATATGCCTAGTCCAGATATGCAAGGACTGTTTCGGTAGATGGAGCGGAAGAAATCACCTGATTCAACGGTTCAGAAAGCGATACAGCAACATGTTGTGGAACGTGCAGAGCGTGACAAGGCACTAAAGATGTTACGGTCATCCACTGCATCCAAACCCAACTCCAGACGTCTTGACCTGTGTCTTGCCTCTGGGCGCAGCTGGGCGAGGACTAGAGAGTGAGGTTGACGTTGCGCACCTCTTCCTCACTATAATCCAATTTCATAGCGCATGTCATCTTATTTCTCAACACACAAGCACTTGCATACACAACAATTTCATCACACTTGCACCCACATACCTACAAAGTCCTGTGGCGATGGGCGAGTGGCTGGGAGCTGTAGTTGCAGACCTGCACACAGGCGGCTCAGTTCTAATGGTCGCTTTCTGTGAGGAGAAGCAGTAAGCAGAATTCGGCAGTCGGCTGAGCGACTGAGCAGACCTATTTAGGACCGCACTGCTCACCCCCGTAGCATGGGGAAGGGGCTAGAAAAGGTGCCCTAAACAATTGCCTGCTTCAAACCCCCTGGCTGGTTAACCGCGATCAGCGGGGATCCCCTTAAGCGGTCGAAATACAAAGAAAAAAGCTAGAGTAATTCCCTTACGGATTGGCGCATGGAATGTGCGTACTTTAATGGACAATGCTGGGTCAGATAGACCACAGCGTAGAACGGCCCTTGTGGGCAGAGAACTTGGGAGGTATGATATACAGATAGCTGCATTGAGTGAGACTCGGTTCGCAGATGTTGGGGAGATCAAAGAAGTTGGTGCTGGATACACCTTCTTCTGGAGTGGACGCAAAAGTGAAGAGAGGCGTGAAGCAGGAGTTGGCTTTGCCATCAAAACAGAACTTGTTGGTAAGCTGTCAGGATTGCCAAAAGGCATTAATGACCGTCTAATGACATTGAGACTTCCTCTGTCAGGCAATAAACATGCAACTATTGTCAGTGCTTATGCACCCACAATGACCAATCCAGATGAGGTCAAGGACAAGTTCTATGATGACCTAGACAATGTTATTTCTGCCAAACCCCGCACAGACAAGCTTATCCTTCTTGGCGACTTTAATGCCAGAGTGGGTACAGACCACCAGACCTGGGAAGGAGTTATAGGTCCAGAAGGGGTTGGAAAGTGCAACAGCAATGGTCTCTTGCTTCTCAGGAAGTGTGCTGAACATGACCTTTTAATCACCAACACAGTCTTCCGTCTACCTAATAGGAACAAAACATCCTGGATGCATCCCCGTTCCAAACACTGGCATCTCATAGACTATGTCATAGTGCGGAGAACAGACAGGCAGGATGTTAAAGTGACAAAGATTATGTGTGGTGCAGACTGCTGGACAGATCATAGACTGGTTGTCAGCAAACTCAACCTAAGAATACAGCCTGCGAGGCGACCTCAAGGCAAGAAAGCTCCTAAGAGACTGGATGTCTCAAAGCTGAATAAAGACAGCATCAGACAAGATTTCTTAACAGACATTTGCAACCAACTGGATGCAATGAATCTCAGTTCAGGGGACCCCGAAGAAAACTGGACAGCTTTCCATAAAACAGTTCTTTCTTCAGCTGCAAGCACCTTAGGCCATCAATCTCGCAAACATCAAGACTGGTTTGATGAGAATGATGACGATATTCAGAGGCTTCTTGAAGAAAAGCACCGATTGCATAAGGCACATCAAGATGATACTAGCTCAGTATTAAAGAAAGCAACCTACAGCAACATTTGTAAGACAGCCCAGACCAAGCTTAGGGACATGCAAGATTCCTGGCTGAGGAAGAAAACAGAAGAAATTCAGTCTTTTGCGGATAGAAAGGACATGAAGAAATTTCATGATGCACTGAAAACCATTTATGGTCCAAAGAGTTCTGGAGCCACCACATTGCTCAGTGCAGATGGAAACACTCTTCTCACAGATAAAGAAGCTATCTTGGAAAGGTGGGCAGAACACTTCAATAGTGTGCTTAATCGACCATCAAGCATCAATGAGGATGCAATCGACAGACTTCCACAGATAGAGTGCAATGTTCTGTTAGATGAATTTCCTACCGTTACGGAAACAAGAAAAGCAGTTCAACAACTATCATCTGGCAAAGCCCCAGGTGCAGATGCAATTCCTGCCGAAGTTTACAAGGCTGGGGGGCTACCCATGGCAGAGAAACTGACAGAGTTGTTTCACTGTATGTGGAGAAAGGAGGCTATCCCACAAGAATTTAAGGATGCATCCATAATCCACCTATACAAGCGGAAAGGAAATCCTCAAGTCTGTGACAATCACAGAGGCATCTCCCTCCTATCAATTGCTGGGAAGATACTTGCAAAAATTCTGTTGAATCGTCTGAATGTTTATCTTGATCAGACGGGACTTATCCCAGAAACTCAAAGACAGAGGGACAATAGACATGATATTCACAGCAAGACAGCTTCAGGAGAAATGCCAAGAACAGAATGTAGATCTATACATGACGTTTGTTGACCTCACCAAAGCTTTTGACACTGTTAGTCGTGATGGACTCTGGAAAATCATGGCCAAGTTTGGCTGTCCACCCAGATTCATAGCAATGGTGCGGCAGTTTCATGATGGCATGCAGGCACGTGTGCAAAATGATGGAGAGTTCTCTGAACCATTTGAAGTAACAAATGGGGTCAAACAAGGCTGTGTTCTGGCACCAACACTGTTCAGCATGATGTTTTCTGCCATGCTTATGGATGCTTTTCAGGACAGTGACACTGGTTTTCCAATCAGGTACCGTTTTGATGGCAACATATTCAACCTCAGAAGGTTGCAAGCCAAAACTAAGGTCCAGACTGATGTGCTAGATGAGCTCCTCTATGCAGATGATATGGATAAGAATGCCAGCACAGAGGCAAAAATGCAAAGAGCCATGGATCAAGTCTCACAGTCATGTGATAACTATGATCTAACAATCAGCACAAAAAAGACAGAGGTTGTACACCAACCAGCGCCCGGAAAGCCATATAATGAACCAACCATCACTGTGAATGGGCAAAAACTGAAAGTTGTTGACAAGTTCACCTACCTGGGAAGCACTCGCTCCAGAGCAGTGCATATTGATGATGAGATCACTGCCAGAATTGCAAAGGCTAGTGTGGCATTTGGACGACTCCGTGCAAATGTCTGGGAGCGAAATGGAATCAAGCTTGACACCAAGCTGAAAGTCTACAAGGCTGTGGTACTGCCAACCCTCTTGTATGCATGTGAGACCTGGACAGTATACCAACGCCATGCAAAGAGACTTAACCATTTCCACTTAAGCTGTTTGAGAAAGTTGTTAAAAATCAAGTGGCAGGACAAGATTCCAGACACAGAGGTCCTGACGAAAGCAGGGATGCAAAGCATGCATACAGTCTTAAAGCTAGCACTTCTAAGATGGACTGGCCATGTTATAAGAATGCCTGATGCGCGACTTCCAAAGAAAGTTTTCTATGGAGAACTACAGGAGGGAAAGCGCTCTCAAGGTGGCCAGAAGAAACGCTACAAAGACACCCTCAAAGCCTCTCTGAAGGATTTCGAAACACCAATGGGGTCCTGGGAACAGACTGCACAGGAGTGATCAAAGTGGCGAGGTCTCATCAACAAAGGAGCAGCTCTTTATGAAAAGAAGAGAATCTGTGAAGCTGAAAGAAAGCGAAGAGAGCGCAAAGCCAAAACAAATGTGCCACCATCAGACTCTATGACATTGACTTGCTCTACTTGCAACCGACAGTTTAGAGCCAGAATTGGCCTAGTCAGCCATCAAAGAACTCACCAACACACATCAGCACTATTCAAGAAATAATGATGGTATTTCTCATTAGTGAGAGACGAACTATCATGTGTAAGGTCTTAACAAATTTAACAAGTAGGCCTGCTTCCCGTCGTTCACAGTACAGTTGTGTCACTGGTTCACAAAGTACACTTCGTCGTGCATGCCAAACGTACTTACTGCTACCTTTCTCGCACTTATGTATCAGATAGCCAGCTCGACCCGTTTGTGCACATCTGAACAACACAAAGTGACATATCGACTAATTTTGAACAACCAAGAACACTGGCAACTGCTTTACATTAGTTAAACTTGCCAATGCAATATACAATGCTTTTATTCAGCTTTAAAATGTCAAAATTTCATTAAAATGATATTTTTATTATTTGTGGTCACATATTTGATTTTCAGTTCACGTTAGAACCTCGGTGAGGCGTTTGTAATGAGTACCTACAATCTATATTTTGGATAGAAAGTAAGAATTACTGTAAACTCCCTTGTTTTTTTTTTTACTATATAGAAGTCACTGTGGGGTTAAAGGGGTATGCGTTGCAATACATGTTATCCTGCAGGAATCCGGTAGGTCATGCAACACGTCACTTATGCTCGCTAAATTTGATTACGGTAATTGCTACATTAACCTTTTTTTTTTTTTTTTTTTTTTTTTTTTTTTTTAAAGGGAACTTGATGGTACCAGGGACAGTAAGGAGACAAAATCTTAACTTCTAAACAGATTTTAGTTTGGGGTCGGATATTTGTGTGCTATTTATGTACGTTAACATATTTCAGTTAAGTTCGGGTAACTGCGTGGCCGTCTATTGGGGAATACTGCTCACCTCGCTTGAGGTGTGTTTTTGATACATGTATACATTTAAACTTTTTTATTTATTTTACTTCAATTACACAAAAAGCTCATTGAACTTATATACGCGTTCTTGAAGGCGCGGATGTTGGCGTAATGTGGTCCAACGTGGTGGAGGAAACCGGAGAACCCGGGGAAAACCACCTAACCTGGACGGGCGACCACTACCCTGCCACATGCCTTGACCCGGATTCGAACCCGGATCGCAGTGGTGACAAGCGAGTGCGTTATCTACTACGCTATCAAACCTCCGGTACATGTATAAGTATCTTCGTGTTATTTTCAATTTTTTCCTTCTTTCGGTTTGTGGACTGGGAATTTCTGTCTGATTGCGCAAACGCCTGATCATTGCTTAATTTACTTTTTTACGAAATAGGCCCGCAAATTTTACAAAACACTGCTGCTGACGTCGGATCAGTTGTAGTGTAGTCGGTAAATATCCACGGAATCGTCGCCTATACCAGATAATGATTTTACCCTTGGTTGCTATATTGTAACCGGTGTACCGAAGCTTGAACAAATTATTGCTAAATGTACCTTGAAAAGAATTCGCACTTCTTCCTCACTATAATCCATTTTCTTAGAGAACGCCATCGTATATCTCAACAACAAGCACGTGCATGCACAACAATTTAATGACACTTGCGCCCACATACTTAAACAATCCAGTGGCGATGGGCGAGTGGCGAAGCAGCAGGTGTAGGATACACTGGGAAGTGTAGTTGCAGACCAGCACCTAGGTGGCTCAGCTCTATATAGGAGAAGCAGTAAGCGGGATTCGGCAGTCGGCTAAGCGACTGAGCAGATCTATTTAATACCGCACCAGTCAACACCGTAGCACGGGGAAAGGGGCTAGAAAAGGTGCCCTAAGCAAGTACCTGCTTCAAACCTCCTTGCATAAACATAAACTTTAGGTGGAAACACAAGCACTAGGTGGAAACACAATTATAAATAAAACATAACGAAACATTTTCCGCCAACACACTCGAAAGCCAGAATCGCTAGCGATTTCCCAACAATCCATCCAGCCATCCGGCTTGTATTAACCTTAACAAAGGCAATGAAGGAGCACAACAGAAATGCAGATACAATGAGAAGATGTATCATGAAGAAAAATCACTTTTTCCGGGATGCGGACTACCGTTTGAACTGGGGACAATGACGATAAACATTAAACTTGGGGCATCCTCGAGTTTATAAAGAAATACCATTTAATATGAAACCAGTGAAAAATCCATTATTCAAAGTAAACAAAGTATGGTGTGGCCGAGGTTAATTGTATATTTTGTTTCATTGACTTAACATCAGACGAAGCATTCCGTCGTATTAGGCGCCAACTGTATAAAAGTAAACTTCTGTAGCATATTTAATGCCAGAAAAACTGTATGCGCCGGCTTATCGTGATAGTCAAACTCTTCTCTTTTAGAGATAGGGATGATAATACGGAAGAGCATTAGGGCCAGGTTATTTTTTATTTTATTTTGAAATTTTGACTTAGTAACTCGAAATTTCGACTTACCATCTCGAAATTTCGACGAAGTAACCCGATATTTTGACTTATAAACTCGAAATTTAGAGATAGTAAGTCGAAATTTCAACATAATTACTAGAAATTTCGACATATTAACTCGAAATTTCGAGATAGTAACTCGAAATTTCGACTAAGTAACTCGAAATTTCGACTCAGTAATTCAAAATTTCGACTATCTCGAAATTTCGACTTACTATCTCGAAATTTCGACTTACTAACTCGAAATTCCGACTTTCTGGGATAGAAAGTCTTCCATCTTTATCCACGTGTTGTGTCTTCGCGAAGAAAAAACGAAAACAGAGAAAAAGCGCTTTAAGTCAAAATTTCGAGTAAATAAGTCGAAATTTCGAGATAGGAAGTCGAAATTTCGAGTTACTTAGTCGAAATTTCGAGTTAATAAGTCGAAATTTCGAGTAATTATGTCGAAATTTCGAGATAATAAGTAAAAATTTCGAGATAGTTAGTCGAAATTTCGAATTATTAAGTCGAAATTCCGAGATAATAAGTCGAAATTTCGAGATAATAAGTCGAAATTTCGAGATAGTAAGTCGAAATTTCGACTTAGTTACTCGAAATTTCGACTTAGTAATTCGAAATTTCGAAATAAAAAAAAAACAACAACAAATTACCTGTCCCTTATACTCTTCCGTATGATAAGCAATTTACAAGGTATAGTTTTATTTTAAATAATTTTTCTAGTTCAAAAAGTATTTGATACAAACAACACAAATGATATTAACAAAATATATAACAGTAAACGAAGACACCAATTTGTTATAAAACAAAAAAACACACAGCATATTGTTTGATTGTTTGTTTGATTTGTTGCTTAACGTCAATTCAACAGTCATTATCACGTCGGTACGTTGCCTTCACTTTATGCGACCGCGACTCAAAATTGGAATCCAACGTCAGGGGAATGGCGCTTCATAATATAATCATCCAAGTAAACATCTATTGTTTAAATGTATGGATAATTTAACGCAACGATCTAGCTTGGGCAGGTCGACCACAGATATTTTTAATTCAGCTTTACGTCCCTTTCAAGATTACTTCAGCTCATTTTAGACGGCAACTACAGATAAGGACAGTAAGATTTTTTCTAGGGAACAAGCAGCCTGTCTTTTACTCGAAGCCTCAATGGCCTGGCGTCACACAACATATTCATAAAATGAAATGAAAAATAAAATAAAACCAACACGTTAAACGAAAACAGCACATAGTCGTATATAAAATAAAATTAAACACATGAAAAAGGAATTAAGCCCGCACGCTCCACTGGCACACACGAACGCATGAACTCACTTGTTAATTAAATAAGATATAAATTGTATTATGAAAATTCCTATTGGGACTTTTTAAGTCATTATTTAGCTTAACAATTGGGGTTATCAGGTATTCCAATGTGCATTAAAACGGCATTCATAGGTAAAGCAAAATGTTTACATTCGATTTTGTCAGAATATAGACAATACATACTTATTCTATATTTATGGGAGTTAAATGTAAATGCAGAATATATCTCATGTCATTTCTATTGCGGGAATTTTATTGAGATACTGTATAAAATCAAAAGCATATATCAACAACAAACACAGAAAAAAGATGAAACTCAATTGAAATCCAAATGATAGGGACGAATCTGAGCATTCGTCACAAATGAAATTAAACGGTCCTCTTTACCACCACTTTGGCAGTTATGCCTTGATGTGAGAAAAACAATAACATCAGGAAAACATATCCTTGTAATGAATACCCCCTTGTACCCCACTTTCATAAAGTAAAACTTGGGTATGCAGGGGTATACATATTTTTCTTATTTTAGCTCTAAAACATAGATTGTGGGTACTCGTAAGAACCGCCTTGCCGAGGCGGTTCTAACGTGTTCCCATAATCTATGTTTTGAGCAAAAATAAGAAAAATGACAAAAAAAATCTACCATTTTTTTATTTTTACCACTTAAAAATCTCTGTATATTGCATGGGCAAGTTTTCGTAATTGTTTGTATTTCCGACCAGGCCAGATACAAACCGGCCTGTGCTGTCACCAAAGCACGTTAGAAACTGAAAATTTCGGATTTAAGATAGAAATAGTAGTATCTGAGTAGCATCTTTGTTTTCGCATAATAATATATATATTGTTGTTTGTCTGGTGCGGCGACTCAGTTAGTACTGACCAAGTGACGGGACGTCAGCCTTCTACATGTATACCACTAAACTATAAATCCATCATATATATACTCAAAGATAATAACAAATGCAGAAAAAAAAATGACAAAACTCAATATTTATCTGAATGATATATATTTGTCACACAAAAAAAAGTTCGTTCAAATCCGGTGATCGGCTATTCTGTATTTTCTGATAAAACCATAAATTGATAATGCATAAAACAAAATACTATTATAGTATACTGTACAGAAGAAAACAAAATATAGAAATCAACATGATAGGTGCACACTACAGTCGTCGCAAATGAGTAGATATCTAAAGTTCTCAACATCTCTACGTTGGTCTTTCATATTGATCAAGTGACTCTCGTTCGCCTCCCTTCAGATAGAATCGTAGATCCATAGGCCCCCCGTGGGCCGGTCCTTGATATATATAGGGTGTGGATGAAGCAAGTGGGGTTACAGGCCTGAAAATGAAACGAATTGTGGTTAGAAATGCCCTTTTGTTTGTTTGTTCTTCGCACCAAAACGGCATACGCCGCTGCATCGAAGTGCCGCTGTTGCGCCGGGTGCGAAAGCCGGTATGCGCCTATCACAGGATCCATAAAACGCCGTACTCGAGTAAACGAGTGACCTCGGGATGCCCACAGTATTCCGTCTTTCCTTACTTTTGAGAATCTAAGGTACAGTCCAACCTGTCTCAAGTACCTGTATTAAGCAAGCACCTGTCTTAAGCAAGCACTTTCATTTCCCCCCAATTGATTTTACATGTAAATGAACCTCTATTAAGCAAGCACCTGTCTTATGTGGCCAGAGGCCACTAGTTTCTGTCCCAATTTTAGGCTTTAAGCAGCCACTCATTTCATCAATTACATAAAAAAGACATATTTTGACATGGATATTTAATCTATGTCAGGTGTCAAAATTGTCTTCACACCTTCCAGATGTCATAATTCATTATTTATTGTCTCAAAAGATAACCTAGACTACTTGTCTGTGCATTTTGGAGAACTTAGTGAAAATTACCACTGAAAGTGGCAGTGCTTTTATTTATTTCTACATCAGCTAACATGGTTTGGTGAGGACGCCCACACTAGTGTTAGAGCATAACCTCCATTAAGCAAGCACCTGACTCAAGCAAGCGATTTTGGTGTTTTCCTTGGCCGCTTGCTTAAGACAGGTTGGACTGTACTTATAGTGGGTGGCTATTGTGTGCAACGCTTCCTTGTGGTTATTTAAACATTTTTAAATTTGTCACATTTTCACAGGTTGTGCTTAGTCATTTTTTTTTCCGGAAATCATGATCTTGGTACTATAGATAGTGGGTATCTTTTGTGTTCAACTCCCCTACAATGTCCGATTCGTTTGAATCTTCCATCCGTGTTGTGGTAATGGTCTGGAGATTCGTTTGCACTTTCCCTGTAGTCCTTAGACTTGTATGTTTTGTTGAAAATAGTCAATTTGTAACACAGAAATTGACATTTTTCGCATTTCCAAATATACATTCTCTGATTGAATAGAAGATTTGGAAAATATGATAAACAGATTAGAACATGGATATTTTGGTCATCACCCTTAGTATCAACCCTCGACCATTATCGATAATGGGGTCTACGGGCGATAACCATAATGTTCATGGTATAATTTCTAAATATCTAGATAAAAATATGAAAGTACATGTATGTACGTCGAAATGTAATATTTTCTATTTGAAAACTTGTTTCAGCAAATATCGGAAAACTAAATCTTGAAAATCAGAAAAAACAAAAAGGTTATAAGTCGTATACTAAAATGCATTACCTCTTTTTCTGCATGTGTCTAAAGAACAATACCCCACCAATGATAATGATAATCATCACAACACCTCCAGCGGCAGACAAAATAATCACGTAGAGAGGTAGGCCATCATCGTGGGAGGGGGTTGGAGTTGTATGACAATTCTCTGAAATAAAGTATTATCGTTATTCCTTGTCGTTTTTATTGTGTTTGTTCTACTGATTTTGGCGGTGGTTGTCGTCGTCGTCATGTTTGTGTTGACGTCCAAAACTGGGAACCGTACGGTGTAAAACATTTAAATTGTAAGCACTGTTCTACTGTGCACTCTGTATAATAGGCTTAACACTTGAAGGGGTTTGTGAAACAGATTTCGCTTACTTTTTCCGTTTAGGTATACTGTAAATTCGGAAATTTTCGCGTGACATTTATTTCGCGATTTTTTTATTTCCGAAATATTAGCGAGTTCTTGAATTCCCGAGTGAGTGTCTATGTATTCTCTTAAGTTTATAGTGATTTTAAGCGAGAACTTTGAATTCGCGAGGCAACCAGTTCGCGAATATTAGCGAACTTTAAGTTCTAGCGAATATTTCATGATCTACAGTATATCAAACCATTACTATCAAGCTAAACATATACGTTTAATGTTAATCCCTCTTACATCCCACTTTTACACAATAAAAACATTTTTTCTTGATTTTGACCCAAATTATAGATTACGGGTACTCGTTAGAAATGCCTCGTCGAGGCGGTTGTAACGTGTACGTACAATCAACGAACAAAACTTTAAAATTGCTTTTCCAATTATATATATATATTTTTTTTCATTTTTAGCTGGAAAACATCTCTGTTCATTGCATGGGCGAGTGTTTGCTTGATTTTAAGCTAACATACCATCTGTCCAGTCAAACAAACTCGTCGCTGATCTGCATACTTCACAACTGTTATCCACACTGGAGTTACCCTCCCAGTAACATACACCGTCTATATAACAATAGCCAGCCTGTAAATAAGTATAAACATATTTAGCAGGTTTTAGGATAAAGACACTTTAAAACAAACATGTGACTGTACGATTGATAAAAAGAGCCCACCGAAGTCACATTGATTGTAACACATGGACAATATAACAATAAAAAAGGTACAAGTAGGCAAAGATCAGGAAAAGGCGCAATCAGAAAAAGATTCTCACTCCAAAAACCAAGGTGGGAAAAAACCAAACTAACAATCAGGTACTTATACCATGAAACACATCGTAAGCCGAATTAGCAGCTATTTTCCCAAAAGGTGGCCACTCAGTTACCTTAACTTAATTAAAAATATGAAAACATACATAAGGCGCCAACAGCACAAAAATTTTAAACACCAAGACATAAAACAAAAAGAACCACCACAGAAGTATCGCCTTGGAACGATCAGTAAAACAAAGTTACTGGCGGGCTTAAACCGATTTTACAGGATCCATACCTCGCCCTCAGCTTCTGGAGTGGTTCATTTATACACAGATATAAACACGAATTAAGTCAAATCATGATACGAAAATATATAATATATGTACCAACATGTAACATGTATAACGGAAAGCAGGGTGAGCAGCTATTGAAGTAAGGTGGTCACAGTGCTAGCTTGGACAGAAAAGGTAAAATGCATAGGGCTAAGTGAACAGCCAAATTAAATTCGGGTGGCCACAAAGTCATGCAACCTGAAACTCATAATCAGAATAAATTGGATAAATGTGAACCACAACAGCACCGCCTTGGAATGGTCAGTTATAAATAACTGGGGGGGGGGGGGGCTTAAACCGGTTTTACAGGATCCTAACCTCACCCTCAGCTTCTGCAGTGGTTCATAACTTGCCTGTATACCATTATACACTATATACATCTTTTAAACACTCATTTGATTGCGATCGTACAAATAAAATCGACTAATCCACTTTTTACCGTTCACAGATATCACGCATTTGTCTCTCTCCTATCAATTCATGGGAAGATACTGACAAAGATTTTGTCGAATCGTCTGAATGTTCATCTTGGTCAAACTGGACATATCACAGAAAGCCAATGCGGATTCAGAAAAGTCAGAGTGACAACAGACATGATCTACACATGACGTTTGTCGACCACACTTAAGCTTTTGACACAGAATGTCGTGATGAACGCTTGGAAATTATGAACAAGTTTGGCTGTGTACTCATACATACCACTGATGCGGCAATTCATGATGTCATGCTTGTACGTATGGAGAGTACTTTAACCCCATTGAGGTAACGAATCGTGTCAAACAGGGCTGTGTTTTGGCATCTACACCATTCAGCATGTTTTCTACCTTGCTCCTGACTTCTTTTCAGGATAGCGATACTGGTTTTCCTATCAGAAACCGATTTGATGGCAATATATTCAACCTTTAAAGGTTGAAAGCCAAAACTAAGGTGCACACTTATGCGTTAGATGAGCTCCTCTATACACATGATATGGATAAGTATGCCTGCTCAGAGGTAAAAATGCAAAGTGCCATGGATCAAGTCTCATAGTCATGTGATAACTATAATCTCACAATGAGCACAAAAAGGCCAGACGTTGCACACCTATCAGCACCTTTAAGTTAAGGCCCGCCTAAGTTAAAATGACAAATTTTGACAGGATATTGTAATGTTAAAATCAATAACTGTATTTACGAAAATATACAGATGTGTAGAATAAAAAGTTATTTACATAATAAAACTGATGGGTTTGAGTTCAGTATGGTTTAAATGCATCTTTATGGATGCTGAAATTCGCCACCTTAACTAAGTTCTACCTTAGCGTTAAGAGAGCATTGTAATTCTGGATTCTGAACAATATACCAAAGTCATGCAAAGGGACTTGACCATTTTTGCTAAAGCTCTTTGAGAAATTTGTGAAATGAAGTTGCAAAAATGGGTTCCAGACAAAGACGTCCTGAAGAGAGCAGGGATGCAAAACAAGCAATGTCATACAGTTTTAAAGCTGGCACAGATCTTGGGCTGCCAATGTTGTAAGATTGTCTGATGAGCGTCTTCCAAAGAAAGTTTTCAATGGAGAATAACAGGAGGGAAACGCTCTCAAGAAATGATTACTCTCTCGAAATGTGTGTGTGTGATTTGTATTGCACCACTCATTCATTTAAATTTATCTAACATTGTTTGAAGATCGGGTTTGCAGATCACACGATGCATAGCGTCCATAAATAGTAAAGCTTTTCGTGCCAATATATCCTATAAGTAAAATTTCCGACTCTTCGGCTCAGTGGTTAGAGCATTGGATTTCTACCCCGGCGATACGAATTCGAATCCCATCAGGGACGTGGATTTTTTTTCAAACTATGTATCATATCTTAGTTATGAATTTTCATATCCATACAGCGTCAGGGGGTCGACTTAGTCTCTGTGGTTAGAGCATTGGAGTTCTGCCCCGGCGATCCGGATCCGAATCCAAACGGGGGCGTGTGATTTTCCTTTTTTAACTATTTATCATTTATTAACGATTTTTTTTTATATTCGTTAGACTACAAAGACACCCAAAAGCATCTCTGAAGGATTTGGAAATATCAATAGGGGTTTTGGAACAGACTGCATTGAAGCGATCAAAGTTGCGAGGTCTCATCAACAAAAGAGGAGCTCTCTACGAGAAAAGAGAATCTGTGAAGCTGAAATAAAGCGCTGAGGACGCAAAGCTAAGACAAAAGAGCTACCGGCAGATTCAATTAAACTGAGTTGCTCTACTTGCAACCGACAGTTTCGAGCTAGAAATGGCCTAGTCAGCCATCGAAGAACTCTCCAATACACACCAGCCTTATTCAATAAAAATAATGATAATCATTCTCACTACTGAGAGATGAACCATCACAGGGGATGCCAAGTGCTAGATTATATTTGATTTGTGTCCCAGTACTTACCTGTTCTTGGAAAAATCTTATAACCTTTTAACAATGCATTGTCGAATCGACCATAACAGTGATTTCAGTTAAAGGAACCCTCAATGCCTTTAAGAACTTACCTGTTATGTTTTTATTCTAATGTAACGAAACGTCCCGAGCTAGAGTTCATCTGCAGTTGCAGTTATAATTATTACGTAGAGTTGCTACTTTTTTTAAATACAATGCCGAGAAATCAACTCAAGAATTTGTTTAAATTAAGGTAAATAATACATTATTTATGACTGTATTATATCATTCCATACTTCCGGAGGTTATCCAATCATTTGCAGTCATAAAATGTCTAATTATTCCTAAAAATAAACAAAACATCACAATTTTGCCATTCCCATAATGGTTTTCGTATTTACATTGTTTGCAGTGATCATACAACTTGATTTACCCATTTTGTAATAATTTAGCTAATAATCCTTTGAAAATGGACTGATCCACATTGAATAGTCACAGCCCAAATCTGATTGGTTAATAGTTTGTCACGTGCACTGAGAGGGTATATAAACCGATGCATAGCATTGAGACGGTTGTTGTTGTGTTGGCAGTCGGAGAGAACACATCTATTGCACGACTACTGTTAAATAGGTATAAGTTTAGTTACCATACCAAGCCCGGGATCGGAAGTCAACTAATAGTTCATACCATGCCCTATGGGATCGGCAGGTAACTCACTTTAAACATTAAAACAGTAGCAGTTGACTTGAGCGATTAAGCCAGGTGGAAGAGTGGTTAGTCTACCTGAGGTAAATTGAAGTAAGGTAGGGGAGCAATTGGGTAACAGAGTTCGGTGATAGTGTTGGTGGAAGTAAGGTGAAGTTGGTGAATTTTGATAGAGCTGTGGGAGGTGGATGATTTACGTCTGATTAATTTTGATTGATTATTTTATTAAATAATAGATCTCAGTTCCAATCATTTGTTTCATGCTAATCAACGGCTAAGTAGCCAAGAGGAAAATTTATATACTATAGTTAACTAGAAAATAGTTAGCTGTGTGCATTCTCAGATTATTTTGTTACATTTGGTGGCAGCGGTGGGATTCGATCGACAATACCTCCATTGCCGAGACCCACACCTAAGTTAATCATGCATAGAGGATTACAGGATTTAGAGGATATGGATCCTAGAGATAGGGAGAGAATGATGATGGAGGAAATTGAGAGGTTGCAGCATGAAAATCGCGATTTAAGAGATTTGAGGGAGTATGATAGGGAGCATATGCAACATGAAATACGCGATTTGAGGCAAAGAATCGACGGCTTTAGCTGTCAAGATACACCAAAAGCAGGCAGTGGCCAAATGCCGCTAAAGATTAAAAAAGAATATCCTTGGGAAGAACATGATTTAATGACTTTCGCAAATGCGAAGAACAATCAAAAGCAGGTAGATGATTTTGGCCTAATTGAAGACCACACAATGGCTCACGAAGGAGAAAAGAGACCCCATTCTAAGAAGGTAAAGGCTGCTACGTATGATGGGTCTACTTCATGGCGAGATTACAAAGCTCATTTTCAAACTTGTGCCGAGATAAACAACTGGTCGTACTTAGAGAAAGGATTATACCTAGCTGTGTCCTTACGAGGACAGGCACAGGGGGTGAGGGGGTGATGGGTAACCTGTGCAGTAACTCCAAAGACTTTGATTCTCTGGTTAAATCATTGGAAGAGCGCTTTGCACCGCCAAACCAAGCAGATTTATATCGTGCTCAGTTGAAAGAGAGAAGACAGAAAGCCACAGAAAGTCTGTCAGAATTAGGACAGGATATAAGACGACTAACTAACCTTGCCTACCCTTCTGCTACGACAGAATTGAAAGAAACTCTGGCCAAAGATCAATTTATTGATTCGCTTGTAGGTGTGGATATGCGCTTGAGGATCAAACAAGCTAGACCAACAAGTCTCAATGACGCAGTAAGACATGCAGTGGAGTTAGAGGCTTTCCATAAGGCTGAAAAATCCAGATGGGAAAATCAGGGCATACTTAGCACAACTTCAGAAGCGAGTCAAAAGGAAGACAAGAGTAGCTTACATTCGGAAGAACTGACGAAACTACAATCTACCGTAGCCAAGCTTGAGAAAGATCTTCAGCGATTTTCAAGAATGAACAACTCAGGAGAACAATCACAGTCGCAATCACAATCAAGGCCTGATCGAACATGCTATGAATGTGGTTCCAAGTATCACATTCGTAGTTATTGTCCGCGACTGGTGGCAGGTAGACAACGAGGGAGTCTAGGCAGAGGAGCAGGATCATTTGTGAGAGATAATAGAGGACAGGGCCGCGGTCGTTCATCAGCTAATACAGTTGGACCAGGACTATATATACCAGTGAAATTTCGAGGTCAGGTATTGAGTTGTTTAGTAGATACTGGAGCCTCATTATCAGTGCTCTCAACAAGAATCTGGGAACACTCTGACTTATGTAAACCAGAAAGACTTCAGCCTTATGATAAGACAATAGTGACGGCGTCAGGGACACCTTTAGACGTAAGTGGTAGGACAGAGATAGTTGTTAAGATAGGAGATTTAGTTTGCAATGCTGAAGTAATAGTTGCGGACATTGAAAATGATATGTTAATGGGACTGGATTTCATGCAGCGTCATGGCTGCACAGTGGATGTGTTAAATTACCAATTGATGATTAAGGACAACAAGTACTAACTGAATTGTATGGGAAACAGTGGATGTCATAGAGTTATAGCCTATGAAGACGTGGACATTCCGGCTAAATGTGAGAAAATCATAAGAGGAAAAGTAGTTGATATAAACGAAAATGAAAATAGCTTGTTTTTGATAGAACAGGCCGATGTAGTGAAAGACAATGTGGGGATTGTTGCAAGAGCCCTGGTGCAAGGAAATAAATGTGTTCCTCTACGTATGATGAACGTTTCTGATGAACCACAGAAAATAAGAAAAGGTGCAAATCTAGCCAATCTTAGTCCCGTCAGTGAAGTTAAAAGTTATTGTATAAAGCCAACAAAGATTGCTGATGTTCCAGATCATTTAAAAGATTTGTATGAACGTACTGTTACCGGGATGACTAAGACACAGTCTGAAGAAGTAGCTAAACTTTTGAAAAAGTATTCAACAATCTTTTCATCCACAGATGCTGATCTTGACAGAACAGGAATAGTTAGACATAAGATAAATACAGAAGGGGCCCACCCAATTAAACAACCTCTTAGAAGATCACCAGTTCATTTGAATAAGGATATAGATTAACAAATAGATGAAATGTTAGAAAGAGACGTTATTCAGCCATCATCAAGCCGCTGGGCTAGTGGTATAGTAATGGTTTCGAAAAAGGACGGCACAAAACGCTTCTGTAGGGATTATCGGAAGATGAATGACGTGACAGTAAAAGATTCGTACCCGATTCCGCGGATTGACGACACTCTCGAAAAACTTTCTGGAGCACAGTGGTTTTCGTGTCTGGATTTAAATGCCGGATACTGGCAAGTAGAAATGGATCAGAACGATAGAGAAAAGACTGCATTTACATCTAGACGTGGCCTATATGAATTTAAAGTGATGCCGTTCGGCCTCTGCAACGCACCGGCGACGTTTGAAAGATTAATGGAGACAGTTTTAGCAGGGTTAAATTGGAAGATATGTTTAATATATCTAGATGATATTATTGTTCATGGGCGAACATTTGAATCAATGCTTTTAAACCTTGACATGGTCCTAGGGAAGCTACAAGAAGCTGGGCTTAAGCTTAAACCGCGAAAATGTCAGCTGTTTAAGAAGGAGGTTGAGTACTTGGGGCACATAGTCTCTTCAGCAGGAATAAGAACAGATCCGAAGAAAATAGAGGCAGTACAAACATGGCCAGTGCCGAAGAATGTTACAGAGTTGCGAGCCTTCGTTGGTCTCTGTAGCTATTATCGACGGTTCATTCAAGGGTTTGCAGACATTGCAAAGCCACTTCATTCACTGACAAATAAGGGTACACAATTCGTTTGGACATTGGACTGTCAAGAAGCGTTCGAAACACTGAAGAAGTAACTGTGTCAAACACCCATTCTTGCCCATCCAGATTTCACAAAAGAATTCATACTGGATACAGACGCCAGCAATTTTGCTATGGGCGCCGTTCTATCTCAGGTGATAGATGGCAAAGAACGTGTCATAGCTTATGCAAGTAAAACGTTCAGCAAAACTGAAAGAAGATATTGTGTGACAAGGAAGGAGCTGTGCTCACTCGTGCATTTCGTCAAATATTTTCGACACTATTTATACGGAAAGAAATTCACAATCAGAACAGATCATGGGTCCCTGAGATGGCTTATGCAGTACCGAAACCCTGAAGGTCAAGTTGCAAGATGGTTAGAAATCCTTTCAGCATATCAAATGAACATTGTTCATCGACCTGGGAGGATGCACAGAAATGCAGATGGAATGAGCAGAATACAATGCAAACAGTGTGGAATGTTTGATGAGGCAACTTAGGAAATAGAGACTACAGCGCAAAGTGGCGAAGGGCTAGTTTCACAGGTAACAGAAAGTGAAGAAATGAACCTACGAACTGCTCAAGAGCAAGATGAAGATATAATGATGGTAAAACAATGGACTGCATTTAATAGGAAGCCTGAAAGAAAAGAAATAGCTGGAGAAAGCTTCTTTGTGAAATCACTGATTTCACAATGGGAAAGACTGAAAATTGAAAATGGAATTCTGGTCAGAAGATGGGATGTATTAGGTACAGATGAAGTTCGTTGGCAAGCGGTTGTTCCATTGACTCATCGTCGCATAGTACTTAAATATTCTCATGACAATAAGGCTTCAGGTCATTTGGGAATCATGAAAACTGTAAGCAAAATAAGAAAGGGCTACTTCTGGCCTGGACTTCAAAATGATGTCAAGTCATATGTGGCAGGGTGCGACTTTTGTTCAAGACGGAAGGAACCTCTGAAAACTGAAAGGGCTCCAATGGAATTAGAAAGAAGTGGATTTCCCATGGAAAGAATAGCTATTGATATATTAGGTGAACTACCTTTGACAGAGAGAGGAAACAAGTATATTGTAGTAATTGGTGATTATTTTACTAAGTGAACAGAATGTCATGCAATGCCAAACATGGAAGCAAGTACAGTTGCGAGAATACTCATAGAGCAAGTAGTCTCCAGGTTTGGAATACCTTACATCATTCACTCAGACCAGGGCAGACAGTTTGAGGGCAAGTTGTTTACTGAAATGTGCACAATGTTACAAATAACAAAAACACGAACTACCCCTTATCACCCAAAATCTGACGGAATGGTTGAGCGCTTTAATAAGACACTTGTAACCATGCTTAGCGCCTACGTAAATGAAAATCACACTGATTGGGACGAGCAGCTGCAATATGTTATGATGGCTTATAGAGCTACTGAACATGAGACCACAGGGGTAACCCCGAATATGTGTATGCTTGGTCGTGAGACAACATGTCCCTTAGACATTATGTTTGAGATGCCACCACCAGTTAAGAATATTCCCCACAATGATTGGGTCTGGAAATTACAGGAAAAGTTAGAATCTGCTCACAAATTGGTAAGGCAAAATACAGAGAGAGGCATGAAGAGACAGAAACGCTATCATGATGATAGTCTGTCATATGAAACATTTGAGGTAGGTGACAAGGTTTATGTTTTCTTTGCTGTAAAAAAGGTTGGATGTTCATCAAAGTTCACCTGTTACTGGAAAGGCCCATTCGAGGTAAGCAGAAAACTTTCAAGGTCTCTTTATGTAGTAAACTGTGGCAGAAGGAGGACCTTACAAGTAATACACTGCGATAGAATGAGAAAGGCCAAACGCCAAATCTTAGCAGGAGAAGATATTGCGGATATAACAGGTAACGAGAATTCTGACACTGAAGAACAGAACATCATTGAAAATGACAGCGTTTGGATGGGGGAAGATATACCAATCTTCAATGAAGTCAGTGATTATGAAATTGACTTTGGGAGAGGAAAAAGAAACAGACAAAGGCCGAATTGGATGAAAGATTATATTCTTTCTATTTTCAGGTCCAATATGGCAAAGACGAAGACAACTCGTAGAAAGGCAAATCAAAGGTGTGAAACATGTCAATAAACATTCAACAACGCCGCCACACTGAAATACCACGTGTTGACTACTCATCTGGGGGAATATGGATGCGAGCCATGTAAGAAGACATTCACCAAGAGATTCTTCTATAATAAGCATCTTAAGAGTAGACATGCAAATTAGGAGTCAGAAACTGAGAAAGATTCGGAAGAACCTAAGAAAAGCTCGCCGGTGGAACATGTTAAAGTGTCAGAAAAAGTCCCAGAACCAATAAAGATTACTGAGCCGGTAAAGCAACAGGTGGATGCTGTTTGTTCAACAGAGTTGAAAAAGCACTGTGAGATTAATGATAAAACTGATTCAAGTTCTAATTCAGGGGATGAAGTTTCTGAAGACGCAGTATCTGAAAGTGAAGAAAGTTCCTGGGGGAATATCGAAGAGATAGAACTGATTGAAAGTGAGACATCAGACATGGCTCTGCCTCTATTTGCCCCGCAGAAAAGAAAGATAGAAAATATTGTATCTAAGAGAACAGAAAATGAAGATGACAGTTTGTCGACAAAGAAAGTTGAGAAAAGCTCTGATAATAACAATAACTGTATTGTTGAAAAGGCCATAATGAACCCACACAAGGAAGAGAAAGATTCTGGAGATAGATGTTTGCCCGTCGATAATCAGGGAAATGACAATAAAGCTGAAGGGAAGATGAGCGGATAGTGCAGAATATCTATTCAGGTAGAATATACACAAAACCTACACGACCAAAGCCAGTCTTCGCACCACCTAGAAAACAAGCTGAAGACAGCGCAAAGAAAGAAGATCATGTAGATTCTGATTCAAATATGGACGAAATTACAATCACGATAAAGGCTGGAGCAAGGAAGCGCCTAAAATTAAAGTTCCCATGTGGTGAATTAAGGCTTGACTTTGAAATGACAAAATAATTGATTCGTTTTTGATATATGAGATACAGAGAACCAGTTTATCAGTTAATGAAACTTTGAAGTAAATGTCTAAGTTTTATAGCTTAAGAAAGCTGCTGATATCAGAAGGCTTAGAGAGTCTTTACTTTGTGTATCGTGTTGAAATGCCTCAAAATTTACATGCTCATTATGTTTAGTATAAACAGTCAAGTAACTGTATCAAGATAACAAATGTTGTTGCTCTAAAATGTTTATATTCTGATTATGGAAAATATGTTTCATAAAAAGAAGAAAAAAAAAATCAATCAATAATTATAATTTGTTTTACACAAGTCCCTTAGCAATCGAGGTCGATTGAAATCGGAGGCGTGGGTAATGTAACGACACGTCCCGAGCTAGAGTTCATCTGCAGTTGCAGTTATAATTATTACGTAGAGTTACTACTTTTTTTAAATACAATGCCGAGAAATCAACTCAAGAATTTGTTTAAATTAAGGTAAATTATACATTATTTATGATTGTATTATATCATTCCATACTTCCGGAGGGTATCCAATCATTTGCAGTCATAAAATGTCTAATTATTCCTAAAAATAAACAAAACATCACAATTTTGCCATTCCCATAATGGTTTTCGTATTTACATTGTTTGCAGTGATCATACAACTTGATTTACCCATTTTGTAATAATTTAGCTAATAATCCTTTGAAAATGGACTGATCCACATTGAATAGTCACAGCCCAAATCTGATTGGTTAATAGTTTGTCACGTGCACTGAGAGGGTATATAAACCGATGCATAGCATTGAGACGGTTGTTGTTGTGTTGGCAGTCGGAGAGAACACATCTATTGCACGACTACTGTTAAATAGGTATAAGTTTAGTTACCATACCAAGCCCGGGATCGGAAGTCAACTAAAAGTTGACATACCATGCCCTATGGGATCGGCAGGTAACTCACTTTAAACATTAAAACAGTAGCAGTTGACTTGAGCGATTAAGCCAGGTGGAAGAGTGGTTAGTCTACCTGAGGTAAATTGAAGTAAGGTAGGGGAGCAATTGGGTAACTGAGTTCGGTGATAGTGTTGGTGGAAGTAAGGTGAAGTTGGTGAATTTTGATAGAGCTGTGGGAGGTGGATGATTTACGTCTGATTAATTTTGATTGATTATTTTATTAAATAATAGATCTCAGTTCCAATCATTTGTTTTATGCTAATCAACGGCTAAGTAGCCAAGAGGAAAATTTATATACTATAGTTAACTAGAAAATAGTTAGCTGTGTGCATTCTCAGATTATTTTGTTACACTAAGGCAAAAAAAAAAAAAAAACAGTAAATGCCGATTTAAATTTGCCTCTACATAAAGCAGCCTTTCATTCAGACTAAACATATGAGAGAAACTTGCCTTCAAATACATGAACAACGATTAAAGATTCATCCATGTTTTAAAATTAGTTGTGATAGATTAGGTACAACCTTGCATAAAATTTGGGAAATATAACAGATAAACGGGGTTATAAAAGTTTAGGCCAGATAGATATAAAAGAAACGACGAAAGCATCTAACATCGTAAGGTATTTGACCACCTCACACCAAATTAAACAAAAATTCAATTAATAGAGTTAATAGTGAAAAAAGAGCAACGATTTTGTCTCGGTTACCTTTGTTTGTAGTCTTTTGACATCGTGTACGTTTCACCGTTATGCATGCTACATAACTTGTACATGATTTAAAACAAGGTATATAATGAAATGTGTAGGCACGATATAAAAAATATTAACCATCAAAGCCAAAATAATTTCCCCGTTAGAGTTGTTCGTAGGCGTTTGAAAGCTTGTATCTAACACCGTCACGTATGTAACATTACTTGCATAAGTTTTAAACCTTAACGTTTTGCACAAAAATAAACATAGTACTCGAAATAGGGTTTAAAATGAAATGAATAGGCACTGACATATAATCGCTTACCATGAGAGCAACAACAGTGTCTCCGTTACTGTTGCTCGTAGTCTCTTGACAGCTTGTATCCAACACCGTAACGTATGTAACATTTCCGTAATTGGTGCCATCGTTGCTGACAGAGACTCCATATTGAGTCGCAAAAACTGGGTCAGATGACGTCGATCTACGACGACGACCGGAAGTGACGTCTATTACACCCTCGTTGTAGCTGAGCGCTTCTACTGTGACCGTGTATTCGCTTTTGATGTGGAAGGTTCCGTCCTTATCTGCCTGTATTATTACACATATAAACTCATGATTAACACTGAGATTTTACAGATGTGAAAAATGATAATTTTCAATTGAAACTTTTGATAATTGTCTTATTTTATGTTCAAAACATTGCTTGTAAATACACGTAAGAACCGCCTCAGAATACCCCCTTTAGGCCCTAATAAAAGCTATAAAATCTTGATACCAATCGTCTTCCGGTTTGAGCTAAATGGCGTCGGTCAAGAAAAAAGACAATGAGGAGAGGAAAGAAAAAAATATGGTGCTCAAAGAAGACTTTGATTTGAAAATGATCTAGTGGCATGAATGAATAAACATTAAACTGAACTGTTAAAAAAAACAGTGGCTGTAATAACGTAAACAAAACAGAGAGGTGACAAAACAAGACGGACAATTTGTGAACAAATACCCTACCCACCAAGTTCTGCTGAAATCATAATTACTTGAAAAGGGGTTTACGATATAAATAAAATATAAAATTTTGATCCTTTTGAAGCAGTAAAAAAATAAAGGTATATAGGGTGGACTATATATAGGATGGACTAAAGTGCACAATTTCAGGTAAGAACCCTCATCAGTAGCCCTTTTTAAACCGGCAACAAACACTAGTCTACTGTGCTACAATTTCGAGAATTTACATATGAAAACACATTCCCAAATTAACTCAAAAATTAAAACATTGTTTAATAGTATGTTTCTAAACGTAAGTGTTTCAAACACTCTGAATATCCCTACTGATCCCAAAGGACCTAAAGAAAAAAATAATCTGCACTATAAATGATGTACGGGGAGCCTTAAAAATCAGGAGAAAACAACATTAAGATATTATGAGCAGTACGAACCAACAAAACTGGTCCATTAAACAGATGGTACAGGAAAGCCCAAAAAGGTATAGACCCTGACAGATAAGTTATACCTATTGACACAAAACTCACAGTCAGTCTCAGACTATAAGAAAGAAAAGGATGCACTGCGACAGGAGGTTCGTGCCACAAAAACAGAAATTACAGAGGTCAAAAGCCAATGTAAAGAGGTCTCAGATAAAGTCTCTGAAGTGGAAAAAGTGTAGACTTTCGTGTAAAAACGCTTGAAGCTATGAAGCATACAGAGAAATACGATACTGGAGATGCTAAGAAACTTATCAATAAAAAGTTGCAGAATTAGACAAGGAACTGCAACTCATGGAGAAAAATGACAGAAAATACCTCTAAGTGTACGGTATTTTAGAAGGAACCGATAAAAATATATTTTACAAGATGAGAAATCTCTTCGTTACTGACCTTAAAATTAGTGACCACAAGGTAAATGATATGTACTTTGCCCATGGGCACAGGCTCCCGTCACAGAAGAAAGGCGTTCAAAGACCTATCATCATCAGATTTACTTCATAACTGGACAACTCGGCCCATAACAAACTCGACCAATGACAAACTCGGCCCATAACAAACTCGGCCCATACAAACTCGGCCGATGACAAACTCGGCCAATATCTAAATAGGTCTCTATTTATAATGATATATTATGGATTTTATTATAGTGTGCTTAAAGGAATATATACGAGTATATTATAGTTATAGACAAGTATTGATAAAACAAATCACAACGTTTTCATAAATTTCTCTTATTATTTATACTCATCATTATACGTGTAGACTTGTGTTGATATTAAATACGGTATTTTTTCTCATTTGAGAAACAATTGAGGACATTGAGTTAAAGTCGTGTATTTATTTTAAAATGTGCGAAAATTTTATCAACAGTATTTTTTTTAAAAAAGACTTCCTGTTACGACCAGTTGCACATTGGGTTCAAAGTGAAAATCGCGTTTCATAAACTTCAAAAACTTTAATGGACTTCACTCAGCTAATCTTTATTATAAGACTAGACAAATAATTTTTCACCGTGAATTTATCAGAACAGACGTATTAAGCAAAAAGAAGAAGCAAAAAGAAGGGAAGAAGGTAAAAAGAAAAAAAGAACACATGATAAAGTATAATTTTGTGTTTTATCATAGAATCATTTTTACAATCTAAGTCATCCAATTAGCATGTTATATAATTATCCCTTTAACAGATAGTATACATGTAGACTGAACAGTGATCATTATATAGGTTTGTCCAGTAATTGTTTGTTTTGTATAATTGACTGAGTTCTCCACCCAAACAAATAATGTTATTATCTAATTATTGGCCAGGTGTGACAAAACATTGACAGAACAGAACATTACTTTATTCAGATATAACATCTCAGGCCACTCGTAGGTGGCATACACGAATAAATGAACAAATTATAATTATAATTATTATTATGTCCGAGTGACGTGAAACAACAAATATGGCGAGAAACATAAACATTGGATTAAGGTATACTTGCATTTGGTGGAGTGCACAGTAGCCAGATATTATTGCATGTGCGCATCAGTATTGAAATTTATGTATGTTGACAAATACTTATTTAGTGTACTCGTATAAAGATGAGAATAAATAATAAGAGAAATTTGTGAAGACTTTGTGATTTGTTTTATCAATACTTGTATATAATCAATACTTGTATATAACTATAATATACTCGTATATATTCCTTAAATCACACTATCAAATCCATAATGTATCATTATAAACAGAGACCTAGTAACGAAAATAATATGGTTTTAACAGGGAATTTCTTGCCGTTGACAAAGATCATTTTTATATTGACTAAAAAGGTACAAGTAGTCAAAGATCTTTAACTTTCTTTTACATAAATACTCACTACCATTTCTTTCTTTCTTTCTTTTTTCTTTCTTTCAACTATGCCCACCATCGATAATAAACTCAGCCTAATGACAAACCCATTACTTGAATTTGCTTTTTAAGGCTGCAAATCTTAACGTCAATCATAATTCATTGAGAATATGGATTGGAAACCAACCTAAAGTTGCTAATATGTATCATGTTCAAAAATACTAAAAATCATATTTTATTATCAAATTACTGCTTGTAACTTCCTACAAAACTCTGAAATGAGGACTTTATAGTATCCATAGACAGGGGCCAAGTTGGTATGGGCCGAGTTAGTATGGCATTACGTTGAACTACGACATTTCCAATAAAAATTAATAATAAGATATTAGCCACAAACTCCTTTTTTTTTAAAAAATAACAAGAATAAATAGTAGAAACTGCTCTTATTGTATGGAACTTCCAGAAACAGTATACCAACTTTTTATTTTATGTCCCAAGATGAAAAAAAAGGTTTGAGAGAGCTTTGAGTATGGCTGCAATCAAATGTTAATTTGGATATTTATGTAGATGAAACAAAAAAAAAAAAAAAAAAAAACACCAAAAACGTTCTCATATACTAATAAAGATAAGCTTAAAACTTTATTTATGTCATAGCAAAGTATTATATTCATCAGACTAAACTAATATCTAGAAAGTTGTGTATTCAAGGGTTTATCAATCTTCTAAAGACGTAAATGTTTAGTGAGAATTACATTGCTTATATCAATAAGAAAATATTTTAAACTTTTTTTTTCAAAATCATGATCCCTCATTTATAATTTTTTCCCACAGTGGTAGTGTAGAGCAGTTCGTTATTGTTCCTGAAATGCTTTAATTCTTGATAACAATATTACACACAACAATCTGCTCACAAGAACATTCCACATGCACAAATATGTCATTTTTATTAATTTACACCTAAAAGCTTTAAAAACGTAAAAGTTGTCATTCAAATGTTTTTTTTTTTTTTTCATATTTATAGTAATTCAATTTTGATGAAATTTGACACACATAAACATTGATATATTTGCAAACTATGCTTTGAATTTGGTATTAAAATGAGTAATCTGAGAGAAACAGTCCTTGAAATAGCAATTCCCCTGAAATCCAAAACTGCAAATAATATTTAGCACGACTGCATACAGAGCATAAAGAGCATGGCTATTTCATTAAAAGTACAGTTTTTGCCAGTTGCATTGATTATCTGGCAATAATGCTAGCTTGTCTGAATGGTCATGTTTGACGTAATCGACGTCATATAGCGTATTTACGTCAAATCTCTGGAGACATTAGTGCCTTGACGTGTAAGGTCCGGTTGATTAGACCGGCTTCAACCTTTCACTGTCCAAATATCCTTGGAGAAGCTGCTGTATAGATTAAAGATGGTAAATAGGACGTCACGAGACGTCACATATACGTCATCAAGTTTGTAAAATTAATTTGTGCCGGACAATTCATTTTCAAAGACCGGTAGAATGGTCAAAAATGATATAAAACTAAAACTACAGTGTTAATATATATGGATTACTATAAGCTTAGTGTGAAATGGTCAACTTTTTTTCTTCATTGATTGAACGAGACGCCACATGGCAAAAAGTGTAAAATGTTTTTTTTATTGTTGTGGGTGGACAGTGACTTTACAAATGCCGGTTTCATGTAAAAAATGAAGTAGAGTACAGTTACCGACCCCTTTTACCTGTTAAGAAAGAGGTGCAAAAACTACCAGTTTTCGTGGTTTTTTTTTGCGTTTTTAAAGCTCTTCAGTGTAGTGTTTATGTAAATGAATAGTAAAAGTCACGTGTAGTAGACCTTAATATAAACTATGACATACTACAAGTTTCAATACTCATTAGACTTGGAATACTAGAAACACACGATAGAATGACAGTCTACAATACCCTTTAATCAATAAAGACCCTTTGCCTTATACTCTTTCTGCTTTTCCCATTATTTCTCTTTTAGTTAATTAGAACTAGTAAGTGCCACTATACACAGATAGAATAAGACTGTATATAGTAGAATGTATCAATGATGCTCACAAAACAATGTTTGTATATGTTGCATTGAATATGTTTATTCTAAATCAAAGAAAATCTTGATATAATGCATGGTCAAATAACAAAAATGAGTCTTAACGTATAAGCATGAAGAAAAGATAAGTCCGAAAAAACGTGTTCACATTATTTAAACATATTGTAAATTTAAATAGCAAATATAATTATTTATACCATCTCTCACCGGTTCCACTAAATTTGTTAGCTCATCAGGGAGATGCGCATAGCAACATTTAAAGTAACGTAACGTGACGCTTACAGTGTAGTTTATTTAAACCTGTTTCCGAACGTGTCCATGGATAAAACAACACTCCAAAAATCGTTTCCAATATTTCTTAAAACAATCTGGTAATTCTTTCCAAAACCAAAAATGCGACATTTTATGTGTAGGTATGTACATCTACTCTATACCCCTATTGGCGGTGCGACGTTAAACGGTCGTGCCAGTTAGGTTAAATTACGTGCATTTGTTTAATTAAAAACTGAAGCTTCATGTCACGTTACTGTAAACGTTGCTTTGCGATTTAAAGTAACGCATCTCCCTGATGGGCTAATAAATTAGTGGAACCGGTGGGAGTTGTTATAAATAATTATATTTGCTATTTAAATTTACTATCTGTTTAAAAAACTGCGAACACGTGATTTCGGACTTACTTTTTATTCATGCATGGTCAAAGTATTGTAATGTTACCTCAAGTTCAACGACTCTTGCATAGAATGTCTCTTCCAAGCCGTTTGTCTCAATAATAAACGCCAAACAATCGTCTGTAGATTTATCGCATAGTCCTTCACCAGTGATATACGAAATCTCTGGCCCTACTGTGAGGTCAAGTATACAGGTTTTTCTGCCCCAGCCCTGATCGCAATTGCATTCATCTGATATTAGAATAAAACAAAACTAAACATTTACATGTAAAAGATGATTTCTATATGATAGTGACGTGTAAGGTATTTTGATACTATATAAAGAAGACATAGTGCAAAAACGTAGACCGTGTCAGTTGACCTCTGATAAAGAAAGGTACAAGCAGGCAACGATCAGGAAAAGTCGCAATTAGAAAAAAGATTCCCATTCCAAAATATTTGGGAATTGACTCCTCCGCCAGCAAGGTATAACCACGCCCACCCCTATTTGCCTAGACAAACATTGTGTTTTTGCACCTACGAGGGGAAAGCAAAAAGTCCGTGGACTTTCTTAATAACTTTTATTATTGGCGTCCGATTGTTTTCGTATTTTCACAAGTGTAATAATGGTCTATTGTCGACATTCATGTTAAATGTTGTTTGTCGAATCTTATCTTTGATTGGTCAAATTACATCGACAAACACGTGGGGTTTGCTACCCCGGAGCACGCCGTAAAATCTCTGTTTACGTGTTTATAAATATAAAAATATTTTAAAAATGTCATTTCTAAATCTCCTTAAATTATGGAAATATTGATAATGATGTAATTCGGCTTGAAATGTGAAATTGCAGTTCTCGCATTCGAAAGACAACGCTACAGCGACACTTTTTGAAAGACAAGTCTAAGCAAAAAAATAGTAAAAATGACGTTACTGGTAAATGGCGGAAACTTGCACATCGATAAAATTTGTGCGAGACTTCCGAATAAAACCTACAGAAACGTCTGATTTGTTACAAATAGCTAGAGGCACATCAGAACTGAAGCATACAACAGTGTTCAATGATGTGCAAAGTATTAGTGACAACGAAATAGCTGTTAAAAACAACAAGTAAGCAGAAAAATCTACGCGAAAAACTTTAACGTTATGGCATGCCCCGTTTAGTCCTAGCGTCTGTCGCATAAATTGTCATAAAAATTATTTTTTTCTAGCGATTTGCCTTAAACTTTCTACTGTAATCCTGTATGGATGGGAAATAAATATATGAAAATTTGCTTGAAGTCGAATGAGAAATAATGTTTTTATAGGAACTTTTGACTCGGCCAGCGTATACAGAAAACCCGTTGGCAAATGACGTTAACGTCTTGGCGTGCTCCGGGTAGCGCTAACACGCATCAAACAAATTGCCATAGAAACGACGTTTATCAAGCGATTTGTCTGAAACTTTCTATGCTTGTTTGTATTAAATTGATCGCAAACATACGGTAATTTCAGAGAAATTGCATATGTACTTTTGATTTTATTGATAAAGTCCACGAACTTTTTGCTTTCCCCTCGTATATGTACCTGTAAAAAGCACGTGTTGGTTTGTTTGTCTAACCCCCTTGTTGTCTAACAATTATTGACCGCTACTTAATGTGCTGATTTGAGTTGTCAATATAAAATGAATACTAATGATGGGTGGTTTGACTCATTTGATTGGAAAACACCTATAATAGAAGGCGATCTATAAAAAAAAAACTATATGTTTCAAATAATATAAACATAACACGGCCAATGTTTCGTGGTTAAGTTGCTGTACGTTCACGTGCACGTGTTTGTTTTGAAACGCAAAAAATAGCTTTCACTCGAGACACTCGATAAAATATCAAATGCGCTTTAGAAGTTTTGTTAGTACATTACGAGTAATGTTGACTTCTTAAGAATAACTTACCATTTCCAAGACACGACCCATGTCCATAACAGTCATGGGAGCAAATCTGTGCCATCGCTTCAACAACCTATATAAAATGTGGTTGTAAAATTTGGATTTTTTAAATTTTCAAGATCAGCGAACATCAGGGAACATTAAAAAGTTAAGATATACGTTTATTTACTCACTAAAATTGGCATCATCCAGCAGTCTTAATCAAGACAGTAACCATACATGTGTTTAACACCAATGTACATGTATGTAGCAAATAAGTACTGCTGTTTTGCTTTCGAAGGTCTAAGAAACGGCTCAATGTCGGACATAAGGAACAAGTGCCAAAATGTCGAATATTAGGGATATTTTAACAGAGCCAACGAATTGTCAGAAAAATGTTACTAGGGAATTTTATCTCAGCCTTAGGGTGGCAACCCTAAAATTACCAAATGTAAAAAGAACACATGTTTTAATTCAAATAATACAAACCATAAAATATTTGTTTGTAATATTTGTAATTACTTCAAAGGTTGAATTATACGTGATCTTGTACTTTATGAAAAGAATACTTGGACTTTAAGCCACTGTTATATATATACACAAATGTAAGAGGAAAGATAATATAGTACGATAACTTTGACCGGGCCCGCTGAGCTTTCATGGAAAGGTTCAAGTAGGCAATGACCAGGACATTGTGCAATCAGAAAGACACCCCACTACATAAACCGAGGGGTGGGAAAAAACTAAAATGACACTTAGGTACGTAAACCAAGAAGTCATTTATTCGTTAATGAGACAGATTCAAATATACATAGAGGACTATCTTAATACACCCGATAAAACATCCCCACACACTTAATGAGCCATTTGAAAAAAGTATAAATAAAGTAGAAGGCTCTAAGCTTTTGTTTTGAAAAAGTTGTTACGAAGGGTAAACCGCCATGGTAGAAGAAAAGCTACTACAATACTATTTCTCAATTTTGCTCAGGAGCTTATTATCAAATTGTTACCTCTGGGTACTCCTTTGTAAACGATGTATTACGTTCGATGGCTGCCTCATTCCTGCTAGTATACGCCATCACTTGTGGTGTTGCCCATTCAGCACTTCCACTTTCCTGTAATACGAAATTTTAATAATTTGCATGTAAGAAGTTAATTTTCATTGTCCAGTGTATCTACGAAGGAAAATCCAAAATAACGTAAACTTTTGCTGTAACTTCAACATACGCTGATTAATTTTAGAAAAATGCATATTGCGATAAATCAAAACATTCGTATATCAAAATAAGATAAAACAATTACACATTTCGTAAATATCGCAGTCATGCTGTGCCATTTTAAAACCATGGTGACACATAGGCGGCGCACGCGATTTTCGGTCGTGTCCTGTGTCATACATGTCTCAATAAAATGTAAAATAGGCATGCAAATCGCACCAAATTAAGTACAGTAAAAGCTTGGCGTTTAGATATTGCTGTGTATAAGTTTCAACAAATTTGAGTCATGCATTTTGAAATACTAATATCAATTGTTCGCTTTTCAGCCTGCATTTAACGTTAAAAACGTCGTCAACAGACACAGGTTAAATGTATGCGATTACTAAAATTGCCACAATTTTTAAAAGCACCAACACAAACACCGAAAATAACTATATGTAGAGAAAATAAGAATAGTCAATGAATAAATCAGCTGTGTAAAAATATTGCCCTTGTGATTCTGACGCTAAAATAGCATATCAAAGATGGGAAAAGAAAGGAAAAAAAACGCGCATCACTGGTTACTAAAATGCGTAATGCGCTGACCGCATGTAGACGGCTACGGACGAGGCGGTTTTAAAGCAATTTAAAATTAGAATTTGTTTCGAGTTTTGGACATTGACGGAAAATATATGAAGTACAGAGCACAATAAGTTAAAATTCTTTTATCTATGGTACATGTTAAATAGATGTCCGCAAGCGCTGAGAGGGAGCTAATACAAACGCCAACGACGTTACGAAATCAAAGCCGGCGTGCGCCTGGTAGACCAGAGTGGCCTTTTTGTTTTGACTGTAGATTTTTAACGGGTAGTTATTTTTGCTTGATATTTTGCCGCAATATTCTAGACACATTCCGATTTATGTTCATGTTATTTTATAAGCATTTGATTGAGCTGTATAGAAGCTACAGCAACAGTCTACGTTATTTTTTGATTATCCCCCGTATATCTGTATTTTAAATGGACTAAAATCATAATCAAATCATATAGTACTGTAAGTAAACCTGTCCAGTCGTTTTTCATTGTAACGATATCAGTGAAACAACACATAAAATTAACCAGATGACCAATGGCTGTAAACGCTCACCTAGCTATGTCGAAGCCATGTCATTGTATAAAGCCCTGCTCAAGTAAACCTTGGGCAAATACATGTAACTTGCAATGTTCCACATGAAGTTTGGCTTCGATTGGGCAAGGGGTTTCAGAAAAAAAGTGTTTTAACACTGTGAACGACTACGGTGACATCCCAGGTCAGATCATGCACATCAATTACTACTCAAAGATTGAAAAGGATTCCTATTATGCCAGTGTTTACCAATATGTTTTGCATATATATGCGTAGGACATCCATGTAAAGAAAACTGAATGTTTGAATTAATTATCTTTCTTCATTTTTTAACATATTGATCCGAGCACATGCACCCCTAAAAAGTTGCCATGACACAAAACCAAGTGAGTGATTTTTCCTTACACTGGTTTCAATACATAGTTTGTTTTTGCGTAAAGGCTGATATCCTAAAACAGATTTATACATAGATAAAAATAAATAAAAAATGTTCAGTTCAATTACAAAACGCTGTAAAATCTTAACAAATGCACGTAGCTCAAATCCGTTTTCTATTTAAAGCTTGCAGCCTAACGGACACCATTTTAAGAGAAAGAACATTGTGTAAAACAATCGTGTATTTAAACAAAAAGCACAGAATGAAAACCCTGCCTAGAATGTCTGCGAGGGCGTATGGTAGTATACAGAGATAGAGATATAGGTAAATTTATGAAATTTTGACAAAGTGCATTTAAGATATACAATTATCAACATTGAGATTTTCAAAACAGTTTTGCAGTTTTGAACCAGTGAGAGGTCCTTCATTTCTTCAAGCCTGCAAGAAGGGCTTGCAGGCAACGCGAAAAAAAGTTAATATGTTCGAACAGTCAGTGATGATTGTGTTATATCATCTAAAGCAGTCCTGTGGGTGTTAGATAACGTATATGTCTTGTGAAAAAAGAGTATTAATCCCTCTTAAACTTTGAGTAGTATATATAAATTCACATATGGGCCTTTGGCCCAGGTACGCTAAAACGATTTCAAACTGTCCGGTACCTCTTAATTTATGCTATCAATAGCATTATAATGTTTGTTTTGCGATTTTTTTTCACTAAACAGAGAAATCATAATGCTCTTTCAAAAATGAAAGTTGACTCAACAATTTCCGTTATTGCTATTCAAAACATATGAGCTTTGGCCCAGGTACGCTTAAACGGTTGCAAACTGTCCGGTTACTTCTTAATTTATGCTATCAATATCATTATGCTGTTTGTTTTGCGATTTTTTTTTTCACTAAAAAGAGAAATCGCAATACTCTTTCAAAAAATAAAGTTGACTCAACAATTTCCGTTATGGCTATTTAAACTATCGGTTTATTTACATGAATGTATGCTACTATACCTGTACGTCATAAATGCAATCTTTCAAGAACTGGTCTTCTGGTATAAGTTTCGCCGTGAGGTTATTAATAGGCGCGTTTGCAAACTTGTCTTCACATATGGTTCGCGCCTCAGTTTCATTCATTTTGTTTGGATTGGACAGTGTCGCCCTCTGAAAGGTTATTTGACAAACATATCATATTCGTTCTTATTAGCGCACATAGCGCTAAGCTTTTCAGAATAACTGAAACTCAAGGAAACAAAATATGGTTCCACTAAGCGTACACTAGGAAGGAAAACATAAACTGCTGAAAATACCATGTTAGAAATTCCAACGATGAAGTCATCGTTGTAAAAAGTGTCTACGGGTGAGGTTATGGCCATGTAAAACCGGTTTAAGCCCGCTATTAATTTTGTGTTACTGATCGTTCCAAGGCGATACTCGTGTGATGGTTCTTTTCGTTTTAAGTCTTGGTGTTTACATTTTTTGTGCTGTTGGCGCCTTAAGTACATGCATGTTTTCATATTTTTAGTTAAGTTTAGTTTTTTCACACTTCGGTTTTTGGAGTGGGATTCTTTTTCCGATTGCGTCTTTTCCTAATCTTTGCCTACTTGTATTTTTTATCATCTAATGTTAATGCTTACAATGCAAATGTATAAAATGACAATTTTCTAGTCGAACAGTGTGCGCTTATGCACATGGTTTTCGGAAACCACCAGGGTGTGCGCTTATTTGAGGTTGTGCGTTAAATAGAATGAATACGGTATGTTTCTTCAGATGAAATGAATGATATTGATAAACATGTTTCACCGGGTGTGATAGCGCGAACGGTTCAGTGTTCGATTCGTACAGGTGTGGATCCGCAATAACACTCGCCCGAGACATTTCGTTCATGAAGATTTGGAAATGAAAATATTCCTAAAACCAGTCCTCTTCCACCGATTTAAGGGTATTGTCATTCCATAAATTGTGAAAAGACTGTAAAACTGTGATGCATTTGTTGCTACTAAATATAAAACTCCTACCCGTTTCCTATGGATGGCATGTTGCTCGGCTATACCTCGTCTCAGACGACTAACACGCCTCCCCACATCCAAATTTACGTATTCCCCCGTTTCCCTCTTTGGACGTTTTGCATGATCCAGTTTATTTCCTTTATGATTTTTAGGTAACGTGCAAGTATTTTCTTCATTCGCAGAGCAAAGTGGGGTACTTTGTGTATTGATTGCGTCTTGGGCGTTTGGAAAGACACAAAGCATTTGTTCATTGCTCCAAGGTGTCGGGTTCATGTAATTCTTCTCTTCCAATAGGCTTTCTGCTTCAACCATTCCCGTATTGTGCAATCTGAAGATCAAAGACAGAGTACGTGCATACAAATTGTCACCTGTACTTCACAATCTACACATGAAAACTATTATTTCAACATGTGTTTAACTATAGGAATAGAAAGCATAGATAGCCTTCTTGTAATGAGCAAAATGCAAATACATAATGCGGTGCATTGTATGGTAGTACATGTGCATATAGTAGCAAACCACTATTTCAGGTAGGTGGGAGTGGACAGATCTGAAAATATAGTTTGGTTGAACTAAATACTTTTTATCTAAATTGGTTTTATTGAAATCTATGCTATAAATCGGTGTGACTTGGTGTGTTCAAAAAACAACTCGTTTTCTTGTAACTCAAAATTCTAAATGAGGTTGTGCGGCTTTGGTACGAAAGTGCAGCTGAACCAGGACATGGCTCAAAATCTAAGTTCCATTTTAATGCACAAACACTGAGAGCTGATTACTTGAAAAAAGTATTTGGCTGACAGCTGTTAATTTCTTTTTATTCACTTAAGCATGAGTTTTTCTGCGAAACTCTGCTTCAATTGGACAGGTTGCATGTGCAGACTAGAAGCTGTCAGTGTCATTCGACTTTGACCATTTGGTCGTTGAAATGGTCGCCAAAACGGTGTCGGACGAGGTATCCATGCTGACGATTTTCAAAAGGTATATCATCTTAATTACCAGCATTTTATTTCTCTAAAACACTTACAAGCACCATTAATCCTGATTAAAGCGAATTGGCTTTTATGTTCTTGATTGGTTGCGATGAGGATCTTATTGAACCCGCTCCCGGTCGGGCTCTGAGCATCCGAAAACATAGTGGCTTGCTAGCATTAAGAGCAAGCAAAAATATTAATTTTCTCTTTCAGATGTATGACCCCGTCCACATTGGACCACGTCCCCACCACGTTCTTACTACGTCTTAAACGATTCAAGGCGTGGTGAGTGCCGGGTGAAAATGAGAGTTTTTCTAGATCATCATCATCATCATCATCATCATCATCATCATCATCATCATTTTCCTCCTTTTATAGCATATAGCTAGGGTCACATCCAGCAAGTTTATATCCTATTCAATCTGCGAGTGCAACAATGAAGTTTTGCTTTATTTGAAGGAGAGCGAGGTGCAAGTATACTTCTCAGTTCATATCTTGATTTCAAAACGATAAAACTTACTAGTGGAAAACATGGGAACGTTCGCCTGCCACTAAAAGTAGTTGGAATATTGAAATATCGAATTGATATTAAAATCACCCAGCGATTTTAGAATGATACAATAAATCATTGCAATTGAAGTCTCTAAAGAGGGGCACCTTTATGACACTGCATACGCGTACTGCAGCCAGCCCCCAACAGATAGTAAAATATTTTAAGTAAACCGGTTAAAAAAAACGATTTAATGCTTGTGAAGACTTCATTACATTGCGAACACATAGGTGAAAAATTTATGGCGATTTTAATATAGCTGTTAACATAGCACTACGCCTACATTACGAAAACTTGCCCATGCAATATACAGAGATTTTTTTAGCTTTAAAAATCGAAAATTTGCAGCTGAAAAATTTTGATATTTTTCTTATTTTTGCTCAAAACATAAATTGTGGGTACACGTTAGAACCGCCTCGCCGAGGCGGTTCTAACGAGTACCCACAATCTATGTTTTGGAGCAAAAATAAGAAAAATAGGTATACCCCTGCATACCCCAGTTTTACCATATAAAAGTGGGGTATAAGGGGGTATACATTTCACGGACATGTTTTCCTGATGTAATTGTTATGAATGGTTTAAATTGAAATAAAAATTCCATAGCCTCATATTTTCATTTGCAGTTATGACTGATCAAAAGTTTTGATGCTGCTTTGTATCAGATCTTGTTTATTCGATCGATACAACTTTTTGGATTGTGTATACTGTTATGCCTTGATTGAAACGTTGTAACATTTTGACAAATAGCTAAAATACCATTAAAAGAGGTGTCCATACCACAATGAAACTATGTGCTTATACCAGTACAAATTCCCAAAACCTATTTACTTAATATGTCTCAGAATCGTTTTGGTAAAACAAAACAAATGTTAATGATGAAATGGCTCGTGTGGCGGCCCTAAAATGTCCCCCGTAGATCATCCATAGTTCAGGTTATATTTTCGTTTTGGTCCTTTGAGATCAGCGAGGGTATTCTGAGAAATCAAAAAATTATTATCGATCAAGATTCATTTTCTTTACAATGTTTAATACATTTGGCCCCATCTAGACTATACTACTAGTCTTTGTATCGACTACCCTGTTGAATAATGCAAAATTTCAGTAATTCTCTTTGGCTCATTGTTGCGAAATCAAAAATGTCACTGACGAGACATTGATAGTTGAAACTGTGGATTGGCCCATTCCCTTTCTCATAAATTTGTTAGCTGCTCTTAAAGGATCTCAGTTTTATTTTTTATTTGCTTGTGAAAGGAAACTTATTGGATACATAAACTAGAAACAATGTACCCAAAAGGCATGAATTCCAAACTGGTGCACAATGTTAAGTAGCAGTCAAGCAGCTATTGTTTTTTCCTATTATAATTTTTTTAACGGTTTTATAGGAATAACTGTATCATTTTTGATTAAAGAGTTTTGTCACTTCTAATATTCGCTCAATTGGTACGTTCGCATTTCAGGGATTTTTATGATAACCATAATCTTGATATTTCCACCATTCAATCTAATTAGAAAATGGTGCCATTATTTAAAATGGCGTATACTCAAAATATAATGATATCACAAAGCAGGGATAATAAATTCTATAAAGTAAAGGAAAATACATTCTATAAAGTGTTTTCCGATGCTTCTGAGCAGCCAGTACTTTCCGTTATGCTCAGCATTAAGGAAAGCACTGGCTACTTTTCTACCAAAATCAGCATCACTAACATCACATGTCTAACCAAAATATTAAAAATTCTGAATACCAATAAAAAGGTCTGAAAATAATCAATTTCTGTATTTACTGGAGGACTCTATGAAAAATAATTTATCCGTGACCATTATTATTATTATTATTATTATTATTATTATTATTATTATTACTCACTCCCATGACATAGAAAACTCTTCCTCTGTAGAGCCCTGACTGATTGCATCTCTGGGTTGAAAATCATCGCTAGTATCTCCATTAAAATTACCACATAAACCAACTATGTTATTTTGTTCACTAGGTGACGGATAGATGTCGACGTTCATAAAGTAGTTGAAGTGTGGCATAATCCGAACTTCAACTGTCATAGTGTTAGGAAATCTCACCTGAAATTCATTACGAAAACACGTCAAACATGACGAAAACTTGACCACGCAATCCACAGTGAATTATTTCAGCTGTAAAAATTGAAAATATCAATGGAATATTTTAAATATTGTTTATATTTTTGCTCAAAGCAGTAATTGTGTGTACACGTCAAAACCCTTTTTGCTACTAGGCGGTTCTATTGGGTACCCGTAATTTAAGTTTTGAATCAACAATAAGAAAAATAAGTTTACCCCTTTAAATCCCACTTTTACTATATGGAAGTGGGTTATAAGGTGGTATATATTACACGGACAAATTATCCTGATGTTTATCAGTTTCGTGAAATTGTTGAATGTGTAACGCTCTCAGTTCGCCTTTGTTAAGGGTCGGCAATGAATGTTTATTACCCAACATTGTAAAATATGACACATCTTCTCCATGTAAATGGTTTAAAAACTTTCAAAGTATCTTACCATTATATTTTGCCTACAACTATTCTATGGAGTATTTTCAATGTTTAGATGTTATGAAAAAATGTTTTATCCTGCAGGTTGGACGTTCGGTTGAATATCGGAACCTATATTTAAAACAATCATCAAACTCAGTTTGTGCAAAACACTGTAACTGTTGGAAATAGTCGAATTTCATAGACAAAACATTTTAATTTTCTAACCTTATTTAAGACTTTAGGGCAGACATCAACACTGCTGCTGTAGGCATATTATCGCTTACTTTTAACATGTTAAAACTCACCAAACCCCCCCCCCCCAAAAAAAAAAAAATATGTAATCTGTGAAACACAAAGTACCTGTATTCACAAAAAAACTGTGAGTCCTGGTTTTTGATTTATCAGGATGTTTATCATGATTTATTTGTTTGTTCTTGATGATTCATTCACTAGTTAGAGATTCACCACGAGGACCGAATAACTAACTAAATGTTATGAACCACTGCAGAAGCTGAGGGTGAGGTTATGGCCATGTAAAACCGGTTTAAGCCCGCCAGTAACTGTGTGTTACTGATCGTTCCAAGTCGATACTTCTGTGGTGGTTCTTTTTGTTTTATGTCTTGGTGTATAAAATTTTTTTTTGTGCTGTTGGCGCCTTATGTAGGTTTTCATATTTTTAGTCAAGTTAAGGTAACTGAGTGGCCACCTATTGGGAAAATAGCTGCTCATTCGGCTTACGATATGTTTCATGGTATAAGTACCTGATTGTTAGTTTGGTTTTTTCCCACCTCGGTTTTTGGAGTGGTAATCTTTTTCTGATTGCGCCTTTTCCTGATCTTTGCCTTGTACCTTTCAATAGTTTGAAATATGCTTGTCTTTTGGGTATCAATGTTTGATAAAATACCAACCAAGTCGGGGATGTAGGTGATATTTTGTTAAAATTGTTAAAAACGATATTGCAGTTTATAAGTTTCGTTAAGTATATGCTCGCTGCAATGATATTCCTCGAATTATCATATTGATCATGTACCGATAATCGATCAACCAATAATGCTCACCTGGTATCGATTATCGATCTTTTCGTACACATCCAATACGCCATCGTCTGCTAAAAGGAAACCGCTAAATCGAGCGCCCTTACAGCGGTCGATAAGATATATATCACGTCCGGCCTGGAATATTAAAGCGCATGCGCAGGTTGGGGTTGTCCTTTCCCAGCAAGGCATCGTTACTACCTGTACCTGAAATGATAGTATTTGTATTTTGTTAAAATGACTTTCTTTGGTCAGTGCGGTCAATTTCATAAGAATTGAATTTATCAATTTTGCATTTTAGATAGATAATCTGCACACTCCATACGAGAAAGTCAGTAAAATCAAGTTTTTTACCTGGGACACAAATATATGTCTGCTCCAAATTCTATCATCATGTGGTGACATTTTTGCTTAACATTGGTTGACAAGGACATCACATTACGTTGTCGTGTTGCAGAAGAGGATTGGCTTATCAGTCCCTTGCGTCGCGATTTATAACGAAAACTTGATCATCCAACTAACAGATATTTTTTCATTAGTAAAAAATCATCAAAAATGATATTTTAATTGCTTTGCTCAAATCATTGATTGTGGGTACACGTTAGAACAACCTCAGCGAGGCGGTTCTAACGAGTACCCGTAATCTATGTTTTGGAACAAAAATAAGAAAAATAGGTATCCCCCTGCAAACCCCAGTTTTTTTTCGTATAAAAGTGGGGTATAAGGGGGTATATATTGCATGGACATGTCCTTATGTTCACTCGTTGAGGCTCGTAATGCGAAAGTCCGGATAGATTAGTCCATTTATACCGTATGTACGATTCTTACATTTTGTCCCGATGATCTCTGTTACACATAAAGGTGCTCTGTCAAGAATAGCCAATGTGTGACCCAAGGATCAAATGTTCACAGCATTATTCCGTACTAATGTTTTATGTTACTCTCGGGTGCCGGTACTTGAAGACATTGACGTTATTTAGTCAGTTTGACATTGTGTTGTCAAGTACTTTACCATATTTTACATACCTGAATGGAATAAATTCATCTTAAATGAATGTTGTTTTTTTTCTTCATGCTTACTTCATTACTGTGTTATTCTTTATTAAATGAATTAAATGCTAGGAGAAATTGCACGTATATTCAAGTAATGATTGCGGTGACGCTGAGTTAATTTTTCCAGCTTAACTAGATTTTTATTTTGTAGAAATTTATAGTTGTTACAGCGCATGCACGATTTTAACGTCACGCTATGAGTCAGATAATCTAAGTATGATAAAAAAATGTAACTATTCCCTGAAATACAGTTCATCCTTTTAGAGTTTGTATTTACGTTTACGTCAAAGACAACATGTTTTCGTGTCGGGAAGAAGAAAAGGCTTCCATGGTAGAAGAGCAAACCGATTGTGTATGTGCAATGATATTTTACGACACCTGTTGTGTTTGAATCAATGACCTCACGATTCGGAACCCGATACGTTACTTCCAGGCTTACTAATTATTTGTGGTTACACTGAGACGATATCATGAGGCATCATCAGCTAAAACATCAGCCCTTTAGCCTTTAATGGTTATTTATTATAAACATGAACATGTACCATAAGATGCAAATTCTAATATTATTCACTCACCTGCATGGGGAGAAACAAATGTCGAGCCAGCACAAACATGCCAATATACTGCATTTCATAGTATCTATAAAGAGAGGTAAAACGATAGCTGTAAGGTGTCTAGTATTTTATATATACTTTTTATCTATGCTCAAATCTTTTCCAATTTCTCATAATTGTCATCAGATTGACTTTAAACTTTGCAAAGCATGTTTTACTAATCAAAAAGATAAAAGAAGGCATTGATCAGCAAAACGCGCAATCAGAAGTTCCCACTCCAAAACACCGAGGTGGGAAAATCTTAATTGATAATTAGGTTCTTATACTTAGAAAACATATCGTAGGCCGAGTGAGCATTTTTTTTCCCAATAGGCGGCCACTCAGTTACCGGAACTTAAAACAATGTGTACACGTACAAAAGGTTCAACGGCACAAAATTCGAATCTAAAGCATAAAAGGAAATGGAGCCACAAAAGAAGTATCGCCTTGGAACCATTAGTAAACTACCGTATTCGTTCTAATTAGCGCACATGCTCCAATAAGCGCACACCCTGGTCGTTTATGAAAAATATAATGTGCATAAGCGCATAAGCATATGCAGATTAGTATTTTATACCTATTTTACACATTGATCCCACTTTAAAACTTATCTATAAATGATCAAACAATATTGGAACATTTTGTATGATATCACCATTGATAATTTTGGCATGGTTATTTCAGCAGTCTTTAGGTCATTTTCATTCGGAGTGTGCGCTAATTAGAACGATATTTCTTTTACCTTTACTTTAAGATATTTTGAAAAAAGTTAAGCGCACTGTGCGCTAATTAGAACGAATACGGTAATATAAGATTACTGGGAGGTTTAAAGCGATTTTACAGGCGCCTAACCTCACCCTCATCTTCCGCAGTGGCTCACAACATTCTGAGCAACTAAAATGAATAATATTATGTCGGGGCAATATAAGAGTCTGACGCACGACACACCGGCATGCAATTTGAGAAGGCAGCATATATATTATCCATGGTTGGGATTAAAAAATGCATGCAGACTGTCGCATAACATTCAAGTTACAACATACACTTGGCGAAAATGCTAACGCATCAGTTTTAAAAATTGAATAACTTTCGTTCCATTAAAGATGATGCTTTCAAAGGCCTAGGGAATTTAAGGCCTGATTTCGGCCTTATGCGTTGTTAAAACAATTAATTTTAAAATTTTGAGGATAGAAGTATGATTGCAAATAGCTGGTATAGGCCTCTGCTTATAAATTCTAGCATAACAATCACATTCAAATTACACATGTTGCCATGGCAACGCTCCGAAAAGCATAGAAATACCACTTTTTTGCAATTTTGGGTCTATTTTTCACCATTCAACATCATTTTCAACTACCGGCCCACGCGACAAACAATTTCTTATTATGAAATAATTATGAAGTATCTTTCAGAGATATTGTATGCACTTGTTCTTGTTTTAATAGAGGAGACATATGACTGTTTTGAGGAAAAAATATCTCACCTAAATTCCAAAATTTATTTTTTAGCAAAATCTGAGGCCAAAATCAGGCGTAAAATGCCCCAGTCCTTTGACGAATCTTTGCGCATAATGACCAGATAATTTTAAATAGATTTAATCACGTGACCACGTCATATGAGGATAATTTAAAAACGCGTTCTTACAACTGCTGATCATGGTTACTGTATTTTGATAATCTTTGAATGGAATTATACGGCTTGATGTTCGTCAGATGAAATGCACAAAAAGCGTTCGCCTCTCTGTTGAGCGGCCGGCGAAGCAAAGAGGGTAGCTCGTTTAGCGTAGATATGTTAAAAATACGTTAACAATATATGGAACAATGACGTTTTATTTTCTCCTTTTTACAATTCGCATGATATCATTGCTATTCTAGTTTATGAGTCGACCGTCTCATCTTATGTTGACATTTTTAGTCAACTTTACCTCTATCTGTCGTTTCAAGACGTTGTCGCACATAACAATAATTCACATGCAAGTTAAACACTCTTAAGGTTTCAAATCTGGGTTGCTCAGTGGGCTTACAGTATTAAAACTGTGACCGGGCCACATTCTACCAATGCGAAATCGTTTTCATTGCTTGTAAGAGCAAATGGGGTTCGAGTATCCACCAGGTACTGGCTGTGTAAGATAAAACGATCTGGATCCTTAAGAAATCAGTGTTATTACACGTTTTCATGAGTCACATTTTTCAATACAAAACTGACTTTTATGTAAATTGGTGTTGTTCTTTACTCAGATTCAATAACATTATTGAACAGATCATGATTTTAGACTTATTTTGCGATTAACAACGGCGTATCGCTCTTTTTTTTTTTTTTTTTTTTTTTTTTTTTTTTTGCAGCTGTGGAATTTACGAATGAAAGGTACGGTTTCAAAAACGTTTGGTTATTTTCGACAACAGCCACCGATTGCGATAAAATTTCAGCATTCTGTTTGTAAACTGTTTCTCATCATGTAGAGAATTTGAATACCATTAGTTGTTTCTTTTTTGATGTACTGAATAAAATATTACTAGGTGCGTTGGGATTTTTGTTAAGTAAATACCTCTGTTACGTGTTATGATTTTTCTGAACTGAAAAGAAAAACAAAATATTCCTTCCTTTACGTTTGTAAAGCGAGTCACCATAAAATGCTGGTTCTAAGCGGCCCTAACGTAAAATGGTCTTCGGCCCAAAGTTAAATTTCATAATTAACTCATAGTGTCTGCGATAAAATTAAGAAAATGTTTTTCCCTGCTGGAGACATTTATTTCACGTGTTTAAGTCCGCTACATGCCAGCAGACTCTAGCAAACATAATAAGTTGAAAAATGTATACACCATAAGAAGCACGGCGAGGAACGTAACCATCCAAAAACGAAAAAAAAAAAAACAACTAAAAATCAAAGTCATTGTGTGAATCATAAATTTTAAAAGAATTACATCCATTTGCAATTGAAAGATGCAAATCCAAAACAGTGATATCGGTATTTTAAGTCTTGGCTTTATTTAACATTAATTCAGGTGAACAATTTGAATGACCATGCCTTCAAAATAAGCAATGTCAATGTTCAAAAGGTGATCGAGGTAGCTAGAAGCCTTGATAACATCAGCTTGATTGCCATGGTCAAAAGAATCCACGAAGTCTCTTTCGTAGAAGTATAAAGATGAATCAGCTACGTGAGACGCGCAATTTGTACCCATCAGAATGCAAACAATTTGTCTGTATAACTTGGTTCCGAATATAGATATTACCTTGGAGATGTTAAGGCTTAGAATACATTCTGAGGACGTGGAAAACGCTTGACTGTCATTACAGGCTTTAAAGTGAACCATGTTTTTAATGCTCTTTCGAATGTCGACACTTTCAAATTAAGAAGTTTTTTTTTTTCTTTAATGAGATTTTTGGCAATGTGGTATACAGAGTAAAAAAAATAGTATGTTGACGAGATTGTCGCACCGAACCCACTGCACTAATAAATAATAAGCTTACTGAGCACCTCGTCAGAATTTTTTTTTTTTTTACAGAAGAAAACCATTTTTATTTAAAAAGGTACAATTAGGCAACGATCAGGAAAAGACGCGATCAGAAAAAGATTCCCACTCTCAAAACCGAGGTGGGAAAAAACCAACTCAATCAGGTACTTATACCATGAAAACATATCGTAAGCCGAATAAGCGGCTATTTTACGGTAGGTGGCCACTCAGTGATACCTAAACTTAACAAAAAATATTATTATATACAAAAGGCGCCAGCAGCACAAAACATTTGAACTCCTAGAGTAAAACAATAAGAACCACCACATATGTTTCGCCTTGGAACGCTCAGTAATATAAAATTACTAGCGGGCTTTACTCGATTTTACAGGTACCTTATCTCATCTTCAGCCTCTGCAGTGTTCCACAACATGTAGTTTGTTGTTATAATGAATTTCGTACGGCATGCGATTTGACAGCAGAAAGACAGGAAGTTAATAATTTAGAAAGTTCAGTGGTAGAACACGAACAACTATTTGCAATAAATCTAGCATTTAGGTAACCAATACAACCAATGAAGTTTGTCTTGGCCTTCACTGAGATTTGAATAAATTTTATGATCTTTTTCTGCTTAAAAATCACTGTTTATTGCATGGACAATTATTTCGTAATGTTAACACTTACTTTCCATCGGCTGATCTTGCATGTGGATCAACGTGTAGATGACAGTCCATACCGATCCATGATAAATCATCAACAACAGTCACCTTTGAAAAGTGATTAAGAATATTATTCATTTCGCGTGAATGTCAAACTTGGCCTTTGTAAAAAGAAAATTATTCAAGTACCTCATTTGTTCTTATTAGCGTACAGGCTCCAATAAGAGAACACAACGGTCGTTTTCGAAAAGCATGTACATACATAAGCGAACGCTTCTCGACTAGCATGTTGGATTTTTTTTTCCGAATGTGACTCAAAATACCATTTTAACCGCATAGGTATCGCAAAAAGCATTTAATGTTCAAACACTATCTTGAAACAAATGGAATTATTAAAAAGGCACCATCATTGATTATTTAATCATTATTTATTTTATCAGTTAATGCGTTGTTTTGGTTCGTAGTGTGCGCTAGTTAGAATGGTATTTCGTTTCCTTAACTTTGAATTATTTTGAAAAATTCAGCGCACTATGCGCTTATTAAAACGAACACGGTTATTGCTATGTCTTTATTTAAGCATGGGTATCAACCATCATCTGTAAAATGATTAATGAAATAAATCATTATATCTGTATTTTACCGTTAATCCCATATGTCACTTTTTAATATTACTGACTGATAATCGTATCTAACTGGTATGCATTTATTCATGGATACAAGTATTGATTACTTATAGAAAGTTTTGTTTGGTGTTGGCCACTTGATGCTGGCCATCTTATATTATTAGATTAAGATATATTTTCTTAATGCATATAAACACAAATACTTTTTTTTCGATTTCAACAATCAAAGCATGCATTTACGAGTATAGTAATTGTGTTTATTAACAAAATATTTTAATATTTTACATGACATGACATTTCCGTTTTCAAAGCAAACTATATTATACACTTTCGTATCGTCTAATGTAACAAAAACATGTCAACTTACAATAAAAACAGTCCTCAAAAGATGTGTCCAGGTTGATCTTCCAGCCCCATGAAAAATGACCATAGCACGTAGTTCAAAGTGTGCCTTTAACCCATAATCAAGATTGTTCTTTGTTGTGAGTGTTACAGTATTGTCATTTCCCGTAGAAGCGGCTATAGTATTTGTAGCCTGTACATTCCCGCCGCGGTCATTGCCTGCTTTAATTGCAACTGTAGAGTCTGCACAGTCGTAGCTATCGTTAGGGTCAAAGAGCTGTAATAACACATGACTTATTTATATTTACTTTTATTATATGGCAAGTGATGAAATATAGAGAAATATGTATTAAATATAACCAATATTTGAAAAGTTATATTTTCACATGTGAAAATATAAGATTTGGGAATACGCAAATTACGATTCCACCGTTTTATTTCTAATTTATACATAACTAAATTTTATAATCTATGCTATTGTTGACGCAATGAACGTTCACACACAATAGCGACGTAATGACGTGACGTAATGACGTAATTTAAGATTTTGACGTCATATGCTTTAGCGTGCAACGTTACAATGACTACATGCAATATAATAAAAAGAAAATTCAAGTTTTTGTCGTGAATATGACTTTTATTTCATCTCGTGAAGTGAAACATTATATATTTCATTCGTGCCTTCGGCACTCATGAAATATAATTTTTTTTCACTTCACTCAATGAAATAAAACTCATATTCACTCCAAAAACTTGAATATCCTCTATATTTTTAAATATATATTTAGTGCTTAATGTATATTACAATAAGAAGTGATCATTACTACTATGAAAACAGTATCCAGGTAAACAAGGGACAAGTAGGCAGTAGAGGTAAAGTACAGGTAAACGTAGCATATGTCGTTTTATGAATTTTTGCTGATTTTGTCCTAAAATACATTCTAGTAAATATTTTGTTAGTTGGTGGATTTGGGGTTTAACGTCCCATCAACATATGGGGACAGGACCTCGTTTTATAGGTTTTATTCGACGGACTGGAGAACACCAAGGATTGAACCTGTGACCCCTGAATAACAATGCGAGTCATATAACCACTGTGCCACTGGGGCTTCTAAATGCTTTGCACTGGGATATGTATTTCCCTTAAGATGTTCTTAAATTGCTTTAAATTTTCTGATATATCTTAGGATAAACATGCTCGAAGACAAGAAGTAATAAAACTTGCCTGTAGTTCCATATTGCACTCAGTGTAATCTCCGTGACACAAGAATGGTATATTGTTGTACCACGTCAATGTCCCATCACCTCCCCTCTGTATGTTGATATTAGTGGACGTGAACTGAAAATTTAATATTATTATTAGTATTTATGCTGAAACTGTTGTTGTTGTTGTTGTTGTTGTTGTTGTTATCATCATCATCATAATCATCATCATCATCATCATCATCATCATCTTCTTCAGTTGATATTACTCCTCCTCCTGAATCACCGTTTACAAGACTCTCAAATGCCCACAAACAACCGTTACCTTAATAGTTATTAGTCCCGCAAGTGAGGATTTCCCGTCATTTAATCCTAATACTTACCTAGTCACTGTGACGCTACTTAAAACCCTTTTCCGCTACATACAACAATAACGAAAGCTGTATGATGAGGAGGAAAGACAGGACACACTGGAATGTCGCTGGTTTCCAGTGGATAATGTCATGTAAAAACTGTTATGACCACACATGTATCAACAATGTTCCTCGAATATATACTCCTCCTAAAAAAATCCGATTACCCAAAGTCGTAAGAATTGAATTCTTTTTCGCATTCTTTATATTTTCTTATAAACTTGTTTGGTATGCTCATACCCTTTGCTATCATATTCCCAACCCAAAACTGTTATTAATTTTGCTTTTCCTATAAACATGTTATGTCATACGAAGATAGGACATGCTGAAAATGTTATCCGTAGGGCTGTAGGAGCCCTGGATCAAAACCAAAAACCATGAATACAAAAACGCGGCTAGACGCTTTACTATCAGACACCACAGAGGCTTCTACATTGTATTTGTATTCTGAGGAAGCCAGCATAGGCTAGTCGCTAGAATGGAGTGACCTTCCAGATTCCTCACCCCTTTGTACCCTTTAACTACCGTATAACATCTTTTTAAATTGAGCACACGCAATATGCATACACTGCATGCGAAATCATGGCTGGTTATACACTCGATTTAGTCAAGTATTTCAAATTTACTAGCAATGGAACACAATTTTCGTTTATTTGCTGGGTTGTTGCAACACAATTGAGTGACCGGATTCTTTTTTAGGAGGGGTATATTTAACGTTTAACGTCATTGACGCCCGTATAAACAATGTAAATTTTCATTGAAATATGTAGGGTTTCAGGGCAATAAAATCCTATTTTGGAAAGCATATGACAAATGAATCTTATACTCGTGGTCACTTGTTTAAGATCATCTATTTACATTGAAATGACGACTGATATAATATAGTTTTGTTTTGTTTTTGTTTTCGTAAAATGTCCATTGACACATGAACTATAAATGCACAAACATATTTTACGTACACGTATCGGTTCGAAAGCTTCACTCATTATCGATGAAATCAGCTCGGTCGAATTCAAATCCAGCACAGTAACAGAACATTGTATCTACAAAAATAAAGCATTAAAAATAAGATATTCTGAGAGACAAAAGCAAATATACACCCCGCCTACTAGCACAATTCTGTGTAAAACTATCAAACAGTAGGCATTTAAATTATGCTATATTCACGGGTGGTAAACTTTGGATCGACCTCCAAAAAGAGGTAGTGATTTTCTGTTCCAATCGCACATCCGGGAACTCGCGAGGTTGGTCCAAAGGCTAGAAACGGTTAAAGAAAGGTAGGTGTCGGTGGTTCTTTTTATCTTTTTCTAAGTTTCTAGCGAAAAATGGATAATTATGGCAATGCTATGCCGTGTAAAGATGACTTCTTTATGCATACGGCCCAAAACTGAGGTTGAAACCGAAATAATTTCCGCTGGGGCGTTTTTAAAAGGTCGAACACGATGTTGCTTTTTCACAACAGTTTGTCAACAACTGACACTTTTTTGCAAAATTTATGGTTTTTCACGAAGAATACAGCCCCGGTACGCTCGCCCTTGGGAGACGAGCACTCTGTATTACATATTCAGTTAAAAAGCCAACGGGACACAATATTTAAACAAATGATTGAGAAAATTCCAGTAGAGGTCGTTCCAATCAGTTGGAGCTTGTTCCAATTTGAATGATATCGTTCCCAGTGCTCTCCTGTTTGATACAATGAAATAAGTATCTGTGATACCAGACCAGCCAAATTCAGACCTTGCTGGGTGTGATTTTTACAGGTGATACATTATACTTGATTAATTTCTTTAGTGGCGATTTGACAGATTTTCTGGCAGAGCTTGTTAGCCTCCTCTTTGAGTTACCATAACATGGAGTGCTTCATTTTAGAAATATAGTGTTTTTACACTCTTAGAATGGCATACTTTCTGTGATTTAGACGTTCCTTTACACTTAGTATTTTGACAGTTGGAGAATATATACCCTGAAGCAAGTTTTTTTTAACATAACATTCTGCGAGCTGAAATTAGCTGAAATTGAGGACCCAGGCCTCAATTCTATTATATACTTCGTCAGTTAGGACTGAGAAGGAGCAATCGTAACACAGAAAAGTATTTGCATTAAACAAAAATATCAAAAATGTGCTTTTATTGATTATGTTGCCGTGTTTTCTCACAACACGAATGTAAAAAATGCAAAACTGGACAAATAAAACACAGGAAAAAGTCAATATAAGCAAAATTTGACAATCTTGTTTCATACAAGTACTTTTCTATGTAACATTTGCTACTTATCAATAGTAAGTAAGTAAGTAAGTAAGTAAATAAGTAGGTTGTTTACTAAAGTGTCATATATCAATATGTACATACATATACTCATAAAAACATAAAATTATATTGATATCCAGCCGTTTCCGACTTATAAGACACTATATTCCAAATTTTATTACAAGTCACGTCTAAAATATACTTTCATAAAAATGCCTTTCGTCTTAAAAACATCTTTAAAAACACGAACCTAGTTGAAACTGAATACATTTAGTTTGCATTAAGAAACATAGTTTTTCGTTTATGTTTAATGTCATAAAATTGTCATTTAATTCCCGAGCCTTTACAAATAAGGCATCCCTCAAGTCTGAGTATAGTTCGCATTCCAACAGGAAATGTGATTCACTTTCAATTGAATTAGTATTACAGAATCTACACAGTCTTTTCTTTTAAGCAGTCTTTGTTCTAGAATCGACCGGTCTCTATCGCAATAGGTAGGCTACACGAACGCAATGTGAAAAGAATGCGGCGGTGGTCCCTGGGTAAAGGTAAAGAGCAATACCACTCGGCATTTAAGGTATTCTTATACGTTTTATATGTCCTTAACTTTTCGGATTCGTTTAATTGTTTATTCCAGTTTCCACAATCTTTATTTGAAAGCAATTCTTTCAAATCATTCAAAGTATATATCATTGGTAAATTCACGTCCTGAATTAAATCTGGCACATTCAATTCATTAGAAAGTTTTGCGACTCTAGCGTCCAAGCTGCTACCATTTAGTTTCGACCAATTATGTATATGTTTCAAAGTTCGACCATCATCCACATTTCTAAGCTTGAGCCAAGACGAAATACTTCTAACTTCTAGCCTATGTCTCCTCTTAGGTCAGTATTGGAAGCGCACTTTCCGCCGCCAAGAAAATATCGACATGCATTATTTTCTACAATTTGAATAACCTTGAAGTCTGATATTCCCCACATGCCTCAACGGGCTCAACCAGTGATTCGTAAAGTTTCTTAAACACATTTAAGGCTCTTTGAGTATAACGCTGATAATGCACGACTTGCCGAATTTGCTAGTTCTTTCACTGTTTTAGTCATATCAAGATGTTCATTAAACCAAAGTCTAAGGTTAATCATCATTGGCAAATTATACAATAGGATTATAAAATTCCGGATCGCCAATTTCAGCCTATGCGGCTTGCCAGCTTTACCCGATCCGGGATATGCCTGCCATGTTGGTGACACAATGTTCATCCGGATGCAAAAAAAAATGTAAACCGCCCATTTTTGTCTGAGTTTGGCTGGTCTGATATCACAAATATTAATTACATTGTATAAAACAGGACAGCACTGGGAACGATCTCATTCAAATTGGGACAAGCCCCAACTGATTGGAACGACCTCTACTGGAATTTTCTCAATCATTTATGTAAATAATGCGCCCCGTTGCCATTTTTAACAGGATATGTAATACAGAGTGCTCGTCTCCCAAGGGCGAGCGTACCGGGGCTGTATTCTTCGTGGAAAACCACAAATTTTGCAAAAGGTGTCAGTTGTTGACAAACTGTTGTGAAAAGCAACATCGTGTTCGACCTTTTAAAAACGACCCAGTGGAAAATTTTTCGGTTTCAACCGCAGTTTTGGGTCGTATGCATCGAGAAGTCATCTTTATACGACATAGCATTGCCATAATTATCTATTTTTTGCTAGAAACTTAGAAAAAAAATCAAAAGAACTACCGACACCTACCTTTGTTTAACCATTTCTAGCCTTTGGACCAACCTCGCGAGTTCTCGGATGTGCGATTGGAACAGAAATTCACTACCTCTTTTTGGAGGTTGTTCCAAAGTTTACCACCCGTGATATTGGTAAGGCAATTAATACCAGATTAACAACTCTCTGAATGGTAGAACATTTCAAAACAAAATTGAGATGTAACCATTTTTTATCTGTTGTATGACTGGTAAATGGGTGATGAAACACATGATTGCGTCAAATAACATTGATTTAGCAGCAAAGTTGAGACACGGAAAAAAGGATCGATTAAAAAAATGAGAAACGAAAAAAAAGGATCGTATAAAAAATCTGCATATGGAAAAACAAAGGCGCAGACCGCGAAGCTGATCAACGCCTTTGTTTTCGTTGCATAAATACTTCTTATATCCAAATCTATAGCTTTAGGCCTTCTCCAGTGACTGTACAAGCCGGTTTGTGTGGGACTCCGTCGAAAACCCAAAGTGATGTTTTTCGCATATGAGGACTCATTTTAAAGTTCGTTTTTACTGATATTGACTGGTTACTTCCAATTTCATACAGTTGCACAACCGTATCATTAAAACTTAAAGTTTCGGAGAACAATAGAAAAATCAAGTACAGATTGTCAGAAATATTGGATAGTCGAGCTGACTGAACTTGCAAAACAATTAGCCATTGTATCGTTAGCGTATCAAAGTTCACATCATCAATATTTTGTGTTATACTGTTAAAATTATGCTCTGCCAAGTGTAAATTTGACGTTATTAAAATCAAGCTGAATAAGCCATTCAAAATCTGTTTACTTGCTTTAGCCTCTGGGCATAAAAATATGAAAAGGAGCTGTATGGCTGTAGCAAATTTGCTTGTTGTGCATTTCTTTTTTTCAACAGTATATGTGATTAATATTGGAATTTAATGTAGGCTAGTGTATACCTATGAAATTCATTAAATATAATGCTTTGATCATTTTGCCATTCATACTAAGCTAAGTGAACTATTCATTCAGTGTGGTCAGTGGTCAGATTATTTCTGTAGAGGAAAGATGTTTTTGATGAAGAAAAATATTACCTGCAGACTTTAAATGATAATGTTAGAAAAAGAAGTTTGTGTTTGTTGCTATTGAGAAGTCATAATGCAGTAATTTAATTGCAAGAAGTTGTAATTGGAGTATATTGAAGACTGCTGTACCGATGAGTTTAGGGCTCATGCTTTGCAGGTAATTTTGCACTTGTGAAGTATTTTGGATTTTGTAGATTAGGGAAATTTGTCATTTATTCGAAATTTGGCTATATTCTGTACGTGCAAAATTGCTGTAATTGCAGAGTCTTCGCCTTTGATGTTCTACCTACACCATACCCAATGGTTACTATTGAGAGTTTTAATCTAGAATGTATGGGCAGTCGCTATGGGGTCTTCATTCATATGAAGAAGAGCTGTTATTGACAGATGTTATAGAACGCCAGCCACATTCTATGGACAAGTTGCGTATAGAGAACCAAGAATCAATTAATTCCAATTGAACAGTTTACGTTTGAATTATGGGCTGCCATTATGACACTAGAAAATCATAATGTCCATTGAATGATTTTGTCAGAATAGAGATAAACAGTGACTTAATGACATTATATATAATATAATAACCACTATTGTAACGAAAGTTACATTTTATCAAAACACCGGTGCAGTATCATATAATTGATTTGAACTATTAGAATTAGTAGTGAAGAGAATTAGTTACCATGTAAACTACTTCTGTTCTTTGTAAATATCTTTCTGTGCTACTTTTTTTTGCTGTCCATTCTATCCTTCTATAGATTAAGTCCACACATTAATAAATATTTTTTTTGTGTTAAACTTTGCTGTGCTGTTCAGTATACCTGTCATATGAACCCTCAATACGCTACAATGGCAACTTCGGGTATATTATTAAGGAGCCTCTGGAATATTTGTAAGTTATTTTTATAACAAAATATTTAAACTCAAATTTAAACATATGTAATAATTTAGTAATTATTTAAATTCAAAACAGTTCATTGACTGCTTGAAATTTTATCCATAAAGTGATTGTTTTAGTACCTTCATATCAAAGACAAAATCTTCCCCAATTTCTGCGTCATTCAAACCAAATTCCGTTTCTGGAGTGGCAGCTTCAAAGCGTTTAAATTCGACTTCGTCGATATACCTACAAAACACAAGGCGTCAGTATTTTTTTTCTATTTTCCATTATTCGTTCTATATGCAGTGATTTACGTTTTTCTTTTTATTAATTACCAATGTCATAAAACTTTTGATTAATATTTAATTATACTCGCATGCGAGCAATTCTCGGCGTTTTTATTATCATTTTTTCATTTTTCTTCGGAGAAAGTGGAATTCATACACTATTGATTACGGAAATACAAACTATGCCACATTTGTAAACTTATGATATATTTTTGAAAATCTATTTTAGATAAGCGCGCGCTGCGGGAGTCGTCATTAGTTACACTAATATGCCCAATAAGTGACACTTACAGAAGCACTTCTCGGCACATATGTTCTATCTTGTTTTATCATCTCCAAATTAAAAACAGCAAATTTTATTTGTTATGAAATGCTTTTCTAGTCTATACATTTAAGTAATGGATTACTTTCAAAACTTTGTCTTGCGTTTTATGAACTCTATTCAGGGATTACTGTGACGTCTTATAACATTACTTTGACGTTGCATTTAGTGCGCCGTCGCGGACAACCTAATTGCTGCGAATGCTTATGATTTTTTTTAACAATATATTTTTTCTAACTCATTGATTCCCATTGTTATTTGGATAGATGATAAATTATTGTATTTAATTGACCCAATTAAATGGCGTCATCGCGAGCGTTGTGCGTGACGTCGCGAGCCCCCGCATGTAAATAAAAGAAAATGTAAACACGGAACAAACATATTATTATGTCAATTTTTCGTACGTTTTAGGTTTTTATGAGCTGATTATTTGTCTATTTGCTTAAAAGATGAAATTCCTCGATACTTTAGTGCCGAATGAAGAACAAACAGGCGCAACGCGTCGTTCTAGGGCATGTGCCGAGATTTACTTGGCGCCGGCAATCGCTCGCATGCGAGTACACGTAAAATATTTCCTTTCAGCTCTCTTTCTAGTCCTCTCTCTCTCTCTCTCTCTGTTACTGGTTTCGTTTTAAGCATTTACAGAATTGAAGTAATATTTTGTCAAATTTTATTAACATGTACTTTAAAGGTTATCCTGACCACTATTTCTGATGTAGCATGAGATAGAATGATAACTATGTTTAACAATGTCACCAAATTCACTGTTTTCTTAGGGTTTTCAGCGTTTTACTTTCCTTCTGTTATTATTAGATCATGTATTTATTTATTCTGTTCTATGTTTGAAAAAGCTCGGGCCGTAGGATGGCTGTAGCGCAGGCATTTTAATGGAAATAGTGACTTCTGTTATTATAGGATCCCTAAAACGGTTCTTTTTGGATCAATAATGTTAGAAGATAAAACCTTTTAAGCAGGTACATACACATTCAAGCAAAAGCATTGCAAGTTATGCGCTAGAAAGTGTACATTTTTATATACATACTGAACAAAAACATACCATATCACTGTGTATAATTTATCCTGTACAGAATCAAAATGGCAGGTGAACCACAGATAGGGTTCGCCAGACCCATCTACCCTTTGTTCACAACCGACACTGACCTCTTCTATCAAGTAGTCAGGTCGCAGTGTTGTTGGCCAGTCTGAATGAAATCATTACACAAATATGTCCATAATGTATAGATTTTTATAATACAAAACTGAAAATATGTTTTCATTTGATTTTTTAAAACACCTTTCATACTTTTGACCAAAACATTGATTATGGGTACACGTTATTGCTAATCGCCCAAGGCGGTTTTTACGAGTAGCCAGTATTTATGTTCAGGCCCAAATCTAAATGCAAATATTTCATATTTCCAACTGAAAAAGACAAGTTTTCCTCAATGAAAGTAAACGATGGCAAGTTATGCATGTACGTGGCGTATTTTGCTATTAAAGAATAGTGGGCCGAATTACCGCTGTAAAAAAAGAACGCTCATTTGATCTGGATGTTTTAGTTTAGGGACCCCTGCCCTCGATAGTGGCCCGTATGGACCCAAAGAACGCAGATGGCAGGATTTATAGAGTGACAGGTTGCAGATTCGTCCAGTTTTGAAAGTGTTTTCTTTTTCATCATGATTGTCTTACCTTTTCAAATAGCCCGTTCATGTGCTGACCTACACGCATCACAAATTGATGATTCGTACTCCACCTTGAAATTCGCGGGAAAATAACGAAGAGCAAAATAATTTTAGGGATGGAAATAGATCAATTTTGTCCCACTTGCAATGTTACATCGCTTTTTGTCCACAGGAAAGTAAGGCATGAGCGCTTGAATACAGTAGGTATTGGAAAAACTTCGTTATAGAATAAAATAGAACAGAACAATAAGTATTTTTTTTAAAAACCTATCTGCACAGGATTTGCACCAAAGATTTGAGTATGGTGTGGTAAAATACCATGAATGGAACGAAATGGTAATGAACCATCACGAACCATAATGAAGTCTCCCCAAGGGAGGTCACTCCATGAATAGCCAGAATGACCGCTGAGCGGCAGAGGTCAGCAGATCGATAAAAATGTAAAAAACAGAGCGGTTTGGCATAAATGTAAGTAACTAAGACACAAACTATGATTATTTTTATACCATAAAATGCCCTGAAATGCCTTTTATCATTCCAGATATCTTTCTTTGAATGAAAAGGAATTTGACAGCAACAAAACTGCTGCATTGGCCGTCATAAAACTCGTCTGCAGTGCGCTCGCGCTGGCATGCACGCGCGAATTCGCACTGAAAATGATTGCCAGAAATATGATGCATTCAATGATCTTCCTATATGCATCCTTACTACTATAGGGGCCTGAAACTGCCGAGTGTACGAATCATTGAACTGTACGAATCTGCGACCTGTCACTCTACAGAGGATTACTTAACGTTACAACGCACAAAATACAGGTTCGTTTCATTAATAACATACCCCTGCAATGTCGCAAAATAAATTGACCCCGCACCCTACATTGCATGGCTCATTGCTGGATGGTTATTAGTCTGGCCTGGATGAAACTTCTACAATTAGTGTATATATTTATGTGTGTTAAACTGGTAGTTTGTTTATATTGATCATGAGCAGTCCGATTGGACAGGAAGCTGCTTTCGGCGTGTACCAAAATTCTGGTAGATTTAATGTCAAGTTTTCAACTTTCGGCGATTGGTATTATGTAAGTACTGTGAATATTGCCAGTTTCTGACATGAATGTTGTTCATTGGCATCTATTGTAGATACCTTAAAACTTACATCACATTCGCTAAAGTACTGAAGTAGAAATGGAATATCTAACTATACCTACTACCCTGTATAATGCTACCATGCAAATGCATGTTTTCAGCACATAAATTGTGTGAAAGTTTATCAAATTTAAAAACTGGACATCTGAGAATATCATTAACAGTTGACATGATTATTTAAAGAGAGTTACGATAGCCTTGTATCTAATGCAATGTGTACCTGCCTATGACAATGTTTTAAGTTATGTAATGACATTTTTAAACAAATATTTATTAAGGACATTTGATCTTTTTTGAATACAATTGATTGAAATAGTGTGACTGGCGATTTTAACAAGACGGCTTATATTAGTAATCATCCAAGAGAAACTTCAAAGAATCAAATATTAAACGCGCGAGAGCACACTAAGATGGAAGTAGACATTAAGAGCAGTTTTGCTTCCTTGAAATATGTCTGTAATGAAGGAAATAGCGTGTTTTACATCATTATTTCTGAACTTTATATGTATTCACATGCGGTGCAAGTTTTAATGTATATCAAATAGATGTCAATGAATAACATTCAGGTCAGAAAGTGGCAGTATTCACAGTACTTACATAATACCAATCGCCGAAAGTTGAAAACTTGACATTAATTCTGTCGGAATTTTGGTACATGCTGAAAACAGCTTCCTGTCCAATCGCACTGCTCACGGTTTATATAAACAAACTACCAGTTTAACACACATTAATGTACACACAAATTGTAGAAGTTTCATCCAGGCCAGACTTATAACCATCCAGCAATGAGCCATGCAATGCAGAGTGCGGGGTCAATTTATTTTGCGACATTGCAGGGGTATGTTATTAATGAAACGAACCTGTATAAAAGATCTGGGACTCGTGGTTTCTGTGAAGAGTTTTATATGTTTTCTAATTGTTAGTATATGAGAGATAATGTACCCTTCGGTGGGGTCATTTGAAACATTTTTGGCATGATCTATGTAAACCACCATATAACAGTGTTGCATATAAAATATTCAAGCTTTGGTTATTGCAGTTTCAGGAAAAAAATATTTTAGTTCATCTGAGCCGAAGGCTACTAGGTGAGTTTATAGAATACTCATGATCGGGCGTCCTACGTCGTCGGCCATCCGTCCGTCCGTCGATATTTATGTCCCGGGGCGTGGCCAATGTTGACCCCAGTAGCATGGATGGCTTGATTTATAAAGGGAACTGCTAGCCATTGCTATAAACAGAATGTAAAAAACTATGGCCTTTGTTGTTTCAAAGAAGACGGTTTTTTATGTTTTTCCTATTATAAGTCTATTGAGGCTGATAACACCCAGGGCGGGACCACTTTTAACCCACTGATGGGCATGATTGGCAGGTTTTTGTAGGGTACCAATAAACATTGCCACATGCTAAATACACGTGCTTTAGCTCACATGAGTTTGAAGGGAGAAGATTTATATGCCTTTGGCGCAGTCAATTTGATCCCAGGGGCACATTTGGCACTATTTATAATGGCGACTATGCTACGTACAAAATAAAGAAGCTTTGGACCTTATGGTTTCAGAGAAGAAGATTTGTTTTTTAAGTTTGTCCAATTGCAAGTCTCTGGGCGTAGCCATTTTGGATCCCAGAGGGATGGCCGGCACAATTTATAATTGGGACTACCAAACATTGCTACCTACAAAGTTTAAAGGCTTTCTGGTTCCAAACAAAAAAGATTTTAATTAGTTTTTTGTTTCCATTGCAATTCTATGGGAGGACGACCATGACGACGACGAATGTCATATGCCTGCCTATCCTTACAAGCAGTGCAATAAAAAACAAACCGAGTCAGTTTTAGAGCAGTAAAATATTAAATTGAATAACGATTTAAAACAAAAAGTACGGTTGTGTCTACAGCTACATCAGTGACAAATAAAAATTGCATCATAAAAGCAGGGTGAATGTCAAGTATTTTGCAAAAGTGTTCACTCGGTTAAAACGTTAAACAAGACGAAAGCTTAAGTTTTTGGATATACTGATTAAACAGATGTATATCAGTGTGTTTTAATATGAATATGCCTTGTTATTTCAACTCTACTCACTTTCACCGACTGTTATATCCGAGCAAACATCATCCAAGTTACAAGTGAGGGCGCCGGTATACACATTAAAATAGATTTGATAATCACTGGCATAGGTGGTCTCTTTTTCGGGAATGTCATCAGTTTTCGTGGGACATACGCACAATGTATAATTGGATTCCAATAAGTAGTAAATGTGGTTGTCCGGGTTGGATAGACTCTCTGATTCGTCGATTCTGGTAAAATAAAGACACATACGATGTATTTGTATACTCAAGGACGTCGACTTTTGGTGGACATGTACGTATGTGAAGGAGCAAAATGCATGTTAATTTGTGAATCTGTTTGTGCACGTTTCGTGTACTATACAACTATAACTAACGATCAATTTTGATGTATAGGGTATAATATAAAATGTTTTGCGACAGTCTGCATGCAATGTTATAACCCAATCATGGTAAATAACTACGCTGCCTTCTTTAATTGCGCGCCGACGTGTCCGGTATCAGACTATATGATTGACCCGACTAAAAGCTATTCATTTTAGTTGGTTCGGGTCGGAGCTTCTTGTCTGTTGCTTGGTCAACTGGGGTTCAACTGTTGATTTTCTTTGGCTCTGGATTTCAGTAAGTTACTCGGTGCCAAATGATCTTACTGAATCTGTGACCCCTCGTTTTTGATTCATTATGGTTGTTATCAAGATTCAATTGTTTTTTGTTTTTTGTCCTTCATGATTCATTGAGTTGTTTGAGATTCTTTACGAGGACCGAATTACTACATAAATGTCGTAAACAACTAGAAAAGTTGAGGGTGAGGTTAGGGCCCCGTAAAACCGGGGGTTAAGCCCCCCCCCCCCCCCGCAGTAGTTTTAAATTACTGATCGTTCGAAGGCGATATCTCGTTGTGTTTCTATTGCTTTACGTAGGAAGTTTTGTGCCGTTTGAACCTTATGTACGTTTTCATAGTTTAAGGATGTTCGCTGCCAATAAAAAAGTATTCAAACTTTTTTTCTTACCGCTCTTTTTTGATTCCAAAAGATAAAACAAGTAGCCCAAGGGCAACGATCGCTCACCTGAGAGTCAACAAGTACAGTCACTGGACAAAGTGAATGTTTTTCTTTTTTTACCCTAAATGGGTATGACGGCCATCTTGGTAATGTTTCAGGTCTATGGCTGCAAAAGTTACCATAGGATCATTGGTTCTGTAAACGCTTTCCTGAGACCTAGTTGTCACTTTTCCCCATTTTTCCATGTTTGCCTATGTTTCCAAAATTGACCTGGACCTAAATTAATCACATACATTCATCTACTCTATTAGTTGTTTGCATCTACCACTTTTCAGGTCTCAGACTGCATTTAGTTTACATAATATCCATTGTTTTCACTTTTTCCCATGTAAAAGCCTATGTTTCCAAAACTGACCTTGCCGTAAAATAGGTCAAGGTCATCCTAGGGTCATCATTTTATCAAACTATGATGGACTGGAGTCCCAAATGCTACATACTACGTTTCGTGAAAATCAGCCTGCCGGTTCTGGAGAAGAAGATTTTTGAGTGGTTTTTACCATATATGGGCACGGCTAGGTACGGCAGCCATCTTAGTCATATGACCTAGATTTCGGGATCAAACTTTCGTTACCTCTACCCAGGGATGCTCCACATGAAATTTCAGTTTGATTGGCCATGCGGTTGCAGAGAAGAAGATCTTTGAAAAGTGTGTATAGACGACAGATCGGCCAAGGTCAAGAGATGACCTTGACCTAAATTAATCACATACTTTCATTAGTTGTTTCGCATCTACCAATTTTCAGGTCTCAGGCTGCAATAGTTTTCAAAAAATCCATATTTTTCACTTTTTCCCATGTAAAAGCCTATGTTTCCAAAATTGACCTCGAGGTTAAATAGGTCAAGGTCATCCTAGGATCATTATTTTATCAAACTACGATGGGCTGGAGTCCCAAATGCTACATATCAAGTTTCGTGAAAATCGGCCTGCCCGTTTTGGAGAAGAAGATTTTTGAGTGGTTTTTACCATATATGGGCGTGGTGGCCATCTTGATCATGTGTCCCAGATTTTGCGATCAAATTTTCGTCCCCACTACCCAGGGATGCTCCACAATTTCACTTTGATTGACAAAGCGGTTTCAGAGTAGAAAATCTTTGAAAAGTGTGTATGGATGACAGACCCTTCAAGGTCAAGAGATGACCTTGGCCTCAGTTAATCACATACCTTCATCTACTCCATTAGTTGTTTGTATCTACCATTTTTCAGGTCTCAGGCTGCAATAGTTTTCAAGAAATTGCAATTTTCCGCTTTTCATCTTATAAGTCAATGGAAATTTGAAGTTGCCATAGCAACCAAAGTAGTGGGACAAAGACAATACAAAACACAAACTTTGTAGCGGTTAATATCATAAGCATGTATGCAAAGTTTCAGCTTCATCCGCCTTACAGCTTCTGAGAAGAAAATTTTTGAATATTTTTTTCAAAATTTACCCTTTACGTTGCTATAGCAACCAAACAAATGAAGCGATTTTGACAAAAGTTGCCTAAAACGGGGAGGACTACTCAATAAACATTTATGTAAAAACAAAATTTCAATATCAATGAAACGGCAGACATTGCAAATTTCCCCTTTTTGCCTTATAAGTCAATGGAAACTTCAAGCTACCATAGCAACCAAAGTAGTGGGACAAAGACAATAAAAAACACAAACTTTGTACAGGCTAATGTCATAAGCATGTATGCTATATTTAAGCTTCATCCCCCATACGGCTTTTGAGAAGAAGATTTTTGAATACTTTTTTCCGAAAATTTACCCTTTATGTTGCTATAGCAACAAAACTAATAAAGTGATTTTTACAAAAGTTGCCTTAAACGTGAAGGACTACTCAATAAACATTTATGTAAAAACAAAATTCAAATATCCCCAGCCTGACAATGGAAAATGCCAATTTCCACTTTTTCTCCATACAAGTCAATGGAAATTTCAAGTTGCCATAACAACCAGAGTTCTTATCCGATCGAAATAAAAAACACAAATATTCGTTCCCCCCACCTGTAGATGCTATATGTGAAATATGAAAAAATTCGGCCTGGCAGCTTCAGAGGAGAAGTCGTTTGAAAACGTTGACGACGGACGACGACGACGCACGGACGCCGGCTCGACTACTATACTATAAGCTCACCTTGTGAGCCTTCGGCTCAGGTGAGCTAATAAGACATATGAAAACAAAATAAATATAGGGTAGTGTGCATTTTTTCGAGCTACAGAGCTCTGAATGAGACCTCTTAACAGCATGTTTGAAAATTAGAAAAAAAAATAAATTTCAATTCTTTCACATATACCTTCCTGGACAAATAATACATCACGAATGCTTTCAAAAGGCATTTTGTTTAAGTAACGCTGTCTATTTTGGACCTAAAACGTACATAGATTTTCATCTTGAAGTGTGGATGACATTTTTTTCGACTCTTTGAACAACCCTACCCTCTAACTTGAAAAGTCGAAAAAATTCAATATTTATAAATGTGTCAAATCCATATTTGTAGATTCGAAATTTTTCTTGTATTTTCACACGACATAGAACCTGTTCATATTATTCGAAAAAAAGAATGAAAAATATAGGGTAGTGTGCATATAAGAGAGAACCAACAACTTGAAAATCACCATTTTAAGCCTTTATTCGGCCGTTTTTCTTCTAACACCCCATTTCGTAAAACCACCCAAAATTTTAAAACTAGCACACCAAAACAAGAAATACTGATAAAGAAGACATTGTATACATCTACGTTTGCTAAAATAAACATCCAATCCGTGCAAGTAATTTGAAGTTGTGTACTATTCAAGTTTAATCAACCCAACCCCCTAACTTTTGCTGACACGTAAAATTTTCAAAAAAAAAAAAAAAAAAAAAAATTGCAGAAAATGGGATGAAAAAATGAGGTTCTCTAGATTGACAATTTTCATGACTCGTCCAATGCATATCATCAATATGTATTTAAATATAAAATATTAGGAAAATATCTGCAACCGTTTACGAGATACTCAACAAAATAAAAACCGGAAGTTCCGAAATGTCAAATGTTGGCAGCGAACATCCTTAAGTCAAGTTCTGGTAACTGAGTCGCCGCCTAACGGTACCTTTTCTTAAAGTTTACAGTGATAAATAAGTGTGTTATATAAAGAAAAGCAATGCCGTATACACACTGGTCAACCTGTACGCCGATTTGGTGGGTTTTACGCAAGTTTGACGGTGCTTAAACTAGGAAGTGGTTCTGTTTCTTCTATATTTGCATATATACTCTATGGAACAGAAAGCCATATGCTTAAGGGATTGAAGAAATATGTATATTTTGTGAATATGCCATGCAGCGGTCGATTTATGTATGCACTAAAGAATATATTCGGTTACCGATCAAAGAGGTAGATGATTAAAACAAAAGGACTTACCCTTTGGGTCGGTACTCTTAATCATCCCTAAATGCTAACATCAATCACCGAGTGCATGTTGTATTCTTAAAACTAACATAATTATATAGTCCCTTTGACACGTTGTATGTTTTTTATATACAGCATCAACACTATTAAAAATGAAAAATCCCAAAATTTATTTACTGGTCGCCGCCTTTTTTGTATCCATTAAGTCAGCGTTAATACCCGCAAACCGCCGTAAACACCGCAAATCGACGTATAGGTTGACCAGTGTGATATAAATGAATGTCATCAATGATCTGCTATATAATTAAGAAAATACCCCTGCAATTTTACAAATTTTGGACCACTGGATCATTATATTTACTGGCATTTTATGCTTTCACGGTAGAGTACAGAAAGAACAAACGGTAAATTGTTTAAATAAATTGAAAGCATAGACGCTGAAGCCTTGGTATCAATATTTGCCCTTGGAGCTTTAACTACAATTTCATTGTTTCGCACAACACGACGACGTTAAATAATTCCCTGTGCAATACTTGGAACCAAATAAAAAGGTAAAAATTGGTAACGTTCAGGAATGGTGCAATCAGGAAGAAATTCTCACATAAAACCAAGGCGGGAAGTTTAACAATTTCGATTGTTACAGGATATGTCTATGTTCGAACATTATTGACAATGACTTTATTTAAAGATTGAAATTAAGATGTTTAGCTTTCTTAGAATGATGAAAAACAGTATTTATTTTAGTATATCCTAGACGCCCCAATGGCTTCACAGACATTAAAGCAGCCCAATGTTATCATCATTCAGTGAAAACTATAATTTTGAATCCCAATCCTAATATTTGCATTTTATATCATCCATCAAACATCAGTTTTTTTTTTTTTTTTTTTTTTTTTTTTTTTTTTTTTTTTTTTTTTTGCTTGACGCTGCTTCACTTATTTGCATGTAATATGACATCGAATCCAACTGAACGGAATAACCATAAATGGTGTCATACTATTTCTAGAAAATAATAAATTAATTAAACTAAATAGATACCGGGGTCGGGAGAACCCAAATAACAATCAGGTACTGAATAGAGACAACCCATCGAATGTTTGTTCAGTAAATAATCTTCTTCGATAAAAGGCATCGCGTAAAGATGCAATCGATTACAATTTCTAAACCCTGGTAATTGATGGGGTGAGTCGCACGGACTATGCTTAGGCAGTCTCACATTAATGTGGCAAACGGTGAGGTACAAATGTAAGCTTATTGAATGACAATGCTGTTGCACACACCTGATACAAAAATAGGAACTACAACATAATTACAGGACAATTGTTCGCTTCATAATAAGAGTGGACATTTCAAGAAACATTGTTCCACATCTCCTAACAGAATAAATAAAAAAGACAATACATAACCAAACGAAGGGGCCATTTTACAAATGAAAGGCCTTACCAAGTTACCTGTAATTATGATAATCGATCTGAAATCATGTCTATGTAATGTATGCCCCCATTTACTAAAAGTTTTTATAGTAAAAGCGGGGTACACAGGGATTTACATTATTATCTTTCTTTTTGACACAAAACACTGGTTGGGGATCTCACACAACCTATTTTCGACCACTGCCTATTTTCGACCACCTAAGACTTTGCCTTATAAAAATCTTGATACACTGAATTTTGCAGCTGTTAGGGGTATCATTGTTTTCAGCAGGGACAGCCCTATTAGGTAGTGTTTTTCTTTTAGCTGTTTAAGTTCAGTGGTAACTATTAAATGACATTATGTTGGAATACCCTGTTTTCATGGGCTTTTTTCTTATTACCAAAATTTATGCCTGTTTCCATGGCTACGATTTCTAAACTGTTGAGCTAAATTTCATAAAAAGGTACAAGTAGGCAAAGATCAGGAAAAGGCGCAATCAGAAAAAGATTCCCACTCCAAAAACCGAGGTGGGAAAAAACCAAACTAACAATCAGGTACTTATACCATGAAACATATCGTAAGCCGAATGAGCAGCTATTTTCCCAATAGGTGGCCACTCAGTTACCTTAACTTAACTAAAAATATGAAAACATACATAAGGCGCCAACAGCACAAAAATTTTTAAACACCAAGACATAAAACAAAAAGAACCACCACAGAAGTATCGACTTGGAACGATCAGTAACACAAAGTTACTGGCGGGCTTAAACCGGTTTTACAGGTACCTAACCTCACCCTCAGCTTCTGTAGTGGTTCAGTGATAAACAAGAAATAAGAAATCATATTAAGAAAATACTAAACATAGATACCAACGTTTAACATGAATAACAGAAAGCAGAGTGAGCAGCTATTGAAGGTATTAGGTGGTCACAGTGCTAGCTTGGACAGAACAAGTAAATGCAGAGGGCTAAGTGAACAGCCATTATATTCGGGTGGTCACAAAGCCATGCAACATGAAACTCGTAATTGGAATAACTTTGATAAGTGTGAACCAGAACAGCAGTACCGCCTTGGTACGGTCAGTTATAAAATAACTGGGGGGCTTAAACCGGTTTTACAGGTACCTAACCTCACCCTCAGCTTCTGCAGTGGTTCACAACATTTAGTTAGTTCTTCGGTCCTCGTGGTGAATCTCTAACTAGTCAATGAATCATCAAGAACAAACAAATAAATCATGATAAACATCCTGATGAATAAAAAACCAGGACTCACAGATTGAGTAAGCTGCCCGACGATGGAGATCCCTGGGCGCCGAATAACCTACTAACTCCGGAGCAAAAGAAAAACACCAGTTGGACCCCGGTGGGCCAAGCAACAGACAAGAAGCTCCGGCCCCAACCAACTAAAATGAATAGCTTTAAGTCGGGGCCATCATAGAGTCTGACGCCCGACCCACCGGCGTGCAATTAAAGAAGGCAGCATAGTTATCAACCATGATTGGGTTAAAAACTAAGCATGCAGACTGTCGCATAACATTCAAGTTATAACCTATACGTCTGTAACGTGATATGATTTTTCCGAACTGAAGAGAAAAATCATTTATTCCTTTAAGTTTCTTTAATTTGTAAACCAAGTCACCATAAAATTCAGGTTCCGAAAGGCCCTCACTTAAAAGTGTCTTTAACCCAACATTATATTTGGAAATCAATTCATAGTGTCTACGATAAAATTTAGAAAAGGTTTTTCGAAGTTTATGATACCGATAGCCCTGTTGGAGAAGTTTTGCCGTTAAACATTTATAATAATTTAAAAATATATTTTATCCACAGTGATTTCGGTTACTATTGCAAAACAATAAAATTTCAAAGCTTTCTAAATGAAATAATTTTAGAGCAAATAGTTGATATACCGTCCTTATAACAGTTTTCTTTGTTTCCATCAATTATCAAAGTTTCAAAAAATGTTAAATAAAGCACCACATAGCCATGTACAACAGTTATCATCTCCATGATAGCGAAGCATAGTTTCTCTTGAGTTGAAATGTACTTTTTTTGTCTCTGAAGGAAGTGTAAAACATTTTCTATACTAATATTCCCAACCCTACCCCCAGTAACTCAACAGTCCATTCAGTGACATGTACCTTGTATGAATTGCCCTTGTGTGTCAGACTGCTTGCTTATTTTCAAAATCATTTTGCTTGTTAATTGCTTTTGCAAGGTTGTGCCCCAACAGCAGAAATGCATTCAGTTCTTTTTGTATGTGTCATATTCATTTTACCCCTGGCGGTCGAAAATAGGTTACTTAATTCTGAAATGGCCTACCTCCAGCCTCCTCCATATTATCAGGGCATCCCAGACACAAAGGAGGAAATTTGAATATTTATTGTTCTTGGTTTATTACACATGGGCTGATAGATGATATAAAACAAACATATCAGGAATTAGTCATGAGACCAAACAGAGCAGGGCAAAAAACTTCTTAGGCGGTCGAAAACTGGTCGTACCGGGATACTTTTTAGATCCCACGACCAACGTGTTTAGCAACAACAAAAAATATATTTTTTTATTTTTTATTTCTTTTTTTTCCAATTTTACAGCTGATAAAAACCTCTGTCTTCTATAGGACGAGTTACCTCCAACTTTGCAGGAATCCAGTTGAGTCTTCCGTATAAACGTTTCCATGTCTCCCAACCGTAGCGCCTGTAGAACCGATTCCTTCAAAGGAATCATATTCAAATCCGTCTGCGTAATCGTTATCCAAATAAATCGACAGATGACCATCATAAAAGTTGGCACTCATTTGTAGCCGTACTTCTTGTAGTGGTACCTAAATGAAATGCACTACATTTTGTCAGCATGTATACTTTCATGTAGGTGGTACGACATTGTTATCTTGGTGTTTGGAGAAATTATACATACATGTCTGAATCTGAATTTGAAAAGTTTACTGGTGACACGCCAAATGCCATTATTTCACCAGGGGGTTCGGATGCGGGAGAAATTAGTAACTTGAACGCACGAGTGAAGCGAACTTGGGCCACAATCATCTGGCATTTCAGCAGTAGGAAACAGAGAGTCAGGGAGGTCATTCCAGTCCCTGATAGTCTGGGGAAAGAAACTACATTTATAGGCCCCTATACTAGCAGATGGAAGCTGAAATGCCTTGGAGTGACTATTTCTACAACGCCTAGTCTTTGGGATAAGGACATCTTGTAGGTATTCTGGCTTTACCCTTCAGACCTTTGTATAGCTATATAAGTCGATTATCCGTCCTCCTTTTCTTCAGAGATTCCCATTTCAGTTGTTTAAGAATGCCAGTCATACTACCTTCGTCGAAAGTATAATTCCTAGTTACAAATCTAGCGGCACGATTCTGCACCTTCTCCAATTCCTCCTTGAGGCATTTAGTATGAGGATGCCAAACAGAACTTCCATATTCCAAGACTGGGCGCACCAGTCCTTTATAAGCTGATTCTTTAACATCTTGGGGGCAAGAAAATAAATTTCTCCTCAAGAATCCAAGTGTCATGTTGCCTTTAATACAGATATTATTGATGTGGGTATTCCACTTGAGGTCATTTGTAATTGTTACACCTAGATATTTAATGCTTTCAGCATTTTCCAATACCGTCCCTCGAGGGTGTACGAGGCCTCAATTTTATTGATCCGCTTATTTGTCAGCTGCATCATGTTGCATTTGACAGGTTGAAATCTCATGCCCCATTTTCCGGCCCAGCTCCCTTAAAAGGTCAATGTCTTTCTGAAGTTTCAATGTATCTTCTACTGTTCTAATTTCACGATAACAAACACAGTCATCTGCAAAAAGCCTGATTTGAGAGTCAATGCCAACGGGTATGTCATTTATGTACAAGGAAACAACAATGGACCGAGAACGGTGCCCTGAGGGACACCAGACACAACAGGGGCCCAGTCAGATTTAACACCAGTAACTACTACCCTTTGCTGCCTGAAGCACAAAAAAGCATTTATCCATTCCAATGTCTTTCCAACTATACCATAACTAAACAATTTGCTTTTAAGAAGTTCATGTGGAATGGTGTCAAAAGCTTTTTCAAAGTCCAAAATAAAAGTGTCAACCTGACTCTTTTTGTCCAATATTTTTGCCTTATCATTTATTACTGTAATCAGCTGAGTTTCACAACTATGCCATTTCCTGAATGCATGCTGTTTTTCCGATAAAAGCGTATATTGGTCAAGATGACCCATGTTATTTGAGCAGAAAATTTGTTCTAGAAGTTTGCAAGGAATACAAGTTAAAGAAACAGGGCGGTAATTACAAGCAAGGGACCTGTCACCTTTCTTGAAAAGTGGACAAATATTAGCAAGTGACCATTCCTTGTGGATTTTACACGTATTGATTGGTTGCTGGAAGAGATGTGCAAATACAGGTCCTAATTCGTTTGCAAATTCCTTTAGGACTCTAGGATGGAGTTCATTTGGTCATAAGGCTTTAGAAGGGTTCAGACCTTTAAGGAGTTTTGTTACTCTTTCCTTTGTAACAACAATTTCGTTTAAACGAAATTGAATGGGGCCGACCTATCCAGAAGTGGGACTTGGTTGTGTAGCGTTTTGATGAATACATATGTGAACTGTCCATTAAATTCTTCTACTTTTTCGAAATCTGATTGAGCAATACTACTTCCATTTTTTTTTTCTTTTTCAAAGGGAGAATGCCTTGGGTATCTTTCCTCTGACTATTGACATACCTATAAAAATCCCTGGGATTAGCCTTTACATCCCCTACCAAGTTATTGACATACAGGTCATGCTGCTTTCTTATATCAGCTTTGTTTTCCCTTCTTAAAGACAGGGTTTTCATGCCGGGGGTCTGGTTTCCAGCTTAAAGTTAAACAGGTAGCCATTCCTAGAAGTGGGCGGAGCTTACACACAGGTAACTGGCTAACTTAAGGGGTCATAAAACTGATCATGTGTCATAATTGGATGCAATAAACAACTAGGAGAGATAATACCTGTCAATCATTTTATCAGTCCCTGAGGCCTAAAACCAATCAAATTTCTGGTAGTGATGTTAACACTTCAGCAGTCAGAGAAAGAATGACACAGGTATACCTATGTGGCCTTTTATACCCCAGCCCTGTCTTTAACCTTTCAAATTTAGATCTAATTTTTGCACTTCCAGATTTCTTAGCTTTTGTATGAGTTATACTTTTCCTGTGAATCTTCCTCCTTATCTCAGGAGTTATCCATGGACAGAAGAGACAGAGCGGCTTGTTTTTGATGGGATATGCTTATCTGCCGAGTCCTGAATGAAAGATGTAATAAGATTGAAATTTTCCTGAACCGAACGGATATCCAAGTAGCCATTGAAATACTTCTCTTATGCAAATTTTAATGTATCTGCCCTCATAGATTCATAATCACCTTTCTGGTACCGATACACCTTCCTCCGAGGTTCCTTTATGGGGGAAAAATAATCTTCAGCGTTCCAGAAACAATATCATGATCACTGAGACAATCTGTGGATTGAATGTTTACAAACTGATCGGGAAGAGAAGTGATAATCAAGTCCAAAGTATTTCTTTCTCTGGTAGGGAAGTGGACTAATTGATCGAATCCATGATCATTAATAATGTCAACCAAAATTTGACATTCAATCCTACTCAATGGTGACCCATATTTACTGTGTCTCTCTGGCCAAACAATATCTCCAAAGTTGAAATCCCCTAGAAAGTGAACTGAGGGGGGTTTATTTCCTTTATGTTTATCCCTAATTTTGTTAAGCTGCTCTCTGAACAAAGTATCAAAATTCTGTAGGTCTTCCAAAGGTGTCAAGTTTTCATCACTATGGGGTGGTATATACCAGCTTGCAACAAAATGTGCGGTTTTATTAGCAAATACTTTTACCAAAACTGATTCCGACTTATTTTCTAATTCTGTAATTGGCATGTGTGGGATATCCTTGTGAATAAGCAACATGACACCACCACCATCAAGAGTTTTATCCTTCCTGTACACACTACATGTATATGGGAAAGTTTCCGGAAACAATTCTGAACTTGAAATAGAACTGTCAATCTTTGTTTCTCGAATCTCTACAATCTGAGGTTCATGAAGATCCAGGAAATCCAATAACTTAAGCTTTTTACCTCTTATGCTGTTGGTGTTTATACTGAAACATTTCAACCCATCTATAAACTTGCTTTTGCTTGTCAAAGTTGAGGGTGCTGAGGACTTAGTTTTATCACTGTTTCCAAGTGGATTAAACCTTATTACTTTCCAAATTTAACTGTTCGTCAAAAAGAGAGTCAGAGAAATTGAAGAAATCACATTTTGGACACATCCAAGTACAGTTTGTATTTTGCATGGTTTCATATTGTGAATCGGATAGAATATAGCAGTCATTGTGTACCCACATATCATATTTGTCACACTGAACCGCCTTGTTGCAACTGAGAACTAAACCACTGCAAAGGCTACACTCAGCCTTGCAGTTCGAACAATACCAAGATTCACTACCAGATTCTAATTCTTGCAATTCTTCCTTTCCAAGGCTGTCACATGATGCGTGGAAACCCTTTTCACAATCTGCACATTCTACTATCTGATCAGCTGCCTTACAGTATTTTTACAGAGACGACACTGAAATCTAAGGCCCTGGTTTATGTCGATGTCTTCGGCCAAAACAATTAAAATGAGAAGATTTGTTCCACATGTAATTAACATCAAAAGTAGTTACCGTTGCTAACATTACGTTATAGCTTCGTCAAAAATCGACTCACCGACAGCCTTTTGAGTTTATAATAGGAGCTGTAAACAAGCGGTTCTTCTTCCGTTAAAGTGTCAAAAAGGCGCGTCTTTATTAAACAGATGCGTTGTATTTAACAGATACTTGTTTTTGATTCATCAGGATGTTTATCATGATTTATTTGTTTGTTCTTGATGATGCATTGACTAGTTAGAGATTCACCAAGAGGACCGAAGAATTAACTAAATGTAATGAAGCACTGCAGAAGCTGAGGGTGAGGTTATGGCCATGTAAAATCGATTTAAGCCCTCCAGTAATTTCATATTACTGATCGTTCCAAGTCGATACTTATGTGGTGGTTCTTTTTGTTTTCCATTACGAAAACACGCCCATGTAAATGTACAGAAAATGTTTTAGAAAATTTTCACTGGAAAAATGCTGATATTTTTTCTTATTTTTGCTCAAAACATACATTGTGGGTACACGTTAGAACCGCCTTGCCGAGGCGGTTCTAACGAGTACCCACAATGTATGTTTTGGATCAAAAATAAGAAAATCAGGTATACCACTGTATACTCCAGTTTTACTATATAAAAGTGGGGTTTAAGGGGGTATACATTTCACGGACATGTTTTCCTGATGTGTCTTGGTGTTTAAGACTTTTTGTGCTGTTGGCGCCTTATGTATGTTTTCATATTTTTAGTTAAGCTAAGGTAACTGAGTGGTCACCTTTTCGGAAAATAGCTGCTCATTCGGATTACGAAATGTTTTATGGTATACGTACCTGATTGCTAGTTTGTTTTTCCCACCTCGATTTTTGGAGTGGGGATCTTTTTCTGATTGCGCCTTTTCTTGATCTTTGTCTTCTTGTACCTTATTACTTCTGTGGTGAATCTTATTGTTTTATGTCTATGGTGTTTAAAATTTTGTGTGCTGTTGGCGCCTTATTGGGAAAATAGCTGTTCATTCGGCTTACGAAATGTTTTCATGGTATAATTACCTTATTGTTAGTTTGTTTTTTACCCGCCTCGGTTTTTGGAGTGGAATCTTTTTTCTGATTGCACCTTTTCCTGATCGTTGCCTACTTTTACATTTTTATATTTAATAGATGCGTTATATTTAATACATGCGATAAAATACTTCGTTTATTACTTCTATAAAAGCTGAATATCTTCTTTAGCATTTAATTGACCTACAAGTACAAACAGAATAAAAATGATAAAAATAAATTATAACTAAGAAGACGTTTGCAAATGTTAATAATCATCTGTTTTAAGTATGATTTACTTACGTCAGTGCCCACGGTATCTGGGATATAGTTGCCGTCTCCGAAAATAAGACCTTGAATAAAGACACCACCACAAAAACTGTAGGTGTAGATATCATTACCGTAACGCAGGTAAACACCACATAGGGTTAAGTTTCCATCAATCGAAGATTCTATTTCGACCTCTAACTGAAGATGAAAATGATTCGAATGTTTCTAACCGAAACATTGATATATCACTTTTATAACATCACATGGTTACTAATATTGTGTCAATTTCTACGATTACTGATCTAAGGCCTCGAATTTTACATTTATTCTTATGCGTATTACTCTGATTAACTACGAAAGAATGAAGGCAGTATTCATTATTCCAGCCCTTTTAATATGGTTATAGCACTGGTTGACGATGATAACGTTTAAACCATTGGATACTGTTTTGGTCAGTGAGATATCCAGGGCCCTGTTGCATAAAACTATTAACTCTTAACAGCAGGCTGAAGTCCCAGTTAAATCAAAAGCAGCTTTAATAGCTGCTCATTCGGCTTACGATATGTTTCATGGTATAAAGTACCTGGGCCCAGTTGTTCAAAATTAACGATGTTGTTAGTTAACGATTCGTTAAAATTTCAAACAAGAATATTACAAATACACTGTTATTTTTTGTTGATGAAATGTGAGAATCCTTTGCATTGCAAAGGATTCTCACATTTTATCAACAAAAAATAACAGTGTATTTGCTTATGTAGTCGGCATTGACATAACAAACTGAGGTCTTAACGATGACGTAAAAGCTTACGAAGTTTTGAACAACTGGCCCCAGATTGTTAGTTTGTTTTTTTCCCAACTCGGTTTTTGGTGTGGGAATCTTTTTCTGATTGCGCCTTTTCCTGATCTTTGCCTACTTGTACCTTTTTAACTCTTGTTACATTATCGTCGATAAAAATCCACATTAGCGTCAACTTAAAGCTGTCATTGGCAAATGTGGCTTCAGAGGTACTTTAAAATTGTTTTTGAATTGGAAAATTAATGCCATCTTCACTAAGACAGTTCTTTGTTGTAATGGCAGTTTAATGTTTAATGACAGCTTAAATTTATGCAACAGACCCCTGGTGACTATAATGCGACAAAACATGTAATTAATCAATCACTGATCATCCATGGCATAACCACAGTTTTAACGTCAGTTTAATATGTGCTCTATATTTTGTTTTTTCTTTAACAATGGTTGTGTAATTCATCATCTGGTGGAAAGCAGCTGTTCACGCATTTAACATTTTAGAAAACGAATGGTTGCAATAACGAACGTGTGCGAGAACTTACCTGTATATGGCAGACGTATTTGTCGATAAACGCCACAACAATATGCTCAGGGCCTCGTTATATACTCATTAAAAGAAGTTTTGCACCACTTAATATTTTTCTCATTTTAAAATAATGTCTAGTATAGCTATTTTTCAAATAAACTTTTAAAACTTAATACCATCTTAAAGGGCTGAACTTCCTGAATAACAATTCAATATTGTTTTCTTAAAAAGATTAAATAAAAATGTGCAAAAATGCATGTTTTTGAAAACACCAAAATTTGGGATGCAGCAAAAAGCCCACAACTTTATTTCTGGGCTTCCAAAGCCAAATTCGTTTCACATCCTTATTCGAGATACTGAAAGCAATCATATTAAGCAAAAAACTAAAAAATGATTTTTTTTCGACAAATACATGTACATGTACACTTTTTTTGACCAAAAATAACAATTATAAGATAAAGCTTAGTAACTCATCTCTCCAATAAAATGGGTTGTTTTTCTTTCAAACACAGCATGTAGCACCCATTAATGTTTAACTGGAGGTACTGGGTTTCAACCCTTCCAAATTCAGAATTTTTAAAAAGCTGAATGTCAAAGAAGTACTCATGCGACATCTTTGACATGAGATTGCCTTTAACAGAAAGAAAACTGGCGGCAGGTTTTGGTGTCAAAACATCTCATAGTGATCCAAAATTGAAATGAATTTCGATTTTACTCATTTTTTTCCAATATTTATCATTTTTTCTAGAAAATTGCAATTTTGTCAAAAAATGAATTTTTACTAAAATTTTGAGATTTTTTAATTTGTTTTTAGGCTTAATCATTAGCTTTGGAAACAAAATTGTGTTCTTAATGCTGTGGCATTTTTTGTTGAATTTTTTCGATTTTCCAATTTACAGCATTTACATAAAATGGGAATTTTCAATGTTTCCTAAAATCGTTTCCGCAACGATTTTTGGTCTTATCACACACATTATCAAACTCTTTCAGACTGTGCAAATTCAAAAAGCTAGATTGAAAATTGTTAGTTAAAATGTCACTTAAAAATATGAAAAAAAAATAAATGGTGCAAAACTTCTTTTGATGAGTATACATAAGCGAAATTCTCTCGACATAGACTAGCATCTTAGTTTTTAACCCAATCATGGTTGATAACTATGCTGCCTTCATTAATTGCACGCCGGTGGGTCGGGCGTCAGACTCTATGATGGTCCCGACTTAAAGCTATTCATTTTAGTTGGTTGGGACCGGAGCTTCTTGTCTGTTGCTTGGCCCACCGGAGTCCAACTGGTGTTTTTCTTTTGCTCCGGAGTTAGTAGGTTCTTCGGCGCCCATGGATCTCCATCGTCGGGCAGCTTACTCAATCTGTGAGTCCTGGTTTTTGATTCATCAGGATGGTTATCATGATTTATTTGTTTGTTCTTGATGATTCATTGACTAGTTAGAGATTCACCACGAGGACCGAAGAACTTACTAAATGTTATGAACCACTGCAGAAGCTGAGGGTGAGGTTTGGATCCTGTAAAACCGGTTTAAGCCCGCCAGTACTTTTGTGTTACTGATCGTTCTAAGGCGATACTTCTGTGGTGGTTTTTTTTTGTTTAATGTCTTATTTTTTTGTGCTGTTGGCGCCTTATGTATGCTTTCATATTTTTAATTAAGTTAAGGTAACTGAGTGGCCACCTATTTGGAAAATAGCTGCTCATTCGGCTTACGATATGTTTCATGGTATAAGTGCCTGATTGTTAGTTTGGTTTTTTCCCACCTCGGTTTTTGGAGTGGGAATCTCTTTCTGATTGCGCCTTTTCCTGATCTTTGCCTACTTGTACCTTTCTAATTGTAAAAAAGTGTTTGTTTTTGAGATTTATTGCAGGTACGTCCCAGGCGTAAAGCAAAACGTTTAACAATAAATCCTTATCGGAATTAAACGCAAGTCTTCGTCGAGGGACATTCACTTAAAATATGTGACGGGGTCCTTAAGCCACACATTAACAATGTGAAATAAAACACCGTAATCATTGGGAGTTCAACTAAATGTTCTACTTGAAACTTCCGCGTCATATGTTTCATACGGAGTTTTTTTTTTTTTTTTTTTTTTTTTTTTTTAATTGTAAGATATCCCTCAAGCACATGTATAGTATTAGTACCGGTACACGCTCGTTTTACTCATTTTCCCTATTGTTTTACCGTAAATGGAAACTTTCTACTCCAAAGCATTATATACTTTCCAGGATCTTCAATAGGTTCCATTAACCACCACTCTTCATACCTGATAAAAATTTATACAGTTATTTTGCATGAATATGATACTTCGACATTATTGAAGGATATTTGCAATTTTCAATTATAAAACGTAAGATATACATGTAAATATGTATTAGCAAAACGTCCAAAGCAAAACATAAACATACAAAAACATACTAATAGGTCACTGTGACCTTATTTAATGGTGCAGTGATTTTGCCTAATATTTGACCTCCGAATGATATATGATCGTACTTTCTTCAAATTATGAAGAAGTAGAACCAGACTTTTGATCAAAAAGTGGAAATAGGTCACTATGACCTGATTTTCATGGTTCGCTGTGTTTGCATGATATCTTCACCACAGGGTGCTTCCTTAGTCCCGATATAAAAAAGGTTTTGTTTGACTTTTTGTTAACGGATTTTGTTCTACTTCTTTAACACGGTAAATTTTCACAAAACAGAGTCGGCAATATTATAAATTGCTTAATTTATATAACTTTTTAACGAATCAAATTGATTTTTACTATAAAATTGCATTCAAAGCACTATATTACGACTTTAAATTATTTCAGTGACGTCATAAATTAGAATCAAATCAAATCTTTCACCAAATTCTAGGAATTATTGAAGAAAAAAATCTGGTACCTGAATCACACAAAACCAAATCCTATCGGGACCTATAGAAAAAATCAAACAAAACCTTTTTTTATATCGGGTCCAAGGAAGCACCCAGTGTTCACACTCAATGGGTATTTTTATTTCTAAATAGACACAACTTTAAGGAATGTCTAGTCAGTCAAAACAGACTTTGTGACAATATCTTGTTGTCAAGATAATGTTGACTAATTTCCATGGTCCAGTGATTTTGCTTTATATCTTGACACTCAATAAGTATATTTACAAGCTTCTGACAGATTATTGGTATTATTGGTAAGTATTACCATACCTTTGATCGAAACATACTTATAGGTCACTGTGACCTATTTTTATGGTTCAGTGACTTTGTTTAATATCTTGACACTCAATTGGTATGAAGTAGGACCAGACCTTTGACCCAAAAGTAGGAACATGTCACTATCACCTCACTGTGTTTGCCATACATCTTCACACCCAATGGGTATATTATCATACTTCCTTCACGTTATAGGTGAGTTTGACATTCTACAGCTCAGCCAGGTCATTTTGTCTCAAACAGTTAGTTGTGTATTTATATTTTACTTATAGCAGCCGTATATCTAACGGGGACTACGCTAAATATGTAAATAAGCAATGGATTGTTTTGAGCAACGAAAGCGCCTGAGCTAACTATAGTATTTCTTTACATCTCTATAGTTCAAACTTTACTTGTTTTCCTAAAATCTGACTTGCTCCTTTAAAGAATTTATACTCCGATAAAAGCAACGCGTAAGAACACTCGGTTTTGTCTTAATATGTGGTAAGACTTACGGTGAGTACGTGACGTTTCTTCAAAAACATCTCATTTAAACGTCATCAAACAATAAATGAACGCATTTTGAAAATGTCGAAATGATGTTTGGAACTTTCATCGTAATAATCCATTCCTTTAATGCCAACGTTGTCTCATCAACGCATTTTATTTTAACAGAACATCATACGGTCACATATGAACCTTCTAGCTGTCGGTTGAAATTTGATGATTGAGTTTCAAGTCCCAGTTCGAAATTGGTATGTATTCCTATCAACCTTTTTTTTCCTGGGCGAGACCAGTACTATAGGAGGTTGTTTTTTGTGGGTTTGTTGTTCCGGGAGCACCCGAAGGCTCAACCGGAAGGAGGTTTTTTAGGAGAAGCCCGGGATCGAACCTGCGACCCCTGGTTTACAAGGCGAGTGACTTAACCACTGCACCACGGAGGCTTCCTATCAACCTAGATGGCTAAAAGAACAAAACAAAATTGAATGTAGGAGAAATGTTTTGAGGCTCTCGCTATTACAACCATCCTGTAGCATACCAGTATTATAGCTTCTATTTATTGTTTTCTATGCTTGGGAAATTTCAGAAAAGGCTTTTTGGTGAATAACCGTTTTGCTCTATTTTCTGATGGAAAATTGCAATAAAGGTCTACAAATGCATAGTCTTTAATAAGACAAATGTTGGAATAATTATAAGGAATGATTCATTATTATTGTGGATTTAATCGATGTGTAAACACAGCCAAATCCCTTTGGCCTTTATTCATATTGTGAGTGATTCGCCGGAGTTTACACGTCGATAAAATCCACAAAATAAAGTTCATTCCGAAAATAAACACTTACAAGAGGAAATCGTCAAAAGCGTGGCCGTGAACAAAAGGATTCCTTGTACCTTGATCTATGATGAAATAATAATATCCGATATATCCATGGTCTTGTAAACTCTGCAGGTCGGCCTTTAAAGCAAATGACAAAAAATCGACAATAAGAACTACGGTATAATAGACTTTTTTTCTTTTTAGGGCTTCCGGACTCATGTCTTTAATCTCCTTGTGAGATCCCTGATAACTGATATTAAATTGAAATAAATCATCATTCATTTTTAGTGTATATTTGTACGTGGGGTAATCGGAAAATTCGTATGGACATGGTAATGTCATTTCATTAGCTTTTGTTATTTCGAGATGGCATTTCAACACACAATACCACAATACTTCTACAGTTATTTCACCGCAATAACACATGCATAACACGCACACGTGCGTTGCAGCTGTCGTTATGGAAATACTACGTAATGTCATGCGGCGCAACGTAACGTCAAAGCTTTATACTTATTTCAAAAACATCTTCGTTCAAAGTCTTGTATGGTAGAGCGTCGGACTCCGAATCGAGAGTTCCTTGGTTCGATTCCCACAGACGTCACCGTGTTGTGTCATTGAGCAAGACACATTAACACTCTACAGTACTGGTTAAACCCAGGAATCGTTGGCTCCGTTCCGACATGACTGAAAAAATGTTGACTGGGACGCTTAGCCTCAACACAAACAAACAAAGTCTTGTTATACCCGTTAAGACCGCGTTAGCTTACAATTTATTTGATACTCATTTACTACAATGTACATGGCATAAAGTAAGGAGGTATTTTATCAAATTGATTTGTGTCTAGAGTCTTGCTATTTCTGACCCAGCCAAATGGACAAAACTGCTATGATTTTCGACAATGTTGCATTTTCTCAAAATTTTAAATATATATTTTCTGCAAGCTTAAACCATTTTTAATCTTGACATTGTCTTCCACTACTGAGAATCACGTGGTATTGTATACATACAAACCGATATATGATCGATAACAGACACTACAATTGAGATTGAAGTTGAGGTTAGATTTTCTAGTTTTCTCCTACAGCGTTTCTTCTACAAACTGATGGACAGGTGTAATCAATGCATAAGACATCCCTGTTATTTCGTTTTTGCAAACACTTTAATGTTATTGTGATGGAAGTACTTCTGTAGATCCGGAAATATTCTCTAGAACTTATTTTTTGCTAATATTCACATATTGGTTGCCTCGCGAATTCAAAATTCTCGCTAATTAAGAATCATTATAAAGAATACATGAACACTCACTCGCGAAATCAAGAACTCGCTTGTAATTCGGAAATAGAAATTTCGCGAAATAAAAGTCACGCGAAAATTTCCGAATTTACATTATATGTGCATTGGGCGGAAGTGTTTGCGAAAACGAAATAACCTGGATTCCTTTTGTTACATTTTTTCAATAAATGTTCAATTTCTGCATTGACTGCATCTATTTATCAGTCAATAAAGTAAACGCTATAGGAGAAAACTCGAATTTCTCATCTCAACTTCGGACAGAATTTCATTGTGCGTCACCCATTCCGTACCACGTGTTTCTCAGCTGTGTTAATAATAAGTTGTACTCAAGCTTTTGACTCTTTGTAAAAACTGTGTCTCTACTAGTTATAGTTTATGCCATTCTTTTTATTATTTCATTTAACATTGGTCAGAAAATAAAGTATTGAATTTAAGTAAAAGTATAAAATCGACATTAATACATATTTTACGCTAGCCTTTTGAAATTCTATTCCACCGCATTAGTATATAAAGCATCAGAATGTCGAATGATTTCGAGAAAAGGTCAATGAATGTTAGAAAATTATTTGAGTAAACAGTTGCCGATCAACTTTCTCAAGCCACCAAATACATTAACAAAGTCAACACAGGGGTACAGATTTCTCGTGCATGAACCTCTGACGTCATTGTTTTAAAATGACAAAGTCAGTTAATTGCAAAAGACCAATATATACTTAACCAAATTCCCAAAGCACCTAGTAAGATTTTTAAAAATATTTCAAAAACGAATCGACCGAAAATGTCCAAATTCGCTGCATGCTAAGATACATTATTTTGAAATAATGCGGTGAAAATTCATTGTGATCGGTGATTCCTATCGAATTTTATTGAGCTTTTGGTTAGCACACCCATAAATCGAAAAGTCTGAAAAAAAAACTGAAAACAACGGTAGTGTAGGTCGAGGGAAAATCGTACATGACGTTATAAAAGTGATTTGCAGAACAATTTTTATTGTGTGGTAGTGAATAAAATTAAAACTGAGATCCTTTAAGAGCAGTGAACATATTAATGAGAAAGGGGATGGGCCATACCGCGGTTTCGACTATTAAAGTCTCGTCAGTGACCCTTTAGATTTGGCAACATGGAGCCAAAGAGAATAACTGAAATTTTGCAACTTTCAACAGGGTAGTCGATACAAAGACCAGTATTATCTAAATGAGACTAAATGTATTAAAAATTGGTTAAAAATGAACTTAACCAATAATAAATTTCTGATTTCTCAGAATATCCTCGCTGATCTCAAAGGACCAAAAGGAAAATATAACCTGCACAATGGATGTTGTACGGGGAGACGTTTTAGGGCCGCCACACGACACAACACCAGCTGCGGTATTAGCAAATAAAATTAAAACTGAGATCCTTTGAGAGCAGTGAGACTTTTATCAATAATTCACTATCAAAGATTGAAATTTACTGCTTAAGTAAGTTTCCCAAAAGGGCAAGCAAGCAAAATATCGAATCAATCAGTTCAATTTTATCTTAACAAATTAATATCTAATGTGTCCCCCATTAGCTCAGACCACCGCTAAACAGCGCTGTTGTGTGGATAGGATATGATTTTTTATTACTAGCCCACTCAGCAACCAACACTTGCTCTAACTTGCGACGGGTTTGAGGTAGACTAGCTACTAGTCTGATAAATATGTTTTGCCCTTTTTTGTAACATCTTTAATTGTCCTTTTTGATAGCTAGTACATGATATTTTCTAAAGTATGCATCTTGGCTTAGATTTATTACGTTAAAATCGAGACAGAGGAGTAGACCCATGTTATGTCCAAATGATGAACATTTTATATAAAGCGATTTTTAGCTTGGTAGATTTGTCATTTTAACGCCTAGTGGCTAGGCTAGGTTTGAGGATTTGTGGAAATTTCAAAACATTTTTACGTGCTACAAATAAGTCTTTGAACGAGTGAAAGGGCGGACGGACGGACGGACAGACGAACAGACTGAAAGTGAAAACGAAATTTACTTTATGAAAAAATGGTTGCCTTTCAAACTTGAACTAGAATAATACCAAATGGTTGCGTTTATTAAAGACAAAATGGCGGCATTAAGACTTCCTTTTTGCATTGACTTTTAACGCAACTGCATAAAAGACCTAACCCCCTCAACTAAAATGTAAAGGTTTGATCCTTTGGGAGCATTGAACTGAATCCGACTGCTCTGGCCATTTGTTCAACAGAACAGATGAACCATTTATTGACTTTGATCCGAAACATAACCAGGCTTCCAATAAAAGCTTCAGAATGAGAAAAATAACATACCACAAGGAGCACGTGCAGAAAACATGTTTTTTCATGATTTCCTTATTTCGCGATTCCGAGAGAAAAAATGTATAAAATAACCTAGTAGGTGTGTGAAAATGCTTAACAGATAAGCGTGTGCCAAATTTCAAAGTCAAATTATGGACGACAGTAAAGTTAATCAAATTTTAAAAGTAGTGCTTTGGTATTTTTGCCAAGTGTATATTCGTAGTAACTTTCATATCAGTTGGCGCAAAAATATTTTACAGCATTTTATACGTATTTTCCGTTCACCCCTCGTACAAGGTGCAATGAAGACCTTTTTTACCTAAGAGGCAGCACGCTTGGATTAATATGCCATCCAAATGATAATAAGAATTATCTACGTAACGATCTATGCGATTTGTGACATGGCCATGCCTGTTAGATAGTGTGATACTAAAAAGTCAATATTTGTTTTCAATTATGACAAAGTGAGATCAAAATGTAGACGCCAAACAACTTTGAACTATATTTTTCAAACTTTACAATAACATGCCTAGGTAATGTATGCCCTATTATTCCCCGTTTTGATATATTGAAATAAAAGTGTACAAGGATATGCCTATTGTTATTCATAACAAAGATCCTGGGTACTCGTTAGAACCGTGCGCCCACAATTAATGACTTGAGCAAATATACGCATTTAATTTTGTTTTGATTTTCAGAGACAAAACATCTCTGTAGAATGCATGGTCTTGTTTTAGTAATTCCAAAGCTGACCTTCGCATTGTGAACATTCACGCTGTCCCACATCGCATGTCCTGCAGTATTGTCTATTACAGCAACACTGAAATAGAATGGAAGAAGAAGGCAATCTCGTATCAGGAAAAGGCGCATTGGTCCTGTAAACGCTAAACTGAGATAAACATATTGTAGTATTTTTGTCCCCAATTAGTCCTACATACCAAGTTTTGTTGAAATCAATCCACCAGGTCCGGAGAAAAAGATGCTTCACTGACTAGTTAGAGATTCACCACGAGGACCGAAGAACTTGCTAAATGTTATGAACCACTGCAGAAGCTGAGGGTGAGATTAGGATCCTGTAAAACCGGTTTAAGCCCGCCAGTAACTTTGTGTTACTGATCGTTCCAAGGCAATTCTGTGGTGGTTCTTTTTGTTTTATGGTATAAGTGCCTGATTGGTGGTTTGGTTTTTTCCCCGCTCGGTTTTTGGAGTGGGAATCTCTTTCTGATTGCGCTTTTCCTGATCTTTGCCTACTTCTACCTTTTTACTTCTTTTTACAGATATGGGCACGACGGCCATCATGGTCATGTGACCCGGTGGCTTATTTACGTACACATTGTTATTTCCTTTAGATGCGCTCATAACAATTTGGCTTTTATTTCCCAAGCAGTTTCAGAGAAAAAGATATTTGAATATTATATATATATATATATATATATATATATATATATATATATATATATATATAAACAAACAGAATTAGCGTACAAAAGTCGGTCGTGCCGCGACCGGGAATCGAACCACGGACCTCCTGCATTCCGGGCAGACGTGCTAACCATTACACCACCGCGGTCTTCCGATTCTGTACGCCAATTTTAGCATCTATAAACCTTTGACGTCAATGACGCTATTTAGCGGCCTTTCATTTACCGCCATAGGCGACCCTATCATTTTCGGTTCTTTTTATTACCTACGGACGGCGGCCATTTTTATTCTATTTGTGGTTGCTTTTTATTTATTTTATTTATTATATTAGATTTATAGACGCTCTACTGCATCGGGAAGAAGTATTGAAGAAATAGAGAATGCCACGATATATATATGTATATTGCTTCAGGGTTAGGGCACACCCACGCATGGGGTTTAAATGATTTCAGAATCATAAATCTGCAGTCCATTTGCCAAGTTTTTCCTTCAATTACATTTTAACAATTTTCCCGGTTCTAATGCATGGGCGACCTATGTTCACCTTGCCGTAAAATAGGTCTAGTTCATCACAGGGTCACAATTTATGTTCACATTGTAGTAAACTAGTCCGTAGTGCTACATGTAACGTTTTGTTGAAACAGGTTAACAGGTTCAGGAAAAGACTGTTTTTTTTTGGAGATTCTTTTCATGTATAGGCATGGCGGCCATCTTAATCATGTAACCGGGATGATTTTTGTTTGTTCTTCTTTCTTTGTGGTACTTCGTATAAGATTTGGCTATAAATGACCAAGGGGGTTTAAAGAAGAAGATCTTTGAAAATGTAGACGGACGGACGCTCAGGTACCATCCTATAAGCTCATCATGAATCTTCGGCTCGGGTGATTTCATTACTGAGGCGCTTAAACCTGATTTACAGACGCCTAACCTCACCCTTAGCTTCTGCAGTCACAACATTTTAGTCAGTGGCTCGGTCCTCGTGGAGAATCTCTAAATTGTCAATGAAGCATCAAGGACAAACAAATAAATTGCATGTATGATAAACACCATGATTAATAAAAAACGAGGACTCACAGATACAATAAACTGCCAGGCGACTGGAGATCCCTGGGTGACAATCAATTTGATCACCAGGAAACATGTCAATGACAAGTATACCCCTTTATATCCATTTTTATAAAATTGGGGTACAAAGGGGTATGCATGTTTATTTTGGATCCAAAAAGGCGGTTCTTACAGATACCTACAATCAAAGAGGACGAGGTTTGGGTCCTCTGAAATAGGTTTAAGCCCACTCAGCCCATCCCAAATTTTGTATTGTTGACAGAAATGTATCAATATGAAGTTAAGCCTTCTTGTGAACGTCAAATAGCAATTACTTTAACTTATTAATTAAACAATAATTGAACATATAAATCGTATAGATAATTTGCTGTCAAATTTTGTAAATCTGACGGTTTTATTGCTTTATGTCACGTACAAACCTGAAATGAAATTTTGAAGGTTTTTCGGCGTCTTCCAACATGTTTTCTGTCTGGATATATGTCCAGTCAGTCTCGGCTATGAAGGCCCCATTTTCATTTCTGTAGCTTCTGTACCTTGTGTAATGGTCGTTTGTACCATTTTTCGTCCTCCCAAAGAGCGTTATACCACATAATCCATGCTCGTCTTCCACGGTAGGGCCCTCAGAACACGCTAGAGTACCATCGTCTCTGATTACACGCAACTGTAATAAAGGATCAACCGACATGTTCATGTAACTGTTAAAACTGTAACTGTCACTTTGCTTAGAAGATAAAAAAAATGCTAAATCCATTTTTGATTGGGACATTGTTTGAGCCATTATTTCATTTTTGTCGACGGAAAAAGATAAAGTTTTCATATACTGATATTTACTCCGTAATGATGATATGTAAATTAAGCTAGTCCCAAAATAAAACTTTAACAGGCACATTATTATTTTGCTATCCAATTTAAATAATAAATGAAATATATAGGTTTGTTCCTTTGGAAGCGGTAAAAAAATTCAATAAAGTAAACTTAAGAAGTAAAATTCTATAAAGTAAAATATAAATGTTTGATCTTGTGGAAGCAGTGAAACCGTTCAAAGGGAAGTAGTATGTGCCATATTCCGCAATTTATGGTAATGAACCCTCATCAATGGCCCAATAACCAGATAAATGTACTGCAATTTCAAAACTTTGCACATGGAAAGTCTTAATCAAACATACATGCCTTAACTAGATCAAGTTATTTAAAATTGTTTAGAACATAGCTCTAAAAGTACAAATTTGAAACTCTGAATATTCTAACAGAAACTGATCTCAAAGGACCTAACGAAAAAAATAATCTGCACTATTGATGGTGTACGGGGAGACTTTTAGGGCCGCCACACGACACAACGCCAGCTGCAGTAATGTCAAATAATATATAAAAGTTTGATCCTTCGGAAGCAGTGAACACGTTCAACGGGAGGTAGTATGGGCCATATTACGCAATTTCGGGTACTGAATTTTCATCAATTTTGTCTCCTATTTTTGAATTCAACGCAGCCAACCGTAAGTAATTATCTGAAGCTCCTAATAGACATTTTTCACTTTTGAACGTAAATGCTGCTGGTGCGTGCGGTTACGGCTTTCTTTGTGATGGGGGACGACTCGTGAGGGCATATGTGAGACTAAGACGAGGGGCAATATGAAGAATTACACAGTCAAAACTACCAACAGTCCAACGGAGACGAATTAAATAAGACATGCAATAAATGCTATAGCGTAGGACGTCTAGCTCTGTAGCTCAGTAGCTAGAGTGCTAGGATTCAAAACGAAAGGTTCTGGGTTCGAGTCCTGGTCGAACCGGTTTTTTTTTTTCTTTTCTTTATTTGTCTTCTTTGTAACAATAATGCTAAGGAAATAAAAAAATGTATTATCAGCTGATTATATTTATTGGCGAATGCAAGAATCAGGAAATGCCCTTGTGCACAAAATACATAACTCGTAAAGGAATTGAAGTGCGAGACGGCATCTCACATTAATGTTTCTGTCTTGTTGACTTTTAACAGCTCGATCGTATTTTTTTGGTAGAAGAGCTGATCTTCGAGCGATCCTCACGTCAATATTTCTTTCTTGGGGACACAAAAATGTTCATATTCTGAAGGCTTGTGCAGGAATAATGTGGCTACTAGGATAAGACAGCCACCCTGAATGACTTTAAATGTTTTCCGCGGACGTAAGGCACTAACCCATATAGTATAGTGTACCTGTACAGACATATTTATATTTATAAGGTGTAAAAACATAATTCATTTGGCATGTTTATACATGTATTTCAAACAGATACTCGAAAGCTTGGTGGGGTTTAGTTGGTTGATGTTTCGTTTTGATCCCATTCAACAGCCATCTGCATGCCATAAGTGTGATATCCTAACTACATTATGCATAGCCATACTAATAATTTGAGGTTTTGTAGACCTTCAACAGTATTTCAGCCATATCGAGTGCGATAATTACGAATTTTAGATATTTTTTGTAAGCCACGGGCTTTCTGTATGACCCTCATTTATTCTCTTGTAGTATGCGTGCTGTTTGTCTGGTTGACTTCAAATAAATATAATTAATCTTCAAACTAACACAATGTTATTTTCAAGTAAATCAATGATTACAAAACTGAGAAACATCTAGTCTTTTTTTTAGCTCACCTGAGTCGAAGGCTCACAAGGAGAGCTTATAGGATGGCCATGATCCGTCGTCCGTCTTCGTCGTCGTCCACAATTTCAAAGATCTTCTTCTCTGTAACCACTTGGCCGACCAAGTTGAAATTTTATGTGGAGCCTCCTTGTGTAGCGGCATTTCAAGTTTGATCGCAAAATCAATGTCACATGACCAAGATGGCCGCCACGCCCATATATGGTAAAAACCACTCAAAAATCTTCTTCTCCAGAACCGGCGGGCCGATTTCCACGAAACTTGGTATTTACCATCAGTAACTGCAGTCCATCAAAGCTTGACAAAATGATGACCCTGGGATGACCTTGACCCATTTTACGGCAAGGTCAGTTTTGGAAACAGAGGCTTTTACATGGGAAACAGTGAAAACTATGGATTTTTTTAAAAATGATTGCAGACTGAGTCCTGAAAAGTGGTAGATGCAGATAACTAATGGAGTAGATGAAGGAATGTGATTAATTAAGGTCAAGGTCATCACTTGACCTTGGCCAGTATGTTGTCCATAGCATCTTCATCGTCTCTGAAACCGCTGGGCCAATCACAGAGAAATTTTCATGTGGAGCATCCATGGGTAGGGGGAACAAAAATTCCGTATATGGTAAAACCACTCAAAAATCTTCTTTTCCAGATCCGGCAGGCTGATTTTCACGAAACTTGGTATGTAGCATCGATGACTTCAGCCCATCATAGTTTGATAAAATGATGACCCTGGGATGACCTTGGCCTATTTAGCGGCAAGGGCAATTTGGGAAACTTAGGCTTAAGTGACAACTGTGTCTCCGGTGAGCGTTTACAGGACCATTGGTCCTCTGGTTTTCATAACGTGCTGCTAGACGGAATATTTCCATCGGTATTCTGTTAGACCTCTCCATACACAGAAAAGGAGCGAGGTCACGAAGTGTATCGGAGAGCAGGTTAGCCAGCTAATCAAACGTGCTGCGAACCTTGCTTAACCTTAAAACAGGACAACAATATTCTGAATTTTAAGCGCGCATACACACTCTAACTCACAAACACACACTCACGCAAACACGTTCCGTAGAGGACTTTGTCTCGCAGTGGCTCAGTCAGTCGCCTCTTAAAATCTCATGGCGAGAATAAATACGTAGTTGATATAAGACAGGTACAAAATGTGTTTAATAAGAACATTTGACTCGTTTCGCAGGTTGAGCTCGAGAACGATACGCCTAAAAATGAAAAGTGTTGACTTTCCGTACAAACTGTCTAATTCTGATGGAACAAGGAACCAGAGCTGACCTTTGACACAAAATATTTTCTAAAAATCGCATCATATATATCATGTTTGCCATTAAAGATGCGTTACTCGTTCAATGCGAGTCGGTTTTACAAATGCTTGGCACGAATAAAATGCCTCCATTTTAACAGCTTCCAATGCAGAATTCGATTATTTTGGACACTCGTGTGTATAACTAGGCGTCGCTCGTTCGATAAACCGAGGTCCCGTTTTCATATGACCATAACTGTTGGTGGGAAAAACCAATATCAACTATTTGTTATCGCCATGTGACATTTTACATACTGGCTTATGTATATACGTACATTGGTTCTGCTAAGCTACATTTTCACGTGTTTTTCGTGAACGCACAGAAAACTTTATATATGTATACATGGCATGATTAACGATTTGAAACATAAGTTGATCTTTCATTTTATGTGCAGTTTTTTTTATTCTGCGCCTTACAACGCTTTGACATATTTCAAGTCATCTCGAGCATGGTCGGTTATCTATATCAGGATAACATGTCTGTGAATACCACATGAACCACACTTTTATACAGCAAAACTTTGGTATGCATGGGTATACCTATTTTAAGCTCACGTGAGCCCGTCGGCTCAAAAAGCGAGCTTATAGGATGACCATGCCCCGTCGTCCGTCCGACGTCGTCCGTCAACAATTTCTATGATATTCTCCTCTGAAACCAAATGGCAAACCAAAGTTAAACTGCTTGCTGAGCATTCTTAGGAAGGGGGAACGAAAGTTTACATAAATGACCCAGGTCACATGACTAAGTTGGCCGCCATAGCTATAAATTGCAAAAACCTTTAAAACAATTTCTTCCCAGAACCAAAAGTCCTATGATTTTGAAACTAAGTTTGAAGCATCAGGCAATATAGTTCTTCAAAGTTGGTATATATCATAATGCTCGGATGACCTTGACCTATTTTATGGCAAGGTCAACTTAGGTCGCCCATGTATTTAAATGGGGAAAATAAGTTAAATGTAATTAAATGGGTGGAAACTCGCGATGAGCATGCAAAGGTACTGAAGATTTATGTTCATGAAAACATTTAGTCCCCAGGGGTTTGTCTGCTCCTGCCCGGGGGCTATATACATGCACATGACCAAAATATTCAAACATTTCTGCAACCGCATAGCCGATCAAAGCCACACTTCATGGAAAGGGAACGAAAGATTGTATAAATGGCCGCCATGGCTATAAACTGCAGAAACCTTTAAAATGTTCTTCAGAACCAGTAGGCCTATGATTTTGAAACTTGGCATTAAGCATTTACAAAATTTATACATGGCCTTAATCATGACCCAGGGATGATATTGACCTATTTTACGGCAAGGTCAACTTAGGATGCCCATGCATCTAAAAACACAGATTGTGAGCACTATAGAACCGCCTCTACGAGGCAGTTTTAGCGTGTACGAACAATCTATGTTTTGAGCAAAATAAAAAGATAAAAATGTTGAACTGAAAATTTTCATTTTTTACAACATTAAAACACTGTATATTGCTTGTTAAGGTTTTGTTATGCTAGCGTCAAGATACACGGCACCATTTTAGTGCACAAGTATTACAAATGCTGACGACAGAGCTACATGTACAACACCTTGATCATTCTTAACCTTACTCATATGGGCATTTTTTGCGTCTGGAACCGGGCGAGCATAAATGCACATAAGCTTCTTACTCAATCAGAATTTACGTAAATAATAAATTTAATTGGTTTGTTGATTTGAGGTTTAACGTTAATCCAACAGCAAAGGTCATATGGAAACGAGACATCAGTTTATAGTGTCATCCGACAGACTTAAGGATCCCGGGATCAAACCCGCGGTCCCTGGTTTAAAAAGACGAAAACATGCCGTTACACTAACTGATTTCGGCTTGTCAAGCAGCAATGTGGTTTGATAACTGATCCTGCTCGATAAAATCTTTGTTGTTTTTTTTTCGAAGAGGCCGTGGGACAAAAATTCAACAGCCAAACACAGCACAATATTAGGTTCACGGATGTCGTTTTGTTTGTTTACATATAAAAAGCCGGTAAATTGAGCACGTACAATAACTGCGTGATATACTGTACATGAATATGTATATTCAGGAATTGTCTATCAGTGTCAGCACCATCGTAAAGGCCTGCGATACAACAAAAGTCCTTACAGCAAAGATTGATGCAACAACATACATGTGATTGAAAAAAGCAATATCGCTTTGGCAACAACCATCACAAAGACAATGAACACTTCGTCGTAGGTTGCTGCCCAATTGATCAGTCTTACAATCACAGGTGACACAAACCAAATTCTGCTTGTGGGTATGCCAAGTCGTTTTCTCAGGGATCGACCATCACCCTCAGGAATTGTCTATCAGTGTCAGCACCATCGTAAATGCCTGCGATAAAACAAAAGTCCTTACAGCAAAGATTGATGCAACAACATACAACATGTGATTGAAAAAAGCAATATCGCTTTGGCAACAACCATCACCAAGACAATGAACACTTCGTCGTAGGTTGCTGCCCAATTGATCAGTCTTACAATCACAGGTGACACAAACCAAAATTTAATTCTGCTTGTGGGTATGCCAAGTCGTTTTTCTCAGGGATCGACCCTCACCCTCACCCCCCCCCCCCCTTGTTACTGATTTATCCGTCTCATGTGAATCCGTCTCATATGAACTAAAATAATTTTGAACGGGGCGAAAATTGTATAAAACGAAATTATGACCAGAAATGAGCACAATCAGACCCTTATCTGTAATCAAGTAACAATAGAAGGACCTGGAATCGATACAATTAAATTTCACATTCTCACTAAGGTGGGCGTAGTGTAATTCTGGGCCCTGATTAGATTTTAACAGATAGCAAAACTTCTCCGATGTTACTCGCGCCGATAAGAAAAAAAATGCATTTATATTCAATCATGCATGCATGCTTAATGTAAACCATATAACGAGGAATATTCGGGATTTCGCGTGCAAATAACAACTATTTACATACTGGACCTTGGACTCGCCCGAAAGACGGAGTTACGCGTTGGATTGAACGCGCGGCCCGTTTTACGAGGCGACTGACTGAACCACTACGACATGGAGTCCTTTATGGAAACACTTTAGCAACTGATAAAAATAATATTGTGTTAGTTTGATTTTAATCATATTTATTTGAATTCAACCAGGTAAACAACACGCATACAATATCAAACAGAATAAATATGGATCAAAAAGAAAACTTATGTCTTGCCAAATTAATTTACTACATCGTAACCAGCACACTGGATATGGCTGAATTACTGTTGAAGGTCTACAATAAACAAACTTAGTTGTGTGGCTTGGCGTAATGTAGCTACATGTAGGATGTTGCCTCCATCGCACTTCGTATGACATGCAGATGACTGTCGAATGAACGAAACTTCGACATCAAGCGGATAATCTGTTTGAAATATAAACAGAATGAATTATGTTCGCTCACGAGACAGCACGTGAAACTGTAGTTTTACATCTAATAAACACAGGTATACATGTATCCGAACATGTACACTATACTATTTGATTTATCGCATTTTAGTTCAGTTTTACGTCCCTTTCAAGATTATTTCAGCTCATCAATCAGTAGGTGGGGTGAAAACGTGAGTACCCTAAGAAACCACCTGGCACTCCCGCATGTTGAACTTGGCTTGTATCATATGTGGCCAGTGTGGGGCTCGAACACACACAAGACACAGCGGTGAGACGAACGAGTGATTTGGCGGCCCCCGTGGCCGAGTGGTTAAGGTCGCTGACTTCAGTGCTCTTGATCATTCGATCATCTCACCGATGTGGGTTCGCGCCTCGCACGGGGCACGAATTCATATGTGAGACAAGCCATGTTCTGCTTGCGGGTGTGTCAGGTGGTTTTTCCCCGGGTACTCCGGTTTTCGCCCCACCTACCGATTGATTCGTCTCGATATGAGTGAAAAAGCTTGAAAGGGACGTAAAACTGAATCAAAAAATTAAAAAAAAAAAAAAAAAAAGAACGAGTGATTAAGAAAAAGGCGTTCTTAACCGCTCGGCCACGGGGGCCGCTAACATGTAAGTCATTAGAGGCGGTCAACTTATCCTAGCCGCATTATCTGTACCAGCCTTCAGAAAATAAATGTTAACGTGAGGATCGGTCGCGGGTCCACTCTTCTGCCGATAATTACGATCAAGCTACCGGCTTAAATCGGTGAAAAAACAACAAGACTTAGTGAAAAACCAAAACGTGCGGACTGCCTTCTCACTACACACTTCAATCCACAAATTTACGATTTTAGTATTAAATGCAGCAGTGCATTTTGTGATTCTTGCATTTTTTCTTTTCTTTTCATTTTCATTTTTCGAAGCTATATTGTCACAGGGGCGAAAAAAGGAAGTAATTAAAAAGAGAAAAAGAATTTTTGTCCCAGCCGGACTCGAACCCAGGACCTTTTGGTTTTATTCCATACATGCTACCTACTGAGCTACAGAGTAAGACGTCGTGGACTATTTATTTTTTGCCTGTCTTGTTTAATTGGTCTCCGTTAGGCTATTGGTAGTTTTGACCAAGTAATTCTTCATATCGCCCCTCGTCATCGTCTCAAATATGCCCTCACGAGTCGTCCCCCATCACACCGAAAATCGTAAACGCACGCGCCAGCAACATTTACGTTCAAAAGTGAAAAATGTCTAATAATTGATCTGTCACTTATATATATATCGTATTTACTCATTGGTACACGGTGTATCTGGCGTATAAAGATTTTTTCACCTTCAAGGTACAATTTTTCTCGACAGATCCAACTGGAGCCAGGCAACCAATGGGTACTTGGTGTTCCACAGACAGCACATATCTATCGTTGTTTTCTGGCATCTGATATACTGATACACGCTGTGAATTACATGTACATATGCGAAAATTAGCAAAAAGGTATTTGAATGGTCCAGAAATTGTCGCAGTGAAATTTTCACTATCAAAAGCCCTCAAAGCGGCCCCGTGTTTGAACAGGGATCATAAATTACAACCGAGAGAGTGCAGAGACTTTATCAGCTCTAGATGGCAAATTAACGAGAGTGGATGCGATATTTCATTGCGTTAATAGTGATCATAACAATGCCATTTAGCAGAAAAAAAATTGAAACTTTTATGGGTTTATTGGTTCTAGGAGACTCATTTAACACTATACATAATAAAGTAAAATTTTGTGACAATCACAAAATCAGCTATGTTTAACGTCAGGTCCGTGCATTATTTTAGGAATATTTGTAGTTTGAGAAGCATGTAAATTGCAAAATCATCCGATAAATATCATAATAACCATACTTACAAACTGTAAATTGGTGTCATATGATTTTGTGATCATAGAACTTAATTTTCCCGACGCACTTTGAGAGAACTGTGCACCACACCGGATCTGTCAACGGAATATCAAACCCATTATGAAAACTTGCCCATGCAAAAAAAATTCACTGGAAAAAAAATCGGTATATCTTGATAATTTTGCTCTAAACATAGATTGTGGGTACACCTTAGAACCGCCTTGGCGATGCGGTTCTTACGAGTTCCCACAATGTGCAGTTCAAAGCAAACGAAAGTAATTATATAAACCCCTGTATACCACAGTTTTGATATATAAAAGTGTTTTTTTTTTTTTTTTTTTTTTTTTTTTTTTTTTTTTTTTTTTTTTTATTCATTTAATTGGGTAATTATTTTACGGACATGTTTTGATGATGACTAATATAGCAGGAGAGGAGTTAAACTTATGTAGTGTATATGGGACTAAATAAAATATTTCCGCGAAAACATGGCGCACATTATAAGCTTGATTTACCGACGGCAGCGCTGACACAAAAAAAATCAGATACGCTCAATATCGTTATTCCATTCCGATGTTGTTGTTTTTTTTCTCCATCCATCCATTCACATTCGCTATTTCCCGAGGGAGTGTTGAAAACCGAGGGCGTGGCCCAAGTCCGAGGTTGTCAACACTCCCCGAGGGACTTAGCGAATGTTAATGAATGACAAAACCATTCTGCACAAACGAAATAAGTAATGGTGCACTTTATTTTACAGCCTCATCATATTTTCATACGCGTAAAAGCTTTCATTTTTATGCTCGTTCCGGGCGGACTTTAGCTTCTTATATGTCAGGCTTCGATCTAGGTACGCACAATTTCACTTACGAACAAAACATTTTGACAATTTTTTTATTTATTTTTTTTTTTTATTTTTTTTTTTCAAATGTTCGAGGCAGTTGATAAGCCGATACCGCAGGAGTAGTAATTGCTGGCGGTATAGCGCCTTTATCTGAAAACTTATAGCGCCTTTTTTATAGCGCCATTTCAGATAAGCGTAGCGCTAGAAATGGCGCTTTAAAAAAGGCGCTATAAGTTTTCAGAACCAGAGGACCAAGGTCCTGATATCGCTCACCTGAGTAATTCATTGCATTAGATAAAATGCATAAAGCTGATTTCTAACAGTAAAGTTGTAACAATGGTCTTTGTTCACTGAGTTCAACTTTTTCTATGATCCCCTCCTTGAGTAGATAGACTAGCAAATCATACACAGTAGCCTATTCGGCAAGCTATAAGCCTAATAAGACTGCAAATGGAATGCCAGTGAAAAGAACTAATTTTTGTAATCCAATAAATTTTATTTATTCAATTACATTAAACACATACCTTAATAATTCACTAGCCAAGCAGTAAAACATAAAGAAAGACTATTGGAATCTTATACCCACATTTCAAAAGTTAAAAAAAAAAATAAATAGGAACAAACAAACATAAAAATGAAACTTAATATATCATGAATGCTTATATATCTAATATCTTTGATGAAGAAATAATGAGACTGTGTCTATAACATTAAAACCCCTGAAGAAGTTCAAGCTTTGCATTACATTTCTGTTACTTAAATAGATACCTTGTAAAAGCCATCATTGTGGTACATTTAAAGCTTACAAATTATAAAGTGCAACAAATTGAAAACAGGTTCAATGATGTCAAATTATAATTGTACATAACATTCATAAATTCATAAACAAATCAAGATAATACACTTGTACTAACAGTATAAACTGTACATGTATTTCCATTCTTTTTTCATTCTTTTTTTTCTATCTATCATTTTCTGAATATCTTATGTTTGTTTACATCTATATACACATACGAAACAATGAACATATTTAGTCAAAAAGTAGATACATTTCAATCAACATCAAAATAAGCTATATGCATGTAAATACATGTGTATGGCAGAAAGAGAGAATATGTACACAACTCGTAACTATATGTTAATATCCAGATTGTTTAAAATCATAACACAATACGTCTACTCAATGCTCATCTCTGTGCAATAGTATCTTATTTGCAACAATATATATTTATAAGCTTATCTCTGCCAATCACTCAACAAACTATATAGCAGCACCAGTCTTGCTTCATACAAGCTACAAATGTACCACTATAATAAACTTTTACAATGCATCTAGATGTTTCTTTTCCTTGAAATTAAATTCATTATATTCTGTATATTTGCAGAGTCCACTTTTCTCCTACATTATAGTCACAGTCTCTTTATTTCTGAGATACATGTGGGTTTATAGATTTTTTTACAAACATTATATATAACTGCAATTACAAAGTAACTACAGGAAATTCAAAGAATTGCATTTTACCATATTTTAATAAAAATAACGTGGCTTGGTATACATATGTCAGCCATAAAAATAGTATTTAATTCCTGTAACAACTTGCATTTTAATGATAAAAGAACCATTTTTCTTTGTTTTTATTCAGGTTAAGGCTTAATGTCCCAGTCAACAATTTTTCAGTAAGTCAAGTTAGAACTACTTTCTGAGTTCTTTACCAATACTCCTGGGAGTAAAGCTATTTCCTCTCTTGATCCAATGGTGTATCACAGAGCCTCAACACTCCTAGAACAGCTAGTGAATTAATATCAATGCTGATACAGGATAACATCAATAATTAATAAGCATGATTGAATGCTATATTTACAATGGCAAAAAAAAAAAAAAAAAAAAAAAAAAAAAAAAAAAAAGAAAAAACGGTGGCAACCCCAAAATTTGCTAAACCACCTGATTTAAAATCTAGTGGGGTTACGCCTGCAATTGTTTACTCTGATTTGCACTTTTTTGCATATTCAAAGGACATGGATTCTCAATTCTACTGTATCATGATACACAACTTGGATGATTTTAAGAGATAAAGAGATTAATCTAAATCAAACAGCAATTTTATATGAATCAAGTAATAATTGTAGCAGCTAATCTTAGTAAGTAAAAATAAAACTGAGACCCTTTAAGAGCAGTGAGCAAATTAATGAGAAAAGTGATGGGCAAAAATATTAAGCTCATTACAAATTCTGCTTTGCAGCTTTGTTTTGTTGTGAAGTTGTCATTATACAAACAACATTATTTGTGTCAAGAATGGGCCATGTCTTCGCACTGATTTCTATTGTACTTCATTCATCTTCTGCATCACATCATTTGAATATCTATTTCCCTAAGGCACAATATATAAGTTTATGATCAGACCAATAGGCCTCAATAACATCACTATACCCTTCAGAGTTTGAAAAAATCAAGTCTAGCATTGATCCAGTGTCATTTGTACATTGAGTAATTTGCTGCATACAACCAAATAATGTTTCTACATAATCCACAAACCCTGTATTGGCACCATCTACCTGTACGTTGAAGTCACCTAATATGACTAATTTAGCATTCAGATCAATAACTGGCCTGAGATGACAGCAAATATCCTCTCTAAAATCAGTCTGTGAACTTTTGGGGTATCTGTACAATACAACAACTTGAACATAACTTCTTTGAATGTTGACTATGTCAGCCAATATAAATTCAAATGACTTACATTGCATTTTCAAAAATTTCTGAATCTGCAAGTACTCCTTTACATACAATGCAAGTCCATGATATGGTCTGTTGCTTGTCTCTTTTACTGTGTCATCAAGTCTAATAAGTCTGAACCGTTTCAGGGCAAAATGGACATTTTCATCCCTACTACATAACCTTGTCTCAGCAAATCCAATGACATCTGCTGCCAACACATTTGGTTCAAATTCAACATCCTTAAAATGCTTATGTAAGGATCAAGCATTGTTGAATGCTATTTTGGTTTTGCCAGGATCAATTTTATACAGTGGAACATAACACAGCTCTAAGGACGCTTCTGTGCGTAGCCTTTGCATCTCTATATTCACATCATCATCTAGCGCCATAGCAGCTTCATTCATATTCAGTATATATAAATCTTCCAGCTTTTTCACTCTACTAAATGCAACATAGTGAACATGTGGTATTTTCTTTGTCTGTGTCTGGGACAAATCAACAACAACCTTGTCAACTGTTGCACCTTCAGCTTTCCAGACTGTTTTACCTGAAGCTGGTGTTACTGGGAACTGGCTTCTCTGAAATGTCTTGTAGTTCACTATAAATGTTCGTTGTGTTTCAAATACAGGTGTCCAGCCTGAATGAATGCTTGAATTGTAGAATTTTTTGTTTTTCTCACGTGTTGCTCTACCAACCCGAGGGTCATCAAACAATACCCAAATAATGCTAGGACGGTTAGTTCCTTCCATCCACCTGAAGTCAATGTGTTTTACCACACCAGTAGCACCATTAGTTAAACCGTCTTCTACATCTACATTAGCTGTATGAACAACAATCATTCCAACAACCACTGTCAATGATTTCTTTAGCTGGCCTGTTTGTCCGTACTCTTTTGGGAGTTTATCAATCAAGGACTGGTGCATGCTGGCAGGAATGTTTGCAGAGACAACACTGTCATGGCATGGTATGACAATCTTTTCTCCTGGCAGCTGACTCAAAATAGTGTCATTGTGTTGGTCTACAAAACAATTCTGTGCAAACAAATGAAGGGCATCCTTTGGATAGTCACCAGTTTCACGGTCAACAACACGTGTCTGCAGCTTTTGTTTGTCTTCCTCTGTCATTTCATTCAATCGAAGTCGGTTTAATAACTGTGCAAATGCTAGATCGTCTTTCTGTCTCATGATATCAACCAATTCATACATTGTAAAGAGCTCTTTCCATAAGTTCCTTCCCAGTGAAGATGCTCCCTTTTTCAAATCAAGACTTATCAAGTAATCACCTACTGGCTTAAGCTGATAAAGATCCCCAACAGCAATAACACTTAAACCACCAAAAACTTCTTTTGTTCCCATCAGCTGCTGTAAGCGAGTGTCAATAAAGCTTAGTGTCATGTTGCCTACCATTGATATTTCATCAATAATGATAATTTTCAGATGTCTGTACTTAATTCTGAATGTATTTAACTCATCAGCTGCAAGATGATTGGTGCCCTTTTGATACATTTTCCTGTGGAATGCAGAGCAAATGGTTTGGCCACTAATATTAAAAGCAGCAAAGCCCATGTAAGCACACAGCAGAATTCTCTTATCATCTGGATTTTCTCCATCTTTCAAATTCAAAATCCTGAACAGACTTTGATAAAGTGCTCGAATCACTACTGCTTTACCAACACCTGCCCCTCCTGTTAGAAAAGCATAAACAGGTTTATCTTTACATTTAATCCAGTGCACAATGTGGTTAAAGAATTCTCTTTGTCTCAGATTAAGACTTCTGAGTAGTTGTAAGTATTCATCATCTGGTAACAAAATACCACTTGTTTTAATTGGTGGCACTGAGCAAGTTGATTGTAATTCAATTCCAATGTCATAATGCCTCTGCTCTACAACTCTGCTTGGGTTAAAGCAAACAAATTTTTCTGATTCTGCTGGCCCTTCTTCTTCTGTCTCTCTATTTTCTTGCTCTGCATTTGGTGCAATTTGATCATAGTCCCTTTCCTCATTTTCCATCATTTGTCTTGCAATCTCAAGCTCTTCAGCATGATGCTCATACTCATTTCTTTTTGACACCAGGGATGTCTGTGCTGAGTTATACCGAGCTTCATATGTTCGAAAAGAGCCTATCAAATCCTTCTGTTCATTTCGCCAAGGTACAAAAAGCATAAGCTGCTCTCTAAAGTAATTTTCTGGATCCCTTTTTCTGTTGTATCTTACATACCTTATTATTCTTGGTACTTTTCTTTTCTTATATTTTGTTCCATTTTTTGCTTCAAACAACAGGTCTGAACTTTGACTGTTATTATCATCAAAGCTGTCATCACTTTCATCACCAGAGCTATTGACAAAACTGTCATCATCATTAGTGTCATCAACTTTCTCTGAAAACTTATTCCCTTTTGGATAAGTAACATCAACCTTAGAGACATAATCAGCTAAACATAATTTTCCAAGCTGCCTGGGTCTTTTAGAATACCTCTGTATAACATTTTCAGATTCTACATCTGTAGATTCAGCTGGAAGTTCATCAAGAACAGCTTTTGGCTTCAACAGAAAAATTCTTTCTTCTGGTATAGATGTGTTGATGAAAACAATATCCCTCGTACATTTTGTCAAAGGAATTTGCAGATCAAGATAAACAGCTTCTTGAGCACTGACCTCAACACAGTTAGAAAATATATTCCCAATATGCCTGACTTGTTTTTTTAGGTCAAGATTTCCTCTTCTAGCCTCTTTTGCTGCTGCATCAAGTTGTGCACTCATACCTCTCTGTGATTTACTTATATAACCAACTATATACGAAGCACAACCGTATGGCTCAAGAACAATCTGAATGTCAAGATTGGCTTTCCAGGCAAGAAGTATGTTTTCATTAAATGGATTTATTCTCATTTCCTTCACTTTTCGCTTTAAGAAAACCTTTGGTGCTTTCAATGAGCTTCTTATGCAACTAATATAATCTTCGAAATCCATTCTAGCATTTTTTTCTAGAAACTCATCAAATGGTATATCTTCATTTTCTTTACACTCATTCATTGATTTTTGGAGCTCTACATTCTTTTTCTTGTACTTGTCAATGTTTTCTTCAAGAGGATACAGCAACATAGTTTTCGGCAATGGTGGTAATGGAAATCCAAACCTACATACTGGTTTCCCTTTTTTTCTGCAGGTTCTAGAATGTTTGTGACTTTGAAGGTTCACAAGATTTGCTGTTTTCTCATTATCACTACTGCATGTAAGATATTGATCAACAAACTCAATTATTTCCCCCTCTGACTTTGATTCTAGAGTTGGAGCATTTTCTACCCAAACAAGCATGTGAATATGAGGGGAGCCACGTTGCTGAAACTCAACTCTATAAAAATAGTCTAGTACCTTTCCAATTGGCTCAGAACTACTTTTTAAAATTGTATTGAGGAACTCTTGAACCCTATGATCAAAGTACCTTGAACATGTAACTGGGTCTTTCTGAACTAGCTTTGTTTTCTCTTGCCAAGTAAGCCTTTCTAATTCTGTTTCAGAATATTCAATACCATCATTCAATTTTGCTAACATCTTCAACAGATCTGTCCATCTAGTATCGGCAGCTGACAATGACATAAACCAAGTAGGCAAAGAAAGTTGCCTAATCATTGCAAATATGTCTTTCTTGCGCATTTCTAAATAGGCAGGTGAATTTCTCAGTTGGCGAAATATATAATAGCCTTCATCAAGGTTTACAAGTTTGTCCAAATAATTTGCATCTCTAGCTTCAGCTGCAGTTATTTTTTGACCTCGCTTTTTACATCTTCTAACAGCCAAGTTGACTTTATCACTGATTTGTTTCATCTGCAGCTTTTTGTGTTTAAAGAATATATTTGGAACTGACTGTGCAGCTCTCCTGTCAACACTTCTCAATTCCCATTTGACAATGTCACTATAATGAACTGGAACAATTCGCTCTTCCATACTAGGTGGAGTGTGTCCACAGAAAATGGATGGGAAGCACAAATACTCTGCATCTTTATCATTATATAGACTTAAAGGATGTTGTCCTTCACCTGGTGCAAAAGTGAAAACTTTGTCACACTTATTGTCAATATCAGCATCATCCACTAATGTATCTATATTGCCAACATGGTCATTAGCATCTATCTCACTGTAATGATCAGAATCATAATCAGTTGGTGCATCAGTGTCCTTTTTACTTGTGATTTGTTCCTGCTTTTCATTATCCATGCTATGTTTGTCATAAGTTTGTTCTCTTGAAACTCCTAAAAACTCTCTGACTGTTTCCTCTGCACTTTCAGTAACTTCCTGAAACCAGTCATCATCAATTACTATGCCAGAGTTCTTGTATAGTTTGCTGTTGTTCATAAGCCAATGAAGAGCAGTTAAAACTCTTAATGGTCTAACATTTTCTTTAAAGTCAACTGTTTTATAGGAAAGTTTCTTTTTCAACTGGATAGCAACTGTAAAATTATCATCCATTGGCCTTGGCAGACAGTTTATTGTAGGCTGAATATCAACAGGTACATTAATCACATTTCCTTTCAAGGAGTACTGGCCACCACGTGGTAATTCTCTTATCTGCATAAATGGAATACGCAGTGCTATTAACCTTTCTTCTAATTGATGTAAGTTTAGCTCTGGTGGCTTGATTGGCCACTTCATTCCATTAGTTACTGATAGCTTTGGAATTTTACTATCTCTTAAGGCACTTAAGCAAGTATGACATATCCATTCTTTATTATTGACAGATACAAAGTCTGTACAATGCTCTCGTTTACTTTCTGCTGAAATATGGGTATTCTTTAACATAGAAACACTTTTCCTGAACCATGTCTGGTGACAACAAGAACAGACATACAAAGGTCCAATGGAAATATCTGAATGAAATTGTTTGATCGCATTTTCAATATTTTCAAAGTCTTTGTGCTGAGGTTTTGGAACGCTATCTGTGTCATGCTTACATCTTTTTCTAGGAACATTAATTCCAGAATTATCTTCATATTTTCTTTTTTCCTGCCTTCCTTGTTGTTTCTTAATTCTCTCACATTCAAGAAAATAAGGATTTTCCCTTACCTTCTTTTTTGATGCATTCTGGTATATTCTCTCCTTTGCATTAAAAGTCAGATCTTTCCTTGCTGATTGCTTTGATTGCAACTGGTACACAGTTTCCTTGGCCTTAAAAACAGGATTGGTTCTTACAGATTGCTTTGATTCTTTTTCTTTTGTTTTGAACACAGGGTCTTTTCTTGCTGATTGCTTTGATTGCAACTGGTACACAGTTCCCTTGGCCTTAAAAACAGGATTGGTTCTTACAGATCGCTTTGATTCTCTTTCTTTTGTTTTGAACACAGGGTCTTTTCTTGCTGATTGCTTTGATTGCAACTGGTACACAGTTTCCTTGGCCTTAAAAACAGGATTGGTTCTCACAGATTGCTTTGATTCTCTTTCTTTTGTTTTGAACACAGGGTCTTTTCTTGCTGATTGCTTTGATTGCAACTGGTACACAGTTTCCTTGGCCTTAAAAACAGGATTGGTTCTTACAGATTGCTTTGATTCTCTTTCTTTTGTTTTGAACACAGGGTCTTTTCTTGCTGATTGCTTTGATTGCAACTGGTACACAGTTTCCTTGGCCTTAAAAACAGGATTGGTTCTTACAGATTGCTTTGATTCTCTTTCTTTTGTTTTGAACACAGGGTCTTTTCTTGCTGACTGCTTTGATTGCAACTGGTACACAGTTTCCTTGGCCTTAAAAACAGGATTGGTTCTCACATATTGCTTTGATTCTCTTTCCCTTGCTTTGAATGCTGGATTTGTTCTTGCAGATTGCTTTGATTCTCTTTCTTTTGTTTTGAATGCTGCATTTTGTCTACATTTTCTTTTATAAATTTTGTAATACTCGATTCGATTGTTTTTTCTTTTTGCCCCTAATGCCTTTTTTGATTCTGCCGTTGATATGCTTGACATACTACTTTGTGCTTTGTGAGCTTGTCTCAACCTTTGATCATTGAAGTAAGATTCCATATTATGTTCCATTTGATCTTTACAGCTCTGTGTTTCTTCAGTCTTTTTAATTTTGATAGGTAAAAAGTCGAACTGTAAGTTGGTGTTGGTATCTAAATTTAAACTGTCATAAAATGCATACATATATGTAACTAGGTCATTGATACTTGTGAAAGTTATAAAACAGGATGTACCATCATTTGATGAAAGTCCATTTTCTCCATGAAAATGAGAATCAAAAAACACATACATGCCATTCTTTCTAAATACAGCAGAGCATATGGCCCCAATGGTTAAAAGACCTGATGATGTATACAAAAAGACTGATTGCAATACTTCATGAAGTGTTGGCAAACCCAGATTTTGAGTATCTAAAAGCACGCCACTTACAATCGGCAGTTTCTCAGATGTAAATTTTCCTATCTCTACTTTAAAATCATCTGGAATTTCTTCTAAAGTCAGCAGGTGGTGTGTGAATTTTCCATCTTCTCTTAATTTGTTTATAACACTCCGATATAGAACATCTCCTTCACAAAGCACCTTGTCTAATATAGAGCTCTTTTCAATATCAAGGCAGGAAGAGTATGACAGCATACATACATAATGCATTACATGTGCACTGATATCCTCTAGATTGCTCAGAAAATCTGACATCATTTTGATGAAAACTTCCAAAGACCAAATAACTTGCATTCCACAATTGTTCAGATGATCTTACCGCTTCATAACACATCACATCATTATCTAACCCTGGTTTCGAAGAATCTGTGTTGAAATGCTGCTGTGCGAAATTGTTTTTATCATGCCATGCATGTTGTTGGAACATTGTTTTCTGTGAACAAACTGTTGTATCTGCTCTTTCAGACAATTTTTCAATAACCCTTGATTGATAATCAACATCCACACCAGGAAAAGTATCGAGAAATACTGCATCAAAATCAGTCTGCATATTTGAGCTAACATTTTCTATGAGCTTGCTAAGATCATTAAGTAACTGTTTAAACTGACTGATGTTTGCCTGCTTGTCTTTTTTTAGCCTTTGTATGTTTTGAATCAGGACTTGTCAATAAAGCATTCTCTAACAACTTCTTATCTTGAAACTCAGTCTGTTTATTTTGTATATTTTCCATGTCTAATTAATATTTTCCATGTCTAATTCAGTGCGGTAAACTGGCTGTTTCTGATCATATGCCTGTTTCTTTTCATGACTTTGTGCCTGCATCATTTCAGGACTTTCACTTTGTTCTGCCGGCATCCTTTCCGGACTTCTTGCCTGCATCATTTCAGGACTTGTCTTTGCCGGCATCCTTTCCGGACTTCCTGCCTGCATCATTTCAGGACTTGTCTTTGCCGGCATCCTTTCCGGACTTTCAGTATACTTACCTCTTGGCCTCTTTCTGTCCAACACTGCTCTATCTCCTCCATCTGTTCTTGACCTCTTTCTCCACTCTGATATTCTCTCCTCTGACCTCCTCCACTGTTTCCTTCTAGGCATGGCTACTCACCTGAAAATAGAAAGAAAAGGTCATGTAGAATTGCTTAGATACCAACCTACCAAGAAATCGTCAAAATAGAATGTAGAGATATCATACTACTGAAGAAGTGAAAAAAATTGCTGTTTACGAAGATACTCAGACACATTTTGCAACTTTGCATTATAAAAGATAGATTCTCTTCTATTGAAGCTTATCTTGTAGTGAATTTGACGTGAACTAAGGGCACTTTGGGTATGAAAAAAGAAGCAGATCGGCTGCTCTACTACACAGGCTGATGTGCCTCTTTTTTAAACAGATCAGAAAGTATGATATTTCTAGCTTCTTATTTTGAGATTTCATATAGCCACCCAGCAAGCACATGATATAACTACATCACATCAATGTCAATTTGACGTTATGAAGTCACACTGGCTTTGATCTAACATTGTTTTGATGTCATGTTCACACTAGGTAGACACCTTATCAATATTTCTAAGATACTTATCTGTTACTTCAGCAGCATCACCAGTGTCTGTGTCTTGATCTCTATCTCTATTCTTTCCATCTATTTTTAGCATATCTTCATGCAGTTTAACCTCAAATGTATAGCAATTCATCTGAAAATAGAATGAAAGTAATATTTACCAACATTGTACATGATCCAAAGACAGACGCAGTTCCATGATATTAAAGTAAAAAAAAATGATGTTGTCAAGAAAAAGGTCAGGGTCGACCCAGGCTCATCATTTAAGCAAACTATGGTGCGCCTGAGTTCTTCATCCATCATACGTAATTTCAAAGAAATTGGTTTGTCCAAAATGAATTCCCAAAGCAAAAGATATTCTAGCTTTTTAGCATATGTACACATGGTAACCATTTTGATTAAGATAAGAAGATATTTGAATATTACAGATTTATACATGCATATAGCCCCAGAATATGGGCAGTCAACCCCAATGTTTTATAAACACAAATCTGTAAATATTCCTACTATTTCAAGCAATCTCCTCATAAATGACATTTTCCCCCATTTTCTTCCAATCATATGCCTAGAAGACTTAAGTTGACTGTGCAATAAGAATAGAAGGTTTTTAATATATATGGGTATGGCTGCCATCTTGGACATGTGACCTGGATTATTTATGAACCCCCTTCATACAGATCCTCCCTATGAAATTTGGCTTTGATATACCATGTGGTTTCAGACAAAAAGATCTTTATATATTTTGGTAATATACATGTACATTGCCCCGAGGTGAGGACAGACCAACCCCTGGAGTCCAATTCTTTTAAGAATCATAAATCATCAGTCCATTTACTCAAATCCTGCAAGTTTTTCCCTACAAATGACATTTTAACACTTTTCTCCATTCAAATGCATGGGTGACCTATGTTGACCTTGCAGTAAAATAGGTCAAGGTCATCCCAGGGTCATGATTTATATAAACTTTGTAGAGCTCCTCTCACTGATCCTTCATGTCAAGTTTCAAAATCATACACCTTCTGGTTCTAAAGAAGAGGATTTTTGGAGGTTTTTGGTATTTAAAGCCATGGTGGCCATCTTGGTCATGTGACCTTGACCATTTATATAAACTTTCATTCCCACTTCCTAACAACGCTCCACACAAAGTTTGGCTTCGATTGGCCTAGCAGTTTCAGAGATGGAGATCTTTGACTATCACAGTAATATACATGTACATTTATATTGCCCGGGGGGGACCTTGGGGTCCAAATTTTTTCAGAATCATAAATCTTAAGTCTATTTGCCTATTTCCTGCAAGTGTTTCTCTTTAAATGACATTTTAACAATTTTCCCCATTCAAATACATGGGCAACCTACATTGACCTTGCCATAAAATAGGTCAAGGTCATCCAAAGGTCATGATTTATATACACTTTGTAAAGTTCCTCTCCCTGATGCTTCATGCCAAGTTTTAAAATCATAGGCCTTCTGGTTCTGGAGAGGAAGATTTCTAAAGGTTTTTGCTATTTATAGCCATGGTGGCCATCTTAGTCATGTGACCTTGACCTTTTATATAAACTTTCTTTGCTGCTTCCCAAGGATGCTCCATGAGAAGTTTGGCTTCGATTGGCCAAGTGGTTTAAGAACAGAAGATGTTTCAATATTATGGAAATTTACATGTATATAGCCCCAAGGCAGGGGCAGACAACCCCCAGGGGGCAAAATTTTTCCATAAATATTAATCTTCTGTCCATTTGCCTATTCCCAGTAAGTTTTACCTATTAAATAGTATTTTACCATTTTTTTTCCCATTCAAATGCATTGGCGACCTAAGTTGACCTTGCCGTAAAATAAGTCAAGGTCATCCCAAGGTCATGATTTATATAAACTTTGTAGAGCTCCTGTCCCTGATGATTCACACCAAGTTTCAAGATCATAGGCCTTCTGGTTCTGGAGAAGAAGATTTTTAAAGGTTTTTGCTATTTATAGCCATGGCGGCCATATTGGTCATGTGACCTGGACCATTTATATAAACTTTCGTTCCCCCTTCCTAAGAATGCTCCATATGAAGTTTGGCTTTGACTGGCCAAGCGGTTTCAGAGGAGAAGATCTTTGAAATTGTGGACGACGACGGACGACGGACGACGGACGACAGACGACGGACGACGGACGGACGCCAGAGCATGGGTATACTATAAGCTCACCTGTGAGCCTTCGGCTCAGGTGAGCTAAAAAGGCGCTATACCGCGCACCCTGGGTCTCAGTTTAAATATGAACTAGCTAAGTTGCATGTGTAGGTAAGTATCCTTGAGTTAAGACAAGCCTGCACATCTGCTCATTTGCACATCTGCTCATCTGCTCATCTGCACATTTGCACATCTGCTCATCTGCTCATCTGTACATCTGCACATCTGCTCATCTGCACATCTGCTCATCTGCACATCTGCACATCTGTTCATCTGCTCATCTGCACATCTGCTCATCTGCTCATCTGCACATCTGCTCATCTGCACATCTGCTCATCTGCTCATCTGCACATCTGCTCATCTGCACATCTGCTCATCTGCACATCTGCACATCTGCTCATCTGCACATCTGCTCATCTGCACATTTGCACATCTGCACATATGCTCATCTGCTCATCTGCACATCTGCTCGTCTGCTCATCTGCACATCTGCTCATCTGCACATCTGCACATCTGCACATTTGCACATCTGCACATTTGCACATCTGCACTTCTGCACATCTACACGCCTGCACATCTACACATCTACACGCCTACACATCTTTAGAGACTATGAGATAACTGACATGGTCAAGTTTTTCTGTAGGTAAGTTCCATTACGAAATTAAGAAAGGACCTTTTTCCTCTAGTGTTCCTGGGTAGACATATTTGATTTTGCAGTAACATTCACATCTAAACAAACATAGAAACTTCAAGTAAAATGCCTCTTTGTTTTATTATTATTCACAGATATGTACAGGTCATTTAAACTTTATATAACTGAAGCTTTCAAAGATGATTAAAATTTGTGAATGGAAATTTGCATATGGAAATCCATTCTCATATCAAAAGTAAGAAAAGTGTTGCAATTATTTTATTGAATGTAATATTATTTACTTAAATATCACATTTTCTAATTAAAAAGAAATAAGTAAACACATTTTTTGCTTGAATATTTACAGAAAAGTTTTATTAATTTCATAGTTGATATATTTGTACGTTCAAGGGGAACTATTGGTATTGTTTTTTTCTGAGAAAAGTAGGTTAGCATTTTCAGAAAATTCTAAAACTGAAAGTAGATAATTTTCTGAAAACGACGCATGAATGGAAATCGACAAAAGGTTTTGCATTTAAATAGTTTGTGTTTCACATTATAAATTAAACTGATAGTATTTTCAAGAGCTGAATTATTCATTCACTCAATACTGACACATTCAGTACTTCTTCAGACATGAAGGATTTTTACATAACATTACTAAGTGACAGTTCCTATGAACATGTTCCCATTAAATAAACAGTCTGAATTTACTGTAAGATTGTGTCATCCTATTAAAATTGACGTGGAAAGCTGGGAGGTTGCCTTGGTTGAAATTGCAACACCATCTGAAGTTCTCAATATAACAGAAGAAAACAACTATTTCTTTTTGACTTTCCTAGACCAATCCAGTTTACGCAGAGTTGGAAATCAAAACATCACAGAAATATGTAGCAGTAAAAATGGCTGCTATAACTTCAAATTAACAATTCCAACAGGAAATTATGAGTCACATGAATATCTAGCTGAAGAAATGCAGAACTCCATTGACAACTTTGAAAAAGGCATACTGAAAAAATTCAATGCTCACATAACTATGACATATGATCATTTGAGTCAACGTTTCAAAATATCAGCCCAAAACGAAAGGCTGGTTAGGCTTTTATTCCCAAAACCATTTGCTCAAATCTTAGGATTAGATTCATCATTTGTCGAAAAGCCTATAGGTAATGAGCAAAATGTGTTTAAGTTCAATGCAAAGTTGAATCACAATTTTAGCAACTTCTAGGTTTACTCTGACATTGCAAGTTTCACTTTTATTGGTGATACTGTAGCACCTATTTTACGAGTTGTTCCATTTTAAAGTAAATCAGATTCATATTTCTTCTATAAAGAATTTAAAACTATGTTTCTGTTTCAAAATCTATTGTAGACCAAGTGCACATTACATTAAAAACAGAAAATGGTATGATTGTTCCTTTTGTAACAGGCAAAACGATTTTAAAATAACACTTTCGTAGAAAGAAAAACTAGTATAAATACAATCTAAGAGTTTGTTAATTATCAGTTTTGTACAAAACGCTTAAGAGATGACTTCTTTAGAAAAACAGACAAAACAATCCTGCAAGGCTATGGAAGAATCTAAGAAAACACCTGTGACACAGAAACCGAGTGGATCTCATGCAAGTTATGCACAGATCAGAAACCTTATGAAAAGGTTGAATACAGCTTTGAGTAAAAGGCTTAGAGAGGGCAGACCATCGAAGTATTGCAGAGTGTGTCGGGCTGAACTGTTAAAAGAACTGTCAGAGAAAAAGAAGACATCAACAGCTAAACGTCAGAGGATTACAAAGAAACCAAATCTGAGAAGAACTAGAACAAAACCAACTCCAGCGATGGTATAAAAGAGACAGACTCAGGATGAATCTCAGTATTCTTCGACTAACCAGCTATGGGTCGATATCAGTGCCATCAGTGCTATCGAGTATTTGCCAGATCATTCAATTTGAGAAGACACAAGGACAGTGGTATCTGCAGAGGTGCTGAGGTTAACATGTTAGACAGTGATGAAGAAAGTGATATGTCTGAAAGAAGATCACTGGACGATGGAAAAGACATCTTCAGAAAACCTGATCTTGAAGATGTAGAAGTCGATGAGGAAGAAGAGGATGAAACTGAAGAAAGTGAGGAAGATGAGAAAGAAGAAGATAAAGAAGAAGATGATGATGATGAAGAAGAAGATAATGATGAGGATGAGGATGATATTGATGATGATGATGAGGAGGAGGAGGAACCTCAGAAAATAAAACCATGGGATGTTTTGATGAACATAACGACAGATAAGATGCAAGACATTTTCAACGAAACGGTTGAAAAGGCCCTGCATGAAAATCCTGGCAAAGACGTACAAGAGGCTGAAGAGATAGCATATGATGAACTAAAGCCAAAGTATCTGTCAGAGTTCGTATCCCGCTACAAGTATCTGACTGATCTCTCAGCTGCACTTAGAAAAGATCCAGTTAACAAGAAAATACAGGAAACAGCTAAACGATTGAGGGATGAAGAAGATTATGAAGAGGACGAATCAAGACTGTATGCCATCAAGAAACGAAAATTCTTGATTGAGAAGAAACTGAATGACTATGACCCACCAAGCTACGAAGTGGCCGAGGAACAGACATCATTGTTGCCACATAAAACACATATGAACAGTATTAACAATAAACCAAAGAGTAGCTATATTCAGGGGAAACACTTGTAAACGAGAACAGAGGGACGGTCCTAATCCTCTGTTTCATCGTGCATTCATAGTTAGCGGGAAAAATAAAAATGCTGAAAATATTATTTAGTCTTGTGTTTTCATTTCTCCTCTCAGGAGGTAGTAGTAAAGGGTTTAAAGTTTGACAATAACTAGCTGAGTTTTTGACGCTTATCAATGTTCTCGAGATACGAGAACATTGAAAAGCCTCAATATATTAGGGAGACGCTATAAAGTTATGCCTTTTGACTAGTTGAGGTCTTGAGATACAAGACCAAGAGACAGTGAAACGCATACCACTTTACAGCCTCTAAGCAAGCTATAGAGTCATGCCTCTAACAGAGTTGAAGTCTTGAGATACAAGACTAAGACACTCTTCAGACGCATTCAGCTGTATAGCAACATAAACTTCTACATACCCACACAACTGTCCCAGACAAGTCCAGCAAGTGTCACAACGTGAGAAGTCTACCCAGGAGCACAAGAGGGGAAAAAGGCCCTTTCTTAATTTCGTAATGGAACTTACCTACAGAAAAACTTGACTATGTCAATTATCTCATAGTCTCTAAAGATGTGTAGGCGTGTAGATGTGTAGATGTGCAGGCGTGTAGATGTGCAGAAGTGCAGATGTGCAGATGTGCAGATGAGCAGATGTGCAGATGTGAAGATGAGCAGATGAGCAGGTATGCAGATGAGCAGATGAGCATATGTGCAGATGTGCAAATGTGCAGATGAGCAGATGTGTGCAGATGAGCAGATGTGCAGATGAGCAGATGTGCAGATGAGCAGATGTGCAGATGTGCAGATGTGCAGATGAGCAGATGTGCAAATGTGCAGATGAGCAGATGAGCAGATGTGCAAATGAGCAGATGTGCAGGCTTGTCTTAACTCAAGGATACTTACCTACACATGCAACTTAGCTAGTTCATATTTAAACTGAGACCCAGGGTGCGCGGTATAGCGCCTTTTTCTGAAAACTTATAGCGCCTTTTTTATAGCGCCATTTCTAGCGCTACGCTTATCTGAAATGGCGCTATAAAAAAGGCGCTATAAGTTTTCAGAAAAAGGCGCTATACCGCCAGCCATTACTACTCGCAGGTCTTAGTTTGACAAAGTAGACATTGACTTTAATTTTAAATCGTTTATTTTGATGTAACCAGTAACCACCATAAAGTCGTAACATACTGTGCCATTTCTCTACGCGCAAATTACGTGCATATTACGCACATTATGTAAGCAAGTCTGTTTTACACTTGATTGGTTTGAATAACAAGCGTAAATATGGGTATATACTCTAAATTACGCGTAATTTGTATCTTAATGATTTGGTCGTTTATTGGTTAAAGTTATTTTGCACATAATACGAGCATTATACATTGATATCTGGAGTTCAAGCTTGATTTTCTATAGACATATACACGCATGAATTACTCACGTACGTGTATTACGCGCGTATTGGTGCGTACGTTACGTGTATTCGGTGAGTACAAATACGCGAGCAGTAGCGCACCTTATACAAAGCTGTTTATCACACGAAATTTATTTTAAAAAAGGTACAAGTAGGCAAAGATCAGGAAAAGGCGCAATCAGAAAAAGATTCCCACTCCAAAAACCGAGGTGGGAAAAAACTAAATTAACAATCAGGTACTTATACCATGAAACATATCGCAAGCCGAATGAGCAGCTATTTTCCCAATAGGTGGCCACTCAGTTTTGCTTACCACGGCACCAATCGACGATCCGGCATCCAGAAATTCATCTTCAGTAAGATTAGATGACGCCAAAATACGATATGCTGTGCCATTCGAGACTGACTGGGGTCCGGACGTTTTCATATGAATGTTGTCCGCAAACCTAGAATTTCCAAATAAGAAAAAAATACATTGTATAATGTACCCCTGCGAAATAAGAGTTAAATGGCTAAGCTTTCTGATCAGGTGATTTGTATCCTATAGTACCAAGCTGTATCGTTCTTTACCTTATAACTAAGAAATCCATTGTTGAAACTTAATGTTTACATTCATATATAACAAAGCACTATGTGAACATCGTTTCATATTGTAATGCTTTAAAACGAGCAAATTTGAAAACATTCTCATGGCACTACAATGAAAAATAATTACCATGTGAAAGTTATAAATTGAATTTCAGGAAGGTTGTCCTCTCGGCTATAGTCTCTTATAGTACAGTTCCAGCTCACGTACGGAACATCATACAACTGACCACCCCTGAGTTCCTCTCTAAAGTTAAGGCTGTCTTGAAGGCTCAGACTAATGCTGCTTGGGACATTCAATGGATCTGAATGACCAAAATAGAATGATGCAAAGGGCGATATGATATGCTCACAGGCATTGAAAATGTCAAAACTGTTAAATATCAAATGTGGCTTAAACCTTCGATAGTTTGGGATTGAAATAAAAAGTTATGGATCTGTGAATAAAACCTTTTTGAAAACTAGCTTCAGTATAATATCAACTTATCTATTCACCATTTTGGCCTTGCCTGCTTGTTTCTAGCTAACGCATACTGATTAGAACAAATACAGGTATAGGGCATAGAGTGAATGCTTTGACCGAGCCGGTTTACCCCGGACCTTTCTGTAGCAAATGAACTAAATGTCAGAGGTAATTCGGTTCGGTTAAAGTAATTGCACTATAATAAGAACACACCTTGAAACACAAACAATAATCCAGTTGGGCTCTGGTAACCTTTATTTCGGAAAATGATTATGCTTGAGTTTAAAATCATAATAAATAATGTATGAGTTAGAGATACTTGATCCCGATATCCTGCAATGCAACTTAAGACATTTAGTCTTGAAGTATTTATTACACAACCGCAAAACGTCTGATGAATTTAAAATTGTCTTCTGATCTTAGCTGGGCCGAATGCAAGTTAAAAAATCTGTTTTCTGTATAAAAACTTAAATCGAGCATTTGCCTTCTGACCGATCGATTTAACTATAGATTCACCACTCAAACACTGTTTATAAATAATTCACACGTTTTAAGACCTAATTTGCGTCCCTTTACATAACATTTCTCAAATTTGATTGCGACCTTAGTCTACATTAAGAACCAAACAAAATGGGATCTGGTTTGCCAAGGTGCAACGAGAGTATATTGTACACAAGCCAGTGACTTAACCACCTCCAATTTATTCTGAATCAAAGATCCATCTGTTGATATATATCAATTTTATGAATTATTTACTTGTTTACCTTCTTCGTCCGTAACTGGGTCGGTTTCCATGGAGTCTGGAAATAAATTCTAACGTTTAAGTAGGATTTATGAATGAAACGTTTGAGTAGGATTTGGGAATGAAACGCTGAAGTACGACTTGGGAATGAAACGTTTTAGTACGATTTAGGAAGTTAATGTTTAAGTACGATGTGGGAATGTAGCGATTAAGTAAGATTTTGGAATATAACGTTTTAGTATGATTTATGCATGTAACGTTTTAGTAGGATTTGTAAATGTAACGTTTTAGTACGTTTTAAGAATGTAACGTTTTAGTACGATTTAGGAATGTAATGATATGGGAATGTATCGTTTTAGAACAATTTGGGAATGTAATGTTAAAGTACCATTTGGGAATGTAAGGTTTTACAACGACTTAGAAATGTAACATTTTAGTTCGATTTGCGAATCAAAAGCTCCCAGTATGATTTTTGAATGTTATGCTTTAGTACGATCTGCTAATGTTGTGTTTAATACTACTTAAGTTATTCGGCGCCCAGGGATCTCCATCGTCGGGCAGCTTACTTAATCTGTTGAGTCCTCGTTTTTGATTCATCAAGGTGACCATCATGATTTATTCGTTTGTTCTTTATGATTCATTGACTAGTTAGAGATTCACCACGAGGACCGAACAACTAACCTAATGTTGTGAACAACTGCATAAGATGGGGGTGAGGTTAGGGCCCTGTGCTTGTGTTTTGGAGTCGATTTTTTGTGCTGTTTGAGCGTTATGTGCGTTTTCATATTTTAGTTCGGTTCGGGTAACTAAGCTGCCGCCTATTGGGGAATAGCTGCTCACACGGCTTACTATGTGTCATTTTTCTGGTTTAAGAGCCTAAGTGTCTTTTTAGATTTTTCCCACCCCTCGGTTTATGGAGTGGGAATTTCTGATTGCGCCATTTCCTGACCATCTTGTACCTTTTCCTTAATGTAATTTTTGGTACAATTTGTGAATGTAATGTTTAAGTACAATTTTGCAATGTACGTTTGCAAGCGATTTGTAAATGTTATTGCTATATTTCTTTAATAGGGAAACTTGAAAAAAGAATCCTTGCATTTGCAATGTGTACAGCATGCTCATGAATCACATTATTTCGTTCACCAAAAATAACTTCAATCAATGCTTTACAAATAGTAATAAGCTAACAAAAAATATTGTAAATGAGCCACCCTATCAGAAAACCAGCAAATTGTTTATGCTAAAGCGAAGACACAGGAAGGTTTTGATAGTTCAATTCCTTTTATTCCTATATCTAACACTTCAAGTATCTAGCGTTCTCTGTTACTGTACAGGCCGTTTTGTGTCAGGTCGGGACGGAACCCTAGAATACCGGTTTTCTCGTGCCGCAAAACACATATAGGAACTGTGATCGTTGACACCAAATGATCAAAACTCATTGTTACATGTAACAGAGGCGTTGTCATTACAACATGTTAATGCGCAAACATGCACCTACCCTACCAACGCGTATCTGACTATTACTATTTTGCAAAATTCAAGCGCTTTATGAATTACGAGGGTCGTTCAATAAGTAATGCAACATTGACCATATTTTTGTTTGAACCCGTTATTAAAGTTTGATTTAGCTTTCTCGAAACATAAATTCAATTCGCCGCCTGCGAGACAGTTCAACACCTAGTCATATGCTCGACATCTTGTTGTCTAGAAACAATAGAACACTGTGTAAAGGCACTTGTCCACGACTCTTAAAACCGTTGCCATGGTGATAGGAAAACTAAAATAAACGTATTCACTTTATTTTCTTACACCAAACTTAAAATAGTTGCATTTAATGTTCAAGATAATGTAATCTGATTGATATAGTTTAAATGACTTCCAATCAAAGTTGAAAAAAATGACTATAATTTCTCGATCGAAGGGTGAATAATGGGGGTAGAGATACAATTTCTGCTACACTTAATATTTATACGCCTATTTGTACCTGCCATTTACACTTTGTGAACTTCTTGCTATAAAATGCAAATCTCTGATAACATATTTCGTTGCCTAGCAACAAAAATCTATAGAAATGCATAAAACCGAAATCACATAGGTTCTTGCGTTGCTAAGCAACAGTTGACACGCGTGGGACTGTATGAACATTGCAGTTGCCTAGAAAGTTCTGGCTAAGGTTGCATTTCACAAACATGTATATAAATAGCTATTTAAAACACCACCAAAGAAATACCAAAGCTTTATGTGTATGTATTTAATTTTTGAAAAGTGGTTTTCGCGGCCACGACACCTTCCCTGCCATTTTATGGTTACTAAGCAACGAAAAGTGTATGGTCCGATTTAGTTGATGTTTATTTTCCTGAATGCAGAACAAATCAAATTTTCAGAAATTAAAAACATTACCTCTGTCAGATAAAAATAAACAAAAATACGCTACATGTTGCATTACTTTTTGAATGGCCTACGTACAGTAAATTGAATTTCAGATACAGTGTATCATAGACTTACCGAAACAATACGCTGCTAGCCTTATTGATGGAGGTTTAAGATAATACTGAAGACCATCATCACACTTCCTAACACGTATTTCTATATCTTCGCCGTGGCCCTCTGGTCTACCGTGCACGATGGCGTTTACGGAGACGTCGTTTTCGTCAAGAGTGTCCCAGTCAATTGTCGACCCTTCTGAAAAAATGTAGGTGAGTTAAAGTGCTAGTCACACTGAATCCTAAGTAAACGTGCGATTGAGTGTAATCGTGTGTTTTGTGATGATAAGCCCGCCCATACAAGACTGGTTTGATGGTTTCCAACGATTTTTTAGCAAATCTGGGTCAAAGTAACAGCCTCTAAATTAACATTTAGACAGTCTTAAAGTGATCTTAAGCAGTCAGTATGACTGGCACATTACATGCATAATTTAACGTAAAACATGCTTGTCAACTAGACAGTTTGCTACAAACGAGCTGGGTTTGTGTGTGCGTGCGTGCGTGTGTGTGTCGGCGAGTCTGTTCAAAGAGTCATATGCCATATTGTTGGTTCATCCGACATTTCTTTCAAGGAAATACTCAAAGAATGATTACCTTCTATCACAATTTGGTACCTAGTCCCACACGACCCCGCTTTCAGGTTCCCAACCCCTTCCACTATCCTATACTGGTCTAACGAGTACCACCCCTCTCTAATTTTATAGTCAGTGACCAGTGGTTCACCGATAACACTTTTGTAGTTCATTGTCCTTCTGTCCATTTCGTGGAGTCGGCCTGTTTCTGTGGAACATCCTGTTGTGGCATATATATTGAACATGTTGAAAAAGTAACTAGTAGAAGAGTAAAACATCCATTTAGAATATAGGAGAACACATAAAACATTAAATGTAAAGCAGACATAAAATCTATTCGTAGTGCAATATGAAATATCAGTTACAAAGCTCCGAACTTGCGAAACTCAGTCATCAGATAACATGTTGTGTAATTTATATTCCCTTATAGCCCACTTTCATAAGGTGAAACTTTGGTTCACAGGGACATACGTGTACCTAATTTCCTTTTTTTGTTTTTGATCCAAAACATAGATTGTGATTAATCGTTAGAACCGCTTCGTCAAGGCTGTTGTAACGTATACCAACAATCAATGTTTTGGTCAAATATATTAAAACTATCAAACAAAAATTTGTTTAAAAGCTGAAACAAATCTCTGTATATTACTTGGGCGCGTTTCGTAATCGTGAATTGGTACTAACCAATGGAAATGTGAAATATCGCACAAAGGATAAGAAGTATGAACCCCATCGTTGATCGTCCACCT